>CM070776.1:115234383-116609383 GCA_036346955.1 Dipus sagitta | reverse complement strand
TGTGCGGTTTTTTTTTGTTTTTTGGTTTTTGTTTTTCAAGGTAGGGTCTTACTCAGGCCAAGCTGACCTGGAATTCACTAGTCTCAGGGTGGCCTCCAACTCACAGTGATCCTCCTACATCTGCCTCCTGGGTGCTGGGATTAAAGGCGTGTGCAATCCCTTTGTTGTTTGAGCAGGCACTAGTTGACATGACTTCTTTTTCAGACTTTAAAGATGAAGACAGTGAAAATACTTACGTTTTTGATATTGACATAGATACTATATAATGTGCAGGAATAATAAACTATATAACAGACACCTCTATCAGATCCTTTATACCATGGAAATTTGTAAGCATTGGAAAAAAACTGATATACTAGCCAAATATTATGAGTCAAGTCAAATATTTCAGGATTCCAACCTTTTTTTTTAGGGGGAGAGGGGCTCAAGGTAGGTTCTTTCCCTAGGCCTGGCTGACCTGGAATTCACTTTGTTGTCTCAGGCTGTCTTCAAATTCACAGCAGTCCTCCTACCTTGGCCTGATAGCCATCTTTTAATTTTTCTTGGTGTTTACTTTTGTCTAATAGAATAAAAAGTATAGTTATAAGTGCTAGTGAAATGTACATTTTTGGGTACCTGTAACAACTTTTAAATTTTCTCTTGGTTGTCTTCCTTTGCCATTGAAAATAAATGATATGTTGTTCTTTATAGCTTCAGGAAAATCAAGATGAAATAGAAAATATGATGAATGCAATATTTAAAGGAGTGTTTGTACATAGATACAGGTAAGTCAGGATGTTTTTTTTAGAAATAGTGCTATGTAGTTTTTACCCTTAAAGTCATGCTTTTATAGTGGCTTAGGCAATATAAATCAGTCGTAAGAGTGTTAGAGTCTTTGCTGTACCACCCAGTAAGTCTGAAAATGTCTTTTAAATGCTCTGAACTTGATGTTTCCTAGCTAAATAATGGAATAATGGTCTGCTTTTCTTGCAGTGGACCAGCCAGTGGAAAGTATGTCTATTATTCAAAGTCAGGGTGCAAAATGCTTAATTTTTAAAAATGTGCTTTGTTGGTAGTCTGCACATGATAATTCTTCACTGCCTTCCATTTGCATATCACTAGGAAAATTTGGATAGATTAAAGTAAAATGTTGTCTTATGCTATGCTGAATGAACAGAGGATACAGATAATCTTACCACAATTTCTGTTGTATTCTATTCTTGGTACTTTCTCATTTCCATACTTGGCACTTAATGTACCTATAGACTTGCTTTGGAATACTTCTAAGTTAACTCTTACCTTTTTGTTTTTATTGTGAGCAATATCTTAGTCTCTTCCCTTATCATAATCCTGTGTATTGATTATTGCAGCTTTCCTAAAACATTCTTTTGTATTCTTCCTCTGCTTTTAATGATTCAACCATACCCACATACCCAAAGGATGAATTCATAATAATTTAGTTAAACCCAAATGTTGGGACCAGTACTTACAGTTCCATTAAGTAGAAGCCTGAATTAATAGAATCACTTGAGCTCTGGAGTTCAAGACTAGCCTGAGCAACATAGGGAGACCTTGTCTCAAAAACAAATTACAGCTGGGTGTGGTGATACATGCCTTTAATTACAGCACTTGGGAGGCAGAGTTAGTAGAATCACTATGAGTTCAAGGTCAGACTAGATTAGAGTGAAACCCTGCCTCGAAAAACTAAATACATATATATATGGACACACGCACGCGCGCGCCTTTAATCCCAGCACTTGGCAGGCTGAGACTACATAGTGAATTCCTGGGCTATAGAATAGACTGTTGCAGTCAGGTTCACATTGCTGGTAGATATCACCTGACCAAGAGCAGCTTGTGGGAGAAAAGAGGTTTAATTTGGCTTACAGGCTCAAGGGGGAATGATGGCAGGGAATGAGCAGAGGGTACACATTACCCCCTGGCCAACATCAGGTGGACAGCCGAAACAGGAGAGTGTGCCAAGCACTGGCAAGGGGACACTGGCTATAATAACCCATAAGCCCGCCCCCAACAATGCACTCCCTCCAGGAGGCGTTAACTCCCAATTGCCATCAGCTGGGGAGAGTCACATTCAGAATATCTAAGTTTATGGGGGACACCGGAATCAAACCACCACATAAACCCTACCTCGAGAAACAAACAAAAAAGCACAAAAATAGGAAGCTGGTGTTGGTGGCACACACTTTGAATGTCAGCACTTGGGAGGCTGAGGTAGGAGGATCATAAATACTCAGGCTAAAATAATTTAGTCTGACATTTAGCTTCCAAGTAAGCTTGGCCTAAGCGTTAAATAGAAGGAATTCTTGCTGGAATATTGTCATCTAAATAGACTAGTGTGCTTATCTTCTGAACATACTAAGCCCAGCAGGTATAAACAATCCTGGTATGGTTTAGTACAAATGTTGAATATAGGATTTTGTTACAAATTTTCTTTATTTGTTGACAGTTCTGCCTTGCCACTAGTATTTGGGCTTGTTAGCATTTGCTGTCAAGCTTTGTTTCTACTTTTTAATATTCAATAATATTTAACATGGTGATATATTTGTAGTAGATAAGAAAACATTTA
Organism: Dipus sagitta; assembly: GCA_036346955.1. Classification (NCBI taxonomy): domain Eukaryota; kingdom Metazoa; phylum Chordata; class Mammalia; order Rodentia; family Dipodidae; genus Dipus; species Dipus sagitta. Next base: position 116,606,817 of record CM070776.1, on the reverse strand, counting down.
ATGTCTCTTAAAGAAACCACATATCCTACGGTGTAGTGGTACTAATTATGTATAATTTCCTCTCCCTCCATATAGGGATGCAATAGCTGAAATAAGAGCTATATGCATTGAAGAAATTGGCATTTGGATGAAGATGTATAGTGATGCCTTTCTTAATGACAGTTATTTAAAATATGTTGGTTGGACTATGCATGATAAGGTAAGATATGCCGTATATACTATATCTACACATAAGCATTATTATCTATATCCCTCATTTACAAATCAGTTATCTGTATGTGTGTATTCCTTAGTCCACATCCCTATAAACCGCTCTCCTTTATTCTTTTCTGTCTGCAGTCAACTGTTTCACCACTGAACTGTACCTCCTACTTTATTCTTTTTTTGTTTTTTCATGGTAGGGTCTTGCTCTAGCTCAGGCTGACCTGGAATTCACTATGTAGTCTCAGGGTGGCCTCGAACTCATGGCAATCCTCCTACCTCTACCTCCTGAGTGCTGGGATTAAAGGCGTGCACCACTATGCCCGGCTTCCTTTAATCTTTTCTATGTATTCTGTGAAAACTTGTTCTCTGTCAAGTCCCTTAGAGGGTGGTCTCCCCCCCCCCCCCCCCGGAGGCAGGGTCTCACTCTAGCCCAGGAACTCACGCTGTATTCCAGGATTGTATTTAACTCACAGCAATCCTCCTACCTCAGCCTTCCACATGCTGAGATTAAAAGTGTGCGCCACCACTCTGAGCTTCCCTTCTATTTTCATCTTTTTTGTTTTTTTTTTTTTTTTTTTTTTTTTTTTTTTTTTTTTGGTCCGCCACCTGTTCTGCAGTGGACCCTGAGCCTTGGAAGGTGTGATAACAATGTTTCAGTACTCAGCACTATGGTACCTTTTGATTCATTCCAGAGATCACTGCCATCTGAAAAGAGAAGCTGTTCTAACCAAAAGTGAGAGTAGCATTAGTATATGGGTATGAACATTAAGAGAAGTGCTTACTGGGCATATTGGTGAGCATAATACATGTATTTAGCTAGATCCTTTTTTTGAGGTAGGATCTTTTTGTAGCTCAGACTGACCTCGTATTCATTGTGTAGTCTCAGGATGGCCTGGAACTCATGGTGATCCTCTAGCCTCGGCTCCTGAGTGTTAGGATTAAAGGTGTGTGCCACCATGCCTGGCTCAATTTTTTTTTTCCGAGGTAGGGTCTCACTTTAGCCAAGGTTGACCTGGAATTCACAATGTAGTCTCAGGGTGGTCTTGAACTCATCATGATTCCCCTGCCTCTGCCTCCCAAGTGCTGCAATTAAAGGTGTACACCTCTGTGTCTGGCTTATACTTTTTGGTAAACATATATCTTAGGCAGAGTATGCCATACAATGTGGCCTCTGACCTTTAATATTTTTCCCATTATGCCACTATTGTTAGCTGCCTGTATTAGTCTTGAAGTTTCTTTTATGTATTTCTTTCGAATCTTGTTTACTGTGAAATATGCCACTGACATCTTTCATATGAATTGATTTTTATTTTTGCATTATCAACTATGGCAGTTTCTAAATAATTGTTTCTTATTGATTTTTTAAATATTTTTATTTTATTTGATTTTTTGTTATTTCTTTCTTTCTTATTGATAGCTTCCATAATTGTAAACAATATCCCATGGTAATGTCCTCCCCCCCCTCTTTCCCCTTTGAAACTCCACTCTCCATCATATCTCCTCCCCCTCTCAATCAGTCTCTTTTATTTTGATGTCATGATCTTTTCTTCCTATTATGATGGTCTTGATTAAAATTGATTAAAATTTTAAAGTAGAAAATTCCTCCTCATTGAATACTGAGCTTGGAATTGCACGATTTTGAATTTGTTTTCTTATTTCTTTTAGCAAGGTGAGGTAAGACTTAAATGTCTTACTGCTCTACAAGGGCTTTATTATAACAAAGAGCTTAATTCCAAACTGGAGCTATTTACTAGTCGATTCAAGGTTAGTATTCATTTTAAATAATTCAGAATTCTAATTTGAAAATATTTTCTTGTTTTCCTTTTTAACATTTTAATCTTTTTATCCTTAGGATAGAATTGTGTCTATGACCCTTGACAAAGAATATGATGTTGCAGTACAAGCAATAAAATTACTCACTCTTGTTTTACAGTAAGTATATATTTGTTGAATATGTACTAATATTCAGTTATTTAAATAATTTATAATACTGGGTTCAGAGTCATCTAAGTACAGATTTTAATAGCTTATATCATAGCATTTCATAGATAAACATTTACTTATTTATTTATTTATTTATTTTGGTTTTTCAAGGTAGTATCTTACTCTAGCCCAGGCTGACCTGGAATTCACTGTGTAGTCTTAAGCTGGCCTCGAATTTATGGTGCTCCTCCTACCTCTGCCTCCCAAGTGCTAGGACTAAGGGCATGTGCCACCCTACCCAGCCATTTATTTATTTTTAAATGAACTGGTGTCATACTCTGCTGGCCAGGATGCTCTCAAACTCTTGTGTTCAAATGAGTCTTTTGCTTCAAATTCCCAAGTATCTGAGCGTCAGCATTTCTAGCTAGAAAATCTAATTTCCTCATGAAAAATTTGGAAAATTTTTTCTTGTCTTGCCATTCACTTTGAAGTTTTCTCCTATTTAATTGTTCTTGATGTTACTGAAATGAAGGTAAATACTTGAATGTACTAAAGAAGTATATTTTGTTACATTTGTAGAGTATGAACATTTTATTTTACCTTTTTTATCAGTTATGAATGTCCTTAATATGTAAACATCATGTTGATATCATCCTTTCCCTCCCTCCCCCATTTCCAAAGGGACCCCCCTTGTTGGGAATGCAGGTCATCCCCATGGGGATTGTGGGGGCAGCGTCAGTTATGGGGAAGAGGTAGTGTCTCTGCACATAGTGTCCCTACTTGTGGCTCTAACAATCTTTATGTCCCCTCTTCCGCAAAATTTGCAGAGCCACAGAGTATGAACAGTTATTGAAATCTATGTTAGGCTTCTATGATATTTATTAACAATTCTGTAGTTAATGCAGTGTTAATATGTGATAACTTAATATGTAATACTAGTGCTCTAAATATTTTCCATTTTTATGAAAATTATAATAAAATAAATAGAACATAAAACTTAAAACCATTTTGACTTTTTTTTTTTTTTTTTGAGGTAGAGTCTCATTCTCATTCAGGCTGACCTGGAATTCACTATGTAGTTTCAGAGTGGCCTCGAACTCATGGTGATCCTCCTACCTCTGCCTCCTGAGTGCTGGGATTAAAGGCATGTGCCATCACGCCCGGCTCATTTTGACCATTTTAAATATAAAGATTTGTGCTGGAGAGATGGCTTGGTGGTTAAGGCACTTGCCTGCAAAGCCAAAAGCATGTGCCACCATCCACTCCTGGCCTCTCTCTCTATCTGCCCAGCCCTCAAATAAATAAATAAAAGTAAAATATTGTGTGTGTGTGTGTGTGTGTGTGTGTGTGTGTGTGTGTGTACATACATATGTTTGTGGTATTAGGTGTTTTTACATTGTTAGGCAGCAGCCATCACTATTCATACCTAGAAGATTTTCACCATTCTGTACTAAAACTATGTCAATTAAACACATAACTCAGACTACAGAGATGGCTTAGTGGTTTAAGGTACTTGTTTGCCAAGCCTGGGTTCAACTCTACAGTACCCATGTAAAGCCAGATGTACAAAGTGGCATGCATATTGAATTTGTTTACAGTGGCAGGAAGCCCTCATTTACCCATTCCCTCCCTCCCTCCCTCCCTCCACCCCTTCTTCCATCCCTCCCTTTGTCTCAAATAAATAATAAAACAAACACATAACTCCCCATTCCTCCTCTTCCTCCAGACCTGATCATAACCTTTGTTCTTTCTATCTGAGTGATGTTGCCTATTTTGGGCATTCATAGATGTAGAATCATTAACAATGTTTGTTCTTCCATATGTGACTTATTTTAGACATAAGAATGTATCATCATGTCTTAGAGAGCATAGTTGGTATTCTCAATGTATAATAGAAAAGACCAAGCAACACACATTAAATCACCAAACTTCACAGGCATAGTGGCACACGCCTTTAATCCCAGCACTCAGGAGGCAGAGGTAGGAGGATTGACGTGAGTTTGAGGCCAGCCTGAGACTCCATAGTGAATTCAGGTCAGCCTGGGCCAGAGTGAGACCCTACCTTGAAACAGAAAACAACCAACCAACCAAAATCAAGAAACTTCAAAGCTATAAGAGAGAGTGTTTCTCAGAAATTATTTGCCTGGCTCATCTGAAACTGGTTCTGTTATTTTTTATAATAATTCTTATTATTAGCTTTATAGTATGAACGTATTGCATATTGGTCATATTCCCATCAGGTTATGTTGTTATATTCCCTCTCTCCTGCCCCCATTCCTCCTCAGTGGTGGTGGTGGTTTCACTGTAGGGTCATGATTAGATCACTCAGTCTCAGTGGGTATGGGGGGGTTGTCTGAGGACACATCTTGCCACCCTGTTACTCTTACAGTATTTCTGCTCCCTCTTCTACAATGTTTCCTGAGCCTTGGCGAGTGAGTTACAAGACTCCTTTAATGTTGATCTCTCAGCATCCTCTGAGTTTGCGTTTCTCATTGTTTACCACCACAGTCTCCTTAAAGGAGGTTGTGTAGTGTCTCCTAGGCCCTGGTTGATGTGATAGAGGTGATTTGCCTGGTGATAGGCAGTGGCTATCTTTGAAATCATATTTATGAATCTTGGTTCTCTAGGGGGTTCACTACTCTCTCGGCACTGGTCACCCAGTACTACTTATTCACTGCTCCAGGATGAAGTGAGATTAGCTCTAGAATCCCCACTGATGGCAGCAACCAGACTGGGGAGGGGGCAGGTTTTGCTTTTTCTGGCTGGATATGGTTCATTGTGTGCATGTGTGAGTGTGAGTAATCATATTGTACTATCCATATAGCCCTATGGGCTACTTCCAAATTTTTGCTTTTATAAGGTGTTTATAAATATAGGTGTGTACTTATGAGTCATTACTTTCAGTTCTTTTGTGAATACCCAGAAGTAAAATTGCTAGATTATATGATCAATCTATGTTTAATTTTTTGGGTGGTGGCTGGGAATTGAACCCAGGTCCTTGCAGAAGCTAAGCCATGCACTTTATCATTGAACTGCACTACCAGCCCAGTGTTTACTTTTTTGGAGAACCACCATATTATGTTCTACAGGTAGCAGCTGATGGGAGAGGAAAGATTTTTATTTTGGCTTATAGTCTGCAGAGGAAGCTTCATGATGGCAGGGGAAAGCATGGCATGAGTAGAGGCTGGACATCAACTCATTGCTACAGCAGGCAGACAACAGAAAGAGGATAGTGATCTGAGTTCTGGAAAGGGGAAGGTGACTATTATATTATCCCTAAGCCTACCCCCAGCAGCACACCTCCTCCAGTAAAGCTACACCCACATCTTTATCAGCACTTGTTTTTTGTTTTGTAAAAAAAAAAATTATTTGCTAGGTACATTCTCAATCTCTTGGATGGTATGTTGGGACTGTTAAAAATCAGCCTTGTGATTTCAAAATAATACAAATATTTTATTAACACAACTGGAAATCATAATACCCCCAATATATATATTTTCCTCTGTAAAGTATTAAAAATTGTATTTAAACCTGGCATCTATTTATGAGACTAAGGCAGAAAGTATTGTTTTAGTCCAAATTGAAAGCCATCTTGGGCAACATGGTACCTGTCTCCAGGAAAAAACAAGAAACAGAAAACATAGTAAGGGACTTAACAGAAGACTTAATTTGAAAAGCTTAATTAGCAAAACTTAATAATTCAAAGGTTTATAATCTCCCTAAACCTGTATGTTTAAGATGATACAAATATAAATGATAAAGGAGTCTTTAAAAGTCACTGTAAGCTAATAGACATTCATATCATATTGAAAGCTTATTGTTTCAGAATATAGTTTAGAGCTAGAACACTTAGCATATGCAAGGCCTTGGGCTTCATTCTTAGCACTGTGGAGGAAAAGGAGCCAGCAGAATTCTAATAAAATGAATATGAGCCAAGCATGGTTGGCACACACCTTTAATCCCAGCACTCAGGAGGCAGAAGTCAGAGTATCAGAGGTCAGAGAATCACTGTGAGTTCAAAACCAGGCTGGTACTACAGAGTGAATTTCAGGTCAGCCTAGGCTAGGGTGAGAACCTGCCTCTTAAACCCCCCCCCCAAAAAAAAGTGTGGGTCTAATATACACCAAAATTTAAACTGCCCACATTCTCTAGCACTATTTTTTTTGTGATAGAATAAAAAGCTAATAGTATTGTACATATATTCCTGCAACTTCGTTACTTCCTCCTTCATAATATACTTTGCAAGTCATCTCTTGTTTCTGACTCTTACACTGCAGTCAAATGTGAAATTCAAGAACATGAAGTTTTGTATTCTTAATATTAGTATTATGACATTACTGAAAAGTCTGCTATTGCTTATTTCTTACTAGGAGTAGTGAAGAAGTCCTTACTGCAGAAGATTGTGAAAATGTCTATCATTTGGTTTATTCAGCTCACCGGCCAGTAGCAGTAGCAGCTGGGGAATTTCTCTACAAAAAGTAAAGTTATATTTGTGTTACTCTTTCACTTTTATGATACTTTGTAAAATAATAGATTATGTGATGTGGATAGTAATGTGAATGTGATTGTAGAAAACATTCATCAAATAATATATAATGGTTTTTAAAGAGAGTATTTTGGGTCACACCTACTGAACTAATATATTTGGCAAGATTTTATTAATGTTCTTTGGGGTATAGTATTTATTAGGATGTGTAGTTGTTATAAAATATCTACCTTATCGTTTTCTGTTAATTGTTATTTAGTATTTGTTCTCCTTTGTTGCTTCTCAAGAAAAACAACCACACTATCAATTAGAAAAAGGCCTTTAATGGGTTGGAGAATTGGCTTAGCAATTAAAGTTGATTTCCTGCAAAGCCTGACTACCTGGGTTCAATTCCCCAGTAAAGCCAGATGTACAAAGTGGCACATGTATCCAAAGTTTGTTTGCAATGGCACACTGTTTCACTCTTTCCCTCTCCTCTCTCTATTTGAAAATAAATAAAAATATTTTTAAAACTATAGAGGGTATTAAGAAAATAATGTTGTGTAAATGAAAGGAAGGGTCATGTTCTGTTTCAGGGAAAAATATGCATCTAAGATTGTTGTGCATAAGTGCTCATGGTTATTCAGTGTTTTCATTTCATGAAAGGAAACAGTTCTAAAACGTCCTATAAGGTTTCTGAAAAGAATTTTGTAACTACCATAGTTAACTTGGGAAGTCAGGATCCAAAAGAATCACCAGAAGTGGAACAAGATAAAGGTTTTTGGTGATTATTTACTTGATGCTTTAATATTGGACTGTCTTGAACCTATCCAGTTTTGCATTACTTCTTTCTTAGATTCTTAAATGTGAAGTATAGACTGTTATCTCTCTTATTAGTAAATATATTGTTTTAAAAGAAATATTTTTCTTTGTTCATAGGCTCTTTAGTCGTAGAGATCCAGAAGAGGATGGAATGATGAAAAGAAGAGGAAGACAAGGTCCAAATGCTAACCTTGTGAAGACATTGGTTTTTTTCTTTCTGGAAAGTGAGGTGAGTTGGTACTATAGGGTTTTTTTGGGGGGGGGGAGAGAGGGGTCAAGGCAGGGTCTCACTCTAGCCCAGGCTGACCTGGAATTTACTATCTAGTCTCAGGGTGGCCTCGAACTCATAGCGATCCTCCTACCTCTGCCTCCTAACTGCTGGGATTAAAGGCATGCGCCACCATACCTGACCAAAATATTTTTATTTATTTGCAAGGAGGGAGGGAGAGAGAATGAATATGGGCGTGCTAGGGCCTCTTGCCTGCTGCAAAGGAACTCTAGACACATGTGCCAGTTTGTGCCTCTGGCATTATGTGGGTACGAGGGAATTGAACCCAGGCCGCCAGGCTCTGTAAGGAAGCACCTTAACCACTGAGCCACCTCTCCAGCCCATTAGTAGTTATTTTATACTTATGTTCAAAGAGAAGGCATTAAGATGATTGTATCATAAGTAGTACACACATTTAAATACTGAATGGAACAGAGATCTACTGATTCCATTTTTAAAGTACTTTTTTTTTTAGTAAGATGTTCAGCTATGAAGTTGAATTTTAGAATCAGAACAACCTTATTACTAATTGGACTCCTGATTATTAAGTTAACATTGGTTAATCTTTCTAAGCCACAGTTTCATAGAAAAATAACAGCATATACTCATTTCCAGGATACCCTTAAGACTGTTGATGTAAAATAAGGACTTAGAACATTATAGATTTTCAGTTATTTATCTGTATTATTATTGTTGCTATTGATGTTGTCTGAGATCAGGTCTTACACTATAGCCCAGGCTGGCCTTAATTGTGTTCTTTCTTCCTTTTTTTTTTTTCTTTCTCCTTTGTGGGAAAAAAAGGTTTATTTTGGCCTACAGACTCAAGGGGAAGCTCCACAATGGCATGAGCAGAGGGTGGACATCACTCCCTGGCCAACATCAGGTGGACAATAGCACCAGGAGAGGGTGCCAAACACTGGCATGGGGAAACTGACTATAACACCCATAAGCCTGCCCGCAATAATACACACTCTCCATCAGCTGGGAACCTAGCATTCAGAACACCTAAGTTTATGTGAAGCACCTGAATCAAACCACCACACTCTGCCCCTGGCCTCCATAAACTCGTATGCATACGTGATGTAAAATACAGTGCATGCATCCAAATTTAAAAGTCCCCATAGTTTGTATCAGTCCCAATGATGTTCAAACATCCCCATAGTCCAAGATCTTTTAACTGAGCCATAATACCAAAAAATCCCCCCCCCCAAAAAACCCATAATGGCATAGAATAAACATTGACATTGCAAAAGATGGCATTGGACGTAGCAAAGAAATACTGAAGCAGTACATGATTTAAACAGGGCAAACACCAAACTCTGTAGCTCCAAGTCCAATAACTGTAGCCAGTCACAAAGTCTCTATGTCTGATAATCCTAACCAGCAACAAGTCTCTGTAGTTCCAATTACATCCCTCCAGCTAGGCTACTCACATTCCTGGAAAACTTCATACTGGGCTGGCAGCTCTCCTTGGCAGCCGTCTCGTGGTCCCAGTATCTCCACTGGTTCTCCACTGGGTTTCCACTGCAATCCATGGTCTATCCTCACAGCTCCATTGTGTCTCCATGTAGGCATCTAGCGAACCTGCTTCACACTGCCCATGGATGCTTCCAAAACACAAGGCCATGTTGTAAACTCAATGACCCTCTTTCCTACATTTCTTATACTCCACAGTACCAGGTAGGGTACCAGTTTGTTAATGCAGGGGGAAATAAGACAGACTTTGAAGAACAGGACACTCCTTGAACACTCCAGCCCCTTCAAAAGAGTCTACATTCTTCTTGTTGCCCCAGTGCAGGTCAGATGGCCCAATCTCAAAGGTTGTAATAATCTCCCAATTGCAACTGAACAGGCAGCAGTTCACCCAAAGATTTTTTTTTTTTTCTGTGCCATATCCCTCTGCTCACACCAGTTCATTTCTATGCAAAGCAATCCTGCACAGCTTCAAGGACACAGGCATAACAGCAGGCTTTTCACATAAACTGCCTCTAGCCCAGTCCAAGCAAAGCTTTTTCTCATCCTCATAAGCCAAACCTCACAGTCCATAGTTCTTACTGCATTTAGGTCTTTCAACTCTGAACATAATAGTCCATCAAGCTGTACTTACAGCACTCCAAGGCATCTCTTAGGCCAAGTTTTCAAATCCTTCCACATTCCTCTTGAAAATCAGCTCCAGAAGGCCATAGCCACACAGTCAGGTGTCTAGCAGCAGATCACACCACTTCTTAGTACCACTTTACTGTTGCCGTCAGGTTTGCATTGCTTGTAGAAGTCACCCGACCAAGAGCAGCTTGTGAGAAAAATGAGGTTTATTTTGGCTTATAGGCTCTAGGGGGAAGCTCAATGATGGCATGAGCAGAGGGTGGACATCACCCCCTGGCCAACATCATGTGGACAATACAACAGGAGAGTGTGCCCCTTTCTTTTTTTAAAAAATATATTTATTTATTTGAGAGTGAGAAGGAGAAAGGATCAGATAAAGAAAGAGACAGAGAGAAAGAATGGATATGCCAGGGCCTCCAGACATGTGCCACTGTGCATCTGACTTTATGTGGGTACTGGGGAATTGAACCCGGGTCCTTAGGTTTTGCTGGCAAGCACCTTAACTGCTGAACCATCTCTTCAGCCCTCTTTATTCCTTTTGACCTCAAAAACTGCATTGCTATGTGAGCATTTTTATATTACGCCATCAACACTTCTGTTTTGATCTAAAGTCAATGTGTTTTTTTTTTTTTAAATCTAAGAAGACATTGCTGTATTTTTTTTTTTAATTTTAGTTACATGAACATGCAGCATACCTTGTGGATAGCATGTGGGACTGTGCTACTGAGCTGCTGAAAGACTGGGAATGTATGAATAGCTTGTTGCTAGAAGAGCCACTTAGTGGAGAGGAAGGTAAGGATATTTAACTATGCTATCTTTTATTGTCTAGACAGTTTTCGAAATAGATTTTACCCATTTCAGTTTTTTTTTTGTTAGCATTAAAGTAATTGTGCCTTATTTATTTATTTATATATTGTTGTGGTGCTGGGATCAAAATCAGGGCCTAACACTTGGCAAACACACTACCTCTGAACCATATCTTCAGCTTTATTTTCGTATATATAAATATTATCAATGTAGAAAATATAATTAGTATCAATTCAATATTTTTCACTGGATGTACCACAATCCATATAGTCTCAGCACTAAAGCAGGATCATGATTTCTTAGCCAACAGAGAGAATTCTGGCTAGTCTAGGCTATAATAGTGAGGACTGTCAACAAAATACCAAAAAAGAAAAAAGTAGTTGAGGTTTGAGGTGTATGTGCATGTGTCCCCTATCCATACATTCTTTGCTCAGATGTGTGCATAAATACATCTGAACACATTCAGAATGATAAAGAGTTTAGGATGGTTTTAGTTTACTGATATTTTCCTGAGATAATGCATTTTTTTTTTTCTGGTCTTTTTGAGGCAGGGTCTCATTCTAGCTCAGGCTGACCTGGAATTCCCTACGTATTCTCAGGGTGGCCTTGAACTCACAGTGATCCTCCTACCTCTGCCTCCTGAATGCTGGGATTAAAGGCGTATACCACCCACCACAAAGCCCAACCTGGATATAATTTTTTTAGTATATTAGGTCAGTTTGTGTTCTTGGGGAAAAGAAACATATAATACTTACAAGTACTGCGTAGAGAGAAGAAATAGGTTAACTCTTTCTAATTTTTTTTTTTTTAGCACTAACTGACAGACAAGAAAGTGCTCTGATTGAAATAATGCTTTGTACTATTAGACAAGCAGCTGAATGTCATCCTCCTGTGGGAAGAGGGACAGGAAAAAGGGTATGACAATATGTTTTATTATTCTCAATTGCATTTCTCTTTTTTTAGTATCTTTTTTTCTATTTTAACTATGGAACACAATATTTGATTCTTACATTTTATTTTTCTGATTTTTGCACACACACAGACAACATACATGTGTGAGTGTTACAAGTACATTTAAAGCAGTAGCAGTTTGAGAAGTTTGAATTTTACATAAGATGTTACTCCATGAGATCACAGTGATTTACATTGTCTGCTTTCAAGACTGAATGTAGTATGCCATGATGCCATTTAAAAAATGCTGCATTTTTGTGTTTATAGATGTCTTATAACATCTGAAATAAAACTGGAGGTTATTATTCATTAAAAAGGAAAAATTCAGGGATCAAATTTGAGCATTACTACAGAGTTTGCAAGTGTTTGAAATTTATTTCAACAATTACGCAGGCTTCAAATTTTTTTTTTTTGAGGTAGGGTCTTACTCTAGCTCAGGCTGACCTGGAACTCACTATGTATTCTCAGGGTGGACTTGAACTCATGGCGATACTCCTACCTCTGCCTCCCAACTGCTGGGATTAAAGGTGTGCACCACCATGCCTGGCTTTATAAAGACATTTATATGATTATATCTGTATCAGACAGCTTCAGGTTCGCTGAGATGAACTTCCAGACCAGGCACAGTTATGGAGGAAGGGATATTTATTGAAGCTTACAGATCCAGGGGAAGTTCCATAATGGCAGAAGAAACTGGCCTGCTTTCACAGGCCCAAGCAGAGAGAGAGAAGCACAAGCCTAAAGGTCAAAAGCCACAGCACACTTCAGGAACTCAAGCTAGGCACACTTTGCATATCTTCAGATTGAAATCTGAAACCCACCACCACACCTTAAGATCCACACAATGGCACTGACTCCAGCCAGGTGGCTGCAGATGCAAACTACAAACAAACAACTGAATATATTGGGGGCCATCTATTGTATTCAAACCACCACATTCTTCCCCTGGCCCCCAATAGATTTATAACCATTACACATTGTAAATTGTACTCAGTTCAATTTCAAAGGTCCCCACAGTCTGGATCAATTTAAGATATGAAAGCCTGTAAAATCACACAAGTTAAACATTTCTAACATATAAAGGCACAGAGTAAACATTTTCAACTGGTATAAGGCATAGCAAGGAGAGACTAAAGCAATGCAAACTCAACCACCATCAAACAAACATCAAACTTCTGCAGTTCAAGTTCAACATAACCAGAGACTGACAGTCTCCAGATTTTCCAATTCTGCCTCTCCAGCTGGGCAGAGTAGCCAGGGAACACTTCCATCCCAGGCCAACAGTGCACTATATGGTAGCACTTGCATAGTCCTGGTATATCCAAAACATCTTGAGGTCTTCATGCAAACCACAGTCCACCTTCCAAAGGCTCTTTCAGCCTATCAGGGCATCATGCCCTGCCTCATGCCACATCTCAGCAGCAGCTCCTGGAACCATGTGCAATTCATGACCACTCTTCACATTTTCCAAAGGCTCTTTCAGCCTATCAGGGCATCAGGCCCTGCCTCATCTCAGCGACAGCTCCTGAAAGCATGTGCAATTCACAACCAGTCCTCGCATTTTTCATACTTCTGAAACCAACACTAGGTGTGCAGGACACAGTCATATTCTTAATTCACTGACAAAATAAATCATAACCTTGAAAAGCAGGTTCCTTCTCCAGTCAACTCTTTCCAAAAGTGTTTGCATTTCTATGATAGTCTTTCCTCAGGCATCCTTTCCATGGTAAAGCAATTGGATCATCTTCCTTTAAGATTGCTAAGGTGTTTGACAATAGAAGATTCAGTAACCTAAAACCAGTCTTAACTTGTTTGAGGCTTTCCAGCTTAAAATCTTAAATCTCTCAGTCTAATATCTCTAGACAAGCACATCAATCCATTACAAATTTAACCTTGATCAAACTCTGTGGGCCTGGGCAGCAGGACGCAGCCAGCCCTTATGCCAGTAGCCCAGTTCCAACAAAGTCCTCTGCAGTCTTTCCTTCCCCTTAGAAAGCTCATAAGCCAAGCCTCAAAGTTCAATGCTGCCTGCACTTAGCATTCTCAGACTCTCATCAGAATAGTCCATAAAACTTGGCTTACCACTCCAGAAGACATCTTCATTTGAAAGCACCAAGTCCACGCCTATTCCTCCAAAACAAAGGTTCCAAAAGATCAACATCCACATGGTCACATTCATCTCAGTCCACTCCTCAGTACCAAATTCTGTATCAGACAGCTTCAGGTTCGCTGAGATGAACTTCCAGACCAGGCACAGTTATGGAGGAAGGGATATTTATTGAAGCTTACAGATCCAGGGGAAGTTCCACAATAGCAGAAGAAACTGGCCTGCTTTCACAGGCCCAAGCAGAGAGAGAGAAGCACAAGCCTAAAGGTCAAAAGCCACAGCACACTTCAGGAACTCAAGCTAGGCATACTTTGCATATCTTCAGATTGAAATCTGAAACCCACCACCACACCTTAAGATCCACACAATGGCACTGACTCCAGCCAGGTGGCTGCAGATGCAAACTACAAACAAACAACTGAATATATTGGGGGCCATCTATTGTATTCAAACCACCACAGTATCATATACGTTGGCCATATTCATCTCCCAACCATCTCCTTTCTCTCTCTTTCTGTTACTCCCATTCATTTCTCCAGACAGTCTTGATTCTACTTTCATGCCCTATATATACATACTATTTTATGTCAGGATCCAAGGGCTGGGGAGAGCACTCAAAGTACTTGTAAAAGCAGGAGGATCTGACTTCATTTTACTAGTTCCCATGTAAAAGCTGAATGCAGTGACATATGCACATGCATATAATCCATGCTAGGGAGGCAGAGGTAGGAGAGTCCCTTGGGTTTTCTGGCTAGCTAGACAAGTTGAATCTGTGAATTCCAGTTTCAATGAGAGATCCTATCTCAAAAAATAAGATGAACAATTAAGGTAGACATCTTACATTGACTTTTGGCCTAAACATGCACTCACATACATGTGTACACTCACATGTATAAACAAGTGTACATAGAATGACCACACACCCACATACCTCCTCACTATTCAGGATCCATAAAGGAGAAAACATAGCAATATTTTTTTTTTTTTGAGATTTGACTTACTTTCTTAGTATGGGTTTACTTATTTTTTATTGAACTTCAACTTTATTATTTAGTTAAATAAAAATCTCAAATACCAATTACATGTAAATTAACTGCAAGTAACTTATTTGTTGGGGTTTATTCATTCACTTATTTATTGAGGTAGGTTCTCACTCTACCCCATGCAGAGGCTGGCCTTGAACTCAGTGATCCTCCTACCTCAGCCTCTCAAGTGCTGAAACTGGAATTATAGATGTGACCCACCACACCCCACTTCATGGTTGAAGTTTTAAAAAAGATTTTTCAGCCTTTTAACATGGTTACTGAGTTATTACAACCTTTAAAATGTCAAGTATGCTATACATATTGCACTTTTCTGGTAGGCTGGGCTAGTATCTTCTGTGATGATATACGAAAATTATTGAATAAGATAACACTTTTTTAAAAATCCAGAATTTTTTAAGATTTAATTCCTTAAATACACTTTTAAAGTTTAATTTACATTGGGGGGGGGCACACTCAAATGTTGACTTTTTGTGCATTTTTATGGTCCCTTAATGTCCAAAGAGAAAGCAAATTTATAAGCAAATTATGTTTCATGTTTCCTGTCTTAATGCATTCATTTCCCAATATGCTTGACGGAAACAAGCTATTCACTTTCATGTGTGTTCCACTTGCAGACATTACTGAAATCTGTCCAGTGCTTATTTCCAAGTGCTCCACTATGGAATTCTTCACAATGTTTTAAGATATCTGGATTTTCGGTTCTCTACAATTGTCTGTTTTTGTTTCTGTACCGTGCTGTTTTTGTGAACATATTTATTTATTTACTTAAGAGAGTGAAAGAGGGAGGGAGAGAAAGAGAGAATGGGCACACCAGGACATCCAACCACTGCAGGCAAACTCTGGATGCATGCACCCCCTTGTGCATCTGGCTTACACGGGCCCTGGAGAATCAAACCAGGAGCCTTTGGCTTTGTAGGCAAACACTTTAACTGCTAAGCCATCTCTCCAGCCCCCATGCTTTTTTGTTACGGTGACTTTATAATATACCTTGAAATCAGGCATGGTTATACTACCAGCCTTTAAAAAAATAATAGTAATAATAATAGTTATTATTACTATTTTCTTCTCTCCCACCTCCTTTTTCTTCTTTCTGCTTTCCTCCTCCTCCTCCTCCTTCCTTCTTTCTTCTTTTTTTTTTTTTTTGGCTCAGGCTATCTGAGGTCTTTTATACTTCCAAATGAAATTTAAAATTGTTTCTCTGTTTCTGTGAAGAATGGTTGTTGTAATTTTGATGAGGATTGTATTGAATCTGTAGATTCCTTTTGTAATTTTGCCTATCCATTCAAAGGGTAGGTTGTTTCATATTTATTGTCTTCAGTTTCATTCTTCAGTGTTTTAAAATCTTTCTTGGAGGTCTTTTCTGAGCTTTTTCTTTTTCTTTTCTTTTCTTTTCTTTTTTTTTTTTTTTTTTTTGAGGTAGGGTCTTGTACTAGCACAGGCTGACCCGGAATTCACTATGTAGTCTCAGGTTGGCCTTCAACTCATGGTGATCCTATCTCTGCCTCCCAAGTGCTGAGATTAAAGGCATGCACCACCACGCCCGGCTGAGGCATGTTTCTTAGTGGTATATAGAAAGAATTGATTTTTTTTTTTTAATGTTGGTGATACTTTGCTAAAAGTGTTTATCAGTTACTAGTGTTTCTTTTGTTTGCTTGTTTCTTTCCTTTTTTTGTGGAGCCTATAGGGTCTGTAGCTTTCTGAGTGTGCTAGGGAGTATCATTTTCCCTGTGTGGATTTCATCTCCCCCCTCCCACAACACACACAAACACAGTGTTTTTTACCATTGCAGTTGGAAATTTTTTCTTAACTGGCTTTGAGCCCCTTGTGTTTGTGGCCTTAGCCTGAGTTTGTTTCTGTTCAGGTCAGCTCCCATGGGATTCTCATGTGAATAGCTTTGTGGTTCTTTTGGTCTCAACTCTTAGTGCATGTAAGCGGCATGGTGTTTGGAGCTGTGGTTGTAGAGTAATTTCTTTTCGTGGTCAAGAGGTTTGATTCCTTACCCCTGTGTAACAGGCAGTGTTGCAGAATGGTGGCATTGGCTAATTCTTGGTGTTTACTGCTGCTTGTAGGTTCAGCATCCAAATTGTTTTTTCCTTTGTTCCTGAAGAGTCCTTTTCCCTTTTGCTTACTGATTCACTGTCAGGGCCAAGAATGAGTGAATTTCCTCTTCCATACTGCTTTTAAAATTTCTGAACTCTACAGTCTGTTATCTCTGTATCTAACATTCAATATTTTCTCTGTTTCATCTAGTCTTTCACAATCTCCAGTTTTTAATTCTGTCCTCCCTTGTCTTTCCATTCTCATTTCTTTTTTAAGTGGCACATTGAATTTTTTTCCCAGATTTGATTCATGGAGACTTAGGAGAATACTGCTTGCCCCTGTTCCATAATTTTTCTCTAATTGAATCTTGATCTTTATTCTAGGACAATTACTTAAATTTTTTATTATTATTTGAGAGTGACAGAGCGAGAAAGTGGCAGATAGATAGAGAATGGGAGTGCCAGGGCCTCCAGTCACTGCAAACGAATGCTTGATGCATACGCTACCTTTGTGCATCTGGCTTACATGGGTTCCTGGGGAATCAAGCCTTGAACCTGGGACCTTAGGCTCTATAGGCAAGTGCTTAACCGCTAAGCCATCTTTCTAGCACATAGGACAATTACTATTTTTTTGGCTGTTATTTCAGGTGGTGGCATTTCTATTTATGTATGTATGTATATACTTTTGACACAGCATTTTGATAGACAACCCTGACTGGCCAACCTGGTCCTAAGTAAATAGACCAGGATAACCTTGAACTCATGATAATCCTTTTGCTCAGCCTCCCATGTACTGGAATTATAGGCATGCACCATGATGTGCAGGCATTATTTAAATTTTTTTTATTTATTTATGAGAGAAAGAGGCAGAGGGGGGAGGAGAGATTGGGCATGCAGGATCTCTAGCCACTACAGAGGGACTCCAAATGCATGCACCACCTTGTGCATCTGGCTTTATGTGCGTACTGGGGAATTGAACCTGGGTCCTTAGGCTTTGCAGGCAAGAGCTTTAACTGCTAAGCCATCTCTCCAGCCCATTTTCTCTCTTAATAATAATAATATTATTTTCTTTTGTATTACTTTAGGACTAAAGTTTTACAAAAAGAATTTTTCTCTTGGCAGTGTGACGCTTACTATAATCTCACCACTTGGGAGGCTGAGGTAGAATGATCACAAATTCAGCCCAGTCTGGGTTGTAATAATACAAGATGCTGTTTCAGAGTGTTTGGGTCCATTATTTCAAATACATTTTTATCACTACTACGTATGTCTTACTGAAATTCCAGGAACAAAGTAATGTTAAAGGTCTTATGTAACTTCAGGTGCTGACAGCAAAAGAGAAGAAGACCCAGTTGGATGACAGGACAAAAATCACTGAGCTTTTTGCTGTTGCTCTTCCCCAGTTACTAGCAAAAGTAAGTTTGTTTTGATAACATAGTTTCGTTCAAAAGGCCTTTAAATATTGTTATGCCTACTTAACATTATTGTAATTTTTAACATGATTTTTTTTTATTTCAAAGTACTCTATAGATGCAGAAAAGGTGACTAACTTATTGCAGTTACCTCAGTACTTTGACTTGGAAATCTATACTACTGGGAGATTAGAAAAGGTAAGATTTTTCTGCATATAATATCTTAAGAGCATTAAAGCAAGAAATATTATTTTAATTTAATTTTACCATCATACCATTTGGTTATATTTTTAAAATATTTTGTAATATGAGAATAAATTAAAGTTGAGGAAATATTGTCATTGTAATTTGTTTCAGTTAACCAAATCATTATCTAATCAAGTAAAATTAAACACATTTTCTTTTCTTGAAAAAAAGTTGAGGGGTCTAGAGGGATGGCTTAGCAGTTAAGGCACTTGCCTTCAAAGCCAAGGGACCAAGCAAGGTTCAGTTCCTCAGGACCCATGTAAGCTAGATGCACAAGGTGGCACATGCATCTGGAGTTCTTTTGCAGTGGCTGGAGGCCCTGGTGTTCCCATTCTCTCTCTTTCTCTCTTCATCTTTCTCTGTCACTCAAATAAATAAATAAAAATAAAATACTTTTTAAAAAAGTTAAGGAAATACATGTGAGTTCATCAATGTATTTACCATGACTAGAAAACTACCTGAAAAATACATGTGATTTAAATTTGCTATATTTGAAAACTTTCACTTTTTATTTTTATTTTTTAAAAAATGTTTTTATTTATTTATTTGAGAGCGACAGACAGAGAGAAAGAGGCAGATAGAAAGAGAGAGAATGGGCGCGCCAGGGCCTTCAGCCACTACAAACAAAGTCCAGATGCATGCGCCCCCTTCTGCATCTGGCTAATGTGGGTCCTGGGGAATAGAGCCTCAAACCGGGGTCCTTAGGCTTCACAGGCAAGCTTTTAACCACCAAGCCATCTCTCCAGCCCACTTTTTATTTTTAATATATTTTATTTATGCACTTATTTGTGAGAGAGAGAGAATGGGCATGCCAAGGCCTCCCGCCACTGCAAATGAAATCCAGTCGCATGCACTCCCTTGTGCATCTGGCTTACATTGGTCCTGGGGAATCAAACCAGGGTCCTTTGGCTTTGCAAGCAAACACCTTAACTGCTACACCATCTCTCCAGCCGGAAAACTTTCACTTTTGATGGTACGGTGGTATAAACACTATATTCCTTAGGCCTTATATAGACTAAGCACACATTCTGCTACTGAGTCATGTCATTACATCTTGGCTTTAATAAAGAAACTTACATTTTGCAGCATTTGGATGCCTTATTACGCCAGATCAGAAATATTGTAGAGAAGCACACAGACACAGATGTTTTGGAAGCCTGTTCTAAAACTTATCATGCACTGTGTAATGAAGAGTTCACCATCTTCAACAGAGTAGATATTTCAAGAAGTCAGCTGATAGATGAATTGGCAGATAAATTTAACCGACTTCTTGAAGATTTTCTGCAAGAGGTATGCATTACATTTATTTTGTCAGTTGGCTTGTTCACCTCCAATAACTTAGTCACTCAGGCATTAGTCTTCATGAAAGTCTAGCAGTGTGCTGGGAAAAAAAAAAAAAAAAACATGTTTAGTATTTTAGTTCTGTGACTCATCAGGCTGCTAGTACTCTTCCACCAAAATAGGAAAATAATAAAAATATGTGAATTCAAAGATGACAGGAAAAAAAAAAAACAAAAACTTTCAGTGTGGAGAGATGGCTCAGTGATTAAGGTGCTTGCCATCAGAGCCTAATGACCGGAGTTTGATTCCCCTGTACCCATGTAAAGCAAGATGCACAAAGTGGTGCATACATGTGGGGACTTTTTACAGTGGCTAGAGGCCCGTCTGTGCCCATTCTCTCTGCCTGTATCTCTTCTTTCTCTCTGCTTGCAAATAAAGATATAAAAAAAATTGTTTTGTTTTGTTTGTTTGTTTTAGAGGTAGGATCTCACTCTAGCCCAGACTGACTTAGAATTCACTATGTAGTCTGAGGCTAGCCTTCAACTCACAGTGATCCACCTACTTCTTCCTCCCAAGTTAAGTAGTTTTAGGTGACAAAGTGATTGTTAGATTATAGGTTAACTGATGGAATTGAAATGCACAGCTAGAGTGAGACCATGTAGTGTTTGTCTTGGTGTGTGAAAAGTTATTATGGTTCTTGAATTTATATACGATTACTAAGTCAGTGCTGTGGTACTGTCACTCTTTGTGTTTCTTATGTTGTTCTGTTATACTTTCAGAGAGGCTTAGTACATAGGCCCTCATTCATACTTGTGTTTTTAGCATTCATACTTGTGTTTTTAGTGTTATTTTCTTTTAGAATACATCTTTTTTTTTATTTATTTGGATGAAATTAAGCCATACTTACTAATTATTGTTTGTAGTTTTTTGTATATCACTATTGTTATTGATATACAAGTTGTATAGATTTGTAATTTCTAATTTTCCTATTATCAAATTATTTAACATTTTGTTTGTAACAGTTTAGGATTTTTTTCCTACTAATATGTTAGTATGCAATTATCATGTTCATAGAAATTTCAATGGTTCTACTCTTGTCCGAGTATAATTGTTATTAAGATTAAGGGCTGGGGAGATGGCTCAGTGATAACAGGTACTTGCTTGCAAAGCCTGTAGGTCTGGGTTCAGTTCCCCAATACCCACATAAAACCAGATGTACAAAGTAATTTGTGTGTCTAGAGTTCACTTGCAGTGGCAAGAGATCCTTTTATGCTCATTCTTCCATTTGCCCCTCCCCTGTCTCCAGTGAATTAATAAACAAACAAATAAGGGACTGGATAGACTTTTCAGTGGTTAAAGGTGCTTGTTTGTAAATAAATATTTTTATGTTTACATTTTTATCTTTTTTAATGAGAAAATTGGCGTGCTAGGGCCTGTAGCTACTGCAGTCAAACTCCAGATGTGTGACCTTGTGTGTCTGGTTTACATGGGTTCTGGAGAGTCAAACTTGGATCCTTAGGCTTCACAGGAAAGCGCCTTAACTGCTAACTCTTCTCTCCAGCCCCTGTAAATAAATATATTTTACAACATCCATTTAAAATCAGACAGTTGCTTAACTAAGTTTAATTACTTTGAAGAAAGACTAAAGCTTACAACCAACTATGAATGTTTGTGGGTGACCTAGAATTTAGTTCAGTAGACTAATTAGGGTTTAGTCAGTTTTATATCTCATTTAGTGAAGCTGATAAAAAAATTGCCAAAACATCAGGTAGGCTGTGTTGGAGAGCACCTGATGAAATGTTGGTATCTAGTCAGGACTAGCATATTTTGTCATTCAGAGGATTTTCCTGCATGTATTTGTGATTGGTTTGATGGATCTTCTCATGAGCACCATTTTTAGTATATCTATGTCTTGTCTGTTAGCTATTAACTTTTATGGTCTGTTGCTTGTCATCTAATGTAATTTTTATCATTATAGTACATTTTTAATAGTTTTGTGTCAACATTACTTAGTAGAAGAGGGATACAGAATGTTTCTCCATTTTTTTTTCTCTTTCGGGCCTAATTACAGCCTTATGTTGGACTCAGCCATAGTGACTTAAATTTGGCCAGATCTTGGTACTGAATGAAGAAACTTATTTGTGGTTTTTATTATTCTAGTCTTCATTTTTCAAGATGATATCACCATTTAAGAGCCTAGGCTTTAAAGCTTGGTAGTTCTTCACTTGATTTTTATCCAAAATATTGAGAAGCAATTTTATTTTAGTATTTAAAAATGTGTCATTAATAATTTTAGGGAGAAGAGCCTGATGAAGATGATGCATATCAGGTATTGTCAACATTGAAGAGGATCACTGCTTTTCATAAGTAAGTTGAATCAGTAAGTTTGTGCCTTACTAAAATTATAGCAAACTTACCTTGACTGTTTTGTTTTGAAATTCTTGGCTAGGTTCTTTTTTGACTTGCTTTTGGGGAAAAAGTACTTGTGAGATTCATGCTCTGAATTGGGGAATGACAAAATTTTCTGCTACCTTTTTATATGGATATTAATTTACTTTTAGTTGCAGGGAGCATGTTACGGTGTTTGCTGCATTTTAGTAAGCATTCAAAAACAACAACTGGGTTTAATTTTTATTTATTTGAGAAAGAGAGAGAGAGGGAGGGAGAGAATGGGAGTACCAGGGCCTACGGACACTGCAAACAAACTCCAGACGTATGTGCCACCTTGTGCATCTGGCTTTACATGGGTACTGGCGAATCGTACCTGGGTCCTTTGGATTTGCAGACAATTGCACTAAACCATCTCTTCAGCCCTGGGCTTAGTGGTTTTCTTTCTTTAGTTCTTTTGTTTTTATTTTTTTGTTTTTATTATTATTATTATTGACACTTCCACAATAACAAACAATAAACCATGATAGTTCCCCCCTTTCCCCTCCACAACTCCACTCTCCATCATATCCCCCTTTTTTAGTTTTTAAATATAATTTAATTCTTCTTCTTCTTCTTCTTTTTTTTTTTACAGTGCCCATGATCTTTCAAAGTGGGATTTGTTTGCTTGTAATTACAAACTCTTGAAAACCGGAATTGAAAATGGAGATATGCCTGAGCAGGTTTTTATTTATTTATGTTACCTACTTAAGTTTGAGAATGAAGGCTTGTGATTTAAATTTTGCCTGTATTCTTTTGGTTCTTTTTATAGATTGTTATTCATGCACTGCAGTGCACTCACTATGTAATCCTTTGGCAGCTTGCTAAGATCACCGAAAGCAGCTCCACAAAGGTATGTGGTAGTTCAGCAGTATCTATGTTAGAATGCATAGCATTCATGATTTCCAGCTATCTTGTACCTTTAATAAGAGCAATTAGCTCAAGTCATGTTTGTTTCTAATCTACTGTAATTTAGTGTTTATTTTTACAAACAGTTCTGTTTCACTTTATGTGTGTAAACAATGAAAGAGTACTAATAAGAATTGCTTTAAGATATGATTTTCCATTAAAATTGTTCATACATGAAGATAGCATAATTTGGTTTTCCAGTTTCTCAGAATTGTGGATTGGCCAAACAACCTCTTGAAACAAATACATTAGGCTTTTAAAACATAAGCTAGCTTCCTTTCGGTTATCTTATGGCCTGGTTGTCTTTTGAGATCACCTTATTAATGCTGTAGATCTCACTATTGGTATTCCAAATTAAAAAAAAAATCATATGTTGATTGAATATAGCAAGCATTTTCAAACATTCCCCATAGTGATAATCTTTGATTATGCTTAGTAATTGGACTAGCAAGGACTGCTCTTTCTAAACGTTTGTAAACTGGAAGCCTATACAGTATACTCATAGAAGGAAATTTTACCTTAAATATTATTTGGAGATATATCTCCAAAGGTAGGGTCTCACTCTACCTCAGGCTGACCTGGAATTCACTATGTAGTTTCAGGGTGGCCTCAAATTCACAGCAATCCTCCTACCTCTGCCTCCCGAGTGCTGGGAATAAAGGCATGTGACACCACACCTGGCTCCAAATATAATTTCTAAGGAGAGAATGAATGAATGAATATGGGTCCACCAGGGCCTCTATCCACTGCAAATAAACTCCAGATGCATCCTTCACTTTGTGCATCTGGCTTTACATGGACACTGGGGAATCAAATGTGGGTCTGTTAGGTTTTGCAGGCAAGCACTTTAACTGCTGAGCCTTTGCTCCAGCCCCCATTTGAGCTTTGTTTGTTTGTTTGTTTTTTGGTTTTTGGTGTCTCGAGGTATAGTCTCACTCTAGCCCAGGCTGACTTGGAATTCACTATGGAGTCTCAGGGTGGCCTCGAACTCACGTCAATCCTCCTACCTCTGCCTCCCGCGTGCTGGGATTAAAGGCATGCGCCACTGCGCCCGGCTGAACTTGTTTTTATAAATATTAAAGCAGTTAAAGATTTAATTGAGCCGGCTGAACTTGTTTTTATAAATATTAAAGCAGTTAAAGATTTAATTGAGCCGGGCGTGGTGGCGCATGCCTTTAATCCCAGCACGCGGGAGGCAGAGGTATGAGGATCGCTGTGAGTTTGAGGCCACCCTGAGACTACATTGTGAATTCCAGGTCAGCCTGAACCAGAGTGAGACCGTACCTTGAACCTCTCCCCCCCCCAAAAAAAAACACAATTTCTTCAGAATGGAATCTTTGATGTCATGTTTGTTTTGCTTAAATCTACATAATTATTTTAGAAGCTTAGAATTTCTATATTTTTAATTATTAACTTGAGAGGGAGTGAGGAGAGAAAATGGGCTCACTGAGGCCTGTAGCAGCTGTAAATGAAATCCAGATGCTTGTACCTCTTTGTGCTTTTGTCTTTACATAAGTACTGGGGAATTGAACCCAGGCCATCAGGATTTGCAAGCAAGGGTCTTTAACTACTGAGCCATCCCTTTGGCCCCTTCTTTGTGTTTTTTGAAGTCTAGCTTGTTTTCCTTATCACAATAATCTACTGTTCCACCTGTTTTCCCATAAATATACTTTATAGCTGAATGAAACTCCATTGGGTATATATACTGCATTTTCTTTTACCCATTCACCTGTTGATGGGCATCTAGGCAGATTCTATTTCTTTTTTAAAAAAACATTTTATTGACAACTTCCATAGATAATAGACAATGTCCCATGATCCTAATATCCTTCAAACACTCCCCTTTTCTCCTTCCAAATCTCATTTCTTAACTATTGTGAACAATGAAGTGGTAAAACATGGATTTCTAAGTATGTCTGTAATATGCTGACTTTGATTCCTTTGGGTAATACCTGGTAGTTTATGACTGATATTTTTTTAAGCTTGCAATTTTATGAGGTTTGTGAGACTAAGAAATGATTTATTTCCCTGCCAATGCATTATAAAGGAGTTTAAATCAAATACACTAAAGAGTTATTATAATCATATAAATAGTAAAGTTTTAATATAACCTAAAAATAGTGGTTGGGTTATTTGTACAATATTTAAAAATGTTCATGTTAATTTTTTTCAAGGAGGATTTACTGCGTTTAAAGAAGCAGATGAGGGTATTTTGTCAGATATGTCAACATTACTTGACCAACGTGAATACTACTGTTAAGGAACAGGTCAGTAATTACAATAGCTCTTTGTAAATACTCTTTAACATCTAAACAAATAGTGTAAAACATTTAATACTAAGTAGAAATGCCAAGTACCTCCTTATGCATACTGTGCTTTTAAATAGCAATTCAATATGCTGAGCTTGCATCTAATAAAATGGATATATTCATTGTGGAATTATTATTGCATTATAGATTACCTTCATATTTTAATTGTTCTTTGTTGTTGTTTCTTTATAACACATAGCAAACAAATTGATCATTATAAGTTATATAATGATTATATAGACATCATTATTGAGAGAAAAGTCTTTGGTTTTTCGAGGTAGTGTCTCACTCTAGCTTAGGCTGACCTGGAATTCACTCTGTAGTGTCTCAGGATGGCCTTGAACTCATAGCAGTCCTCCTACCTCTGCCTCCCAAGTGCTGGGATTAAAGTCATGTGCCACCACTCCCGGCTCTGAGAAAAGTTTAACTAGTTCACTTCAGGGAGGAGAAGATCCATAAGTTTTTGTCATCTCTGAGAATATGAAATGTTACTTTCATGCCCATCCTGATATTTCTGTGGATAACTAAAATTTAAAAAAAAATTAAATCACTTATCTTTTCCTCCAAGTGTTACCACCCTACTGTGTATGCTTCTCATTATGAGCTTTCGTAACTCTGCAATCAGGTTGCTGATTGCTTTGTTCTTGGGTCTAGGATCATTTTTATTTATTTATTTTTTTCTTTTTTTTTTTCCGAGGTAGGGTCTCACTCTAGCCCAGGCTGACCTGGAATTCACTATGGAGTCTCAGGGTGGCCTTGAACTCACGGCAATCCTCCTACCTCTGCCTCCCGAGTGCTGGGATTAAAGGCATGCGCCACCACGCCCGGCTAGGATCATTTTTAGTTTGATTCCTTAATTCTGATGATTTAACCTTTGTTTTTCAGATGGTTTGTTGGGAATATTTTTATTTTATTTTACTTATTTACTTGAGAAAGAGAGAAATAGGCACACAGAAATGGGAGGGAGAGAATGGGCATGCCATGGCCTTTAGCTACTACAGACAAACTCCAGATGCATGCACCCCCTCCATCTCTCTAAGCCCATACTGGGAAGATTTCTTTTTTTAAGGCAGATTTTTTTGAGGTCAAGGAAATTCTCTTATTTCAGCCTCTTGTGAGCCACCACACTGACTTGGCAACAAGTTTTTTTTTTCTTTTCTTTTTTTTTATTTCTAGCTCCTTCTCTTCCTTTCATACATATATGCTTGGCCCCACATAAGATGTGGGTTATTTAATGGCCAAGATGCCATTGCTGACTTTAAATTTCTCGTGTAAAATAGATACTGTATTGTCATGACTGTTGTTTGGCTAGGCATTTTCAATTTTGAGTATGCAGTGTTGAACTATAGCATGAAAAGTGTGGAAACATAATATTTATTTCTAATATCCAAATCAAAAGAAAAATATTTCTGGTAGTAGCAAATTGAAATTAGATTTATACTCCTAGATTATAATTTATCCACTGATCCAAGTTTAACACAAAAGGCTACTTTATTTTTGCATTTGCCCACCAAGAAAGATATTCAGCTTAATATTCCCTATTTTTATACTGCTAGCACCTAATCCTTGTGGGTTATCCTCTGTAACCTTCAAGATAAATCTGTTCATCAGACCTTACAGATTAATTATGGGGTTGTTAATTTGTGTGCCAGTTTTCTTAACAGCTTCCAGGGATATGTCCTGATCATTTTCCTTGTCCTGTATGGTTACTTAATAAACAGAACCATAGCTATTACTCATTTTTACTCTGTTAGGCTGCATGTTTAGGGTGAAATATCCCAGCATATGTGAAGTAATACATTAGTAGAAAAATGAGAAGAGATTGAATAAAGGGATTAGCACATAATAAGAAAAAGCAATGGTGTTTATTCCAATAAGATCTGCTTCATGTTGTGTATTGTAATCTGTCATTCTAGTAAGTTCAATTCTATTTTCTGCCTGACTGTGTAACCAAAAAGTTATGTTTTACGACTCCTCCTCAGTAGAATTAGCAAATTTTTTGTACTAATTTTACCAGTGATTGATTCCACTTGGCAGTTTTTTTCTTTGAGTTCTAAGTTCAGTTTTATGTTTTTTTTTTCCCCTACTTAGTTACTATATATGTGAAGGAGTTTGCTTTAAAATATCACATACTATTTGATCCTTACTCTAGTAGTCATCTCCTTGATTTTTTTTTTGCATAAAACAAAGTTTATACCAAGTTTATCCTGTCTTATATTTGAAAATAAACACCACCAAAAATTTCAGTGTAGTTCACAATAGGGAGCTAGAGTAAGAAAAACATAGGTTAAGTCCTGATTCAGCATATTCTAAAAGTCATTTATCATAGCTGAAAAATAAAAAAGAATGTTTGTGAAATAACTTTGTAATCAGTAATGTACTGTTCAAGTATTTGTAGTTATTGTTTAAGAAATTAGGCTTCTTAGGTTTAAAATCTTAGGAAAGTCTATGGCCATACCATCCTCAATGCATCCAGTCTCATCTGAACTCTTTAAGAAATACTTAATTTTCTTATTAGTTTCAAATATAGAGCATTGAATTTTATTTCTCTCCTATGTGTGTGTCTATATATATATAGACACACACACAGTTGGAAAGAAACTTATAACATTATTTCCTTTATTTTACTAGGCCTTTACTATACTGTGTGACATTTTGATGATCTTCAGTCATCAGATTATGTCAGGAGGGCGTGACATGCTGGAGCCATTAGTTTATACTCCTGACTCTTCATTGCAGTCTGAGTTGCTCAGCTTTATTTTGGATCATGTCTTCATTGAACAAGATGATGATAATAACAGTGCAGGTAATTTTATTATCATCTGGGTGTCCACAGGAAATAAAATTTAAGTAAAAATAATGCATACTCTTAGAATATAATATATTTTATTCTTAAAACATGAAAACAGGTTTGCATTCTAATATGGTAGCATATTGCAAAGACAACATAATGTTGCAGAGTACAGGCTTTCAAGCCAGGTATCTGCTTCTTCTTCTGCTTCTTACTGGCATTCATCCTGTTTCCAGTTATAGCTCCTTAGTAGAACTCTTGGGATTCATTGTAATTGGTAAGAGCAATATTTAGGTAATTTGAAGAGAAAAGGTATTTAAGTGACATTGTATTCTATAAGTTTTTATATTTCCGAGAATGCGAATGTGGGTTTTGAATGTTATAAAATGTTTTAGGGCTGGGGAAATGGATCACTATGGTTAAAAGTGCAAATCGTGATGGCCTAGGTTCTGTTCCCTAGTACTCACATAAAGCCAGATGCAAAAAGTGGCACATGCATCTGGAGTTCATTTTCAGCAGTACTAGGCCCTGTCATGTCCATTATCATTTTCTCTCTTTGCAAATAAATTTGAGGAAATGTTTGCAACTCTGTAAAATTTTGTGGGCATGGTATGGAAGATTCATAGGACAGTGGTCAAATCACCTAGCATTAAGTTATTCTTTAGCCTGGTTACAGCTACAGAAACCTTTACTTGAATATGAGGGATTGGAAAAGGAAGTGATATTTGATGGTATTTCTGAGTTTGATTTTATTTTGAAGCACATAAAACAGAAACACATTTTATTCATATATGACATGGCACACCACCATATGTCAGTTTGTACATAAACATATAATTCTAGGCTTGGCTTGAGACATATTTTTGGCAATAATGAGGCTTATGTTCGCATACTAAAGAGACCAGAGTAACTAAAGTAGTTGTCAAAATCCATGCAGTGAAGTGTATGTTTATGCTTTCAGTTCTCACCTTTTACTTTCTCTTGCTGGCTTAGTTAGATTTTCATTCTTACTATTCATTAGGCACACACTTACTGACCAGTAGATAGCAAACTAGATGCCATGCATATGAAGAAAAAGACAGCGTCTCTTCCCTCAACAGTTCAGGTAGAAAAAGCACCTAGAAACAAGTAATTGAAGTTCATTATGATAGGTAAGGGAGACAGTTACAAAGTGTGGGTATGTAGAGGTTGGTTTCAACCGATTTATATCTTGGAGAGAAGATACCATTTGTAGTAGACAGCTTCAGGTTACTGAGATGAACTTCCAGTCTAGGCACAGTTATGGATGGAGGAATTTATTGAAGCATGGGTAGTTCCATAATGGCAGAAGAAGTTGGCCCCACTTCCACAGGTCTAAGCAGAGAGAAAAACCAACATCACCACCAGCACAACAAGCAAGCACACAAGAATTCCAGGTTAAGCTTAAGCACTTTGCATACCTTTAGACTGGAATTCTAAATCCACCTCCACACCTTAGGGCTGGACCCTAGGATTCACCCACAGTGACACTTCCAGCCAGGTGGCTACAGATCTAAATTACAAACTTTAAAGAAATCCTGAATTTATTGAGGATTGTCCATTTAAACTACCACATCATCTGAAATGGATCTGAAAAGTTGAGTAAGACTTTTAAAAACTCATGTGTGGGGGGCGGGGGAGTAGGGGCTGGAGAGATGTTCAGTAGTTAAAGGCGCTTGCAAAGCTTCCTGTCCCAGGTTTGTTTTCCCCAGCACCCACATAAAACTGGATGCAAAAAGTAGCACAAGCATCTTGCATTGGTTTGTAGTACCAGGAGACCTTGGCATTCCCCCACCACACACCACAAATGTGCAAATAAATACATAAAAATACTTTTTAAAAAAGAAACCTATGTATGGGCAGGAGAGATGGCTTAGCAGTTAAGGCGCTTACCTATGAAGCCTAAGTACTCATCTTTGACTCTCCAAGTCCCACATAAGCCATATGCATATTGTTATGAAAACATGTTAGTTCACACACACACACACACACACACACACACACACACAAGATGACACATGTATCTAGAGTTTGATTGTAGTATCTGGAGTCCCATTCTCATATTCATGTTCATTCTCTCTCTCTCTCCCTCTCTCTCTCTGTCTTTGATTAAAAAAAAAAAACTATGTAGGAAAGTATCATTGTATTCTAAAATAGGGTACAACATATAACCCTTTCGTTAGTTGAGAATTATGTTGGCTTCATTTAACACTGCAAATTAAATAAGCTTAGTAGTATTCCTGAGATTTGTAGGCTTCTCCCAGAATAAATTTTTCATAGTCTTCTCTACTTTGGCTACTGTTTCCCTGTTTCTACTTTTTAAAAAAAGCTTTTTATTCACTACGTACATACATGTACACAATATACCATGATCATAGCCCTCTCCTCTTTCCCTCTTCCACCAAATTCTCCTTTTCAGCTAGTTCCTGTTCAATCTTGATGCCATCATTTTCCCCTCCTATTATGCAGGTCTTGTGTAGTCTCAGCCTCTGTGAGGTCATGAATCCCCCAGCCACTTTGTATCTGGAAGACAGAATGGTACAGCTCTGCCTGTTTCAACTTTTAAAAATATTTTATTTACTTTCAAGGAAGAAAAGAGGGAGAGGGGAGAAAGAGTGAGAATGTGAGAGAATGGGTACTGCAGGGCCTCTAGCCACTGCAAATGAACTCTAGATGCATGTGCCACATTGTGCATCTGGCTTTACATGAGTACTGGAGAATAGAACCTGGGTCGCTAGGCTTTGTAGGCAAGTACCTTAACTGTTGAGCCATCTCTGCGGTCCTGTTTCAAATTTTAAAATGAAGTGTCTTCTACTCCATGGAAAAGTATAAATTATAACAGATTTGTACATACCCACCTATCAGATTTTATCAAGTTTAGATATCTTTATTTAGAATTTTGGTTTGTTTTGCTAGGGTCTCATTCTAGCCCAGGCTGACCTGGCACTCACTCAGTAGTCCCAGACTGGCCTCAATCTCACAGTAATCCTCCTACCTCTACCTCCTAAGTGCTGGGCTTAAAGGTGTGTACCACCATGCCAAGCTACATCTTGCTTTTTTGACTTAACAGTTCTGAGATTCCCCCCCCCCCCCCAGTATTGACATGTCTACAGTTATTTGTAGATCTGAACTACTGGCTGTTTAACCACTATACATCACATATCTAATGTTAGACATTTAGATTGTTTCTATTTTCCCCTGATTATAAAGTGTTACAACAGATAATGCATGCTTATCTCCTTGAGTACATGCATAAGTGGTTTTCTGGTGTATACATAAGACTGAAATTGTCTGATTGTATAATAGAACTTCGCTGCATGTTGTCTTACCAACCAACAGTAACACATTGTTTCCATTGTTGTTCCTATAATGCCTTGCATTATAGACTTCTAGAGCTACTATGCAATGTGTAACAGTAATTACAACTGACACTTGTGGAAGTCCAGTGTGTTAAGTATTTCTCTACATTCTTTAATCCCCATAAATGAAAAAATGGCTAATTATTTTAAAAGTTGAGGCAAAGAGCAACTGAAGATCACTTACAATTGTGACAATTTTATAGGAGGAAATCTGTACATCTCTTTCTCTGTACAGTATTAAGCAACGATTAGAAGTTATATTGTATAGATATCATATTTTGTACTGACAGTCATTACAAAAAGGTTAGCTTATATGCTCAGTATAATCTTTTATTTTTTGAATTTAATTTTAATTTTATTTTTATACTCTTTTATCTCCTTGCCCCAGCTCCCGTTACTCACTGGGGCCCTGCTCAGTGGGGTTATGGTATTCACTCTGGGGTCATGAAGGTCTCAGTCAGTCCCTGTGGAATAGTGATGTATCATGCCTCAGGGTAATCCTACTCAACCTTTGGCTCTTACAGTGTTTCTGGCCCCTCTTCCACAATGTTCCCTGAGCCATGGCAGACCTTTTGGCAAGTCTGATTTAGTGTTGAGTTCTCTGTGGTCTCCGGATTTCTCCTTTGATGGGTTTTTGATTGATTGCCATGTCTGTCACCTGGAACTGGTTGTAAAGCTAGCAGTAAGAGCAGTATTCATTTGACCACTTCTGAAATTCTCTTGGTCTTTGGCAGATGTAGAGAGGGCACATCTCGTGGTTGGCATTCAGCTGTCTTGTCTTACTGGTGGATCTTGGTTTTCCATTTTCTCTACCATCTGTAATTGTTTTATTAAAAGAGTAAATTATACATTTTTAAGTTTTAAAGAAAGTGACTTTGACATTGGGTTTTACACATATGAAGAGATTTTTTTGGTATTGTGTTTAAATTCTTAAAATAACGTTTTAGGGCCTTGAGGTGTAGCTTAGTGATAGAATGTGCATTTGGTATTCTTGATACCCCTGGTTCAGTTCTCAGCACCAAAAATTTTGGTAGGGGTTTTCATTTATATTTCTTTCCTATACCATAGTTGTGTTCATAAATAATTTTATTTGTGTAATCTGTTTATAGAAAATTATTTATACAGCTTTTAATGTGAAAAATCTCACAGTTTATTTTCATTGAGAAGTAGTTAAAAACAATCCTTGTGTAGTGCGTGGCAGTTGTGGTAGAGTTTTCCTTTAAATTATCCTGTTGAGCATGGTATGTAAAATTATCTTAACTCAGAATGGTTCCTGTAGACTGTTTTGAGTATTTCATATGTATGAAAGAATAATGCATAAGCAAGATCTGGAAGTAAAGAAGGAGAAGATTATCCTTGGAAACTTTGGGAGAATTTTGGAGGTAGGTTTGCCTTCAGGAAAGGAGGAGACTATCAACAGATGTTGAATATGTACATCTCATGACAAGGCATCCTGCTGGGCAAGAATAGGAGCTTATCTTGACTGTAATAGTCACTACTTCCTTTGACTCCCTCCATTTGTTCCTATTCAACAAGCACCATTCTCTCTGATTTCTCACAAATGTAGTTGATTGGAATATCTGAGTAGTTACATTTTTAATTTTTATTTATTTATTGTGGGGGGAAGAGGCAGAAAGAATGGGCACACTAGGGTGTCTGGCCACTGCAAATGAACTCCAGGTGCATGTGCCACCTTGTGCATCTGACTTTTATGTGGGTACTAGGGAATTGAACATGGGTCCTTAGGCAAAAGCCTAAACCACTGAGCCATCTTTCCAGCCCTGAGTAGTAATAATCATTTTAGTTTTAATAGTTTACCCTTTTCAAATTCTCCAGTAAGAGGCTGGGAAGATTTTATAAACTAAAAGTATATATAAATGAAGTAAAATGTTACTGATATTCTGAATATTTCTCCCAGATGGTCAGCAGGAGGATGAAGCCAGTAAAATTGAAGCTTTGCATAAGAGGAGAAATTTACTTGCAGCATTTTGTAAGTTAATTGTTTATACTGTGGTGGAGATGAATACAGCTGCAGATATCTTCAAGCAGTATATGAAGGTAAGATTTTAAAATGTATGTAAGATCATTTTTTAATGTATAGACGAAAATTTAACATTGGTTTGTAAGCTTTAATGTCACTGAAAGTGTTAAATTCCTTTTTAGTATTTTTAAATGAAATTATTTAAAAGTGATTAAAACTTTCAGTAATATGTACACATATCTCCAGTCTTCTAATTAGAAGATATTTTGTTTTGTGTTACAGTCAGGTTCACAGAGATCACCCGACCAAAAGCAGCTTGTTGGGGGGGGGCGGGCACAGGTTCATTTTGCTTACAGACTCAAGGGGGGAAGCTCCATGATAGCAGGGGAAAACAGTGGCATGAGCAGAGGGTGGACATCACCTCCTGTCCAATATCAGTTGGAAAATAGCAACAGGAGCATGTGCCAAACACTGGCAAGGGGAAGCTGGCTACAACACCCATAAGCCCACCCCCAGCAATATGCTGCCTCCAGGAGGTGTTAAGTTCCAAATCTTCATCAGCTGGGAACCTGGCATTCACGGTAACCACTACCTTCTGCCCCTGGCCCCCATAAGCTGATAGCCATACATGATGTCAAATGCAATGCATTCACTCCAACTTTAAGAGTCCCCATAGTTTCTGTCCATCCCAATGATGTTCAAGCATTTCTATAGTCCTGAGACCTTTTAACTGAAACATAATACCAAAAAAAAAATGAACCTCTAAAAACCCATAATGACACAGAATAAACAATCATACTGCAAAAGATGGCATTGGGCATAGCAAAGAAATATTTAACCAATACAAGATTTTAACAGGGCAAACATCAAACTCTATAGCTCCAAGTCCAACAAGTCTAATCAGTGACAAATCTCCAAGTCCGATAATTCTAACCAGCCATAACTCTCGAGTTCCATTTCTGCCCCTCCAGCTAGGCCTCACAGTCCTGGAAAACATCTGGCAGCTTTTCTTAGCAGCCATCCCATGGTCCCAGCATCTCCACTGCAACCTACGGTTCATCCTCATGGCTCCATCAGGTCTCCATTCAGGCATCCAGCAAACCTGCTTCACACTGCCCATGGCTGTTTCCAAAACACAAGACTGTGTTGCAAATTCAATGACCCTCTCTTTCTTGCATTTCTATACTCCATAATACCAGGTGGGCTGCCAATTTGTTAATTCAGGGGGGAATAAATCAGACTCTGAAGAAAAGGACACCTTTGATCATTTAGGCCCCTTCAAAAGAGTCTGCATTCTTCCTGTTGCCCCAATACAGGCCAGCTGGACCAATCTCAATGGTTGTAATCTCACATATAATTGTATTGAATGGGCATCAGATTCAGCCCAAAGACTTCTTTCTGTGCCATATCCCTCTGTACACACCACTCCATTTCTATGCAAAACAACCCTGCACAAATTCTCTGGACAGGGTAATAACAGCAAGCCTCTTACACAAACTGCTTCTATCCCAGACCAAGCAAAGCTTTTTCTCACCCTCATAAGCCAAACCTCCCAGTCCATAGTTCCTACAGCACTCAGGTCTGAGTTTGACCAGAATAGTCCATAAAGCTGTACTTATAGCACTGCAAGGTGCCTCTTAGGCCAAGGTTTCAAATCCTTCCATGTTCCTCTTGAAAATCAGCTCCAAAAAGCCAAAGCCAAAATAGTCAGGTGTCTAGCAGCAAATGACACCACTTCTCAGTACCAATTGTACTGTTGTAGTCAGATTCACATTGCTGGCAGAAATCACCTGACCAAAAGCAGCTTGTGGGAAAAATGGTTTATTTTGGCTTACAGACTCAAGGGGAAGCTCCATGATGGCAGGGGGAAATGATGGCATGAGCAGAGGGTGGACCTCACCTCCTGGCCAACAGCAGGTGGAAAATAGCAACAGGAGAGTGTGCCAATCACTGGCAAGGGGAAACTGGCTATGATACCCGTAAGGCTGCTCCCAGCAATATACTGCCTCCAAGAGGTGTTAATTTCCAAATCTCTATCAGCTGGGAACCTAGCATTGAGAATATTTAAGTTTATGGGGTCCACCTGAATCAAATCACCATAATTTTGAATATTAGAAATAGCCTGGATATCACCTTTATAATGAAGACAATAGGCTGTGTTTCTTCTTGAGTAACAATTAGTTGTTGTAGGAGTCAGGATACAGGGGATAGTTTTGCCTTGGTTATTTGTCCTATGTGAACTTGTGATAGCATACTTTTGCATCATCAGTTCTGTCTGCTGTCAATATCTGAATTAATTTGTAAGAAGTTATTCATAATTTACATGAATTTTCATTTTTAAATTTTATTTTAATTATTTTTTATTAGCAACTTCCATGATTATAAACAATATTCCATGGTAATTCCCTTCCTTCCCCCACTTTGCCCTTTGAAACTCCTTTCTCCATCATATCCCCTCCTCCTGTCAATCAGTCTCTCTTTTATTTTGATGTCATGATCTTTTCCTCCTAGTATGATGGTCTTGTGTAGGTAGCGTCAGGCACTGTGAGGTCATGGATATCCAGGCTATTTTGTGTCTGGTGGAGCACATTGTAAGGAGTCCTACCCTTCCTTTGGCTTACATTCTTTCTGCCACCTCTTCTGCAATGGAACCTGAGCCTTGGAGGGTGTGATAGAGATATCGCAGTGCTGAACACTCCTCTGTCACTTCTTCTCAGCACCCGGTACCTTCTGAGTCATCCCAAGGTCACTGCCATCTGAAAAGAGAAGGTTCTCTACCAAAAGTGAGAGTAGCATTAATATAAGAGTATGAACATTAAGAAAAGTGCTTCCCGGCATTTTGATGAGCATAGTATATACATTTAGCCAGACCGCAGCAGATGTTACACCCCTAGGGCTCATAACTACCCCTGTTTTAAGTTTTCAGTATCAGGGATATATTGCCTCCCATGGAGCGGGCCTCCAGTCCAATTAGAGGGCAGTTGATTTCCACCATGACAGTCATGCCACTATTGCACCCGTTGGCTCATTTGGCCTGGCTGGCCAAATATAAGGCTTGCAGTGTTCACTGTTGAGTATCTTCACTGGTGATTTCTCTCTCTCCCATTGAACTGCATGCAGACTGACTTCTTCCAGCTTTCTGTCAGCTGGTCTACATGGAGGAGATTTTCAGCTCAGCTCCAGCAGGATTTCTGAGTGGCCTTGCAGCCCAAGTATGTGGAGTCTTCAGCAATAGGGTCTTACCTTCTATTCCTGGTGGGAAACCAAGGGCCTCGGCAATGGCCTATAATGTTTTGGAGGCATCAGGGACCTCCCTGGCCAACAACACACTGGAAGGTATCCCATCCCTGGCAATGAAAATTTTCTAGTCACAATCTATGGCTCCTGAGTGTTCCATTGTCCAAAAAAGTAGGTTTCCATATGATTTATTTATATCCTCTTAGATTTTGATTAGCCCTCCCTCTAACTTTCCTTTACTCAGTCTCTTCCCCTAACCTCATTTGGACCTTTTCACCCACATTAATCTATTCTTTTTTCTATTTTGTGGAAAAGTTTAAGAAGCAATGGTGTTAGTTCTTCCCTGAAGGTCTGGTAAAATTCAGCAGTGAATCCATTTGGGCCTGGACTCTTTTTCATTGGGAGATTTTTGATAACTGCTTGGATCTCCATACTTGTTATAGATCTATTTAAGTGGTTGATCTCACCTTGATTTAATTTAGGTAGATGATATAAATCAAGGAAATCATCCATTTCTTTCAGATTTTCATACTTAGTGAAGTATATGTTTTTTTTTTGTTTGTTTGTTTGTTTTTTTCGTGGTAGGGTCTCACTCTAGCCCAGGCTGACGTGGAATTCACTATGGAGTCTCAGGGTGGCCTCGAACTCACGGCGATCCTCCTACCTCTGCCTCCCGAGTGCTGGGATTAAAGGCGTGCGCCACCACGCCCGGCTTGAAGTATATGTTTTTATAGTATGTCCCTATGATTTTTTGAATTTATCTGGTATCTGTTGTGATGTTGCCTTTTTCATCTCTAATTTTATTTATTTGTGTCTTTTCTCTCTTTCTTTTGGTCATTAAGGGTTTATCAATCTTGTTTATCCTTTCAAAGAACCAACTCTTTGTTTCATTGATTCTTTGAATTGTTTTTTTCTGTTTCTGTTTCATTACTTTCTGTCCTAATCTTTATTATTTCTCATCATCTACTGATTTTTGGTTTGCCTTGTTCTTCTTTTTCCAAGGCTTGAAGGTGAAGCATTAGTTCGTTTACTTGCAACCTTTCTAATTTATTAATATAGGCACTTAAAGCTATAAATTTCCCTCTTAGGACTGCCTTCATTATGTCCCAAAGGTTTTGATATGTTATGCTTCTCATTATCATTTGACTCTATTAATTTTTTTTATTTCCTTCTTGATTTCTTCATTGACCCATTCATCATTTCGTAGTGTATTGTTTAGTTTCCATGATTTTGTGTATGCTCTATAGCTTTTCTTGCTATTAATTTGTAGTTTGATTCCATTTTGTTCAGATAGAATGCAAGGAATTATTTCAATTTTCCTGTATTTGTTAAGATTTACTTTGTGTCCTAATATTTGGTCTGTTTTAGAGAATGTTCCATGTGCTGCTGAAAAGAATGTGTATTCTGCAGCATTTGGATGAAATCCTGTATATATCTGTTAGGTCCATTTCTTCTGTGACCTCATTTAATCCAGATTCCTCTCTGTTTATTTTTTGCTGGGATGACCTGTAAATTGATGAGAACGGGTGTTGAAGTCACCCACTACAACTGTGTTTGGTGTTATCTGTGACTTTAGTTCTAATAGTGTTTGTTTGATGAAGTTGGGAGCCCCCATGTTAGATGCATATATGTTTAGGATTGTAATGTCCTCCTGTTGGAGTGTGCCTTTAATCAATATAAAGTGACTTTCCTTATCTTTCCTAACTAATATTGGATTGAAGTCTACCTTGTTAGATATTAGGATAGCAACCACACTGCTTGTTTTCTAGGCCCATTTGCTTGAAACACTGTTTTCCGACCATTCACTTTAAGATAGTGTCCATCGTTTATAGAAAGGTGAGTTTCTTGGAGGTAACAAATTGAAGGATCCTGCTGTTTAACCCAGTCTGCAAACCTATGTCTTTTGGTTGGGGCATTAAGGCCGTTGATATTAAGAGATATCATTGAAAGGTGTGTGTTTATTTTTGCCTTTTTTTTTTAATAGTTCTACCAGTTTTAACTTTACTCTCTTGTGTTAACTACTATGTGAGTAGTATTGTTTGTTTTTTCAGGTTCCTTATATGTGTGCTTTTCTTTCTCTTCAGCGTGGAGGATTCTTCCAAGTATTTTCTGTTGAGCTGGTTTTGTCATCAAATATTCCTTTAGCCTGCTTTTGTTGTAGAATGTCCTTATTTCTCCATCTACTTGAATGGATTGCTTTGCAGGATAAAGTAACCTTGGTTGACAGTTGTTATGTTTCAGAACTTAGAATACATCACTCCAAGCCCTTCTGGCTTTTCAAGTTTATGTTGAGTAATCTGCTGTGATCCTGATGGGCTTGCCTTTGTATGTGACTTGATTTTTCTCTCTAACTGCTTTTAATATATTTTCTTTGGTTTGTATGTTTGGTATTTTAATTATAATATGGTGAGGAGAGGTTCTTTCCAGGTTTTGTCTGGTTGGTGTCCTAAAGGATTCCTATGTCTGTAATGGAATCTCTTTCCCAGTTTGGAGGAAGCTTTCTTCTATGATTTTGTTGAAAACACCTACTATGCCTTTGGAGTGAAATTCTTCTACTATACCCTGAATTCTTATGTTTGATCATTCCATAGTGTCCCGAATATCTTGAAATTCCCATTCTTACTTTCCTATTAGTTTGTTTTTCTCTTTGTTGGACTGTATTAGATCTGCCACTTGGTCTTCTTCTTCAGATATTCTGTCTTCTCCTTCATCCATTCTACCGGTGAGATTTTCTACAGCTTTTTATTTCATTAACTGTGTTCTTCATTGCTAGTGACTGGTTTTTCTTTATTATTTCTATTTCCTTATTTATGTCTTGTATTGACCTCCTCATTTCATTGAATTGGTGTCCTGTGTCATCTTTGATTCCTTTGGTTTCCTCTTTTATTCCTTTGATTTCCTCTTTGACTTCTTTGAGCATATTCATAATCTTTTTTTAAAAATCTTTCTCAGGCATTTGCTCTAACTCATTCTCACTGGAGGTCATTTCTGATACACTAATACTTTTTGGTGGATTTATATTGTCTTGATATTTGGTGTTTTTTGTGTTATAATGTATATATTTTTGCATCTTGCATTAATTTAATGTTTGGATTTTCTACTTAGCTGCAGTATTATTAGATGTATCAATCAATCTGATGTTCTGTATCTTCAGGGTTGGAGCTTAATGTGCTAGGTGTGGCTCTTAAGACTCTCATGGTATCTATGAAAGTGACCCTAGATGTTGGGTCTCTCTGCTATGAGAGTAGTCAAGTAGGCTGAGTGGAATAAAATACAAGCAGATTCTAAAATTTAACTAAACAATGTACACATTCAATGAAAGAACAGCACAGAGTATTTATGCAAGAGTAGGTGTTATGACAACCAGATCCTCTAACAAAGTCTCAATCCTTTAGGGTGTGTGGTGCCCCACACCCTTAATCCTGTCAACTAGGGGATTTAAATTTCTGTTCTCTTGAGGGTTCCAAGTCAGCTTCTGACCAAGTGAGGCCCTTCCCTTGTGTAATCCCAGTTAATTTTTGGGATGATTTTGGTCTCAGTTATGCTGCACTCCTGCTTGGGTCCCTCTTTGGTGCGCTGTGGGTTCAAGTAGGCTGGCTGGACCATTGGATCGCTGCTATGGCCCCTGCTGGTGCTGGATGCTGTGAGCTCCCTTCCCCTTGTCTCTGGTGCTTACAGTGGCAGTGGGGGAGGGGAGGCTGTGGATGGTGTCTCTAGTTCTCAGGCTGGTCCACATGATCCTCTATCTCTTAATCTGCTCCTGGGTTGGTTGCTGTCACGTTTCTTGAGTATGTGAGGAGCTCCATTGTGGGTGGAAAATCCCCTCACCTGGCTTTTCCTGCGGCTCAAGCCGAGCCTTGCAGCCGTGGCCCCGTGGACCTGGTGCTGCGGCTACTGGAGTTGCTGCCTATGTGGGCTCTAGATGCTCTGGATCTCTCCTATTTCTCTGCTGCCCTTGGTAATTTCTTATATACCTCACTTTTTAGTAGAACAGTGTATTTTGCTGTTTTTTTTTTTATAAGCTTTTCCTCCCCAGGCTGCCTTTGTGTGTTTCCTACGTCACCATCATAACTGGAAGTCCATGAATTTTCATTTTGAAGTAAAGTTATACAGGATATTATTAATTATGCTAATAAAATGTGATTAAGTATTGTAAGATGGTATTGAAAAGGTCTTTCTCACATAAAAAGTAAATTTTAAATCACTTATCTTCTTTCAAGAAATATGTAACAAGTCCTCCAAGGATCAGGAAACATTGTGGAAGAGGGGATTGAAAGATTGTAAGAAGCACAGGGTAGGAAGGAGTATCCTGAGGTATTATCCTCCTACAGAGACTGACTGGTCCATTCATGACCTCTCAGTGTTTATAAACAGCCCCACTGAGGAGGGTCCTCAATGGAATGGGCTTTGAGGAGAGGAGACACAAGAGTATAATTCAATGGGAATTACTACTATACAGTATATTCATACTGCAAAGTTCACAATTAGTAAGGATGAAAAGAAATAAATAAAAATATATGTAATGATTTTATCACAGCCAAATTAATCCTCTACTTAGTATATGAAGTATTTAACAAATTTGAAACTTAAGTAATATGGCTTGAAGTCAATATTTTTTTATAAAGCAAAATATCCTGTTATCCCTGATCACTATTGAAACATATTAACATTATTTCAGTTTAAAAAAATGTACATGTGTACTATGTTATAGAAATGCTATATACAATAAGTTTTCTTTTAAATGTTTATAGGTTGTGTCTATGAACCATATTAATAAATTGATAATGGCCTAGGGCCTACATTCTCATTAGAGTAAGTTGTGTGAATAAATTTGATTATATTCATTGTCTTAGTAGTTTACAGTGAAACTTAGTTTATACCCCTGAAACTACATAACCTAGTAACTGTTTTTGTTTAAAATCACACATGTCTGGGGGTTCTGAATTTACTAATATTAGAGGTTATATTTTAGGAATATCCTTAAAATTTCCATAGTCTTGGTTTCTATCTTGGAAGGATAATTTTAGCCAAATATGCACTTAGTGACATGCTTAGAGGACTCATATAAAAATAGTCCTATTGTCCAATAGGTTTAAGAGGTAAAACTAACTTTATAAATTTGTTTTCTAGTATTATAATGATTATGGAGATATCATCAAAGAAACAATGAGTAAAACAAGGCAAATAGACAAAATTCAATGTGCTAAGACACTTATTCTCAGTTTGCAGCAGGTAAGACATGCGTGCCAGCTTTGACTAATAAAATTAATATTTACTAGCCAATCATTGACACTGTATAAACTATATATCAGACAATTGGAAATAGTAAACCTTACTATGAAGTGAAGTATTGTATAAGTTTCTTGCTTTCTCACGGGCAGAATTGGCAAATGTACAATGTAGAGGAATTAGGTATATGTAGGGGATGGAATTCAGGTCCTCATGTTCCAAGCAATCATTCTTACCTGCCGATTCATCTCCCTACTCTACCTCTTGGTCATTGTGGTTGATTAAATAATGAAGCCTAGAGTACAGATACCTCTATAATACTGTTTTGTTTTTGTTTTTTCAAGGTAGGATCACGTTTCTAGCCCAGGCTTATCTGGAATTTACTGTGTAGTCTGAGTGGCCTTGAACCCATAGCGATCCTTGATCCTCCTACCTCTGCCTCCTTAATGCTGGGATTAAAGGCTTTCACCACCACACAGGCTTGAAATACTGATTTTTGTTTTACTTGGTATGAAGATGTTGTCAGCATTTTTTTTAAACTGCTGAGCCATCTCCCCAGCCCATCTTTAGCATTTTTAATTATTGTGTAATACTCTGTTTTATAGATGGCTCAATATTTTACCCAGATCACCTTTTGGTTAATGTTTATGTCTTTTATAATATTTGACATTATAAATATCAGTAAAACATTTTGTACATAAATACACATAGTTGTTTTATTGCATAAAGTCTTAAATTGCTTACTCAAATGATTTAACAATTTGAATGTTTTTGCTTCTTTATGATGAAAGTTATGAGGGGAAGAATCATTACTTAAAAGTAATGAAGAGATGGCTTAGCAGTTAAGGTGCTTGCCTGTGAAGTCTAAGGACCCAGTTCCTATTGCCCAGTACCCACGTAACCCAGATGCACAAGATGACACATGGGTCTGGAATTTGTTTGCAGTGGCTAGAGGTCCTGGCACACCCACATTCATATTCATTCTCTCTCTCTCTCTCTCTCTCTCTCTCTAACAAATAAAATAAAATATTTTTAATAATGTAGACAATAGTCTAGCATTTGCAAGGTCCCCATGTTTCATCCTTAGCACCACAAAGAAACAAACCAAATAACAGTTATTTACTAGCTTGCTGGCTTTTCATCTTTGCTACATGTTACTATCCCATTAATACTTATAGATTAGTATTCTGAAATATTATCCTACAGAGTTAAAATATTTCTATTGTAAATATGTTGTGGTGGAATTCTGCTCATTTGTATCATATTTATTTTTAAGTTATAAATGTAGTACCTCATTTATTCATAACCTATATTGTAAATAGAAAATACCATATTTTAAAAGATGTTAATTTATATTTATCAAAAACATTAACAGTTTCTTTTTTCCCCAAACAGCTTTTTAATGAAATGATACAAGAGAATGGCTATAATTTTGATAGATCGTCTTCAACATTTAGTGGCATAAAAGAGCTTGCTCGACGTTTTGCTTTAACTTTTGGACTTGATCAGTTGAAAACAAGAGAAGCCATTGCCATGCTGCATAAGTAATCTCCAAACATTTTATTCAATCCTTTCTTCTGGTGTCCTGCCTTTCCTTTGAATTAGCTAAATTAAATTTATTTTATTATTATATTATAAACCTTAAGTTTAAGAATAAGAACCTGTTAGTGTTATCTCATAATTAGTACTAAAACTCTCTCTATAAGAAACTCTTTGTTTTAATGAAAATGACAAAGTATTTACAAGTTTTTAGAAGGAAGGCAACATTTTCATCAAAGATCATAAAATATTTTTTGGAGAAGCTTTTAGCATAATTATTTTGTAGTTGCCTTTTTAATTGTATTGAGCCACAAACTGTTTTTTATTTTTTGGTTGTTGTCTTTATTTTTTGATTATCATCCAAGGAATTGGGTTTCACTGTGATTCAAACTTTTTTTAGTATGGGTACATTATGGTTGTACATGAAGCCCATTTATCCCTTAATTATGGATTAAAGAACCTTGTTTTTGCAGGGGGGGAGCAAGAGAGGTGTAGACACCTCATTGAAAGCTTACTATTTTATGTATCTTTTATTCATTCTTACTGTTATTTCATTTTAAAAAGCTTTACAGGCTTTTCTGTTCTTGTTTGTTTACCTGTACCTCCCCAACTTGAGTTGACTCTTCTTTTACCTCGTTTTAAAATGTTCACACTCATTTAAAAAAATTTTTTTTTGTTTGTTTTTCGAGGTAGGGTCTCACTCTAGCCCAGGCTGACCTGGAATTCACTATGGAGTCTCAGGGTGGCCTCGAACTCATGGCAGTCCTCCTACCTCTGCCTCCCGAGTGCTGGGATTAATGGTGTGTGCCACCATACCCAGCACACTCATTTTTTATGCCTTGAAATACATTGGTAGTAATTTTAGGTAATATTCAAGGACCACTCATGCTGACTAGTTTAGAAGTCATGTGATTTGCTTCATGTAGTAAATAGCCTGCCTTCTTTCTTTCCCAAGTTCATTGTCATTGTAGTTTTAAACCCAGTTACATTACAATGAGTATAATGTTGGCTTGTTGTCTTGATTTATTGAGGTACTTAAATTATTATAACTTTAATGTAGTTGAAATGGACCCTGATTAGTTTCATTAAAAAAACTCTATGCAGCTGATATAAGTAATCATTATTTTTATGAAGTACTTTCTATTAGAGTATGTATCCATAGCTTGAAAAAGAAAGAGATAATGTTTTGAACATTATGTGATAGAATTTGTGTTATTGTCAACATGAAAGAATATTTAACTAAAAAATTTGCTCATCTTGATAGCACTTACCCAAATGCAAGCATTCAGGAGGCTCAGGCAGGAAGACCACAAGTTCAAAGCTA
Organism: Dipus sagitta; assembly: GCA_036346955.1. NCBI lineage: Eukaryota > Metazoa > Chordata > Mammalia > Rodentia > Dipodidae > Dipus > Dipus sagitta. The sequence continues at coordinate 116,562,020 of CM070776.1, read as the reverse complement.
CTCTGGGTTACATAATGAGTTCTTGGCCAGCTTAGAATAGTGAGACCCTATCTCAAAAAAATAAAAAAATTCAATTGCCAGGCGTAGTGGCACACACCTTTAATCCCAGCACTGGGGAGGCAGAGGTAAGAGAATTGCTGTGAGTTTGAGGCCACCCTAAGGCTACATAGTGAATCCAGGTCAGCCTGGATTAGAGACCCTACCTTGACAAAAACAAAAACAAAAAAAAATTCAATAGATCAATAAATGGTGAATCTAAATTAAAACGAACCACTAACTTATATATGTGCTGTTTTATTTTATAGGGACATAAAATGTTAATATAATTTACCCATTCTTACCTACATTCTCTATTCCTGAAGTTAAACACATGATAGAGGAAATATTTCAGAGATTATACAGTGAAATTTCATTTCTGTTACTAAATCTTTTTAATGGTAGTCATTTACCTAAGTATTTCATTTTTCTTTCTTTACAGAGATGGTATAGAATTTGCTTTTAAGGAGCCTAACCCACAAGGAGAGAGCCATCCACCTTTAAACTTGGCATTTCTTGATATTCTCAGTGAATTTTCTTCTAAACTGCTCCGACAAGACAAAAGAACAGTGTATGTATTTGCTAGAAATGTCCAGTTTATCTTCATTTTGGTATTCTGAAGAACAGTTGTTACACTTGATTTTTCTTCTTTCTAACATATATTTATATCATTGCATTAATATACAAAAAACCTTATACTTCTAATTTTGAACTTTTAGGATTGTGCCACATTCTAAGCAAATACCCCATTTCAATATTGTGAGTTCTCCGAGTATAATTGTGGCTTTTGAGGTATAGCTTGAGTGTTTTCTGTATTCTTGTTTGTGTTCATGCCATAGCCGAGCTAATGACGGGGTATTTCAAGGACAATCACATTGAGAATCTCTTGGGTGCATTCTAGTTAGTCTGTGTCTTGAGCAGTGGCTACATTGCACTTTAACTGCTGCTCCTGTCCTACCTGATCATTTTCACAAAGATCCTCTCTGGGTTAGTTTCTTATTATGTTGACTTTCAAGACAGACCAGAAGATGGACTAAAATTCCCTCTCAATGGCTCTTTGAATATGAGGGAGAAAAATGATAACTACCTCACAGTAATCTTTTCTGAAAACCCACCAGTGTTTTGTATTTAAAGACTTGATTTTCCATGAAATTCTAAAGTCTGATGATAGTAGGGGATCTACTTACGGGCTTAGATTTATAGAGTAGGAAGAAACTCTGGAGTACTTTCTGGTGTCACAGGAATGTTCTGTGTCTTGAGAAATATGTACATGGTATTCATTTGTAATAGCGATCCAACTCCACTCAAGTCCTGAGCATTAAAAATATATATATTTTATTTATATTTACTTATTTATTTATTTGGCAGAGAAAGGTGGGGGGAGAATGGGCACCAGGGCCTCCAGCCACTGCAAACAAACTCCAGATGTGTGAAACCCCTTGTGCATCTGGCTAAAGTGGGTCCTGGGGAATCAAACCAGGGTCCTTTGGCTTTGCAGGCAAACACCTTAACCGCTAAGCCATCCCTCCAGCCCAAGTCCTGTGCATTTTATTATAGATGAATTTATCCCAGTTAAAAGCTGCATTTCTTTGGTGCAGTGTATGTGCTGTTGTACTAGCTATTTGGGATGGTAAAACAGGAATATTTGAACCTAACACTTTGTGACTATTTAATCAGAGAAATGCTGATTGAATAATAGAATACCACTTCTTATGTAGCAGGTGAGCAAAAATTAAGAACTCTGATAGAATTAAGTATTGCCTAGGATGTGGAACAGTAGAATTGTGTATAGATTACTGATGATGGTTTCAATTGATGTGAGACCTATTTTGTGGAGTGTTTGATATTACCTAGTAAACTATAGCATTCTCTCCACTTCCATACCCAGTTACTTCATCTACATGTACATACCCTATAAAACACTTTTTCTTTTTTCTCTTTTTTTTTTTTTCGAGGTAGGGTTTCACTCTTGCTCAGGCTCTCCTGTAATTCACTCTGTAGTCTCAGGGTGGCCTCAAACTCATGGCCGTCTTCCTATACCTCTGCCTCCCAAGTGCTGGGATTAAAGGTGTGCGCTACCACACCTGGCCCTATAAAACTTTTGAATGTGTACACAATGAGACCTATAGAATAATGTTACGTTATTTGATTATGGAAGAACTCAATAGCATTGCTATCTATCAACTAGAAAATGAAGCACTACATTGATAGACTGTGAAATAAAATGTAGTAGTCAAAATTGATAAAGTTTTAAAAACAAATAGAAAAATAAAAGTCCATTATGTCATTTACAAGCAACTATGTAGTAAAAAGTACAGACGATATGCATGGGGGTTATAAATAGCAAAACTGGGTTAGTTAGTGGGAACCCTGGGGCAGAGAAGACAAGAAACAGGATGGCTTCCATGGAGGCTGCTTATTTTTGACATTGTGTTAAGGATGAGTACAGATTTGTAAATCTCACTAGCAATTAATGTGTTTTGGCTGAAACTCTGTGCCATATTTCAGACTGGTGGTATTTCCTAGGCGGTATTCAGTTCACAGGCCACACTCAGGAGTACTATAGTGCTGTAGTATGTATGCATTCAAGTTGTGATTATGGGTCCATTATTAATTTGTCTTACCATGTATTTCCTTGTCTGTAAAATGGAGAGAGTATTTCTCTTACATAATTCTAAGAATACTTAAGGAACTAAGTAAAATACTAAACACATAGTAGTTCCATGAGTGTAAATTGAATTTAGACTGCAAAATTATACATATAAGCCTTGCAATATTTGGATCCCAAAGTGTTAAATGATTTCCATCAAGCTGAATTTCTTTTGTAGATGGGAGCATATGTGATTCATCTCAATCTTTCTTGCCAATACCAGGTACCTAGCAGATGCTCAACAAATGTTAAGCTAGAATACTCTTCAATGTAAGTGTCTTGTTAGAGATAAAATTACTCATCAGTGTCCTGCTGAGACTGAGACTAAGGAGTGAAGTGCTATGTTCTTATTCCTACAAGTAAGAGTTGGTCAAACTAGCAGTTCTATGCCTGAAAGTTAACAGTCTCTACTTCTTTTTTAAGGTATGTTTACTTGGAAAAGTTCATGACCTTTCAGATGTCACTCCGAAGAGAAGATGTATGGCTTCCACTGATGTCTTACCGAAATTCTTTACTAGCTGGTGGTGATGATGACACCATGTCAGTCATTAGTGGAATCAGCAGTCGGGGGTCAACTGTGAGGAGTAAAAAATCAAAACCCTCTACAGGAAAACGGAAAGTGGTTGAGGGCATGCAGCTTGCACTCCGTAAGGACAGAGTTTTTATTCTATTTAAATTTATCTCTAATAATTATTAACTGAATTATCACTAAGATTCACTCTGTGATACGGTGTTTGACAGTAGCTTATACAATGTGTCAGACATTCATAAATGCACTATTTTTGGGGGGAGGGGGTTCGAGGTAGGGTCTCACTCTAATCCAGGCTGACCTGGAATTAACTATGTAGTCTCAGGATGGCCTTGAACTCACGGAGATCCTCTTACCTCTGCCTCCCAAGTGCTGGGATTAAAGGCGTGCACCACCACGTCCAGCTTAAATGCGCTACTTTTAAACATTATATGTGCACACATACATACACTTAGTTCTGCTAAACTCTTCAGGTACACCCCTAGTTTTATCATGAGAAAACTAGCACAGAAAGATTGTGACTCTGTGGTCACTATGTACACTGTATACATAGGGGAATGGACTCAGTATTATTATGGTTAGTTATCACCTAAGATGTCAGGTCATTAAGTTTTGAGTGCAGCAAGAGATTGAGAGAAGTTGTAACCTTTGACTTTCTTTGCAGAAATAATTGGATAATTGTGTAAAACTTGATAGAAATGCATAGTGCCATTTCTCATGTTAGAGGGAGAAAAAGATTTTGATTCCTGCTCTTGGGATCCCAACATCCCCAGGTTGGCTTGATACGGGCCTGGGTATCTTGCCCCATTTCCCAGTACCCTTTAAACAAATTGTCTTTAAAATGGTTGTCAAAATCTGTTACAGTTATGATTGCTGAGAAACAAACTACATTTAAAGCTTAGGACGCAGCAAAGATCATAATATATGTTACAAGAGACAGGAAATAGAAGCTACCAGTTTAAGACCTAGACCTGGAAACTGGCATAGTTTAGCTTTTGCAGTGTTCTCTTAGCCAAGCAGTCACAGAGATTGGGGAAGAGACATGATTTTCTACCTCAGTTTTTGTTTTGTATTGATTACAGTAAGACAGTTTCACTATGTAGCCCAGGCTGGAACTTGGTATCTCTTGCCCAGCTTCCCAAGTACTGGCATTATAGATGTGTGCAGCCATACCCCGTTTTTAGTCCTATGCCTCTTCATGTAGGTAGTATCAAGGAATTTTGGAATCATATTCTTACTTTGTCATATAATTTATCTGTCTTCAGTTATCAAGTGTCTTTGCTGGTTGTAAAGTTTTGACACCATAGTTGATGAGAGAGTCTTAAATAGGGCTGGTTGTTTAATAAAAGCTAAAAAAAAATCTTTTTAAAATTAAATTAAAAGATGATGCGTCCTGAATATAATTGTAGATCTTAAAATGTTTCTTTTAAATCTGAATAGTTATAAATTAGTTGCTAGGACATTCAACTATTTCCCTTAGGTTCTGTGAATCATTCTTGTGCATTAGTATTTATATAATATTTAAAAATAGAATCTAAAATCTAATACAGTAGAAAATTACATGATCTTTTTAAGTGATTGGATAGAGCCATAGAAATTGAGGCATGAGTAAGTTCGAGAAAGGAAGGATACATGCTGATAAGTTGGTTAGGACAGTGTAGTATTGGGCCCCAAACTTAGCAAAACTCAAAGGATGAAGTAATTATAAAATATTCAGTTTATACATAATCTATTTATTAAGTATTAGCACAGTTTTTCTTATATCTTTTTTCTTTAAAATGTTTATACACACACAGTCTTCATAAAATAGCTTTCCTCCGAGCTCACATTCAGTAACCAATTTTACTTCCCTAAATTGTGATTTAAACAATTATTATTAAGTCAGTAGCACATATGAATTTTGTCTTTTGTAATTATGGAAACACTCATAGATATTTGAGGAAACCATAGCTTTTACACCTCTGTGACTTTTCTTTTCATGGTCCCTTTGTCAGGTATATCTGGATTTGCAAGTTCTTCCTATCTGCTTAGCTTTCTTCATCCTGTAGATTGGGAAGCACTGTCCTACAGTCTTGAATCCTACTGCCACATCTCATTTACCTGGACCATAGTATTAGTTACGTACCTGGTTGAAATCCACCCTGCACACACCTACCAAATTGACTATAACATATAAACTCACCAAATTGTTTCCTTAAAGCATTCAGCAGCAGTTCTTCTCCCCTTAACATAGACAAAAGTTTTTTTTCCACATATTGATTCCTTTATTTGTTTTGAGACAGTTTCTCTCTGTAGCCCAGGCTGGCCTTGAACTTGTAATCCTTTTGGTTTTGTACTCCTAGTGCTAGTGTTATATAGCCTACGATGCCTGGTGCATATTGAATCCTGTTTCTTTATCCAGCCATTCCTATTCCTACTTCCTTCATCTTTATATCCCAAGAATGGTAAGGTATTAGTTTGAACCATATGAGAGATTTAAAAAACATTATTGACAACTTCCATAAATATAAACGATACACCATGATCATAATCCCTTTCTACCACCCTCCCTTTTCCTCCTTACAAATTCTCCCTCCATTGAAATCCCTTCTTTCCAACTAGTCTCATATGAGAAATTTTAAAAATATATATTTATTTATTTGCAAGGAGAGAGATGGACAATGACAGTATCAGCACACCAGGGCCACTTGACCTCTGCAACCAAACTCCAGATGCATGTACCACTTTGTATGTCTGGCTTTACATAGGTACTGGCAATTGAACCCTGGCTATAGACTTTGCAAGCAAATGCCTTTAACCACTGAGCAGCCGCCCCAGCTCCATTTGAACCATACAAAAATGTCATTATTTTAGGTCAAAGATCAACAGATTAATAAGTCAGTCATTGCTCTTTCATGAGTTGGTGCTCTTACATTCTTATCTTTGCCCAGAATAGCTTTCATAGCTATCCATCCTAGTTAGAAGTAGCTTTTGGTAGCTGTCTGTGATCTCTGACTGCTCCCATGATCTCTGTATTCCTTTTCCCCTAGCACTTACCCCATTATATTGTATTCCTGCCTATTCTTTCTCCACAGATAGGCTATGGAGGCAGAATAGAGAATGTGCTTTCTGTACCTTTGTCTTGCCCTGTTCCCAGCACTGGCTTGTGTAAAGCAACAGAAGTTTGTTAATTTGAATGGGTTGTATTGTACGCAGTGGATGAGCAGGATTAGTGACTGAACTTTATTGCTGTAAATTTTCTTTCAGCTGAAGAGAGCAGTAGTAGTGACAGTATGTGGTTAAGTAGAGAACAAGCACTGCATACCCCTGTTATGATGCAGACACCACAGCTCACCTCTACTATTATGAGAGAACCCAAAAGATTACGGCCTGAGGATAGCTTTATGAGTGTCTACCCAATGCAGACAGAGCATCATCAACCTCCTCTTGACTATAAGTAAGTACATTTGATCATTTTCTGTACTAGAACTTTATTAATTACATAGAAAAAAAAGTTAAGTTAAAAGAAGAATAAAATTCTCCTTGAAGCACGCAGGTAACATGGATGTTAGCTCAAAGACAACAAGAGGAAGCAAGGCAACAGCAGGAGAGAGCAGCAATGAGCTATGTTAAACTGCGAACTAATCTTCAGCATGCCATGTAAGTGAGAGTGCCTTATTGTCTGAGTCTAGGAAGTTCACTAATTCATTTTAACATATTTTTATGTGTGCCTTACCTAAAATTTCAGCAAACTTTAGAGTAACTACGCTGAAATAATCAAGGAACTAGAAACTGGTCTTTCCAACAGAAAAAAAAAAATGTTTTTAAGTTAAATATTAATTAGTTAGCCAAAGGACCAATCTTAGGTTGATCTGTTGGAAAAAATATATGAATCCTTGTTTATTTTGGTACACAGAATTCAAAATACATTTCTGTTACATCTTAATTGATTTTCCCACCTTAGTTCAGGTCCTCATCTCTCACCTGAACTATTGTAATTAGTTCTCTAGCTGGTTTTCTTCCCTCAAATCCCCCATTTATCCTTTTACCAAACCTATCCCTTCACACTCTCCACCACTCCATCATTCACAGTACCATCAAGAATTATAATTTGAAAATAAAAATCTTACCATATAACTCTCTTACTTAAAACTTTTCCATGGCTCCCCATTACCTGCTGGATAAAGTTCAGACTCCTTAGTTCATGGCATGCAATATCTTTCATAATGTAGTCCCTGCCTACATTTTAGAATATCATATTTCATTACCAGGAAACTGGTGAAAACAAGCTCAGATGTCACCTTAAGTGAAGCTGCAGTCATCTATGCTCCCATAACACGATGCATATTCATATTTCTTGCAGCATTTACCATGTTGTATTGTAATTACTTGTGTATGATTTTGTCTTTTTCTCTAGACTGTGAGCTCCTCAAGGGCAGGGACCCCATTCATTGCTTGTTTGTGCTAGACATACAAAGTACTGAGTAACTGTTTGTTAAGGAGTAAATGTTGAGTGCTTGAAAATTGTAGTTTTCTTCTCTTAAATATTTGGTTTTTACTAGATTCTGTATGAGAATTTTAAAAACTTAGTTCTTTTCACTAGCTTCTGGCTCTAAAAAACATTGCAAACAAGTGGGCTTTAGATAATGTTTTTAATATGTCTTGATTGGTATACAGGGCAAAGTGTGATTCTAATTACTTAACTTTTTGAGTTTGAAAGCATTGTAACCTAATGTAGTGTATGTTTTAATACTGGGAGATAGTAATTGTTACCCTCTTAATAGTCACTTGTTTTTCTTGAGTAATGAACATTTACCATATGAATGATGGTACATAGGAAATCACTGTAGTTATCTCCTTAGTGGTCTTAAGAAGCTCTCTCGACACAGAATGTGTTATATTTACAGGTGTACAATCTAATCCTCCTGTCTCAAATGGTTCTCATCCATCATCTATCAATTACTTGGTTCTTTACTTTCTTTATTTCTCTGGTTTTATTCCTTTTAATTTGTGTTTTTATTTCCATGCTTGATTCTACAACTAATTTCTTAGACTGCAGGCACTAATCTAAACATTTCAGAATTCTGCCATGCAACCATTTATGTCTTCCCTGAAAATTTGGCACCAGTTCCCAAGATCTTTGAGAGCATCTCATTATTCAGTACTATTTATCATTATTCTTTTTGTTTGCAGTTTGTTTTAGTACCTAATTATAGGTACTCTTTTCCAGGCAACAGTTATCACTATAGGATTTGTTTGGTTGTTGTACCACAAATGGTTGATTGCCTGAGATCTTTAAAGTACTTTTGTTTTACAGTGGATTTATTTTTAGTAATAATATATGCCCTACAACTAAAAATGCTTCCAAATTATGTCCTGTAGTTTGCATCACTTGTACCTTCCATGCACTCTAGATGAACAGAATAGATAATATTTTTTGATTACATGGTCTCAAGAATACGCTAATGTAAATATTTCCTTCATAGTTATCATGACAAAACATACTAAAATCCTGTTTTGTTATCTAGAACTGTCAGGATTGTCATTAACATGCTGGTCCAGTGATTCTGGATCAGATATTATGCTCTAGCTTAGTATAATATACATTGAATGCATTTAATAAATAATTATTTAGGCTTTGGGCAGTCTGAGGGATCTTTGAATAAGAAAAGAAGGTAATGTAGGTCAAACTGGGAGGAAGGAAGCCACACTCAATTTCACCATTGGGTTAGCTACTTTATACTGATCTGGCCTAATTTGTGAACTTTATTTTCTCCATGGCTGTGATAAAATGGAGCTTTTGGCCTAAAATTTTATTTTTGTTATATAATATCTTAGTTTTGGATTTTATAGGGTACAAGAATTAATTGATCTTTGGACATTAAGCTTTGCTCATTTTTACCTGAAGTGGAAATAATCCCTTCTTTCAGTATATTCTTATAGCATTTGATGTACCTATTGTAATAGTTATCATTTTGTCATACTTGTTTATCTCTGTTTTCCCATAGTAGATTGTGAGCTCCTTGAGGGCAAGACCCATGTTTTACTTTTTTTTTCTCCCCCATCCGTAGGACAAAATAGAACTGTCATGAGTTAGGCACTCTCTGAGCAAATGACTGAATGTATGGATAGCACATATTAGGTACTGAGTGAATGAGTTACTTATGAGTAAAATTAGCATTATATATAATCATAATATATGCATTCTGGAAATATTATTTCTTTGGTCTCTGTTTTATGTTTGTTTATTAATTTGTACCCTGCCTACTTTCAAAAAGGATTTGAGGTATCTTGTATGTTCACATGTGGAAAATTCTCATTGAACATTGTGTATGGCATATCAGAACTATCAAGCAAAATGTATCAAAGTAATGTAGAATAAACATAAGTCCTGAACATTTTAAAACAAGTGAACATTGAACATTGGAATTTTGACATCATTGATGACATGATAAATGCCTGATCATTCTCCCTGACCTTTTACTTCCATCATTTTCCATTTTACTTGAATATAGAAAGCCATATAGTTAACTGCCTACATATTAATACTCATGCCATTTGTTCAGACCTTCACTTTGTTTTATATTTCTCTAGTCGGCGTGGTACAAGCTTAATGGAGGATGATGAAGAGCCAATTGTTGAAGATGTTATGATGTCCTCAGAAGGAAGGATTGAGGATCTGAATGAGGGAATGGATTTTGACACTATGGACATAGACTTGGTAAGAGATGTACAGAATTTTTTTAAAATTTAGATCATTTGAAAACAAAGTTGATATTTATTAGAGGAAAAAAAGAAACTAAGGTCTGCAAAAATATTAAGATAATTTCTTGGAGTTTAGGTATACCAGAAGGGATTGAGAAGTAGGTGAGGTTGTTGAGGGGGTTAGGTCTTAATTTGAGATGATAAAAATAGTATGTTTGCATTTGAAGTTAATTTAGTAATACATACCATAAACATTATATTTTGCTTACGTTAGACTAAAAATTCGATACTTACAATTATATATTGTTTTTAAAATATTTTATATTATTATGACCTTGTAATTTTCCATCTACCATTATTAAAATATCATGAAAACTTGATAGCATGCTTGCTTATAAAGTCTGCTGACTTGGGTTCAATTACCCAGTACCCTTGTAAAACCAGGTGCGCAAAGTGGCACACACATCTGGAGTTCATTTGCAGTGACAAGTGTCTCTGGCATGCCTGTATTCTCCCACTTCTTCCTCTCAAACTAACTGATTGAATAATTTAAGAAATGTTTGAGGAAGTTAAATACACAAATGATATGTTTTTGTTAATTTTATATGGTTAAGATATATGCAGAGTGTTTGTATGTGTTTCACTTTAACGACTATCACATTCAACTTTGTGAAGTAGATTAAGATGATTGAGAATATTAAAGCTTGAAAAGTTACCTTATGCAAGGAAAACAAATCTCATAAATGGTAAGGCTGAAATTCATTATAAACTAACTCCCATGTTTGTACTTTTTAGTGTGTTATGGTATACTTTTGTTAAAAGGCAGAAGGAGATACACGTAATTTGGAACCTTAAAAGTAAAATGACTTCCAAAAATGCATTAAAGTAAAATGGAAAAGTTTCTTAGTTTTTGTCTTTAGGATTATTTTCCACAAATGAGTTGCTTTTGTGTGTTTAAGCATTGTGTTTCCTGAGTAAACAAAATTTGAAGTATTGTAAAGTACACTTGCAATCACATTAGGCCGTACAGGCAACAAATGCAATTTAATACAGATATTTTCATTTACTATCCAGTTTATGGATACAGTGCAAATGCCAACTTTCTTTCTTTTTTCCTTAGCCACCATCAAAAAATAGACGAGAAAGAACAGAACTGAAGCCTGATTTCTTTGATCCAGCTTCAATTATGGATGAATCAGTAGGTTTCATTTAAATGTACCCCAGGATTTCAAAATAAAAACTTTAGGCAATGACTAAGTTTGAGATTGAAGAGCTATGTAACATACTGAAATGGATGAAAACAATTGGACACAAGAAAAAGAGGCTGCCAGGCAGCATTGTTTGGTAATGGGTGATGGAGCAGTAGTGATGTCAGAAATGTTTTTAAATCCTTGGCCAATGGGGATTTGAATATTTAGCGTTTGGACCTTTTCTATAGGTTTGGATTGCCCATTGAAGGATTTTAAGTGGGGAAATAGCATGAATCACAATAGTATTTTAGAACAAATGTGAGATTAATTATAATATAAGGTCATGGTGAACAATAACAAAGCTGGGTGTGATGACACAGACCTGTAATTTCAGTACTTGGGAGGCTGAGGGAGGATGATTGTGAACCCAAGAACAACCTGACCTACAGAGTGAGACTCTGTCTCAAAAAGAAAAAGAGAAAAATTACTTGAACAAGTTTTGAAAATGAAGGGAAGGATATTAGAATGAAGAATGGATTACTCCATCCAACCTTTATTTGGTTTTATCAGTTATTTTTCTGAAGAGCATTTCATATCAGTTCCCTCTAGTATCATTATAATGATTTGGTTCAAGATTATTTTTTTAGCATGCAGATCTGAAGTTTTTATAAAATTTCACCCTCAATACCATTAAGAAAATATTCTGGGTCTTCAGCCTGGCAAACAAAGCTTTTTAAAATAATTTGTCCCTTTTGCCCCTTTAACCTGTTCCTTTTACTTATATTTCATATTCTGTGCTCTAGCCATACTAAATTTTGTTGTTCCTCCTTCCTGACTCTATGACTTTATAAGCTTTTTTCTCTGCCAAGGGTATGTCTTTCTATTTCCTTCTAATAAATTCTTCCCTTAGTACTCATTTCTGACATTACTTATAACAGTTTTGCTGACTTCTCCATAAAGATATTTTTATTACCTGTTCCTTTATCACTTTGTATACACTATCATTGTGATAATTATCATACCTGTATAGTGAGATATAGTATTACATATGTCTACAAGTTACATGTCCTGGCCCTGAATAGGCTACATTCTTTGAAAAAGGGATGATTTTGTTTGCCATTTTGAGTTATGCCTAGTATGGTAATTACTTTGTTTTGTCAAATAAACAATTAATGTACTCTCCTATGCCACCTATTTAGTGCTTACGCATTGATATTCCTTCTTCTTTATACCTAGTTTGAGCACCTATTGTACCATCCTCTAAGGCAGCATTCTCTCCGTTCCTTTTCCACCTCATAATTTCTGCTTCCAAATTTTGGCAAACTAAGTCACAGTAGCACATTATATTAATAAGATTGGCTGCTTTCACAGTTGCGCAGAGAGGAAGTTAGGTCTTTTGACAGACCATTTTGACAGCTTCTAAATCTTAGGCTGTGATGTACACATTTTGGTCATCTGTTGATTTTTTTTTTTAATGTGACTAGATTCTGCCTTAGCAGGTCTGGAGTGTGGCCTGAGATTCTGGATCATAAGCAAGTGTGTGCTTCAGGTCTTCAGGCCATTCTATGACTAGCATAGTTTGATAGCACAGAGATAGCCTATTCTATCCATAATTCTATAGTTTAAGTACATATTGAATTATGTGGTATTTGAATGTGCCTTATTTATTAAACAAAACAGGAAAGTAGTAATTATGTTGGGGTAAAAGAGAACCTTTTCTAGCAGGTTTTGATGAAATGCATTTATTCAACAATTGATTGAGCTAAGATCAATTGATTGGTGCTAAAATGAGTGAGAATTTCTTCCCCCCCTCTCTTTAAGGAATATATGGTCTAATATACCTTCACTATTACTTTGAAATCAAATGTGCAGACAGAAGCTAGTATGTGGGAGCTTATCTGCTTGACACTCTGCTAGGCATGATTTATTTTGATCCTCTGCAACCTTGTGAAAAAAGATAGTGAGATTCTCACTTTTCTAGTTAAGCACATTCAATCTGAAGAGGTGGCTTAGTACTTGCATCGAGTTAAATAACTAATAAGCATCAGAGAAGTAATTTGATGCTAATTCCTTTTTATTTAATAATCTAATGCTAGCTCTATAACTTATGAAAACTAAAATCAGATCTCGTTTGGATGAAACACCAAGAAAAAATTAATTAAAAATTCAAAATGATTAACTACAGTTGAAATTGATGTGGCAACTAAGGCTGTCCTTATTTTTTCTTATTCTTACTTGTCAGAACTTTAAGCATTTGTTTTGTTAATCACATGCTTTCTATGCAAAAATATGTCCTTTAGATTACTAAGATAATGACAGCCATCTAAACTATGTATTTTTAACATTTAATATTTAGGTGAAGCTATAATGTGTGTGAGGTAAAAATGGTGACCTAATATTTATTACTAGCAACCCTATCACATTATAATATATTGAATATATTATAATCAAAACACGTGAGCCTTATTAATTTGAGAATATTTTAGATGGCTCTGATAATAAGGAAATAAGCATACATACCCATGGCTGTAATTTTGTAGTATTACCACATGATGGCAGCAGTTACATAATAGTTCTCAGCAATCTTTAAAGGTTTAGGTACTTTTAGAAGTCTTTGTCGTTTTTAATTCATTTTACTTTTTAAAAAATACGCACATTCCATAGTGTCTCAACCATAAGAAAAAACATAACAGAAAATACTGAATGTAAAAAAAATACCTGTCTACCATAAAACAACATATACAGTGCATTGAAGCTATAATAAATGTCATCAAAATAATAAAATTGGCATTTAAATCCCTTAATGCCCAGGTCCAAGATGCTCTAGTTCTAAGTGAAGTGTCTCAAAGTACCTTAATATAGATACTTGATGTTATTATTAAATAAATATGGACTATATTTTTGTATCATGATTTGAACATTATCTAGACATGATAATATAAAAACTATGAAGCTGTGCATGGTGGTACACGCCTTTAATCCCAGTACTTGGGAGGCAGAGGTAGGAGGATTGCCATGAGTTCAAGGCCACCCTGAGACTACATAGTGAATTCCAGGTCAGCCTGGGCTAGAATGAGACCCTACCTCGAAAAACCAAAATGAATGAATGAATGAATAAATAAATATAAATACAAAAACAATGAGCATTTCATTTTGGCATTGCATAGGGGATTCTGTATCAATAGTATACCTAGTTTTACATTTGGAAACGTAACTGGCTTATCTCTTTGTGATAATAGCTATTTTTCTGCCAGTACCAGTATTGACATAATACCTCAAAGCTTATTATTTGTACTCTTTAAGTACATGTTTAAGTGTTTATTAATACTACCATCAGAAATTGGTAGAGTTTATATTAAAACAGAATTGTGCCACTAGTGTAACTGTCCTTCTGTGTTGGAATTCTCATCCTAGAATTATCTGTAGAATAAAATTGGTAAAGAAAGACTCAATAGCTAGGTGCCCTTTGGAGGCAAAGGTAGAAGGATCGCTGTGAGTTTGGGGGCACCCTGAGATGACATAGTGAATTCCAGGTGAGCCTGGACTAGAGTAAGACCCTATCTCGAAAAACAAACAAAACAAAAAAGAAAGGTTCAATGTAAAAGCTAATTTAAATTTGTAATAATAAATTTATAATAATTTTAATATAAAAGCTAATTTAAATAAAGCTAATTTAATGGTCTAGTAAGGGACTCTAGTTATAACCTAATGTGCACAACCCATCAGAGAGAATTCCTGGAGTTCAGGTACTCACTTGTCAAGCACTTTGAAAAGAACTTGAACCATTTTAGTAGTTCACTCTGCACAAGAATTGACTAAAATTTTTATCTTTTCATGCTTACCTTTCCTTACATAGAGTTATAGTGAGTTTTGGCTAAAACCGTAAATGCCACCTAGGCCTCTCTAGTGTAAACATCATTCTAACTACCTAAACTCTTGACTGTATCCAACAAGCCAACCCTGGAGCTTCTTAGAGAAACAGAAAAGGCAAGGGATGGAAAGAATGGTAGTTGTGGTTAGATGGGTAAGAAGTAGGGTACATGAATCCCCTTTGTTTTAATTCCCAGCACATTACTTGATAATTCATTACAAAGAAGCTGCACTCAGACACTTGTTTTTCTGGTCTAAAATTACAGTTTCTCCAGGTCACAATTCATGATGTTCTGACTTTTGTGTGAGATTTAACTTAGAAGTACATTTATGATCTCAATCTCATTTCTCATTACCTCTCGTTTGCTGGCAGTTCTTACTAGCTCATGGTATTGCTTAATTATTCTAGTAAGCACAGGAATTTTAATTAAAGCAGCTAACTTAGTATGTAAACTACAAGTTTTTGTGCTGCCATTTTACTTTAATAAACACAAGGGGAAGTTATTTCATTCATCATCTGCTTTACTTTTAGTGACAAGTAATTATTAGAGTTACTTAACAAATACCCCCCCCCCACACACACACACAGTATATGGAAAAGTATCAGTACAAGTCATTGACTCACACCAGATTTTCTAACTAAATTTTCCTATTTTCTACTTACTTGTATTCTTGGATTTTTTTGGGGGGGGGGCCCTCTGCATGTTCAAATGCCTTTTCAAAAAATGTTAGTTAATTCTGAGTACAAATAGCCAAATTTGTAAAACTTTCTTAAATTCTTTGCAACAAACCCATGCAAAAGGGAGAAGTATGTTCATTCAACAAATGTTGAATTTAAGCTTTAGACATGTTTATAAAATAATTATGATAAGGTCCCTACTCTTAGTTTATGTAATTATGAATTAATTGGCATCTTAATTAGTCCATTATTTTATAATTTACTGACTTTTTATTATTTTATTTATGTAATAATATATGTGAAGTTTTCAAAGTGATTTTATTAGCCTTTTATTTAATATGGTGATGACTTATTGTAATATTTACATATTTTTGTAAAGAAGTGAATGCCTATTTTAATAAGATTTTTTTTTCCTCTCTCATTAGGTACTTGGGGTGTCAATGTTTTAATACGAGTACACAATTAAATCTGTGGTGAAGTCATTTTCTAAGTGGAAGAGGAAAATTTAAGTGTGGTAGATACAGTGAAATTCTGTACAGATTTTTCTCTAAGGAGAATATAACATGCTTATGCTTACCAAGATCAAGTGCATTGAGGGGCAGTTTTGTTTGCCTGAAAAAAGTAAAGGACAAGTAAACAATTTGATGATAAGCTACAGTTTTTCTTAGAAAGTAAATATTTTATTTATGCGCTGTTAGTTGGCTTTTAAATCAATTATTTCATGCTTTTTTTAAAAAAAAATAGAACAATCTGAAGAGGCATTTGGTACAGAAAAGTCTTCACATTTATTTACCGGTTGTACTAAATAATGATGACCTCTGCTGGATTTCTGTTTACATCCAAGAAACAAAAGCTAAGGATGAATTTATCCCCTTGCCCTGAAATTGTAGGATAGAATTGTTTTTAGCACTCAAAATTTAAATGCTTAAATCACCAATTAATATTTGTTTTAAATATTGTAATTGTGGAAAAAAGTTAAACTTATAAGCAGAACTTTTACAATTTTTTCATCTAAAATGTATTTTAAGATATTTTTAAAATCCAAGAGCTTCTGTATACTTTTCAGAAATATCCAGTTGCAGCGAACTGCCAGAAGGTGACCAGTCTCAAACATGCTTATCCCGTTATCAACCCTGAAAGTTTGCTTGTCCTTTAAGATAAAAATGTAATGTTGTGATATTCCTTCCAGTAGTGCCACTGTATTTTGTCTCCAAATAAAAGAAGCTTATTGTAGTATGTTTGCAGAAAAATTCTAAACAAAAATTATACAGCTTATTAGAGTGTGGGAATAGGGATCTAAATTTTAAATAAAATTATATATATATATAAATTGGTGCTGATTTTATAATTGCGCAGTTTGTTTAGTTTTTTCTTACTTTTAAATTCCAACTTAAAATTATGAGGTTTCAGAAATATATTGAAAGTTTAACAATGTTTAAAAATAGAAAAGCATGACTGTTCATGCTTTAAAATGATTTTTAAATTTGTATTTTATATTGTTTTATCTATCTGTCTTTGCAAGCAGTCTTCAGGTTAAAGATAATTCTAACAGGTTACAGTACATTTCCTCTGTATGTAAATTAGATGGGATAATAGAATTCATAACCCATAATATTCTTTGAAAGCTAAGCTTTAAACTTCATTTTATGTCCTTTCACAAATGAATTAGTTTAAAACAGAAAGTGGCCACTTGCCATTTTGACATCAACTCATTTTTGCGAGGCTTAGGCAGCTAGACATCGTTTAAAACAAAATATTAACTTATATTACATGTATATCTATCTTTTGTCAGTCGTCTCTCAGTTCTTGAGGTATATTATTTTAATCATTCCATGCCTTAATATGCTTGCAATACAAGAATATCTTCAGATGGGTGAATACCAAAAGGCTTCCAGTTTTTAGAGTCAGAAATCAACAAGCATTGGGCTGTGGTAGCCAAAAACCATAGGTTAGGTGAAAGATCATAAAATACAATTATTTTATTAATTCATGGTTAATATCAAATGAAACCAGACTTGTCTAACATGATTTTCCATCAACAAATACTGTTATGTGCAAAAGTATTGCATATGTTCTTTTACACACCACTGCATTTACTAGAACTGCTGAGAGGACTGTATATATGATTTTAAACCTAAGTTGATTTTTTTCTCACTCTTGAAAGGAGTACTTCTTTGTGAAAGCAGTTCTTACAGCTTTGTTTTCAACCAGCTAAAAATGTTTTATATATTACTCTAACCTGTTGTCCTCCACATTCTATTGTCCTAATTGTACTGTTTTCTGATTTGTATTTATGTCTTGAGACAGTAACTTTTTGAATAAAAATAAACCTACAGTATGTTGTATGTTTTATCTCTTGTAATCAAAAGGGGAGGGTGGCTCTAAATGGTTTGCAAATTATATCTATTATCACATTTTAATGTGTTTTGAGTGGGACTATTTATAGAAAACATCATCATTTTATATTTTTAATAAATCATATATATTTTAAATGTGACTAAATCCCTAATTGGGTTGTTGCTTTAAATCAGAAACCTGTAGCCATTATTGCTTTAATTTTCATCTGATGTGGGTTAAACACACTTTGAAATGCCTGCATTGTTTATTTGGGGTCCATTTGAGCGCCTGTTATGTGCCAGACATGTGAAAGAATTTTTCCCTTACAGTTTCCTTAGGGGGAATAAAAAAAGAAAAGATTGAATTTGAAATAAGTGCTAAAATGAAGACAAGCAAAGAGCTCTGCTGCAGAGAGAGATTTATCTTGGATAATGGGCTTATGGTGTGTAGGTAAAAGCCAACACTTGACAAAGTATTTATTACTTGAATTCTTACTGAAATTTCTGTTTTCATTGTTATCTAAAATTTGTATTACACTCTTTAAAAGCTGTTGCTGTCAGTGTACATTGTTCATTT
This sequence comes from Dipus sagitta, assembly GCA_036346955.1. Classification (NCBI taxonomy): domain Eukaryota; kingdom Metazoa; phylum Chordata; class Mammalia; order Rodentia; family Dipodidae; genus Dipus; species Dipus sagitta. The sequence continues at coordinate 116,543,469 of CM070776.1, read as the reverse complement.
GGGTTAGTGTGCAAGTTATCATCTTGTCATCAGTGGGTGTGAACTGAACATGAAATCAAGTGAATATTGCTGGTTACTGGTTTAAGTGATTTACATGTAATAGCTCATTAATCCTCATGATGCAGGGCACCTTACCTTCCCTTTTTATTTTTGCAAATCAAGGAGGGGTGAAGAAAATGAGGCAAGGTGAGGTTAAAGTGCCTTAAATATATGTGGGTTGCATGTGATAGGGCTGACGGTTCAAGCTCAGTCATGCTGCTGTATGTCCTACAAACCATTGAAAATACTTTTTAATAAGAATAGCATGTATTCAAGTATGGTGACTCATGCCTGCAATCCCAGGAGTCAGAAGACTGAGGCAGGAGGATCACTATAAGTTCAAAACCAGCCTCAGCTATATACCAAATTCTAGGCCAGCCATAGCTACACACACACACACACACATACACACACACACACACACACACACACACATCTGAGAACAATGAGGAAAGCATGCATACTTAAATGAAGATAAAATGCTATCATATTCACTGCACCATGGTGCTTGTTTAAGGAATCCAGTTGAATATAGAATTGAGCAGTGTAAATAAACATGGTCTTTAATATGCTGTCTAGTTGTTTTCTTCTTTTTTTTAATGTTTATGAGAGAAAGGAGGGGAGAGGATGGGCATGCCAGGGCCTCTAGTCATGCGAATGAACTCCAGAAGCATGTGCCAGCTTGTGTACCTGGCTTACGTGGGTACTGGGAAATTGAACCTGGCTCCTTAGGCTTCGCAGGCAAACGCCTTGACCACTAAGCTATCTCTCCAGCCCCTATCTTGTTGGTTTCTATAAAAAAGACACAAGTTAAATCTGAGCTTTTAGTCCATCAGTACTTATTAATAGTGTTTAAAGTTGTGAGAGTCTTGCTGCAGACAGGATTGGAAGAATTCACATAGGTCAGGAAGATAATTCTGGTAACTAATGATTCAGCAAAAGGAAACGAGTCAGTAAAGTACAAGGCCTTTGGTTATGAAAGAGGGTGATGTTTTACTGTCTCTCTTGAGTTCAGTAAGGTTTCTTTGTCTATAGTGTGTCTGGCTGGACAGCCAAAAGACTGCAAGACAGACATTGTTTTGAAATGGTTTACAATTCCTAGGGGTTGGGATGCAGACACAAAACTTAAACTATGGACCAATTACATTGCTTTTGTTAGGTGTTCATGAGAGCACAGCAGGGGCTCTAACACTACATGTGCTCACGAAGCCTTCCTGTAAGACTAACAGTTGTTAAATTTCCAACATTTTATCATGAAAAAATTAGCACATACAACAAATTTGAAAGAATTTCAGAGTGAGCGGGTGTGGTGGTGCACACCTTTAATCCCAGCACTTGGGAGGCAGAGATAGGAGGATTGCTGTGTGTTCGAAATCACCCTGAGACTATATAGTGAATCCCAGGTCAGCCTGGGCTAGAGTAAGACCCTATCTCGGGAAAAGAAAGAAAAAAAGGAATTTTAGAGTGAACACACTTTATAAAACTTGGCATTAGTATCATTCTGTCTCTATGTATTCAAAATAAATTGTAAGCATGGGCACACTATCTCAAATACTTCAGCATGCATATCATTAAGGGTATAATACTTTTAGTATAAAAATTACATTCAGTGAGTATGCAAACTGTAAGTATGTATTTGCTGTTTTGAGAAATGCTGAAAGCTATTTAACCCAAATCCTTATCCAAGATACTGAACATTGCCAGCAACCCAGAAAGTTTCTTTATGGTCTTTAGCCGGATCTGTGCCTCCATCCTTTCTACACAGGCAACAGCTGTCATGGTTCTTTCCATCACAGATTAAACTTGGCTGTCCTGGAACTTCATATAAATGTCATACAGTACTATTTTTATGTGTAAAATCTTTTAACTCAGCAGAATATTTTTGAGATTTATCCACATTTTATGTATGAACAGTTCATTCCTTTTATTCCTAAGTACATTCCATTGTAAAAGTGTACTACAATTTATCAGTTCAATGGTTGTATTTGGGTTGTTTTTAGTTTTGCCTATTATGAATAAGAAATGTCTACTTAAATTGCATTTTAAAAGCTGACAAGGGCTGGAGAGGTGGCTCAGCGGTTAAGATGCTTGCCTGCAAAGCCTAACAACCCAGGCTCTATTCCCCAGTACCCACATGAAGCCAGATGCACAAAGAGGCACATGCATCTGAAGTTTGTTTGCAGTGGCTGGAGGCCCTGGTGTGCCCATTCTCTCTGTTTCTTCTCTCTCTCTCTCTCTCTCTCTCTCTCTCTCTCTCTCTCTCTCTCTCTCTCTGCTTGCAGATAACTACTTTCTAAGCTTAGAAACGGGCCAGGTAAAGTGGGGGTGGGTATGATGGCCAAGGCTGAAGATTTCAGGCACAGGGGCAGTCAGCATAAGTGGCCATCTTGGATGTAAGAACTATTAACTGTTTAGGAACAGGTGAGCCAAAACTGGCAGAACAGTTGTCCATCCAATAACATAAGTTTAAAAATGGAAAGGGGTATTTTCAACTGAATACTTCAGTAACTTGTTTTTTACTCTATTCAATTCTCTTTAAACATTTAAGGCATAATTGTACATATTTATAGGATCTTTATCCACTTCCTTCTTGGAAGTGTGCTACATTCCATAAGCTTTGGCATTTATGTCTTTTAATTTTGTAGTGCCAGGGATCAAACTTAGTCTTTCATGGTAGGCAAATCTACCACTGAGTCATGTCCATAGGCCTTGGTTAGTTGAGATAAAATTTTACTGTGTAGCCCAGGCTAGAGTCAACGCTAGATCCTGTGTCTACCTCCTTTTCTAGGATTTGAAGTGTGTACCACTTACCAAAGTTTATCTCAGCATATTTTGTTTCTTTTTAAATTTATTCATGGACCCCTTGTTTGTTCAAGAGCATTTTTTAATTGCTCTGTATTTGAACTTTTCAAATTCTAATACTGAGTTGTTGAGCTGGGCATGGTGGCGCACGCCTTTAATCCCAGCACTCAGGAGGCAGAAGTAGGAGGATCACTGTGAGTTCGAGGCCACCGTAAGACTACATAGAGAATTCCAGGTCAGCCTGCGCTAAAGTGAGACCCTACCTCGAAAAACCAAAAAAAAAAAAAAAAAAATCTAATACTGAGTTGTTTAAAATTTATTTATTTATCTATTGTTTGAGAGAGAGGCAATGGGCACGCCAGGGACTTAACCCCTGCAAATGAACTCCAGATATATATGCCACCTTATGCATTTGGCTTACATGGGTCCTGGGGAATTGAACCTGGGTACTTCGGCTTTGCAGGCAAGCACCTTAACCGCTATCTCTTCAGCCCTTTAATACTGTGTTCCCCTGCCTCCAAGGTAGGGAGGGGGTCTTACTCTAGCCCAGGCTGACCTGGAATTCACTATGGAGTCTCAGGGTGTCCTCGAACTCTCTGCGATCCTCCTACCTCTGCCTCCTGAGTGCTGGGATTAAAGGCATGTGCCACCACACCTGGGCTGATTTCTTTTTTAATGTTTATTCTTATTACAAACATATTTTGCATGGTTACATCAATGTGTTGGTACCCTCTTTTCCCTTCTCCCTGCCCCCATTCCATTGGGGATGCTCCTCAGTGGAGTTGCTGGTCTTCCCTGTGGGGTTGCTAATATTGCAGTTAGACAGGATACCTGATGTCGTTTCAGTCTATCTGTTAGTATGTGTTTTGTGTTCTTGAATATGATCTGTCTTAAATAATGTTCTGTTTGCACTACAAAGAATGTATTTCGGGGCTGGAGGTATACCTCAGTGGTAGAGCACTAGCCAAGCATGTACGAGACCCTTAGGGTCCCACCTGTAGCACTGCAACAGACAAATGACCAGTGTAACAAATTGTGTTCTGTGTTGAATGGAATATTCTATACATGCCTGCTAGGTCCATTTTTTTTAACACTTCCTATCTGGATGATTTGTTCTGTGCTCAAAGTTGGATATTACAGTCCACTGCTATCAATGTATTAGTCTCTCCATATTAATCTTTGCTTTATGTATTTGTTCATGTGCTCTGAAATTGGGTGCAGGTATATGATCAGACTGCTTTATCATTGTATTATAGCCTCCTTTGTCTCAGTCCTTTTGTAAAAGCCTGTTCTAACTGATGCAATTTTACTTCTTTCACTTTTTCCTTAATGGAATACCTTTTCCATCCCTCTACATGCAGTCTGTGTGTCCTTAAAGGTGAAAGAATCCTTTTGTGGGTAACTTACAGTTTGAGTCTTGCCTTTTTGTTTGCTTTTTGAGGTAGGGTCTTGCTGTAGTCCAGGCTGACCGGAAATTCACCATGTAGTCTCAGGCTGGCCTCGAAGTCAGGGCGATCCTCCTGTCTCTGCCTCCTGAGTGCTGAGATGAAAGGCGTGTATCACCACACCTGGCTGGGTCTTGTTCTTTTACCCATTCATGTACTGTGTGCTGATTAGAAAATGTAATGCATTTGCATTTATTGCAATTATTGGTAAAGACAATACTGTCATTTTTTTTTTTTTTTGTAGTTGTCCTATAGATCCCTTGTTCCCTTTTCTGCCTTTTGCCTAAGGAATTTTTCTCTAGTAGTATTCTTTGATTAGTTATTTGTTTACCTAATGCAAGCATGCCTTGAAGGTGAGTTTGGTTCCTGACCACTGCAATAAAGTGAATATCACAATAAAACAAATCACATGGATTATTTTGTTTCCTCATGTCCATAAAATTTATCTCTGTGCTATTCCCATAGTCTGTTAAGTGTGAAATAGCATTATGTCTTTTTTTAAAGTATGTAACTTTATTAAAATGTTACTAAAAATGCTAACAACCATCTGAGCTGTGGAAGTAAAGGGACCTGTTAGTCTTGCTTGACACAATTTCCACAAACCTTCCATTTTTTTAAGCAGTATTTGTGAAGTGCACTGGAATAACATATACCCATATACCTTTTTTTCCCATGTACCTTTTTTTTGCCTTGTGATTATAATAAACCTATGCATGGTCCAGTGACAACAGGCTACTTTAACATTTTACTTTGATTATATAAGGAACTCAGCAATTTTACTCCCCCCCCCATTGTGCTTTGTGATGTTACAATTTATACCTCTCTATGTTGTATTTCTTTTTTTCATAAAAAATCCTATTTTTAATTAGTTATGGACATACTTAGTATGTAAACAACATGTTGATACCATCCTTTCCCTCATCTCTTCCCCTTTTCCAAAGGGACCGTCCTTGTTGAGGATGCAGGTCATCCCCAAGGGGATTGTGTGTGGGTCATGCATTGTGGGGACAGCTGTCAGTTATGGGGAAGAGGCAATGCCTCTGTGCATAATGTCCCAACTTGTGGCTCTAACAATCTTTCCGCCCCCCTCTTAGCAATGGTGGGTTTGTTTTAGGTCTACTCCAGTGATGGGCTCTTTGGATCTCTGGTTTGGTAAGTGTTGAGTGTCTTCAGTGTCTTATCTCCTTCACCCTTGTGCTGATATCAGGTTCACCCAGAAAGCAGCATTCATGCTTATCTCCCAATTCCTCTGTGGGTTCAGCTGGGACCATGGTGAAGTGTGATGGGTCATTTCTCTCTTCAGGTCCTGCTCCCATCTGATTTTTTTATTTGAGAGAGAGAGATGGGCATGCCAGGGTCTCCAGCCATTACAAACAAACTCCAGGCATGTGCACCACCTTGTTCATCTGGCTTATGTGGGTCCTGGGGAATCAAACCTGGGTCCTTTGGCTTTTCAGGCACATGCTCTAACCACTAAGCAGAGAGAGTGTATGGGCTTACCGGGGTCTCTAGCCACTGCAAACAAAGCAGATGCATGTGCCACCTTGTGCATCTGGCTTATGTGGGTACTGGAGAATTGAACCCAGGTAGTTAGGCTTTGCTGGCAAGTGCTTTAACCACTAAGCAATCTCTCCAGCCCCCTATCTTTGGTTTTTGACAGTCTGATTATAATTCTTCTCACTGTATGGTTGCTGAAGGGCATAGCTTAATGACAGGTCCTTCTCAGTCTTTGATCATGTTATCCAAAATTTGTCATCAGCCTGTTCGTTCACAACAAGTACAAGATCCTCATGGAGAAGTTCATATGGGAGGTTTTCATAGGCTGCTCCTGTGAGAGTCACCTAATTATGTTTCACATCGCATTGGAGACAACTTATATATATACATTCAAGGGTACTGGGATGTGTATCCTAACCATGTGTTCAGTAAGAAGGGTTTGGAAGAGCGTTGGCTGTCTGCCCAAGTCTTACCTTTTAGTCCATGTAATCCTTGCCATTCTCAAGGCACTTCATTCCTGAAGGGGAAAAGTCTTACTTTTTCTGGAAACTCTCACTTCTCCATCAGGCCTAGATATTCTCCAATAATCCATTTGCATTGCTACAAAATATCCAAGACTGGGGAATTTTTTAATAGAAATTTAATTTCTCCATTCTTTAGGAAAGGAAGTCTGAAATCATGATGCCAACATGGAGTGAGGGAGGGCCTTCTTGCTATGGGCAGAAGAATGAATCTGCCCTTTTCTAGGGTACTAATCACCCATAATGGTGAAACTGTCATAGCCTAATCATTTTTTGTTTTGTTTTGTTTTGCTTTGAGGCAGGTTCTCATTCTAGTCCTTCATGAATTGGGACTCAGTCTGTAGCACTGGTTGCCCTTGAACTCGTGCTGATCATCTTACCCCAGCCTCCTGAGTACTAGGATTAAAGAAATGAGCCACCACCTGGATTTTTTTTTTCTTTGAGGTAGGGTCTCACTCTAGCCCAGGCTGACCTGGAATTCACTATGCAGTCTCAGGGTGGCCTCAAACTCACAGCTATCCTCCTCCTCCTGCCTCCCGAGTGCTGAGATTAAAGGCGTGCATCAGCACACCTGGCTTTTTTTTTTTTTTTTTGTCTTTTTGAAAAGGGGGTCTTCACTATGTAGCCCAGGCTGTACCTCAAACCATTGATCTTCCTGCTTTAGCTTTCTGTGGCTGAGATTGTAGGCACATGCCACCATATTCAGCTCTAATATCTCTTAAGGACCTGTCTCGGTACTTTTAGAGGAGACAAACTTTCAAATCAGCACATTCCATAGAAAATGTAGAGTGCAGGCAGGATGAGTAGTGTCTCTGAAATGTAGGAGAAACAAAAAAGGATGGGAAACCAAATTGTGAAAACTTCCTGCCCTGGCAGTGCACGAGGTGTTGGTCACATTCTGGTACTGCTTTCTGGATGAGAGATCTTTTCTTTATCCTCCCTCTATAAGCCTTTGTCCATTGTCCATCACAGAGCCTCCAAACTGGGTATTACCATGTAGTTTATTTTGTAGTGCGTCGTCCACGTAGAGGTACTCTATTAGAAGATGTGATCTGCTAGTAGAAGATCCAACAATGACTATACATGATTGTTTACATCATCATCATCAGTAGTAGTGTTTAATGGGGATTGAACCAGAGCTGTGGTAGCCAAGCATTCTATCACTGAGCTTTACTCCTAGCCCCATATGGTGGTTATTCCAGCCATCATCAGGAAATTCTGTTTTTTATAACTTTCCCCCAGCAAATACATAATTTACTAGTGGTTAATACGTATTTACAGTTTTCCTTTTGCTATAAAATTAGGGTTGTGTGTGTGTGTGTGTGAGAGAGAGAGAGAGAGAGGGTCTCATGTAGTCCAGGCTGACCTCCAACTCACCACAGAGCAAAGGGTGACCTTGAACTCTTGATTCACCTGCCTCCACCTCCCAAGTGCTGAGATTATAGCCAGGCACCACCACACCTGATTTGTGCAGTGCTGTGGATGGACCCCAGAGCTTTGTGCTTACTAGGCAAGCATTCTTCCAGCTGAACTACACCTCCAGCCCTCTAGTATTGTAATTATATTTTATAGTAGCATGTTTGTTTCTATATAAACACAGTATATTTAATAAAATTCATAATGGACCATTGCCCTTGATGACATACTTTTGAAGAGTGCATGCCAGTTATTTTGTAGAATGTCCTTCAAATTGTTTGCCTCGTATGTCTTTACAACTAGACACATGCACAAACGTGTTAGTCTGTTTCTCAAAGTATCATTATCGGCACATACATAATATTTGTCCCATTCTTGATAATTTTGACTTTCAAGTACTTGAGAGATGTGATGCTGTATCTTTCTTCTCTTTCTCAATCTTTTCTTTCTCTTCTTTCTCTTTGTAATTAGTATCTTGTAGGAAAATCATACTTTGGTGTTCTCTTATTTGTTTTTGAGACAGGGTCTCATGTACCTGAGGCTGGCCTTGAACTCAATCCTCCTGCCCCCACCTTGCACATTCTCTACCCTGCCAGGGTATCCTCAAATTTTAAGTATTTTTTAGCTATTGCTTTTTATCTGAGAAACATTTTTCTATCATTTCTCCCTATTTGACACTTGTATTGGATTTTGCTTATTTTATTGTACCTTACAAACATTATGTATCCACAATAGAGTTTAATTCATCCAATGAAGTTATGTCATTTGCAGGAAAATGGATCAGGAATTAGACATGTTAAGCAAAATAAGTCAGACTGCGAAAGACAGGTATCACATGCTTTCTCACATATGGAATCCTGGGAGAATTTTGGAAAACTATGTGGTCTAATGAATTACTTTTTTTTTTTTTTTTTGGTTTTTCGAGGTAGGGTCTCACTCTAGCCCAGGCTGACCTGGAATTCACTATGGAGTCTCAGGGTGGCCTCGAACTCACGGCCAATGCTCCTACCTCTGCCTCCCGAGCGCTGGGATTAAAGGCGTGTGCCACCACGCCTGGCTATTGAATTAAAAGCAATGAGAAGCATCAACTTATTTCTAAAGGCAAAAGTATTTATTTCAAGCCCTTTCAAGAAAATGGCTGCCAACCTGATTACTATGTCCAGCAAATTTATCCTTCAGAATTAAAGGGGAGAGGAAAACCCTCCCAATATATGCATAAATTAGAGGAATCCATGAAACTAAGCATTTTGGAGACACTTAGGGATCCTATGCTGAAGAATTATAAATACAATAATGATGTGCAGGAAGAAGTAGATTTCATTAGTACAATAGACATGCAAATGTGAATTAGTAGAGAATCAAAAATTAGGAAAGCAACATAATTACAAAATTATAAGCCTGAATTTAAATGGTCTTAATTCTATTAAAAGAAACAGACTGTTGGCTAGGGAGATGGCTTAGCAGGTAAGAGCACTTGCCTGCAAAGTCTGACAACCAGGGTTCCATTTCCCAGTACCCATGTGAAGCCAGATGCACAAAGTGGTACTTACATCTGGAGTTTGTAGTGGCAAGAGACCATGACTTGCCATACTCATTCTCTTTATCTATCATCACAAATAAATTATTTATATATATATATATATATATATATATATATATATGTATGTATGTATGTATGTTGTGTGTGTGTGTATGAAAGGAACTGGATGACTGTATTAAAAAACAAGATGCAACTGTTTGCTGCCAGCAAGAAGAAGACTGTAGTGATATAAACAGACTAAAAGTGAAGGGATGGAAAATTATACTCAGAACAATTTGAATTTGGAAGCAAGCAAGAGTAACTATGTTGCTATCTAACAAAGCAAACTTCAAGCCAAAATCACTCAAAAGAAATAAAGGTTACAACATAACAAAGGGAACAATATATCAAGAAGATATAACAATTCTCTCTCTCTTGGTCTCTCTCTCTCTCTGTGTGTGTGTGTGTGTGTGTGTGTGTGTGTGTGTGCCTCTTTCCCTCTCTTGCTCTCTCAAATAAATAAAATTTTTAAAAATTGGAAAACAAGATATAACAATTTATATATATATGCACTGAAGTTTGGTGACCTAATTTCATAAAAGAAACACTACTTGAACATATAGGACACAATAAAATTATGACAGCTGCCTTCACTGCCTCACCATCACCAGGAGCCAGTTCATTGCAAGAAAAGAGACTTGAACTACACTATAGATCAAACACACTTATCAGACATATATAGAGTAGTTCATTCAATAACTGCAGAATTTCATGTTGTTTTCAGCAGCCCATTGGACTTTGTCCAGAATAGATCATACTTTAAGCCATAAGGCAGATCTTTGCAAGTACCAAAAAGAAACAATCACCTGTATCTTATCAAATAATTGTGAAACTAGAAATCAACAATAGAAGTAACATAAAATATTCAAATACTTGAGTATTAAAGAGGATCATGAATTTGAGTCCAGCTTGGGTTATACATGAATTCAAGTCCAGTCTTGGCTCCATAACAAGACTGCTTATTTTTTCTTCAAAAAACAAATCGAAGGTATACTATATAACTAATGTAAGTATGCATCTCAAGGTCTTAGGAAAAAAAGAACATGCTAAACACAGAGTCAGTAGAAGGAAAGAAATAGTACATATCAGAACTTAATTACATAGACTAAGAATACAAAGCATCAATGAAACAGAGTTGATTCTTTGCAAAGTTTTATACAATATACAAATCCTTAGCCCCCTAAATTAGTACATTGCAAACACAAAAGGGGAGCTACAACAGATAATGCTGAAATACAGAGTATAATTAGTATAATAATAATTGTTTTGAAAAGTTATATACTAAAAAAGATGGAAATACTAGAAGAAATGGATTATGTCCAGACACATAAACCAAAATTTAACCAAGACATATAAAAAATCTAAGTTTGGCAACACTTGAGACATAGGGACAGGAAGGTTGTGATTTTGAGGCCAACCTGGTGTATATGGTGAGACCCTGTCTAAAAAAAAAAGCCTAACATATGCTAATAGGCCTTAGGTTTAATCCACAATAAAACACACACACACACACACAGAGGCAACAACTAAACAGGTCATTAAAATAATGATACTGATATAGTAAGAAGTATTTCAACAAAGATAAAGTCTCTCAAAGAAAACTCAGGATTCACTGCTAAATTCTATTAGACCTTTTTAAAAATATAAATGTTTTTATTTATCTATTTGAGAGAGTAAGTATGGGTGCACCAGGGCCTCCTGCCACTGCAAATGTATTCCAGATGCATGTGCCACTTTGTGAATCTGGCTCAAGTGCCTTTAATTGCTGAGACATCTCTCTAGCCCCTCTTCTAGACTTTTAATGAAAAACTAAATAACTTTCTTTCCTATCTCTTTTTCTTTTATCCTTCTGAGCTTTTTTAGTACTGGAGGAGTAACCCAGACCCTTGTGCATGATACTCACACACTGTATCACTAAGCTATATATCCTCAGCACCTCAAGCTATAACATATAAAGCCTAGAAATGCTTCCAAACTCATTCTGTAAAATGAGTTTTACCCTGATAACAAAACTAACTAAAGACAACCAAAAATGAAAGCCTTAATGATTATTGACACAAATATACTCATCAAAATATTTTTAAGCAGAATTCCACAGTACATTATAAAGATTATGCACCATGAACAAGCTGGTTTCATTCCAGGGGGTGCATGGATAAATCAACATATTCAATAAACATAACACACACATCGAATTTTGAACAAATAGCACATGATCATATCAATGAATGAGAAAGCATTTGAAAAAATTAAACAGCTATTCATAACAATAGTCCAAAAAACTAGATATAGAAGAATAGCACATATGCTATATAATAACATGTAGCCATCATTATATTGAATGAGGAAAAACTGAAGGTATTCCTTTGAAATCAGGAATCGCATAAGGTGTACCCCATCCATTCGTATTATATGTAGCACTGAAAGTTTAACCAGAGCAATGGTGGAACAAAAATACACAAATGTGATACTCATCGGAAAAGAAGGCACATTATTTTTATGTGATGTGGTCTTATCATTAGAATATACTAAAACTCAACGCAGAAACTTTGCAACCTGATAATTCAGTGAAGTTAGCAGGACACAAAATCATGATACAGAAATCAGTACTTTTTAATATACCAAAAATGAACTCCTTGTCAAAGAATTTTTTTAAAGTGCTAAATACACAATAGCCTTAAAATTAGCATAACTAGGGATAAACCTAAGAATTTTTTTAAAAATACCATGAAAACTATAAAACATTAAAAAAATTGAAGAAGACACTAAAAAATAGAAAGATATCCCAGGTTCATGTGTCAACAGAATTAATATTGTTAAGATGACGATATTATGGAAAGTACTCTACAGATTCAATGAAGTCCCCATCAAAATTCCAATACTAGTTTTCACAGTTGTTAAAACAATTCTTAATTTTATGTTGAAGCACAAAAACCTTGATTAGCCAAGAAAAAAAAATCTGGAACAAAGAACAATGCTGATGTACCACAAAGCTTGGTTTTAAAGTATACTATAATCCAGGCATGGTGTCACACACCTTTAATCCCAGAACTCAGGAGGCAGGGGTAGGAGGATTGCCATGATTTCAAGGCTACCTTGAGTCTGCATAGTGAAATCCAGGTCAGCCTGGGCTAGAGCAAGCTCCTATGTTGAAAAACCAAAAAGAAAAAGAATATTAATCAAATTTACTACAGAGTCACAGTAACAAAAACAGCATGGTATTGGTATAAAAACAGACACATAGACCAAAGGAATATAGTAGTAGAGGACTTAAAATAAAGTCACACAGCTACAGCTGATTTTCTAGAAAGGGAACATATATGTGGAAAAAAATAGGTTCCATAGCAGATGAGTGAACCTAGATTTCTATTTTTCATCTAAAAATCAATTCAAAATGTACCAAAGGTCTTTCTTAAAATAACACCTGAAACTTTGAAACAAGTCCAGCAAAATCTAGCTGAAACACTTCAAGATGGCTTAGTGGTTAAAGTATTTGCCTGTGAAGCCCACGGACCCTGGTTCGAGTCCCCAGGACCCACATAAGCCATATGCACAAGGGGACACATGCATCTGGAGTTCATTTGCAGTGGCTAGAGGCCCTGGCATGCCCATTCTCTTTCTCTCTATCTGCCTCTTTCTATCTCTCTCAAATAAATAAATAAACAAAAATATTTTTTAAAAATCTACACAATGATGGCAACTCTGGGAAGGGATCAAAAGGCCCTAACCCTCCTTGAGTATCTAGAGGCAGTAAATAGTTGCTTGGGTAGAGAGAGACAATTACATCAGAGGTATAGCCACTGGCAATGAGCCTATCTTCCTGTAAATAATCCACCACCCAGTAGCCTATAAGAAACTCTAACGAAATGCAGTAGGTTTCTGTCTCTCTCTTTCTCCCACCCTCTCCAAAAGGAACCTGAAAGTAGAAAGGGAACTAGCTGGGGAGAAGGAAAAGGGACCAGTAGGCGTGGAAGAGGGTGGTGGGGATTAATATGATAAAAACACAATATGTGGGAAGAAAATATAAAAAATTAATAACAAAGAATCATAGCTTTAAAAGGTACTCTAGTACTCTGGTGGTAATTGATAACAGGTAGTAGATATTGATAACATAATATTAAGAGAAACTATGACAAAAAGAAAACATTATTTGTTACTTGGGTTTTTTTGAGGTAGGGTTTCACTCTGGCCCAGGCTGACCTGGAATTCATTATGTAGTCTCAGGGTGGCCTCAGACTCACAGTGATCCTCCTACCTCTGTTTCCTGAGTTCTGGGATTAAAGGAAGGTACCACCAGGCCCGGCTGCAAACATTTATTCAAATACATACAGACTGTGTGTAGCATTGATGCTGGGAATCAAACCCAGGGTATACTCTACCACTGAGCTCCCACCCTAGCCCAGGTATTGTTTTAAAAACCTTTATAGGGGGCTGGAGAGATGGTTTAGCAGTTAAGGCACTTGCCTGTGAAGCCTAGAGGACCCTTTATTAGACTCTCCAGATCCCACTTAAGCCAGACACACAAAGGTGAGGCAAGCACAATGTCGCACATGTTCACTAGGTGGCAAAAGCGTCTGGTGTTCAATTATAATGTCTGAGGCCCTGGCATGCCAATTCTTTCTCTCTCCCTCTCTCTCTCTCTAAAATAAAAAAATAAAGTAAAATAAACACTTTATAGGAATTTGATTGAATAAGATATTCTGTTTTATTTCATAAAAATGTTTTTATTCATTTTTTGAGAGACAGACAGGGAGTCAGTGTGGGTGTTCTAGGGCCTCCTGCCACTGAAAAGGAACTCAAAATGTTTTTAAATGACAAAGATAGGGCTATAATTTAGGAGAACTGGGACACACAGCTATTGTATGAATGAGAAAATTATAGCAAATTCAATGTAATATTCTTATGGAGTCTACTTGTTTCCAAGTACTAGAAATGACACAAAATAAATTTAGGCAAAGTAGTAAATGGCCAAGTGTTAAAAGTTAATATTAACAGGTTGGGGAGATGACTTGGTGGTTAAAGGTGCTTGCTTGAAAAATCTACTGGCCTTAGTTTGATTCCCTTCTACCCATGTAAAGCCACATGCACAAAGTGACACATACATTTGTAGTTCATTTGCAGTAGCAAGAGACCCTGGTACACCCATTCATTCATTCTCTCTCTCTCTCTCTCCCTGTCTTGCAAATATGTTTTTTTGAAAAATAATTAGTTGCCTGATGCCAAGGCAAAAAAACTCAATGATACTGTTGTTGTCAGCTTCACATTGCTGGGATAAACATCCAAATCAGGCACAGTTTAGGGAAGGAAGGGATTTATTTGCAGCTTACAGATCCAGGGGAACTTCTATCAGTGGCAGAAGAAGCTGGCCTCCTTTCACAGATCCAAGCAGAGAGACACAACCAAATAGCCAGCACCACAAAGAAGCAAGCATGAACCTACAACAGCAGGACCCCCAGAGCTCAGACTACTATGCATACCTTTAGGCTGGAAAATCAGATCTGCCCCCAATACGCCTTGGGGCTAGACCCCAGGATCTGTCCCTAAAGATACCTCCAGCCAGGTGACTGGACATTCACCTGAGTCTATTGGTGGTCATACATCCAAATACCACAGATGCTATCATAGAAAATTTTTCTGAGGGCTAGGGAGACAGCTCAGTGGTTAAAGACACTGCCTTGCAAAGCCTGCCAGCCTAGGTGAGTCAACCCCACAATGTGGGAGCACTTATGGCTTAGCCCTGTAAGTTTGTGTGCCCCACTTCAAGGAAATGCTTTCTGTGTCACTACTCCTGGCCCAGAGGTGGTTTTCAACATGGGGCTAGCTAACTGTAAGCAAGTTGAAACAATGACATTGTGCTGTGTAAATTTTAAAATGTCCGAGTGTATAATGAGCAAAAATTACGAAGTAGCAGGACTGATAGTGTCATTAATGGTTTTGTGTACACAGTCGAATATAAATCAATATTTTCTAGTAACAATTTCTTCTTTTATAAATGTTTATTTATTTATTTGAGAGAGAGAGAGAAGCAGATATATAGAGAGAATGGGTGTGCCAAGGCTTCCAGCCACTGCAAACAAACTCCAGACGCATATAACACCTTGTGCATCTGGCTTACATGGATCCTAGGGAATTGAACCTGGGTCTTTTGGCTTTGCAGGCAAGCACCTTAACAGCTAAGCCATCTTTCCAGTAACAATTTCTAAAAGTAAATTTTTACCTGGGATTCATAACTTGAGTAAATCTCCAAGATCCTTCAGTTTCCATTATTTCAAATGATTGATGTCCATGAGTGTCACCACAGCAAGCTTTGTTGAGATCTTTCAACCCAAAACAATAAGGAAGTGATTTAAGAGTTACTATAAAGTCTATTTTTCTTGAGGGAGGGTCTCACTGTAGCTCAGGCTAACCTAGAACTCACTCTGTAGACTCAGGTTGGCCTTGAGCTCACAGTAATCCTCCTACCTCAGCCTCTAGTACTGGGATTAAAGGTGTGAGACACCATGCCTGGCTAAATCTGTTGTGACAGACAAACAAACTGTGGCTTCCTCTCTTGTCTCTATGCCTTCTCTTTTTTGAATTCCTTGTTACTAAATTTTAGTGAAACATGATTTATTATGGTTGTTTTAGGGGTCTTTAAAATTTTTGCTTGTAAAGTTGTTTAAAAGTTTAAAATATAATAATTTTAAACAAAAACTATAACTTAGCTACTTTCAGAAAAAATTTTAAATGTTATATTCATACCTCTTCTCCCCACCCCCATTCCACTGAGGACCTTCATCACTGGGGTTAATGGTATTCACTGTGGAGTCTTGAATGCCTCAGTCAGTCTCTGTATGTTGGGGACTGGAGAGATGGCTCAGTGGTTAAGGTGCTTGCCTGCAAAGCCTAAGAAGCTGGGTTCAATTCCTCAGTACCCATGTAATGCCAGATGCACAAAGTGGCTTTTGCATCTGGAGTTCATTTGTAGTGGCAGGAGGACTTGATACACCCTTTCTCTCTCTCTCTGCCTCTCTGTCTCTCTGTCTCTCTGCCTCTCTCCAAATGAATAAATATAAAAATTTGGCTGGGTGTGGTGGTGCATGTCTTTAATCCCAGCAGTTGGGAGGTAGAGGTAGGAGGACTGCCATGAGTTCAAAGCCACACTGAGGCTACACAGTGAATTCCAGGAAACAGAGAAAGAAATTTTTCCTGTTTCTTTGCTTAATTTTATTCCATTATCTTGTTTTCTAGCACATATTTGGAACAGTCCTTACATATTTATCATCTGACTTCCTGTTGTTGGTTCCACAATGTCCTAAGAATGATCTTTCCCTGTAAAAATCCCTAACCTGCTTTCAAATTCAGGCCTTCTTATTTTTCCCTATGTTTAATTTTTTAAGTGAGAATTAATTTTAGATTTACATAAAATTGCAAAGATACTATAGAGAATTCTCCTATACCTCACCCAGTTTTCCCCATTTTAACATCTTGTAATTACATGGTACTTTTATCAAATCTAAGAAATGAGCATTAATATATTGCTATTAAGTAAAATACAGACTTAGATTTCACCACTTTTTCCATCAGTGTCCTTTCCCTGTCCTAGGATCTAATCCAGGAGGTATATTGCATTTAGCTAGCTTTCCTTTTAGTGAGCAACAACCAACCAGAAGTTTGAGGGGAAAACATATCTTATTCAGAACATCCCTTTCTACAGAAAATCTGTTCTCATGTGTTACAAAATCACTGAACCATTGGAATTAGAAAGTTTGCCTAGTAAGTACACTTTTTGGTTTCAGAAGAGATCACTGGTCTATTGTTTCTTCCTCTCTGCTCTAGAGATCCTGTCTCAGCAAATTTCCAGAACTTTTAAAGTGGCTTCTGGGCTGGTGAGATTGCTTAGTGGTTAAGGTGCTTGCTGGCAAAGCCAAAGGACCCAGGTTCAATTCCCGAGTACCCAAGTAAAGCCAGATATACAAGGTGGTGCATGCATCTGGTGTTCCTTTGCAGTGGCTAGAGGCCCTGGCATGCCCATTCATTCTCTCCCTCTCTTTCTATCTGCCTCTCAAATAAATAAATAAGCAAATAAATATTTAAAGTGGTTTCTTCCGTTACAGAGTGTTTTCCTTAATAACTGCAATCTTCACATCCATACTGTATTAGTTACTTTACTCATTGCTGCGACAAAACACCTGATAAGAAGTAGCACAAGGAAAGAAGGGTTGATTCCTGTGTACAGTTTCAAGAGGATACATTCCATCCTGATGATGAAGGTGTGAAAGCCTCAGCAGGAGTAGGAGGCTGGCTGGTCACATCATGGCCATAGCCGAGAAGCACAGTGTGAAGAGGCAGTGGGGCTAGCCTATAAAATTTCATTCCTGCCTCCAGTGACCCACTTCCTCCAGCAAGGTTCTACCTCCTAAAGGACCACAACCTTCTCAAGCAGTACTAGCAGCTTGGAACCAAGTGCTCAATCACATCAGGCCTTGGGGAACATTTTACATTCAAACCACAGCACATACCTAAGGGAAATTAGAAACAGTAAGTCACCACCGACCATCATTCAGTAATGCCCGACATGTTCACTGCTGCAGTGTCCTCTTCTCTGAAGAAAACTATAGGCCTTGCCGTTCTTTCTCATATATTAATAAGTTCTTTCATCTCTCTTCAGTGATACTTTTCTCACTGCAGGTATTTTTCATCCTACTTATCCATCCTGTTAGCCTTAAAAAGAGCGTAGCTCACAAAGGGAAGAAATTTATGTCTCCTGGGATGTGAACGAGGGAAGTGGTATTAGTGAAGGCATGGGATGTTAGGTGGAAGTCAAATGGAATGAATCAGGGTACTATCTTGTCCCTTTTGTATGCTGCCATGGAATAGAATCATCACAGAATTTTTTTTTTTTTTTTTGGTTTTTCGAGGTAGGGTCTCACTCTAGCCCAGGCTGACCTGGAATTCACTATGGAGTCTCAGGGTGGCCTCGAACTCACAGCGATCCTCCTACCTCTGCCTCCCGAGTGCTGGGATTAAAGGCGTGCGCCACCACGCCCAGCTACAGAATTTTTTTTGAGGTAGGGTTTCACTCTAGCCCAGGCTGACGTGGAATTCCCCATGTAGTCTCAGAGTGGCCTCAAATTCACCTCCTACCTCTGCCTGGGATTAAAGGCTTGTGCCACCACGCCAGCCATCACAGAATTTTTCCAAGCTACAAGATCTAGGATATTTCTGGAGTGGGCCTGCACTGAACTAGTTTTGGACTCAATATTTGGCTTAAATCTGCTCCCAGCTTCACCTTCATCATTAGGAATACCAAAAATCTACTTTGGAATCACTTCTGCCTCCTCCAAACTAGTACAGGTTATGCTTATGTGTGTTACTATCTGTGGTGGTTTGAAAGTGAATATGTTTTCCCTATAGCCTCAGGGATTTTTGATTAAGGTTAAGCTTCCTTCTGGAAGAGGTGTCACTGGGGGCGGATCTTGTAGTTCAGCCCTACTAGGTGTATAGAGAGCATCTTTGAGCTCAGAGATGTTTTGCATTTGCTGGTGTTCGTTGTTTCTCTCTGCTGTGGATGCTGAGGTGAGCCAGCTTCCTCTACCACTGATGGTGTTTCCATGGGAATCTGAAAGCCTGAAATAAACCCTTTCCCCCATAAGCTGCTACTGGTCAGATATTTGTCCCAGCATCAAGAAAGTAACTGCAACACTATCATACTCATTAGTTCCAAAAAATCAGCAAAATAAACAAGGAATATCCTTTACATTGTTTTTTACATTTAACCTTTTATTACTCATCAAACACCATATACAACTACAATATGCTTGAAGCCATGTTCAGGTTTGTGGATGTCAGCCATGTTTTCTTTATTCCTTATTTTACTTATTTTTTTTTCTTTTCCATTTCTTTTATTAACTTCCATGATTGTAAACAATATCCCATGGTAATGGCCTCCCTCCTCCCACTTTCCCCTTTGAAACTCCATTCTCCATCATATCCCCTCTTCTCAATCAGTCTGTCTTTTATTTTGATGTCATGATCTTTTCCTCCTGTTATGATGATGGTCTTGTGTAGGTAGTGTCAGGCACTGTGAGGTCATGGATATCCAGGCCATTTTGTATCTGGGGGGAGCCCATTGTAAGGAGTCCTACCCTTCCTTTGGCTCTTACATTCTTTCTGCCACCTCTTCTGCAATAGACCCAGAGCCTTGGAAGGTGTGATAGAGATATTGCAGTGCTGAGCACTCCTGTCACTTCTTCCCAGCACCATGATGCCTTATGAGTCATCCCAAGGTCACTGCCATCTGAAAAGAGAAGGTTCTCTACCAAAAGTGAGAGTAGCATTAATATAACGGTATGAACATTAAGAGAAGTGCTTACTGGGCAGTGTGATAAGCATAGTATATACATTTGTCCAGACAGCAGCAGACATTACACCCCCAGGACTCATGACTACCCCGATTGTAGGTTTTCATTATCAGGGATGTATTCCCTCCCATGGAGTGGGCCTCCAGTCCAACTAGAGGGCAGTTGGTTTCCACCACGACAGTCGTGCCACTATTGTATCCGTTGGCTCATTTGGCCTGGCTGGCCAAATATAAGGCTTGCAGTGTCCAGTGTTGAGTATCTTCACTGGTGATTTCTCTCTCTCTCATTGAACTGCATGCAGAATGGCTTCTTCCAGCTTTCTGTCAGCTGGTCTACATGGAGGAGGTTATCAGCTCAGTTCCATCAGGGTTTCTCAGTGGCCTTGCAGCCCAAATATGTGGAGTCTTCAGCAATAGGTCTTACCATGTGTTTCTGGTGGGAAACCAAGGGTCTCGGCAATGGCCTGTAATGTTTTGGGGGCATCAGAGACCTCCCTGGCCAACAACTCATTGGACGATATACCATCCCTGGCACTGAAATTTTTCTGGCAACAATGTGCGGCTCCTGAGTGTTCCATTGTCCAAAAAGTAGGTTTCCATATGATTTATTTATATCCTCTTAGATTTTGGTTATCCCTCCCTCCACCTTCTCTTTACTCAGTCTCTTCCCCTGACCTCACTTGGGCCTTTTCACCCCCATTAATCTCTTCCTCTACTTACATATATACAATACCATCCTATTAAGTACCCCCCTCCCTTCCTTTCTTTTCCCTTTATATCTCTTTTCTAGCTTTTACTTATTTTTAAATTAGCTCACAAAGTAAAAGATTCCTTATGGTATTTTCATAATACTTCATTTTGGTTGATTCTCATTTAGCCCCCGTCTTCATTTCCCCTTTCCCCATTGTACCTTTTCAACCCTAGTATTGCCCCTTCCATTTTAACATCTCAGTGACATAGAGATAGGGAATAATACATAGAATTAAGGGTTTTTTTTTTTCTTTTTGTTTTTTTGAGGTAAGGTCTAACTCTAGCCCAGGCTGACCTGGAATTCACTACGTATCTCAGGGTGGTGTCTAACTCACAGCAATCCTCCTACCTCTGCCTCCCGAGTGCTGGGATTAAAGGTGTGTGCCACCATGCCCGGGTTCTGGATTTGTTTATAACATCAAAATATTTTCAAAGACTGTTGAGCATTCTAGATGTCAATTGGAGTAAGTCCCCTGCATACTTTATAGGTGGAAACATTTCTGCTACAAGGATAAATATATATATATATATATATTAGAGCTCTACTGTGCAGCATAATGTGTACAGCTAGCAACACTATATTACATACTTTTTTGAGTCAAAGTCTCACTCTAGCCCAGACTGACCTGGGACTCACTTCTGTAGCCTCAGGCTGGCTTCAAACTCATGAGTACTGGGATTAGGTTTATCCCACCCTTGGCTATATTATATACTTTAAATTTGTTAAGAGAGTAGATCTTTCCTTAATTGTTCTTAACACACACCTCCAAACAAATCATAATAATAATATGAGCAGTAATAAACTTTGGGTGGTAATGGAATGCTTATGATCTTAATAATGGTGGGGTTTTAATGAATGGATGCCGATCCCTAAATGCTCTAAGACGTATATTAAACATGTACAAACTTTATATGTTAATTCTATCTCAATAAAGTAGTTTGAAACTGTTTCAAAGATGATTATAAATCATATCCTCTTGGTGGGCTTTGTTGTTTGTTTTTCTCTTTGTCTTGTAATGCTTAGGATGAAATCTAGGACATCATGCATACTAGGAAGATTTCGCAGATGCATGGTTAAAAGTCTAATTGAATGCTTTTAACCAGGAAGTAGCTTAAAGTACTTCATACAACACTAATTTAATTAACCCCAATGTTTCCAGGTCCCTCATTATTAGGTGGGCTAGGATGTTTAATCTCATTGTCCTTCATCATTTTTTCTTACAAATTCCTTTTTTAAAATATATTTTATTTTTCTTTATTATGAGAGAGAGAGAGAAAGAGAATGGGTGTGCCAGGGCCTCCAGCCACTGCAAATTAACTCCAGATGCGTGCGCCCCCTTGTGCATCTGGCTTATGTGGGTCCTGGGAAATTGAACCTGGGTTCTTTGGCTTTGCAGGCAAGTGCTTTAACCACTAAGCCATCCATCTCTCCACCCTCACAATTCCTTTTGCATGTATTCCAGATGCCTTCTGGAATGCCCTAGTGAAGTGTAATCACTGTTTACATTACTATTTGATCAAGAAAGTCCTTTACATATATTGCTTTATCTCATGCCAGAGATTGGTCAACTTTCTTTTTAAAAAAATCAGAAAAAACCTTGAGTACAGAGCACAGGCAATAGCCTCTTTGGAGGGTTGTGAAAGAAATAATGAAGGATTATTATTAAGAGATATACTGGCCGGGCATGGTGGTACATGCCTTTAATCCCATCACTTGGGAAGCAGAGGTAGGATTGCCATGAGTTTGAGGCCACCCTGAAACTATATAGTGAATTCCAGGTCAGCCTGAGCTAGAGGGAGACCCTACCTCAAACTCCCCCCCAAAAAGATGCATTGAAGAAAACAGAAGCCTCAAAATACTATAACTCAGAATAGCCAATCATCTGCTTAGCCTCCTTACCCCACCCCAAAAATAGCTCTCTGGTTGGAACCTAGCCTAGAATGTAGATGATGTTCAATAGTGTTTATTGTAAGTAAGATATAGTAGGAACATTCAGGATTTATATGAATATAGTTCAGAGTAATGAGATCAGGTTGGCCATATAAGGGAGTTTGGGGTGAAGGCAGGTAAAATATATAGGCCACAGTTCTATTTAGTTTGTGGCAGTGTAAACTAGTACAGTATAAAAACAAGATATAAAATAAAGAACTATGAATAGCATGTCATAGAGAGGCTTGCTATTACCACATTGCAAAGCTTCCATTCTCCTCCATGATATTTCCAGCCACCAGTCCATTCTGCTGGACCACTCTGCCAAAGCGAAATACACAAAGCTACTGCTCATCTCTCCTCAGCTGCTCTCAACGATTGATCAGAGGATGGAAATAACTCTTGTGTCTTCTGTATTTCTCAGGTTTTCCTTTTCTTAGTTTTCGTTGTTTAACTATCTGTGCAATCTGAGAGAAGGTTGATCTGACCCCACTTTGAGCTCAGTTTAGGAAACTCCATGAGACACAAAAGCTTTAAACTTCACTTGTTTTGTTATGTTTATGCTTTATTTAGTCTTTTTTTTTTTTAAATCCTAAAGCTTGCTTCCTATAGTTTCCTATTCTCTGTAGATTTCTTCAGGCTTATTTTACATTTTGTGCCATAAAATATATTTAATACCTAATTCACAGTCTATATCTGGTATCCAATGTCTGAAGTACTTATGGGTCAATTTTTAAAATTTTTGTATGTAGTATATATATAGTACAGGTGTTTGCATGTGTGGTGTATGCACATGTGTGCACCCTGTTTGCACAAGGGCATCACTGAGATTACAGACATTTTTTTTTGTTGTTTTTGTTTTCTTTTCTTTTTCTTTTTGGTTTTTCGAAGTAGGGTCTCTAGCTCAGGCTGACCTGGAATTCACTATGTAGTCTCAGGGTGGCCTCCAACTCAATGGTGATCTTCCTATCTCTGCCTCCCAAGTGCTGGGAATAAAGACATGTGTTATCATGCCTGGCTAGGTTACAGACTTTTGAAGCCACATCATTTATATATATATATATATATATATATATATATATATATATATACACACACACACACACACACACACACACACACGTGTGTGTTATTTATTTATTTGGCAGAGAGAGAGGGAGAGAGAAAGAATGGGCATGCCAGGGCCTTTAGCCACTGCAAACAAACTCCAGACACATGCACCACCCTATGCATCTGACTTACATGGGTACTGGGGAATAAAACCTGGGCCCTTAGGCATCACAGGCAAGTGCTTTAACCACTAAGCCATTTCTCCAGCCCTGCCACATATTTTTAAAATATATTTAATTAACTTATTTATTTGAGAGAAAGATGCACAGAGAAAGAGAGAGAGAGAGAATGAATGGGCACACCAGGGCCTCCAGCCACTGCAAACGAAGTCCAGATGCATGTGCTACCTTGTGCATCTGGCTTATGTAAGTCCTGGAGAATTGAACCAAGGTCCCTTGGCTTTGCAGGCAAATGCCTTAACCACTAAGCCATCCCTCCAGCCCCTGTCACATCTTTCTTACCTGGGTACTGGGGATCAAATTCCAGTCTTCATGGTTGCATAACAAGTACTTTTACCCACTGAACCATCTCCCCAGCCCAAGGGACTTTATATTATTTTTGGCTCTGCTATTGCCTCTTGTTTTCAGAATCTAGTTTCCTTGAGTGCTTGACTGTCTGTTACTAATTGTATTTGAAAAGTATTATGTCAAGCAGAGTCTCACTTTAGCCCAGACTGACCTGGAACTTACACTGTAGCCCAGGCTTACATAAAACTTATGATGAGCCTCCAACCTCAGCCTACTGAATGCTGGGATTATAGGTGTGAGCCACTGCACCTGTGAAAATGATATTTAAAGATAACTTGAGGTCACGAATAAAGGCACCTTTCACCAAAGAGAATATGTACTTGTTTCTGTTAGGCAATTGAAAGCACCAGCAATGTGACAGGGCCTTCAGTTCAGTTCAAGGCTTGAGGTTCCCTGAACAACCCAAAGAATAAGACCTGGGCTCTAACCCCATGTGAGGACTCCCCCTATTCTGGCTTATCCTTTTCCTGAGGGTGTAACATTTGGGGGCTGTACATTTTGAGAGTAAGGTCTCTGATTTCTGGTGGCTCTGGCCTTTCAAGTCTATCCTGTTGTCACTTGTTATGTGAATTGTTCAAAATGAAAATTCAAATATTAGGAATTGCTAAAAGTCCCTAAAGAAAAGTTACTTTTGGTCTTTGCAGTTTTCTGAAAAGGTAAATAGTTGCGCTGAAAGTTTGGCCAGATAACTCCCTATTGTCTTGTCAGGATTCTATGCTTTTAAAATGGTGATTTTATATTTTATTCAGCCATTTTACTTGCTTGGGGGGGTTGTCTGAATAATAGGTCTTAATTACTAGAGTCAGGAAGCCAGTGCTTAATTCAGTCTCTTCTGCTTAAGGCGAACACCATACCTACCTCTTCTTTCTAGTTCACTTCTCATTTTCTGGGTGTGATCACTCACACTGAACAAGACATCGCTAAAGAACGAGCAGTAGTTATAAGGCCCAACACCATTCCATGAAGCAAAAAGTTCAACAGAAACACAAGGCAACTCTCCTTCAACTATACAAAATGAGTTTGCACCATTTATATAACCACAGAGAGCACAGTTCATCAATCTAAAGCCATCTCCTTCAGGTTGCTTCTCAGTTCCCATCAAGCACAAAGGAGAAGTGCTTGCTTTGCATGTGTGGAACTGAAGGGCCATTCAAGTGTTCTCTTCAATCCTCTATCCCTAAAGGAGCATTGCAACTAGAGATAAAGTGCTCGTACGTTTAAAATTTTGTTTACTTTTATTAGCATATGAAGAATTAGGTTTCATTATATTGTATTTCAAACAAGTCTTGTTTTAAAAATATTTATTTATTTGATAGTGGGGTGGGGGGAGAGAGAGAGAGAGAAAGAATGGGCAAACCAGGGCCTATAGCCATTGCAAACAAGTTCCAGACGCATGTGCCACCTTGTGTATCTGGCTTTATGTGGGTACTGGGGAATTGAACCTGGGTCTTTTGGCTTTGCAATCAAGTGCCTTAATTGCTGAATCATCTCTCCAGCCAATGTCTTGTTGTTTTGTTTCCCTTCTTCCCTCTTTACCCCTCCTCCCTCCACTTGGACCCTCCCCCACCATAGCCTCCTTTCTTAGTTTTCCCCACTTCCTTATCACCTCACGTTCTTCTTATGAGAGTGAGTTCTTGTAGTTTTTAAGTGACATCTTTATCAAATGTTATCATCAATATTTTTGGAAAATTTTTAGGCTTACAATTCTTCCTAGATATTTGGTTATTAATGTTCTATCAAAACAGCAGCTTTGAGGCTAGGAGAACATGCCTTGCATGCGTGAAGCCCCAGGTTCAGTCACAATAGCAAAAAATGGCTCTAAAAATTTTGAAATATCCATCCATCCATTTAGAAAGATCTACAATAGCACTATTCACTGTTCAAGCCAGAGACTTGACATTCACCCATGACCTCTCTTCTTCTTCTTCTGTTTTTTTTTTTTTTTTTTTTTTTTTTTTTTTTTTTTTGAGATAGGGTCTCACTCTGGCTCTGGCTGACCTGGAATTCACTATGTAGTCTCAGAGTGGCCTTGAACTCACTGCGATACTCCTACCTCTGCCTCCTTAGTGCTGGGATTAAAGGTGTGTGCCACGACGTCTGGCACTCTCTTCTTTTTATGTCAGCAGTGACCTGGCATGATGCATACGGCTTGTTCCATCCAACACACGTACTCACATTATGACATTCTGCCCCACTGGATGAACCAAAGCAACAAGCTGACTGAAACCTCCCAAACTGCTAATCAGAATATATTTTTCCTTTGTTTAAGTTGATTGAATTATTTTCTTACAGTGACAGAAAAACAACACACTTTGTAGGCAAGGCTCTCAGATCCCTGTTCCTTGATTGTTTTTCTGTCATCAACCACACTTGAGACAGGATCTCTCTCTCTCTTTCCTATTATTCACTGCTGCATTCGCAAGGCTAGCTGGCCTGTGAGCTTTTGGGAAGTTCTCTTGTCTCTGCCTTCCATCTAGCCATCGGTGTGCTGTGATTACAGATGCCCACCACAGTTTCTATCTTTTACATGGTGTCTGGAGATCCAAACTCAGATACTTGGGCTTGAGCAGCAGCAAGCATTTTATACATTGAGCCATCTCTCCCAGCCCCAATTCACTTTTTAAATTTTTGTTTATTTACTTGAGAGTGAAAGACAGACAGAGAATGGGCGCAGCAGGGCCTCCAGCCACTGCAAACAAACTCCAGATGCATGCACCACCTTGTGCTCTGGCTTACACGGGTCCTGAGAATCGAGCCTTGAACTGGGGTCCTTTGGCTTCACAAGCAAGCGGTTAATTACACTAAACTTCCCAATTCACTTAAAAAAAATCTTGTCAGGTGTGGTAGCTCATGCCTTTAATCCCAGCACTAGGAAGGTAGAGGTAGAAGGATCACTGTAAATTCAAAGCCAGCCTGAGACTACATAGTGAATTCCAGATCAGCCTGGGCTAGAGTGAGACCCTATCCCCCGAAAAAAATAACAAAAGAAAAAAAAATTTGCCGGGTGTGGTGGCGCATGCCTTTAATCCCGGCACTCGGGTGGCAGAGGTAGGAGGATCACCATGAGTTTGAGGCCACCCTGAGACTACACAGTGAATTCCAGGTTAACCTGAGCTAGAGTGAGACCATACCTTGGAAAAAAAAATATTTGCAAAGGTGGCGGGAGAGAAAGATTGAGAGAGAATAGTCATGCTAGGGCTTCTTGCTGCTGCCAATGAACTCCAAAGGCTTGAGCTACTTTGTGCATTTGGCTTTATGTCAGTACTGAAGAACTGAACCAGGGCAGGAAAGCTTTGCAAGCAAGCACCTTTAGCTGCTGAGCCATCTCCCCAGCACCCATTTATCTTTTATCTCCATGATTTGACACACACTGTTCACTCCTTTTCCACCTCATTCATCTGGAAAACTCATGTTCACTCTTCCGGCTTCAGCTTAGATGTGACCAGCCTCTCCCAGAGCCTCCTAAACTGTCTACCCCTCTGTGTTTCCACAGCCCTCTGAATGTCTCCTGTCACCTCTTGGGATCATAATGAACAGTTCACATGCTGTCCTCGCTGGAGCATGAGTTCTATAAAGACTAAGACCTTGTCTATCTTGTCCAATGACCAACATATGGCTTAGCAAAACATGCATGAACGAGCCACTAAAAGGATGAGTGAACTGAAGACCTTCTCTTGTATCTTGGCATCAGTATTGCTGTGCTAATTCATCATCTAATGAATTAGTCTATGACCCTGGTGCATAACTTGCACCTGTCTTCTTACTTTGTTTGTCTGAAGCAAGCAACACATACACACATATACACTCAGGGTACAGCAACTAAGTAAAGGAGTTGGACCAGTTGTACCTGGTGGGTTAGTG
The DNA here is from genome assembly GCA_036346955.1 of Dipus sagitta. Classification (NCBI taxonomy): domain Eukaryota; kingdom Metazoa; phylum Chordata; class Mammalia; order Rodentia; family Dipodidae; genus Dipus; species Dipus sagitta. The sequence continues at coordinate 116,515,650 of CM070776.1, read as the reverse complement.
ATACTGCCTATTTTTAAACTTTTTTTTTTTTTACTTTTTGACGCAAGCCCAACAGACTGGCCTTTTTTTTTAATGAGAGAGAGAGAGAGGGGGAGGGAGAGAATTGGTGATCCAGGACCTCCAGCCACTGTAATCGAACTCCAGATGTGTGTGCCACCTAGTGTACATGTGAACCTTTATGCACTTGGATCACCTTGTGCATCTGGCTTATAGGAGACCTGGAGAGTCAAACATGAGTCCTGAGGCTTGGCAGGCAAGTGCCTTAACTGCTAAGTCATCTGTCCAGACCTTAAAAATAATAAAAAAACCAGCCAGGCGTGGTGGTGCACACCTTTAATCCCAGCACTCAGGAGGCAGAGGTAGGAGGATCACCATGAGTTCGAGGCCACCCTGAGACTACATAGTGAATTCCAGGTCAGCCTGGGCCAGAGTGAGACCCTACCTTGAAAAACGAAAAACAAAATACAAAAAAAAAAGAACTTTTTAACTGACAACCTCCATACATACACACAATATACCATGATCATAATCCCCTCTCACCACCCTCCCGAATCCCCCTCCTGAATCCTTTCTTCTTGCCAAATGGTCTCTCTTCCATTTTGATGTCGTCTTTTTCATTCCTATTATGCATGTCTTGTGAGGTACTGTCAGCCACTATGAGATCATGAATACCATAGCCACTTTGTGTCTGGATGAGAGTATTGCAAAGCGCACCTCCCCCTCCTTTGGCTCTTACATTATTTCTTTAAAAAAATATTTATTTATTTGAGAGGGTGGCAGGAAGGAAGAGGAAGACAATAAAAGAGTGATCATAGGCATGCCAGAACCTTCTGCCGCTGCAAATAAACTCCAGGTGCATGTGCACAAAGTTATGGACCTGGCTTTATGTGGGCACTGAGGAATCAAACTCCAGCCAGCAGGCTTTGCAAGCAACTGCTTTTAACATGCTGAACCATCTCTCCAGTCCTTGGCTCTTACATTTTATCCACCACTTCTTCCACAATGATCCCTAAGCCTTGGAGGGTGTGACAGAAATGTCTTGCTTAGTGATGAACACTCTCTCATTTCTTCTTCTCAGCATTTTGATGAGTTTTCAGTCCCCCCAGTGGTCATCACCATCTGAAACAAGAAGTTTTTCTAACCAAGAGTGACAGCATAAACCTAAGCATTTAGAGGGTATTTTGGTGGGCATAATATATACATTTAGCCAGAGAATAGTAGTAGTTTCAACCCTGGGCTTATGGCCTCCCTAACTACAGGCTTTTGTTTAGGTTTTCAGTATCAGGCATGAATTTCCTCCCATAGAGCAGGCCTCAAGTGCAATCAGAGAGCAGTTGGTTTCCCCAAATTGGTATATTTGGCCTGGCTATCCAGCCTAAAACTTGCAGGGTCCATAGCTAGTTAAGACTGTTCATGACATTTCCCCCTCCAAAGGCTGCATAGCTCAGTCAACAGGCTTGCAGCTCAGCTCCAGCTTGATTTTTCAGTGACCTGCAGCCCAAGTGTTGCAGTCAGGTTCACATTGCTGGTAGAAATCACCCAACCAAGAGCAGCTTGTGAGAAAAAGTGGTTTATTTTGGCTTACAGGCTTGACGAGAAGCTCCACGATGGCAGGGGAAAGTGATGGCATGAGCAGAGGGTGGACATCACCCCTCTGGCCAACATAAGGTGGACAATAGCAACAGGACAGTGTGCCAAACACTGGCATGGGGAAATTGGCTACAATAACCATAAGCCCGCCCCCAACAATACACTCCCTCCAGGAGGCGTTAGTTCCCAAATCTCCATCAGCTGGGAATCTAGCATCCAGAACACCGAAGTTTATGGGGGACACCTGAATCAAACCACCACACCAAGCATATGGTGCCTTTAGCAGTAGGGTCTTACCATCTAGTTCTGGAGGACAACCAAGAGCCTTGACAATAGCCTGTGATGTTTTGCAGCTATCAGGGGCCTTTCTGACTGACAACTCACTGGAACGTATCCCACCCCTGGCACTGAAATTTTCTTGTAACAATGTATGGCTTCTGAGCACTGCATTATCCACCCCCACAGGGTATTTTTGCCCAATCTCTCTCTTTTTTTTTTTTTTTTTTTTTTTGGTTTTTCAAGGTAGAGTCTCACTCTAGCCTAGACTGACCTGGAATTCACTCTGTATTCTCAAGGTGGCCTCGAACTCACAGCAATCCTCCTACCTCTGCCTCCCAAGTGCTGGGGTTAAAGGTGTGCACCACCATGCCCAGCCCTCTCTTCTTTTTTTTTGGAATAAATAGATAAAATATTTTTTTAATTTTTGTTTATTTGAGAGCAACAGACAGAGAGAGAGAGATAGAGAGAGAGAGAGAGAGAGAGAGAGAATGGGCACCCCAGGGCCTCCAGCCCCTGCAAACGAACTCCAGACGTGGGTGCCCCCTTATGCATCTGAGCCCTCTCTTCTTTAACATATATTATTTACCTAGCAAAGGTGTAGGTTTTCATATGACTTATTCATAACATTTTTAATTTTCATTGACCCTCTTTTCACTCCCTCCTCTCCTTTATCCTCTCCCCTGACCCCATTTAGATCATATCACCCCCCCCAGTATTCTGCCCCTCTACTTATATATCTACTATACCCTCCCTTTATGTCCTCCTATCTCCTTCCTCCCTCATGGCCCCTTTATAACTTCCTGGACTCTATTGACTTTTACTTCAACTCACATACAAATCTAAACATTTGTAGCTAGGATACACACATTAGGATACACATGTGGTATTCGACTTTCTGAGCCTGGGTTACCTCACTTAGTATAATCTTTTGCAGATATATCCATTTCCCTGCAAACTTCATCATGTTTACCATTTTATTTTATTTTTTTTTGTTTGTTTATTTATTTATTTGATAGCGACAGAGAGAAGGAGGCAGAGAGAGAGAGAGAGAGAGAGAGAGAGAGAGGGAGAGAATGGGCGTGCCAGGGCCTCCAGCTACTGCAAACGAACTCCAGATGTGTGCGCCCCCTTGTGCATCTGGCTAACGTGGGTCCTGGGGAATTGAGCCTTGAACCAGAGTTCTTAGGCTTCACAGGCAAGCGCTTAACCGCTAAGCCATCTCTCCAGCCCATGTTTAACATTTTTAATGTTTGCAAATGTGTATGTTTGTGTATCCATACATATGTGGGTGCACATGTGCATGTGGATGGAGGCCAGAGGATGATCTTAGATGTCATCCTTAGGAACACCACCCACATTTTTTGAGACATGAAATCTCATTGGCCTGGAGCTCACCAATTAGGCTACCAGATAGTAAACCCCGGGAATTCACTTGTCCTTGTCTCCCCAGTGCTGGGATTATAAGCACATGCCACATGCTTGGCATGTTTACATGGGTATTGTGGGTCAAACTTAGGACCCTCCTCACCATGTTGGGATAAAACCTCTAAACCTGTGATACAAAATAAATCTTTCTTTCCTTTAAATTGTACCTGTCAGATGTACTGTCACAGTGATGAAAACCTGATATACTTGGTCTGATTTAATAACTTGCATTTTTCATATCTGACCTATGATTGAGCAGAATAGTGCTGAGAAATCATTTTATCCGTGTGACTTTCATTTTGTAAGTCCCATCCATCCACTCTCTAATCTAGTCAGTTGTAAACTAATGCTGTACAGTTGCCATTAATGCTATTTACTTGGGCACATAGTAAGACTTCACTTCCTGGGCACTTTGAGGTTGAATATGGCCATGTGAGTTCTGAGTGATTGTGCCAGTAAAGTTTGTTTTCTTAAAAATTTTATTTATTTATATGAGAAAGACAGAGAGAGAGAGAGGGAGAGAGAGAGAGAAACAGAGTGAGTGAGCATGGTCACAACAGGACCTCCTGCCACTGTAAACCAACTCCAGAACATGTGTCACTTTGTGCATCTGGCTTTATGGGGGCACTGAGGAATTGAACCCAGTGCCCAGTTGGCTTTGCAACCAAGCTCCTTTAACTGCTGAACTATCTCCCCAGCCCCACCAGTTAAATTCTATTGTCAGCTTGAGCAGATCAGGAATCAAGTAAGAGATATGCCTCTTGTGTGGGTCTTTGAGGACAGTTGCAGGAAGGTTTGGTAGAGTGAGGGAGATCTTCCATCAGAGTGGGTGACCCTTCCAGTGTGTTTCAGTCAGCTTCATGTTTCTTGCAGAAAACACCTGATCAAGAGCAGCTTGTGAGCCGGGCGTGGTGGCGCACGCCTTTAATCCCAGCACTCGGGAGGCAGAGGTAGGAGGATCGCCATGAGTTCGAGGCCACCCTGAGACTCCATAGTGAATTCCAGGTCAGCCTGGGCTAGAGTGAAACCCTACCTCAAAAAACCAAAAAAAAAAAAAAAAAAAAAAAAAAGAGCAGCTTGTAGGAGGTAAGGGTTTATTTTCGCTTACAGACTTGATAGGAAGCTCCATGATGGCAGGAGAAATGATGGCATGATCAGAGGTGGCCATCACCTCTTGGGGAACATCAGATGGACAACAGTAGCAAGAGAGTGTGCCAGAAAAATGGAAAGGGGAAGCTGGCTATAACACCCATAAGCTTGCCTCCAACAATACACTGCCTCCAGGAGGATTCAATTCCCAAATGGCCATCACCTGGGGACATAGCATTCAGAATACCTAAGTTTATGGGGGACCCCTTAATTCAACCACCACACAGTGGTTTACATAATGAAGGTCCAAGAGAACACAGAACCTCTGGCTGATGCTACTTGCTGGTGTGTGTATCTATCTACCCCATTGCTGCTATCCTTGGAGGACACTGGAACCCAGCAGCACCAGCCTTCCAACGTGGACTACAGACCAGCAGCTCTCCAGGAATCCTTCAGGCTTGGACCACTAGATTAGGACTGCTGAGGCATGCAACCCCATGGATCAAGCAGCAATCTCAGAGTCTCCAGCATGCAGTACTTTGACAGCTCAAGTCAACCCCCCAAAAAATCTCCTTTATAATGCATATTTGTTCTATCCTTTATTTCCCTCCGTAAAACCATGACTAATATAATGATAATATGTTACTTTTAAGCCTGAGAAACTAGATACCCTAGGCACCAATGCTAGAGGATCCTTTGATTTGGTCTCATAACCATTTGGTTCCACATTGCTTTCTCTTTGTACCTGGCTAGGTCTATGAGTGATGATGACAAACAGATTCGTGGCAACTCCTGATGAACATGAAGCATGAATGTGAAATAACTTTGATTATTTAAGTCACAAAAACTTGAAGGTTGTTCATCTAGCACATCCTAGATTATACTGACTGGTACACCAGGTATAGCATGGACCATCCTTTCTTTTCCATAGGAGGTGTTCCTAGTTTCCAGACAAAAGAGGACTATGAGGTATTCATTTTGAAGTCTGTTATGCTAGAAACACATCTGTCTACCTACAGTTTCTCTCTAAGGCTATGTGGTAGCTTCCTCTAATAATGTAGTCAGGAAAACTGGTGCTTTTTCAGTCTGTAATAACTGGTGTCCTGTAAGGAACTCTAAGAGCTGATGTCATTCCCTTCCTGAAACCCTCCAATCCTATCTTTTCCACATCAAAGGCATACTAAACTACATGAAGATTTTGGGAAAGAAAAATGCAAAGATTATTAAAGTTATGATTTCCTTGGAGAGTATTCTTCTAATAGATCTTGTACCTTTGGCCAGTGATGGGCCATTGACCTAAGGTGGATTAAGTAGAAATCCTCACCAGAAATTCTTATATTCATTCAAGCATAATCTACACAGGCACAAGCCCAGATTTATTGCAAGACCCTGTCCTTTCAAATAGAACATCTGACAGCAACACGTGGAGAGAAGTTATGGCATTCTGAGAGAAGCAATGAAAAAAATGTAGATTTGGAAAGCATGGAGTGAGCACATGTATGTGAGATATATGTGTCTGTGTGTTCACGTGTATGCACAAGTGGAGGCCAGGTGTCTTTCTCTATCCTTCTCCACTTCATTCTTTGGGACAGAGCAGCCAGAGCATCCTAGGAAACCTCCTTTCTCTGCCTATCATTCTGGGATTGCAGGTACCTGCCACCATGCTTGGCATTTTATTTGGGTTCTGAGGATTTGAACCCAAGTCCTCATGTTTGTGCAGCAAGCACTTAACCAATGGCGCCATCTCCCCACCTCTATTTTTAGTTCTTGAGTCAAAAAAATGCACCTTCATTTATTTGGCTTAAAATAGATCTAGCTGAGTTTCTGCAATTAATTGAGTCCTAATTAAGCAATTATTTCTTCTGTTTTAAACATTATTTATTTATTTAGGAGAAAGAAAGAGGAGAGAGAGAGAGAGAGAGAGAGAGAGAGAGAGAACGGGTGGACCAGGGTCTTTAGCCACTGCAAACTCCAGATGTATGTGTCACCTTGTGCATCTGGCTTTAAGTGGGTACTGGGGAATCGAACCTGGGTCCTTAGGCAAGTGCCCTAATAGCTAACACATCTCTCCAGCCCACAATTTCTTTTCTGATTAACTTCTTGAGACTTTTATCTCCATGTTTTCCAGATTTTTCATATCATGATAAATGGATAAAACCAACACTTGTATGATAAACATTGGTATCATGGGTGTCTATATTGGAATTACTGACAACATTCATTGTTTCTGTATCATGTGATTATAAGAAAAATAAATATAAAACATTTTGAAAGGATCAAACTTTTGTGTTAAACTATAAATCAAATACTTTCAAAGATGTTTAACGAGAAACTTGAGCTGGCTTTCTTCAACATAATTTTTATATCAATTTTTGACCTTGAATTAATTATACATTCCATATCACGATTGTAACGATGAGGCATGGGAAGATAGCTCAGAAGTTAAAGGCACTTGCTTGCAAAGACTGCAGGCCTGAGTTTGATTTCCCAGCAGCCACATAAAGCCAAAAGCAAAAGGTGGTGTACCTGACATTCACTTGCAGCAGCAAAAGATCCTGGTGCACACATGCGTGTGCCACACACACACACACACACACACACACACTTAAAATAGCTGGGCGTGGTGGTGCCCGCCTTCAACCACAGCACTTGGGAGGCAGAGGTAGGATTACTGTGAGTCACAGGCCACTCTGAGACTACATAGTGAATTCCAGGTTAGCCTGGGCTAGAGTGAGACCCTACTTCAAAAAACCAAAATAAATAAGTAAATATAACAATATTTTTGTTTGAATTGTTTTGTGGTAAGCCCAACAGACTAGCTTTTTTTATGAGAGAGAGAGAGAGAGAGAGAGAGAGAGAAGAATTGTGCATGAGGGCCACCAGCCACTGTAATAGAACTCCAGATGCATGTGCCACCTTGTGTACATGTGCAACCTTGCACGCTTGCATCACCTTATACGTCTGGCTTATGTAGGACTTAGAGTCAAACATGGGTCCTTAGGCTTTGCAGGCAAGCACCTTAACTGCTAAGCCATCTCTCCAGCCCTATTTTTGTTTCAAAATTTATTTATTTATTAGAGAGAAAGAAAGAGTGAGGGTCTATTGCCACTGTAAACAAATTCCATACACATGTGCCTCTTTATGTGTCTGGCTTTATGTGGGTGCTGGGGAATCAAACCCTGGCTGTCAGGCATTACAAGCAAGTGCATTTAACCACTGAGCATTCTCTCCAGCCAAATTACAGAATTTTTTAAAAAAATATTATAATGATGACTCTTTTAACCCTTTTTTTGGGTCACCATTGACAAAAAAGAATTGGTTAATACAAGATGATGAACATAATTCAAGCCATATTTTACAATTGTTTCAAAATTTTATACCAGTTGAAATTTATGTGTGTGTTGTCTGGTTATTGAACCCAGGGCTTCATATGTGTTAGGCAAATGCTTTACCACTGAGTTAAATGCTCAGCTTGAAGTTATGTTTCAAGGTCTAGAACTGGGTTTGTAGCTGAGTGAGAGCACATTCTAACATGTACAAAAGCCAGCAACACAAAACATAATGAAATAAAAAGATCAAAAGAATCTCATAGCTCTTCATTATCTTTCACTGATAAATACAGTGATACTATATCATGTGAGAATACAAATGGATTCCAATTCCAATTGAATTTTCATGCCAAACACATTGTTTCAAAATGATCATGAGGCAATAATTTGCAAAACATATGTGCAGAACACAATGTGGCTAGCCTGAATACTGCAATGAGGGCTTATCAGCACTAAACAGATGGAAATGCATAACATGTGTGAAGATATGGATTTGGGGTTGTACCCAGAGCTTCACCCGTAAGTAGTTAATTCCTCCCTCCTGCCTCATTCTCAAGTAAGTGCCCTGCAGGTTGATCACTTCCTTGAGTTTTCTCAGCATGAAACACTGGGGCAACGTGGGCCAGGAGCATCTTCAGTGCTGGCTGGCCGCAGGGACTGGCGGGCAAATTTCCTGACCGTATTCTACAAGCTCCCCCTTCTCACAAAAGCCCAAGGAGGTTGCATGCAGGTAGTGGTAACTGGTTTGTGAACTCCCTTTAGCTCTGCTTGATTGTCCCAAACCCTGAGAGGACAGATTACTGTCCTACTTACCATCTATTGAAGTACTCCTGTGTGCCAAAGGCTGTGGTCAGAGATCTGTTTTAGATATTGAATCATACACCACAACTACAAGGGTGGGAGAACGATGTCAGCCTTCACAATAGGGATATTCTATTTGCATTTACACCTTCTATCCACCTCTGGCCACATTTCCACCTTCTTCTTTGGGAAACTGTTCTCAAAAAAGAAGGTGGTTCCTGAGTATTCTGGTGTCTCTTATGTGATACTGATGGAAACCGGCCATTGCTTGCATGTGGCAGACTTTGGAACAAGGCAGGGCTGTCCCTGATGCCTCAAGATACTTCTGCTATGCTCCTGCAAGCCTCACCCAGAGCATGACAAATGGGGCTGGATTGCCAGATTCCTAGCAATGCTGTGTTGTAGCAACGATGACAACAGCTGAGGAAAATGCAATTCCTCTGTGCACCAAGCCAGCTTCCAGTTCTCTCTCCTTAAAGCAACAGAGGCCGGTGCTGCCCCCTTCAAGTAAGTATGCACCCTTGCAGTTCATAGAACTTTAGTGAGATGCGGCACCTTGGGGAAGAAAAGAAACAGTATAATGAGAAATTAGAGCTAAAATGAGGGGCTAGGGATAATTTAATTAGAAATGTAATCCAACTTGCCTTGTTTTACTCAAGCTAGATAAGTGATGTGTGTGTGTGTGTGTGTGTGTATACACTTTAAATTTGTTCTTTTCCAGAATATAATAGTCTCAAGCTATTATTGGCTTCTAGCACAACTGGCCTTAAGACAGATATGATATATTGAAGTAGTGAACCAACGTGCGCTGTCTGCTCTGTTAATCTGGCCTGTTGCACATCAAAACTCATTGCAAACCTCACTTTCCTCAGGAAGCTCTCTGCTAATCCCTGTTCTAGAAGCTTCTTTAATCCTAGGCACCCCTGGCAAAGTGGAACAAAGCTCCTGAGTTTTCCTTCTGTTTATTTGTTCGATTTATAGGATTTAATCCACCAGTTGACAGTGAACTTATTGAAGTGTTTCTCCTCTGGTGCCTCTGGTCTGCCTGGGGAACATGAAGAAGAGAGCCAAGTCGGCAGGAATGTTGGAACCGAGGTCAAGGCCCTGGGAGTCGCCTTCTCTTCTCTTCTCTGGAATTACAAGTATCATTTAGTTCAGGAAATGGCTGCCTGGGTTAAAGGCAAGTCACTGTCTACTCAGCTGTGCTGGCATTTCAGCTCAATCTAGCTCTTCATTTCCTCCTAACTTTCCTGCTTCTTCCTCTTCCTCTATGCTTCCCTAAGCACTTTAAGTTTCCCCGCAGTGACCCCAATTCTTTCCGTGTGTTTCCCACTCTATGGACATCTCAAGGAGGGCAGGGCTGACATCTGCCTTCTTGTCTACAACAATCACTGGGATCAGCTGTGTGACTGGGCCAGATTCTACTGCTGCTTGCAGGCCTGAGCAGGGCTTTTCGTTTCTCTAAGCTTCACTTACCCCGTGTATCAAAATGAGCATTGTTAGTTTTTTTTTTTCTTTAAAGTTTAAAAAAAAGTTCATGTATTTGTTTGATGAGAGAGAGAGAGAGAGAGAGAGAGGGAGAGTTGCAGATAGATAAAGAGAATGGAGATGGGCATGGTGGCGCACGCCTTTAATCACATCCCTGGGGAGGCAGAGATTGGAGGATCGCCATGAGTTCGAGGCCACCCTGAGAATACAGAGTGAATTCCAGGTCAGCCTGGGCTAGAGTGAGATCTTACCTTGAAAAACCAAAAAGAGAGAGAGAGAGAGAGAGAGAGAGAAACAGAGAGAGAATGGGCGTGCCAGGGCCTCCAGCCACTGCAAATGAACTCCAAATGCATGTGCCACACCTTGTGCATCTGTCTTACGTGGGACCTGGGGAATCAAACCTGGGGTCTTTGGCTTTTCAGGCAAATACCTTAACTAGTGAGCCATCTCTCCATTCCCAAATTTTTAATTAGCACATAGTTATGATATTTATGAGGTACAATGTGATGGTCAATATATGTGTACATTGTATAATAACCAAATCATGTACTTAATTTATATTTCAGCTCATAGATCATTTTTTTTGTGTCAAAGCACTGAAAACCCTCTCCTTTAGCTATTTTTGAAAAATAAAAGAGCGTGGACTATAATCACTCTCCAAGGTCCTAAAGGACATTGTGTCATTTTATGGTTTACTTTCTTCACATGTCAATCTCACACCCAGGAACATTCCTGATAACTTCATCCTTCATTCAATGATATCAACATTGCCCTATTGTGATCTTGTAATATTTCCTGGCCATTCTGAGATTATTTTGCATAGTGACCTCTTTTTCCTTCAATTGCCTTTTGTTTCAAAAAAAAATTCCTCCTTCCTTCTAAAGCTCCCTTTTCCATTTATATTCTCTGCCACGTCCCTGCCTCCTCTTGGATCTTTCATCCACTCAGTCTACAAACATTTGTTGAGCACCTACTATATGTGAGATAGTATGGAGGACACCAGCAATAGAACTATGAGTAAATATAATCCCTACCTTAGAAAAAGTTTAGACTCTTCTTCTATAATGTCTCTGCAGAGCCTCTAATATCTTCATTTTCAGCCTTTCCAAAACTTCAAATGCTAATATTCTAACTTTCTTCTGGGTATCTCCATATGGATGTATCAATCCTTCATATCATTTGCAACACATCCAAAACTTTAAGACCTGACTGTTATTTTATATGGAAAAGGATCTTTGCAGATGTGACTAAGAATCTTGCGACAAACACTGATTCTGGATTACAAGTGTCCTTAGAGAGACTAAAGGAGATTTGTTACAGAAAAGGAGAAAATAGGACATGGAGGCAGATACTGGATTGACCTGGCCATGAGCCCAGGATTCTTGGCAGTCAATAGAAGTGGAAAGAGGCTAGGAACAGACTCTCTCCTGGAACTTCTAGATGGATTCAGCCCCGAGGGTACCTTAATTTTACCCTCCATGTCTCATTTCAGACAGCTGGCCTTCAGAACTGTGAGAGAATAATTTTCTGCTATTTTGAGACAGTAATATTGTAATAAATGTGTTACAGCATCCATAAGAAATGAGTACACTTCCTTACCTTAAATCATTTGTTAAGTCCTTTAGAATTTTACCTCTAAACGGTCTTCTAACTTCATTCTGTTGCCATCATCCACTGTGACTGCCCTTGTTCAGGGCCTTATCCACTTTACTCAGAGTTGCTAACATAGCTTCCTAGGTAGTCTACCTGTCTCAGTTACAGTTAAATATGACTGAGATGGGGCTGGAGGCATGGCTTAACAGTTAAGGCATTTGCCTGCAAAGCCAAAGGACCCTGGTTTGACTCTCCAGGACCCACGTTAGCCAGACGCAGAAGGGGGCGCACACATCTGGAGTTCGCTTGCAGTGGCTGGAGGCCCTGGCGCACCCATTCTCTCCTTCCCTCTCCCTCTCTCTCTCTCCCACTTTCTCTGTCGAATAAATAAATAAAAATAAAATATTAAAAAATGACTGAGAAATTCTGATATGCTATTGCACAGCAGGGTGACTATAGATAATGGTATATACTGTACATTTAAAAAAGCTAGAAGAGGGCTGGAGGGATGGCTTAATGGTTAAGGCATTTGCCTGCAAAGCCAAAGGACCCAGGTTCGATTCCCCAGGACTCACGTTAGCCAGCTGCACAAGGGGGCGCAGAAATCTAGAGTTTGTTTGCAGTGGCTGGAGGCCCTGCACACCCATTCATATTCTCTCTCTCTCTCCCACTTCTTCTGTCAAATAAATAAATAAATAGAAATAAAATATTTAAAGAAAAAGATAGAAGAAAGAAGTTTGAAAGTTTTCACCATAATGAAAGAGATAAATATGTGTAATTTAATTTAATTATTGCACAATGGATACATATATTCAAATGTCACATGGCACTCCATTAATTGGTACAGTTGTTATGTGTCAGGGCAAATTAAGTTAAATTTAAAATGTCAGCGGCAACAAGAACTGACATGGGTTTGGGTTCATGTGTGTAGATTCTAGTTTGTCCTTTCTCTTCTGCACTTTACACCCATATTCCGTTGCTTGCTTGTCCTGTGCACTTCAAGGTCTAAGAACAGATGCAAAGGCAACATTACAGACATCTGGAGACTGTTTAGTTTTCAAATTACATAATGTTATATCTTTGCCACAAATATTTTAAAACACACACACCCCATCCACACCCACACACCCCTACCTCTGCAGGGGAGGCAGTTGCTAGGTGAACAAAAATGAGATATTCAGCCTGGCATGGTGGTGGCACACGCCTTTAATCCCAGCACTCGGGAGGCAGAGGTAGGAAGATCGCTGTGAGTTCGAGGCCACCCTGAGAATACAGAACAAATTCCAGGTCAGCCTGGGCTAGAGTGAGAACCTACCTCAAAAAAAAAAAAAAAAGTGAGATGTTCAGCATATATCATTCCGAGTAACCAGCACAGCCCATAAATTCACATAGTCTAATTATTTACACCCTACCACAGACAACCTAACCAATTCCTGAGTGTAGCCCTTCCCAGTGATGCTTGTGAATGAGGCATTTCAATGTTTTCAAAGCATGGATTACTCTCCAATTTCAAACAATAGTTATCAGATTGCCAATAAAACATTAGCTTCAAGCCAGTCATGGTGACACACACCTTTAATCCCAGCACTTGGGAGGCCGAGGTAGGAGGATCGCTGTGAGTGAGTTCGAGACCACCCTGAGACTACATAGTGAATTCCAGGTCCGCCTGGGCTAGAGTGAGAACCTTCCTTGACAACCCCCCCCCAAAAATAAAAACATATTAGTTTTATGAGTTTTAAAACAACCCTTAGACTCTGCTTGACCCCTTCCTTCTTCTTACAGCCTCTTTTTGAACCCAAACAATATTTTAAGTTTCCTTAGCTGTTTCTTGTGTTCCATGATCCGAGTCAGATTTTTCTTTTCCTTTGGTTTTCCGAGGTAGGGTCTCACTCTAGCTCAGGCTGACCTGGAAATTCACTATGTAGTCTCAGGGTAGCCTCAAACTCATGGTAATCCTCCTACCTCTGCCTCCCTAGTGCTGGGATTAAAGGCGTGTGCCACCATACCTGACTTTTGAGTTAGATTTTGAGGTCAGGCACCGTATGTTAAAGCTTGGCTTGGTGTAGATGTTCCGTAATTGACCTATGAACATGGGTTCTATGTGAGTTATCATCCTTGTCAGCCTTCTGCATGCAGTCAAATCAGCACAGTAATCAACGGTGCATAAGAATGTGCGGAGAGAGAGGGAGAGAGAGGTCTAGGCGCTCCAGTGACTGAGATGTTCTGCTTACCCAGATGCAGTCTGGGAAATTCAGAGCATAGTTAGGATCATGGAAGCACTAGTTTCATGGTGACCACTGGAATCACTTCTACCTAGAACTTCCCAACCTCCTAAAACTCTTGGTGCTTGTTCAGATGTTTTCTTTCTTTCTTTTCTTTTTTTTTTTTTTTCTTGAAGCTGTTTCAGGTGTTACACTCGCTTCAAACCCATTGAACCTGTGAAAAAAAACATCATCGCTCCTGTCAGCATTTCTGCATAGGATAAGCTGCCCAGGTTTGTTAATTATAGAGAACTCAGAAAACTGAGCAAACCCTGTAATTTCCCCATTCAGAGGCAACCACTGTTAATGCTTTAGTTCCAACACAGTTTCTAGTCTTTCAAGTTTGAATCCCAACCTTGCCAATGCTTTTAGACTTTCAGCAAGTCTAACTTTTGTTGGCCTCAGTCTCCTTAACTGAAAAACTGAAACAGCAGTGCCAATCTAGCAGGTTGTGAAGATCTGATAATTTCTGTAAAGCGCCTAGCCCATAGTTACTATCAAAATTATAATTATTAATTTCATCAAGTTATCCCAATTCCAAATAAGAGTCCTAGCCATTATTCTGAACTCTTTTGTGACACTTTTCTTACTTTCTACAATGAATAGGAATATAGATGAAACAAGAATGCCCATGAACCAAAAAAAAAAAAGTTAGAAAGCCGGGTGTGGTGGCGCACGCCTTTAATCCCAGCACTCGGGAGGCAGAGGTAGGAGGATCGCCATGAGTTTGAGGCCACCCTGAGACTACATAGTGCATTCCAGGTCAGCCTGGGCCAGAGTGAGACCCTACCTCGAAAAACCAAACCAAACAAACAAACAAACAACAACAAAACAACCCTGAACCCATGATGAGTCAAAAGAAATTTTTCAGGCTGGAGGGATGGTTTATCAGTTAAGGCATTTGTCTGCAAAGCCAAAGGACCCAAGTTTGATTTCTCAAGACCCACATTAGCCAGATGCACAAGGGGGCGCATGTGTCTGGAGTTCATTTGCAGTGGCTGGAGGCCCAGGTGCACCCATTCTCTCTCTCTCTCTCTCTCTTCCCCCCTCTCCCTCTTTCTGTCAAATAAATAAATAAATAAAAATAAAATTTAAAAAAAAGGAATTTTTACTCATCTCTAGTGTTTTGTCACTATCACAGTCACACTAGAGTCAAACATGATGGGAGTTTTTATATGATGAAAATCAACAAATACTAAACAAAGATTTTTTTTTATCAAACATTTACCAGTGTACCATCGACTATACCAATCTGATAATTCCCTTTTTATTCAAATTAGACATAGTTGGATTCCACCACTCCTGTCTTAGCTTCTTCAAGGAAAATGGCGACAAGTATTCCTTACAGAGAGAGACAGCTTATTGCTTCTATTGTTTCTAAGTGCTACATGTAGCATGGGGCTCCTTTCAAGTGAATAACTCCACAGCTACTGGTAAATCACTTGATTTTCTTTTCTAATTGTCAGGACACATTTGGGGAAATTTTAAGTGACAGGTACCAGCACTGGAAGTCTCAGAGAAGATCAAAGCTTCTCTACAACCTATTCTTGAATACTTCCATCCTCATACAAGACTCTGACCTCCTCTTTGCTATCTTTAGTGTGTGCATGATGTGGTGTGCTGTATATGTGTATGTTCACGTGCATGTGTCCCTGCACACATGTGTGGAAGCCAGAGAAGAATATGGGGTGTACTCCTCCTTTTTGCTCATCTGTCTGTTTCCTTGAAATGGAGTCTCTCATTTAACCCATAGCTACTGTTTCTGGTCAAACCAACTGACCAGTAAGCCCCAGTGATTCTCCCAGTCTCTGCCTTGCTCAGGACTGGCATTACAGGCAGGTGTGGCCATGCCCAACCTTTTACATAGTTGCTGGAGAATTGAATTCAAGCAGTCTCAGGCTCTCTCAGGCCATCGTGCTTGAGCAGAAAGCATTCTTCCCCAATGAGCCATCTCCCCAATTGGCTTCTTATAGATTTTTCAGATTTACTTGTCACTTCATATTTTTCTCTGGCTTTAGAATCCATTTTTCCTATGGCATTAAGGATACTTTGACTGTACCTTTAACTCTGTCACTCACTATGTCACCTTGGGCAAATCTTATCTCTCTCTCACAGCTGTGACCCTAGTTTTCTTCAATGTGGTTTAAAACTTTTTCTTAAACAACTTTTTAAAGAGTTTTTACTGACACCCTTCATACATATACACAATGTACCATGATCATAATCCCATCCCACCACCCTCCTTTGTTCCCCCTCCCATTCCCACTAGATGAATCCTTATTTTCAACTAGACCCAAAAGTCTATTTTGACGTCATCTAAAAGTTTGTCTCTCCACACAAGCAGTAAATACATTGATGATGCCTTTGAGAATCAACATTTTCAGAGTTTTTGAAACTAATCACAAACGCACAGTAGCCAGGGGAAAGCTTAAGCAATCATGCAGAAGGGAGCTTCAACAGAAGTTAACAGCTGATTTCTCATCAGAAATAATGGAGTTCAGAAGACAGCACAATGACATATTCAAAAAAAAATGCTGCCAATCAAGAATTTTATATACAGGACTTCTAGTAAGATGGCAGAATAGGAGTTCTGCTAAAGAAACCTGTGGGAAAAGAGGAAAGATAACACATTATATGCTTTTTTGCCCTTTTTTTGGGATAAGTTGAGATCCTTAAGGAATTTATTAAGCCAGATTAGACTCCTGCTAAGAGGTGAAAGTGGCATCTAGTTCTACTGGCAATCAGTCACTGAGGATCTAGCTCTAGTCTGCTGCCACGGATAAGTGCTTTCCCTTTCCTGCCTGAGCAAGCAGGAGCCTTGGACGCTACTGGGAGTGGACACTTCCCCACTCACATCAGCCCTGAAAGATGAAAAGGACTCAAGGGAAAGAACGATGTGGCAGGGGCAGCTTAGCAGCTCCAAGATACCACAAAATAGCATTCCATGGCCTTCCTTCCCTCATGTTACAGCACCAGGAATACCACCCAAGGTTTCAGGAAGCCAAAGGATCCTATCTTCCCCTCTCCCACCAGCATACAGACCAGCTGATCCAAGTTAATGACCGACCTAGCCAGTTGAGAGAAGCCAAACAAGCAACTGGCTTCACATCTGATAAAGCAAACAGGAAATCTAAAAAATGAAACATTCTGCAATGTACAAATCCCAATGTAGTCATGTAAGAAACACAACAAATCAAGGCAGCATAACCCCTCCAGCAATCATGACTCCCACAATAATGACCTCCACTGAGACTGAATTGGATGAAATTCCAAACAGATAATTCAAGAGAATACTTATAAATGTTTAAAGGAATCAAAGAAGAAAATAAACACCTGAAGGAATCCCAAGAGAACACAGGAAAGTAGCTACACAAAATAAGGAGGTTGATACAAGATTTGAGTAAGGAAAGAAATGCTGAAGAAAAGCATCTGAAATTAAAAGCACAGTAATTCAAATTAAAAAAAAATACTCCATAGAAAGTCATACCAGTAGAATGACTCAAGGAAAATACAGAATATCTGAACTTGATGACAAGGTGAAGGATTCTGAACATTCCAACAAGGAGAAATAAAACAAGAAGGTATGAGTGGGAATTTTAAGACATGCAGGACACTGTGAAGAGATCAACTCTTAAGAATTCTGGGAATAAAAGGAGGAGAAGGCTCTTCGGCCTGAGTGAGGACAAGAGCATTATTTGGAGGACAACAAGGAGTTCCTGGTGATGCAAGATTGGCATCCTGAGAGGGATTCAATGTCCACACAGATGCAGGAGATGCCCATGCCTGTGAACCCCAAATTTGAGTCCTTGTCCAATTATCAAAGAATTGAAAATGCAGACTCAGAGTGGTAAATTATGAATTATGAGTTTATTTTAGGGAAAGTTAGGATTAAGAGGGAAGGCAAGCAGTAACCTCCCCCCATCCATGACAGTTCAGGCCTCCCAACCTTAACCCCCACCCCCCAGGACCTTCATCCTACCACTATCCCGGAAGGTTCTGGTCTTCCCGACCCCAAATCCTAGCAACTTTCCTCATTCCTCCATCCCCGATGGTTCTGGCTTTCCCAAACCCAATCTCTTCTTTCCTCCTCCCTCCATCCATGACAGTTCAGGGTGCCAAACACCCTGCACTGAACTTCCTATTCCCTCCATCCTTGTCAGACTGGTACCCCAAACACCACCAGATCTTCCTCTTCCCTCTGTCGCTGAGGGATCTGGACTTCCTAACTCATCTCCCGACTGGGCATTCTTCCTCCCTACATCCCTAAAGTTATTGGCTTACCCAACCCACCCTACATTCCTCCTTATTCCATCTCTGAAGGTTCTGGCTCCCAAATTTCCCCGGCCTTCCACTTCCCTCCATCCCTGACAACAGTTTGCATTTCCCAAGGCCCCTGGGCATTCATCATCCTTCCATCAATTGCTTCTGGTTTCCAACATCCTTCCCATGGATCTTGTTTCTCCTCACATCCCTAATTATTCTGGACTTCCCAATCCCCCTTCCCCCGGAACTTCCGTATCCCTATATCCCTAATGGTTCCTGCTTTTACAAACAAAACCTTGAGTTTCCTCTTCCTTCAATCCATGAAGGTTCTGGATTTTCAATCCCTCTCTTCAATACCTTCCTCCTCCCTCCATCTCTGATATTCTGGCCTCCCCAATCCCTACATGGACTTTACACCTCAATGCATACATGAAGGTCAGGAATTCACAAGTGCCTGACTGGACTTTTCTCCACCTTCCATCCCTGAAGTTATTGTTCTTTCCAGTATAACCTGGACCTTCCTCCTCACTCCATCCCTGAAAGTTCTGTCTTCCAAATGCCCATGACCTTCCTCTTCCACCCAACCCTTTTGGTGCTGGACTTACTGAGACCCCTGGACTTCCCTCGTCCTTCCACTCATCCCGGAAGCTTCTGGCTTCCAACCCACATTCCCCTGGACCTTTTTCCTTCTCTCATATCTGATGATTCCTGCCTTCTTGCCATCCTCCCTGGACCTTCCTCATCCCTCTATCCTGAAAGGGCCTAGATGTCTCAAACCCAACCTGGACTTCTCTCACCCCTCTATCCCTGACAGTTCAGCCCTCCCAACCTCAACCTCCCAGAACCTTCCTCCTCTCAGCATACAGATAACTCTGGACTTCCAAAAACCCTGGGCATTGCTCTTTTTTCCATCCATCCCTGAAGATTCTGGCTTCTAACCTCCTCCTTAAAACTCTAACCCTGATTTCCTTCCTCCTTTTATCCCTGATGATTCTTGCCTAACCAACAACCCCTCCTCCACAATTTCCCAATCTCTCCATTCTTGATGGTTCTTGCTTTTCCAAACCCAGCCTGAAATTTCCTCTCCCTCCATCCCTGACAGTTAAGGTCTCCCACCCCCAATCCCTACAACCTTCCTTGTTCAATCCATCACTCATAATTCTGGCATTCCCAACCACCCCCAACTTTTCTCCTCCTTTTTTTTCCAGAAGTAATTGGTAATCCCAATCCCATCCCACCCTGGGCCCTTCCTCCATCCCTGTAGGTTCTGGATTCCAAACTGCCCCAGGCAATGTTCCTCTACCCACCCCTTTCCATCCCTGATGACTCTGGACTTCCAAATTCCATGAGCCTTATTCTTTCCATACCTGAAGTTTCTGGTTTCTAACATTCTTTCCCCCTGGAGCATCTTCCTCCTCATATCCCTGAATGATTCCCACCTGCAACCCCCCTCCCTAATATTCCTCATCCCTCCATCCCTAATGGTTCTGACTTTTTCTAATCCAACATGGATTCTTCTCCTTCCAAACTGGATAGTGAAAGCCTCCCAAATCCAGCCCCCTTCCTCCTCCTCTCTTGATGTCTCTGGATTTCCCAGTACTCCTGGACCTTACTCTTCTTTCCATCCACCCCTGAGGGTTCTTGTTTCCAACTTTCTTCCCTCAACATTACACAGAGCTCCTTCCTCCTCATCTGGACCTTTCTCATCTCTCCATCCCTGATGATTCCAGCTTTCCCAAACCCAACCTGATCTTTCCTCCTCAACAGTTCAAGTCTGACAGTTCAAGTCTCCTGTTCCCACCTCTTACTGCCTAGGACCTTCCCTGTTCTCTCTATCCCTGATGGTTCTGGCTTTCCCAAACCCAACCTTAACTTTCCTGCATTTTACATCCCTGAAAGTTCTGGCCTTGAAACCCCTCCCCCCACACACTGGATCTTCATCCCTGGGGGTTCTGGCTTCTCAACACCTCCTTGGACCTTCCTTCTCCCTCCATCTCTGATATTCTGGCTTTCCTAATACCGTCATGGACCTTACCCCTTCCTGCATCCTCAAAGGTTCTGGAATTACCAACCCCCTGAATGGACTTCCCTCCTCTTTAGATCCCTGAAGTTACTGGCTTTCCCAATCCATCCTGGACCTTCCTCATCACTCCTTCCCTGAAGATTCTATATTCCAAACTGCGCCGACCTTCCACTTACTTCCACACTTGATGGTTCTAGATATCCCAACCCCTCTGGACTTTCCTCTTCCTTCTATCCATTCTTGAAGCTTCTTAATTCCCACCCCCTCTTCCCTGAACCATCTTCCTCTTCACATTCCTTATGTTCATGCTTTCCCACCCACCTGAACAATAATACCTTCCTCATCCCTACATCCAGAATGGTTCTGGCTTTCCCAAATCCAACCTGGAGTTTCCTCCTCCCTCCATCCCTGAGGGTTCTGACTTCTCAAGCCCCCTATCTGCTTTTCCCCGTACCTTCCTCCTCCATCTATCTCCAATATTCTGACCTTCCAATCCCCTCATGGATCTTAATCCCAGCTGCATACATGAAGGTCAGGAATTCCCAAGTCCCTGACTGGCCTTTCCTCCTCCTTCCGGACCTGATGTTACTGTCATTTCCCATTCTACCTTCCTCCTCACTTCCATCCTGAAGGTTCTATCTTCAAGACTTCCATGTCATTGCTCTTCCAACCATCCCATTTGGTGCTGGACTTTTCCAAGATCCTTGTACCTTTACCTTCTATCTATTCCTGAAGGTTGTGGCTTCCATACCCTTTCATGCTGGACTTTCTTCCTCCTCAAATCCCCAATGATTCCTGCTTTCCCACCCTCTTCCCCAGAACTTCCTCATCCCACCATCCCTAAAGATTTGGGCTTTCTCAAACCCAGCCTGGACTTTCCACCTCATTCCATCCCTGACATTTCAGGTCTTCCTCTCCCCCACAACCTTCTCCTTCCCTCCATCACTGATGGTTTTAGCACACCCCCCCCCAACACTTCCCTCCTCCCTCCATCCCAGAAGTTACTGGAAATCTTTTCTCCTTCCTTTTTTCTGAAAGTCACTGGCAATCTTTCCTCCTCACTTTTGTCCAGAAGTTATTAGCCTTCCCAATCCCCCCCCTCCCCGATGCACCAGGGAACTTCATTTGCCATTCATACCTGTAGGTTCTGGCTTCCAAACTGCCCACAGACAACTTTCCAATTCCTGCCCTCCCTTGTGGCTCTGGGCTTCTCAAGTCCCCAGGGCTCTCCTCTTCTTTTGACATCCAATCCCCCAACCCACCCCTGAACTCCTTCCTTCTCATATCCCTTATAATTCCATCCTTCCCAACCCCTGCCCCCAGACTTCCCTCCTCCTTACATCACAGAAGTTACTGGCAATCCCAGTCCCCCCATCCCATCCTGGGCCCATACTCCTTTATCTACCCTTGTAGTTTTTGACTTCCAAAGTGACTCAGGCAACTCCCTCCCCCCCCCAATGCCTTATGGCTCTGGACTTCCCAAGTTCAGTGGGCTTTCCTCTTCCTTTCATCTTTCCCTGAAGCTTCTGTCTTCCGACTCTTTTCCCCCATGGACCTTCTTCCTCCTCACATCCTCCATGATTCTCACCTTCTGTTGTAGTTAGGTTTGCATTGCTGGTAGAAATCACCCAACCAAGAGCAGCATGTGGGAAAAAGAGGTTTATTTTGGTTTACAGGCTCAAGGGGAAGCTTCACGATGGCAGGGGAAAATGATGACATGAGCAGAGGGTGACCATCACCCCTTGACCAACATCAGGTGGACCATAGCAATAGCAGAGTGTGCTGGCAAGAGGAAACTGGCTATAACACCCATAAACCCGCCCCCAACAATACACTCCCTCCAGGAGGCATTAATTTCCACATCTCCATCAGCTGGGAACTTAGCTTCATAACACCTAAGTTTATGGGGGACACCTGAATCAAACTACCACACCTTCCAACCCACTCCCAACCTTCCTCATTTCTCCATTCCTAAAGGTTCCAGCTTTCTCTAGCTCTAATCTAACCTGGACTTTTCTTCTCCCTCCATCCCTGACAGTTCAGGCCTCCCAAACTCAACCTCCCAGGATCTTTCTCCTGCCCACATCCATGATGATTCTGGACTTCCCAAGAACCCTGGACTTTCCTCTTCTTTCTGTTCATCCTTGAAGCTTCTGGTCTCCAATTCCTTCCATTCTGAAACTCCTTCCTCTTTATATCCTCAATGATTCCAACCTCCCCGCCCCCATATGTTCCTCATTTCTCCATCCTTAAAGGTTCTGGCTTTCTCAAACTGAACCTGGGTTTTTCTCCTCCCTCCATCCCTGACAGTTCATGCTTCCCACCCCTAACCCCTACAACCTTTCTTGTTCAATGCTTCCCTGATATTCTGGTGTTCCCAACCACCCCCAACTTTCTTCCTCTCTTTATCCCAGAAGTTACTGGCCTTCCCAATCCCTCAACCCCTTGGTCCTTCACCCTCCATTCACCTCTGTAGGCTCTGGCTTCCAAAATGCCCACAGTGGGCTGGGGAGATGGCTTAGCAGTTAAGGTGCTTGCCTGTGAAGCCTAAGGACCCAGGTTTCACTCTTCAGAACCCACTTAAGGCAGACACACAAGGTGGCACATGTGTCTGGAGTTTGTTTGCAGTGGCTAAGAGGCCCTGATGTGCCTATTCGCTCTCTCTCTAATAAATTAAAATAAAATAAGTTCAGACTGCCCACAGGTGACACTCCTCTTCCTGCCACTACTTCTGGCTGTGGACTCCCCAAGTCCCCTGGATCTTCCTCTTCTTTCAGCCATTCCTGAAGATTCTGGCTTCCAATCCCCTTCCACCAACACCCCCCTGAATTCCTTCCTCCACATATTTCTTATAATTCCATCCTTCCCAACACCCCTTCCTCTGAAACTTCCCCATCCCTCTATCACTGATGGCTTTTCCAAACCTGCCTTTGACTTTCCTAATCTCTGAATCCCCAGAAGTCATAGGCAATCCCAATTCCCCTCCCCTCCCACACACCCTGAGCCTTTCCTCCTTCATCCATTCCTGTAGTGTCTGGCTTCCAAACTGCCCCAAGTGACTTTCTTCCCCTCCCCCCCACACGCCCATCCTGATGGCTCCAGACTTCCCAAGTTCCCAGGATCTTCCTGGTCCTTCCATCTACCCCTGAAGCCTCTGGTTTCCAACTCCCTTTCTCCTATACCTTCTTCCTCCTCACATCCCTGATGATTTCCACCTTCCCAACCCACCCCCAACATTCCTCATCCCTCTATCCATAATGGTTCTGGCTTTCTCTAACCCAACCTGGACTTTTCTCCCTCTACACTGGACAGTTCAGGCCTCCCAACACCAACCCCCATGGACCTTCATCTTCCCCCACTCCTTGATGTCTATGGATTTCCCAAGATCTCTGGAACTTACTCTTCTTTCCCTCCACCCCTGAAGATTCTTGCTTCCAACCTCCTCCCACCAACAATCACTATGACGTCCCCTCTGCTCATATTCGTGATGACTGGTGCCTTGCTATCACCTGCTTCTCTAGACCTTCCCCATCTCTCCATCCATTATAGTTTTGGCTTTCGAAAACCCAACCTGAACTTTCTTCCTCCCTTTAAGCCTGACAATTCAAGCCTTCTGCTCCCACAACCCTATCTCTCACCCCTGAAGACCTTCCCCATTCCCTCCATTTCTGATGTTTCTGGCTTACCAAACCCAACCTTAACTTTCCTGTTTTTTGCATCCCTGACAGTTCTGGCTTTGGCCTCCCCCCCCCCCCACACTGGATCTTTCTCCTCTCTTCATCCCTCAGAGTTCTGGCCTCTCAACACCTCCCTGGACCTTCCTTCTCCCTCCATCTCTGTTATTCTGGATTTCCCAATACCTATGGGCCTTACTCCTCCCTGCACCCTCAAAGGTTCTAGAATTCCCAACCCACTGAATAGGCTTTCCTGCTCCCTACATCTCTGAAGATACTGGCTTCCCCAATCCACCCTGGACTTTCCTCCTCATTCCATCCCTGAAGGTCCTTGCTTCATCCTCATCTCCACACTGGTTTGTCCACATCCATCCATCCCTGAGGGGATTGATCTCTCAATATGTCCCCAGACATTCCTTCTCCCTCCATCTTTCATATTCTGGCTTTCCCAATACTGTCATGGACCTTACTCCTCTCTGCATCTGTGAAGGTTCTGGAATTCTCAACCCTCCCACTGGGCTTTCTTCCTTTCTACATCCCTGAAGTTGTTGGATTCCCAAGCTACCTGGACTTTCCTCCTCCTTCCATCCATTCCTGAAGATGTTGACTTCCAAACCCCTTCCCCTGCACTTTCATCCTTTTCACATCCCGTGCTTCTCACATCTCTTATGATTCATGCCTTCCCACCCCACCCCCACTGGACCTTCCTCATCTCTATATTTCTTTTTTTTCCCCTCAGGTATGGTTTCACTCTATCACAGGCTGACATGGAATTCACTATGTAGTCTCAGGGTGTACTCGAACTCATAACAATCCTCCTACTTCTGCCTTCCACGTGCAGGGATTAAAGGTATGTGCCCCCACACCTGGCCTTCATCCCTATATTTCTGATTACTCCAGCTGTCAAAATCTCAACCAGCACTTTCCTCCTCACTCCATCTCTGACAGGCCTCCCAGTCCCATGTCCTTATGCTTCCCTCCAACCTTGATGGTTCTGGGGATAATAACTAGCCCCCTGGACTTTCCTCCTCCCTCCAGCCCACCCTAAGTCTTTCCACCTCCATCTATCCTGTAGGTTCTGACTTACAAACTGCTCCCCAGTGACTTTCCTCTTTCCCAAATCCTGCATGGCTCTGGACTTCCCAAGCCCCTGACCATTCCTAAGGTCCTCCTCACTTCCTTGTTGATTCTACACTTCTTAACACCTCTCAATGTTCCTCATACCTTTATCAATTTCTAAAGATTCTGGCTTTCTCAAATTCAAACTAGACTTTTCTCCTCCCTCCATTCCTGACAGTTCAGGGCTTCTAAACTCGCCCTTCCAGTACCTTTTTCCCTCCCCTATCCCTGATGGCTCTGGATTCCCAAGAACCCTGGACCTTGATCTTCTTTCCATCCATCCCTGAAGATTCTCACTCCAATCTCCTCCCACTAATTCTCACACCAAGTTATTTCCTCCTAATATGTCCCTAATGATTCTGGCCTTCCTAACACCTTTTCTCTGGATTTTCCTCATCTCTCAATCTCTGATGATTCTTGCTTTCCCAAACCCAACCTGGAATTTCCTCCTCCCATTATCCCTCACATTTCAGTCCTCCTACCCCACAACTTCCATGACATTCCTCCTTTGCTCCATTCCTAATGGTTCTGGCTTTCCAACCCACCCCCTGTACTTTCCTACTGCCTTTGTTCCCACATGTCTTCCCACATGCCTCCACTATGAGGACCTTCATCTTCCATTCATCCCAGTAAGTTCTGGCTTCCAAACTGGCCCCCAGATGACTTTTTTCTTCCCACCATCCCTTATGACTGTGGACTTAACAGTTGCCTGGGAACTTCTTTTCAGCCATACCTGAAGATTCTAGCTTCCAACCTTCTCCTAACCCACCATAAACTCCTTCCTCCTTATATCCCTTATAATTTCAACCTTCCCAACCCCCTTCCCCTGACTTTCCTTCTCTATCCATCCCAGAAGTTACTGGTAATTCCAATCCCCTCACCCCACCCTGAGCCCATCCTCCTTCATCCATCCCTGTAGCTTCTGGATTCCCAGTTGCCCCAGGTGACTTTCCTATCCTCCACCCCGCCCTCATCCCTGATGCCTCTAGACTTCCCAAGTTCCCTACACCTTTCTCTTCCTTCCATCCACTCCTGTAGCTTTTGGTTTCCAATTCCTTTCCCCCTAGACCTTCTTCTTCCTCATATCCCTGCTAATTTCCACATCATGGCCCCCAAACTTCCTCATCCCTCCATCCCTAATGGTTCTGGCTTTCTCTAATCCAACCTGGACTTTTCTCCTCCCTCCATATTGAACAGATCAAGCATCCCAACTCCAACCACCCAGGACCTTCCTCCTCCCTCCAACCTGGATGTCCCTTGGTTTCCCAAGACCCCTGGATCTCACGTTTCTTTCCATCCACCCGTGAAGATTCTTGCTTCCAACCTCTACCCTGAGCTCCTTCTTCCTCATATACCTGATCATTGGTGCCTTGCCATCACCCCAGACTTTTTTATCATTCCATCCCTGATAATTCTGGCTTTCCCAAACTGAAACTGAACTTTCCTCCCCCCTTTATGCTTGACAGTTCAGGCCTTCTGCACCCCACCCCCTATTCTCCTCCTCCAGGACAATATCTATTCCTTCCATCCCTGATGGTTCTGGCTCTCCCAAACCTCACCTTAACTTTCCTGCTTTTTCCAGCCCTGATAGTTCTGGACTTTAAAATCCATCACCCGTCCCCCCCCCACACACTGTATCTTCCTCCCTTGACCCCTGGGGGTTCTGGACTCTCAACACCTCCCTGGATATTCCTTAATCTTCCATCTCTGATACTCTGGCTTTCCTAATATGCTCATGGACCATATTCCACCTTGCTTCCTTTAATGTTCTGGAATTTCCAATCCCTGAATGGGCTTTCCTCCTTCCTACATACCTGAAGTTACTACCCCTCACAATCTGCCCTTGACCTCCCTGCTCATTCCATCCCTGAAGGTCCTGGTTTCCAAATTTCCTAGACTTTCCTCTTACCTCCATTCCTGACACTTCTGCATTTCCCAAAATCCTCTGGACTTCGCTCTCCCTTTCATTCACTCCTGAAACTTCTGACTTACAACCCTCTTCCATCTGGACCTTCTTCCTCCTCACATTCTTTATGATTCATGCCTTTCCATCCTCAACTACTTTCATCATCGCTACATTCTTAATGATTCCTGCTTTCCCAGTCACAACCGGAACTTTCCTCCTCCCTCCATCCCTGATAGTTCAGGCCTCCCACCCCTCAGAACCTTCTCCTTCTCTCCATCCCTCATGGTTTTGGGGTTAACAAGTTTCCCCCACAACCGGACTTTCCTCCACCCTCCATCCCAGAACATACTGGCCTTCTCATTCCCACCTCCATAACACCAAGGCCTTAAATCTCTACCAATCCCTGTAGGTTCTGACTTACAGACGGCCCTCTTCCCACCATCCTTGATGGCTCTGGACTTCCCAAGTCCCCTGGACTTTCCTCTTTCTTTCAGCCATTGCTGAAGCTTCTAGCTTCCAACTTCTTTCCCTCTGGATCTTCTTCCTCCTCACTTCCTTAATGATTCCCACCTTCCCACTCTCCAAAGTTTTTCATACCTTTATCTCTAAAGGTCTTGCTTTCTCAAATTCAACCTGGACTTTTCTTCTCTCTCCATCCCTGACAGTTCAGGCCTTCCAAACACAAACTCCCAGGACCTTTCTCCTCCCACCATACTTGATGGCTCTGGACTTCCCAAGAATTGTGCACCTTACTCATTTTTTTTCAATCCAACCCTGAAGATTATAGCTTCTAACCTCCCTTGCAACTCTCACCCTGGGCTCCTTCCTCCTCATATCCCTGATGATTCTGGACTTCCCAACATCCCCTCCTCCAGACTTTCCTCATCACTCAATCCCTGATAATTCTTGCTTTCCCAAACCCAACCTGGAATTTCCTTTTCCCTCCATCACTCATAGTTCAGGCCTCCCACCCCAACCCCCACAACCTTCCTTCTTCACTTCATCCTTGATGATTCTTGCATCCCCCCACTTTCCTCTTCCCTTTATTCCAGAGGTGACTGGCCTTCCAGACCCTCCTCCTCACCAGGGGACATTCATCCTCTATTCATCCATGAAGGCTCTTGGTTCCAAAAATGCTCATAGGTGACATTCTTCTCCCTGCCATCCCTTATGGCTCTGGATCTTCCAAGGTCTCTAGACCTTCCTCTTCTTTCCATCCATCCCTGGAGATGCTGGCTTCTAACCTCCTCTACCCAACTGTCACTCTGAGCTCCTACCTCCTCATACCCCTGATGATTTTGGCTTTCCCAAACCCAACCTGAATTTTCCTCCTCCACTCCCCCACCCCCACCAGCTATCCCCCAGTACCTTGCCCATTCCTGATGGATCTGGCTTTCCCAAACACAACCTTAAATTTCCTGCTTTTTACCACCCTGACATTTCTGGTCTTGAACCTCTTAGCCCTCACTGAATCTTCCTCCTCCCTTCATCTCTGGGGGTTCTGGCCTCCCAATATCCCATGGACCTTACTCTTCCCTGCATCCTCAAAGGTTCTGGAATTCCCACCTCTCTGGATGGGTTTTCTACTCCCCACATCCCTTAAGTTACTGGCCTTCCCAGTCTGCCCAAGACCTTCTTCCCTGATCTTCCTCTTACCTCCATTTCTAATGGTTCTGGATTTCCCAACACCCCCTGGACTTTCCTCTTCCTTCCATCCATTCCTGAAGCTTCTGTCTTCCAACTTCCTTCCCCCTCCTCTCATTCCTGATGATTCATGATTTCCCACCCCTCTAAACCATATCTTCCTCATCCCTACATCTCCAATGGTTCTGGCTTTCCCAATCACAACGAGGAGTTTCTTCCTCCCTCCATCCCTGAAAGTTCAGGCTTCCCATCCTCCATGACCTTCTCCTTTCTTCCATTCTTGATGGTTCCAGGATCCCCCTAACTTTTCTTGATCCTCAAAGTTACTGGCCTTCCCAATTACCGCCCCCCCATCCTGAGGGCTTCCAGCTCCATACATTCTGTAGGTTCAGACTTACAAACTACCCCCACATGACTTTTCTCTTTCCCCCCTCCTTGATAGCTCTGGACTTTCCAAATGCCCTCGAATTTCTTCTTGCTACCAACCATCCCTGAAGCTTCTGGCTTCCAATTTCTTACCTGATGGAACTTCTTCCTCCTCCCATCCCTGATGATTCCTGCCTTCCCAATCCCCATTATTTCTCATACCTTTATCTCTAAAGGTTCCGGCTTTCTCTTTAGGACCCCCAAACATAACCTCCCAGGACCCTTGTGCTTCCACCATCCCTGATGACTCTGGTCTTTCCAAGAACCTTGGACCTTACTCTTCTTCCCATCCATCCCTAAAGATTTTGGCTCTAACATTCCCCCCACACACACACACAACTCTTACCCCAGGCTCCTTCTTCTTAACATCCCTGATGACACTGGCCTTTCCAACACCCCCTCCTCTGGAATTTCCTCTTCCCCCAATCCCTGATAAGTCCAGCTTTCCCAAACCCAATCTGGAATTTCCACTTCCCTCCATCACTCACAGTTCAGTCTTCAAAGCCCTCCACCCCCCACGACATTCCCCATTTGCTTCATCCCTTATGGTTCTGGATTTTCTACCCATCCCCCTATAGTTACCCCTTCCTATTATTGCAGAAGCACTTGGCCTTCCCAATCCCCCTGTATGTTCTGGCTTCCAAATGACTTTCTTCTTCTCAACATCCCTTATGCCTGTGGACTTCCATAGTCCTCTTGAACAGCTTCTTTTCAATCATCCCTGGAGATTTTTGCTTCCACCCTTGCCCCCCCCCAATGAACTCCTTCCTCTTCATATCCCTTACAAATCCGGTCTTCCCAACTCCCATTCCTCTGAACTTTCACCTCTATATTCCTCAATATTCTGGCTTTACCAAACCCACACTTGACTTTATTTTTCCATCACTGACAGATCTGGCCTTGAAACCTCCCCCACTCCCCTACTTGATCTCCCACCTCCCTCCATCCTTTCAATATCTCCTCAGGCATTCATCCTCCATCTCTGATATGGTGGCTTTCCCAATACCCTCATGAAATTTCCCTGCATCTGTATAGGTTCTGGAATTCCAAACCCCCTAACTGGGTGTTCCTGCTCTCTACATCCTTGAAGTTACGTGACTTCCCAATCCACCCTATCTTCTTCCTCACTCCATCCCTAAAGGTTCTCACTTCCAAACTACCCAGACCTTCCACTTCCCTCCATCCTTGACACTTCTGGATCTCCCAAGTACCCTGGACTTTCCTATTCCTGACTAGGCTTTCTTCCTCCTTCTATCCTTGACTTTACTGCCATTTTCAATCCTACCTGGACCTTCCTCCTGACTCCATCCCTGAAGGTTTTGTTTTTCAAACTACCATGATATTCCTTATTCAGGTATCTATCCCTTTCGGTGCTAGACCTGACAAGCCACTTTCCTCTTCCTTCCATTCCCCCACATCCCTGATAGGTCTGCCCTTACCAACCTCTCCCACCCCTCCCTTTCACCTTTGTCCTTATACAATCTCAGACTGCTCTGGCCTTCCCACCCATCCCCATGTTCCTCCTTCCTTCATCACTGAAAGTTCTGGCCTTCCCAATCCACTCCTGACATTCTTCTGCCCATCTGTCCATTCAACCATCCCAGGAAACTCCCAGCCCCCCATCCCTGATGATTCTGGCCTTTCCAATGGGCCCTTGTCTTCTTCCTTCCTCCATTTCTAATGGTTCTGGCCTTCCAATTCCCTCCTTGGCCCTTATAGTCTTCACACACACACACTCCCCTTAGTCTTTTCCTTTCACTGCATTCTTGATGGTTCTGGCCCTAGCAAACCCACATATAAATTCCTCTACCCCTATCCATTAATATTCTTCCTTCCCAACCCCACCTCCACCTTTCTATCCTCTCCATTCCTAAGGGTTCTGGCTTTCCCAACCATCCCAGGAAACAAAGTTCCACCCCATTTCTGATGGTTCTGGCCTTTCCAACAGTCCCTCTGTCTTTCTCCTGCTGCTATCTCTTATGCTTCTGACCTTCCATTTCCCCACATTGGATTTGCCTCCTCCACCTATCAATGACATTCATAGTCTTCACAAAATTTCCCCCTTCCAGCTCTCCCCATTCTTGATGGTTCTGCCCTGTCTAAAACACTCGCACTGCACCATTTTCCTCTCTTCATCCCTGAAGTTTCTGGCTTCACAAGCTCACCCCCCCACACACACATACCTTTCTCATCCCTCAATTCCTGAAGGTCTGACCTGGCAACTATACCCACCCACGTGGCCTTACCAACCATCCCTGGAACCTCCATCATCCCGCCTCTCTGAGGGTTCTAGCCTTTCCAATAGGCCCTCCCTCCTCCCTCTGGGCCCCCTTGGACCTGCCTCCTCCCCAAAGCTGTGATGTTTATAGTGGTCATAACCTGCTCCATCCTTCACCCCCATCCCTGATAGTTCTGTCCTTCCCAATTTCTCCTGCCCCACCCCCTCACCTTCTTCCTTCCCCCAAATCAGACTTCCCTGGCCTTCCCACCAACCCTTACCTTTATCCTCCCCAAATCCCTTAATATTCTAGCCATCCCAACCATCCACACAAACGATCCTCCCCCATCTCTGATGGTTCTGGCCTTTCCAAGAAACCCTCCCTCTTCTTCTTTCCTCCATCAAGTCTCACACAATCTCTTATGGTTCTGACCTGCCAATTCCTGCATTGGACCTGCCTCCTCCACCTAGCCATGATGTTTATAGTCTTCACAAGCCCCGCCCCCCATCCTTCCATCTCCCCCATTCTTGATGGTTTTGTTCTTCCCAACATCCTCCCCCTGCACCATTTTTCGCCTGCCCGCCCTCCAACCCACCTACCTACCTTCCTTCCTTCCTTTCTTCTTCAAGGTAGGGTCTCACTCTAGCCCAGGCTTACCTGGAATTCACTATGTCATCTCAGGGTGGCCTTGAACTCATGGCGATCCTCCTACCTCTGCCTCCCTAGTGCTGG
Organism: Dipus sagitta; assembly: GCA_036346955.1. Taxonomy (NCBI): domain Eukaryota; kingdom Metazoa; phylum Chordata; class Mammalia; order Rodentia; family Dipodidae; genus Dipus; species Dipus sagitta. The sequence continues at coordinate 116,483,789 of CM070776.1, read as the reverse complement.
GATTAAAGGCGTGCCACCATGCCTCACTATTTTTTGCTCTTCATCCCTGAAGTTTCTGGCTTCACAAGCTCACCCTCACCCCACCTTCACCTTTCTCACTGTCTGAAGGTTCAGGTCTCCCAACCCCCCCCCCCCAATTAAAACTGAACCCATCCCTGATAGTTTGGCTCTTGCCAACATCCCCTGCCCTGCCCCTATATCATTCTCCTTCCTCATTCTCAGACTGCTATGGTCTTCCAACTCAACCCGAACTTACTTTCTACATCCCAGAAGGTTCTGGCCTTCCCAACATCCTCATGACCTTCCTTCTCCCCCCATCTCTGCGGATTCTTGCCTTCCCAACCATTCTTGGAGCTTCTGTCCTCCCCCATGTCTCATGGTTCTGCCTTTACCAACAGCAGTCTTTCCCCTCCCACCACCTCCAGTGGTTCTGGCCTTCCAATACCCACCTTGGACCTGCCTCCTCACCCTATCCATTGCATTTACAATCTTCACACACCCTCCCTAGTCTTTAGGTTTCCCTTCATTCTTGTTGATTCTGGCACTGGCAACCCACCTTATGAATTCCTCTACCCCTGTCCCACAAGATTCTGCCTTCACAACCCCACTTCCACCTTTCTGCTCCCTCCACTTCTGAGGGTTCTGACCTTCCCAACCACCCACTCTCCTCTTGGACTTTCTCCCTCGTTCCATTGCTCAAGTTTCTGCTTTCACAAACTGAATACCTCACCTTCCTCCTATTTCAAACCCTGAAGGTTCTGGTGTCCTACCTCCACTCCCCAACCTCAGACCTTCTTCTGAACCTGTCCCCTGAAGTTTCTGCCCTTCCCAATTCTCACCCCTCCCCCCACCCATTGACATTCATCCCTCCAGATTCCAGACTGCTCTGACTTCCCATCCACCCCACTTTACTCCTTCCCACATCCCTGAAGGTTCTGGTCTTTGCAGTCCCCTCCTAACCTTCCTATTCTGCTCACCTCTGTAGATTTTGGCCTTCAAAACCTTCACATGATCCTCCATCCCCCCATCCCTGATGCTTCGGGCCTTTTCATCAGGCCCTCAGTGTTCTTTTTCCCTCAATTTGAATGGTTCTGGCCTTCAAATTCCCACCTTGAACCTGACCTTCTCCCACTATCCATGACATTTGTCATGTTAACAAAGTCCCCCTTGTACTTCTGCCTCCCCCCATTCTTCAAGGTTCTGCCCTTCACAACACACTCCTTCAGCACCGTTTTCCACTCTCCATCCCTGAAATTTCTAGTTTCGCAACTGCACCCCTACCCATCTTCCCCCTCTGACTATCCCTGAAGGTTTTATCTCCTAACTCCTCCCATGTGTTTGATGCAAGTTAGGATACCAGAACCTTCAGGCATTGAGAGAAAGAGAAGGTGGGGTTCGGTTGAGCTTGTGAAACCAGAAATTTCAGAAATGGAGAAAGAAAATTTGTGCTTAAGGAGTGTTGGAAAGGGCAGAACCATAAAGAATGGGGGGGGGGAGTAAGCAATATGACGGGAGGGGGGGTTGTGACCACTATAAATGTCATGGATACAAGGAGGAGGCAAGTCCAAGGCAAAAATTTGAAGGCCCGAACCACAAGAGATGGCATGAGGAGAAAGAATAAGGGAGTGTTAGAAAGGCCAGAACTTTCAGAGATGTGGGGAAGATGAAGGTGGGGGTGGATGGGAAGGCCTGGGATGCGGGAAAAGGGAAAGTGAAGTGGTATGGCAGGTGAGATACACAAGGACTGAATATCAAGGATGCAGTGATGGAGCAGTATCCACGTGGATGGGAGGAGTTACGCTTTTCCCACAGCCTCCAAGTCTTCTGTCTCCCACCATCTCTCATGGTTCTGGCCTTCCATATCCCACCTTGGACATGCCTCCTTGCCCTATCCATGATGAGTATAGTCTTCACACATACTCCCTAGTCTTTTGGTTTCCCTTCTTTCTTGATGGTTCTCAAATCTTTACACATTCCTCTACTCCATCTCTCAAGATTCTGCTTTCCCAACCCCACATTCACCTTTCTCCTCCCTCCATTCCTTAGGGTTCTGGCTTTCCCAACCCCTTCTCCCCTTGGACCTTTCACCTCTCTCAATTGCTCAAGTTTCTGCCTTCACAACCCCCACTCCCTCATCTTCCTCCTCTTTCAAACCCTGAAGTTTATGGTATCCCAACTCCACCTCACAACCTCAGACCTTACTCTGACCCAGTTCTCTGAAGTTTCTGCCTTTCCCAATGTGCAACCAGCCTCTCTGCCCATTGACTTTCATCCTTCCCCCATGTCAGACTGCTCTGGCCTTCCCACCTCTCCCCCCTTACTCCTTTGTGCATCCCTGAAGGTACTGGCCTTCACAATGGCCTCCTAACCTTCTCTGCTTACTTCTGTTGATTCTGGCCTTCCAGACCTTCACCTGAACCTCCATCCTCCCCCATCCCTGCTGCTTCTGGCTTTTTCACCAGCCCCTCGGTCTTCTTCCTCCCTCCATATCCATGGTTCTGGCCTTCCAATTCCCTCCTTGGACTTGTCTCCTCCCCCTATATATGACGTTTATAGTTGTCACAATACCCTCTGGTACTTGCACCTCCCCCCTTATGGTTGTGCTCTTCCCAACACCCTCCCCTTGAACCATTTTCCTCTCTCCATTCCCTGAAGTTTCTGTCTTCATTACCTCACCCCCAAGCCACCTTCTTCTTCTTTCTCAATGCCTGAAGCTTCAGGTCTCTCAAACCCCCAAACCAAGTGGAAATTGCTCCACCCCCATACCTGGTAGTTATGCCCTTGCCAACCTCACCCTCCATGTCCTTTCATATTCCTCCTTCCCTTCTCTCAGACTACTTTGGCCTTTCCACCCATCTCCATCTTTGTCCTCCCCACATCCTTGAAGGTTCTGGCCTTTCCAACAGTCCCTCAGTCTTCCTCCTCCCACCATGTCTTATGGTTATGGCCTTCCAATTTCAGGCTTGAACTTGTCTCTTCCCCCTATCAGTGATGTTTACAGTCGTCACAAAACCCCTCTAATCCTGCTGCCTCCTCCTACTCTTGATGGTCTGCCCTTCCCAACTCCCCCTGCACCAATTTCCTCTCTCCATCCTGAAGTTTTTGGATTCACAACCAAACCCCACCCCACCTTCCTCCTCTCTCAATCCCTGAAGATCCTGATGCAAACTCCCCCCATGTCATTATTGTCTATCCTCACATTCCTGATAGATCTGCCTTCCTAGACCTCTTCTGCCCTGCCCCTTCACCTTCCTCCTCCCCCTACTTCTGTTGATTCTGGCCTTCCCAGCATCCCTGTAACCTTCCTCCTCCCCATCTTTAATTGTTCTGGCCTTTAAATTCCCACCTTAGACCTCCATATTCCACCTATCCGTGATGTTTACAGTCTTCACAAATCCCCCTGGGCCTTGCACCTCCCCCAGTTTTTGATGGTTTTGCCCTTCCCTACATCCGCCCCCTGCACCATTTTCCTTCTCCATTCCTGAAATTTCTGGCTTCCTAATCTCACCCTCCACCCAACATTCCGCTTCTCTTAAGGCCTGAAGGCTCTATCTCCCAACTCTTCCCACCAACATGAAAATCCCTCCCCCCACATCCCTGATAGTTATGCCCTTGCCACCCTTTCCTGCCCCTTCACTTTTTTTCTTCTCACATCTTGGACTTCTCTTGCCTTTCTGCCCACCCTTACCTTAACCCTCTGCACAGCCCTGAAGGCTCTGACCTTCCCAATTCCCTACTGACCTTCCTTTTCTACCCATATGTAGATTCTGGACTTCCCAACCATCCTTGGAACCTCTGTCCTCCCTCATCTCTGATTGTTCTTGGCCTTTTCAACAGGTCCTCAGTCTTCTTCCTCCCCCCATCTCTAATGGTTCTGGCCTTCCAATTCATGCCTTGGGCCTGCGTCCTCCCTTGTGTCCATGCTGCTTATAGTCTTCACAAAACCCTACTGGTCCTTCTGCCTCCCCCCACTCTTGATGGTTCTGCCCTACCCAACACCCCCCCACACTTTACCATTTTCCCCTCTCTATCCCTGAAGTTTATGGCTTCACAACCTCACCCCACCCCTCCTTCTTCCTCTCTCAGTCCCTGGAGGTTTTCCTCCTACCCATGTGGAAATTACTCCACCCTCAATCCCTGACATTTCTGCCCTTCCCAACCACTCCCACCCTACCTTTTCACCTTCCTCCTTTCCCCATCTCAGACTGACCTCACCTTCCCACCCATCCCCAACTTTGTCCTCCCCACATTCCTGAAGGTTCTACACTTCCCAGTCCCCTCCTTATATTCCTGCTCTGTCCTGCTTTGTTGATTTTGGCCTCCATGCATCCCTCATAACTGATGGTTCTGGCCTTTCCAACAGTCCGTTGGCCTTCCTCCTCCTGCCATCTCTTATGGTTCTGGCCTTGGATGTGTCTCTTCACTCTATCCCCACACTCCCTAATGTTTCAGTCTCCCTCCATTCATGATCACTCTGGCCTTGGCAAATCCTCTTATAAATTCCTCTACCCCCATCCCTCAAGATTCTGCCTTCCCAATCCCACTTCCACCTTCTTCCTCCCTCCATTCCTGAAGGTTCTCGCCTTCTAAACCTCTTCTCCCATTGGACTTTTCACCTCTCTCCATTGCTCAAATTTCTACTCTCATTACTTCCCACTTCCTTCCTTCCTTCCTCTCTCTCTCTCTCTCTCTCTCTTTCTTTCTTTCTATATATGTTCTCGATTTACTCCAGGCTGACCTGGAATTCACTATGTAGTCTCAGTGTGGCCTTGAACTCATGGCTGTCCTCCTACCTCTGCCTCCCAAGTGCTGGGATTAAAGACATGCACCACCATGCCCTGCCTCTCTCTCTCTCCTTCTCTCTTTCTCTCTTTTTCTTTCAGAGAGAGAGAGAAAGAGAGAGAGAGAAAGAGGTAGAGAAAGAATGGGTGTGCCAGGGCCCTCAGCTGTTGCAAATGAGCTCCAGACACATATACCACCTTATGTGCATGTGCAACATTGTGTGCTTGCATTACTGTGTGTCTGGCTTATGTGGGACCTGGAGATTTGAACCACCTTAACAGTTAAGCCATCTCTACAACTCCTCTTCTTTCTTCCTTTTTTTGAATGTTATTTATTTGAAATCAAAGAGAGATAGAGAAAAGAGAGAAAGAGACAAAAGGCTGACAAGGGTCTCCAGCTGCTACAAATGAACTCACATTGCCATTCTGTGCATCTGCCTTTATGTGTGTACTGGGAAATTGAACCTGGATCTTTAGGCTTTGCATGCAAGCACCTTAATCATTGATCCATCTTTCCTTCCTCCCCTTTAAATCCTTGAAGACTCTGGTTCACAACCACACCCCCACCCCACCTTCCTCCTCTCTCAATCCCTCAAGGTTCTGGTCTCCCAGCTTACCCAAACCCACATGGATGTTGCTCCACCAGCACCCCGACACCATTGCTGATTTGCCTTTCCCAACCTCCCTTGCCCTTTATCTTCCTCTTTCTCTCTTCTAAGAAGGCTCTGGCTTTCCCAATGTACCCTGAATTTTATCATCCATACACCCCTGAGGGTTCCAGCCCTCCACTATCTCAGAACCCAGACCTTGCTCCTCCCCCATCTCTGATGGTTCTGGCCTTTTCAACAGGCCCTCAGTCTTCCTCTTTCCTCCACCTCTTATGGTTCTGGCCTTCCAATTCCCACCTTGGACCTGCCCCCTCCCCCTATCCATGACATTTACAGTTTTCACAAATACTGCCTATTCCTTCTGCCTCCCTCCATTCTTTTTTTAACAATTATTTTTATTTATTTATTAGAGACAGAGAGAGGTAGAGAGAGAGAGAGAGAGAGAATGGGCACGCCAGGGCTTCCATCCACTGCAAATGAACTCCAGACGCATGTGCCACCTTGTACATCTGGCTTACATGGGACCTGGAGAATCGAACCTGGGTCCTTAGGCTTTGCAAGCAAGCATCTTAACAGCTAAGCCATCTCTCCAGTCCCCTCCCTCCATTCTTCATGGTTCTGGCCATTGCAAATAGCCTTAAAAATTCCTCTTCCCCCTTTCCTTACTGTTCTACCTGTTCAAACCCCTCTTGCCCTGGACCTTTCTTCTCTCTCCATTGCTCAAGTTTCTGAGTTTACAACCCAAACCCCTCACCTTCCTCCTCTCTCAATCCCTGAAGACCCTGGTCTCCCAATGCCCCCACCCACCACAGACCTTCCTCTGGCCCTAATCCCTGAAAGTTCTGCCCTTGCCAATATCTGATGACCCCTCCACCCCTGTACCTTCCTCCTTCCCCCATCTTGGAACTGCTCTGGCCTTCCCACCCTCCCCTCATTTCTGCCATCTCCACATCCCTACAGCATTTGAAAGCCTTTTCAATTCCCACCTGGCTTTTCTCCTTTTTCCACCTCTGACAATCTTTCTCAGCCCTCTCCTGAGCCTTCCTCCTTCTCTATTCCTGATGATGCACCTTTCAAAGTGGCCCTCAGTCTTTCTCCTCCCTCTGCCTCTCTTTTATGCTTCTGGCTTTCCAATTACTGCCTTGGACTTACTTCCTCCCCATATCTGTGATGTTTATAGTCTTCACAAACCCTCCCTGATCCTTCTACCACCTCTCATTCTAGATGGTTCTGGCCTTGCAACACCCCCCCCCCCATTGCTCTAACTTCCATTTCTGATTGCTCTGACACTTGCCAACTCCCTAAAAGTTTCTCCTCTCCCCTTTCCTCAAGGTTCTGTCTTCCCAACCTCATCTTGACCTTTCTCCTCCCTCATGGTTCTGGCTTCACAGCCCCTGCTTTCCACCTTCTTCTTCTCCCCATCCATGATGGTTATGGCCTTCCAATTCCTGCCTGGGACCTGCCTCCTCTCCTAATCTGTGACCTTAAGGTCTTTAATTCCCAGCCATCCTTCCTTATCTTCCCATTCTTGATGTTTCTGGCCTTCCCTGTGGCATCCCTTTTTCTTGCATTTCTGATGGCTCTGGTCCTCCCAGAACCACCTGCAACTTCCACTTCCCTTTATCCTTGATGTTTTTGCCATTTCTAACCTATGCTTGGACCTTCCTCCACTCTCCATCCCTGATGGTTCTAGCCTTCCCAAGCCATCTGGACTCTTTTCCTCCATGAATTCCTGAAGATTCCCATCATCCCAACCCCCCCACCTTCCTCATCCCTCCTTCTTTGATGGTTCTGTCCTTTTCTCACTGACCTTGGACCTTTCTCCTCCATCTTTAATGGTTATGGCCTTCCCAGGCTGCCCCCCCCCCACCTTCTTCCTCCTTCTATCCCTGATTTTCCCTAAGTCCCACTGGACCTTGTTCCTCCCTCCATCCTTGATGGTTCTGGCCTCAAAACTACCTCCCTACATCTTCCTCCTTCCTGCATCTCTGATGGTTCTGGCATTCTCAATCTCTCCCTGGCCCACCTTCTTCAGCCCATCATTGATGGGACTGGACCCTCTTCCTCCTCCCATCCCTTTCCAACCCTCCCAACTTCTCTCTTCCTTCATCCCTGATGGTTCTTGTCTTCCTACCCCCACCTAAACCTCCCATTCCTCCACTTCTAACAGTTCTGGCCTCCCAACACCAGCTGGACATTTCTCATCCTTCATCTCTGAAATTTTTGGCCTTCCCAATTCCTAACCTTCTCACATCATCTCTGACATTTCTGGACTTCCCACCCCAACCATCTTTTTCTCTCCATTCCTAATGTTTCTGGCCACACCATCCTGGACCTTTCTCCTCCCTCCATCTCTAATGCTTCTGGCCTTCCCAACCCCCCAAACTTTCCTTCTTCCCCAATACCCAATGATTCTTGCCTTCCCAGTCCCTCCTATGTTTTCCTCCTCTCTCTAACCCTAATGTTTCTGGCCTCTAAACCCTTCTCCCACCCCAACCTACCTCTTCCCTCCATCCTCAAAGGTTCTTGCCTTCCCAAACTTCCCCTGGACGTTCTTCCTCCTCTCCCTCCATCTCTAAGGTTCTAGCCTTCCCAACCCCTGGTGTACCTTCCTCCTGTCTCTACCCCTGATGTTTCTGCCCCCTCCATCTTTCTCCTGCTTCAATCACTTGTGGTTCTGGTCTTTCCAACTCCCCATTTTCCACCTTCTCTATCCCTAATGTTTCTGGCCTTCCCAATCCCCCCTTGACGTTCCTACTTCCTCTATTTCTGAAGGCATTGGCCTCCCCACTTCCACCTAGACCTTCCTCCTCCCCTCACTGGTCATGGTTCTGGCCTCTCTAAAGCATTTTTGATCTTTTTCTTTCTCTTGGGGTGAGGTAGATCAGGTTCTCTCAGGAACCCTGTTTGAGGGGGGCTGTATTTTTTTAACACTCCTACTCTCTGCCTGTCCCACTCCAATCCCATGATGTCAACTTCTAACCACAGTAGTGTCTCTATGCTTGTCTGTTTAGTTCTGTGTGTAAGTGGAATGTTGTGGAAATAGCCCTTTCATAGGCCATCTTGTTCCCCTCCCTTTTCTGTTTGTCTTTGCTACTCATGGAAACAAGATCAGTAAGGGATCTTCAAGTTAAAGAATGGCACAATAAAAAGGCTTAAAGTTGGTCTATAGAACTGAATACAGTTATCAAAAAAAAAAAGAAATACAAATGACCAATAAATATTTTTAAAAATGTTCAACCCCCTTAGCCATCAGGGAAATGCAAATTAAATCTTCTTTAAGATTCCATCTCACTCTAGTCAGTATGGCTATCATCAAGAAAACAAATGCCAATAAATGCTGGTGAGGGTGTGGGGAAAGAGTAACCCTTATCCATCATTGGTAGGAATGTAAATTTGTGCAGCCATTATGGAAATCAGTGTGTAGGTTTTGAGACAGCAATAAGTAGACCTACCATACAGCCTGAATGTACCACTCCTGGGCATATCCACTAAAGAGTCTATACTTTACTGTGGAGATACTCACTCATCAATATATAATGCTTCTCTATTCAACATAAATAGGAAATGGAATCAGCTCAGATGCCCATTAACTGATGAATGTAGTACATATACACAGTGGAATTTTTACTCAGCTGTAAAGAAAAATGAAGTAATGAAATTTTCAGGAAAATGGGTGGATCTAGATTGGACTAAATGAGGTAACCCAGGCTCAGAGAATCAAATGCCACATGTTCTGTCTCATATGTAGATCCTAGCTTCAAATATTTGGATTTGTATGTGAGCTGGAATAAGACTCACTAGAAGCCAGAAAGCTAGGAACAAGCTCCCTTCTCCTCCCTCCCTCATGGCTCATTTCTAGCTTTGTGTCCTCTATTGATTCTTATTCCAGCTCATATACAAATCTTAACCAACAGTTTACCTTGTAAACTATACAACTGGCCTCTTAGGCAAGATGTGCCCACTAGTACAATAGTGACATTTGTGTTATGGGGGGGGGGGTAACAACTGCTGTTTAACCCAGTCTACAGGAAGGAATTCATGCCTGATACTGAAAATCTAGTCAAAAGTCTATGAAAGGATGTGTAGAGGAGCTACTACTGCTGTTTGGCTACATGGATATATAAAAAATTATTTTTATGCCTATATATTAGTGTTGCTCTCACTTTTAGTTAGAGAAGTTTCTCTTTTCTATATTACACCCTCCAATGTCTCAGGGACTATAGTAGAAGAGTTGGTAGAAAAGATGTAAGAGCCAAAGAATGGGAAGGAGTGCTATGGAATGCTGTCTTCCTGACACAAAATGATCATAGTATATAGGACCTCACAGCTGCTGTCAGACCTACATAATATCAGGTCTATCAACAGGTTGTGGATGATGGAGGAGAGCAAAAAAATATGACACCAATATAGAAGAGGGGTTAGCAGGAAAGAAGAGAGGAATCAGTGGGTGGGGAGGGACAAAAGAGGGTGATGGGAAGGGATAATATGAATTTATTTTTTTTTCCAAGGTAGGGTCTTGTTCTAGCCCAGGATAACCTGGAATTAATCTCAGGCTGGCTTTGAACTCACAGCAATTCACCTACCTCAGCCTCCCAAGTGCTGGGATTCAAAGTGCATGCCACCGTGCCCTGCTGAATTTTTGTATTTAAAGTAGCATCAGCCACAATGAGGTCATGAAAAGCAAGGCCATTTAAAGTCTGGAAGTCAGTATTGTAAGCATTCCTCTCTTCCTTTGGCTCTTACATTCTTTCTGCCACCTTTTCTGAAAACATCCCTTGGAGGGTGTGATAGAGTCAGTGATAAACACTCCACTATTACTTCTTCCCAGCACTTTGGTGAGTTTTGAGTCAACCCAGTGGTCACAGCCATCTGACAAGAGAAGCTTCTTTAACCAAAAGTGAGAGTAGCATTCATATACAGGTGTAAACATAAGTTTTTAGAGGGCAGTTTGGTGGTCATAATATACAGGATTGATTTTTTTTAGTTATTTATTTAGATATATTTTCATTTATTTTTGAGAGACAGAGAAAGAGAGAGAGAGAAAGAGAGAGACTAGGACCTCCTGCCACTGAAAACAAACTTCAGACACATGGGCCACCCTGTGCACTTGGCCCTACGTGGGTACTGGGGAATCAAACACAGGACCTACAGGTCTTGCAAGCAAATGCCCACAACCGCTGCACCATCTCCTCAGCCCTAGGATTGTTTCTTTTAATTATTTTTTAAATTTATTTTTATTTTTAGGGGGGGAAGGGAGAGAAAGGGCATGCCAGGGTCTCCAGCTGGAACTCCAGATGCATGTGCCACCTTGTGCATCTGGCTTACATGAGTCCTAGAGACTAGAACTTGGGTCCTTCAGCTTTAGAAAGCAAGCACCTTAACCACTAAGCTATCTCTCTAGCCCCCAGGATTGATTCATAATAAATAAAAATAGAGTTTTGGAGGCAGGCATGGTGGTGCACACCTTTAATCCCAGCACTTGGGAAGCAGAGGTAGCAAGAGCACCATGAATTCAAGGCCATCCTGAGAATACAGAGTGAATTCCAAGTCAGCTTGGGCTAGAATGAGACCCTACCTCAAAAAAGCAAACAAAAAATTAAAAAAAATAGAGCTTTGAAGGCTGAGGAGATGGCTCAGCTATTAATATTGCCCACTTGCAAAGACTTCCAGCCTGGGTTCAGTTCCCCAGCACCCACCCAAAATCAGATGCAAAAGGTGGTGCATGTATCTGGTGCTTGTTTTTAATAGCAGTAAGAGACTCTGGTGTACATGCATGCAAATAGATAAATTATTATTTTTTTTGAGGTAGGGTGTCATTTTAGCCAATGTTGGCCTGGAACTCACTTTGTAGTCCCTGGATCTGAATTTCTTCTTAAATATCTTTTAATGTATTTATTTATTTATTTGAGGGAGAGAAACAGTGTGTGTGGGGGGGGGGGGAGAGAGAGAGAATGGGCGTGCCAGGGCCTCCAGTCACTGCAAATGAACTCCAGACACATGTGCCCCTTTGTGCATCTGGGTTCTGTGGGACCTGGAGAATTGAACCAGGGTCCTTTGGCTTTGCAGACAAACACCTTAACTGCGAAGCCATCTCTCCAGCCCCCCTGGCTCTGAATTTGTTAATGATGCTTTTTATTTTTGTATAAAAATGTTACCCAGTAAAATAATTTTTCAAGAAAGAAAAGAGGAGAAATTAAGACATTCTTAGGTAACCAAAACTGAAGGAGTTTACTACTATCAGACTTTCCCTACAAGAGATGTTAAAGAGAGTTCTTTCAGGCTGAAAAATAATTACCACAGATCATAACTCAGACCTACATGAATAAAACACATGGAAAATATAACTACATAGGCCAAAATGAAATTATTAGTTTTTTTCTTACATGTAGCTCCTCTCTTTCCTTGTATGATTTAAAGATGAATGCCTAAACATAAATAATAATCTATGCTAGAAAGCATTCATTCCATTCATCAATTGACATTTCATTTGTGACAATAACAATTCCAGGTGGAATGGAGCAATATAAGAACAAGGTTTATTTTGGGGGAGAGTAGCTCAATGGTAGAATAATTACTTAGCATGCACATGGCCCTGCATTCAATCCCAGAATGACAAAAACAAAACAAACAACCACAGCAACATTAAGACACACCAAAAAAACCATCTAGAACAAGTTTTTCTATAATATTGAAATTAATTTGGTAGTAATTCAAATTAGACTGTTATTAATTTAAATGGTAATTATAATTCTCAGGCCATTACTCAAGAAATCCCTTCAAAATACATATTAAAATAAATGAGGAGGGCATCAAAATGATACACTATAAAAATAAATTAATCTCAAAAAAGCCAGAAATAGATGAACTGAGGACTAAAACCTACATAAGACATAGAGAGGGCTAGGAAGATCACTCAGAATTTAAAGGTTCTTGCTTTCAGAGCTTGCTGACCTGGGTTCAATTCCCTAGTACACACGTAAAGCTAAAGTCAGATTCACAAAATGGTGCATGCATCTGAAATTTGTTTGTAGTGGTAAGAAGTTAAGAAGGTAAGAAACCCTGGCCCATTAATTCTGTCTCCTTGAAAACATTTTTATATTTTTATTTATTTGCAAGGGAGAGAGAGAGAGAGAGAGAGAGAGAGAGAGAAAGAAAGAAAGAAAGAAAGAAAGAAAGAAAGAAAGAAAGAAAGAAAGAAAGAGGAGAGAGAATGAATGGTCATGCCAGGGCCAATAGCCACTGCAAATGAACTCCAGAAGCATGGGCCACTTTGTATATCAAGATTTAGGTGGGTGCTGAGAATTGAATCTGGGTCATTAAGCTTTGCAAGCAAGAGCCTTTACTGCTGAGCCATCTCTGCAGCTCAATTTTTAAAAAGACAGATAAAACAAAGACGGTGAGGAGCCAGGCATGGTGGCGCACACCTTTAATCCCAGCACTTGGGGGGCAGAGGTAGGTGGAGCGCCATGAGTTTGAGGCCACCCTGAGACTACATAGCGAATTCCAGGTCAGCCTGGGCCAGAGTGAGACCCTACCTTGAAAAACAAACAAAAAACCGAAAAAGAGTAAAATGGCTGTCATGTGTCCTTAGACTTAGACAGAGAGTGAGGCACACACCTTTAATCCAAGCATTCAGTAGGCAGAGGTAGGAGGATTGCTATGAGTTCGAGACTAGCCTAAGACTGCATAGTGATAGTGAATTCCAAGTCAGCCTGGGCTAGAGGAGGACCCTACCTCGAAAAAACACACACAAAAAAAAAAGGGCAGGAAAAAGAAGGACAAGTCATAGCTTAGGAGACAATATTTAGAAATCTGTCCATATTGAGTGCTTTCTATGGGATAGTTATAATTTTAAAATAAAGGAAAATAAGTTTTGGCAAGCACAGAGGCAGACTTGGTCATAGTACCCTGAGGGCTGTTGGGCCTGCTGGACTCCTGTGGAAAACTTACCCTGTCCGAACAGCACATCAAAGCCCCAGGGGATGCTTTGTTGGTTTTGATTCCTTCTTATTTGTTGGAGGCATTCATCTCTATAGATGGCTTCCCATTGAAGGAATAGGGAGCTAGGCAGCAAAGAAGGGTAGATGTCACACCAGTCCCAGTCCTGGGGGTGTTAAGGGAGCCCTGTAGGCTCTGGAGGAGGGACTTAGTCCATGGCACATGGATCCCATCCTCCCTGACTGCCTGTCTGAGTTCTTTAAGGTCATTGGCCTGATATGCATCCCATTGTAGGGGCTGAGCCCAACTTGGTTGGTTGGACATTAATAGGAAAATCTGTGACTACTTGATTATATGGATTTGTATCGTTATCTCAGAGCTCACATAGTAGTTGTGTGATTGTCAGTGGGGGGGGGGGGCAGATGGAGAAGGGTCCTGGACAGGGGAATTTATCATGTTGGGATTCTTTTGGCCCATGTAACATGAGTCCTGAGGGGAACAGTGGTAGGGGCAGATAAAGAGGGGTGGGCATAGGGGAGTCTTGGGTAATTTTCTTTCTACTTTCTTCTATAGCCTTTTCAAAGTCCACCACTGGCTGGTCCTCAGAGCCCTGCTCATCGAAGTCATCAAACGATTTTGGCATGGTGGTGGTCTTGGACCAATACATTGCCTAATAGCCTTTATAATTGGGAGGAAAGAGAAGGGGGGGCTCCTTCCTGAACTTCCTGTCTCCTGGCTAGATAAGCTATACAGGTCTACATGTCTGGGTCATATGGATCCCCAGAAATCAGCCAGGGGGCAATCTTGAGGATTTCCTTCTGGGAAAGCTTAATGCTTCTAGCCTTGAGAAGTGCTTGTAAACCTCAAATTTGTGACTCCTTTTGGTGGGAGGTGACATTACCCATGAGAGAAAAAGAATGAAGACACTGAGACCAGAGGGCAATATTCCCGAGGACTGGATAGCACAAAGAGGGATTCCCCAAAGGTCAGGATGCAAGCCTGTCCATAAGTTTAAGAGACCAGCAACCACCCTACAGGCTTTTTAATTTTTTTCTTTTTTTTGTTTTCTGAGGTAGGGTCTCACACTAGCTCAGGCTGACCTGGAATTCACTATGGAGTCTCAGGGTGGCCTCAAACTCTCAGCAACCCTCCTACCTCTGCCTCCTGAGTGCTGGGATTAAAGGTGTGCAACACCACACCCAGCAAAAAAATAATATTTTATTTTTATTTATTTATTTGAGAGGGGGGAGAGAGAGAGAGAATGGGCATGCCAGGGCTTCCACCCACTGCAAATGAACTCCAGATGCATGCATCACCTTGTGCACCTGGCTTATGTGGGTTCTGGGGAATCAAGCCAAGGTCCTTTGGCTTCATAGACAAGCACCTTAACCAATAACCCATCTCTCCAGGCCCCCCTACAGGCTTTTAAGAGGTCGTTGTGTTACCATTGTTTTTTTGTGTGTGTGTGTTGGAGAGAAATAGATAGGGGGTTGTTGCCAAAGCCTGTGTGGGCTGTTGGGGTCCAAACAGAGGGCTAGTGGCCTTCAGTCAATGCTAAAATGTGGCCTTGGCCAAGAGATGTTAGTTGTCCATTCGCTGAATAGGTCCCTCACAATGGCGTGAACTGAAAGTAAAGGAGGAAAGGGAGAAGCCTGCCAGCTCTCTGTAGTGAAGGCAAGGCCACAGGAGGCCGGTGTCCCTCAGGGGGAGCACTAACCTATCCCGGAGTGTCTTAGAGGGGTCCTGTTCTGGCAGTAGCTGTGGTTCCTGGCTGTCCTGGGACCGCTGCGCATTAGTTTCCCAGAGGCGTCCAGGCAACTGTGGAGCAGGGTCTTGAGTGGCTGTGAGTGCCACGGGAAGAAACACCCAGGACACTGTGTCAGAGGATAGCTCATTTATTTGTTGGGGGAATGGGCTTATAAGCATTCATGTAGTGGCAGGAAAAGGTAAGGGGTACTGATCACAAGGGGATTGGCTGTGTGAAGGTTGCTGGCTGATACCTCATTTACATATAGGGTTAGGGTGGGGATATGGGTCACATGGCCATGGGGAAACCAAAACCTAAGTGTTATCAGGAAGCCCTGGTGCCCCAGTCAAGGAGAGGAAGCAGCCTCACTCCTGCTGGTCTCAAGGCAAGATTATCCGGGTCTAGGCCTGCTGCGATCTCCTGTGACCTGGGGCGTTAGTCATGCCTGACAGCTCAGGTCTGCTTAAACCTCCAGTGGCCCGGTGCCCTCAACTGTGCCCAACAACCCTCTATAATAAAATCTTTGTAAACTTCACCTCTATGGTCAGTGGATTTCTTTTGTCTAAATTCATAAGATAAGGACCCGGAGGCCACTGACTTAGTGAAAGTTTGGTGAGCCCATGAACATCTGGCACCCAAACTCCTGAGGTAAAGCTGAGAAAATCTAAGTTCTCAAAGACACCCCAAATTTCCATATCATATTAGTAAGGACTATTATTAAGTTATAACTATTAATGATACACAAATCCATGTTACAATGTACATAAACCTTAAGAAAACTTGGTTATAAGTGAATGTAGCTATTTAGAAAAGGTCAAATATTGCATAATTCCATTTTATGAAATGTCTAGAGTGAGTAAATTTAGACTAACAATTGTCATTATGGCATGTAGGATTGGAAATCACCAATATATAGGTTTCCCTTTTTACTATTTATTTTTGACATTTTCATACATGCATACAATGCTTTTGGATCCCACTCCTCTCAATTACCCTCTCTCTTTCCCCTTCCCCTCCTACTAGCTCACTCTTGCTATTTCCTCCCTGCTGAGGTGAATATTTGATTCCCAGTTATCTGCTCCTGCCATGCTTTCTCCAGTATAATGAAACTTACCTTCAAAATTATAATTCATAAATAAACCTTTTCCTTCCAAGTAAGCTCTTGTGACTGCATGTTTTGTCCCAGCAATGAGAAGGTATCTGCTACAGCTGTGCATGTCTGTAACCCCAGTGCTGAGGGGGGCAGAGACAAGAGGATTGCTGGAGCTCTCTAATCAGTCAGTCAACATGAAAAATGAAGAGTTCCAGGTAGACTCTCCTCTCAGGAAAATAAGACAGAAGAGCAACAGAGGATAACACCTTATGCTTTCCTTTGGCCTCTGCATGGTTATACATTGAGCACACACAGCTGTACACACATGTGCATACATCACAGATACGAACACACACACATGAAATTGTTTCTCATTCTAGATTGTTAAAAAAAAAGTTTTTAGCATTTTAGTCTACTGCTGTTGAGCTTTTATTTTTAAATGTAGGTATGAAAACCATTTGGAATTTTTATCAGTAGCATGAGGTGAGAGTTTAACCTTTTTTCTCAACTGGCATCATGCAAATCATTGAATAATTCATGATTTCTCCACAGATTTGAAGTATTGCCAGTATTATATTTTGATAATACCATTGAAAATGTAGTACTCCGTCACATTTAAGTCTTTTAGAGATTCTTATGTAATGATTTATGGTCAGTGTAGCCTGATCTATTTTAATCATAAGCATAATAAAATAATGCTACTTATACCTAGGCAGTTATTATTCCACATGAAATATTTTTATGCCTTTTAAATTATTTAATTGTCTCAAATTTTTTGCATGGTGGCTACATTCATCTGCTTGTTATGTCATTCATAACAAAATGCTATAACCTGGTTGACTTAAACTATAGAAATTTAATTTCTCACAGTTATGGAGAGTGAAATTTGAGGTCAAGGTGCCTGCAGGCTTGGAATCTGCTAAAGGCTCTTCCCTTAGGCTGCAGACAGCTGTCTTCCCTGTTTGTGGTGTGTTTGTATGAAAAAAAGAAAGGGAAGAAGGAAGGGAGGAAGAGAGAAGAGAGGGAGGGATATCTAAATGCACCTGTGTTATCTGTGTCTTTTATCATAAGGGTTAAACTCCCCACTCTTATGACCTCATGTAATCATAATTACTTCTTTAGAGGCTCCATATCAAATTTAGTTACGATGGGGTTTGAGGTTTCACTACATGAATTTGATGAATAGGCAATCTATAACATTCAGCCCCTGACCTTTAAAACTGATATCCTCACATGCAAAGTGACATTCATTCCTTTTCAATGGCTCTCATAGACTTAACTAATTCCAGCATCAAGTCCAAAGTTTAAAGTTCAAAGTATTATCTAAATATCATTTCATCAGATAGTAGTGAGTAGTGAGTTACCACTAATCTTGAGACATAACTCCCTTGTAGATGTCAGTCTATGAAACCAACCAAATAATGGACTTAAAAATATTATTTATTTAGTTATTTGAGAGAGACAGAGAATGATGAAGGTAGAGAAAGACAGAGAGAGAGAGAGAGAGAATGGGCACACCCAGGCCTCCAGGCACTGCAAATGAACTCCAGATGCAGATACAACCTTGTGCATCTGGCTTACGTGGGTCCTGGGGAATCAAAACTGGGTCCTTTGGCTTTACAGGCCAGAGCCTTAACCACTAAGCAATTTCTCTAGCCCCAAATAATGGACTTTTAGGAGAGAATTGTGGGTGAGGCAAAGATAGACATTCATATTCTAAAACAGAAAAATTAGAATGAAGTGAAGTGTGAAGTCTGATCTTTTTGTCAGTAAGAAATAAAACTGGGAATTGATTCTATATACCTTTATTATAAGTACCACAAGGAAAGAAGGAAGGAGATGCCAAGAAACTCCTACTACTTCACAGACTGTTACTATCTTTAGAACTATTAACAGAAATGCTAAAAACATTAATGTTACTACTGTGGCAACTCTCTGTAGTCTAAGTATTCTTTTTTTTGAGGCAAACCCAACAGACTAGCCTTTTCAATGCAAGAGAGAGAGAGAATTAGTGCACGAGGGCCTTCAGCCACTGTAATGGAACTTTAGATGTGTGCGCCACCTGTTGCGAATGTGCGAGCTCACACACTTGCATCACTTTGTGCATCCAGCTTATGTGGGATCTGAAGAGTTGAACGTGAGTCCTTAGGTTTCGCAGGCAAGCACCATAACCACTAAACCATCTCTCCAGCCCTGAAATATTAATTCTGAGTTGAGTTGCGATATTGTTCAACTTTGTTATAAATGTCTTTACATATTAGATTTATTACTGTGCTTTGGAGCACATTGAGCAAATCCCTGTTGATCTCCCCTCAGGAGCACATTACATGGTGCTGTTCATGTGAGAAGCAACTCTATCACAAACCAATGCCAATTATTTGTGGCATCTGCATTTGAGATTTATAAATAGCTGTGGTGGGGTCAAGTAGATACTCGCTTGGTATTTTGGCAATCAAAAGGTGGAGGAGCAGTTTCAGTGAACCATTGGTTTGGGGAAATAAAATACAGATTCTTTTCTACTTTATTCCATTGAAATGTACAGTTTAAGCTCTGACATTAGCTCTAACATGTTGGGATTGAGGGCATTGTGCCATTAATAATAATTTTTAACATTTTTGGAAGCTTAGTAATTGGATTTAACATGTTCTTTTCATTGGAACATTTAGGTTCCTCTTTCAGATTCCTGACATAGAACTGGTGGAGATTCTTTGGCACAATTGATATAGAGCTCAAATTTAAAGCCACTATTTTCTCTAACAGAAGTATCTGAATTTATCTCTCACATATCTCCTAATTGACAGCCAAATATCTCTTTGAACTGGACTTTGGTTTCAACTGTCTATAAAAGAATATTATTCTCCTGATCTTTTGCCCAGAATTCTTCTCATTGTAATTTCACCTGCCCTTGAAAGGGACTCTTTCCCAGAGCCTCATGTATGGATGTTCCATTCAAAATGATCTTCCTTCTCTATAAAAATCCTCATTGAAAATTTTATTGGTGGTTTAAATCTAAGATTATTCATGTATAGGATGAATTTTGTGGCATTTCATTTCTTTATTGCGTGGAAAAATCATTTTGGAAAAATTTGAATTGTCTTCTTCAGTCTATGACCTTTTAGAAAAATTCAGAAAGTATAAATGTCTTGGGCTAGGGATATAGCTCAGCAGTACTATGCTTTTGTAGCACCCACGAAGCTCTGAGTTTGATTATCAGTGTTGCAGGGTTGAGAGCCAACAATTTCCCCATGTGCCCAGTATGAGCTCCCCAAGAACTCCCCAAGTTGGTGCTTGTCAACTCTAGTGCTCTTGCCTATGATTAGCAAAGAATTGAAAATTATAGACATAAAGAAGGATAAGTTATGAAATGTTTATTTTAAGAGAGAATAAAAATAAGAAAATCAGAAAGACTCCCTAGCTAAGAGGGGTTTCCTTCTCCCTGCTGGGAGATGTCTTGGGAGGGAAAATCCAGGGAAATCCATGCAGGAACTTGGATCAGGTCTTTTTTATAAATTAGGCATCCAATAGGAGTGAGCCTCATTGCCAAGTTCAAATGTATGTGAAGGAACTTGACTGGTTGCTTGGCCCAGAAGGAAAGCACCAACTCAGACCTACCCTTCCTGGGGTGATATGCTCAGGAAAAGTTAAGGAAAAAGAATCAAAAAGCTGCTCCTTAATGTTAACTTTTTTTGTTGGTTTTTTGGTTTTTTGAGGTAGGGTCTCACTCTAGCCCAGGCTGACCTGGAATTCACTGTGGAGTCTCAGGGTAGCCTTGAACTCACAGTGATCCTCTTACCTCCGCCTCCTGAGTGCTGGGATTAAAGGCGTGCACTACCATGCCTGGCACATTAACTTTTTTAACGTTTTATTTTATTTATTCATTTATCTATTTATTTATTTTGAGAGTGAAACAAAGAGAAAGGGGGGAGGGAGAGAGAGAGACAGAGACAGAGAATGGGCGTGCCAGGGCCTCTAGCCATTGCAAGTGTAATCCTGGCACATGTGCCACCTTGTACCTCTGGCTCATGTGGGTACTGGGGAATCGAACCTGGGTTCTTAGGCCTTGCAGGCAAGCGCCTTAACCACGAAACCATCTCTCCAGCTCCCCCCCCCCCCCCGGTTTTTAAAGATAGGGTTTCACTCTAGCCCAGGCTGATCTGGAATTTACTTAGTAGTCTCAGGTCTTTAACTCACAGCAATCCTCCTACCTCTGCCTCCAGAGTGCTGGGAATAAAGGTGTGCGCAACAATGCCTGACTCTTATCAGCAGCTTGATGAATCAAATTGAAGTTTGTCTTGAACTCACAGCGATCCTCCTACCTCTGCCTCCAGAGTGCTGGGAATAAATGTGTGTGCAACCATGCCTGGCTCTTATCAGCATCTTGATGAATCAAGTTAAAGTTTGTTTCCAGTCTCATCAGAGCAAGGTGGCATCTATGTTCCTTTGAGCCCTAAACTGACTACCCGTAAAAAATTTCTTAATTCCATTCACCCAGATCCATAAGATGGTGGCCCTCAAAACTCCCCCAGGTACTCCAAAGTGCCCCCCAAAGAAATTTTGCTGATATGTTTTACATCAGACCATAAACTCAAACATAGCCTCCAAATTTGGTGAGAATCTGTGCAGCTGATTCCACCCCTTAGATAAACAAGATTGGATGGTAATTACATTGCGCTAAGATACAGGTACAGTTGAGGATGAGCCTGGCTTTTTCTTCCTTGGCCCCTGCTACTCATTAGTATTTCCACCAGAGGGCAGGCTGCAAAAGAGAAAGGAAAGGAGAAGAAAGGAAGCGGGGCTCTTGCACCCCAACAAGGAACTCAAAGCTACCACAAGCTACCTCAACCCATCTCTGAGCTCGTTCCCCTGAGGTCCCAGAGAACAATGCTATTATAACTCAGCTCAGATAAGGACACTGAATCTGAATCATGACTCAGCTATTTCAGTTAAGAACTATTTATTATCTGCTATATGCAAGGCTATGTTCTAGATTCTGGGGCAATAGCAATAAACAAGGCAGATAGAAACATTATCTTGTGAAACTAACAGTCTTGTACTGTTTTATAATTCCCTTGAGCCTCAGTTTCCTTATCTGTACTATGTGAACAATAACATTAGGGTTTCTGTGAGCATTTAAATTGGATATTTAAGCACCAAATAGATTTTATTATATTTTAATTTACAGCCTGCACATTTCTTTTACAGAGTGCCTATGAAATTTTAATTTTATTATGTTTTACAGTTCATGTATACTTTTATTTATTTATTATATTATTTGTTATAATATAAAGTCTGCACAGTCTTACATTGTGCCTATAAAGTTTCACATTTTACTTGACACCATTTCATAAGCAGTTTCCTATGAGTGCCTCTACTCAGTATTTTAATGGTTGTACAACATTTCATCCTGTCAGTTTATCATCATACTTGAACATAACTTTATTCTACCATACACCTGGTTCTTAGGAGGTTCTTGCTAAGTACCAATTGAAAGGCTGCATGAATATTACACATTTTATTTGCATTTTTAACATTATAACAACACTCTTTATCTTGTGAATAATGTTTCTAATAAAATTTCTTTTAAAAATATTTTTATTTACTTGAGAGAGAGACAGAAAGGGAGAGAGAGAGAGGAGAGAGAATGGACATAACAGGACCTCTTGCCACTGCAAAAGAACTTCAGACTTACATGTGTCACTTAGTGCATCTGGCTTTATGTGGGTACAAGAGAACTGAAACCAGGCCATCAGACTTTGCAAGCAAGTGCCATTAACCACTGAGCCGTTGCTCCAGCCCCTCTAGTAAAATTTCTAAAGTAGTATGATTATATCAACATCCATGATCCGTGGTATAAATGTTTTTCTGACTCTGTATATTACATTGCACTGCCTAAAGGCAGGTACTAACTTAAAATTAATGACTACTATCTTGTGGTTTCACTTATAGTCTTTACTTATTAATTTTTTTAAAAATTTCTTTCATTTAGTTACTTACTATTTGGATTTCCCTGTTTTCAAATTTATTTGTTTGTGGATCAGGACAATTCGACAATTCGGAGGGAAAAAGAGGGGACACTCCATGCAAGATGATACCAGAGGACAGCAAGCCCATGATCAATTGCCTGAGCCCTCAGGACACGAGGGGCGAGGAATCAGGTAACAGACGGAAGAATGATGATGAAAGTACAACGGAGCCGGGCGTGGTGGCGCACGCCTTTAATCCCAGCACTCGGGAGGCAGAGGTAGGAGGATCGCCGTGAGTTCGAGGCCACCCTGAGACTCCATAGTGAATTCCAGGTCAGCCTGGGCTAGAGTGAGACCCTACCTCGAAAAACCAAAAAAAAAAAAAAAAAAAAAAAAAAAGTACAACGGTAGAGCACTGGAGACAGATGTTATGGTTTTGCCAAAAAGGTAGATGACAGATAAAGACTATTGCCACAAATGAGTACCTCTTGGTTACATTATATCAGTCACAGGGCTGTTTTGTGAAAGGAGCACCTGTGGCCTTGAGAGCGAGATCAGCACACTTGGGGCAACTGGGTTGGAGTTGAGAGTGCTGATGTAGCAGCAGGCATGGTAATTTTGATGAATTAGTATGAATCAGGGCCTGGTTTGGGATGGATTTTGCATATCTGTGGTTTGAGGTTATGCCTACCTATCTTTTCCTTTTGCTCTGAAGAATAGAATTGAATGAGTGGTTGAAATCAAGCCATGAGCTTTTGATCAGAAATGAGTTGGTAAAATAAGTTTGTGTTTGTTCATTTTTTTTTATTTTTAGTGTGTGTTTGTGTAGCATGTATGGTGTGTTTGTGTATGTTTGTGCACACGTAGATACACACATTCCTTTGGCATGTGTGCAGAGGCCAGAGGAAGATATTGTCAGGTGCCTTCCTTGATTGCTCCTCTACCTTGTTTTCCTGAGACAGGGAGCTCCCCATTTTTCAGTTAGACTGCCAATATTTCTCTTTATAATTGATTAGTATTTTGCGGGAAAATATTCAAATCATGCTAACATCCTGTTCCGTAGCAATCTGGTACCTACCACCTTTAGTTTCTGGATTCAGACACTACTTTCATGGTAGCCAAATAATTATTCTCTATTTTCATATTCATTTTTTGGTATCTTCCTGTAAAGAAGAGGAGGGATACGCTTTGGTTTAAGATGTTTATTACTGCATATCCAACTCACCCCAAATTTAATGGCTTAAAACAATAATTGTTTAGCCAGCTTGTAAATCTGCAGTTGAGGCAAGGCAGTATGTCAGTGGGAGCAACTAGACAGGGAGAGCCACATCCAAGGTGGCTGATTAATGCTAGGTTCTTGTTAATGGCTAGGATCTTATCTGGGACTGTTAGCCAGAGACTTTATATGAGGCCTTTTCATGTGGCTACTTGTTTTCATGCCAGGGTTGTGGCTGAGATTCAATAGCAAATATTACAAGAGAGCAAGGTGAAAATTCAGTAGCCTTTTTTTTGATGCAATCTCAAAAGTAAAGTTTTTATTTCCATTGTAAATCTCCTGGCTGAAGTACTCATAGATATGTTTGTGGGTTCAAGGGGAAGGAATATGGCCCTTTCCACGTTATGGGAAGATTATTAAAATTGATGTGAGAATTCCGGGTGGTCCTTGAGAACAAAGAAGCCTTTTTTTTTTTTTTTTTTTTTTTTTTGGTTTTTCGAGGTAGGGTCTCACTCTAGCCCAGGCTGACCTGGAATTCACTATGGAGTCTCAGGGTTGCCTCGAGCTCACAGCGATCCTCCTACCTCTGCCTTCCGAGTGCTGGGATTAAAGGCGTGCACCACCACGCCCGGCTTAAAGGAGCCTTTTTTGACTCTTGGTTGGATAGTAACTTGGGAGCTGAGGTGCTGGACACTCATGGTGACACAGAGCTCCACTGAGTCAGTGGCCTCCAGGTTCTTGACTTATGAATTTCAAATGATATTCACAGATCATAGAATGTTAAGTTTAGAAAAATTTTGTTATAGAGCTTATAGAGCTTGAGAAAAGGAAAGAAAACAGAGCTCTTTCCCAAGAAGCAGGAGAGGGTTTCCAGAAACAGAAAGGCCCACATAGAGACCAGATCAGGGTCCCTCATGGGAGTTTACTAGATGGGGGCTACACTGGTTAGTCTAGTCCTGATACCAGGTTTCTAGGCAGGGGTCAGGTTTCCTGGGAAAAGGGGCAATCTTCCCAGGAATCACAACACTGCAGGAAAGGGAACTATCTGTCTCAGAAGGGGTGATTTTTCTCTTTTCTAGGAAATAGGAAACTCCTTTAGAAACTAAGAGATAAGAGCCCTGCATGGTGGTAAATACCTTTAATCCCAGTACTCTGGAGGCTGAGGAAGTAGGATTGCTATGAAGGGGAGGCCAGTCTGAGGCTACAGAGTGAATTCCAGATCAGCCTGGGCTAGACAGAGACCCTACCTCAAAAAAAAAAAAGAGAGAGAGAGAGAGAGAGAGAGAGATAAAGAGACCAGACACTTCTGACATTTCTGTCCTCTAGCAAAGCAGAAACTGTAAGGACTTTTTTAGGCAGAAAGAGATAAGGAAGAAAACCAGATTCTCCCCTCCAGGCTCAAGGACATTTCTTGCCTTTACTTTTGGGAGCATCCTGTTATCCCTAAACTGCCTTATTTCATATTGTAAAAACAGCCTATACCATATGCTGTGCTGAGCATCTTTATAGAATACAGTCGGCCCTATCTCCCATTTACTTATTCATTTTCTACCTTACTATATGTTATGTAATAGATTATAATCCATTACTATCATTCATTTTGATGCTTACATTGACCCAGATTTAAGCATTGGGAATCTTTTTCAAGGTGCTATCTATGTTCTTTTGACGTTTTCTATTACTTTTTTGAGTGCATCCTTGTAGTAGACAGCTCCACAATGCTAGGTCAAATATCCAACCAGACACAGTTTATGGAAGAAGCAGGGTTTTGTTTCATCTTAGGGAGGTTTCATCAATGGTGAAAGAAGTGGGTTCCCATTCACAGATCCAAGCAGAGAGAAAAACAAACAAACAAACACCTCAAAAAAGCAGCAAGCAGAGATCCTGCCAGAGCTCAGCCCTCTCTGCATACCTTTGGGCCAGAATTCATATTTGTTCCCATTGACCTGCCCCCAGTGACCCGCCGCCCCCTGCAGCAGGAGTCTGCTTTCTAGGGGCCGAAGCTGCAAACTCAATTTTAATAAAACACTTGAGTGTCTGTGGCCATACATTCAAACTACCACAATGCTTTATTGTGTGTGTCACAGTCATCTCCACAATGCTGGAACAAACTTCCAAACAGGCACAGTTTGTAGGAGGAAGAGACTTATTTCAGCTTACAGATCCAGAGGAAGTTCCATCAATGGCAGAAGAAACTGGCCCCCTTTTGCCAGATCCAAGCAGAGAGAAGCCACCAGCAGCCAGCAAAACCAAAATGTACCAATGAGCACCACAAGCAAGCATGACCAGAATGCACATTGCTCTCTCCACACCCTTGGGCTGAAATTAGATCCATCCCCAAATACAGCTCTGGGCTGGATCCCAGGATACTCCTCCAGTGACACCTCCAGCCAGGGAGCTGGAGACCTACGTTATAAGCTTAACAAAACACCTAAGTCTATGGGGACATACATGCACATTTAAACCACCACATTGTGTGTGCATGTGTGAGGGGATGGACATGTATAATGTGTGCACGTGTGTGCAGATGTGTGTCCCATGCTCATGCCTATGGAGGCCAGAGGACAATGTTGGGTTCCTCCTCTATTGCTGATCCACTTTGTTTTCTTTCTTTCTCTTTTCTTTTCTTTTTTCTTTTTTCTTTTTTTCTTTTGAGGTAAGGACTCATTCTAGCTCAGACTGACCTGGAATTCGTCTCAAGGAGGCCTTGAACTCATGGCGATCCTCCTACCTCTGCCTCCTGAGTGCTGGGGTTAAATGTGCACATCACCACACCTGGCTTACACTTTTTTATCTTGATATAGTTTCTTACTTAACCTGGAGCTGTCATTTTTGGTCAGGCTGGCTGCCCAGCAGGCCTCAGCAATTCTCTGCATCCATTTGCTCAGCTGACAGGTTTTCAGCTTTATGATGGTGGAAAGTGACATCCTTTTACTAGAAACCATGCTTCTATTTTGAATTTTGATTTTATCCCAGGCTAATAGAATGCTGGATGATATTCTTGAGATGTTAGGCAATGACAGTGAACCACAGTTTCCAGTCAGCCACACAGTCACGAGGGTAAGCAACCTGCCTTCTGTGGTGTATGCTGTTACTAAGCTAGGATGTTTTGTTGTTTGGGTGTATTGAGTGCATTTTAGTTTTATATTTTCTATTTATGGTGAAAATTTCAAGACCTAATCTATGTGAATTGAGAATGTGTATATATAATTTCTATATTTCTGTTGATAAAATGCAAATTCATAAAAAATTCTAATTCCTCACCCTGTCCTGTGATACCCATGAGTCTATCTTTCCCCCAAACCCAGCCAGGCTGGGCGGAGGAGAGAGCTGTGCACTGTTTTTAGGTCTGGGTAATTTTCTGTTTCTCTCTGTTTTATGTTTTCGGTAACTTCTCACTTTAATTATTTGTATGATTTTCCTCTGATCTTTGAATCTACCACATGTGTATTTTCCTTACACTAAAGATCTACCACGTGGCTAACTCCTCTAAACTCTGGGCCTGCTATCTGTGAAATTTCTCTAAACTTGGGGTAATCATGTATGTAACTCACTTTACTAGTCATTTCTCACCTGAACTTCTTGGTCTCTGCTTTGATATTTTCCCTCTGCTATTCTCCCTTAAGCCGCCGCCATTTGCTCTCTTCCATGGGAAGGCTCAGAGCAGATGTGTTTCTTCTAAATCTCCCTACACAAGCTCCTAGGTTCTATCTTCCACGTGCTTGTGGCTCTACTCCAGTCTTTCCCTAAAAACCTCAATTTCTCTTAAATTATCTTCATGAATTATACTGTGCCTTCCACATGAGTATATGTTTCTTACTTTCCACATGCTTGTGACTGCTTGTAGCCTTCTTCCTAGATCCCAATTTCCCTTGAATAAAACCCACAATTTGTGATCTCTTCTGAAATAAACTCAATAATTCATAATTTATCCTTTTTGGGTATTTTCTTTTATCAATTCTTTGTTAAAATAGGATTAGGACCCAAAATTGGGATTCATAAATTTGGGGGACCCCAAACCCAAAAATCATGCTTAAGTATCTGTGGTAGTTTGAATGTATGTGTTTTATTAAAGTCTGTAACTTGAGTCTCCAGCCACCTGGTTGGAGGAGGTGTCACTGGGGGCGGATCCTCAGGCTCAGCCCAAAGATGGGTTTTGGGGTGGGTCTAAATTCTAGCCCAAAGGTACGCAGAAAGGTTTGAGCTCTGGGAGTCATGCTTGCTACTTTTTTGGTGTTTGCTGGCTGATGGTAGTTTCTCTCTCTCTCTCTCTCTCTCTCTCTCTCTCTCTCTCTCTCTCTGTGTGTGTGTGTGTGTGTGTGTTTGGATTTATAAATGGGAGCCAGCTTCTTCTGCCATGGATGGAACTTCCCCTGAACCTGTAAGCCCGAAATCCTTTCCTTTCATAAAACTGTGTTTAATTGGATGTTTGTCCCAGAACCATGGAGCTGTTTACTACAGTATCTCTTGCTGCTGCTGCTACTACTACTGCTTGAGAGCATTTGGATTCTCCTGGCTCTACATCCTGTTGCTACAGGAGCATTAAAATTACAGACCCTATACCACTTTGTGTCTGCTTTAAGTGGGTGCTGGAGAGGGTAAATTTAGGTCAACAGGCTTGCAAGCAAGCACCTTTAACCAATTTTCATCCCCCCAGGCTCCATACTAGCTCATCTTTTAGAAATGTAAACTTGAGCTGGAGAGATCACTCAGTGGTTAAGGCACTTGCACACCATGCTCAAGAAGCCAGGTTCTATTCCTCAGTTCCCATGTAAAGCCAGATGTATAAGGTGGCATGTGTGTCAGGAGTTCATTTTCAGTTGCTAGAGGCCCTGATGTGTGTTCTCTCTTTCTCTCCCATTCACTCTCTGTCAAATCAATAAATAAAATAAAATATATTTATAATTTTTAAAATTTATTTATTTATTTATTTGGGAGAGAGTATATGGTAGATAGCTTCAGGTGCACTGACATGAACTTCCAAACCAGGTACAGTTATGAAGGAAGGGATATTTATTGAAGCTTATAGATCCAAGGGAAGTTCCATACTGGTAGAAGTTGGCCCCCTCTTAAAGAACCAGGCAGACAGAGAAAAAGACACAAGCCCAAACCCCTAAAACGACACTACAAAACAAGCGCATTTCAGAAATTCCAGGCACTTTGCATATCTTTAGATTGGAATGTGAAATAGACCACCACATTTTAGGGCTGGACCTCCCGGTGACACCTCATCTAGTCAGGTGGCTGGAAATCCAAGAAGTTTTAATAAACTCCTGAATCTATTGGGGGGGCATTTATTCAAACTACCACACAGAGAGACAGAGAGAGAGAGAGAGAGAGAATGGATGCACCAGGGACTCTAGCCACTATAAACGAACTCCAGACACATGTGCCACCATGTGCATCTGCCTTACATGATGTGTTCTGGGGAATCAAACCTGGGTCCTTAGGCTTCGCAGGCAAGTATCTTAACCGGTAAGCCATTTCTCCAGCCCCAAAATATTTTTAAAAATGTAACCTTGATCATATTGTTCTACTATGTAAAACCTTGGATGACTTTCTGGCCTTTATGGTCTAAAAACACCCCTACATTATTTGATCTCCTGCCTGCTTCTACAATATCAACTCTGGTGTATTTCTTTGAGTTCCATCAGTTTCCCAAAGTAGAATCTTCCAATTTCCTTCTTGGCACATGCAAATCTGGCTATTGATATTTTGGGAACCGAGCCATGGAAAGAGACTGGTGGTCTTAATGTTCAGAATGTTGACTTCAACTTGATCTCCATTTCCAGCATGACATTTCAGTGATCCCTGAACTGTGACTGGATTAAGTGTCCCATCTCCCACAGGGGCTAAGGAAGCAATCTGGGCACTACTACATCTAAAAATGGTCTCTCTCTCTTCCCATTGTCAACTCCACAGTTAAACTCCCACTTTCAGAGATTGAACACTCTCTGTTCCTGAGCTATGTGGGGTTTGCAGCATCAACAGCTTTCTTTTGGCTTTCTTTCATGTGTTAAGTCAGGTATCACTTGATCCGTTTTCCAGTTTCTTTATTGTGTATGCACATGTGTATGTGTGCAGGTGCATTAGCTTCCCTATTGTAGCCTCTCATGTTATCTTTGGATTTATGAATTTGGTCTTTCAATGCCTTTACTGTTTTTGAGGTATCTTAGGAGGAAGCTAAGTGCATATATTCAATTGGCCAGATGAATCTGGATGTGGAATTGTTTTAAATAACAAACATTTATTTCATTTTAAAACCTACTCCATGAACAGAAATTGGATTTCATGGGAGCATGAAATATTCTACCTAGAAATGTTCATTCAGTTCAGTGGTTCTTGTCTTTCCACTATTAGTTACCTCTTTTATTATACATCCACATCCCCCTCCCCCACTATTCTAACTTCTTCTTGTTTGTTTTTTTTCAAGGTAAGGTCTTGCTCTAGCCCAGGCTGACCTGGAATTTACTATTTAGTCTCAGGGTGGCCTCGAACTCATAGCAATCCTCCTACCTCTGCCTCCCGAGTGCTGGGATTAAAGGCGTGTGCAACCACACCCTGCTTTACCCTAACTTCTTATTGGAAGATTTATACTTCTAAATTTCAGTTTAGGAAATGATGGTCATGGCAATGCCCTTGTTTTATAGATGAGGAGGGTGAGGACGGGAGAAGAGAGGTGTTTGCAGCCGGTGAGGGCCATGTTAAGATGGAGACACAGATTCCCTGGTTCCTGCCCTACCGCTGCTTTTAGATGGAGGATGTAAGGTTTCTGACCTTCAAAACAAATGGGCAGGTGAGGGGGACTTTTCCTGCTAACATCACACTGTTTTTTTTTTTTTTGTTGTTGTTGTTTGTTTCATCAGTTTCATTAGTGACATTGAAACACAATTTCTTCTGGTGCCTGGAAGGTCAGTACTTCCCTTCAACCTTGAAAACCACAGAAGGTCAAACTTTCTGAGCATCACTGGCATTTGCTCAGGGATGTAGCTAGAGGACCTTTTTCTTTGAAACAGTAATGAATCTCCCTTTATGCCAAACATGGGAAAAAGCAGTGGCGGGAACATGTCAGAGGCAGCATGGGATCTTATTTAAGCAGCCAATAAGTAAGGATGGACTAGGCACCTACCGTGAGTACTTTGCTATGCTGGAAGTTACCAAGGATACACAAGATTGACCTCCATCATCAGGCAGGCTTATAATCAAACTGCAGACCAAATAGCAGATCAGCCAGCTTGTCTCCTCTCAAAAGATGGGTCTCTGTTTTCCCCAGTGCTTGTGGACTTCAGTGTATCTGACTTCCTGCTGGATACACATTAGCTATCTATGGAAGTTTCTTTTGTTGTGTTATTTTCTTTCTCCAAAGTGGAAATAAGGAGCAAGTGCAGGCAAACAGGTTACCTCTCCCTGTTCCTAGTAAAACAGCTATGTACATTTGTCTTAAACTTGCTGCCTTCTGTAGGATTCTTTCATACAAGCAAAGGTTAAATTTTGCTCTTCTCCTAGATCTTTTGAAAATAACTCCTACAAACTAGAAGGCTAACAATAAAACCCTACTGTTTGTACAGGCTTTGTAGCTTACCATGATCTTGTTTAATCTCCTATCTTGTCTTCCTCCTTGGTGCTTTGTACACAAATGTTATTGATTCACTCCAGAGGCAATCATGTATGGCAGGATAAACAGCAGGAGACTGCAGTTTGATACTTCCATCATCAACTATCTGTGTGCTTTTATACAAGCTGCTTCTCCTTGCTGAGCTTCAGTTTATCCACATTCAGGAAGCAAGAGTTTGGATTCCACAGAATCTGAGGTCACTTCTAGTTTCTCTACTTGTACTGCAGTGTGATTGTGGGTTTCTACTGTGGGTGTGATTTTTCCAAACCAAAGGGCAGGGACAGTAGGCAGGATGATGAACAGGAACACAGTCCAGCAGCTTTGCACTGTGGTGGGTCCCAACTCCCAGTCTTTAGATTTCCCCAGGCCATTTAAGTTCATGATCCCAGGGTACTGCCTGTCCAGCCCCTACCACACACCATATTATTCAGGATTTCTTTCCCAGGTTCTGCTCTAAAGCCTATGGAAGATTTTCAGAGGTCTCAGATCTTACTTCTTGCTCTCTTGACATCAGAGAGAAGAACTTGGGTTGCCTGCCTAGGAGGCACAACCTTCAGTCTGCAAGGGTTTGGGAGCAGGAGGGTGGCTGAAAACAGGCAGTCATTGTTTGGGTACTGACTCAAAGGAATAAGCCACAATACATAGGAAAAAGGATGAGCTCATGACAGCTAAATGAAGAGATTCTTATCATGGAAACAGCAGTTTCTTATGCAAAACAGGGGGTGGCAATGTGATTGTGCTCCATGGAGTACATTCAACAATGGGGACTTCAAACAAGAAGCTATTTTGCATAGCCAGGGGAGCAGTCATGGACCAGATTGTTCATTAATTAAAAAGGGGGAGGCAGACACTGCTTACACTTGCTGCAGAACTGAAATAATTTATTTGCCTTCCCCTCCATTCTCAGTTGATCAGCTCAGAGACAAATGTTTCTTTAACCCTGGCCACCTCTAGAGAAAGGTGGGAGGAAAGAGGCCAAGAGAAGGAATGGTATAGGGCAGGGAGGTGACAAAAGTCACAGATCTATAGAACAGAAGTGATCTCTCATCCATTTCTATTTGGTGTTCAAATGTATTATACAGAGGTCATGGGTTTTTGTTGTCTTTTCTTTTTTTCCACCCAGGAGATTTACTTCCCCAGTTCTCTTTGATTTCATATGAAAGAATTCTGAGTAAATCCCCCACTGATTGGGAGGAGAGGATATAAATGAAAGGGGGGATGTGAGTAGGGAACGCTAAGAATCTGCCCTTTGACTGCACCCTGTATTTCCCCAACTTCAACATGTGGTCCTCTGAGGGAAAGACTAGAAGTTTGGCTGTCCTGAAAATTCCACAATGTAGGTCACCCACTAAATGGGTAATGTCATGAGAGGGGAAGCAATTTTAATGTGGTTGCATAGGAGAGGTGCCAGTGTCACCCACACATTCTTACTATCAACCAGACTGATCTCTCACTACCTTTCACCATCTTTGGCTTTAGGAATAATAATGCTTATTAAGTACTGTCCTACACATTACTTCTCATATGCTCTCTTGTCATATGTATGTGCCAAGTACTTTCACCATATTAGATTATTCGAACTTTTAAGGTATCATTTTCAGCAGAAAACCTCCTTTGCTTTACTCAATGCTGGTAGTCCATGTTCCTTATTTTTCTTGGTCACTAGACAGAGGTCTAGACAATATAAAGATCTATAACATTGGTGTCTGATCTATAGTACAGAATGAAAAGAAAGACACGGAGGGCGGGGGGAAAGGAAAAAAAGAAGGAAAGAAGCAGTCAAGTTAAACAATTAGATTTTCATTGTAATTGTGTTAAATCTATA
Source organism: Dipus sagitta (assembly GCA_036346955.1). Classification (NCBI taxonomy): domain Eukaryota; kingdom Metazoa; phylum Chordata; class Mammalia; order Rodentia; family Dipodidae; genus Dipus; species Dipus sagitta. Next base: position 116,451,000 of record CM070776.1, on the reverse strand, counting down.
GACAAATTGTGATATTTTGATTCAGGTGTCTCCCATAAACCTATGTGTTCTGAATACTAGGTTCCTATTGGTGGCAATTTGGGAATTGAAGTCTCCTGGAGGTGATGTATTGTTGGGGGTGGGCTCATGGGAGTTATAGCCAGCTACCCTTTGCCAGTGTTTGGCACACTTTCCTGCTGTTGTTGTTCACCTGATGTTTGTCAGGAGGTGATGATCACCCTCTGCTCATGCCATCATTTACCCCTGCCTTCATGGAACTTCCCCTTGAGTCTGTAAGCCAAAATAAACCTTTCCTCCCACAAGCTGCTCTTGGTTGGGTGTTTTCTGCCAGCAAAGCAATTAACTGCAACACAAATTTAGGAATAATTGACATCTTAACCCTATTAAAACTAGTGTGATAGTTTTTAAATGTAAATTGTCCACCATACACTAATATGTTTGAATACTTGACCCCATTTGGTGATGCTATCTGGAAAGTTTGTGGAACCTTCCAAAGGGTGAGACTTGCTAGAGGAAGTATCAATAAGGGCAGGCCTTGGGGTGTTATAACCCAGTTCACTTACTTATTCTCTCTCTCCCTCTCTCTACTCCTTCCCTGCTACTGCTGCTGCTGCTAGCTGTCTGTTCCTACCATTCTTACTCTACCATGATGGACTCTGTGCTCTGGACCTGGAAGCCAAAATAATCTCTTTCCTTACATAAGTGGTTTTTGGTCAGGTATTTTCTACCAGTAACCAGAAAGTAACTGATACAGAAAAAATGGTACCAAGTGGGGCCATTGCTATGAAAAATATGACCATGTGATTATTAACCTTTTGGAACTGGTTGGTGGGAATAATGTGGAAGGATTTGGAATTTTGGATTAGAGATGCCTCACAATGCAGTAAACAGTGCTTAATGAGCCACTCTGATGGGAGTTTTGAAGACCAGAAGCCCAAGATAAATGTGAACTGTAGAGAGGCTTGACTCATGAGGTTCTAAGAGGCCAAATGGACTCTATGGAGAACTGGGTTAGAGACAGATGGTGTGATATTGTGGCAACGAATATGTCTACAATCTGCTTAAGTCCTGAGAACTTGAGCAATGTTTATTTTAAAAGTAATGAACTAATGTTTTTGATGGAGGAAATTTCAAGGTACAAAAGCATTGTGTCTTTGAAAGGGATTCTTTTAGATACTCTAATTCAGAGTGCAAATGCAAGAGTATCAAATAAGAGCAGAAAGAAACAAAAAAAAATATAAAGTTTGGCATGGAAAGGCATTTGAGTAAATTTAAAGTCCTAGACACAGAACTGACAGCCACTTGGGATATAATTGTAAAAGAGATTACCACCACTAAGGATAAACTAACTTCTTTGCACTGAGACAGCACAAAATATGTCCCAAGGGCAATATTCTACACATTCAAAGCTCTAGCTAATCAGAAGGCAAAACATTTTTAAAGGAAAAGTCCCAAGGGTACAATGTTAAAGGAGCTTTCTGCTTCACTAGGTCAGGACATATAGGCTACTACAACTGTGTGTTTTATGGGCACCAGGATTCATCCCAATGTGGCAGTGGAACATGGCATCACTGTTCATAACGGTACTGGTTTTGGAAGAATAAAAGTTACATGATTGAGGAGGTCATGGAGTATTACACCACAGTTCCACAGAGCCAGTGAGGCTAAGTATGAGGTAGGGTTGAAATCTTTTCAAGGAGGGCCACTGCATGAAGCTGTGAAGGTGAACCCTAAGTTTCAATGGAAACCTAAGAATATTAGAGATTCCAGGACCTTGGCACATCTGCTAAGAAAAGTTGTGGTCTTAGGGTAGATGCAGCCCATGAGGGAAGCTACTGGTAGCATGACTGGAGGAGCAAAGCTACCCATGCCTTTTGGGGCCCAGAGGATTTAATTACAAATACTAGACATACAGCTATAGTGTTTGGTGTTTTGCCTGAAGTGTTTAAGTCTTGATTGGTCCACTCTTCCCTTGTAATGTCCCTATTCATCCCTTTTGTAATGGGAATGCTCATTCTGTGGCATTATATGTTGCAAGTATATAATTTTTGTTTTGATTTTATAGGTCTCATACTTAAGAGAATGCTTTGGATCTTAGATGACACTTTGGACTTTTGAACAGTGATGGAAATGGTAAAAACTATGGGCACTTTTAAAGTTGAATTGAATGTGTTTTCAATCCTGATTTCTCCGTGAACCTACGGAAGGAAGCCAGGGATGGAATGTGATGATATTGAATGTAAAACTTCCTCCATAGATTTTTTTGTGTATTTTACTATTTAATCCCAAGTAGGGTAACATTGTTCAGAAAGGTTATGGGACCTTTAGGGGGTGGATCCTAATTGGAGGAAGTGTGTCACAATAGAAGCAAGCCTTTAGTTTTGCTGTTGTTCTGTTTTGTTATTTTGTTATTGTTGTTTTAAGGCTAGTAGGTTCACTCTATATACCAAACTGACTTGAACTCATTAAAATCTTTCTACCTCAGCCTCCTAAGTACTGGGAGTAATGGCATGACCCGTCACACACAACTTATTTTTTTGGGGGGGGTAAGTTTTTTAATATACCCTGCTTTTGTTCTCTCTTTACTTTCTCCATGCTGGTTGAATGATGTGACACCAACTTCCTGCTCCTGTCATGCTTTCTCTGTCATAATGGACTCTACCTTCTGGAACTGTAAGCCAAAATAAATTCTTTTCTTCCCTCAGTTTCCTTTAGATAGGTTTTTTTTTCCCAAGCAATGAGAAAGTAACTGAAATAACTACTATCCATGAGTATGGTGTACATCTCCATTTGTTTAGTTCTTTTTGTATTTAATCCATGTATTGTAGTTTTATGCATTTATATTTTACATAAACTTTGTTAGATTTATCACTAAGAATTTTATTTTTATTATGCTATTACATTGGATACTTCTTGTTAAACTTAAATATGCAATTAACTTTTGTATATTGACCTTATATCTTATGACTTTGCTAAGTTATATGCTAGTTGTAGTGTATTTTTTTTTCTTTTTTAGTTTTTGATGCTGGCTGGGGATTGAACCCAGTCCTTGTATATGCTAGGAAAGCAATGTGCCATAGTCTTTGACATTTTCTATGTAGGTTACCATGTCATCTGTGAATGAAGGTAGTTTTATTTCTTTCTTGTCAATATTTATCTTTTATTCTTTTTCCTTGCTTAATTGTCATAGCTAGAAGCTCTAGTACAATGTTTGGTAGCACTGGTATAAGCAAACATTCTAGTCTTATATCTTAACTTAGGGGGAAAGTTTTCAGTCTTTTACCATTAAGCAAACACCTTTTTACCTCTGAGCCATCTCCCTGGCCCCTTTTACCATTAAGTACATTAATTGTGGATTTCATAGATGCCTGCATCAGATTAAAAGTATTCCTTTCAACTCCTAGTTTCTGAAGTTTCTTTCTTAAAATATACTAAATGAATATTCATTTTATCAAATGCTTTTGCTGCATATATTACGATAGTTGTATGGTCTTTATTTTCAGAGTCTGTTGACATAGTAAATTATAATGATTTGAGAGTGGGGTACAATTAGGATGACTGGATCCTAGAAAGTAAAAAAAAAAAAAAAAAAAGGCAACAAAGCCTACACTTGCAACTCAAAGTTGATCTGACTTTTTAATCTCTTGCCTAGTTCCCTAGGCCTGTATTTCCATAAACAATCAGGACCCCTCCTGGGAGAGAGGTCTTTCATAGGATTTAAACATTGTGTTTAGTCAAGTTCAGCCCCCAGAACTTGGTGTCAGGGCTAGCCTCTCTGTGAGACAGCCCTAACCCTAACAAACCAGCTGTCCCTCTGGTTCACCTGAGCTAGAAGACAGCCTACCACCATAAGGTTATAAATACTTTTGCAATGGGAAGGCAGGCTCTCTGAACATCTGGGAACTTCCAGTTGTGGGTGAGTTTTTCCCTCATGGGGCTTGACCTAGGCCCTGGCCCAGGCGGGAGGGCCCCTTAGCCCTTACTCTCCACATGGGCTCCTTTACCCCCTCCAGCTCCCCACATGGCAGGAGCTCCTTGAACTTTCTTTTTTTCCCTTTTCTTTCCATGGTTTTTCCAGGGCCTCCATGTGGGATCTCTGATTATGTGGGCGCTTTTCCTTGGCCTTGTACTTCCCTCAATAATATAATAATTTAATAAATATCCTTCTCAATCTTTTTATTCAATTCTTTGATTAAAATTAGAAATGAACCTAGGGTTTGGGGATCAAGGACTTTCCTGGACCCAAGCACCCTGTTACAGATTGGTTTTAACCAGTCTTGTATTCTTAGGATAAATCACAATTTGCCATGAAGTATTAACCTTTTTTATATTTATTGCTAGATGTTATTTGTTAATTTTTCTGGGGAATTTTTTTATATGTTCTTGAGGCATATCAGTCTATAGCTTTCTTATAATGTCTTTGATGTGTGGCATTGATTGGATTTTGAGTTATAGCTACTTTTCAAAGAATTAGGCTGCAATTAAGGCTGATTTGAGGTAACAATGCAACAAGAAGGCCAAGTTTCTCTGAGACTTGTTTGCTTTCCTTTATTCTACAAACTATTTCTGACCTGTCTTCTTATAACTGAAGATGGGGTTAGACCCTCAAATAGACTCCCTTCTGTGCAGAACTCTGCATTTAATTTTTCTCCTTCCTTTGCCCTACTTTCAAGCCAATAACACAATGCACAAAAGAAGGCTTCTTTCCATATGTGATAGGCAGCTAATCCAAAATTTGGATGGTAAGCCCTCTGGTTACATTTCTTTTTCTATGCTTAGAAGTTCCTGCACACATTGTCACCAGTATTGAAGGCTTGTTGAGAGGAGTGCACTTAGCTTGTGAATGGGGGCACTTTCAAATTGTCCAACTTTCTTGGTAGAGGCTTGAGAGCTCTCTATAGGACTTTGAGTATTTAATAAGAATTTTTTTCTGAGTAATGATTACAGCTGTACAAGAAACAGAAAGATGAAAGCCTCAGTTGCCTGCTTAATATGTAAATCTATCCAGTTATGTGTGAGTGTTTTTAATGAAGTAACTTGCACTTCTGTTTCTTACATTGAGAGTGATTGATGAAAAAAAATGCTTTACAATCCCATCAAAAGCCAACAGCCAGTAGGCTAGTTGAAATGGTCTGTGGTGCTGCCTGGCTTGGGTCCAGCAGGCATTGGAACTGGGTTTCAGCTCTCGGTTCACAACGGGTTTCTGTTTATCTGGGCATTAGGAAATAGATTTCATATCCCTATCTGATCTTAAACAGCTGTTGATAATGTATTATGAAAGAATTTCACTCATCCATATACATAGGATTCATTCTCCTTCCCATATTGGATATAGGCATTGTGTTGAGTGCTTTGCTTATGTTATCACCTTCAATGATCATAACAATCTTTGAAGACAGGACTTCATACGTCCTTACTTTACAGACAGAGAAACAGGTTTGGAGAAGATGAGTCCGTTTTAGCTAGACTGGGATTCAAATTCAGATCTCCATCGCTTTCAACCACAAGCTCTTATAACATTTCACTGTCTTTCTTACTGTAAGAATGATGATATCCACCTGCAAGAATTAGCTCCCTTGTAACTACATGAATTTAGAAAGATGAGGAGTGTTCTGTGTGTCTGTGGTGACAAAAATCCATGCAGGGATAGAGCGATGGCTTAGCAGTGCAATGCCAAAGGAGCCGGTTCAATTCCCCATGAACTGCATAAGGCAGATGCACAAGGTGGCACATGTATCTGGAGTTCCTTTGCAGTGGCTAAATGCCCTGGTGTGCCTGTTCTATCTACCTGTTTCCTTCTCCTCCCCCTCCTTTCGCTCAATAAATAATTTTTTTTAAAAAAAGAAAAAATCGATGCAGACAGAAGCTTGAGTCAAGCACACATACACACCTTTCAGCTTTTTCATAAGTACAGTGATTTAAACAGCATGTCTTGTGAAGCCTGGCTTAAGATATGTAACTCTATCAGTAAGAATCCCAGAACTAAACCGGGAGTGGTGGCCCACGCCTTTAATCCCAGCACTCGGGAGGCAGAGGGAGGAGGATCTCCGTGACTTCGAGGCCACCCTGAGACTCCATAGTGAATTCCAGGTCAGCCTGGGCTAGAGTGAGACCCTACCTTGAAAAAAAAAAAAAAGAATCCCAGAACTCTCTCCTGTCATCTGTGTCGCGCTCCCAACCAGCCGTGCTCTAACTAGGCTTGAGGCTCTGAAACTACCTCTTGTTATGGTAATTGAGATTTCAAAAAGAGTTGTACTTTCCCCATTCTCTGTTCTCTCAGTCTGGGTCTGAGGGATTTGGCTCTAAGCCTTCATGCACCCTAGCTAAGAGCAAAGGCAGCTTCCTCCCAGCCATCACCTTTGTTGACTGACTCTCATGTCCCCAGGGGAGGTCAGTAGAGGGTCCAGCAAGCCTGGCTAGGCTCAAATCAATCCTCCTTTCCCACACTCCATGCAGCACAATACACATCCCCACACTTCAGTCCCTTTTCCCCCAAAGGGAAAAATGACAAACACAGCATCTGTCTTGCAGCGGACACATCTTGAGTCACTATACACACAAGCACCCACAGACAGGATCCTCACAACAGTCCCATGAGAATCCTTATTTCCATTTCACAGATAGATAAACTGAGGCACAGAGAGGTTCAGCTAGGTTAAGCCTCCCAGCTTGCAAGAAGCAGAAAGTGGATTTGAATGCAGAGTGTAATAAGAGTAGACCTGTGTTCGTTCTCTCATAATAGTCACTAGCTACATGTGGTTATTTAAGTGAATTGAGATAAAAATTTTAAATTCAGTTTCTAATTTATACTAACCTCATTTCAAGTGTTCAGCAGCCATATGTGGCTTGTGTTTGGTGTATGGGATAGTGACCATCTAGAATGGTTCCATCATCAGAGACAGTTCTATTGCATAGTAATAGGCTGCCTTCTGTGCTTTTAAAACTTGAAAAGGGCCTTACAATTTTGGCCCACACAGAAGGCAATCTGAGTGTGATCTTCCCATATTCTTGGGTTGCCCTCCACTTATCTTTCTCTCTCCAAATTAAAAAAAATATATGTACTATATTTATTAGAGAGAGAGAGAGAAAGAAAGAGAGAGTTGGCAGGTCAGGGTCTCCAGCCACTGCAAACAACCTCCAGATGCATGAGCCACCTTGTGCATCTGGCTTACATGTGTACTTGGGAATTGAACCTGGGTCCTTAGGCTTCGCAGGCAAGTGCCTCAGCCACTAAGCCATCTTTCCAGACCCCTCTCAACTTTTTGCTCTTCACCCTTTGAGTTTGAGTGATGGGTAGGAAAGTATTTTGGACTCTTTAAAGACTAAGCTTTAATGTCTGACCCGAGCTTTATGAACTAACTGTAACAGAATCTGGTGGTTCAGGAAAAGTCTTTAAACGTTAAAACCTGAGGTCTTATCTGTTTATAACAAAGAATTTGGAATAAACAGACCCAGAAGGGTAGTTTATAAACAACTACATTTATTCAAGGGAGTCAGGTGGGTGAGAGAGTGTAAACCAAGGAAAGGGCAATGGATGCTCCCACATTGTCTGAGAGCCCATGTGCGAGTTAAACATGGGCCTGGGAAAAATGTGTAAAGGGATTTTCTAAAAAGAATCACACTCTAAATTAAATCAGATTTCGAGAGGGATAAAGAGGCTCAGAGAGCTCCTAGCATGTGGCAGGCAGGAGAGGGTAGGGAGTCCATGTGGGAGTAGGGGTTGGGGTATACCCCATCTCAGCCCAGCAGGGCTAAGATGAGGAGAGCTTACCAGAGCAGGGACCTGAAAGTTCAGGAGAGGCAATATGCCAAAAAGGAGGCCTTACCAATCTGTTAAGGATATATTTATAATGTTATTGTAGTGGGCTTTACTCTCAGTCTCAGGTGAGCCTGATTGGTCTGGTCTCAGGAAGTAGTAGACATACCTGGATGGGGTGAGAGTTGATTGGATGAGAACAGATCCGACTCTGAATTCTGGTTCTGCTACAGCAGGCAGGCGGTGTTACATCTCTTTCATTCCCCCTTTTGGGCCCAATCCTGACTAATTTTCCCTCACAACCTCTTTACTACCACCAATTTGACCTCAGACCTCTCCTGGTGATTTAATGATTAAAGAGCTGTGGCTTCTTATCAGGCTTTTGTGCTAGGTCTGCAGGCTCCTTCTGGAAGCATCATGCTATGGCAGGGAAAGGAAAGATGCCCCTTGATTCTTCTTTCTCTAGATGCCAGCCCTCTATCAACTCAATCTGATAGATTGCCCAAAGAGGGGAGAAAATGGAGCTTCTGAATGGGCAGGCATCTTCACAAGATTCCGCAGGCAACCAACCATGTTGCAGACAATGATTACCCAACAGGTGGCTATCTATAGGGTAAGCTTTGGGGGAAATTCAATAAGCTGTATGCTTTCTCTGGGCTTTCCCAGTAGTCCATGGTGCCTTCTCTCCAGAGAAGTAAGTCATTTGTTGAAAAGTTGAAGACCAAAAGAAAGAGAGAGAGAGAGAGAGAGAGCACCAGCCAGCCAGGTGTGGTGGCACATGCCTTTAATCCCAGAACATACGAGGCAGAGGTAGGAGAATCACTGTGGGCTACCCTGAGACTACATAGTGAATTCCAGGTCAGTCTGGGCTAGAGCAAGACTCTACCTCAAAAAATTAAAAAAAAATCATTTTATTTAGTTTTTATTTTGTTTGGATGCTGGGTGAAGGTAGACATGTTTGGTTTTTCAGATGGGACACATCATACCTGGTCCCATGATTTCTTTCCTAGGAGTGAGTCAGTTTGAGGAGTTTGGTGGTGGTGGTATTTGAGTGTTTCCAGGTTCCTGGCATTTTGTTAAAAGAATTGAAAAAGCACACATGGATAGTAGAGCAACAACATGTTTTATTTAGAAACTAAGTGAAATTACAGATCAGACATGCTGCAAAACAGCAGTGGGATTCTGGAGTCTTAATAATCAAGGAACCTCTGGATAGTGTTTGGGGTTCCTTTTTATGAGGTCTAGGAGAAGGAGGAACTGGTTGATAAGGGGTATAGTATGAGTGATACTCTTTTTTAACAAAATATTTTTATTTATTTGCAAGAAGAAAGAGAGATAGAGGAGAAAGACAGAATTGCCATGCCAGGGCCTCTGGCCACTGCAAACAAACTCCATAAGCATGTGCCACTCTGCATCTGGCTGTACATGGCCACTGGGGAATTGAACCCAGGCCAGCAAGGTTTGCAAGCCAGTACCTTCAACCACTGAGCCATCTCCCCATCCCAACAGGGTATTTCTATGTAGCCTAGTCTGGCCTAGAGCTCACTCTGTAGCCAAGATGGCCTCCAACTCACCATCCTGTTTATACCTCCTTTTTTAAAATTTAAAATTTTTATTTTTTTAAAGATAGGGTCTTTACAGACATGTGTCTTTACACCTAGCTATTTTTGTATTTCTTTTTTTTTTTTTTTTTTTTTTTTTTTTTTGGTTTTTCGGGGTAGGGTCTCACTCTAGCTCAGGCTGACCTGGAATTCACTATGGAGTCTCAGGGTGGCCTCGAACTCACAGCGATCCTCCTACCTCTGCCTCCCGAGTGCTGGGATTAAAGGTGTGTGCCACCACGCCCGGCTCTAGTTTTGTATTTCTTTATTCAGTCACTTGTAGCCCAGGCTGCCTTGGATCTTACCATGAAGCCCAGACTTGCCTCAAAATCTGATTCTTCCTGCCTCAATTTCCCAAATGTTGGGATTATAGACAGATATCTTGTTTTTTTTTTTTTTCGTTTTATTTATTTATTTATTTATTTGAGAGCGACAGAGAGAGAAAGAGGGAGAGAGAGAGAGAAAGAGAGAGAGAGAGAGAATGGGCATGCCAGGGTCTCCAGCCACTTCAAACGAACTCCAGATGTGTGCGTCCCCTTGTGCGTCTGGCTAACATGGATCCTGGGGAATTGAGCCTTGAATCAGGGTTGTTAGGCTTCACAGGTAAGCACTTAACCACTAAGTCATCTCTCCATCCCCAGATATCTTGTTTGGATGGACATGCCATTTTTTTCTGTACTATGGGTTTTTTTCTTTCCATAATACATCTGATTTTAATCATGCACTGTCATAAGATAGAAAATAGGGAATTTTTCCTAAAAGTTCACCAAGAGGACAGAGTTTCCCTTACTATGCATGCATATAAACTGACTCACGCCATATTTGCCTCCTGTATTATTTTTCCAGAGGTTTTAGAACCTGTTTGAATGGAAGCAGAGTGTTGCCATAGGTTTGTCAAGGAGGAGCAACTCACTCCATTGCTTGAAGTAGGGTACCCATGCAGCTCAATGAAGGTGAGGTTATTAGGTTGCTAGGTGCATTGTTACTGAAGGGGAAAAAGGCAAAAGATAGCTTTTTGGAGACAGCAATAGAGCTTGTCGGTAGAGATTAGCTGTGGAAGGGTTGGTGTGCTAGGGTTTAGAAGGCAACCCTGGGAACAAGGTGTACTCTGAGATACTACTGTTCAATAGTAAATAGTGAAGAAAGAACAGGAGCAAAATAGCTTTATATAGATGGTCAGCCAGGGACAGAGGCTCAAGGAGATGCCACTTTGCCTGCCCTGGCAAGAGTAGAACCTGTGTCTGACCTAGTCTCATCCAAAATGGCTGCAAGAATTCCTCCGAAGCTGCTTCCTGTTTCTTCCTCAGCCTAGCACACCTGGATTGTCTGAATGCTCTTGTGTACACCAGCCAATCAGATGTCTCCTTTACACACCTGATCTTGATGACAAGACTCATCCTAATTGGATATTTAATCCATATGTGGTGGGTTGAATCAGATGTCCCCTATCAACTCATGTATTCTGATTGCTAGGTCCCCAGCTAATGGCAATTTGGGAGGTGGAGCCTTGGTAGAGGAGGTGTGTTGCTGGGGGCAGGCTTAGGGGTGTTATAGCCAATTTCCCCCTGTCAGAACATAGCTCATTCTCCTGTTGCTATTTTCCACCTGCTATGGCAGAGGTGATGTCCAGCCTCTGCTCATGCCATGCTTTCCCCTGCCATCATGGAGCTCCCCCTCAAGATAGTTCCTCCCTTTCCAGCAAATAAAATAAGTTAAAGTAAGCTGGTCACGGTCCAAAGCCAAAATAAATAACCTTTCTCCCATCATCTGATTTTGGTTGGTGCTTTGTCCCAGCAATGAGAAGGCAAGTAGCTATAGCACATATAAAGGATCCTAACCACGTGTGTGATTCTCTGCTTGGTGCACACATTCTTCTGGTTGCCGAATCTCTTGTTCCTTGCTTTGGCAAGCTTTTCCCCTTCCCAGCAAGGTTTACTGCTTGGGCATTTTTCTTCCAGCTTTCCATGTGTACCTTTCTCTGGGGTCTTCCTCGTTTACCCATGCAAGTAAAGCTATCCTAGAGTTCTTCACTCTCCCGGGCTTTGCTTCCTGACTCCTTTTGGTAAGCTCCTTTGGCCTGGGTATTTTCCTGTTTGCTATTTACATTTATTTTGCTTCTGGATGTTTTCTTATTTTACTACAGGGGTAATTTCTCTTTAAACCCCAATATTTACTATCTAATCTCATAACCTTTTCTGATACCCCCATGTGAGTGTGAATGTAAAAGGGATCTTTAGGCTTAGACTGTTATGTTTTACCTTTCACACGTGCGTGTGTGCGTGCGTGTGTGTTTCAGATACTCCCCTCCTACTGGGAGATTCCTCTGTGAAGATTCTATCTCCTCTGCCCTTTTGCAGCCAGGCAAAGTGGAGGATTTCCATCTGGTTTGTACCTTTCAGCTAGTCTTCCCCCCCCCTTTGATCCTAAGTCTCTCTAAAATAAACTTCATAATTCATAACTTACTCTTCTTGGAGTCATTTTTTTTTCAATTCTTTTGGTAATTTGGAAAAGGACCCAAAATTTGGGGTCTATAGGTCTGGGATCTCCTGCATCTTTATAGAATTTAATCCCTTCCTGCACCCAGAAATCTTGCATCAATAGGAAGCTGAAGGAGATCTGCAAGGCTAAGCAAGGTGAACAAATCACATGAGAGATGTGATCCAGTGAAATACTGATTTTACCAATTGACTGAGAGACAGTTCTTCCCTTTCCAGAAAATAAAATAAAGTAAGCTGGTCACAGCCCTAAGTGTGTTGTAATTGTCTTTTGACTTGTCTGTTTTTTCCTGTGTGTATTGAGGGTGAAGGGGCCTAGTCTTTGTCAGGGTTCAGGAGATAGGGGACTCTGAACTGGCATCTTTCTTAGGGTAGTGAGGTTTATTTTGTATTGGTGGGAGACAGGGAGTAGTTCAGAACAGGAGGGAGAGGGGAACACCACATAAGGTTTGAAAGAAGAGAAGTGGGTCAGTGGGAGAACAATGTGTTTTGGAGTGAAAGTGGAGGGAGGAAGCTGTGGACAGTGAAGCAATGGTCGCTGGCTTCAGAAAATGGACTGGGGAGGGGTGGCTGCCCAAGCCAGTATCAGTGGCCCAGCTCTACTGCATGATGAGGCAGCCCAGGCAAGTAGATGGAAATTCTGACAGCCTGGGGAAGAAGAGTAAAGGGAAGGAAGGGCACCAAATTCCCTGTTAGACCTAGAGAGAAGGGGAAGGAATCTGAATAGGAAGTGGAAGGTAAAAGAGGGAACTCAACCAAAGAAGGGCTGAGAGGGAGAGAAAATAGAAAGGAGGGGGGTACTTACAGCAGGGAGAGAGAAGAGGGACCAAGACAGAGACCAAAAGGGCACACAACTTAGGTCAACAAGAAGCTGTGGAGAGAGGGGCAAGGCTAATCCACCCTTTGAGGAGGGAAATTTGACATGTGAGGGAAGGTCCTTGGGATGTGTGCAGAGGTGTGAGCTGGGGGTCCTGGGAATGAGCCATGCTGTCTGGATCCCTGTTGAGCAGTTTTGGGTAAATGAGGCCTTTGAAGTCTCAACTCCTATAGCAGGTAGTCACAGAGTTCCAGGGCTAGCTTTTCCACTTGATTGGGGGCAGAAGGGAGTGGTGATAGAGCTTTGAGACCCTAACAGTCATATTCCCCAGTTCCTACTACAGAGAACAGAGAATGACCCAGAGTCACTGCAAGTACTTTTCTGAGTGATAAGAATTTTAGAACTTCAATGACAGTGACATGAAATTCCCAATGAGGATTGCTAGTCCTTGAGAGAAAGTTCTGCTTATATATTAGGCCCATGGGTGGAGCCAGCAGTATCCTGCTTAGGGAGCTGGAACAGGCCTGAACTAACTAGGAAGTAGTTGATTAAATGGAGCCCTGGTATCTGGCAGAGGTAATTTCTCCCCAGGGCTGGTTGAACAAAAAGTATTCTGACACTTGTAAAGAAGTTAGTAAGGAAGACTTTATTCAAGGCTGTTCAAATAGGGAAAGAGGCTGAATTAAACTTTGAATACATTGAGGACAAGTGGGGATTTATAGCAAACAGAGTAAGGTGCAGAATGAAAAATTTCTAAGAGGAGTTTGATTAAACATCAAGCGCAGGGGAATTTATACTAACTGACTTAAAAGGAAAATAGACTTTATTTTTGTTTTTGCTATTAGAGATTGAACCCAGGTAAAAGATACCACTCGATCTTAGGTTTAATGGTGGGGGATGAGGAGTTTGATCAGATATCAAGGGTGTTTAGGTACCTATGGTAGGGATATATTTGCTCAACTATCCTAACAGAATTTTTTGTTAAAGGTACCTGGAGAAAAAGGTAGGTGAAGGACAAGACCAAGGATGAGGCTTTGTTGAAAAAGGGGGCTTAGAGTTATCTGGCTGAAATTTTATCAAGGAGGGAGCCTTTGTCTGCATTGTCTGCTGGGCCATAGTTTTGCTCATGCCTGGCATTTGTTGTGAGGGGACTCAACTGAGAAATCAGAAAGGGAACTCTGGTCCCTGGATCCAGAAGGTGTCCCTCAACAGAAAATCCTGGCGCTGTCCCAGCCAAACTGCAAATGATGGATGATGTTAATGAGCATGGCTAATCAAAATTAACCATGAATGGTACCGCAGAGCTGCTCTTCTTCCTAGATATCCAGCCCACTTCCAGGATGGAACATTGAACAATCACAATGGCCCTCATGTGCGTGAAGGGAAATTGCATGACAAGAAATGGCATGCACAGTGGCTCACCCTAATCACATGAGGGCTGCTCGAAAATGGAAACTTCCCCAGCCCATTCTTCTTGGGAAGTTCTTCTGTTCTTGCCTGCTGGACTCTTTTCAGTGTACCAGATACACTTACAAAAACTTGTTGCTTTTTCTAGTCAGGTCTAAAGGATGATTTTTTTTTTTTTTTGCCATTTGGCCAAATCCCCCAGCAATTCACCTGTTTTATTTGTAGGTAGGTGTGGCTGGAACAGAGCCACAAGCACATGGAAGATAGGACATAGGATCTCATGTAGGGAAATTTAGAAGAAACACGCACCTCCCTGAGCCTCCCCATGGAAGAAAGTTAAGTGAGCAAATGGTGATGATAAAGAAGAATAGTATGGGGAAAGTATCAAAGCAGAGACCAGGAAATTCAGATGAGAAATGGATAATAGAGTTAACCCATGGTTACCCCCAGTTTACAGAAATCACACAGGTAGCAGGCCAAGAGTTTAGAGGAAATACCCACATGGTACATATAGAGTGTGAAAGCAATGTACACATGGTAGACTCAGAGGTTAGAGAAAAATCCTACATATAATTAAAGTGAAGGTTTATCTCAAAGCATAAAGCACATAGAAGGTAATCAGAAAAATATCCAGGCCTAGAACTAGTGCTGAGTCAGACTTCCATATGTTCAAACAGAGATCATAGGGCAGAGAGAGGGGAGATCAGCATGGACAAGCCTTTATAGTTGATTGAAAATGCATTCTTTTGTCAGACTCAGGTATGTAAGGGAAGACCTAATTGGTTTGCAGATTCACAGGGCTGACCCCAAAGGCCAGCCCACCTAGGTAGTGTGCTAGACTGCGGAGGCAGCAGGGGCTGCAGTTGTTGTGGATGAAACTGGATCAGACATGAGTTCCACTTCTGCCAAAGCAGAGTGGCATCTTCTGATTCTCTTTGGGCTCCAGACACTAACTGAACCTGCCTAAAAGAAGCTGGCATTCTCTTGACTCTCCTTCAGTCTGTTAGTACATTCTAAAAATGTTTTACCTTATAATGGGTTTGGGGGGGGTTTAGGAAGAAGTCCTATAACTCCAAACCCCGAGTTTGTGTCTGTTTTTAACCAAAAAAATTGGATAAAACTGAGAAGGATTATTTATAAACCATTACATTTTATTTAGAAATAACAGGGATATGAGGGAGTATGAGGGTTGGAGAACTGAGGAAGGGAAAGTGGATGCACCCGTCGGCCTGAGAGCCCATGTGGGAAGTGAGCATGATCCTGAACTATGAAAAGAGATTTAAAGAGGAAAGAGAAGAAAGTGCAGAGTGTTCCTGCCATGAAGGAGGCAGGAGGGGGTAGAGAGCCCATGTGGGAGTAGGGGAGGCTCACCAAGAACCTGGAATTCAGGAGAGATGAACAGACAGCAAAAGAGGGGGTCTGCCCAACTGGTAAGCCTCTGTTTATAACCTTATTGTGGTAGGCTTTACCTTCAGGCTC
This sequence comes from Dipus sagitta, assembly GCA_036346955.1. NCBI lineage: Eukaryota > Metazoa > Chordata > Mammalia > Rodentia > Dipodidae > Dipus > Dipus sagitta. The sequence continues at coordinate 116,435,445 of CM070776.1, read as the reverse complement.
AAGTGAGCCAGAGTGACAACTGATTGTTCTGGGCTAGGGGCTGGCTCAAGAAGAGGCCAGCCATGGAGCCAAGTTTTGGGGCTGAGTTTAACCAACCTCATTGCCGGGATCAGATTTAAATTCTAGGAAAGGGGAACGCCTTCCCAGGAGGGGATCACTTTGCTTATGGAAAAACTGATCTAGGGAACTCCTTTAGTTGACAGATAAGGAGGGAAGAAATCCTGCTTTGATCTCTAGTAAAGTGGAGATTACAAGGGCAGACTTAAAAACATTCCTGTTCTTTACTTTTGTGGCCCAGTCACCCTAAACTACCTAACAATGCTACCTGACTCCTTCTCAACCTGATAGTCATAAGGATGTTTTGTCAGACACAGAGGTGGGTAATACATGGATTTTGAAGTGCTAAAGGTAATTTGGTTCTGATTCTGCAACATTCCATCTCTCCATGATCAGCCCATTTGGCCTTGTCTGAAGTAGATGCTTCACTCTTTGGGAACTTTAGTTCTCACCTGCTACAATAGCCTTAAAACCAAGAAATGGTCTGTCTGGGTCCTCTATTGTGAACTCCAAACCTAATGGTTGGAAGTCTAATAGATAAATACGGGGTCCTGGGGTGCTTCCTGGAACCCCAAGCCCCGAGTCCATATCTGCAAACTAACCAAACAATTGGCAATTTCAGACCTAAAAGCCACAGGTATAGAATCATGCCTAGAGGCATTTCCCCCCCCCCAAATAACTGACTGCTGCTCCCATAAGGCATAACCCACAACCCCATGGGGAATACCTGCAACCCCACTGAGGACCGTCCTCAACAGAATGGGGTCAGGGACATGGAAAAGAGGGTACCAACACATGATGTATCCTTATGAAACACCTTGCTAATAATAATAATAATAATAAACATTAAAAAATGAGAAAAAACACATTTTATTCAGACATCACAGAGATGTGTGGAAGGGAAAAAACCCTGAGGGCTGAGGAAGGAAAGGTGAAGTGGGGAGAAGGGAGATACATCACGTGGAGTCCAGGATCCTACAGATATGAATATGGATCTTAGATAGGAAAAAAAAAAACACAAAAAGGGATTTTTAAAAAAGTGTTCTTACAAAAAGAATAATGACAGTAATAAAAATAAGAAGTGCGCCAGGCATGGTGGCACACACCTTTAATCCAGCACTCAGGAGGCAGAAGTAGGAGGATCACCGAGAGTTTGAGGCCACCCTGAGACTCCATAGTGAATTCCAGGTCAGGCCTGGGCCAGAGTGAGACTCTACCTGAAAAACCAAAAACAATTTTAAAAAAAAGCAGCTCTCTTCCCACCACAGAATAGCTGCTGTGGTGGGCCATGGGAGTCTTACTAGCGCAAGACTCAAAAGTGCTGCTGCCACTTTTCTGGAGAGAAATTGTGAGTCTACCCCTTGGTCAGAGAAGATATACTTTAGAATTTACGCCAGCAACCCTGGACACACCTGCATGAGGCCTGGGTTCAGAGAAATCCACCTATACCTGGGCTAGGTGGGCAACAAGAGAGATCTGATTGGGTGAGATGGGCAAATGCTAAATCCCACGACTGAAGCAGACCAGCTGAGATAGGTGAGGTCAGCTGAGCAAGGGTATGATGTAAGATCATCTTAGGATTTCTCCCTTACAGGCCTCGCCAGGCCTGTCTACTCTGGAAGGCTCCTGGACTTACGTATTTATCAAAATGGTAAATTAAAGAATGATTGCAAACTTTGCCATATTAGCTTTTGGGTTTTTATTTTTTTTTTATCTTACCTCTTTTGTGCTTCTATTGCCCATTAGATATCTGGACCCTCTATTTCTGTCTAATCTCTTCAGAATTGAATAAAACCTCCTCCTTTTTTTTTGAGGTAGGGTCTCACTCTAGCCCAGGCTGACCTGCTGACCTGGAATTCACTATGTAGTCTCAGGGTGACCTTGAACTTATGGTGATCCTGTTATGGGATCCAGTGTTGCACAAGTAAGACATTCGACCCACAGAATGTGAGGCAATGTTTTATTGGGTAAAAAAGAAAAGAAAAAACGAAGCCTGGTATACCAAGTCTTCACTCCATATTCTGAGTGAAACCCTGAACTGTTCAGAGTGTCAGCTTTTATTGGAAATAACCACATGATATTAGAAAAAAAACAACAAAAATCAGGATGTGAGTTAAACCCTAAATCACAATTTACATGTGACAGTTACAGCCATAAAAGTAAAGAAAAAGGAACTTGTAAACAGATCTGTTGGTCAGTTACAGGAAGTGCCACCTGGGGGTGTGAGGTAGGCCTGTGAACAGGACTCCTGCTTATCTTAAGGAACTGCTCAACGATGCAGGCCCCAGGAAATGCTATTCATCCCAGCAGAGTCTCTTGTTTACCTGCCATTAGCAGAGCCTCCTGTTTGCCTACCATCAACAGAGTCTCCTACAAGGAAGTGGCTTCTATATTTCCCTAGGCTAAGTGTAAAGAAATGTAGAGAAATATTACATTTTCCTCTCTTTACAATCCTCCTACCTTTTCCTCCCCAGAGCTGTGTTTAAAGGCATGTGCCACCATGCCTAGCTAAAAACCTCTTGTGTTAAAAGAGGTTAGTTAAGTGCGGGATATTGTACAGTGGTAGATCACTTGCCTGGCATGCATGAGGATCTGTGTTCAGTCCCCAGTACTACAAACTAACAAAAAAGCTAATTAAATATTGCTCACAAAGTTTGAATTATTGACAAAGGAAGATTGAAACTAGATGTCCCAAAGTAGGAAATTTAGACAAGAGGGGTCAGAAAGCTTTCATGTAGGTGTTTGTACAGGTGTCTGTCTAGAGGTGGGAGCTAGAGGGGGCATGGGTTGCTGTTTTCTTTTTCTATGTCTGAAGTCAGCTCAGATATTTTGACAATGTCCCAGATTCATAGGTCTTTCTAAGAGAAATTAGGCAATGTTCTACCCTTTTCCTAAAAAGGACAGAAAAATGAAAGGCTTCAAGCTAAACCTGGACTCTCAGGTAAAATGCAACTGTGTCAGCAGAACACGGTCTCATTGGCTCATTATCAGGCAAGGTCAGGACTTCATTTCTCACAGCTTCTGAAAGCCACAGTCTGTTAGAAAAAAAATTTTCCTGAGGGTTTCATACAGTTTGCTCTCACTTGTTCTCCCAAGTGTTCTTGCGGAATCTGCTGCTTTTCTGTCTTTGCTTGGGCCTCCTTTTAAAATGCTAATTAAATTTGCTTGATCTCTGCTCTTCCCTCCCCCAGCTAATTTTGGAGATCAAGAAAGGGAGTTTGAAATCTATAAAAGATGAACTTGTCTTTCCACCTGAGCTACCTTTGTATTTCATTCCCTTTTATTGCAGGAAATTGTGCAGGGGCCCTAAACACTAACATACATAACATTGATTGTATTCTGCATAACAAATTGGATTAGGATAATTACCACACAGATGTTAAAAAACTCTGAATGCAAATCAATGCAATTAGTCATGACTTAATATACTATAATTCACACATTGGAATGTCTTATTGTGATTATACTATTTTAGAACTAAATGCTTTAACAAAAAAGTGGGGGGGATGTAGAAAAGGATTCTTTTGCTCTGGTGCAGCACGTGCTTTGAACAAGAAATTGTCTTATGCTAATTTGGAATTTCACTACTCAGAATTCTTATTAACTAATCAGATCCTTCAATTTCTCTTGCCCCCTTTTATATAAAGCAAGCAGCTTCTTTAGCTAGACAATTTCATGCGCAATTCAACTTGAATGCCACCATTATGAACAAAGGAATTTGCACATAGATGCTTTTGACAAACATGGCTTTAGAAAACCCACGCTTTGGGTGGTAGCAGGCAGGCCCTCCCTCACTGATAGCAGGGACCCTGAGACAAAGCAGATGGAGTGCAAGCAATTGGAATGGGTCCAAGTGGCCTGCATTAAGAAGACCTGTCACAAGGGAAGTAGGCTCAGAGCTGCCACAAAGGGCCTTGCTTCTTGAGCTTAGCTGAGTGCTTGAGTAGGTTTCTGAACTCCAGTCCCAGATCCCTGCTTTAGGTTGTGCAACCAAGTGTAAGGCTGCATCAATCCAAGGGAAAAGCACTCTTTGCTAATTCACACAAGCTATCTTATATGCACAAGGCAGGAATTTGGTCACAGAGAAAAAAAATAAGTATCACTGCAAGAAATAACAGTAGTTGAGTCCCCTGGAGTGGGAACTATGAATTCAATTCAATTTCTGGAAGTGAATTTTTTGGCTTATCCTTTTTTAAAATTTAAAATGTTATTTATTTTTAATTTTTATTATAGACAACTTCTGTAATTATAGACAATTTCCTTAATTATAGACAATAAACCATGATAATTCCCTCCCCCCTCACTTTACTCTTCACAACTCCACTCTCCATCATACCTCTTCCCCCTCCCAATCACTGTCTATTTTATTTTGATGTCATCATCTTTTCCTCCTATTGTACTAGTCTTGTGTAGGTAGTGTCAGGCACTGTGAGGTCATGGATATCCAGGCCATTTTGTGTCTGGAAGAGTGCATTGTAAGAAGTTCTACCCTTCCTTTGGCTCTTACATCCTTCCCACCACCTCTTCCACAATGGACCCTGAGCCTTGGAAGGTGTGATAGAGATGTTTCAGTGCTGAGCACTCCTCTATCACTTCTTCATAGCACTAAAGTGCCTTTTGAGTCATCCCAGAGGTCACTACCATCTGAAAAGCAACACTTCTCTAATCTAAAAGTGAGAGTAGTATAAATATATAGGTATGAACATTAAGAAAAGTGCTTACTGGGCAGATTGGTGAACATAATATATAAATTTAGCCAAACACCAGCAGGTGTTACACCCCTAGGGCTCATGACTTCCCCTGTCATAGGTTTTCAGTACCAGGCATGTATTCCCTCCCATGGAATGGGCCTACAGTCCAATTAGAGAGCAGTTGGTTTCTCCCATAACAGACATGCCACTATCGCACCCATTGGCTCCTTTGGCCTGGATGGCCCAAGTTAAGGCTTATCGTTTCTCAGGGTTTATCCTTACTTAGGCTGGCTTAGAATTGCTTACAGCTCAAGATGCTTTTGGAACTGTGATCTACGTTTTATACTCTGATTATATGCTTTTAAAAAATTGTCTTGTATCTGTTTAAAAAATAATGCAGGGGGCCTGGGGGCTGGACTTGTGACATTATCCTCCCTTGCCACATTTAGAAAATAAAAATACAGACTTTCCAATCAAATTTAAATTTTAGATAGAAAACAAATGCTTTTTAGTGATAAGTGTACGTGTGTATGGGTATTGGTATGTGTTCATGCAGGTACACTGACGTGTGTGTGTATGCATATGGAGTCCAGAGGTTGACATCAGGTGTCTTTCTCAGTGGCTCTCTACCTTACTTTTTTTTTTTTGTTTTTTTTTTCGAGGTAGGGTTTCACTCTAGCCCAGGCTTACCTGGAATTCACTATGGAGTCTCAGGGTGGCCTCGAACTCACGGCGATCCTCCTACCTCTGCCTCCCACGTGCTGGGATTAAAGGCGTGCGCCACCTCGCCCGGCTTTCTACCTTACTTTTTGAGATAGAGTCTCTAATTGAACCTAGGGCAAATGATGCAGCTAGACTAACTAGCCAGAAAGGCCAAGGAATCCTCCTGTCTGTGCCTTCCCAGTGCTTGACTCATGGGTGCATTTCACTGTTCCTGGCATCTGACATGGGAGCTGGGCATCCAAACTCAGGTCCTCATGCTTGTATGGCAAGCATTTTACCCACTCAGCCAACTTTCCAACCCCACAACTGCTTTTCTATTGGTACTGGGGATTGAATCCAGAGTCTGTGCATGTCAGGCAAGTGCTCTACCACTGAGCTGTATACCTAGACCTCTTTTTGAGGCATTTTATGGGTGACAGGGTCCTGAAAGTAAATTGAAAGTGGATGAAGACATGGAATGTCCTTGGGCCTGTAAAGGAGAATGTGGGCCATCCTTATCTCTGTTTCCTGGGGGAGTCCTTCTACTTTATGAAATAATCACCCCCTTCCAAGAAGGTCCTTCCTGGAAGATTAAGATTTCTGGGAAGTTTTTCCTTTCCTAGAAAACATGACCCTGCCAGACACCTGATGTCAGGACTGGACTGAACCAGCTCAGTCCCCACTCCCATAAAAGATCTCAACCTGAGACTCAGGGTGGGCTTCTCCATTTTCTAGGAAACCCCTCTTGCCTTCTTCTTAGGCAAGACCTCCATATTCATTCTTTGTTTGAGCTCTTTTGCTCCGAAGCTCTTAGCTCTCTCTTTCTTAAAAGTGATAATCAAGTCCTTCTAAATCTTACCCTGTGGTCTGTGAAATTCACTCGTGGAATTCATCATAGCCCCGAGGCCACTGTCTCTGAGAGCCTGGTGTGGCCTTGGATCTTCCAGGGCCCTAGTCCCTGAGTTATCACCCACCCAGTAGCCAAGACAAGGCTCTGCTGCTCTCAAAGGCACCCACAATTCCTGTATCATTTTTACATTTTATTTTGTCACAGGGTCTTACTAAGTTCATCAGTCTGGACTTGAATTCACTCTGTGGCCCTGGTAAGCCATGAGGTTATGATCCTCTTGCTTCAGCCTCCCTAGTAGCTGGGATTGTTATGGGGTATTTGAACTCCAAACCATGAGTGTTGGTTTGCTTTTAACCAAAGAAATGGATAAAGCAAGAATGAGAAGGTTAATTTGTGAAACACCACATTTTTATTCAGGAATATACAAAGGAGAGAGAGGAAAGGAAGATGGGCACACCCACATCGTCTGTGAGGCCATGTGGGAGAACAAACATGGGCCCTGGAACATGAAAAGGGATTTAGAGAGGAAAACAGAGAAAAGGTAGAGAGCTACTACCATGTGGGAGGCAGGAGGGGGTAGAGAGCCCACGGTAGAATAGGGGAGGCTTACCAGGCAGGAACCTGGAAGTTCAGGAGAGATGAACAGCCAGCAAAGTGAGGTCTTGGTAAGCGGCTACATATAACCTTATTGTAGTGGGCCTTATCTTCATGCTAAGGTGAGCCAGAGTGAGGACTGATTAGTTTGGGCTAGGAGCTGGCGCAAGAAGAACCCAGCCATGATGCAAAGTTTAGGGGATGAGCTTAACCAACCCCAATGCCAGGATCAGATTTAAATTCTAGGAAAGGGGAACTCCCTCCCAGGAGGGGCTCTGGTTGTTTATGGAAAAACAGATCTAGGGAACTCCTTTAGTCAAGAGATAAGGAGAGGAGATATCCTACTGTTGATCTCTAGTAAAGTGGAGATCGAAAGGGTATGCCAGGGCCTCCAGCTGCTGCAAATAAACTCCAGATATATGCACCACTTTGTGCATTTGGCTTTACATGGATACTGGGGAATCAAATCCGGGTTGTTAGGCTTTGAAGGCAAGTGTCTTAACTGCTAAGCTACCTCTCCAGTCCTCACTGCAATGTTTTGAGCATGCTTATACTTACTTGTCTGACATTTAAGTTTCTTTGTGTTTTGTGTTTTATCTGAGAACTCATTCCCACCCTAGCTCCTGGCAGAGAGCTTGAATGCTTAGAGAAGATCTAAGCCAGCGGTCCTCACACTTGAACAATGTAATCATAATCATCTGGAGGTGATTGAGACCCAGATTGCTGGACCCCACTCCCAGAGTTTCTAAATCTGCTACTCTGAGGTGATGCTGGGAAATTTGCATTTGTAACAAGTCCTGAGGAGATTCTTCTGGTGGTCTAGGAACCATACTTTTGGAAGAGGGTTGCGGTACAAACTCAATAAATAAGTCCAGTGAGAATGAAGCTCATATTGCTGATGGCGAGCAAGCAGGGAACATTTGGGTCCACTTGCAGCAGGGTGTGTGGCTTTGCTGACAACATTCCCTCAATATTCCTATTTATTGGGTTCTCATCTTAGCTCTCTTTCAGCACAGGCCCTCTTGACTGTGTTCACTTAGGTATAAGCACAGTTGTTCATATCTGTTGCTTCTACACTTGTTTTTACCCCCACTTTTTTTGCTTTTAATTAAGTGACAGATATATTTTATTTATTTACTTTTTCCCTTGTGGATTATGTCATTTATTCTTTTTAAAATTGTATTTTAAATATATTATAACAGCTCCTCTTATGATGGGGTCATGAAGGCCTCAGTCAGTCCCTGTGGGATAGCAAGGGACCATGCCTCAGGGTATTCCTACCCACTCTGTGGCTCTTCCTATCTTTCTGCCCCTTCGTCCTCAATGTTCCCTGAGCCATGGCAGGCCTGTTGGCAGTCTGATTTAGTGTTGAGTTCTTTGTAGCCTCTGGATTTCTGCTTTCCTAGGTTTTGATTAATCTTCATGTCTGTCACCATCACCTGGGGCTTCTTCTCAGGCTAGCAGTAAAAGTAATAATCATAATGTTGCTTCCACTGCAATTTCTCCTGGGCCCTAGCAGGTGTGGTAGAGGTGAAAAGTCTCATGGTAGGCAGTCAGCTATCTTCTTGTCTTATTGATGGATCTAGGCTCTCTCTTTTCTCTGCCATCTTTACCTCCAAGTTTAAATCTCCTATTCCTCCCCTTTTCTATGTGCTAGTGTCTATTTTTAATTTTTTAAAAAAATATATATGGACTTGTGTGCTTCTCTTTCTCTCTCTGTGTGTGTGTGTATGTGTGTGTGAGAGAGAGAGAGAGAGAGAGTGAGAGAGAGAGAGAAGGTGCACGCATGCCACAGCATGTGTGGAGGTCAGAGGACAACTTTCAGGTCCTCACCTGTCCACCTCATTTGAGGCAGGTTTTCACTCTGGATTCTTGCTTTCCTGCTCTTTGTTTTGTTTGCCACAAGCTTCTGAACTTCAGAGGAATTCTCTTGTCTCTGTCTCCCATATTTCAGTGGTCAGAGTTGGTATGCTGGGATTACAGAAGCACTCTAGGGCTTCAAACTAAAAAAAAACCATTTTGTTTATTTCTTTAAGAGAGAGAGGGGGGCAGGAAGAGTGGGTGCACCAGATCCCCTAGTCACTGCAAATGAACTCTAGATGCATGTGCCACCCTGTGCATCTGGTTTTACTTGGGTATTAGGGAATCAAACCTGGGTCCTTAGTCTTTGCAAGCAAGTGCTATAACCCCCCTGAGCCATTCCTCCAGCCTTAGCTTCTGACATTGTAAGAAAAAAATGTATATGTTTGAGTTTTCAATGTAGGGTTTCCCTCTAGCCCAGGCTGATCTAGATCTTACACTGTAGTCCCAGTCTGGCTTTGAACTCACAATGATTCTCCTACCTCTGCCTCCTGAGTGCTGGGATTAAAGGTGTGTGCCACCATGCCTGGCAAATTCCCTAAAAAAATCTTTTATTTATTTATTTGAGAGCAGCAGAGAGAGTAAGAACATGCCAGGACTTCCTGCCACTGGAAACAAACTCCAGATGCATGCACCACTTAGTGCATCTAGCTTTAATGTCGGCACTGGGGAATTGAATCCAGGCCATCAGGCTTTGCGAGCAACCTCCTTTAACTGATGAGCCATCTCTCCAGCCCTGATTTTTTTTTTTTTAATTTGTGGTATGGGGATTGAATTTGGGTACTCCAGCTTGTGTTGACTTCATCTAATGAGCCATTTCCCAAGCCCTTAATGCCTTTTTTTTTTTTCTTGTTTTTTTGAGGTAAGGTTTCATTCTAGCCCAGGCTGACCTGGAATTCACCATGTAGTCTCAGGGTGGCCTCAAACTCGTGGAAATCCTCCTACTTCTGTTTACCAAGTGCTGGGATTAAAGGCATGTGCCACCATACCCAGCTGTCTTTTTATTATCTAACCGAGGCATAACAAATTACATGCTGTGGGTACCGGTGGAGAAAGACTCCATTTCCTAAGAAGTTAAACAACTGTTTTGATGTTGCTAGCATTTTATTTACAACATATAGTCAACATACCACTATCATAATCCCCTCCCTCCCACAACTCTTCCTTTTCTTCCTCCCAAATCCCCACCCCACTGAATGCCTTCTTCTTTCCAATTAGTCTCTTTTCTATTTTGATGTCATTATTTTCCCCTCCTATTATGTAGGTCATGTGTAGGTAGCATCAGCCATTGTGAGGTCATGAATATCAAGACCACGTGTGTGTGTGTGTGTGTAATTTGTTATTGTTGTTGTTGCTATCAATTTTTAGTGAAGGCATTGACTCTCACTGAAGCTTTCATGTTCTAGTCTGCATAAGTCACTGGAATGGCCCTTTAATTACATAAATATTGTTAACAGAAAAAGAAAACAACTTTCCTCTTAAAGAGGATAAGAAATAGTTTATTTTTGAGCTAAATATAAGTGACCATGGCCAGGGAACACAGGTTTAGATTACCCCAATTCCATGTTTCAACATGTTTAGTTTCTTGAAGTTTTTATAGTAACAACAAAAGAAAGTCATAAATCAAAATGCTTCAAGTGAATTGGTGGAAACATCATGTAGGTAGGTTACAGCAAATGAGGATTCTCTGTTTATAGGCTTCAGATGTTATCTGATGACATTCTTAGACTTTGGGTTGGTGGAAACTGGTGGTTTATTAGTACATTCCAAAGGTTTCACCTGATGCCGACAGGATGTTAGGTCAAACACAGAGGTGTTCAAATATAAATGGTTAAGTGACTAAAGATAACCCCAAATAATTTGGGTCTGAGTCTGAAATATTCCAACTCTCCACAATCCCAGATGTTCTAATCAACTAGCCTTGTTTGAAGTAGGTACAACTGCTTTCCAAAAACTTTAGTTCACTATATAAAGTACTATGTCCTCATTGACATAAGATGACCTATGGTTGCCAGCAGTAGGAAAGGGAGGCTATTTGTATAAAGGATTCTATTTGCAACTGAAACTGAGATACAGAATTACCAACGAAATTTCTATTTGTGGCCCACACATATGTATTGAAACATGTTAGGATAGACTAAGGTGGTGCTGATCAGTTTCTGGCACCAGGAAAGGGTGACAAAATTCCTGAGATAAAAGGAGAAGACAGGGCCAAGTGGTTAATTCTGTAATAGGGGTACTGAGGTGCCGAAGTCTTTGAAGCTGCTGAGACCAGAGTTTATTTCAACACAGCAACTCAGGGCATGTGTGTGTAGTTTCAGCCAAAACAAAGATATATGTGTATCAAAGACTTGGGAGGCTCCAGTTTTATGTTAGCTTGAAATATTTTACTGGAATAATGATTCCCAGAGTTCCTGTGGGTGACCTTGTCCAGGTGTCAAGACTGTGTAGTAGTTTCAAGGAAAGCGTCTGATACTGATATGGGAAAGAGCTCTGTGGGATTAGAACTCTCACACCAGCAGCTCTCAAGTCCTGGGTTCTTATCTATGTTAGCAAAGAATTGAGAATGCAGACTCAAGACAAGACTACGTTAGGAGATTTCTTTTAGGGAGACTTAAGATAGGAGGTAAAACAAAGCAGGAAGGTGTCCAAGCCAAAGAGATTCTCCCCCTTCTCCTGGCTGGGAAGAGGAAATGGAGATGGAGAAAATCCCCCTCAAATAAGGAAGAAGAGAACGGACTAAGGGCCTCACACATGTGGATCAGCTCTATTTATATGCATCAGGCATCCAATTAGAAAAAGCTTCATCACCAGGCTTACGTGTATAGAGGGGAACTCAATTGGTTGTTGGACCTAAGAGGTTGACTCAGGAAGGGTCAGCCCCTAGGTGCTAAATCCAGGAAATTGGGGAAGAAACAAGAAATTGTTGTTGCTGAGGAGTTGTTGCCTTCATTTATCTTGGATGTGAGTGGATCAGTTGTGGGTTGTAGTCCTGCCAGGGCAGGCAAGGTGGCATCTTTGGTTCTGTGGGTTAGTCTCTAACTAAATACCTATCAGGAAAATAAAAGCTACCTTGCTCCTAATCTGTATGAATTCTTTCTTCTAAGGGGCTGTATGAGAAAGACTGAGTTTCTTGTTAATATGGGTATATTAAAAACTCAATCATAACAATTTGAACATTAAACACGATGTTATAATTTGTATCCTTAGTTGGTGAAGAGGGGTGTACTGTCCAGTATGACGTGATGTGGTGTTGCCTCCTCTTTATGTATGCATGGCAAACATTGTTATTTGTTAATATCTTCCTTTCTTACCAAGCCTGTACATGCTTTTTGGATCTTACTGTTATTAGTTTGAGTGTTCTTTATGGTAACTGGAAGAAAACAAACTTTTTTTTTTGTTTTGTTTTTTGTTTTTCGAGGTAGGGTCTCACTCTAGCCCAGGCTGACCTGGAATTCACTATGGAGTCTCAGGGTGGCCTCGAACTCATGGCGATCCTCCTACCTCTGCCTCCCGAGTGCTGGGATTAAAGGTGTGCGCCACCACACCCGGCTAGAAAACAAACTTTTAAATAAGTCCTTGTCTCACACTATGTACCAAGCAGGATTCTAAGGGCTTTAAAAGTTTATAGAATTTACAGATTCTTTTAAATGGGCCATAGAAGGTAGAGTTGTTAATTGCAATTTTACAGATTAATTAAAATGGGATTTAAATATAAAAAGAATGGCTTCGGTATATCTTATAACCCAAGTTCATGAACAGCGATCCTCAGAGAAAATTGGGAATACAGGAAAATTATGTCTGAATTCTCTCTGTGCAGCTTATTTCCCCACCTTTTTGGACATATGTTTCATTAATAGAGAAAACCATTGTGGCTAACACCATCTAACCTTTACATATTATGTGACTGACCATCCACAGAAAGAAAGCACCCATGTAAAGGCAGATACACCAAGTGCCACATGCATCTGGAGCTCATTTGCAGTGGTTAGAGTCTCTGGTATGCCCATTCTCTCTCTCCTTGCAAATAAATAAATGAATTATTTTTTTAAAAAAGAAAATAAAGTGACAGAGGAGTGCTCAGCACAGAAATATCTCAATCACACCTTCCATGGCTCAGGGTCCATTGTGGAAGAAGTGGCGGAAAGAATGTAAGAGATAAAGGAAGGGTAGGGCTCCCTGCAACACACTCTTTCAGACACAAAAAAGCCAGGATATCCATGACCTCACAGTGCCTGACACTACCTACACAAGACAATCATAATAGGAGGAAAAGATCATGACATCAAAATAAAAGAGAGACTGATTGAGATGGGGAGGGGACATGATGGAGAATGGAGTTTCAAAGGGGAAAGTGGGGGGGGGGATACCATGGGATATTGTTTACAATTATGGAAGTTGTCAATAAAAAGTATTTAAAAAAAGAAAAGAAAAGAGAAGGTTATCTATCTAAAAGTGAGAGTAGTATATATGGGGAAAAGTACTTAGAGGGTAGCTAGGTGGACATATTAGCCATTTAGTCAGACTATAGTAGTAGTTTCCCCTGTCTGGCTTACACCCTCCCCAGACATAGGTTTTTGATTAGGTTTTCAGTATCAGGCAGGAGTTTCCTCCTTTAGAGTAGGCCTCAACTCTAGTCAGAAAGCAGTTGATTTCTCCCATAATAGACATGCCACCAGTGTACCAGTTAGAACCTCTAACCTGGCTGGCCAGCCATAGAACTAGCACGGTCCAATGCAACATGGATGAATGCTGCCAGAAAAAACTCAAATTCATCATATGGTTTTGAATCATCATATGATTTTAAATAATTTTTGGTCATTGTGTATTCAGAAACCTTTTACTCTTACCAAAATTTTTGTGGCCCTCACGCACAATCATGTAACCTCACATGAGTTCATGATCCATGCTTTTTTTTCTTGTTCTTTTTTTATTAGTTATATACATAGTGTGTATACAACTGTGTTGGTACTATCAGCCTCCTCCCTGCCCCCCCAAAGACACTCTCTTTATGGGGAATGTGGGTTGTGAATTGTGGGGTTAGCCAAAAGTTATGGGTAAGAGGCAATGTCTCTGTGCGTAATATTCCAACATGTGGCTCTAACAATCTTTCTGCCCCGTCTTCCACAAATTTTCCTTAGCCATGTTGGGTTTGTTTTAGGCCTACTTCAGTGATGAGGTCTTGGGAGCCTCTGTGTCTCTGGATATCTGGTTTGGTAGGAGTTGAGTGTTTTCTGTGTCTATCTCTTTCGCCCTTGTGCTGATACCAGGTTCACCAAGAAAGCAGTACTCTGGCTTATTCCCCCAATTACTCTTGGTTCCAGCTGGGGGCCCTGGTGAGGTGTGATGAGCTGATTCTCTCCTCAGGATCTGTATCCATCTGAAAAAGAGAAACAAATTCTCCAATGGAGAGTGAAGTCAGCACCAGATAAATGGGACAACCATTATTATTTTAGAGAGAATTTAATAGGTGTAGGCCCTCTTGTAGCCCACAATTGGTGGGAGCTTGATATTGAAGTGCAGGCTTGGTTTTTGGATATGGTTGTGACTTGTTTCCCAGTTCCAGCTATGGGTTCCATTCCATTGAGCAGATCAGTTAGCCAAATCAAGAGCAGTTGGTTATCCACCATGGCTGTGTGCCACTATTGCACTTGTGTGAGCATCATGTCAGGTTGTTTGCTGCTGAGTAGCTTAGACCACGAGTTGCTTGGACAGATGTTGGTCATTTTCCCCCAGTCACTCATATAGCACTTTCTGGAACTCGATGAGCTGGGGACTGACTCTCTTCCAGATTCTAGCCACGCTACTCCATCTTCTGTATCAACAGCATATGATGTCTTCAGCAGTCGGGTCTTACCATTAACCTTTGGTGGGTCATCAAGTACTCTGACAGAAGTCTGTCTTCTTTTGGGAAACCTTGTAGGTCTCTCTGATCAACAGCTCATTGTGGATGTTAACCATATGCTGGAACTGGGAGTTACAGGCCAGCACCAAGGAAAAGAAGGAAGAAAAAGCTAAGTAATATAAAAGAGATAGAGAGAAGAAGGAGAGAGAGAGAGACAGGAGAAGATGATCCATACTTTAAGAGCCTTTCATCACACATTAATAATTTTTTATTATGAGAACATTGAAAATTATTTATTAAAAATATTCAGTGCACTGTCATTAATTATGGTCACCATGTTGTACAACAGATCTCTTGAATTCAGCCATACATCTAACTCACAGTGATCATCCTACCTCTGTTTCTCAAGTACTGGGATTAAAGATGTGTGCCACCATGCTCAACTACAAATTATTACTTTTCATCTGTGCTATGACCTCCTCCCATCTCAAGTATAAGGATGTTGTAGTTTCATTTGCTCTGTATTGGTCCAAAAGGAAGATCTTGTCTGTCTGTTGCCCATGTCCCATTGTCCTTGTTTCCCTTTTTTGGTCATGTCCATTACTCCTTGACTTCATCCTGTAGATGAACTAAGTCAACTGAGTGTACATTCAAGTGATCTAGATTGGTAGTAGATGTATTGTGTGCAAAGAAATCAACCCCGAAAGGGATGTTGCAGTTAGAGAAGTGTGACAGCATGGAGGTGGCATCCAAAAAGTTTTTCTGGCAATTTAGGCAGTCCTCAAAATCTTAGTTAGGCTGAGAAACTGAAGGCTCTTAGAGTCATTCAAGGTTAGTATTCTTCAGGACGTAAACCCATCAAACCAAACTGGAATCACAAGAAGTAGAGATATATAGCCATTTTATCATTTTTAGGGGTAGAGGTAAACAGTAGGTCAGACTGGAGTCCACATCTTAGCTGACCAGTCCAGACCTGAAATAGAAACTAAGTGAGAACAGATGGTTGTTTAAGGAGTAAGGAATGAGATCTACATAACTACCTGAAATATCTTTTCAAAAAATATTTTAGGGCTGGAGAGATTGCTCAGTGGTTAAGGTGCTTACCTGCAAAGCCTAAAGACCCTGGTTCAATTTCCCAGTATCCATGTAAAGCAGATGCACAATGTGGCACAAGTGTCTGGAATTTATTTTCAGTAACTAGAGTCCCTGGTGTGCCCATACTCTCTTTCATAAGTAAATAAATAAATAAAATATTAAAAATATTTTAGCTGAGTATCCTAGCACTTGGGAGGCAGAGGTTGGAGGATAGCTGTCACTTTAAGGCTAGCCTGAGACTACACAATGCTTTCCAGTCAGCCTGGGCTAGAGTGAGACCCTACCTTGAAAAACCAAAAAGAAAAAAGAGGAAATATTAATTTATTTGCAAGTATGTGTGTGGGGGGGTGCATGCCAGGACCTTCTGTCACTGAAAATGAACTCCAGATGCATGCACCAATCTGTTAATCTGGCTTTTTGTGGATACTGTGTAATCAAACCTAAACCTTTAGGCTTTGCAAGCAAGTGTCTAAACCACTGAACCATCTCTCCAGCCACTGAATTATTATTATTATTATTTTTGGTTTGTTCTGTATTTTGAGGTAGGGTCTCACTCTGGCCCAGGCTAATCCGGAACTCAGTATGTAGCCTCAGGGTAGCCTTGAACTCACAGCGATCCTCCTACCCCTCCCTCCTGAGTGCTGGGATTAAAGGTGTGCGCCACCACGCCTGGCCACTGAATTATCTTAATATATCTGCCATTCACTATGACAGCCCCCACTCTAGTGGATAGGTCAGGGAGTAGGGATTAAATATCATGTTTGTAAATGAGAATGGTCTCCCTTAGACCAGTTGAGCAACATTCTGATTGCTTCTTGTTCTTTGACTTCGCTTTCTAGATTTCTATACTAACCCCTACTTTGCTGAGTATATTCGTCTACACAGCTTCGTATCCCCCATGGTGAGTTATCAGCATGATCTCAAAAGGTTCTGAGAAAGAACACTGTTATGCAGGTTTATAATTGATGTTTCCCAACTAAAAATGTTTCCAGGGTCAACATTAAGGCTACGTCAGTGTTTCTCCCAAACGGCTTTTGAGAGCTCTTAGTGAGCCAATGTGCATTCCGAAAGTAGGCTACAGTCTGCAACTTTATTTGAACACTTGGTATTTTTTGAAAGAATTTATGCTAAGTGAAATAAACATATGATGTCATATGTAGAATCTAAAAAGTCAAACTGATAGAAGCTGAGTAGAATAATGGTTCCTAGAGTCTAGGAAGTGTGTGTGAGTGGGATTTAAACACGTTCACTTAATAATTCAAAGTTTCAATTAAATAGACCAAGTATATTTTCAAGTTCTATTATATGACATAACCAACAGTAAAGTATTGTATATTGTTACAGAAATTGAATTTAAATGGTCTCACTACAAAAAAATTTATGTGAGGTGATAACATCATTCCACCATGTATAGATATAGAAAAATACCACATTTTTTTTTTTTTTTTGGTTTTTCGAGGTAGGGTCTCACTCTAGCCCAGGCTGACCTGGAATTCACTATGGAGTCTCAGGGTGGCCTCAAACTCACGGCGATCCTCCTACCTCTGCCTCCCGAGTGCTGGGATTAAAGGTGTGCGCCACCATGCCCGGCAAAATACCACATTTTAACCTATAAATATATGTAGTTATTATTCATCAATTAAAATATAAATGTTATGAGGGAAACCATTAGTTTCTTATGCTGCTGTTACAAACTAACACAAACCTAGTGGGGTAAAACAGCACCAATGTATTATCTTATGGTTCCTGTATTCAGAATTCCTAAAATCAAGGGATCATCAGAGCTGCATTCTTTCTGCAGGCTCATTGGGACGTTTCTTTGCTCTTTCCAAGTCTAAGAAATCACCCACCTTCTTGGGCCACACTCCTTATTTTCATCTTCCGAGCCAGTAGCAGAGCATACTCAAATTCTCTACCTCCTATCACATCTTTCTTTCTTTTTTTCAAAATATTTTAATTTATTTGCAAATGAGAGAGAGAGAGAGAGAGAGAGAGAGAAAGAAAGAAGAGAGAGAGAGAGACTGATAGACAGAATGGGTGATCCAAGTCCTCTAACTGCTGCAAACAAACTCCAGACACATACTCCACTTTGTGCATCTGGCTTTACATGGGTACTAGGGAATCAAACATGGGCTATTAGGCTTTGCAGGCAAGAGCCTTAACTGCTGAGCCATCTTTCAGCCCCTATCACATCTCTCTTGTCTCTGACCTTCCTTATTCCCTTGTGTAATGGAATCTTATGATTGAGCCCATCTAGATACTTCAGGTTAATCTTACCACCACAAGATTGCTAGTCACATCTAGCAAGTTCTTTTGTCACATAAGTTCACTTGCATATAAGTTTCAGAGATTAAGGAAACATTTCTGAGGAAGGAAAATTATTACCTTCTCTACCATAAGTGAGCAATGGAATCACTGAACTAGAAAGTATCAAATATGCAAAGACAGTAATAATGTGGGGAGTTCCAGCTACTCCTCAGCTACTTGTTAGTAGGTTATAATGGGCTCCTATAGGTCTTACAGAATTCTCAGAGGGTACTTATGATGTACAAAATCTAATGCTTTCTGCAGGTGGCAAAAGCTCTTGGATGAAGGAGGAAGGGCTTGTGTACTGACAAAGGGGATTTTCCTCAAGACTTCTCAGAAACATTCTCAGGGCCCAAAGTCACCTAGAAGAATTCCATGGCAGTGGGTGAAAGCTACTTGTTTAATCAAAAGTAGAGATAATCTGTCACTTGAAATGGAAATTAAGGTTCTAGAATGTCTTACATGAGAGTGTTACCGCCCTGGAAAACCCCCTGTTGAGTTATGAGCAAGAAAGTAAAGTTGCAAGCAGGTGACCTTTTGGTGTCATTGAATTTATTAGTAACAGGTGCTAACTCGCATTTGAAACTGACAACCAAAGTTCTTGACTTTCCTGCAGAGAAAATGTGATCCCTCTTTCCTTCTGTATGGAAAGTCAACTATATTTGAAGATAATGGTGACATGTGTACAATGTACTTTGACATATTCACCATTCTCTCTCTTCTCTTACCCCATTTCCTTTTCCACATTCCTAATAATCCATTTAATTTAATGTCCTTTTTAATTTCTCCCTAGATTACAGATATTGGGGAAAATATGTTGCCCTATTTGGGGGGCACAGCCTTGAATTTAGGGAAGACTAACCTCTGGCACTTTCCTATCCATAAGTGGGCAAAGTGCTTATGAGAGCAGAGCCTGGGAAATAGAGCTAACTTCTATCCAGGCCAGCTGCCTCTAGCAGTGGTCTGAGGAAAAAAGGAAACTGAAGATAAGCTGTTTAAGCCACTAATAAACCTGCTGCTCTGCTGTCACTGCCATTCTCATCTTACTGTGCCTATAGCTGCTTCTGCATCCAGTTACTCATTGGCACTTTGACCAGACAAAAACCAGTCATACATGAACAAGTAGTACATTGTATGAGCAAAAAATTAGGACTTTCAACTTTAGATAATCCTTAAAATTTTGTTAAAGGAAAGGATTTAAGGGTATGACGTACTGGACTCAGTCGATCCAGAACACATACACTCTGATCAGAAAGCACCACCACAGCTGGGGGTGGTGGCGCACGCCTTTAATCCCAGCACTTGGGAGGCAGAGGTAAAAGGATTGCTATGAGTTCGAAGCCAGCCTGAGACTACATAGTGAATTCCATGTCAGCCTGGGCTAGAGTGAGACCCTACCTCAAAAAACAAACAACAGCGACAACAACAACAACAAAAAGAGTAATCACATTAAGCCCACCTATGGTCTTTCACAGATCTGTGGGCCATAGTTACTGACCTTATTGTCTTCAACTCTATAATCATTACTTCTTACACAGTTTTACGTTTGATCTGAGTCAAGAGTTCAACCAAGCCACTGAAGAAAGGTGCATAGAGTATAGCTTAAGATCAGTCAGCACCTCTAAATATTGCCTGTCAATATTGGTCATTTGTGCTGTTTAGGCCAAAGGCAAGAAACTTCGTCACATTGTTTTAAGTGGGTGGATTGTACAGTTGTAAGTTAATTTAAAGCAAATTACAAATAAGGAATTTAGCATCTCATGGCAATAATATTATAAAAGTTATTTGTAAGGTCCATAAGAAATATTCCCCCAGTTCTTTCCCATAGTTCATCCTCATATTTCATTCCCATAGTTCATTCCTACACTTCATTTTTATAGTTCATCACCACAAGGTGTGAATGCTTGTTGTAAGACTAATTTGTTTCATGTAATGTAATAAACTCTAGTTCCATTCCCTTCATGCAAATGGCCTCATTTCAGAATTTTAAAACATTTTAAAATTAATGTGTATTAATTCACCAATATAATGGAATTCATCACATCATCATACATGTATATAATATCCTTCGCTCATATACACTCACTTGTCCCCTTCCTCTTTTTTTTTGTTTTTTTCTTTTTTGAGGTAGGGTCTCACTCTAGCTCAGGCTGATCTGGAATTCACTATATAGTCTCAGGGTGGCCTCGAACTCTTGGTGATCCTCCTACCTCTGCCTACCGAGTGCTGGGATTAAAGGCGTGCACCACCACACCCGGCTCACCTTCCTCTTTTTTAAAAACTTTTTTTGACAGCTTACATCCAAAGAAATAGACAAATTTTGATTAATCCTCCTCCCACACTTCCTTTACTCAATCCCTTCCTCTGACTTCACTTAGGCCACTGCACTCCCAATAATCTGTTCATCTACACACTCACACATTACACACACACACACACACACACACACACACACACACACACTACTCTTTGCTTAAGTCCTCCTCTATCCTCCCTCCCTTATAGCACCTTTCTAGCTTACTAGACTTTGCTACTGAGTTTTATTCCAACTCACATACAAATGTAAACATTTGTAGCTAGGATTTACATATGACAGAGAACATGTGGCATTGGCTTTCTTGGCCTGGGTTACCTCACTTGGTGTAATCTTTTCCAGATCCACTCATTTCCCTGCAAATTTCATAATTGCATTTTTCTTTACCACTGAATAGAACTCCATTGCATAAATGAATCACATCTTAATTATTCATGCATCAGTTGAGGGATATCTAGGCTAGTTCCATTTCTTAGCTTTTGTGAATACTGCAGCAATGAACATGGATGTGCAAGTATCTCTAAGGTAGTGAGATGAGTCCTTTAGGATAGGTGTCTAGGAGTGGTATAACTGGGAAATATGGTAAACCTATTTTTAGCTATCTTAGGAACATCCACACTGATTTCTACAATGGCTATATCAGTTTACATTCCCATCAACAGTATAGAAGGGTCTTATTTTTTGGCATTCTTGCCATCATTTATTGTCATTTTTTTTCTTGATCATAGCTATTCTGACAGGCGTGAGATGGAAGCTCAAAATACTGTTAATTTGCATTTCCCTGATGGCTAAGGATGTAGAACATATTTAGGCCATTTGTATAAAAGAAGGATAGTGGGAGGGGATTATGATGAAGGTTCATTGTGCATATGTATGGAGGTTGTCAGTAAAGTTTTATGAAACCTAAAGATGTTATGAATAAGCCATCTGGAAATGTACTACTTTGTTAGCTAATTTAAAAAAGTATATATATGTAAACAAAAGGGAGAATTTGGGCAGAAGTGCCTTGTGGGAATGGATAATACTGTGTCCAGTAGCCATAGGTGGTTACAGAACTATCCCAGAGTCAGGAATGGAATACCTCCTAGAGAGTTATTGGTCAGGGTGGGCCTTGTTACCCCCAAAATAATACAAGCTATTACCAAGGCTCTCCATAACTAGATGGCAAGCTCCTGTGTGCTAATGATACCATGTGTTCCAGGTGCAAAAATCTCAGAAGTCGAGCTAGAACTGAGTTGGAAGTCTCTTCCCTGCTGACTAGCTGTCTGTGTTGTTTTGAATGTGAAATGTGCTCCACAGCCTCATGTGTTTTGAACAGTTTTCCCAGTCTGTGGCAATTTGGGAGGTAGAGCCTTCCTGGGGGAGGTGTGTCACTTGGGGTGGACTTTGGGGTATTATATATCCAATTCTCCCCTTACAGGAGCTCAGCTGGCTGTTGCTGTTTTCTGTCAGCTATTGTGGTCAGATGTAATGCCCAGTCTTTGCCCTACCATCCTTTCCTTGTCCTGATGAAGCTTTCCCTTAAAACTGTAAGCCAAAATAAACCCTTTCCTCCCATCAGTTGCTTTTGGTAGGGTGTTTTGTCTCAGCAACATGAAGGTAACTACAACACTGTCAAAGTGCTAGAAAATGCAATGCAGCCTGCTGGGGGAGAAAAGATATTAACAGTCTTATTCAACAGTGAACCCTGCAAACTATACAACTAGCAGGCAAGGCAAGATGTACTACTATGTGTAGGCAACATGTGCTACATGATGGCATGTTTGTTATGGGCAACCAACTGCTCTGTGATTGGATTTGAAGCCTGCTCCACAGGAGGGAATTCAGTGCTGATATTGAAAACCTGGTCAAAAGCCTATAGCTATCTGGGAAGGCCATAAGCTCTAGGGGGAGACTACTACTATTATATGAATAAATGATATATTATGTCTACAATTGTCTCCTACATATTTCTATATGCCCATATAGTAATGCTGATCTCACTTTTGGTTAGAAAGTTTCTCTTTTCAGGTTAAAGTGACTGCTGGGAGATGCAAAACTCATCATAGTTCTGAGAATTTATTAGGCACTTGTAATATGGTGGTTAAGAACTTGGGTATCAGATACAAGTAGGATACTGGGTCTATCCCTCACTGTTGTGATTCTGAGAAATATACTTAAATTCATTTCCCCATCTAGAAAATGCTACCTAGTAGGGTTTATAGGATGGTTAAATAGAACAATAAAAAAAATCTCTGATCGATCTGGAGTTGATTTTTATATAGAATTTTGTTGCAGTCAGGTTCACATTAATGGCAGAAACCACATGGCCAAGAGCAGTTTGTGGGCAAAAGAAAGAGTTCATTTTGGCTTACAGATTTGAGGGGAAGCTCCATGATGGGAGGGGAAAATGATGACATGAGCAGAGGGTGTACATCACCTACTTGTCAACATAGGGTAGACAACAGGAACAGAGAGTGTGCCAAACACTGACAAGGGGTAACTGCCTATAAAAGCCCACCCCCAACAACACTGCCTCCAAGAGGCATTAATCCTCAAATCTCCATTAGCTGGGAATCTAGCATTCAGAATGCCTAAGTTTATGTTTATGTTAAGTTTACCTGGATCAAACCACCACATTCCATCCCTGGCCCCCAACAGCTGATAACTATCCATGATATAAAATGTAATGGATTCAGTCCAACTTTAAAGGAGCTTGAGGGATGGCTTCGTGGTTATGTCATTTGCCTGCAAGGCCAAAGGACCCAGGTTTGATTCCCCAGGACCCACATTAGCCAGATGCACAAGGGGGTGCACGATTCTGGAGTTTGTCCGCAGTGGCTGGAGGCCATGGCATGCCCATTATCTCTCTCTCTCCCTCTTTCTCTGATAAATAAATAAACAAATAAATAAATAAAAGTCCACATAGTTTTTATTAACCTTAATGATGTTCAAATATGCCTATAATCCATGATATTTTAACTGAGCCATAATAGCAAAAAAATCCCCCTCCCCAAAACCCATAGTGGCACAGAATATACACTCACACTGCAAAATATGGCATTGGGCATAGCAAAGAAATATTCAACCAATATAAGATTTAAATAGAGCAAACATCAAACTTTGTAGCTCCAAGTCCAACAACTCTAGCCAGTGACAAATCTCCAGGTCCAATAATTCTAACCAGCAACAAGTTTCTGGGGTTCCCATTCTACTCCTCCAGTTAGGCCACTCACAGTCCTGGAAAATTCAGTGGGGCCAGCAGGTCTCCTTAGCAGCCGTCTCATGGTACTGGCACCTCCACTGGGTCTCCACTGCAACCCACGGTTAATCCTCACAGCTCCATTGAGTCTCCATGCAGGCAATCCAGCAAACCTGGTTCACACTGCCGATGGCCATTTCCAAAACAAAAGACCATGCTGCAAATTCAATGACTCTCTTTTTCCTGCATTTCTCATAATCCACAATACCAGGTGGAGTGCCAATTTGTTAATCCAGGGGGTAATAAAGCAGACTTTGAAGAACAGGACACTCCTTCAGCATTCAGACCCCTTCAAAAGACTGCATTCTTTTTGTTTCCCCATTGCAGGTCACCTGGCCCGATCTCAATGATTGCAATCTCTCATATAATTGCAACTGAACAGGCAGCAATTTTGGCCCAAAGATTTCATTTTCTCTGTGCCATATCCTTCTGCACACACCAGTCCATTTCTACACAATGCAACCCAACACAAGTTCTCAGGACAAAGGCATAACAGCAAGCCTCTCACACAAAATGCTTCTAGCCCAGTCCAGGCAAAGCTCTTTCTTATCCTCCTAAACCACACCTCAGAGTCCTTAGTTCTCACTGCATTCAGGTCTTTCAGCTCTGACCAGAATAGTTCATCAAGCTGTACTTACAGCACTGCAAGGCATCTCTTGGGCCAAAGTTTCAAATCCTTCCACATTCCTCTCAAAAAAATAGCTCTAAAAGACCAAAAGACACACAGTAATTTGTCTAGCAGCAATGATACCACTCCTGGGTACCAACTTTACTGTTGCAGTCAGGTTTGCATTGCTGGTAGAAAACATGTGACCAAGAGCAGCTTGTGGGGGGAGGGGTTTATTTTGGCTTACAGACTTGAGGGGAAGCTCCATGATGGCAGGAGAAAACGATGACACGAGCAAAGGATGGACATCACGTCCTCACCAAGATCGGGTGGACAACAACAACAGGAGATAGTGCCAAACACTGGCAAGGGGAAACTGGCTATAAAAACCTGCCTCCAACAATACACTGTGTTGAAACCAAGTTTACATTGCTGACAGAAAACATCTGACCATGAGCAGTTTGTGAAAAAAAGATAAAACATTTATTTTAGGTTGCAGACTCAAGGGTAAGCTTCTTGATGGCAGGGGAAAACGACAGCATGAGCAGAGGGTGGATATCACCTCCTGGCCAACATCAGATGGACAAGATCAGCAGGAAAGTGCGTCAAACACAGTCATGGAGAAACTGGCTATAATACCCATAAGCCCACCCCCAACAATACACTACCTCCAGGAGGCATTAATTTTCAAATATTCACCAGCTGGGAAGCTAGCATTCAGAACACCTAAGTTTATGGGGATACCTGAATTAAACCACCACAAATTTCATTGTTCTACATGTAGATATCCACATTTTCCAATATCATTTGTTGAAGAGGCATCTTTACTCCAATATATATTTTTGGCATCTTTGTCAAAAAATTAGGTCAGGAGGCTTTAGATGTGTGAGTTTATATCTTGATCCTCTTTTTCCATTTCACTGATTCATAGTGTGTTTTTGTGCCAGTGCCATGCTGTTTTTGTTACTATGACTCTGTTTTTGAACTCAGGTGTGGTGATACTTCCAGTAGTATTCTTTTTGATCAAGATTGCTTTTGTTATACAGTTTCTTTTGTACTTTTGTATGAATTTTTTTTTTTCCGAGGTAGGGTCTCACTCTAGCCCAAGTTGATCTGGAATTCACTATGTAGTCTCAGGGTGGTCTTGAACTCATAGCAATCCTCCTACTTCTGCCTCCTGAGTGCTGGGATTAAAGGTATACTCCACCATTCTCAGCTCCCATATGAATTTTAAAATTATTTTATTTCTGTGAGGAATAGAATTGGAATTTTGATGGGGATTGCGTTAAATCTATAGATTGCTTTTGGGAGGATGGCCATTTTCATAACATTGAGTCTTCCTAATCATGAACATGGTAGGCTTTTCCATCTTCTTTTTTTTTTAGTTTTTCGAGGTAGGGTCTCACTTTGTTTCAGGCTGACCTGGAATTCACCATGTAGTCTCAGGGTGGTCTCAAACTCTCGGTGATCCTCCTACCTCTGCCTCCCGAGTGCTGGGATTAAAGGCGTGTGCCACCATGCCCGGTGGCTTTTTCATCTTCTAATGTCTTGAATTAATTTCTTTGGTGTTTTAAATTTTCATTATAGAGGTTTTTCACTTTCTTAGTTAGGTTTATTCTAAGTCAACCAAAACTTGAATATGAATTATCAAGATTAATATTTACAAGATTTCTGTTTTGTTCTTTTCAGCATCTCTATCTCTCTGCTGAATTTGTCATTGATATTCTGCATTGTCTTCCTTATGTCATTAAACCATTTGTATCTATTCTCTTAGATGTAATTGAGGTTTAAGAAATCATTCTTTTGAATTCTTTCTCAGAATTCCATCCACATTGATATTTTTGGAATCTGTTATTAGAGTTTTGGACTTTAAGAGGTATTGTATTACCTTATTTTCAAAAATATTTCTTGTATTTGTATGTTGAGATCTGTGCATCTGTTGGGATGTCTATCTCTTCTGCTTTTATATGATAACATTTTAGTAATCGTCTTTCTCCAGATGGTGTGTATTGGGGTATCAGTTTGCTTTATAATATTGAGTTAATATCCAACTAGACCTTGTAATGTAATCTCTCTGTAGCTTCTTTGGCTATGATTAATGGGTTTGGAAACAGTTATGTTCCATATCAGTGTTGGCGAGACATATTGTCACTACAGGTTTCGTAGGAGTGAGTGAAGTCTGACATTTCAGGTGGTTGTTGTGTAGACAGAAGAGTAGTATGTGGTTTATGTCCTTTGTGCAGGTCCATATGCTTCATAGGAAGAGGTGGGAGTCAGTCACAGCTCCTCCTCTGAAGCACTCACCTCCTGTCTTGTTTGCAAAGTGTGGATGCAATTGTGTAGAGGACCAGCAGGGTCAACATATTTGTGTTATCTTATATGTTGCTACTATGGAGGTGACTGCCCAAGAATGGAACCTTATGACCTTTTTCCTGCAAACTGTGTATACCTAGGCAAAAGTCAATGGCTGGGAGCTTCCCCCAACTAAGTTTTTTGAGATATGGTTTTGTTATATAGTCTGGACTTGCCTGGAACTCATCTTGTAGCCCAGTTTGGACTTTAACTCACCATTCTCTTGCTATAGCCTCCCAAATGCTGGGACTATAGTCATCTATCATAAAAATCTAGTCCACGTATTTCTTTATATTATTTTAGTTTTTCTTACTGAACTGAAGCACAAGAGCTCAAAATAGAGGTGAGAATGAAGTTCTGCTTCTCCTGATATTATGTGATCCCATTTCACATATTTTAGTTTGTTTGACAACTTCTATGCATTTATAGACTATATTTTGAACATACTTTCCTCCATTACCTTCTCTTGTTCCCTTTCCTCTTCCCCTCCCACTGAACCCCTTCTTTCCAACTAGTCCTTCTTATACTTTGATATATTTTATTCTCATGTATTTCTGTGACCCACTGAATTTAATTATGGTTGTCTGCATGAGCATGGGTGAGAGATTATTTACCAGAATATATGGGTCCTACCAGGAGTAAAAACACTGAAGAAAATGTCTCTTACTCCCCAGCAACCAATAACGCCTCAAGGAGTTATTGCCCCTTTTGACCATTTGTGACAGATTCTTTATGGTTTTAATTTTACAATAGTCACTGTGAGGTCCTGAATGCAACTGACTCACCTATTAACAATTACAGGCAGAATGGCTGCCATTTCTGTGCCCAAGACTGTTCTGAATTTTGCTCTCTTTCACTATTGATCTGAATCAGAGGACCTAAGAGAATCCATTCCACAGACTCAATATTTTTCTGCTATCACATTTCTTCTGCCAAGCAGAAGAAATAAGAAGTAGCCTATTGTGGTCATTTTGCATTCAAGCCAGCATACCAAGGAAACAAACCATAAAACCAATGGCAACAATAGGAAAGTAAAAGAAAGAAAATGAAAGGGGGGAGATAAAGAGAGAGGGCAGAAAAATGTTCATTACTTTAAAATTCGACTTTGCTCAAGTTTCATGACACAGGGAGAATACAGCCAGTTTATTTGCCATAAGCTGCTTCTATCTCAGCTCCTGATGGACTCATGTTCTCTGGGAAGTCCTGAGCCAAGTCTTCTAGGTTTGCATTTGTCTTGGTGAAGTTGTCTTTCAAACTCCCAGCAGAATGGTCCATTAAGTTCTTTTTACAGCATTTTGTGACTTTTCTAGTTCAGAGTTCCAAAGACTTCCATCTATTTCCTGCAAACCAGCTCTCAAAAGCTAAGAAACACATGGTTAGATATGTTGCTGCAATGACCCTACTTCTTGGTACCAATTTTCTGTATCAGTTACTTTTTCATTTCTGGGACAAAATACTTGACCTGAAACATCTTAGGAAAGAAAAGATTTTTATTTTTTCACTTTATAGTTCTAGAGGGTAGAGTCCATCATGGTAGGAAAAGTCTTGTAGGAACAAGAATGTGGCATCATATCAGCAGGGAGAACATACAAGGAGTGAATAGAAAGCAGAGCTGGAATATGAAAAGCAAGGCTTGTCCCCAGTGACACACTTCTTCCACCAAGGCTTTACTTCCTAAATATTTCACAACTTCCTAAGCAGCACCACCAACTGGGTTTTTAAATATTCAAACACCTAAGCCTATGGTGGTCATTTAACTTTCCAGCCAGCATACCAAGGAACCAAACCATCAAACCAATTGCAACAATAGGTAAAGAAAGGAAAGTAAAGGAAAAGACAGAGAAAGAGAAAAACAGGAGAGATGGCTGAGCAATTAAGGTGCTTGCCTACAAAGCCTAAGGACCTGAGTTCACTTCCTCAGTACCCATGTAAGCCAGATTCACGTGGTGGTACATGCAGTTGGAGTTTGTTTGCAGTGGCTAGAGACCCTAGTACACCCATTCTCTCTCTCTCTTAAATAAATAAATAAATAAATAAATAAAAAAAATATAAAAGAATTCCTGCCAGATAAGGTCCTCAGAGGAGCAAGCAAAGATTACAGTCTGTGCCAAACAAAACTTTGTTCTGGGCCTTAAAAAAATCAACAGCGGCCGGAGAGATTGCTTAGTAGTTAAAGGCACTTGTTTGGCTGGATTCTATTCTCCAGTACACACATAATGCTAGGCACACAAAGTGGCACATGTGTCAGGAATTCATTGACAGTGGAAGAAGGCCCTGGCATACCCATAATACTCTCTCTTTCTGTCTCAAATAAATAAATAAATAAATAAATAAATAAATAAAATAAACAGGTGAATTTATTGATAAGATCTAAATATTTGATGGTAGTTATTTTATTTACTTTAATATATGTTTTTATTCATTTGCCAGTGGTGGGAGGATGGACTTGGAGCCTCTTGCCACTGCAAAGGAACTCCAGATGCATGTACCACATTATGCATTTGGCTTTTCCTGGGTACGGGGGAATCAAACCCAAGTTTGTAGGCTTTACACACAAGTGCCTCAACTGTTGAACCATCTCTCCAGCCCCAGAATGGCTTTCTTTCTCTTTTCTTTTATGTTTATTTATTTCTTTATTTTATAATTTTTTATGAGAAAGCAAGAGAGACTGAGAGAGAGTGCGAGATAGAGAGTTGGCATGCCAGGGCCTCCAGCCACTGTAATCAAACTCCAGACATATGTGCCATGTTGTGCACACATGTGTCCTTGCGTACTTGTGTTACCTTTTGTGTGTGTATTATGTGGGATCTGGAGAGTTGAACATGGGTCCTTAGGCTTCACAGGCAATCACCTTACTGATAAGCCATCTCTCCAGCCCTTTATTTTTTTAAGCATTTATTTATTCATTGTTTTTTTTTTTTGAGGTAGGGTGTCACTCTAGCTCAGACTGACCTGGAATTCACTATGTAGTCTCAGAGTAGCCTCAAACTCACGGTTATCCTCCTACCTCTGCCTCCTGAGTGCTGGGATTAAAGGCATGCACCACCATGCCTGGCTCTAAATATTTTGTTAGAGAGCAAGAGAATTAGAGAATGGGCATGCCAGGGCCTTTAGTCACTGCAAATGAACTCCAGAAGCATATGCCACCATGGGTATCTGGCTTATATGGGTTCTGGGGAATCTAACTTGGGTCCCTAGGCTTTACAGGCAAGCATGTTAATGGCTAAGCCATCTCTCCAGCTTGCTCTCTTTTCTTTCTTTTTTTTTTGTAAATTTATTTATTTATTTAAAATTTTTAAAATTTAATTTATTTGACAGAGAAAGTGACAGAAACAGGGAGAGAGAGAGAGAGAGAGAGAGAGAGAGAGAGAGAGAAAGAGAGAGAGAGGACATGCCAGAGTCTTCAGCCACTGTAAATGAACTCCAGATGCATGCACTACTTTGTGCATCTGGCTTATGTGGGTCCTGGGGAATCGAACCTGGGTCCTTTGGCTTCACAGGCAAGTGCCTTAACCACTAAGCCATTTCTCCAGCCCTGTAATTTTTTTAATTATTATTAATAACATACTTGGTATGGATCCATGCCCTCATTCTGCAGGGGCCCTCCTCAGTGGGCTTGTTGGTATTCCCTACAGGGTTGTGG
The DNA here is from genome assembly GCA_036346955.1 of Dipus sagitta. Lineage (NCBI taxonomy): Eukaryota > Metazoa > Chordata > Mammalia > Rodentia > Dipodidae > Dipus > Dipus sagitta. The sequence continues at coordinate 116,405,287 of CM070776.1, read as the reverse complement.
GTTATGTGTTGTGGGTGCAGCATTCAGTTATTGGGGGGAGGTAGTGCCTCTGGCCATGACATCCCAACCTGTGGCTCTTACAACCTTTCTGACAACTCTTCTGCAAAATTTCCTGAGCCTTGGTGGGTTTGTTTTAAGTCTACTTCAGTGATGAGCTCTTAGGAGACTCTGGATTTCTGATTTGGTATGTGTTGAGTATCCTCAGTGTCTGTCTCCAATGGAGAGTGAAGTCAAAATAAGCATGACTAATTCAGGGAGAGTATGATGGATGGAGCCCCTCTTTTAGCCAAAGGCTAATGAGAGCTTGACACTGGAGACCATAATCTTTGTCTCCATAGGATTCTGACCTAGTTTCCAATTCCAGATATGGGTTCCTTTCCAATGAGTGGATCGTTTTAGCTAATCAGAAAGCTATTGGTTACCCACCAAGGCTGTGTGCCACCATTTCACTGGTGTGTGTATCTTCTTTTTCTTCTTTTCTTCTTTTTTTGTTTTTTCAAGGTAGGGTCTCACTCTAGCCCAGGCTGACCTGGAATTCACTATGGAGTCTCAGGGTGGCCTCAAACTCATGATCTTCCTATCTCTGCCTCCCGAGTGCTGGGATTAAAGGCGTGCACCACCTATGCCAGCTTGGTGTGTATATCTTGTCAGGGTGTTTGCTTCTGAGTAGCTTAGACCCCTGTTTGTTCACACCGTTGTTGGCCACTTTCCCCCAGTAGCTCATGTAGTGCTTTCCAGCGCTAGATGGGCTGTCTGGGGACTGGCTGTCTTCCAGATTCCAGCCAGGTCTCTCTCTGTTCTGTGCTGGCAGCATATGGTTGTTCAGCAATATGGTCTTACCTTTTACCTCATGTTGATAATCAAGTGCTTTTGACAGAAGACTGTCTTGTTTTGGGGACCTCTTAGGTCTTTCCAATTTATAGGTCAATGTGGGTAGCACCTATTTCTGGTACTGTGAGTCACAGGTCAGAACTAAAAATTTTCAAGGTTAGGTTTCATCCCACTCTGTCCAGGGCCCTTCTTTTTGGGTACTTCCCCTATACTCCTGTTGAGGGTTGTATCTTTTAATCTACCTTCAAGGAGAAAGGTTTCTATGGTACCAGTTCATTTTGAGTTTAGTTTTGGTTTTATTTCCCCCTGCCCACCCCTTCCCCTCCCTCCAAACCCTTCCATCCCTATTGACTGGGCCTGAAGTTGCCTATAAGGCTTGACAGCAACTTAAGCTGATCCAGGTTAGGAAATGCTAATGAGTGAGAACATGCAGCATTTGTCTTTCTGTGATTGTGTGTGTTCATTGCATATGATCTGTTCTAAGCCCACCCATTTTCTTACAAATTTCATTGTATCATTCCCTCTTCTTCTACTGTTATTTGGGCATGGTTGCAAGGTAGTAGTTGCTTCTTGCCTATGATTTCCCTTTCTGTGGTTTTATTTTTAATTTAGTTATGACAAATTCACATGCATATATATATACTATATGTATATATACTATATATAAAATACAAAAATATATTTTGAACATAATTTATCCATGCATTTTCTTCTCTTATACTTTTCCTACTCCTGCTAAGCCCCCTCTTCTTCCTAACTAGTCCTTTTCCTATTTTCACATGTTTTTGTGACCCACTGAGTTACAGTTGCTTGCATGAGCATTGGTGGTAGGTTATTAACTGGAGCATGGACAACTTACCAGTAGCTAAACCACTGAAAGGCGTGACACCTTTTCAGAGTCAGTTTTGTTTTGTTTTTTTCGTTTTATGCAGTACATGTTGGCAGCAGGGCATTGACAAGGAGTTTTTGCCCTTTGATTGTTTCAGTTGTGGTATCTTACAGGTGTCTTGATTGACGTTGTCTGGAGTTGAGTTGCATGGCATAACTATCAGGCAATTACATGGAGTACCAGGCATATATTCTTTCTGGAGCATCTTAGGCTGTGTACCCCTGGAGGAGGAAAAGACTTGGAGCCATCATGGGAATCTAGACACCTCTGTGGGGAGGAGCCAAAGGAAACCCTAAATTCTGTTGTGGAAAGAGGCTTCTATGAACCTAGTGATCTGCTGTCATTAATCTGGAAATCCTCAGGCTTGGCATGTATGCAAAAACACAGAAGATGGGTTATATCCCATGTCTTATAGGGTACATTCTCCAACCCCATCTATTCTACAGAATGGCATGTTATGCTCTGTATCATATCCTATGTTACCTATAGCATAGAACCCTTAGTCTCTTTACTGAGCCAAGATCAACTCTAGTAAAACAGTTGCCCATAGAGGCAGTACAGTAAAGGTCTACAGGGTCCTGGAGATGAGAATATGCAGGGTTTACTGATATCCAGGATGGTAAAATTTAGACAATAGGATCCCTGCCATGACATCTCCCTACAATATCACACTGAACATTTGCTGGGAGATGAGGTGAACTCCCTCTAAATCCAGTCTATTCTGCAGAACCCTAGTGTTGCAGTCATGTTCGCATTGCTGACAGAAATCACCCAACCAAGACCAGCTTGTGGGGAAAAAAGGTTTATTTTGCCTTACAGACATGAGGGGAAGCTCAATGATGGCAGGTGTAAACGACTACATGAGCAGAGGGTAGACAACATTTCCTGGCCAACATCAGGTGGAAAAAAGGGATAGGAGAGTGTGCCAAACACTGTCAAGGGGAAAGTAGCTATAATACCCATAAGCCCACCCCCAACAATATATTGCCTCCAGGAGTCGTTAATCCCCAAATTTCCATTAGCTGGGAACCTAGCATTCAGAACACCTAAGTTTAAGGGGAACACCTGAATCAAACCACGACACCTAATCTCTTATCTGTTTAGGTTGTATCTGTTAGAAGTGCTAGCTTCTGAACCAATACAGTTTGATACGACTTTCTCTGAACATTGGGAGGAAGACTTCCTTTCTTTTGATCATGGTGCCAGGTGCTAGAGTATTCTGTTTCTCTTGCTATATTGTTATCCCAAGTCATTGAATTTTACCAGGTCTCCATATGTTATCTTATTTTTTAAAAAAACTGAAAATATTTGTTTATTTATATATTTGAAAAATATATATATTTGAAAAATTTTAAATTAATTTATATTTTTTATTGACAACTTCCATAATTGTAGACAATAACCCGTAGTAATTCCCTCCCTCCCCCACTTTTCCCTTTGAAACTCTGCTCCCCATCATATCTCCTCCCCTTCTCAATCAGTCTCTCTTTTATTTTGATGTCATGATCTTTTCCTCCTGTTATGATGGTCTTGTGTAGGTAGTGTCAGGCACTGTGAGGTCATGGATATCCTGGCTTTTTTGTGTCTGGAAGAGTGTGTTGTAAGCAGTCCTAACCTTCCTTTGGCTCTTGCATTCTTTCTACCACCTCTTCCTCCATGGACTCTGAGCCTTAGAAGGTGTCATAGGGATATTTCAGTGCTGTGCACTCCACTGCCACTTCTTCTCAGCACCATGGTGCCTTCTGAGTATTTCCAAGCTCACTGCTATCTGAAAAGAGAAGCTTCTCTAACCAAAAGTGAGAGTAGCCTTAATATATGGGTATGAACATTAAGAGAAATGCTTACTGGGCAGTTTGGTGAGCATAGTATACACATTTAGCTAGATAGCAGCAGATGTTACACCCCTAGGGCTCATGACTACGCCTGTTTCAAGTTTTCAGTATCAGGGATGTATTCCTTCCCATGGAGCAGGCGTCTGGTCCAATTAGAGAGCAGTTGGTTTCCCCAATAACAGACATGTCACTATTGTAGCCATTGGCTCATTTGGCCTGGCTGGCCAAATTTGAGGCTTGCAGTGTCCACTGTTGAGTATCTTCACTAGTGATTTTTCTCTCTCCCATTGGACTGCATGCAGCATAGCTTTTTCTAGCTTTCTGTTAGCTGGTCTACATGGAGTTGGTTTTCAACTCAGCTCTAGCAGGATTACTCAGTGACCTTGCAGCCCAATATGTGGAGTCTTTATCAGTAGGGTCTTACCATTTATTCCTGGTGGGAAACCAAGGATCTTGACAATGGCCTGTAATATTTTTGGGGCATCAGGGACCTCCCTGACCAACAACTCACTGGAAGGTATCCCATCCCTGGCACTAAACATTTCTAGGAATAATCTATGGCTTCTGAGTGTTCCATTGTCCAAAAAAGTAGGTTTCCATATGACTTATTGATATCCTCTTAGATTTTGATTAGCCCTCCTTCCACCTTTCCTTTACTCTAGAAGACTTCACTTAGGCCTTTTCACCCCCATTAATCTGTCTTTCTACTTACATATATACAATATCATCCTATTAAATCCTACTCCCCTCCCTCCCTTCCTATCCCTTTTATATCCTCTTTCTAGCTTACTGGCCTGTATTACTAAGTTTTATTCCTACTTACATAGAAGTCCAATCATTTGTAGCTAGGATCCACATATAGAGAGAGCATGTGATGTTTGGCTTTCTGGGCCTGGGTTACCTCACTTAGTATAATCCTTTCCAGATTCATCCATTTTCCTGAACATTTCATAATTTCATTTTTCTTTACCTGAGTAGAACTTTTTTTTCTTTTACGCTGAGTAGAACTCCATTGTGTAAATGTGCCACATCTTCATCATCCACTCATCAGCTGAGAGACATCTAGGCTGGTTCCATTTCCTAGCTATTGTGAATAGAGAAGCAATAAATATGGTTGAGCAAGTATCTCTAAGGTAGTGAGATGAGTCCTTAGGATATATGCCTAGGAGTGTTATAGCTGGGTCATATGGTAAATCTATTTTTAGCTGTCTTAGGAACCTCCACACTGATTTCTACAATGGCTGGACCAGATTGCATTCCTACCAACAGTGTAGAAGGGTTCCCCTCTTTCCGTATCCTCACTGGCATAAAGATCATTTGTTTTCATGTTGGTAGCCAATCTGACAGGAGTGAGATGGAATCTCAATGTAGTTTTAATCTGCATTTCCCTGATGGCTAGGGATGTAGAACATTTGTTTTTGATGTTTATATGCCATCTGTATTTCTTCTTTTGAGAACTCTCTATTTATTCCATAGCCCATTTTTAATTGGGTTGTTTGATTTCATATTATTTAGTTTTTCTTAGTTCTTTGTATATCCCAGATATTAATCCTCTGTCAGTTGTATAGCTGGCAAAGATTTTCTCCCATTCTTTAGGTTGCCTCTTTGCTCTATTCACAGTGTCCTTTGCCATACAAAAGTTTTGTAATTTCATGAGGTCCCAGTGGTTGATCTGTGGTTTCATTTCCTGAGCAATTGGGGTCATATTCAGAAAGTCTTTGCCAAGACCAATATGTTGAAGGGTTTCCCCTACTTTTTCCTCTAGCAGTTTCAGAGTTTCAGGTCTGATATTACAGTCTTTGATCCACTTGGACTTAATTCTTGTGTATGGAGAGAGATAAGGATCTATTTTCTTCCTTCTACAGGTACATATACAGTTTCCCCAGCACCATTTGCTGAAAAGGCTGTCTTTTCTCCAATGAATATTTTTGGTATTTATTTTGAAGATCAGGTGGCTATAGCTACCTGGACTTACATCTGTGTCCTCTATTATGCTCCATTGATCTACATGTCTGTTTTTGTGCTAGTACCATGCTGTTTTTGTTACTATGGCTCTGTAGTATAGGTTAAAATCGGGTATATTGATACAACCAGCCTTATTTTTGTCGCTCAAAATTATTTTAGATATTTGAGGTATTTTTGTGCATCCAAATGAATTTTAAGACTTTTTTCTATTTCCGTGAAGAATGCCATTGGAATTTTGATAAGGAGTGCATTAAATGTGTAGATTACTTTTGGTAAGATTGCCATTTTCACAATATTGATTCTTCCAATACAAGAACCAGGGATTTCTTTCCATTTCCTAGTGTCTTCTGCAATTTCTCTCTTGAGTGTTTTAGAGTTTTCTTTTCTTTTTTTTTTAATTTATTTATTTGAGAGCGACAGAGAGAAGGAGGCAGAGAGAGAGAGCGAGAGAGAGAGAGAGAGAGAGAGAGAGAGAGAATGGGCGCGCCAGAGCTTCCAGCCTCTGCAAACGAACTCCAGATGGGTGCGCCCCCTTGTGCATCTGGCTAACGTGGGTCCTGGGGAATTCAGGCTCGAACCGGGGTCCTTAGGCTTCACAGGCAAGCGCTTAACCGCTAAGCCATCTCTCCAGCCCTGTTTTAGAGTTTTCATTATAGAGATCCTTCACTTTCTTGGTTAGGTTTATTCTAAGGTATTTATTATAATTATTTTTTGATGCAATTGTGAATGGGAATGATTCTCTGATTTCATCCTCTGTGTGTTTGTTGTTAGTATATAGAAAAGCTACTGATTTCTGTGTGATTATTTTGTATCCTGCTACATGGCTGTAGATGTTTATCAGCTCTAACAGTTTGCTGGTAGAGTCTTTAGGGTCCTTTATGTATAGAATCATATTATCTGCAGATAATGATAACCTGATCTCTTCCTTTCCAATTTATATCCTTTTTATATGTGTCTCTTGCCTTATTGCTATGGCTAAGACTTTCAGTACTCTATTAAATAAAACTGGGTACAGTGGACACCTTGTTTTGTTCCTTATTTGAGTGGAAAAGTTTTAAGTTTTTCTCCATTAAGAATTATGTTGGCTGTAGGCTTGTCATAAATAGCCTTCATTATGTTGAGATATGCTCCTTCTAGTCCCAGTCTCTGTAGGACTTTTATCGTGAAGGGATGTTGGATTTTGTCAAATGCTTTTTCCGCATCTAATGAAATGATCATGTGGTTTTTGTGTTTTAGTTAATTTATATAATGTATTACATTGATCGATTTGTGTATGTTGAAACATCCCTGCATCTCTGGGACAAAATTTACTTGGTGGCAGTGAATGATCTTTCTAACATATCCTTGTATTCGGTTTGCCATTATAATTGTTGAGAATTTTTGCATCTATGTTCATGAGGGAGAACGATCTGTAATTTTCTTTTTCTGTTCTACCTTTGGTTTTGGTATCAGGGTGATGTTTTCTTTGTAGAAGGAGTTTGGTAGGATTCCTTCCTTTTCTCTTTCATGGAAAAACTTGAGAAGCATTGGTGTCAGTTCTTCCATGAATGTCTGGAAAAATTCACCAGTGAAGCCCAGCGTGGTGGCGCACGCCTTTAATCCCAGCACTCAGAAGGCAGTGGTAGGAGGATCACTGTGGGTTTGAGGCCACCCTGAGACTACATAATTGATTCCAGGTCATCAGCCTGGGCCAGAGTGAGACCCTACCTCAAAAAAAAAAAAAAAATCACCACTGAATCCATCTGGGCCTGGACTTTTTTTAGTTGGTAGATTTTTTTTTTTTTTAACTGCTTGGATCTCCACACTTGTAGGTCTATTTAAGTGGTTAATCTCATCATTATTTAATTTTTGTAGGTCATATAAATCAAGGAAATCATCCATTTCTTTCAGATTTTCAAGCTTATTGGAGTACATGTTCTTACAGTATGTCCCTATCATTTTTTGAATTTCTCTGTTATTTGTTGTGATGGTGCCTTTTTCATCTCTAATTTTTATTAATTTCTGTCTCTTCTCTCTTTCTTTTGGTCAGATTTGCTAAGGGTTTATCAATTTTGTTTATCCTTTCAAAGAACCAACACTGTGTTTCATTGATTCTTTGGAGTTTTTTTTTTTTTTTTTGGTTTCTATTTCATTAATTTCTGCCCTAGTGTTTATTGTTTTTTCCTGTCTACTTATTTTTGGTTTGGCTTGTTCATTTTTTTCCAAGGCCTTAATGTGAAGCATTAAGTTTTGTACTTGTGAACGCTCTAATTTCTTAATATAGGCACTTAAAGCTATAAATTTCCCTCTTAGGACTGCCTTCATTGTGTACCAAAGGTTTTGGTATGTTGTGTTCTCATTATCATTTGATTCTATACATTTTTCAATTTGCTTCTTGATTTCTTCATTGACCCATTCATCATTTAGTAGGGTATTGTTTAGTTTCCATGATTTTGTGTATGCTCTGTAGCTTCTTTTTGCTATTGATTTGTAGTTTGATACCATTGTGATCAGATGGAGTTCAAGGAATTATTTTAATTTTCCTGTATTTGTTAAGATTTGCTTTGTGTCCTAATATATGGTCTATTTTAGAGAATGTTCCATGTGCTGCTGAAAATAATGTGTATTCTCCAGCATTTGGATGAAATGTCCTGTATGTATCTGTTAGGTCCATTTGTTCTATGACGTACTTTAATCTAGATGTATCTCTGTTTATTTTTTGCCGGGATGACCTGTCAATTGATGAGAGTGGCATGTTGAAGTCACCCACTACAACTGTGTTTGGAGTTATCTGTGACCTTAGTTCTAATAGCATTTGTTTGATGAAGTTGGGAGCCCCCATGTTAGGTGCATATATGTTTAGGGTTGTAATATCCTCCTGGTGGAGTGTGCCTTTAATCAATATAAAGTGACCTTCCTTATCTTTCCTAACTAATGCTGGACTGAAGTCTACCTTGTCAGATATTAGGATAGCAATCCGCTGCTTGTTTTCTAGGCCCATTTGCTTGAAACATTGTTCTCCATCCTTTCACCCTAAGATAGTGTCCATCCTTTGCAGGAAGGTGAGTTTCTTGGAGGCAACAAATTGAAGGATCCTGCTTTTTAACCCAGTCTGCAAACCTATGTGTTTTTGTTGGGGCATTGAGGCTGTTGATATTAAGAATTATTATTGAAAGGTGTGTATTCTTTTTTGCCATTTTTCTTGTTTTGTAGTTCTTCTAGTTTTACCTTTGCTTTCTTGTATTAAGTAGTATTTGAGTATGGTTTGTTTTTCCTAGGTTCCTTATATGTGTGCTTTTCTTTATCTTCAGCATGGAGGATCCTTCCAAGTATTTTCTGTAGAGCTTGTCTTCAAATATTCTTTCAGCCTGTTTTTGCTTTGGATTGTCCTTATTTCTCAATCTATTTGAAAGGGTAGCTTTTCAGGATAAAGTAACCTGGGTTGACAGTTGTTATCTTTCCGAACTTGAAATGCATCATTCCTAGCTCTTCTGGCTTTTAAAGTTTGTGTTGAGTAATCTGCTGTGATCCTGATGGGCTTACCTTTGTATGTGACTTGATTTTTTTCCCCTAAATTCTTTCAATATATTTTCTTTTGTTTGTGTGTTTGGTAGTTTAATTATAGTATGGTGAGGAGAGGTTTTTGTTTTTACAGGTTTTGTCTGTTTAGTGTTCTAAAGACTTCCTTTATCTGCATTGTCATCTCTTTCCCAATTTGGGGGAAGTTTTCTCCTATGATCTTCTCAAAAATGCCTACTATGCCTTTGGACTGAAATTCTTTTCCTACTATACCCTGCATTCTTATGTTTGATCTTTTCATAGTGTCCAAAATATCTTGACATTCCTATTCATACCTTCCTATTAGTTTGTCTTTCTCTTTCTTGGACTGTATTAGATCTGCCACCAGGTCTTCTAGTTTAGATATTCTGTTCTCTCCTTCCTCCATTCTAGTGGTGAGATTTTCTACAGAGTTTTTATTTGACTGACTGTTTTTCATTGGTAGTATTTCTGACTGGTTTTTCTTTATTATTTCTATTTCCTTATTCATGTCTTGTATTGATGTCCTTATTTCATTAAATTGGTTTGTGTCTTTGATTCTTTTGATTTCCTCTTTGATTTCTTTGAGCATATTTACAATCATTCTTTTATAATCTTTCTCAGGCATTTCCTCTAAGTCAGTCTCACTGGAGGTCATTTCTGATGCATTAATACTTTTTGGTAGATTTATATTGTCTTGATATTTGTATGTTTCTTGTTTTATATTGTAGAGATTTTTGCATCTTGAATTAATTTAATGCGTGAGTTTTCTAGTTAGCTGCACTATTATTAGATGTATCAATCAATCTGATGTTATATATCTACAGGGTAGGAGCTTAAGGTGCTAGGTGTGGCTCTTAAGAATCTCAGAGTAACCACAAAAGTGACCCTAGGTGTTGTGTTTGCCTGCTATGAGAGTATTCAAGTAGGCTGAGTGGAATAAAATACAGGCAGATTCTAAAATTTAACTAAACAATGTGTACATTCAATGAAAAATAGCACAGAGTATTTATGCAAGATTAGGTATTACAACAAATAGATCCTCTAACAAAGTCACAGCCCCTAAGGATGTGTGTTGCTCCACACCCTTAATCCTGTCAACTGGGAGGCTTAGATTTGTGGTCTGTTGAGGGTTCCAAGGTCAGTTTGTGACCGAGTGAGACCCTTCCCCAACAAACAACAGAAAGGGAGACAAACGCACTATAAATCAGGAAGCAACAAATGACAAGCCCAAAGTATAGCTTATTTAAGAATTGCAAATTTGACCATCTATCATATTTAACATATAATTTGCCCTGACATGGAAGGTGCAATTAGCACTTCCGATGCAAGCCTATATAACAGGCTTATTTGGCAGGTACTGACCTGGTGTCATCCCAGTTACCTTTTGGGATGGGTTTGGGCTCAGCTATGCTGAGTGTCTGCTTGGGTCCTTCTTAGCTGTGCTTTGGGCTCAGGTAGGCTGGCTGGGTCAGTGGGTTGCTGCTCTGATCAACTGTGCCGGGTGCTTTGTAGGTGAGTTCCCTTCCCCAGGTCCCTGGTGCTTGCTGGCACTTGTGCTGGTGGTGTGGTGCCGGGCTTCGAGAGCCGCACGTTGGGCACCAGATGCCGGGCTTCGAGAGCCGCACGTTGGGCACCAGATGCCGGGCTCCGCCGGTGGGGGCAGGTAGTGCCGAGGGAAGGACCAGGCCCGCTGGTTCCTCCCGAGGGGCTGAGGAGGAGATGAGCGTCCGACGACTCAGACCTCTCCTGGCCACCGGAGAAAAACCACACTGAGTCGGGAGTCTTGTCGAAGCAGGAACTCGATTTATTGCTATGAACAGTTGCCTATATAATGTTGGGGACGAAGGTGGGGATTTTAGGACGGTGGGGAAAGGTAAGGGCCAATAGTAAACTGACTATTGAGATGATAATCCTAAATCCCATGCGGAAGTAGCAGGCAAGAAGCCATTAGGCGTCTTGCTGAGTCACGTCTGGCCAGAGGCAGATCACCAAACTTTAGCTAGGCTCAGGAAGTTCCACTAGGCCTCACACCTGGGCCTTTCAGAGCCCAACATCTCCCCCTTTTGTTTTTGTAAGAGCATTAGTCACCATGGCCCCTGTCTAAGGTTGTCCCCCTCTGGGGGTCTTAACCGTCATTGGGTACCAGGTGTTTAGCTCAGAGCATTCATCATGGCCCCTGTCTTAGGTTGTCCCCCTCTGGGGATCTTACCCGTCACTGGGTACCATGTGTTTAGCTCGCTGAGAACCCACTCCATGGCCTGTCTTAGGTTGTCCCCCTATGGGGATCTTACCCGTCATTGGTCACATGGAGGGCAGAGGAGGTGGCAGTGGGTCATCTGCGGAACTTAATTCCTGAGTTGCCAGCCTGTATTTTGACCTGATGAGGTTTTATTGCCTCTAGCCATTGGTGAATAAATTGTGTAATCTTATTAATTGCACAAGGCCCCACAGTGAGGAGAAGGAGAAGGAGGGGCCCAAGTAGAGGGAGAAGGTAGGGTAAGAAGTCATATAAGCCTGTCCGCAGCGGGTTGTCCTGGAGGTCCCGTTGCCTCCTCTCCAAGTCTTCCTGGAGCCTCTTAATCTTGTCCTGGACGATTCCTGATTTATTGGCATAAAAGCAGCATTTTTCCTGTAAAAACAAACATACGCCTCCTTTTTCGGCCGTTAGTAGGTTTAGTCCTCTCCTGTTTTGTGGGACTACCTCAGCCAGGGAATCTAGCTGTTGTTGAAGATAGGTCTCCCTCTGATATAGGGAGGGCCTCATTTCCAGGGATGATATCTACATCTGGGATTAAGGTGGCTGGGGCACAAAGGCCCATCCAATTGGTGGGCAGAAAGTCATAGGCCATGCTGTCTCCACAAACATAAACCATTCCAGAAGGTGGGCAGCGTTGAGCACTGGGCTCAGTTGTGTTAAAAGTACAGAAGGAAGGATGAATGTATCCCACATCTATAGTAGGGTGAAGGACCATTTTAGGAACAGTCCTCAGGGGTGGGACACTCCCTAGACATAAGTTTCTATCAAAAAACTCCTTTTTGTTACAAGAGTTTTTGTACTTTAATCACTTCTCAGTACAAAAGACTATCAAAGCCAGCCAAATGGCTTCCGACACTGAATATACATAATCTTGCTTACATGTAGGTGCTAAAGTCTTGCTTCCAAAGGGCCAGAGCTATGGATACAAGGCCAGCCAAATGGCTTCTGACAATTCCCCCTTTTTTATTTTTTATGAGCTGGGCCCTTCTGGGCCTCAGTGCAGAAAGACTGTGTCTGTCTTAGGTTGTCCTCTACGATATTTAGGCCTTACCCGTCATCGGTACATGAATTCCATCATTCATGCCCTGTCTTAGGTTGACCTAACTCGAGAGAATCTTACCCGTCTTTGACTACCAGCCTCTGCAGGGGCTTTAAGATAATGTCTCAGGAAGCCGGGGTCGGGTCTGTAGCTGTATCCCATGTACTTCTGTACGGATATCCATAAAGGATCTCAAAAGGCATTTAACGAGTATGGGCAGCAGACACAGAATGAGCAAAAGACAAACACCTGTAGCAGCAAAGCTTCCTGTCCAAGAAGTGAGAGAATTCCATCCAGGCAAGGCAGACTTAAAAGCAGATATTAAGTCATCAGTAGTTTTCAAAAGTAAGATGATTATTTTGCAAAGACAAAATCTCTGAATGTAACTGAATCAGATCCAAGGAAATATTATCATTATGTCAAATACCTCTTAAATGTATTTTGCCAATGCTGTTGACTGTTATTATATTTTTTAGAAGTAACACAAATCTATTGAAAATCTACATGACACTCCAAACGAGTTTTAACTTTCAACCCTAGTCTCCCAAATATGTAACCACATCATATAGAGCATCTAACAGGTGAAACTGTATCTAGAGTAAGGATCGAGCCCAAGATCTTAAAGGGAGGCAGTTTGAACTTTCTCAGGAGCTACTTTATAGCTGTGAGTATGAAGGATAGTTAGACATTAAAAGTACAAGCCTAAAGCCAAATGGTTCTTTTTTTTTTATCTTGAGGGAAGACACATTTAAACCCTTTCCCTGCTGTGAGGAGTGGGTCTGGTCCTCTCCAGGCCCCAGTCAATGGGCCATTTCTAGAAAAAATTTAAAATATTTAAGGTGAATAATGCTTTCTTTAGCTGATCATGGGGTGGGGGTAGTGATTCCCCCTTTTGTTTTTGTAATTGTGATTTAAGTGTTTGGTCAACAATAGCTTGCCCTCAAGGGTTGTATGGGATGCCTGTAGAATGTGAGATTTTCCAGGTCTGGAGAAAATCTACAAAAGCCTTGCTTATGAAGCAGGGGCCATTATCTGTTTTAAGTTGATCAGGCAGCCCAAGAGTGGCAAAATATTGAAGTATATGACTAATGGCATGTTTAGATTTTTCCCGGCATGTGCCAACGCCCAGCAGGCGCGTGAAAAGGTATCGGCTGAAAGAAAAATATCAGTGATCCCAGTCACCACGAGAGGGCGGATTTTTCCCCTGCCCCCACCTGGATCAGTCCAAGGGAGGCACGTGGCAGTCTCCCAGGAGGTGGACTGCCCGCCAACTCCCAGTAGGGGAGGGCCAGGCACAAGCTGCCAGGAGGGGGGCCATCCATTTTTTTTTAATTACCACATTTCACCCCTGGCTCCCAATAGATTTATAACCATCACATATTGTACATTGTACTAAGTTCAATTTTAAAGGTCCCCACAGTCTTGACCAATTTAAGGTATTGAGACCTGTACAATCAAACATGTTAAACATTTCTAATCTAAAGCCAGTCTTTGTGCCTGTAATTTTAACTTGTTTGAGGTTTTCCAGCTTAAAATCTTAAATCTCAGCCGGGCGTGGTGGTGCACGCCTTTAATCCCAGCACACGGGAGGCGGAGGTAGGAGGATTACCATGAGTTTTAGGCCACCCTGAGACTCCATAGGGAATTCCAGGTCAGCCTGGGATAGAATGAAACCCTACCTCGAGAAACCAAAACAAAAAAAACAAAAAATCTTAAATCTCTCAGTCCAATATCTCTAGCCAAGTACATCAGTCCATTACAAATTTAACCTTGATCAAACTCTTTGGACCTGGGCAGCAGGACGCAGCCAGCCCTTATGCCAGTAGCCCAGTTCCAACAAAGTCCCCTGTAGTCTTTTTTTCCTCTTAGAAATCTCATAAACCAAGCCTTGAAGTTTAATCTTATCTGCACTTAGCATTTTAAGACTCTTATTAGAACAGTCCATCAAATTTGGCTTACCACTCCAGAAGACACCTTCAGTTGTAAGCACCAAGTCCATGCCTATTCCTCCAAAACAAAGGTTCCAAAAGATCAACATCCACATGGTCAGGTTCATCTCAGTTCACTCCTTGGTCTGTATCAGACAGCTTTAGGTTCGCTGAGATAAACTTCCAGACCAGGTACAGTTATGGAGGAAGGGATATTTATTGAAGCTTACAGATCCAGGGGAAGTTCCATAATGGCAGAAAAAGTTGGCCTGCCTTCACAGGCCCAAGCAGAGAGAGAGAGAGAGGGAAGCATAAGCCTTCAGAAATAAAAAGTCGCAGATGCAGCTTGCCGGCAAATCGAGAGTGAAAGGAAAGAGAAAAGGAACGAAGAGATGTTGACAAACAAGTACAGGTTATAGAAGCAAAGTTTAGCGCATTAATATAAAGACTACCTAATAACTTATGGGGGTACGCTCACCCGCATATGTACACCGATTGACCTCCTCAACGAATGTCTCTCAGGGGGCACTAGTCTGCTGGATTCCGAGAGCCGCACGTTAGGCGCCAGATGCCGGGCTTCGAGAGCCGCACGTTGGGCACCAGATGCCGGGCTTCGAGAGCCGCACGTTGGGCACCAGATGCCGGGCTCCGCCGGCGGGGGCAGGTAGTGCCGAGGGAAGGACCAGGCCCGCTGGTTCCTCCCGAGGGGCTGAGGAGGAGATGAGCGTCCGACGACTCAGACCTCTCCTGGCCACCGGAGAAAAACCACACTGAGTCGGGAGTCTTGTCGAAGCAGGAACTCGATTTATTGCTATGAACAGTTGCCTATATAATGTTGGGGACGAAGGTGGGGATTTTAGGACGGTGGGGAAAGGTAAGGGCCAATAGTAAACTGACTATTGAGATGATAATCCTAAATCCCATGCGGAAGTAGCAGGCAAGAAGCCATTAGGCGTCTTGCTGAGTCACGTCTGGCCAGAGGCAGATCACCAAACTTTAGCTAGGCTCAGGAAGTTCCACTAGGCCTCACACCTGGGCCTTTCAGAGCCCAACAGTGTGGGGAGGGGAGGCTGTGGATGGTGGCTGAAGCTCTCCCGCTGGTTCTTGTTATCCTCTTCCTTATGAGCTGCTTTGGACCCGCCCTCCCCTTGACATTTCTTGAGTTTGTAAGGAGGCCGGTGTGAGTGGAAAATCCCCTCACCTGGCTTTTCCTGTGGCTCAGGCTGAGCCTGGTGACCGTGTGGACCTGGTACCCCACTGCTGGAGCTGCTTCTACCTGCTTCTGTAGTCTCTAGATGCTCTGTATCTCTCCTACTTTTATGCTATGGTTGATAATTTCTTATACACCTTCACTTTTTAGTAGAAGAGTGTATTTTGCTGTTTTTAATTTTTTTCTTTTTCTCTCCTACACTGCTTTGGCGTGGTTCCTATGCTGCCATCTTAACCACAAGTCCATCTCTGTTATCTTGAGGTTGAGTAACAGTGTTCTTTCATACCCACTCCCCTCAGCATGTAGCGATACACTCAATACTTTGCTTTCTTCTCATGAAGGACAGGCAATTTCTGATGCCTCAGTTCTATCTGATCTTTACAGTCTATCTTTTTACTCTTAGTTTAGAATTCACTTCACCCTGTTTTCGGTTTTGCACCTGAGCTGTTTTTATTCTCCCCCACTGTGTCCCCTTCTATTGCATTTCAGGCTTCTCCAAGACACTGCATGCTTGCATTCTGGAAGCATTTCCATGCTTTTCCCCTGAATGCAGCCTTAAAACTTTTTGGGCCATTCTGTACCTCACTGGAGTTTTACAGTTATTGTTTTCCCCAAACTAAACAAACTCTTTTTTTTGTAGTTAAATGCAAAGTTTTCTATGAGTGTGTAGTGTGTATGTGTGTATGTGTGTTCACACACAAGTGAGTGGATGGATGTGCATGTGTATGTGCATATGGAGTCTGGAGGTCAACATTGGTGTCTTCCTTGATTACTCTCTTCTCTCTTTACTGAGACAAGATCTCTCATTTGAGCCCAGTGTTCTCCAATTCAGCTACTCTTATCTAGCCAGCTTGTTCAGGGGATCTATTTCCATCTCTTGGGCACTGGGATTACAGGTGGTCGACACATACACCTGGCATTTACATGGGTGCTGGGACTCCAAACTCCAGTCCTCATTTTATGGCACTAGCTTTATCCACTGAGCCATCTCCCAGCTCCCCTTTTCTTCCTCTAATGAAAAGTAAAGTTTACTGGTCTAGGATTAACCTGTATCCACCAACCTTGGCCTACTGAAGAGGGTCCAGAAAAAGTAATACAACAATAAATCAGAAAAAGGAGAGTGACAAAGGAAAATAATTAGACTGTAGTCTCAGTTGTGCATTCCCAAGCAAGTCGTTCTGACTCACCACAGTGCAAACATTTGGTGTCACTTTCCTTGCTGCAATTGATGGTTGGCAAGTGCAATTTTTCCCCATTTGTAGAACTATACTTTGGTGTAATCTTTATTTTTAACTTATTTATTCATTTTCGTGTGTATAGTATGTGGTGTATGTCTGTGTGTGGTATGCAGATGCATGTGCCCTGTGGATTTCTGACCAGGGAACCCCAGTAAACCTTCTGTCTCTGACCCCCTCAGGGGTGAGCTTACAGACATGCACAGCTATGCCCAGGTTTTTACATGCTGGAATTAACTCAGGTCCTCATGATTGCACAAGTGGTCTTAACCACTGAGCAATCTTACTAGCCCCCAGGTATAACCTTTTCTAAAAATTATTTTTATTTATTTATTTATTTATTTGAGAGAGTGAGGGAAAGAGACAGACAGACAGACAGACAGACACACACACACACAAAGAAGAGAGAGAGAGAGAGAGAGAGAGAGAGAGAGAGAGAGAGAGAATGGGAATGTCAGGGCCTCCAGCCACTGCAAACGAATCCCAGGCTCATGTGCCCCCTTGTGCATCTAGCTTATATGGGTCCTGGGGAATCAAACCGGGATCCTTTGGCTTTGCAGACCATCCCTCCAGCCCAGGTATTATCTTTTTAAAAAATACTTACTTTTTTTATTTTTTTTGAGGTAGAGTCTCACTCTATCCCAGGTTGACCTGGAACTAACTGTGTAGCCCCAGGCTGGCCTGGAACTCACAGTGATCCTCCTCCCTCTGCCTTCTGAGTGTTGGAATTAAAGGTGTATGCCAGTATTCCCAGCATTAAAAGAAAACATTTTTATTGACAATTTCCATACATGCACATATAGTTCATATGCTCACAATCCCCTTCATTACCATTCTTGTCTCCCTTCACTTTTTGATTGACTCTTTTTTCAACTACTCCCTCTTTTTTTGCCTTCCTGTGTCATCCATGATGGAGTGTTGATGGGGCCAATACTATGCATGTCTTCTCCAGGTAACAACAGCCACTGTGAAGTCATGGATGCAAGGACCACTTCATGTCACAGGAAGGCAATGTTTTACAGCCCTCTTCTTCACCCTCTATTACATTTTTTCCAACCCCTCTTCCTCAATGTTCCCTGCGCCTTGAACGGTATGAGAGAGGTTTTATCTAATTTGGACCATTCAATAATCACTTCTTTTCAGCACCCTCTGCAAAAAGAAGCTTCTCTGACCAAAAGGGAGAGCAGCACTAATTTATGAGCACAAACAAATATTTAGGGCTGGGGATATGGCTCTGTGCTTAGAGGAACTTGCCTGCAAAGCTTTCTGGCCTGGGGTTTGATTTTCCAGTACCTATGTAAACCAGATGCACAAAGTGGCACATGCATCTGGAGTTGCTTACAATGGCAAGGGGCCTTGACAGGCCCATTCTTTCTTTGTCTTTGCTTGAAAATAAATAAACAAAAATATTTTCGTTTATTTGACATGTGGAAGTCTTCAATGGCGGCACCTCATTGTTTACCTAGCTTTTGTACTTGTGTTTTTCAGTGGAAAATAAAAAACACTACTGTAAATTGTAAATAGTCAATACTTCACTATTGGATGTAGATCTGTGACTGTTGGCAATGGCATCTCAGAGGAACAGATAAATAAAGTTTAATTTCCTATATAATATGAAAAAATATTTTTAAAAATTAAATATTTAGAAGGCAATTTTATGGATATAACATATTTACTTAGCCAAACAGCAGTAGTAGCTTCCCCTCTTGTTTGGGCACTGTCAGGTATATGTGGTCCAACACAGGCCCCGAGAGTTAAATCTACAGAACTTTATTGTTGGCTCCTACACATGTAGCTTAAGAGGGGGAGAGAAAAAGAGGATCCTGGGGCAAGGTGTTCAAAACGGTGCTGAACACTGTCAGGAATCAGTTAGTTTAAAGGAGGGGAAAGGTAAGAAGCACTAGGAGAGGGAGAGAGAAAGAGACATAGAGGGAGGCTGCAAGCTGCCTGGGCAGAATTCATTCTCTGTTACAAGTGGCTGCTGGCATGCATACTAAGGGCCAAGGGAGAAGAGAAGGGAGTGAGAGAGACAAAGACAATGAGAGAGAGCGAGAGGTAGGATAAGAGAATAAGTGAGAGGGACTGTGAGAGAGAACAAGATAGGATGAGAAAGAGGGAGTGAGAGAGAAAGAGAAACTGTGTATGTGAGCAGGAAAAATAGAAAATATACATACTTGAGCAGCAAGGGAAGAACAGAGAGCAAGTCTAGTGATGGCAGGGCTTTTATGCCTCTTGGGTTGTGGTGGGCTGGCAAATGGGAGGGGAGGGCTAGCCAGTATGAGGGGGCTTGTGGGGGTACTAGCTCAAGAGGAGCCAGGTTGTCTGGGTTACCCCATGGAGCAGAGGATAGAGCAGGCTCTTTGAAAGAAGAAAGCTTTGGAGTTGGCAGGGGGGAGGAAGCTCTTAGACTGACACAAGAATCAGTTGTGGTCGCATTCAAGGTTGACCACCATTGGGTAGGACTGTTGACTTTTCTCCCTCAGCAGTCTGCGTAACACATTCTAGCCCTATGACAGATAACCAGCAGGGAGGAGGCTTACAGCTCAGGTTCAGATTGCTTTCTTGGTGTCCTGTAACTGAGACATGTGATGTCTTCAGCAACAGCATCTTACTATCTAGTTCTAGTGACCGACCGAGAGCGTCGTCAACAACTTCTATTGTTTTGGGTATAATCTTTTGGAATATGACCAAATTCTCTACAAGCATAGCATTTCAGCTCATTGGTGTGGTTGTAGCAGCATTACGTTAGCACTCTCTTGGCCTCCTCTGAGTCCTTGACAAGGTGACCACTATTACTACAGGCAGAGCAGGCATCATCCAGAGGATCATGATCCTTGGCTGGATGACTGGACTCACCATAGTGATAACAGCTGCCTGGAGGTGATGAGGGAAACAAGCTGGAAACCTTTGCAATGGCCTCTCCTTCCATGACCATGGCCACCACTTCCATAAGGTATTCCTGGCCCAGCAGCCAGATTGTCTGCACTTGAAACATTCATTACTGGAGTCAGGACTTCCAAATCTATGTGGCCTGCTGGTGTGGAGATTTCAATATAGGCCTGGGGAAAGCAACTCACAAGGTGGCAGCTGGTTAATCTAGTTTTATGGCCATAAATATATTTCCCTTCCCAACTTGGCAAGGTATTTCAAGGACAGTACTTGCCACTTTGTGTGTGTGTGTGTGTGTGTGTGTGTGTGTGTGTGTGTGTGTGGTATTTGCAGATGCATATGCACAGTACATGCACATGCAGAGGCCAGAGGAGGACTTTAGGGATCCTTATTTCTCACCCTTCTTTCTCTGAGGAAGAGTCTCTCATCGAACCTGGAGCTTGCCATTTTTTTTTTTTTTTTTTTGGCTAGACTAGCTAATCAGGCCATCAATTCTATTTCTGCCCCACTAGGGCTGGGGTTGCTACAGGCATGTACTACCAGCTTTTTTATGTGAGTGCAGGGGATCAGACTGAGGGTCCTATGCTTGTGCAGCAAGTACTCTTACCTGCTGAGCCATCTCTCTGACCCTCGTATGTCTCTCTGATTTCTTCTATCATATAGAAAGTTTCCCACAATATTTGGAAACCATGTAAGTATTAAAAGCACTGTAAAAGTTAAATGGAAAGAACTTTCTGAATCTTAAGTGGGTGGGACTTCTGCGCATTTTCTTCTAGTCAGCCGTTTCCATGCTTGGTTCCTGGCCCTGAGATTCTGGTAACTTCATTTGGATCAAAGCATCTCCATGTCAAGGGCCTATGGTTTGGATGTGTCCCCCAAAAGCTCATATGTTGCTACTTAATCCCCAAAGCATACATTCGTTATATTCCGGGTAATTGATGTTATATGAGTTCATGAGAGTGGGACCCACATTATGACATTTGTGGCTTTATACAAAGAGGAAGAGAGTTGGGAGGTAGCGCTGTCTCACTGCTGATTCCTTCTGAAGCAGGATCTGTTAGGATGCAGCAGGAAGGCCTATACCAGGTACTGAGCAGATGCTGGTGTCACGCTCTTGGATAACACAGCTTCCAGAAGTATAAGTCAAAGACATTTTTATTCCTTATAAATTATCTGCTCTCAGCTATTCAGTAATAGCAACAACTGAAAGCAGACCAAAGCACCCTTCTCATTATTTCACTTTTCAGGAAAGGTGGACACCTGACCTTCCCTGTTCTGGTTTCATATTCCAGTGGTATGTTCCTCTTACCACTAAAGGCTTATTAGTAAAGTAGGTTTGGCTTCTGGTAAGGTGGGGGATGTTGTGGTAGTAGTGGCATGGGTTTTACATTTTGTTTATTTATTTTCTGCATGATCTATGCTCTAGGTATGCTGTATTTTTTATTAGCCTACAAAGATACAATTTGCATTGTGAAAATTTCATACATATATGTCAATATATTTTTACCTTTATTATTTTAATCTCCATTTGGCCATTTCCTTTAAGTGTTCCTGATTTACTATTTTATTTTGCAGTACTTTAGTTGGAACCCAGGGCCTGTGCATGCTATGCAAGCCTTCTACCACGGAGCTAAATCCCAGCCCTTCTATGTATTACTAAAGTTGTCACAAAGGGACAATAAAAATAAAGATAGACAAAAGTGTGATTCTGTTGGAGAAAAGCACATATATATTTGGCTCTGTGGTCTAATATTATTTTGGTATTTTATTTTGTTTATTTTGATTCGTTATTTTTTGAAATAGTGTCACATGTAGCCCAGACTGGCCTTGAATTTATTATGTAGCCAAGGACAACACTGAACTTCTGATCCTCCTGCTTCCACGTCCCCAGTGGAAATACAGGTATATGCTACCCTTCTTTGTTTATGCAGTACTGAGTATTGGACTCAGGACTTTGTGCATGCTAGGCAAACACTTTAAAAACTGAGCTCCAGCTCCAGCCCCTTCTTTGGTTTTTTGATTGTGATATTGTCCTTGCCTATAGCATTACATCATTTGAGTTGTAAAAAGAAGTTTATTTTCTTTTATTGAGAATTTTCATACTATAATTTGGCCATAATCCCCTCCAAAAAATGGTTTGGACAGAGAATTAGGAGGCATGAATCTATATGTACCTTAAATGTGGGTATTCTCTTTCTTTGTACTTCTGTTTTCCTTACCTGTAACATGGAAATAATGCCTTCATGTCTATCACACATTAATGTGGAGAGAAAAGATGATCAGTTGTGTGAATGTCCTTAGGAAACTGAAAAGCCTTTACAAATGTACAGTTGAATTATTTTAGTTTGAATTTTGTTTGTAGTGCTAGAAATTGAACATAAAACTTCACACATGCCAGGGAACTGTTTTAATACTTGGTTGAACTTGCCACCCCTATTTTTTCTATATATTTATTAATTTATTTACTATTTTCTTTTGAGGTAGGGTTTCATTCTGTCCCAGGCTGGCATGGAACTCACTCTGTAGTGACAGGCTAGCCTCAAACTCATAATGATCCTCCTACCTCTGCCTTCCGAGTGCTGGGATTAAAGGTGTGCGCCACCATCCCTGGCTCACTCTTCCTTCCTTCCTTCCTTCCTTCCTTCCTTCCTTCCTTCCTTCCTTCCTTCCTTCCTTCCTCTTTCTTTCTTTCTTTCTTTCTTTCTTTCTTTCTTTCTTTCTTCTCTTTTCTCTTTGTTTTTCAAGGTAGGGTTTCGCTCTAGCCCAGACTGACCTGGAATTCACTACGTAGTCTCAGGGTGGCCTTGAACTCATGGTGAGCCTCCTACCTCTGCCTCCCAAATGCTGGGATTAAAGGAATGTTGCACCATGCCTGGCTATTTTCTTCTTTTATTTTTAACTCATATACTGCAACATTAAAAATATATATTGATGGGATAATGTGATATTTGATACATGTATAAATCATGTCATGCTTAAATCAGGTTAAACATATCTATCTCCTCAAACATTTATTTCTTTATGATGAAAGTTTCAAAATCCTTTCAGATCATTGAAATGTTATCAACAGTCCATTGTGGTGGTTTGCATACAAAATGATGCATTGTTTGAATACTTAATTCCTACCTGACTGATATATTAAATGAGGTTGTGGAAACAATAGGAGGTGGAGCCTTGCTGTAGGATGTATGTCCCTAGGGACGGTCCTTGATCTTTTATTGTTTGGGCCTGCTTACTGCTCTCTCTCTCTTTGTCTCTCTGTCTGTCCTTTCTTCCTGCTCATGTGAGGATGTGATGCAGTTTTCCTGCTTCTGCACTGCTTTCTTTGGCATGATGGACTTCTCTTGACACTGCATGCTGAAAGTAAACCCTTTCCTTCCTTAAGCTGTTTCTGGTCAAGTATTTTGTCCCAGCAATAAGAATGTAATGGATGCACGACACAATAGCACCCCAGATATTTTTTCTCTTAACTGTAACTTAGTCTGTATTGATCACCTGCCCTGCCCCCACCACAACTTGGCCTCAGGTAGCCACCATTCTGCTCTAAACGTCTGTGAGATGAACATTTTAACATTCTACATAAGAGTGACATACTGTAGTACTTGTCTTTCTGTGCATGGCTTATTTCATTTAACACAATGATGTCCAGTTCTATCCATATTGTCACCAATGACAGGATTGTACCATTTTTTATAGCTGAATAGGTATCCATTGTCTATGTGGGTTGTGTTTTCTTAATCTATTAATAATGTAACACATGTTTTGTTTGCTTCCATACTTTGGTTGTTGTGCATAGTGCTTGTATTAGTTACTTTACTCACTGTTGTGACCAAATACCTGACAAGAAGCAACTTAAGGAAGGAAGTGTTTATTTCAACTTAGAGTTCAAGGTGATATCCATCATGACAGGAAGGCATAGTCACATTCAGCCCACTATGGGGAAGCAGAGTGATGAATGCTGATTCTCAGCTCACTTGCTCTTTTTCAGTTCAGTCAAGGACCTCAGATCATGTAATGGTGCTGCTTATACTTAGGGTGGATCATGCTATTTAAATTAATCTAATCTAGAAACTTCTCTACAGATATGCCCAGAGATTTGTTTCCATGGTAACTGTAAATCCTGTAAAGTTGACTACCAAAGATTAACCATCGTAGTGCTATAGTATTTTGCATATGTCTCTCTGACATGCCATTTTAATTTCCTTTGGATAAGATATAGTATTATTACTTTTTAAGACAGAGTCTCGTGTAAACCAGGCTGGCCTTGAACTTGCTATGTAGCCAAGGATGATCTTGAACTCCTCCTTTAGACCTCCTGAGTGCTGGGATTATAAATGTTTACCACCATGTCTGGTTTAGGTTATGCTGAAGATCAAATCCAAATATTTATGCATGCATAGCAAACACTTTACCAATTGAGCTGCATCCTTCTCCCAAGATATATTATTTTAAATAGAGTTTAAATAGAATCTAGCTTCAAGAGAACATTTGTAAACCATAGGTAGTTGTTAGTTTTGCTTTTGTGATTAAACAAGATTTATGTTGTGTATCCTATAGCTTTTCAACCTTTTTCCTACATTTGAAGTTATACATGTCTGATGATGATGGTGGCCTTTTTTTAAAAAAGATGTTATTTTGTCTGATAATACATATATGATTTGAAAATTCTCTAACTTGAATTATAAAAATTCACACCTTACTCTTCTTGCATATTTTAAATTCATTTTGAAGTATGATAATCAACAGTTATCACATAGCTTGTGTTATAACTTGGTCTTTGTAAATTTCATTTTATCTGTGTGTATTTATTTAGAGACATTTGTAGCCATCAAAAAAGTTTCAATTTGAGATACTTTGCAATTTCACTATGAAGTTATAAGGAAAGTGATTTTTGGGCCAACTACTGTCAAATACATTAAAATTTGTTAAATGGGCACTCATTAATGGAAATCACAAACTGTTCATACAAACTGTTCTGTTGGCTTGATAAAAGTCCTTTTCAAGATTCTGACTGTAACATATCTGGAAGGGTCACAAGAGGAAAACTTTACTACATTTCAGAGACAAAAGTTTTATTCACTTTTTTCAGTTTATTATTATAGTTTTAGCTTGCATACAATATAATGGGTTCCACTGTTACATTTTCATAGACATCTGCCATTCCACCATGTTCATATCTACCACCCCAAAGTCCTCCTCCATCCTACCTCCTCCCACATTTGCTGCTCCCCTTTGTTCCCTAAATAGTCCTTCTGGAGAAGCAGTGTTTCAAAAATGATTCATGTTTATTATAGTAACATTCACATAACATAAAATAAATAACAAACCATTTCAGTGTTAATAATGGTTTATTGGTTTTGATTTGAATTCTATGATTTTGATTTGATTTATTTAATGACTCATAATATTGGACATCCTATATGATTAGTAGCCATTTGCATATCTCATTTGGGAAGTGTCTATTCAAATATTTTTGTCATTTTTAATTGAGTTTTTTGCTTCTTTGCTGTGTAGTTGTACTTCTTTTGACCCTCAGCTTTTCGATTATTACCTCTTGTGAGGTTTTTTGGTAAGTTATGATTTTGTTTCTCTTCTCTTCTCCTTTATCCTGTGTTTTTCTTTGTGTGTGTGTGTGTGTGTATGTGTGTGTTTCCTTGAGGGTTACTTTTCAGATTATTAGTAACATCTTAAATTTGCATAAATAAAATTTGAATCAGTAATATTTTAATACTATATAAATTTTGCTCTTTTGTAGTTCTAGTTCACTTTTGAATTATTTTCACAAATATAACTTTGTGTTTATTTATCTTCCAAATCACTTGGGTACAAAACGAATCAGAGAGAAAGAGGGGGGATATTTACAATTTAAACAGTTTTAAAATTACTATGGTATTTTTGATAATTTCATATATGTGTACCATATATTTTGACCTCATTAACTTCCATTATCCTTTCTTATCCCCTCCAACACCCAGTAAACCCCTTCTTCTTCCCAACTAATCCCTTTTCTAATTTAATGCATTTTTCATAACTTACTGAGTTAAATTAGGTTTGTTTGCATAAGAATGGGTGGGGGTTATCTACTGTAGTATAGGTAATTTACCAGTGGCTGCACCACTGAAGACCATACCTCCCCATCAACTTCAAATAACTACTCTGGGAACAGTGGGATCTTGTGAGCCCTGCCCCCATCCAAGCCCGAATGATGATGAGCTCAACCTTGTGTAGGAAACCACAGCTACTAATGAGTTCATGTGTACAAAGCCATGTTGAGTCCATAAAACAGCATTCCATAGCACTCTTCCCTATACTCCATATCTTACATTCTTTACACCCCTTCCATGATGTTCCCTGAGCCTTATTGAGGGGAGGCAGAGATGCTCTTTTAAGACTGACCACACAATAGCCATTTATTCTCAGCATTTTCATCAGCTATGTGTCTCTGAATAACTTCTGCTCACTGTAAAAAGAAATTTCAGTGATGGAGGCTGAGAGCAGCACTAATATAAGAATATATATATAAATATTTAGAAGGCCATGTAGATTAATGAGAGTAGTATATTGCCCCTGTATGAACCTATAACCTCCCCATTCATAGGTTTTTGAGTACATTTTCAGTACCAGGCACAATTCCTTCCTGTACAGCAGGCCTTAAATCCAGCCAGAGGACAGTTGGTTACTCCCATTATATTCATACCACTATTGCACCCATGAACAAATCTTGCCTTGCAGTTCTCTTGTGTAGTAAACACGGTCCACAGCTAGTTAGGATGGTTGATGACTTTCTTCTACAGCAGCTTGCATAGCCGCTTCTGGCACAAAGGAAGCTAGCCAGTAGGAAGGAAGCTTCCAGTTCAATTCCAGCTTGGTTTCTTTTTTTCATGCAAGCAAAGTGTTTGGTGGCTTCAGCAATAGGTACTTACAATCTATTTTTGGTGGGTAACCAACCAAGAGCAAGAGCAATAGCCAATCTTGTTTTAGGGGCCTCTGTGACCTCTGTAACCAACAACTCATTGGGCAATGTTTCATCCCTGGTCCTGGGATTTTCAATTAAGACCATATGGCTTCTTGGAGTAGCTTTATCTCTCCATATAATATACCTTCATCCAGACTTTTTATTTAAAAATATTTTTGATTAGTTTACAAGTTAGTAAGCTTCCATGTTGGTTTTTCATACATCCTTGGCATTGGTTAATCTTACACCAACCTCCTCCTCTCCTCCATTCCCCTACCTTATTCAAGCTTGCTTAATCCTGCCCCCAACCACTGCTCTTCCCTCTACTTTCACATCACATGTATTCTGCCATTCATCCCCAAAACTTCTTTTCCTTCCCCCCATAGCCCCTTTCTAGGTTGCTGGCCTCTATAGACATTCCACATTAAACACACTCACACACACATACACACACACACACACCATCCCAATCCACACCCACCCACCTACCCACCCACCCCAGTTGTTAGGTGCTGCAAAGTAATTGGGAATGTCTTAACTGTGCACATGTTAGGTCCAAGGGCCTCTTCCATCCTTGTCAAGGGGAGAAGTAACCTTTACTCCTTTCATTCAACACCAATTCTGTTTTTCTTTTTTTGAAGTAGGGTCTCCCTATAGCCCAGGGTGACCTGAAATTTACTATGTAGTCTCAGTCTGGTCTCAAACTCACAGTGATCCTCCTACCTCTGCCTCCTTGGGGTTAAAGGCTTGTTTCGCCTTGCCTGGCATTTATAACACCAACTCTTTTTTTTTAAATTATTGACAACTTCCATAATTACAGACAACAAACCATGATAATTCCCTCCCCTCCCCCACTTTTCCCTTCACAAATCCACTTTCCATCATATACCCTTTCCCTTTCAATTAGTCTCTCTTTTATTTTGATGTCATTATATTTTCCTCCTATTATGAGGGTCCTGTGTAGGTAGCACCAGGCACCACAAGGTCATAGGTATCCAGGCCATTTTGTGTCTGGAAGAGTGTGTTGTAAGTAGTCCTATGCTTCCTTTGGCTCTTACATCCTTTATGCCACCTCTCCCACAATGGACCTTGAGGCTTGGAAGGTGTGATAGAGATGTCTCAGTGATGAGCACTCTTCTCACTTTTCTCAGCACCATGGTGCCTTTTGAGTCATCCCAGAGGTTACCGCCATCTGAAAAGAGAAGCTTCTTTAGTCCAAAAGTAAGAGTAGCATTAATATATGGATATGAATGTTAAAAGAAATGCTTATTGGGAAGTTTGGTGAGCATAATAATATGCATTTAGCCAGACACCAGCAGGTATTACACCCCTAGGACTCATGACCTCCCCTGTTGTAGGTTTTCAGTATCAGGCATGTATTTCCTCCAATGGAGTGGGCCTCCAGTCCAAGTAGAGAGTGGTTGGTTTCCCCCATGACAGATGTGCCACTATTGCATCCATTTACTAATTTGGCCTGGCTGGCCAAACTTAAAGGCTTGCAGTGTCCACTGTACAACACCAATTGTAACAGTCTTTATACTCACATTTCTAAGTACATTTACCATTGTTATTTTTTCATATGGCGTTTGAACTGATATCTAGTGTGTCCTCATTTCATTCTGGAGGAATATTTTGATTACTTATGATATGCTATGTCTACTGTTGATGAGCTCTTTATTGTTTATAAAGAATATCTTACTTTTTCTATCATCTTTTGAAATATAGTTTTTGTTGGGTGTAGAATTTTTGTTTTGAGATAGGGTCTCCCTCTAGTCCAGGCTGACCTGGATCTTACACTGCAGTCCCAGGCTGGCCTTGAACTCACAGTGATTCTCCTACCTCTGCCTCCCAAGTCCTGGCAGGTATAGAGTTTTGTATCCACATAATTTTCTTTCAGATAATTAAAATACACTACTATCTTCATGCTTTTTAAAAAAATGCTTTTTATTTATTTGCTAGGGGAGAGAGAGAGAATAGGTCTACCAATTGGTTGCTGCAAATGAAGTTCAGTTCCATGTGATAACTTATGCATCTCGCTTTATGTGGCTACCGGGGACTCAAAACCAGGATGTTAGGCATTGTAGGGAAGCTCCCTAACCACTTGACTCATGCATTTAAAAATATTTTTTGTTTATTTTTATTTATTTATTTGAGAGTGGCAGAGAGAGAATGAGGCAGTAGAGAGAGATAGAGAATGGGTGTGCCAGGGCCTCCAGCCACTGCAAATGAACTCTAGACACGTACGACTCCTTGTGCATCTGGCTAACATGGGTCCTGGGGAATCGAGCCTCGAACCAGGGTCCTTAGGCTTCACAGGCAAGTGCTTTACTGCTAAGCCATCTCTCCAGCCCCAACTCATGCTTTTTTTAGAAATTGCCTGTTATCTTATTAAGATCTATCATGTCGGGTGTGATGGCATGCACCTTTAATCTACCACTCTGGAGGCAGAGATAAGAGGATTGCTGTGAGTTTGAGGCCAGCCTGGTACTACAGAGGGAATTTCAAGTCAGCCTGGGCTATAAGTAAGACCTTACCTCAAAAAACAAAGACAAAAAAAGATATATCATGTGATGGGTTGTTTTTCCTCTTATATTTTTTCTTGAGATACTCTCTTTGTATCAGTCTTTTCATAATTTGGCTATAACATGCCTTCTTGAAGTTTATCATGACTGGATTTTTGTAGTGTTTCTTGGATGTGTGGAGTCATATTTTGCTTCTAATTTGCAATTTGTTTTGCTCGTTGTTTTCTTTATATACATATATATGTTTAGTTTTTTGTAGAGATAGCAAGAGAGTGAGAGAGAGACAAAGGGAGAGAGAGAATTGGTGTGCCAGGGCCTCAGCCACTGAAATCAAACTCCAGACACTTGCACCACCTAGTGGGCATGTGCAACCTTGCACTTGCTTCACCTTTGTGTGTCTGGCTATTGTGGGATCTGGATCTAACATGGGTCCTTAGGCTTCACAGGCAAGTGCTTAACTGCTAAGCCATCTCTCCAGCTCCAATAAAAATATCTTTAAAGGGCTGGAGAGACAGCTTAGCAGTTAAGCACTTGCCTGTGAAGCCTAAGGACCCTGGTATGAGGCTTGATTCCCCTGTACTCATGTAAGCCAGATGCACAAGGTGGCACATGCATCTGGAGTTCATTTGCAGTGGCTGGAGGCCCTGGTATGCCCATTCTCTCTCTATCTGCCTCTTTCTCTCTCTCTGTCTGTCTGTCACTCTCAAATAAGTAAAAAATAAACAAAAAGTTAAAAAATGTTTTTATTTATTTATTTGCAAATGGAGAGAGAGAGAGAGAGAGAGAGAGAGAGAGAGAGCGAGCACATGGGTGAGCCAGGGCCTCTAGCTGCTGCAAATGAACTCCAGATGCATGTGCCACCTGGCTTATATGGGTTCTGGGGAATTGAGCCTGGGTCCTTAGGCTTTGCAGGCAAGTACCTTAACTGCTAAGCTATCTCTGCAGCCCCTGCTCATTGTTTTCAACATTTCCCTCCACTCTGCCCCTGCATCTCCTCTCCTTCTGGAATCATGTATGTACACATGTGTTGATAGAGTTGATAGTATTTTACAGGCCTCAGACTCTGGAAATTTTTCTTTATTCTTTTATCTTTCTGCCCTTCTGAGCAATCTCAAATGACCTATCTAGAAATATGATTATTCTTTTTTAGTGCCTGCTCAGTCAACTACTAAGCATGTTTAGTATATTTTCACACTACTTTTTATGTTTTTAATCATTCTTCTCACTTCTTGATGATCCACATTTGTTGAGACATTGCTCTGCTGGTTTCCTTTAGTCTTTGCCATGGTTGCCATTAGGTCTTTGAATGTATCGATAGGTCATTCAGAGTCTTTGTCTAGTCATTCCAATGTCAGGGCTACCCAAGGAACTGGTTCCATATTTTTTGTCATGTAGACTGGCCATACATTGTTATGTCTTTGGATTCCTTGTTGAAAACTGAGTGTTTTGAATATTATAGTATGGTAATTCTGGAAACCAATTTCTCCATCTTAACCACAATTTGTTCTTGTTACCTGTTGTGGTAACTCTACTGATTGTGGCTATTGCTCAGTGGCTTTTTAAAACTATTTTTGGGCTGGGAGGATGGCTCAGCAGTTAAGGCACTATCCTGCAAAGGCAAAGGACCTTCAATTCTCTAGGACCCACTTAAGCCAGATGCACAAGGGGGCACACGCATCTGGAGTTCGTTTGCAGTGGCTGGAGGCTCTGGTGCACCCATTCTTTCTCTGTGTGTCTCTAATAAATGAATAAAAATAAATAAAATTAAAACTATTTCTGTTAAGTTTCTATTCTTTATCACATGTGGCCCCTAAAGTCTATGTTCTGTCTTCTTGATCGTCTTGTAGTGTTTTGATAGTTACTTCAAATACCTGGAGCCAACCAGTGATAAAAGGAGAAAGAAAGCAAGGGAGTACTTTCTCAGATTTTGCAGATTGGTTCTGTGTTGGGGTGCTTCTTCAATGCCCAGCTGTGTTGTTTATAACCCTATCTTTGCTTTCACTTTCTACTTTCATGAGGACTCAAGGGAACTGACAGTTAAAGCTTGAAGGATCTTGTCAGGCCTTTTTCTTTTTCTTTCTCTCTATATTTTGCAGGCCTTGGGATAGAACTCAGGGTAACACACGCGCTAGGCAAGTATGCTACCACTGAGCTATACACTAGTCCTTCTCAGACCTTTACTGAGTGTATATCCCTCATAGCAATGCCTGTGCATTTCTAGTACATACAGGAGTTTCTTTATTTCTTTCTTTTTTGGGGGGGTGTTGTGATGAGGGTTTCCTTATGTTGTGCATACTGTCCTTGAACTCTTGGGCCCAAGGGAATATTTCTGTCTTGGCCTCCCAAGTAGCTGAGACTATGTGCTCTGTTCCTTGAGGAAAAAGAAAAAAAAATACTAGTCACAACCCAATTTTTTTCACAATAAAATAAATATTGCTCCCTCTGGCAATTTAGCCAAGGTACTGGCTGTCATTCGTGTGGCTACTGCCAGTTGGTGTGTGAAGGAAGGTTGTTGACCTGTTCTTTTGTTTTCCTGTAGAAACAAGCCAAAGACTGTCCTTCATTTTCTCCCCAACTCAGAGATTCCAGCTTTATTACAGTTTCCTACAGAAGAGATATAAAACACAGATATTGGCTATAGCAGTCTATGGAAAGGGAAAACATCTGGAATAAGAAATAGATCAGGCATTTTGGGAAGGAAGGGATTGGGGTTAAAGCTGCATATATGACGAAGGGCGATACAAAGCTCTCACATATGATGATTATCTGGACAGATTTTTCAGATTATGGACACTGTATTAGCTTTCTAGAAACTTCTTTAATAAACTTCAAAGAATTAGCTTTAAGAGGTGGTGGGGGATGTGGTCATCTGTAGGACGATATTTGAAAAAGCAGCTGACAGTGTACTACTTCTGCAAAGCTCATGGTTTATTAAAATCATTTTCCAAATTCTTTGTCCCTTCAAGAAACTTATAGCAAAATGACATGTTTGGTAGGAGTCCCATTAAAGCCTTTTCAGTGTAGACTCCCCTGTAAAGTGACTTCCTTTCCTTTTCATCAACTTTTAGAGGGCAGACAACAGCATGGAGACAAGCAAACTTACACTGGGGAGAAATGAGGGTGTTAGAACTTTCCAGATGGCTTGAAATGAATGCAGGTGTGCCTGGAACTCTGCCATTGCTCCTCATCCTGAAACGGTAGTCAGTAAATGCACTTCTTGCATACAATTCCAATTTTAAATGTGCCAGTGGAATATGCTAGCTAAAAAAAAAAAAAAAAATCCATCAATGAATCTGTTTATTCAGCAAATAAGTGCCCCTGCTTTTGAAGTTTGCATTTTTATTGAGATTTCTTAGATTCTTGGAGTGGTTTCAGAAATTGTCATTGCAAAAGATATTTAAAATAAGTATAAATGCTGATTTAGACAGTGTGAGTAACATGCATGGATGGACGAAGGGGAGGAAAGGAGAAAGAGTTGTGGCATTGGGTTATGGTGTGTACCTGTGTGTTTGTGTCTGCCAGGGAGTGGGAACTAATCTTTACTGATGTTTTCTAACATCAGACATGGTGCTAGCTGTTTTTCATGCATTATTCCATTTAATTCTCATGTCAGTTCTATAGAAGATACTATTATTCTTCTCTAGCTGCTTAGAGAGGTTAAGTAATTTGCTCAAGGTTGCAGTAGAGTGAAGATTTGTTTCTAGGTAGTAGGGTATCTGAATCCAGCTGTAGAACTCTAGGCAGCTCATGTAAAAAAAAAATTCTGGGTGTCATTGTCCTTGTCTACAATATTAATGTTCTTCTGGCTGTGACAGCCCATGATTCCTTGAGTCTGAGATGCTCCCTAGGACCTCTTGGTATTGTTTGCAAAGGAAATAAAGGGCAGAAGTCAACAGTGGTTAGCTTACAAGTAAAGATATTCCCCTGGATAGCTGTATTTGACAAGCAAGTTGGTGTCAGATAGCAAGTGAAATGCACAAAAGCCTTAGGTTTTTTTATGTTGTTACTGGTTTTGCACATCAATGATCTGAGTTATTGACTATCAAAGCAGTAAATGCTTTCTATCAGCTTTTTATGATTTATTGATTTTTTAAATAAAAAGGTTGTAATCTTAGACCCCCAATGCCCACCCCAGTTCTCCTGAGGGTCTTTTTTGGTAGGGTCATTTGTATTTATTGAGGCACCAGATTAGGAGAGAGAGAGAGAGAGAGAGAGAGAGAGAGAGAGAGAGAGAGAATGGGAGTGCCAGGGCCTCCAGTCACTGCAAAGGAACAGACGCATGTGCTGCCGTGTGCATCTGGCTTACATGGGTCCTGGGGAATCAAACCTGGGCCCTTAGGCTTTGTTAAGTGCCTTAACAGCTAAGCCATCTCTCCAGACCTCAGCTTTTGTTTTAACAGAGACTTAAACCCCAAACATTATAGCTTTCCTTGATTGAATTTTGATTATTTTTTACATGTGTATGTGTCTGTGGTGTGCATGAATGTATGTTGAATGCATGTATGTGTATTCATATGTGTGTGCCTGCCTGTGGAAGCCAGAGGTTTCACTTGATGGCTCTCTACCTTATTTATTGGAACACGGTCTCTCACAGACCCCAGAGCTCATACATTAGACTACTCTAGCTAGCCAGCTTGCCCTGGGGATCTGCCTGTCCCCACCTGCCAAGCACTTGGATTTCAATCATGTGTCATCTTGTCCACTTGCCCCTGGGGACCTGAATTCAGGCTCTTAGGCTTGCGCAGCTAGTGCTTTACTGACTGAGCTAGCTCCCCAGCAAAATTTTGATTCTTTTAGTGTTTCTGATTGCCTCAAAGTGCTGTTCTTTTTCCATTATTATTATTATTATTATTATTATTATTATTATTATTATTTGTATGGCTACATCATGTGTTGGTACCCTCTTTTCCCTTGTCCCTGCTCCCAGTCTGTTGGGGATGCTCCTCGGTGGGATTGCAGGTATTCACCATAGGGTTGTGGTTTATGCATTGTGGAAGCAGCAGTCAGTTATTTTTGGGAGAGGCAATGCCTCTGGACATGATGTCTCAACCTGTGGCTCTTACAATCTTTTCACCCCCTCTCCCACAAAATTTCCTGAGCTGTGGAGGGTAAGTTAAAATCTACTTCAGTGATGAGCTCTTAGGAGCCTCTGGATCTCTGCTTTGGTAGGTGTTGAGTATCTCCAGGGTCTGTCTCCTTCACCCTGGCGCTGATTATAAGGAACAGCATGCAAGCAGCACTCTTGCTCATCTCCACATTCCTGTGGGTTCAGCTGTGGCTTGGCTGAAGTGTGAGGGGTCAAAGTGCTGTTCTTATTAGCTATTATGATTTTTATCTCTTCTTATTCAATAGCACAATAACACACTAAGCATGTGTTATGAGAAAAATAGTCCTCTAGGCCCTGGGGATATATCAGTGAACAGAACAACCCACACTTATGCTTCATTGGAGCTTATATTTTCGCATGGTGGCCAGGGCCTCATGGAGTTTATATTTTAGTATGGTGGCCAAGCAATAAGCAAACTATAATAGTTTAGTATGTAATACTGATGCAGGATTTGGGGGTTCAGGAAGGGCCCCCAATCTTGTGCACCCCAATTTTGGGTTCTATCCTATTTTGAACAAAGAATATGAATTATTGAGTTTATTTATGGAGAAATCACAAATTGTGGGGTTTATTTAAGGAGAAGTGTGATCTAGGAAGAAGGCTAGAACAGTTATAATAAGCACGTGGAGAGTAGGAAGCATGCATTCATGTGGAAAACTCAGCATAGTCCATGAGATTCATTTAAGAGAAATTGAGGTTTTTTAGGGAAAGAGGCTAGAGTTGAGCCACAAACACGTGGAAGATAGAACCTGGGTGCTTATGTAGAGGGATTTAGAAGAGACACACACACAGCATCCACCATGAGTTTTCCCATGAAAAAAAAATTAAGAAGGCAAATGTTGATGGCTTTAGGAAAAATAGCAGAGGGAAAATATCAAAGCAGAGACCAAGAAATTCAGACGAGACATGAGTAGTAAAGAGAGTTATACCCACGGTTACCTTGAGTTTAGAGAAATTACACAGTAGCAGGCTCAGAGTTTAGAGAAACCACCCACGTGGTAGATCTAGAGTGCAGGGAAATAAACGCATGGTAGATTCAGAGATCAGAGGAAATCATACATGTAATTAAAGTGAGAAGTTACCCCAAAGTATAAAGCAGAGGTAAGCAGAAAATTACTGAGACCAAAACATAGTTTTCTGCTCTCCTCACACCCAGCCTGTCTGGGCTGGTTAGGGGTGTGAGGGGGCGCAGACTCATGTGTATCCCTGTGACCAGGAGAGGTAGAGTGAGGAGAGGTGGAGAGCGGGAGATGAAAACAGCACAGATGAGCCTTTGTAGTCAAATGAAAATGTATTCTTTCATCAGATTCAGGTATGTAAAGGGAAGATCCTACTGGTTTGTAGATTCCAGGGCCAGCTCACCTGGGCAGTGATGGCCGCTTATCTAGGTAGTGCGCTGAACTGTGGGCAGCAGCGGGCACTGCAGCTATTATAGATGAGTCTCTATCAGACACGAGTTCCATTCCTGTCAAGACAGGGTGACATGCGTTCCTTCTTTGGGCTTCTGTCCCTGACCAAAACTGCCTAAAAGAAGCCAGGTTTCTCCTGAGTCTCCTACAGTATGTTAATTGGTAACAAGTTTTTATGGCAAGAAATAAAGCAGATGATGGCTTGGTAGTGGTGGGTACAATTACTACATGAGGCACAAGTGTATGCCTGTTCTGTTCACAGATGTATCCCTTGGTATTTGCTGTCATCTATAAAATGCAAGCTCTCTAACCAAGAGTGGGAGCAGTATTGATCAAAGGGCATACACATGTTCATTTGGAAGACTTTTTTTTTTTTTGTTCCGAGGTAGGGTCTCACTCTGATCCAGGCTGACCTGGAATTCGCTATGTAGTCACAGGGTGGCCTCGAACTCATGGCAATCCTCCTACCTCTGCCTCCCCAGTGCTGGGATTCAAGGCGTGCGCCACCACGCCAGGCTTAGAAGACATTTTTGTTTGTTTGTTTGTTTATTATTTTTTTATTTATTTGAGAGCGACAGAGAGAGAGAGAGAAAGAGGCAGAGAGCGAGAGAGAGAGAATGGGCGCGCTAGGGCTTCCAGCCACTGCAAACGAACTCCAGACGCGTGCGCCCCCTTGTGCATCTGGCTAACGTGGACCTGGGGAATCGAGCCTCGAACTGGGGTCCTTAGGCTTCACAGGCAAGCGTTTAACCACTAAGCCATCTCTCCAGCCTTTAGAAGACATTTTTGATGGGCATAACCTCTCTATTTAGCCAAAGAAGAGTGGAAACTTCCTTCTTGGGTCTATGACCTTCCAAGCCATAGGCTTCTGATTTGGTTCTCCTTATCAGGCATAAATTCCCTCCCACTGAGCAGGCTTCATTCATATCCAGTCAGACAACAGTTGATTGTACCATTACCTATGTGTCACTATTAGACTGGTGGCTATACCTTGCCTGACTGGTTGATTTTTGTGGCTTGTAGGATCCGCTGCTTGGTCATGCTGGTGGTGACCTTTATTCCCCACCAGCTCATATAGCACTTTTCAGTGCTATGAGAGCTAGCCAACAGGGAGCTGGCCTCCATCTCATTTCCAGTTTGATTTCACAATGTCCTGCAATAGCAGCCTATCCTATCTTGATTTATAATTCTGCCTCCTAGCTTTGTATCCTTGGGCAAATAATTTTACTTTATTGAGTCTTGTATCATTGAGTATTCAGTCAGAGAAACAGAACCATTAGGGGTGATATGCAGGCCATAGATTTGGAGCTGGTTAAATAGTTCACACAAGTCTGTGATTCTGTATCAGGAGTTAAGCCAAGAGTCAGCAGGGCAAATAGGAAGTTTGGATGTGAAATGGGGGATGGGTAGGGAGAGAAGGTGAAACTAGAACTTATGTGGACTTGTTGGAATCCGTGAGAACGGAATGAAATCTACACAGATCTCTTACAGTCTCTAAGCTTCCAAATTGAAAGGTATGGGAGTCCTGTTGGAAAATCTGGTGTATTTCATTATGGAGCTAAATACATACATACTCCTGAGCCAGAGAAGTTGAAGGAGGAGATGACAGGGGTGCTAGAGAAGTTTTAGGCTGTGTGTGTGTTTTCTCTGAATCCAGAAAAATGAGGGAGGAGGTGTAGTAGTTGCTCTGAGAGGGCACATACCCAGTGATAAAACTGAGAGCCAGTAGAGAAGACATAGCATGTATCAAATGCAATATTACATGGTGCCTTATACCTGTGTTCTGGGTAGAAGATGATGGCTGCTGCTTCATTTTCACTTTCTATGTTGTATTCAAAATATTTGTGTGCTAAGCCTCATCTACTCGAAACAGTGAAGGCACTCTGGATCATACTTCCAGCTTAGAGAGGTCAGACGTACAAACCCACCACAAGCCTGTTTATTAATTGAGGCAATAATAGCGAATGCAGAATTGTTGTGAACAATAGACTAATACATATCAAAGTTTCTGGTGCACAGTAAATAGTCAGTGATTTTTTTTTTTACTTCTTTTCTGCCACCCTTTGGCCAAGCCCTCAGGACCTGTGGAGAATGTTTCATTGCTTGTTTGTACTTTTAAAAAATATTTTTTAGCTGGGAGTGGTGACGCACGCCTTTAATCCCAGCACTCAGGAGGCAGAGGTAGGAGGATTGCCATGAGTTTGAGGCCACCCTGAGACTCCATAGTGAATTCCAGGTCAGCCTAGGCTAGAGTGAGACCCTACCTCGAAAAACCAAAAAAATAATATATATATATATATATATATATATATAATATTTTTTTAAATTTTCATTTATTTTTATTCATTTATTATTTACTTTTATTCATTTATTAGAGAGAGAGAGAGAGAGAGAGAGAGAGAGAGAGAGAGAATGGGCACACTAGGCCCTTCAGCCACTGCAAACCAATTCCGGATGCATGTACCACCTTGTGCATCTGGCTTACGTGGGTCCTGGGGAATTTAATCTGGGTCCTTTGGCTTTGCAGGATAACGCCTTTATCGCTGGGCCATCCCTCCAGTACACTTTTTTTTTTTTTTTGAGAGAGAGTGATGTTGCGTCTGGAGAAGCTCCTTATTTTTGCATGTGTGTGTTTGTGGTGTGCATACATATGTATTTGCATATGTGCACACATATGTGAATCAATAAGCATGTTTGTGCACATGTATGTGGAGGCCAGATGTTAATATTACTCTTCACCTTATTTTTCCTTTTAATAATTATTTATTTATCATTTTTGCAGGTATATAATGTATTTTGATCATAATCCCCTCCCATTACCTTCTTTGACTCCTTCCCTTCCCACTGAACCCCATCTTCTTCCCAACTCGTGCTACTTCTACTTTGATGTCTTTTTTTGACCCACCGAGTCTAATTACAGTTGTTTGAATGCCTACACCTCCAAAGAAAATGTCTCACTCTCCCACAGAAACCATGAACTGCCAATAGTTTCTTAGATAAGTGTGGAAGCCTCATGAGCTCCTCCATCATCCATGATGAAATGTTGATGGCCCCAAACTTAGGCAGGTTTTGTGTAGAGATGGATAGCCACGGTGTGGTCATAAATGTAATGGCCATGGCATATCTAGAAGGCAGTGTTCCATACCACTCCCCCCATCTTCTGGCTTTCACATTCTTTCTGCCCTTTTTTTGCAATGTTCTCTGAGCCTTGGAGTACATGCAAGAGATGTCTCATTTAGTGCTGAGCACTCAACAGTCACTGATTCTCAGCACTTGAATGAGCTTTGAGTCTCTCCAGTAATCACCAGCTACAAAACGATGTTCATTTGAGGTGGGCGTGGTGGTCCATGTCTTTAATCCCAGCACTTGGGAGGCTGAGGTAGAAGGGTCACTGTGAATTTGAGGCCAGCCTGGAACTACCTAGTGAATTCCAGACCAGTCTGGGCTAGAGTGAGACCCTACCTTGAAAAATAAAAGTTCATCTGACCAAAAGTGAGAGCAGCACTAATCTATGGGCAAAGCACATAGATTTAGAGGGCGATTTGCTGGGTACAGCATATCCATTTAGCCAAACGACAATAGTGGCTTCCATCTTAGGGCCTGTGACATCCTCAGCTACAATCTTTGGACTAAGTTTTCAATACCAGGCATGAATTCACTTTCATGGAGCATTCCTCAAATCCAATCACAAAATAGTTGGTCAGCCTCTTAATATTTATGCCAGTATTAATTATTCCAGTAGCACACCTTGCCTGGATGGTCAGTTGTGTCAGCAGGCAGGATCCACAACTTGTTAAGGCTATTGATTTTCCCCCCAGCAGCCTGCATAGCACCTTCTGGCACTATGAAAGTTAGCTCTCACGGAGGATATGTCAAGGAAGCTTGTTCTCTGTGTCTGCAACTGAAACGTGTTACCCTATTGTTTTTTTTTTAATAACACGGCCACTCACTGAAATTGGAGCTCGTCAGTTAGGCAAGAGAAACTAGCCAACAAGACTTGGGGGTCCTCTTATTTCCATCACCCCACAGCTGGGAAAGCAAGTGTGTACCATCATGTCCGGTATTTTATGTGGATGCTAGAGATCTGAATCCAGGTCCTCATGTTTACACAGCAAGCATTTTACCTGCAGAGTCATCTCCCCAGTCCAAAGAAGCCTTTTTGTTATGAATTCTATCAGATTGCAAGATTTTCTTATGTCTGTGTTTGAGGTTGGCTATATTTGAAGAGGTGGAAGAGAAACTAAATGCCTTGGCTACTGAAAATGTAGCTTGCATGCATATATATATATATATATATATATATATATATATATATGGCCAAAATACTTGAAAAAAATCAGTGAATCTGGTGAAAAGACAAACTTTAATTTATGAAGTTACAGAGTCAAAGAATGTTGGTGCCAGTACATGGAGACATTGAGGCTCAGCTAGAGAAATAAGTTGCCTAAAGTCATAAATTGTTGGCTCCACAACAGTTTTTAGATAGAAAACAATTAAATCTCATATATTCTGATCATACTGTATACATCTGGAGAACTAATTTGGAGTCTGTCTTTTTTATTATTAAGGACATATTTTGTATGGACACATCATATGTTGGTACCATCTTTTCCCTCCTTCCTGCTCCCATTCCTCAGGTGACTGCCTCAGTGTGATTACTGGTATTCCCCATGGGGATTTGGGTTATGTGTTATGGGAGCAGCAGTTAGTTATTGTGTGTGTGGGGGGGTAGTGCCTCTGGGCATAACATCACACCCTGTGACTCTTAAGATCTTTCTGCGCCCACTTCCACAAAATTCCCTTGGTGAGTGTGTTTTAAATCTGCTTTATTGTTGAGCTCTCATCAGCTTCTGGACTGCTGCTTGGTATGCTTTGAGTATCCTCAGTAAACTCTGTCACTATCACCCCGGAGCAGGCTGTCAGTTTCACCATGGAAACAGCACTGTTGCTCATCTAGCCAATTCCTCTGTGGTTTCACCTGGGCCCTAGCTAATGTATGAGGGGTGGTTCATCTTGTGCCAGGGAGTCAACTATCTTTTCTTGTCTTATTGATAGATTTTGGTTGTCTTTGGTTTTTGCTGCCTTCTGAAGAAGGAAAAAAAAAAAAAAACCAAAAAACAACAGAAAAAACAAAAACCAGATTCTCCAATGGAGTGAGATCAGCATAATTTAAAGGGGATAAACATTGTTAATTTAGAGAGATGTTGATGGGTGTAGCCTCTCTTTTGGACAAAAACTAGTGGGAACTTCTTGGAATCAGTGATCTTGGTCTCCACAGGATTCTGACTTGTTTCCCAGTTCCAGTTATGGGCTCCTTTCCACTGAGCGGATCTCTTAGCCAATCAGAAAGCAATTGGTCACCCACCTAGGCTGGGTGCCACCATTGCACAGGTGTGTATGTCTTGTCAGGTCTTTGTAAGTTTTTTCTTTCTTTCTTTTATTTTTATTTTGTTTTTTCAAGGTAGGGTCTCACTTTGGGCCAGACTGACCTGGAATTCACTATGTAGTCTTAGGGTAGCCTTGAACTCATGGCGAACCTCCTACCTCTGCCTCCCGAGTGCTGGGATTAAAAGCGTGTGCCACCACGCCCGGCTAAGTTTCCTTCTTCTCCTCCTCTTCTTCCTTCTTCTTCTTTTTTCTTTATTTGATGGCCACAAAGCCATAGGGGACAGCCTCCAGGATGCGAAGAAATTGTCAACTTTCGGGTCTTCAGAGACCCATGAGCTGACTTTATGCAGCCTGAAACAGGAAAGGAGTTTCTTTCTTTTTATTTATTTATTTATTTATTTATTTATTTATTTATTTATTTATTTTTCTTTTTATTAGTCAGTTCTGTATTCAGCAAATACAGTCAGTTTGGTACCATTATTAGGCTCATCCGTGACCTACCCCCTCCCCTTGGCCCCTCCTTGTTGAGGTATACGGGTCATGCACTGTGGAGTTAGCCCACAGTTATGGGTAAGCTAAATGTCTCTGCATATCATGACCCAACATGTGACTCTGACATTCTTTCCGCCCCCTCTTCCGCAAAATTTCCCTGAGCCATGTTGGGTTCATTTTTGGTCTGCTTCAGTGATGAGGTGTTGGGGGCCTCTGAGGCTCTGGATCTCTGATTTGGTAGGAGTTGATTTTTCTCTGTGCTGATCTCCTTCCCCCTTGTGCTGGTATCCGGTTCATCAGGAAAACAGCCCCCTTGCTTGTTTCTCCAATTTTTCTTACCTAAAACCTTCAAACCACAGACTAAAGATATTTGCTCTTTCTTTCTTTTTTTAATAATCCCAAAGAAATAGTTCAGTATATTGTAATGATGTCAATGAAGACTTTGTCTCCTTTGTTATTATGTGTCCTCTATATGACATCTCTACGTGAGACACTTTGGAAGTGCCAGGAAAATCTTTGTTTTGAGTGTTATGACTTTATTCCTCATGGACAATACATATGTTGTAAATGATCATGTGAAAACATGATCATGTTGCTTTGGCTACCAGGATGTACAGAGTCAGATTTTCAGGTCCTACTTTTTAACTGTGTAGGAATTTTTTTTTTCTTTGTTTTGTTTTGTTTTGCAAGGTAGGGTTTCACTCTAGAACAGGCTGACCTGGAATTCACTATGTAGTCTCAGGGTGGCCTCAAACTCACGGCAATCCTCCTACCTCAGCCTCCCGAGTGCTGGGATTAAAGACATGTGCCACCATGCCCCCCAGTGAGTTTATGGTTTGAATACCTTTCCCCCTGACCTTTTTCTACCCTACTGATCTTGATTTTTTTTTGAGGTAGGGTCTTGCTCTAGCCCAAGCTGGTCTGGAATTCACTATGTAGTTTCAGGCTGGCCTCAACCTCATGATGATCCTCCTACCTCTGCCTCCCAAGTGCTGGGGTTAAAGGCATGTGCTACCATGCTAGGCCTGATTTTCAATTTTTAGTATCTTTTCAATGTTTATATTATTTACTATAGCAGTGACCTGGTAAAGCAATATGCTGTCCTGCTGTTAATTGGCCTGTGCTAATTGATACCTTCCTAGCCATAGTGACATTCCTCCTTCTTCTGATCCCTGCTTTTTTCTATCTCTAATAAATACTCATGCAGACTTGGCCAGGGAACCACAGGCACAATTGTAGTCCACAAAAGCCTGTGGCCTCCTTGTGTCTTTCAGTTTCACTAACATGCGTCTCAGGTAAATCCTCTTTTCTCTTGCACCACCAGGACTGGAAACAAGAAAGAAGGGAAGGACAAGCATTCCTAGGTTGTGTTCTGACATCCACACATGTGCTGCAGTGAACACCCGCACACATATACATGCACACATTAATAGAATAGCCTTGAATCCCATGTTGTAAGAGGAAAGATATAAACGTACAAATAGAAAATTCCTATATAATTTGCGTGTGTGCTATATATAGTGTAAAAGTTACCATTCCCGTAATAGAGTCTAAGTTCAGGGTCTGCCATTTTTTTTCCCTGTGATTCTGGCCATTTAATTTAGGCCCATACATATGTCAAGAATCACTGAGTGGTATTCCCATCCCCAGGCCCTGCCATTCTAATAGACTTCTTTGAACTTTAGTTTCTTTTGCTCAGCTTGGATATTGCAACATTTGACATAATTCAAAAGATAGTGTCTATTAGAGAGTGTAGAGTGCAATGATAGTGAAAGTTGATATAAAAGCTGTTTTTAGGGGTCTGGAGAGATGTCTTAGTGGTTAAGGTACTTGCCTGCAAAACCTAATGACCTAGGTTCAATTCACCAGTATCCATGTAAAGCCAGATGCACAAAGTGGTACATGCATCTGGAGTTCATTTGCAGCAGCTGGAAGCCCTGGTGCTCCCATTCTCTCTGTCTGTTTCTCTTCTCTCTATCTCTCTCTGCTTGCAAATAAATAAAAAAAATTAAAACAAGGCTATTTTTAGTAACTTGACTTTATGTTGAGAGATTTAGGGTAATTTTTTTAATTAATTTTTTTTTTATTTATTTGAGAAAGAGAGAGAGAGAGAGGAAGAAAGCGAAAGAGAATGGGTGCTGCAAAAGGACTCCAGATGCGTGCACCACCTTGTGTATCTGGTTTATGCGGGTCCTGGGGAATCGAATCTGGGTCCTTAGGATTCTCAGGTAAGTGCCTTAATTCCTAAACCATCTCTCCAGCCCGAGGTTTAGGGTAATTTGAATGGAGCATTTTACTTAGTTCTGCATCAAAAATCAAGATTAGCCTACTGAGCGAACTAACTTTACGTAGACTTTATTTGCTTGTTTGCTCTTAGTTGTATCATAAAGATATAATTTATACTAAAAATTATAGTATACTGAAATTGGATTTTTGGTGAGTCTATAACTCTGTGTACTTTAACATACATGTAGATTCACATAACCACAACAGTTACATCTCTCCACAAAATTTGCTCTGGTCTTCCTTTTATAGTCATATTCTGTCCTCAGCCATATACCTCCGTTTTGTTTATTCTAAGATATCCTCCTTAACATTTTGTGGAAATATATTGAGAAGATTAATTTGATTAAAACATTCACTTTATAAAGTTCTGACTGTATGCTTACCATTGTAGTAGGTTCCACAGGCTACATAAAGGGAATCATATGTGGATCAGTGTTCCAAGGTTTTTACCATATGGTCAGTATGGACAGCCTAAGCCCTAGGAAACAGTGAAAGATGTCAGATTCTATCTAATAAGTGCTAAGTGGTGAATTAGCTGCTTAGGGTAGAATATAGGCTTCTGCAACTAAATGGCATACTAATTGTGTGTGTAGTATAAATCCTTCCATATGAGGACAGACTGGAATGTCTTTAAAAATGTAGACTTAAATCTCTCCTCAGAAG
Source organism: Dipus sagitta (assembly GCA_036346955.1). Taxonomy (NCBI): domain Eukaryota; kingdom Metazoa; phylum Chordata; class Mammalia; order Rodentia; family Dipodidae; genus Dipus; species Dipus sagitta. The sequence goes on along the minus strand of CM070776.1, from coordinate 116,360,871 downwards.
GTGATATATTAGTCTAAACAGAAAGAGGAAATCACACACTTGTAAAAGTATTTACTTATTTATTTTTGCTTTTTATAAGATGTGGAGAGACAGATGACTGCCAAACAGCTTTGCTCTGTGTCCAGAGAAATTTAATGAAACTGACATCCAGATATCTATTGCAGAAATCTGACTCGAATTTTCCATTATGAATACAGTGCATATAAATGCTGAACATATGGCTCCCATCAGTGATCTATGTGGAGGTGATGGAATCGAGGTTGGGGAAGACAAGAGGAAGGCCAAGTCTCTGACTCCAAAGTGAGAGGCAGCTGGACACCATATGTGCATGTTTAAACTTGGAGCCAGCTTTATGTCGAGGGAGTAGGCAGTCACCCAAGCCTTGTGATTTGTAGGGTGTGAGGAAAGGATCTTACTTTGCCAAATTCTTCTCCTCCAGGAAGGCTCCAAATTCTAAACTATCCATTAGAGGAAGAAACAAAATATTGCTTTGTTTCTGGAGCTTCTCTTCACAATATAAGGAGCTGAATGGGGTGAAGGGATATCAGCAAATTCAGCTGAAAATAGTGATTGGGCTGTTGATGTTGAGCTCTTTAGCCTAGCAGAATTGCTGGAGGAATGGGATCCACAGGCAAAGTTCTGTGTCACTATGGGTATGTGTATCTGTGTACATGTACGTGCATGTTGGGAGTCAGTATGTTGGCAAAAATTGGTCCCTTTGTAGGGCAGAATGGTGATATTTGGTGTGGTGGTGTGACTCAGGTGTCCCCCATCAACTTAGGTGTTCTGAATGCTAGGTTCCCAGCTGATGGAGATTTGGGAATTAACGCCTCCTGGGGGCAGTGTATTGTTGGGGGTGGGCTTATGGGTGTTATAGCCAGTTTCCCCATCCCAGTATTTGGCACACTCTCCTGTTGCTATGGTCCACTTTATGTTGGCCAGGGGGTGATGTCCACCCTCTGCTCATGCCATCATTTTCCTCTGCCATCATGGAGCTTCTCCTCGAGTCTGTAAGCCAAAATAACCCCCACTTTTTTTCCCAAAAGCTGCTCTTGGTTGGGTGTTTTATGCCAGCAATGAGAACCTGACCTACGTGTATGCTGGTAGTATGTTGGCAAAAATTGGCCCCTTATAGGGCAGAATGGTGATATTTGGTATGCGTGTACATCCCCCAGCTCATTGGCTGTATGTCGGCTGCCTGTGATAGTGACTGCCAAAGGTAGCAACCTTCCATAGTATCAGCTAGGGTATGGGTTGTAGAGATTTGTTCATAGGCTAAGCAGGTGGCTCCCTGAGGCAACTTTAGCCTAGAACATCCCAATGAGGTTTGTTTATTTCCTTTCTTCCTTCTCTCTCCCTCTCCTCTCCTCCCCTTCTTTCCTCCCTCTCTTCCTTCCTCCCTCCTTCCTCTTTCATTCTTTAATCGTTCTGCTTACTTATTTATTTATTGTGTATATGTGTGGGGGAATGTGCTGTGTAAGTAGGGAGGTCAGAGGACAACGTTGGGTATAGTTCCTTGCCTTTCACCTTGTTCTGAGGCAGGGTCTCTCTTGTTCACAGCTACATTTGTCAGGGTAGCTGGCCCATGAGCTTCAGGGTTCTCCTGTCTCCTCCTGCCTTCTCTCTGTAGGTCACTGGGATTAAAGATGTTCATGTTATGTGTCCAGGTTTACACAGGTTCCGGGGATCTGAACTCTGGCCGTCGGGTTTGTGCAGTAAGAGCTTTACCCACTGAGTTATTTTCCTGGCACAATCTTTCACTTCAAAAAAAAATGTTTATTGGGCTGGAGAGATGGCTTAGCGGTTAAGCGCTTGCCTGTGAAGCCTAAGGATCCCGGTTCGAGGCTCGATTCCCCAGGACCCACGTTAGCCAGATGCACAAGGGGGAGCACGCGTCTGGAGTTCGTTTGCAGTGGCTGGAGGCTCTGGCGTGCCCATTCTCTCTCACTTTCTTTCTCTCTCTCTCCTCCTCCTCTCTGTCTGTCACTCTCAAATAAAGGAAAAACAAACAAAAAATTTAAAAAGTTGTTTATTTTTATTTATTTATTTGAGAGCGACAGACAGAGAGAGAAAGAGGCAGATACATATATAGAGAGAATAGGCGCACCAGGACCTCCAGCCACTGCAAACGAACTCCGGACGTGTGCACCCCCTTGTGCATCTGGCTAACGTGGGTCCTGGGGAATCGAGCCTCGAACCGGGGTCCTTAGGCTTCACAGGCAAGCGCTTAACTGCTAAGCCTTCTCTCCAGCCCAATCTTTCACTTTTTTTGAGATAGGCTCTCTCTATGTAGCTCAAACTGGCCCCAAACTGTCGATCCTTCTTCCTTCCTGCTAGTGCCGGGATTACATGCATGTGTCATCATGCCCAGCTTCCAAAGGTCTTTCTTTTTTCTATCATTTTTTGTTTTTGAGGGAGGTCTCACTCTCACCCACACGAATCTGGAACTCACTCTATAGACCAGACTTACCATCCTCCTACCTGAGCCTCCTGTATGTTTGGATGAGAGGTGTGTGCCACCATGCCAGGCAATTCTATTTCTTTATATTTTTTCTATTTTTATTTATTTATTTGAGAGAGTGAGGGCATATAGATAGAGAGAAGATGCACACCAGGGCCTCTAGTCACTTCAAATGAACTCCAGATGTATGCACCACCTTGTGCATCTGGCTTTATGTAGGTACTGGGAAATCAAACCTGGGTCCTTAGGCTTTGCAGGCAAGTGCCTCAGCTGCTGAACCATCTCTGCAACCATCCTTTAAAAATATTTTTATTTATTTATTTGCAAGCAGAGAAAGAGGAAGGGGGGAATGGGCATGCCAGGGCATCTTGCTGTAACAGGGTGCTCAGGGGCCAGGAAAGTCCTTGAACCCCAAACCCTACCCTAGGTTCATTTCTAATTTTGATCAAATAATTGAATAAAAAGACTTAGAAGGATAATTATTAAATTATTATATTGATTGAGGGAAGTTCAGAGCCAAGGAAAGGCACCCACATGGCTAGAGATCCCATGTGGAGGGCCTGGGATCACCATGGAAAGAAAAGAGAGAAAAGAATTTTCAAGGAGCTCCTGTCATGTGGGGAGTTGGAGGGGGTAAAAGAACCCATGTGGAGAGTAAGGGCTAGGGGGACCTCCTCACTGCTCAATCTGGCTGGGCCTGGGCTCAGCTGAGGGAAAAACTCGCCCACAGTTGGAAGTTCCCAAGTGGTCGGCGAGCTCGCCCTCACCTTGCATATATAACGTTATAGTGGTGGGCTGTCTTCCTTCACTGCTGAACCAGAGGGACAGCTGGTTGGTTAGGGCTAGGGGCTGTCTCAAGAAGAGGCTAGCCCTGACACCAAGTATAGGTGGCTGAACTTGATCAACCACAAAGTTTAAATCCTATGAAAGACTTCCCTCCCAGGAGGGGTCCTGGTTGTTTGTGAAAGAACAGGTCTAGGGAACTAGGCAGGAGATAAGTCAGATCATTTTTGATTTCTGGCAAGTGCAGACTTTCTTGCCTTTTCTTACCTCCAGGGGTCCAGTCACCCTAACTGCACCCCCTTCTCACTGCCACTACTAATAAACTCCAGATACATGCACCATTTTTGCATCCGGCTTTACGTGGGTACTGGGGATTTGAACCTGGGCCACTAGGTTTTGCAAGCAAGAGCCTTTAAGTGCAGAACCATATATCCAGCCCCCCCCCATTCTATTTATAAAAAACAAACAAACAAAAGAAAACGTTTTTATTCCAGGAAGCTAGAAAAGGGCTGGCAAAGGGACAGCTTACAGGGATAGTAGAACACATGTGATGTGTGAACGCAGAGTGGGGGCAATATTGGTTGAAACCATTCAAAAAGGGATAGTGGGAACATGAAACAAAGCTAACAATATATGAATAAGGCATATGAAATCTACTATTTGGTAAATCCCTGCATGCTAATTAAAAATAAGAAATAAAACTACAAAATTTTAGGCAAGATGTTTTAAGGCCAAATACGTAAAAGAAATGTTTGTGGTACTGAGGATGTTCTCAGTTGGTAGAGTGGTTGTCTAGCATGCATGAAGTCCTTGATGCAATCCCAAGCACTGTATAAACTAGCATGGTGCTACAGGAGATAGAGTAGGAGAATCAGGAGTTCAAGGTCATCCTTAGCTACTTACCAAGTTTGATGCCAGCCTAGAATACAGGAAAGCCTGCCTCAAAGAGACAGGGCTCAGATTGATCTCACCAGAGGAGCCTGGATTCCATCCCAAGAACTTGGAAAAAAATGTGGTAAGAAGTAAGTTAATATAAAGTAGACCACTGTAACTATTTTATTTTATTTTTTTAAGGCATGTGTCACCATGCCTGGCTTGCTATTATTTATTTTTATTTATTTTTTAGGATTTATAATTTATTTATTAGAGAGAGAAAGAGAGAGAGAGAGAGAGAGAATGGGTGCACTAGGGCCTCTAGCCACTGCAAACAAACTCTAGACATGCGCCACCTTGTGCATCTGGTTTATGTGGGACCTGGAGAATCGAACCTTGGGTCTTAGGCTTCATAGGTATACACCTTAACCGCTGAGCCCCCTCTTCAGCCAGTGGCTTTCTTAATACTTTTCTGCTGGCCTTCACAGAAATTAGGGGTCAAGTCAGGGGTGTGAAGCTTATGACATAAATGGAGAGATAAGTTGTTAGTGTAGTTTGCACTTCTTTGGAAATACCCTTGAAGCAGGACTGTCTGGTGTACTCATGAAAACCAGAAACTCCACCCTTTCCCAGCAAATGAAGTGATAGAAAGAGAAAAGTTTTCTTATTCATTGTGTTATCCAAGCATTGTACCCCGAGGCCTGGTCATGCCTCACATTATAAAATTGACCTTCTGAAAAAAAAATGCGCCTTGAGTCATCTTTCCAAGATAGTTTTAGCAATCAATCCAATCTTACTGAGCTGATGTTGTGGAATTCTGTCCTTCAGGCATAACATGATCATTACTGTCTTATGCAGAGCAGCTGTGACTTGCAGAAGGCTCTTCAAAAGTTGGAGCCTATGCAGCTTTTACCAGGTTATCATCTAGGCTGGGATGGGACTTTTTGCCATCCATCATATTCCTGTAAGTAATCTTACCCTCACCCACACTCTACAAGTAGGCTCAGTACACTAATTGGTTCACTAAACTAGATTCAGACAGAGTTGGTTCTTCGGTTTGTTGTCAGGACTCTATCTGTGGGGAGCAGGAAAAGTTGCCCAACAGCCTGGAAATCACATAATGTTCCGTTTACTTTTGAAAATGAAGGATGGTGTCTTATAAGGTTATGAAGATGGGCAGTACCTCAATGGATGATGGACTTGAATCTGTGAAATGTATGGATGAAATCAGTTCAGAAGTTTGCCAAACCTAGAGGGTATGAAAGAGTTTTGGACCAAGAGAGAAGGAACTTCAATTCTAGGGCCATAAGTCCTTGACATAGGAGTGCTGTGCCAATGTAGCCCTCAAGCTTATCTCATTCTTTTGATTCCATTCCTGAGCCTTTTTTCTTTTTCTTTTTCCCTTCCTTCCTTCCTTCCTTCCTTCCTTCCTTCCTTCCTTCCTTCCTTCCTTCCTTTCTTTTTTTTTTTTGGTTTTTCAAGGTAGGATTTCACTCTAGCCCAGGCTGACCTGGAATATGTAGTCTCAGGGCGGCCTTGAGTCACAGCAATTCTCCTAACTCTGCCTCCGAGTGCTGGGATTAAAGTTGTGTGCCGCCACACCCAGCCTTTACCTGAGCCTTTTGTACTCAGAAAACAATATATTATTAGGTGCAAAGAAAATCAATAAAACCTTATATGGGTATGGTATTAGCTTTTCTGAGCTCATTGTTGGATAGAAAATTCAGACTAATTCTCAGCCAGAATTATCTGAAAAAATTGGAGTTGCTCATTTGCAAATGGAAGATATAATGAGCCTATGGATATCTTCAGATGATGACATTTAAAGGTAAAGTGACAATGATGCTGGAGAGTTGTACCTGGGGACATGTCTTTAAGGTGCTGAGACAAAGAGTTGCCATTGTGGTTGTATGAACTGGCTTTGGTCAAAGGACAGAAACCAAGGTTTGAATAGATTGTAGATTGATACTGTAGATTGATAATGAAAATTTCCCATCATAGCTTATGGGAATATAATGTATTTGGGATTCATAAATAGAATTATTGGGCCCTGAGACATACTTTCCATTGAATAAATGGGTGTTTGCAACTTGTTTTGTATATAAAGATGGGGATGTCATCAGCTTTCTTGTTCCATTTCCAGGGAAGTTGAGAAAGTTTCTTTTTCCAACTATGTCTCTGCTACTTAAAACTTGCCATTTTCCCTTGCTCACTGCTTCATTTGCATTGAGAATAACCTCTCAGTGTTGTTCTTGTCAAATCCTTTCATGGGTTATTGGTCTACTCTCCTCAAAGCCTTCTCCAGGCTAAATAACTTTGTGATGCTGTAGATCTTTCTTAATCCACTCCGAGAGAAATGAGTATTTAGGCTTCTTGCTTGTACAACAGTAAGGATAATAAAAATAGTTGTTATGGTCGTAATACAGAAAACTCTAACATTTACTGAGTGCTTACTAACTGCCAGGCAGTGTGCTGAGGATTTTACATGTATAAGTTTATTTTAGCCTCTTGGTAACCCAATAGGGAGAGAAATTATTTTGTCATTTTAACTATTAGGAAGCTGAACCAGTTAATTTGCTCAAGTTCACAGTGTGAGTTTAACCTATGCCTTTGTAGGTGTGTATAACTTCTCTGATCATTAAGATTAATCTCTCTTTTTTGTATGTTTATTTTGTGTGTGAATGCACATGTGTGCATGTTTGTATGCTCAAATGCCAGAAAAGAAGTGTGGGTAAACTTGCTAAACGTGGTCAATGCTTTGTACTATGCTGAGGCATTACACTTTTTAAAGGAAAGACTAGCTGACCTTCATCGATACTGAAATTACTCCCATAGGAATATTTCATTTCTCTTTTCTATTAATAAGCTGCCTTGAAGAACAAATTAGTTCTACGAAGGATGCTACATTAAGTTTCAAAGTACTAAAACCAAAGAAATTTTAATATTTCCCCCCGTTATCCACATATTTTATAGATGATAAAATTTTACATCAGTTTCTAGTCTGTGTATTGTCCCTCAAACCTTGGGACTGTCAGGTGGAAGCTATGAAGGATCATTGCATATCCTCAGTGAAAGGACCATAGACCCAGTAACCCTGTCTGGTCCAGTGGGAGGAATGAAAATAAACCATGTGCAGTTGGCATTTACACACCAAGTGCATTTCCAGGGCTGCTACTGGGCCTTGGAAGACTAAAGCAATGTGGACAGCGAAATGCACCTTTTCAAGGGATGTAATTGTGTCTCAAAAACCAGGGAACTGGGCTACATTGGTTTAGGGTTTGACAGCAAGGAACAGAGGATGAGCAAGAACTATGTCCAGTGGAAATTGTTAGTTTTGTATTTGAATTGAGCAGCTGCTCTTGACTAGCACCACCGTGTACCATGTTCAGTGGAGGGCAGAAGGAAAAGCAATTAACACTTGTACCTGAAGCCTGATATTGCCACTTTGTACGCATGTGGCCTTGGGCAGGTTAAGTCTTCTCTTGGGGTCCCAGTTTCCTCTTTGTATAGTGAAGATATGGCTATATCTGCCCCGTACACAGCCTGGGATTGTTCATTGGGTAAATATGTGTGAAACTACTTTCAGAAAGAGCATTAGAAGTATGAGTAATCATGAAAAAGATATTTTAAATATGAAATTTTCTTTTTAAATTTTTATTTATTTGTAAGGAGAGAGAGAGAGTGAGTGAAAGCAATATAGAGTGAGGGAGGGAGAGAGAGAATGAGTATACCAGGGCCTCTAGCCACTGTAAACTAACTCCAGCTGCATGCACCACCTTATGCTTTATGTGGGTACTGGGGAATTGAACCCAGGCCATCTGGCTTTGCAAGCCAGTGCCTTTAATTACTGAGCCATCTCCCCAGCCCCTATACTTCTTTTTATCTAAAAGAAGGGTTATAGGCTGTGCTAACGCTTCATCTCCACACAGACACTGCCCTCACTCGCAGCTCTGTGTTGGATATGCACATTTGTCTGCCAGCACCTTGTAGCGAGAGTGGGTGTTTCATAATTCAAAGTGGCATTTAACAAAAGGCCTCACTTGGCTTCCCCCCCCCCCCCGAGCACATTGTAATACACTGTGATTTACCTGTACAGGGAGAAAGACATGGCTTATATAATTTTGAATAATAGAATATTTTGAATATTTTACAAGGATATGGAGAAAGACCATGGAATTCTTTTGTACAACCCCAGAGGGCTCACTAATTGTCACGAGGGAAATATTTTAAAAGTTTTAAACTTAGAAATGAGTTAAATTCTTTAAACAAAGACAATTATTTCAAATTTGCTGAGCTTTTCTTGGATCTTGACCATAATATGATACCCAGAAGATATTATTTGAAAAAGAAAAATGTAACCTGTCCCTTCAAGGTGAATTTTAGCAATGAATGAAAAGTAACGACTTAAAATACATGAATTTTAAAAACAAAGAAATATCAGGGTGTGGTGGCACATGCTTTTAATCCCAGCACTTCGGAGACCTCTAGAGGTAGGAGGATCCCTGTGAGTTCAAGGCCACCCTGAGATTACATAGTGAATTCCAGGTCAGCCTGGGCTAGAGCAAATCCCTACCTTGAAAACAACAACAACAAGCAAAAACCAAAAAGGAAACAAAGAAATAGGGGTTATGACTTCAAGGGCTACTTGCATTACAGAGATAGAGCCTGTCTTAATAAACTAATAAAAACATAAAGGTAAAACAGAGGTTCTTTCCATCATCAATCTTTGTCTTTTATACGGTTTTGTGCTTTGTCATCTGAAACTTCTGGTGTCTGTATAATTGTAAAAACTGGAGAGCTGTAATGAGTGCTCTAGTCATTGCCCAGCCCCCTGTCCTTTTGTGGTGTGCTCAGCAAACTGTTTTTCTAACCTCATTAAATTTTTCCAAGTGAAGAATTGTAGTGAATTCTCAAACCAATTTGTTAAAAATGTGAAGATATTTTGATTTAGTTTATAAGCATAGCTAATTGTGTAGTGAAAAAGAAAAACATAACCTATCCCTTCAAGGTCAACTTTGCCTATGAATGAAAAATAATAATTTAAAATAAGTGTATTCCTGATGACAAATCACATCAAATGTTTCTGAACAATTGAAGATAAAACAGAAAATTACATTCATGTTGATGATCTAAACATAGGCAATGTCCTTCCATTTGTATCTCTTTTTTGTTTATTTTTATTTATTTATTTGAGAGTGACAGACAGAGAGAGAAAGAGGGAGGGAGAGAGAGAGAGAGAGAGAGACAGAGAGAGAGAATGGGCGCGCGCCAGGGCCTCCATCCACTGTAAACCAACTCCAGATGCGAGTGCCCCCTTGTGCATCTGGCTTACGTGGCTCCTGGGGAATTGAGCCTGAACCAGGGTCCTTAGGCTTCACAGGCAAGCATTTAACCACTAAGCCATCTCTCCAGCCCCTGTATCTCTGGGGTTTTTTTGTTTGTTTTTTGAGCCCAGGCTGACCTGGAATTCACTATGTACCTTTTTATTTATAGTCCTTTTCAACCAAGATACCCACTGAAATAACTAAATTTACAACACATGTATTAAGTTGTTATAGCATAAGATTTAAAAATAATTTAAAAAAAGATGCTTTGGCACATAGCTGTAATCCTAGCATTTCAGAGGTAGAAGCAGGTGGATTAGGCATTTAAGGCTAACCTCAGCTACATGAGAACCTATCTCAAAAAAATTTAGGATCTTCCATTGTATTATAGTCAATAAATTCTGCTGAATATTAATTATAGGAAAGAACAAAATATTTTGTGCTACTTATAGGAAAACAGTGTTGTATTACATACAGCAAATTTAATTTTTAATTCTTTAAAGATTTATAGTTCTACATGTTCATATCATAGTGTATTTAACAGGGTACTTGTAGTATATGTAAATGATTTACAACTAAATGTTTTTAATTTTTAGAGGGGCTATATGCTTTTTATTAAATTGGGAGGCCACTGAAATAGATTAGTTGCTGTAAATACTGCTAGTATGACCTTGGGTTGTCTCCTGTGGCTGTTACTAAAAGCCTGACTGGAGGAACCAATGTTTAGATGAGGGATATGTTACTCGCCCATGTAAGTATTATGTGTTCTAGTCCTGACTCAAGTCAGGTCACTAAAAGGCTACTTATGTGAGGTTTCTAAGATTGATTCAAGGTGATACAAATAGTTCTGGGAAGATTCTGAAAAGTGTATACAGGTCAATAACTAGAGAGGGAGAAATGAGTCAAGGAATGGAGAGATTAAAATTTTATAATACTCTCAATCTTCAGCTTGACCCGACCCTTAGGCTTCAGAAAGGTTATCGCAAGGTAATATTCTACAGCATATCTCATTCCCCTTATGCACCCGCCTCCAGTCACACAAAGCATGCAAAATCACAAAGAAGAATGAGGAGTGCTGAATAGTATTAGCTTGTATTGTTCCTTAATTGTTTTATGCATGTAAGCCCTAGATAATGAGGTAGAAGTTAAAAGCAAGAATATCAGGCAGACATTAATGTTAATCTTGGTTCCACCATTTGCTTGATATCTCTGTGACCTTGGGCAAATAACTCAATTCTTTTGATTTAATTTAATCTTTTTTTTTATCTTAGTGTTTTTCAGCCACAAAATGAAGATATTCCTACCTGCCTTTCAGAGTAATTGACAGGATGAATTCATGGAAAGGAACTTAGCATACAATGAGGACTCAGTAGCAATAACATTCATAAGCTTGTCATCACTTGATGCTCTCTGCCTATAGTTTATTATTAGTATATATTAATTATACAAAACAGTGGGTGTTATTGTGACATTTTCATTCATGCACATAATGTACTTTGATTGTATTCACCCCCATACTCTCTTGACCCACTTCCTTCTAGTTTCCCTCCTTTTTGGTATTAATTTTCTTTGTATACTTCCTTTCTAAACCTGTAGTGCCTACCATGGGGCTGGCATATACAAACTTCTTAGGACTTGTTAAATTGAATAGCATTACTAGGAAGACATATTTGTGTGAAGCTGATTTAGAATTCTTGTGCAGCCTCAGATTTGAGTCTTCCAATCAACTTAGTTGTGTCTTCTGAAATACCTTATTTTTGAGAGGCATTCTGAATATATTTTGTAATTTCAAATCTTATTGCAACAGCTCCTTTCCTATATTTAGCCAAATTTTATCCATTTAGGGGTAAAATACAAATCTTCTAAATTCCATCACTGATATGTATGTTCTTTTTATTTATGAAGTTTGAAATATTTGACTCTTCCTTGGTCTTAAATCCTGATAGAAAAACACTAGCAATGCCATTATGCTTCACTCTGCCTAAACTTTGCCCATGAGTGCTTTGTTTCTAAAGGCTCACCCCATGAATCAGGCCCCATTTCAGCAGTCCACGTGTTTCCCAGCAAGTTTCTTACTCCAGCCAAGATAGTACACAACTCAACTATAAGGACTTTTTTTCTTTGCTACATTAGGCTCCCCCATCTCCAAATGTGAGCTTTTACCGAGCTACTGAAGGCTCTGTTGAGTTCTTCCATGATTGCACACCCATTTTGAATCCTTAGTGTCAAATATGCATCTTTTTTTGTTTATTTTTACTTATTTATTTGAAAGTGACAGACAGAGACAGAAAGAGGCAGAGAGAGAGAGAGAGAGAATGGGCGCGCCAGGGCCTCCAGCCACTGCATACGAACTCCAGACGCGTGCGCCCCCTTGTGCATCTGGCTAACGTGGGTCCTGGGGAATCGAGCCTCGAACCGGGGTCCTTAGGCTTCACAGGCAAGCGCTTAACCACTAAGCCATCTCTCCAGCCCTGCATCTTTTTTTTTTTTTTTTGAAGTAGTGTCTCGCTCTAGCCCAGGCTGACCTGGAATTCACTCTGTAGTCTCAGGGTGGCCTCGAACTCACAGTGATCCTCCTACCTCTGCCTCCCGAGTGCTGGAACTAAAGGCATGCGCCACCACGCCATGCCAAATATGCATCTTTTTGTATCTACAGATATAATTGTACCCACTACAGCAGGGAGAGAGAGGGTTGTTCCCCTCCATTTTTCATAGTATCATTTACTTTGCCAAACACATAGTAGATGGGTGATTAAGACGTAAGTACCTTGAAAGTTCTTTGCAAACCTGGGAGTAAAGGATTATCAAATTCATTCATGCACATGGTTGTCATTTACTGAGTTTCTACTATGCTGGATAACTTGGATGGCTCTGAGGGATTCTTTGGGGAATTTCAAAAACTCCCAAGGAGGAAATTTGGTAAAATACTACATTTTCTATAGGTAAGTGACACAAATGCTTGAGTCTTGTTATTAAAGGGCTATGAGAAGACCTTGGAAATCAGAGACATTTAGGTTGTAAGTGTATAACCTAGATGAAAAAAAATAATGTGACTTTCAGAAGAGACTTTTTTTGTTTGTTTTTGGTTTTTCAAGGTAGGGTGTCACTGTGTCCCAGGCTGACCTGGAATTCACTCTGTATTCTCAGGGTGGCCTCGAACTCATGATGATCCTCCTACCTCTGCCTCTTGAGTGCTGGGATTAAAGGTGCGTGCCACCACGTCTGGCAGAAGAGACTTTTTAATATCTATATTTCTCACTGTTGCATCTTGGTGCCCAGAATGCAAAGTCTGGATCATAGAATGATTTTAACAAATTCTTTTGTGTGAAGAGTGAGACTGATGGGGGAATTGAATTTTTTTTCTAGTATGCTGACAAGGTAAGCTTCCTTAAGCCTGAGGTCAGATAATGGTAACTTCATTAAGTTCCTGCTACTACAAAAAAGATCTTGGATAGCATCCAACTAGGATCCTGAATAGTCATTGACCTGTCAGTTTTAGAGATTTTAAGCATCTTTAAAAATACCATTTGACATTTTTTTGTTTTGTTTTCTTATCTGAAAGCTAAAGTAATTTTATGCCATTGTATACATAGCTAAAACACTACATCTTAGCTTATCATCTTTCCTTATCTGGCCCACATTTGCTGTGTTACATTCTGTAAGTGTCACCCTGAGACAACCAACAATGTCAGTAAGTCTCCAACTCTTGTGGTATTTGACACTCAAGTTTTCAGTTGGCCACCTTCTTTACTTTTAGCAACTTCATAGTAGACCACACCAGACTATGAGAAAACAGTTTATCATTTTGTCACTTCAGAGAGCAGGGAGTTTGAAAGACGTTATAAAAAGAAGTGTAAAAAAATACTTCAAGTCAACATGGGCTTAAAAGCAACTTGAGGATTAATTTGCTCGTGCTGTTATTTCTACTTGTCCAGCCCCCAAATGGTTTGAGAGTCATTTTCATTCCACTCCCCAGAAACAAATCATCTTTTATGTTTGCTGAGTCCAAAGAAAATTGCTGAATATTTTAGCCAAGTTATAAGCCAGGGAAGGGAAATCTGAAAGACTAGAGTAGGCTTTAGGTAAGCAAAACTTCCAGGGAACAACTTCCTTGAAAATGAAGGTCATATACAGTGAAAGCCCTGTTGTCTAGCTATTGCCTCTGTAATTCCTTTCATGTATTAATGGCTGTAGCAGCCAAATGACATTTACTTCTCTGTTCTTCCAGAACCTATTTTCAGCACGATTTCCTCTACCTCAGACTTTAAGTTGTTGCCCTTCAGTGAAAACAGTGTGGAAGCAAGCATGGAGTAGGATCCCACATCATGGAGGTTATGGACATTTCTATTGGCCATGTCATCATTTGTTGCACTACTGACTCCAGTAATAAGCATTGTGGCCTATGTTCTACCTGGAGGGTTCTTCCCTTTTATCTTGGCATTTATAACTCCCTATTCTGCAAGTTTTAGCCTACTGTAGCTTCTCCAAAGAGCCTTACTCTAATCATCTTATCTATCATAGCCATGATTTCCCTTAGCCTGATCATTTTCTATAGCATAATCCTCTAATTTCCTTCACTGCAACTGATCTGACTTATCTAGCTTTAAAAAGATGCTTTATTATATACATACAATATATTATACATATAATATTATATCTTATATATAATACATATTACATATATATATATATATATAATAAAACAGGTTATACTTTTCAAACTCCTTCTGCTCTGCTCCCATTACCCTGGGGGCCCTCCTAAGTGGGGTTATGGTATTCACCTTTGGGTCAAGAAATTCTCAGTTAGTCCCTGTGGGGTAGTAGGAGGACCATGCCTCAGGGCTTTCCTACCCACTCCTTGGTTTTAACAAGCTCTCTGCCCCCTCTTCAGCAATGTTCCTTGAGCCATTATAGGCCTGTTGGCAGCGTGATTTAGTGATGAGTTATCTGTAGCCTCTGAATTTCTGCTTTGATAGGTTTTTAAAAATATTATCTTATTTTCATTTATTTATCTATTGGGAGAGAGATGAGAGATAGAGGAAGACACACACACACATATGCACACACATGCACATATCCACACACACTCACACTCACACACGCACACATACACACACAGAGAGAGAGAGAGATAGAGAGAGAGAGAAAGGGAGAAAGAGAGAGAAAGCGGAAGAGAATGAGCATGCCAGGGCCTCTAGCCACGGCAAACAAACTCCAGATGGATGTCCTACCTAGTGGATCTGGCTTATGTGGGTTCTGGGGAATTGAACCTGGGTCCTTAGGCTTCACAGGCTAATGCCTGAACTGCTAACCCATCTCTTCAGCCCTTTGATAGGTTTTGATTGATCACTGTGTCTGTCACCATAGCCCTGGAACTGGTTCTGACTTGGCTATCAGAAATGATCTGTTTTCTTTACTAAACTTTTACCTACTTCTTCCCTACTAGAATGCAGGCAGGGATCATGTTTGGATTGTTCAGCTATTACACATACCCAAGCTTAGCATAGTGCCTTGTGCCTTCTAGGTTACCAGGAGCATGCATTCTCTTAATGAGTGAACGAGAACTGAGTGCAACACAGAAATGCCAAGGGTACCTTCTGTTTGTCATGTACAGTCTTAGAACAGGATCTGACAAGATTTGTCAAACTCACTGACCCACATCTGCTGATTTATATGAGAACAAATGCCATAATCAATGACAGAGCTGTCTCTTTAGTGATTCTGAAGTTGGATGTGAAACTAAGTATTTGGGAATTTAGGGAGCATTTTCATTTCTTTCATAGGGTAAAAGGAATGACAGGTAGATCTTAGATGATATAGGAATAAACAGTTATTCACATTCCTAGTGTTGTATTTAATTTTCTAGACTGTGCTTTGTGGCAGGAGAACAATGCTAAAAGATGAAATGTATCTATGAAAATGTATTTGTCAGGAGACTCATGAGCTTCATCAAAAGTATAGGGTTGTTAGATTTAACAAAAACAAACAAAAACAAACACCAGATATCTAGTTAAAATTTTAAGATATATATATATATATATATATATATATATATATATATATATATATATTAGAGAGAGAGCAAGAGAGACAGAGGCAGAGAGAGAGAGGGAAAATGGGTGCATCTAGCCACTGCAAACAAACTCCAGATGCAAATTCATGTACCACCATGGGCATCTGGCTTTATGTGGGTACTGGGTAATTGAACTCAGGTCCTTTGGATTTACAGGCAAGCACCTTAACTGATGAGCCATCTCTCCAGCCCTAACTTTTAATTTTGAATTTCACATAAGCAATGGATAATATTTAATATGTCTCATGCAATATTTGGTTCCCTTTGTTTTATCTGACAACCCCACAATGGTGTTTTCATCCACTTATCTCTATATTATTCACACAGATATTATAAGAACTTTATTAAATGCACCATGGCAAAAGTTTTCAAACCATGTTCCATGCATTAAACTATAGGGACCCACTTATGTGAATATATTTACTTCCATAAATGTTTGAATATGATCACTGATACACCACATTAGGATACTAAAGGTGCTGATAAGTCTTGTAATAAACGCACACACACACACACACACACACACCTCACAAGTTTGCTGATATTTTGTGGCTTCACCCTTATCTCCTTCTGGGATCATCTGCCTTACCTCATGCGAACAATCTTGCTGAGTGCTTTGACTCTGTCATTGGTCCAGATTCTGTACTGGCTAACTTTCACTTTCTTCTCTGGGGATGAAAACTCTGGAAACCTGATTTTTGGGCCATGAGAAAAAGCATTCACAGCTTGCTGGGGCCTTATTGCTTATTGTCAGCTATTCAATCAAGCCAGGGCTTTTCTGGAACCTTCTGAGGTTCAGGGACTTAATTGTACATGTGCCCAGATTAGAAGAAACCATGGAATGAGCTTTGCTTATTGTTTTGGACATGTTTTGTTGCCATGGTTTTCATAACAGAGTACAGAGATCTTTGTGAAAAACAGTTATCATAGGAATCAAAGTGTGCATAATTTCCTTGGTGAAGTCCAGAATGCATCTTCTTCAAAGGTAAACTTAATGACATTTGTTTCCTAAATACCATCATTCCTCACTGTCAGTCCTCTGTGAACACTCTAGCCTCTGACATTCAATGAGGCAATAAAGAACTCAAATGTGACTACCTAACCTTTATGAAAATATTTAAAATTGTGATTTAATTTTTAATCTCCCATGGCAGCAGTAAAATAAATGATATAAATCTCAACAGGATGAACTGCTTGCTTTGTAGTAATACTTACAGTATGGCCCAAAGAGGGAAGCATTCCTTCTACTCATAAACTGAGGGGTCATGGGTCTTGCATAAGGAGAGTGGTAAATGTTGACATTTTACATTTTGGGGGTATCTGTTTATGTAATTGCCTTTTAAGTAGGATGCAGAGTAGAGGGGTAATTTTGATGCATGCTGTGCTAACAGTTTATGTCTTCATAGAACATACAGTTCTTTTCTGACATTGAATTTCTCCTCTTTGCTATTGAAACAAAAGAAAGGTAAGAAAGCAACACACATACAACAAACACCATGACAAAATAGAAACACACATCTCTACATACATACACAACATGGCTCTTCTAATGGTTAAGAAGAAATAATATATTCTATACAAATTGAATGGATTTGAAGTCTATAGACTCTATTGTGAAATCTTCTACACGATTTAGGTCTAGAGCACTAAGCCACAGGAATGGAAACTGGCAAATTTAGGGTTTCTCAAATTAAGTAAGATGGTTTATGGTGTTGAAATGATGCTAACACAATATACTGTAAGTTTAGTAACTAGTTTCACAGTGTTTCCACAGTTTAAAGAGCTAACATAAAAAACCTCACAACCCTAGGAAACAAATTTGTAAATTTTATAACATCTCATATATGCTATATATTACTTGTGTGTGTGTGTTACTTGGTTTGTGAATACTTCGAGGAAAACCAGAATCTGACCCACAAATAGATGCTGAGTACATGTATTTCAACTCTATAAATGTTATATATATAACTACAGTCTCACAACAAAGCAACAAAGTAGTCAGATTCATGGCTAGCTATCCATACTAATTAGATCTATGGCGAGCTTTCCATTTGATCAAATTTTTCTGGAACTTCTGCAATTATAAAATTGCAATTTTAGATCTCTAAGATTGGACTGAAAGATATTTTTTTCAACTGTAGCATTACTGACATTTTGTGTCAAATAATTTTCTTTTGCTGTGAGTCCTTTACACTGTAGAATGTTTAATACTTCTGACCTCTAAGCATTAGATGCTAACCGTGTATCCACAGTTGTGACAATTCAAAATATCTCCAGACATCTCCTTTTCTTTGGGTGTGGAGCAAAATTGCCCCAAATCGAAGACCACTGGTTTATTAGATGTTATATAGTTACGACCAGAATTTCTGTAAGTTGGTACTTATTTCTTTTCTTTCTTTCTTTTTAAATTTTTGTTGTTATTTATTTATTTGAGAGAAGAAGAGAGAAGAGACAGAGAGAGAATGGGTGCGCCAGGGCCTGTGCCCACTATAAATGAACTCCAGATGCATGCACCACCCACATGTGCATGTGGCTTATGTGGGTACTGAGGAATTGAACCTGGGTCTGTAGGCTTTGCAGCAAATGCCTTAACTGCTAAGCCATTTATCCAGCCCCAACACTATTTCTTACATAGCATGTGGTTCTGTGAACTTTGACAAATGGGGTCCAAAAGACTAACATGACTCTTATCTTCGTGACAAAATTCTCAAGAAGAAGTAACTTAAGGGAAAACAATCCTATTTTGGCTCATGATTTGAGGGATTATAGTCTACCACAGCTGGAAGGCATGGCAGGAAGTGGCTTCATGACAGTAGAAACATACCCCTGAGACTCTTCTACTCACTCTCTTCCTCATATCTCATCACACCAGGGGACATGGGACAGGAAGTGGAGCCACTTCCTCTAGCTAGGCCCATCTCCCAAAGGTTCCACAACTTCCCCAAATATCACCACCACCTGAAGACCAAGTGCTCAAAGACATAAGCCTGTGGGGAACATTTCACATCCAACCCATAGCAGGTAGATAGTGTGAGCTTTGTGACTCTGAGGAAGAGGTGTGGGGCCACTGGCATGCTTTCTCATGGCAAAGCAGCAGCAACTTTTGGTTTGGGGCTAGTCAGCCTATGTACTTTGCCTTGTGGCAGCCTGCATACTCCAGTCTAACAGAGACTTCCTACTGGCTGCAAAATGATATTACTGGAGACAATCTTCTGTCTCTGAACAGATCAAAGATGAAAAAGCTCAGGTCTTGGGCAAGAACCCCTGCATTTAAGCAAACTGTAGGTGTCCAAGAGGAACGGAGAAACCTTGGTTTCCAATAGTTTTGTGGTTTCAAAGGCAGATTCTGAGTGAGAGAGGGCCAGACCCTGTAATTCTTTTCTAGTTCAAGGGAAATTAAGGATGATTGATTTTTTTTTTTTTCCAGGAATGCAACCACATACAAAAGACAGCTCTTGACCCCAGAAGGAGGTAGGGGGAAGGAGGAGGAAGCAGATGTCTGAGTAATAACAAAGGGAACCAGGAGGCTATTGTGCTGCATCAGTGATGTAATGCTGGGTTGACATGACTCCTAACTAGAGATGTGTGGGCTGTCCCTTGCTCTAGAAAGGAAGTCTTCCTATGCAGGTGCAGCTGCCTGAGGCCCTGCCAGCCAGTCAGATAAACTTGTGTTTGTTCCAGTCTGTATGTCGCTTTGGTCCAGTGTTAGTCTTCATTTCTCAGTGCTGATTACTCTGGGGACAGAGACTGAAAAGGCCTAAAAATGAGATTCAGGAAGAGGCAAATCCTCAGGGCCAGAGAGGGATGGTGTTAGAATGTGAGCAACACATTTATAGCACCCCAAGCCTTGTACTTTCTTAGACTTTATGACATGTGTAAAGTCTTGCCATTTGATCAGAGCCCCCCCCCCCGGAACATTTTTTTCTAAAAAAATATTTATTTATTTGCAAGCAGAGAGAGATAGAGAGCGAGTGAGCGAACACATGCCAGGGCCTCCAGCGGCTGCAAATGAACTCCAGATATATTCACACTTTGTGCATCTAGCTTTCTGTAGGTGCTAGAGAATTGAACCAGGGTTGTTAGGCTTTGCAGGCAAGTGCCTTGACCACTGAGCAATCTTTCCAGCCCCCAGAACTTCTCTTATTTCTATATTTCTCCTGAAGAACCTGTCACTACATAGATCTGCCCCAAGGGTTGGATTAATACTTTATTCAACTCTGACTTTATGGTAAGAACTGGCAGATGCCATGAGATAACAAAAGCGAAAACCATTCATTATCTTGGTGGCTTCTAACACCCAGCTGTTTAGCTCCATCTTCTAATCACTATTTGTTATTGTGTCTGTATCCCTGTCTTTTTTAAAAATCAGTTTCTAGAATACATTTTGAACAACGATTGCTTGTCAAGCTCTACTAGGTGTTGGGCCTACGAGAGCAGTGAAAGACTCTTCGCCTTCATTCACAGTTCTGAATGTCCAGTGGAGGAGAACACAACTAACAGGTTGTTGCTACTCAGCATGGTTAAGTGCTAAGAGAAGGAAAGCAGAAGCTTCACTGGGGGTACAGACAGGACTGCCTCTAGGAGAGTTGGAACTGTTCCAGGCAGAGGAAACAGTATGGGCGAAGGTCTGCAGGCAACACATCACAGGAAAATATCAGTATAGTAGAAGTAGACAATAAATTTATAATTTGTAGATCTGATTCCAGTCAGAACTCATGGCCCAGGAAACCATCTTATGAGTTGGCCATCACTTCCGGTGATTGAACTAAGCCCTCTGACTAGGTTTGTAGGTCACAGAAACTCCTCAAAGAGCTCACAGAAACTTAATGCATCTGGCTCTCTGTAGAAGAGCAACAACAAAGACAAGAAAAACAACAAAACTCACTCACAACAAGTAAAATTAGCATGAACAAAGTGAAAAAATAAGCATTGTTTCACAGACAATACTAAGAAGTATAAATCCAACAGTAAAAGTTGAGCACCTCCAGAAAAAGGAAAGGTATTTCAAACAGAAGATACAAATAGCCAGCAATGAGAATAAAAATGTTCCACCACACTAGTAATCAAGGAAATTTACCTTAACTTTAATGAAGAGTAATTTTATATGTCAGAGTGACAGAAATTAAAAATCTATCAAATTTTGGCTAGAATATGAGCAATCAGAGTTCTTATTTACTACTGGGTAGGAGGATGAATTTATTTTAGATAATTGAGAGGAATTTGATGTTATCTACTTGGAAACATGTAAACCACCTAATAATTACACTTTTGCATATACCTAGATGTACTCTCACATATATGGACAAAGGTCATTCATTTTGACATCGTTTCTAATGGTAAAATGTTTGTAGGCAATATAGGTGTCCATTACCAGGAAAAGGATAAATAAAATAAGGTATATTTACATAACAAACCCCTACAAGGTATATTAAAGGAGTGGTCTAGATCCTTATGCATCAAAATATTGATTGAGTAAAGCTGTGTATATGTACATTTTACAGCAATTAAACTCTTTCCTCAATTGTAATCACATGAGGCCACTGAAACCATTGAAGATGTTCTAGAACAATGCACACCAAATTCGTGATACTATTGCCTCTGATGTAGGGAAAGAAAAATGGGATTGGGAATATGGGTTCAAGATGAACTGACATTGCTGGTTCTCTAGGAATTTAATAGACAATGCTTTATAGTACTTGAGGTGTAACACACCGACCAATAACAATTTCAAGCTACCAAAGAGTTAGCAACAACATGGTAGAATTTGTCAAATATTTAACCCATAGCTCTCAATCATAAGAGCTCACAGCGGCAATTCTCTCTCCTCCCTCCCCGCCCCCGCAATTGGGTAAGTGTGTTTGTATATAAAAAGGACCCAGATTTGAGGCTGGATTCCCCAGTACCCATGTAATCCAGATGCACAAGGTGGCACGTGCATCTGGAGTTTGTTCACAGTGGCTGGAGGCCTTGGCGCCTCCATTCTCTCTCTATCTGCCTCTTCTCTCTCTGTCTGTCCCTCTCAAACAAATAAAAAATAAATAAAATTTAAAATAAACACCTTGAACCAGTGATAATATTAGCCTTCCTCAGTTCTATACAGCTGAAAACTAGGTATTTGTTATATTATCCTTTGAAGATTTATGAATGCTTGACATTTTATGGATAAAAAATTCTATATGAGGACTGGAGAGATGGCTTAGTGATTAAGGCACTTGCCTGTTAAGCCTAATGACCCAGGTTCAATTCCCCAAGACCCACATAAATCAGATGCACAAGGTGGCACATGCATCTGGAATTTGTTTGCAGTGACTGGAGGCTGTGGTGTTCCCATTTTCTCTCTATCTGCCCCGCTCAAATAAACAAACAAACAAATAAATAAATTCTAAAAAAATTCAATATGAGGCGGTAAAAATCCCTGATGAATTAAGTTTTTGTAATTGGAAGTGGCATAAACTACAACTTTGCACAAGATACATTTTCTTATATTTTACATTCAAATGACTTAATATTTACTGAATATGTTGAATAAATGCATATTAGTCAAGTTTGTAGAAAATCTAGGTATCCATTAATATCTGTTTGTCATATGATTTTATGAATCAGGAAGAGTTTTCAGAAATAGCTAATGTTTATCAAATTAAACATTACTTACGGCGGCTGGGGAAATTGCTCAGTGGTTAAAAGGTGCTTACTAGCAAAGCCTACTGGCCTGGATTCAATTCTCTAGCACCCACAAAAAGCCGGATGCAAAAAGTGGTGCATGTGTCTGGCATTGTCAAGAGATCCTGGCGCACAAATACACAAATACAATGCAAATAAATAAAAATATTTTTAAAAATTGTTTGTGAGTAAAGTCCCAAGGGGTGCAGTTCAGTGGTAGAGAGCTTGCCTAACATGTGCAAGGCTCTGGCTTCCATCCCTGACACTACAAAACAAAATCAAACCTCGAGTTAAGTGACAGAATGGTTTAAATCATCCCCAAATATCTCTCAAGAGGGCCTGATGCTTTGTTGACATGCAATCAGAATGCATTTCTCTTTTTTGATACTCCATAGAAACAAAAGCTACATCATTTGGACAATATTTTAAAATATTTATTTATTTGAGAGAGGGTGGGAAGAGAACACAAGGTCCTCTTGTCTCACCAAACCAGGTCTTCAGACTTTTTAAGAAAATGTCTTTAACTGCTGAGACATCTCTCCAGCCTAGGACAATTATATATATATATATAAATTTGATTTTTCAAGGTAGTGTCTCTCACTAGTCCAGGCTGACCTGGAATTCACTATGTAGTCTCAGGGTGGCCTCGAACTCACGGCAATCCTCCTACCTCTGCCTCCTGAGTGCTGGGATTAAAGGCGTGTGCCACCATGCCTGGCTGACTAATATTTTTAATGAGTATCATAATCTTAGAGAAGGGATGGTATACTATTCTACTGTATACATTTCTACTACTTTCTCTTTCCACAATCAAAGATCAACTGTCACTGTAGAAGGAACAGAGCAGTGAAATACAAAAATAAATAAGTCCTCTGGCTCCCTATCATCTGTTATCCAGTGCCTAGAATGATCCTAGTTCCCATGGCTTTAGGACTATCCACTGAAGAAAACAAAATAATCATACTGTTGTTTCTTCTTTTCTTTCTTCCCTTCCCTTCCCCTTCCCTTCCCTTTCTATTTTTTTTTTTTTTTTTTGAGGTAGGGTCTCACTCTAGCTCAGGCTGACCTGGAATTCACTATGTAGTCTCAGGTTGGCCTCGAACTCTCGGTGATTCTCCTGCCTCTGCCTTGAATGCTGGGATCAAAGGTGTGTGCCACCACACCCAGCTTTGTTGTTTCTTGATTGATGGAAGGAATCTTTTTGGAGGTCATAATGGGAAAACAGGTATCTAGAAGGAAATGTCTCAAAATGCCTCCTTTCTTTCTCTTTCATCACCCACTTATAAAGTGACTTGGAAAAATATGTAGCAATTAGTTTTCTATGTTATATAATATCTATGTAATGTATTTATATTTTAAAAAGGTATTTTATAGGAAAAATATAATTTATATATAATTTATAATATTATAAATATATTTCAGAATACATTAAGCATACAGAGTCAAAAGATATACATTTTTGCATATGTATGTGTGTAGTGTATATGTATTTATGTGTGTTTGTATGTGAGTGGGTGAGTTCACATGTGTGAGCTTGTGAGTGGAGGTCGTTGGTTGAGGCTGGGTGTCTTCTTTAATGTCTCTCCACCTTACTTTTTGAGACAGAGTCTCTCACTGAACCTGGAGTGCATCTGATTTAACCAGACTAGCTGGCCAGAGGCTCCCAGGCATACTCCTATCTCCTCCTGTCCAGTGCTGGTATTACAGGTGTATAGCACTATGCCCTGCTATACATGGGTAGTGGAGATCTGAACTTAGGTGCTCATATTTGCGTATCCATTAACCCATGAAGCCACCTCCCAGCTCCAAGAAGTATGTTTTATACATAATTTATATTTAGATGTATAGTCATATTTATTTAAAGTTGTTTATAAATTTATTTAAAACTAAGGGCATATATGCCCTTATACTTGTCTCACCTTTTGTTTGTCTGGCTAACGAGGGATCTGAAGAGTTGAACATGGGTCCTTAGGCTTCGCAGGCAAGCACCTTAACCACTAAAACATCTCTCCAGTCCTATAGTCAAATTTCTATGCATTTGAAAAGTATTTTATTTATTTATTTGCAATCAGAGAGAGACAGAGAGCAAGAATGGGTGCACCAGGGCCTCCAGCCACTGCAGATGAACTCCAGATGAATGAACCACCCTGTGCATCTGGCTTTACATGGGTACTGGGGAATCAAACCTAGGTCCTTTGGCTTTGCAGGCATGTGCCTTAACCACTAAGCCATCTCTCCAGCCCTTTCTATGCATTTTATAAATTCATATAATAAATGACTGACACTGAAAGAAACCAAACAGTTAGCAAGGAAATATCTTCTTAAAAATGTTTTATTTAATTAATTAATTTATTTGATAGAGAAAGAGGGAGAGAGAGAGAGACAGACAGAGAGAGTGGGCATGCCAGGACCTCTAGCCACTGCAAATGAACTCCAGATGCGTGCAGCCCCTTGTGCATCTGGCTAATGTGGGTCCTGGGGAATCAAACCTGGGTCTTTTGGTTTTACAGGCAAACACCTTAACCACTAAGCCATCCCTCCAGCCAGAAATTTCTTTTTTGCAAGTAGCTTTAAAGAAAGTTAGTATTTGCCATGAAAACCTGCATTTAAAAGCTATGATATGGGCTGGAGAGATGGCTTAGTGGTTAAGGCACTTGCCTGCAAAACCTAAGGACTCAGATTTGATTCCCTAGTGCCCACATAAACCAGATGCACAAAGTGGTGTGTGTATCTGGAGTTTGTTTGTAGTGGTTAGAGGCTCTGGTGCACCCATTCTCTCTCTCTCTCAATCTTTCTCAATTTAAGTAGAGTAAAAAATCTACACCCACATAAGCATCACACATACATTCTGTGTTCCTATCTGTCTCTTGCATGAAGAGCATGCCTTTAAACAGATACCCCTTTCATAAAAGCAGAACCATTACAAGCAACACTTTCTCCAAGTTCCTGAGACTCCAATAGTCTCTTCACACTTCTACAAAAACTTTAGGATTTTCCTATTTTTAAAACTTTTTATTGAAAACTTCCATACATATAGAAAATATATCATAATCATAGTCCCCTCCCACCACCCTCTTCTTCTCCCTCCTGAATAACCCTTCCACTGAATCCTTTCTTCCCATGTAGTCACTCTTCTGTTTTGAAGTCATCAATTTTTTTCTCTCCTATTATGCAGGTCTTATGTAGGTAGTGTCAGTCACTGTGAGATCATAAATATTATGGTCACTTTGTGTCTGGAAGACAGCATTGTAGGCACTCTTCCTCTTCCTTTGGCACTTACATTCTTTCTTCAGCCTCTTCTGCAATGGGCCCTGAGCTTTAGAGGGTGTGATAGAGATGTCTCACTTAATGGTGAACACTGCACTGCCACTTCTTGACAGCAATTTGGCAAATTTTAAGTCACCCCCATGATCACCAACATATGAAAAGAGAAACTTCTGTAACCAAAAGTGAGGGTAACATTAATATATGGGCATAAGTATTTGGAGGGCTATTTAGTGGGCATAATGTATCCATTTAGCCAAACAATGGTAGTATTTGCCCCCTAGGGCTTATGACCTCCCCAGGTTTAGGATAGTTTCTCAGTACTAGGCATGAATTCTCTTCCATGGAGCAGGCCTCAAGTCCAATTAGAGAACAGTTGGTTTCCACCATAACAGACATGTCACCATTATAAAAGGTGGTACATTTGGCCTGACTGACCAGGTATCAGGCTTGCAGGGTCCATTGCTGGTTAATATCATTGATGACTTTTCTCCCTCAACAGGCTTAGGTCTTTCTAGCATTCTGATAGCTAGTTAAGAGGGAGACGGCTCCCAGCTCAGCTCCAGCTTGATTTCTCAGTGACTTGCAGCCCAAGTATGTGAAATATTCAACGGGGTCTAGCTATCTAGTTTCCGGTTGGTAACCAAGACCCTTGGCAATAGCGTGTGATATTTTATGGGGATCAGGGCCCTACGTGACCAACAACTTCCTGCAAAAGATCCACACCAGCACTGAAATTTTCTTGTGACGATCCGTAGATTTTTGGGCACAGCATTTTCCACCTACACAGGATACTTCTGCTTAAACTCTCTCTTCTTTAACACATATATTATTTGCTAGTGAAGAAGAAGGTTTCCATATGGCTCATGACATCTTTACTTTTGATTAACCCTCTTCCCACACCCTCCTCTTCTGCATCCCCTCCCCTGACCCCACTTAAACCATTTCACCTCCAGTATTCTGCCCCCTTACTTACATAAATATCTACTACACCCTCCCCTTTCTGCCTTCCCTCATAGTCTCCAATTTTTCTATTTTTATTGCAGCCTCTGTGTCCTAATCTTCACACTGGAGAGATTAGGAGAAGTGATTCTAACCAGTAATTTGGGATCTGTACTGCTTATTTTCTACGTGTTATTTTTATTGAAAACACTTTATTTCTAAAGATAAAAGTTTTTATCTAAAGATAAAAGATAAAATGAATGTATTTAAAAAGTTCTTGTTTTAGAGGAATTTTACTTTTGCTATTTTTGTCTTTGAATTTTGTTATTTTCCACCTCCATCATTTCATAATTAAAGCTAGTAATGGAAAACACATATAATTCATTGTTCTTTGACTGGGAGGTGCATAATGATCTCATAATGATGGTTTGACATAAGAACAAAATAAACTTTAAAGGTTTTATGGATTAAAAATCAAGTGTTTGAAGCCGGGCGTGGTGGCGCATGCCTCTAATCCCAGCACTCGGGAGGCAGAGGTAGGAGGATCACCACGAGTTCGAGGCCACCCTGAGGCTACATAGTGAATTCCAGGTCAGCCTGAGCTAGAGTGAGACACTACCTTGAAAAACCAAAAAAAAAAAAAAAAAAAAAAATCAAGTGTTTGTAATCCTAATGCCTGTAGTTTATACCATTCTTAGTTTTTGTGTTTCCCTTTCAGTCTTTTATACTTATGTACCATATATAATATATTCATGAATAGCAGTCTTCAGTTCATATTAAAGTATTAAGCAGGGGGAGTTTTTAAAAATGTAGGTGCCATACCCAGATCATTTGTATCAGAAAGTTTTCTCTGGGTATGAAACGATGTTGGTTAAGTTTGATTATCAACTTGACTGGATTGAGAAGGATCTAGGAGATTAATAAATCACACCTCCAGGTGTGTCTGTGAATGTGTTTCCAGAGAGAATTAAATAAGGGAAAAGACATGCTCTGAATGGAGACAGCATTCTCCCCATAGGTTGGGGCCAAGATGCCATCAAGCATAGATCCCTTCTGCCCCAAGTTCCTGAATGCTGGGATTACAGGTATGTACCATCATGCCTGGCTTGAAATATGATTTTTCATAATATTATATCATATGAAACATTATTATGCATTTTAGGTTTTGCCTAAGGAAGCAATCACTGGTCTTAAATTAGTTATGACTATATGACTCATTTTGCTGAGGACCCTCTGTGTCAATGCCCAGAGTAATTATTAACAATGACATGTGCAGCCTGGGCTAGAATGAGACGCTACCTTGAAAAACCAAAAAAAAAAAAAAAAAAAAAAAGACATGTGTAACTATCAAAAATATACTGCCTTAGAGGGAAAATTGCACTCATCCTCCTTTAAACAAGTTTTTGTCCATTTTTTCTGATTATTTACTTAAGGCAGATTTTTGGGAAAAGAATTTCTCGGTCAAACAGTAGTAAAATATTCTAGGGTTCTTGATACACAATGGTATAAATTGCTATATTCACAAATTATCCTGCTTTATATTCTAATCAGCAGTGCATGAAGTAGTCTATAAAACTCTTTCTAGCACTGAATGTTATCTTTTCCTCCATGTTTTTCATTTTTAGTATTTGTCAGTTTGGTAAGAGAAAAAGAAAAGTATGTTAATAGTTTTATTAGTAAGTCTTTAATTATTCTTGAGCCTGAGTATTTTTTTACATGAGTAGTGACTTACATACCATGTATACATTTTATTTTCTTGTTTCTTTTTTTCTTTGCTCCTTAAGAACCTTTTGCATATGCAACATTTGCCTATCATATTTGTTGAATAAAATTTTTGTTTCTATTTTGTTCATTGTCTGTTTTTTTTCTTCTTCTTTTGCTTTTTCTTTTTTCTTTTCGAGGTAGGATTTCACTCCGGTGCCCAGGCTGACCTGGAATTCACAATGTAGTCTCAGGTTGGCCTTGAACTTACAGCGATCCACCTACCTCTGCCTCCCAAGTGCTGGGATTATAGGCGTGCTGGGATTATAGGTGTGTACCACTATACCCAGTTGACTTAAAAAAAAACCCAAAAAACAAAATGATCACAGACTTTGTAAGTTTAACTATCTCAAAACACTTTTTGTGATATTTCATTGCATATATGCTGGGAAAAACCATCATCCTAAAATCAGATTGATATTTAATCTTATATTCTACCTTATTCTTATTTATTTATAAGCTGGGAGAAGGAGAAGAGGGGGAAGAGAGAAAAAAAAATGGGGGTGTCAGGGTTTTAGATACATGTACTACTTTGTGTATCTAAGTTTACACGGGTAGTTGGGAATCAAACCCAGGCTAAAAGGCTTTATGAACAGTGTCTGTAACAACCAAGTCATCTTCTCTTTGTGAAATGAGACTTTTTATGTTTCTCAGGTGTCTAACTCTTGAGCTCAAATAATCCTCCTACCTCACGCTGTCATGTAACTTGGACTACAGGGACAAGCCTGTATTCACACTGTGATGATTAATCTTATCAAGTTGATGGAACTTAGATTCACTGTGGAAACAAATCTCAGTGAATATTTGTGGGAGATTTTCTAGATTAGTTTAACTGAGATGGGGCAGTCCACTCTCTAGGTGGCACCATTCCATGGCCTAGGTTCCTACACTTAAAAAAGAAAAAAAAAATGGGCTGGAGAGA
Organism: Dipus sagitta; assembly: GCA_036346955.1. Classification (NCBI taxonomy): domain Eukaryota; kingdom Metazoa; phylum Chordata; class Mammalia; order Rodentia; family Dipodidae; genus Dipus; species Dipus sagitta. The sequence goes on along the minus strand of CM070776.1, from coordinate 116,331,808 downwards.
TGGCTTAGTGGTTAAGGCACTTGCCTGCAAAGCCAAAGGACTCAGGTTTGATTGTCCAGGAGCCATGGAAGCCAGATGCACAAGATAGCACATGCACCTGGAGTTTGTTTGTAGTGGCTGGAGGCCCTGGCCTACCCATTCTCTCTCTCTGTCTCCCTCCCTATCTGTCTCTTTCTCTCTCTCTCCCCTCAAATAAATAATAATATATTTTTTTGTTTATTTGAGGTAGGGTCTCACTCTAGCCCAGGCTGACCTGGAATTCACTATGGAGTCTCAGGGTGGCCTACAGCAATCCTCCTACCTCTGCCTCCCGAGTGCTGGGATTAAAGGCGTGTGCCACCACGCCCAGCTAATAATAATTTTTTAAAAGAAAAAAAAAAAACTAGCTGATCACAGGTACTCATCTGCTTCTTGATTGCTGATGCAATGTGACAAGATTCCTGATGCTCCTACCACTGTGACTTCCCCATCATGGTGGACTGCATGCTCAAACCATGAGCCAAAAAAGATCTTCTTTTCTTAAGTTATTTTTATCAGGTTTTTGGTTGAAACAAAGTGATAGTTTTAATGTATGTCCCCCATAGACTCAGGTGTTTTGTTAAAGCTTGTAACTTGGATTTCCACTTGCCTGGCTGGAAGAGGTGTCACTGATGGCAGATGCTGGGGTCCAGCCATAAGGTGTGTTTGGGGTGCATCTGATTTCCAGGCCAAAGGTATGCAGACCGTCTGATCTCTGCTTGGGTCTCTGCTGCTTGCTGCTGGTTATGTGCCTTTGGTGTTTGTTGGCTGATGATGGTTTCTCTCTCTATAACTGTATGGAAACAGCTTCTTCTGCCACTGGTAGCACTTCCCCCTGTATCTGTAAGCTTCAAATAAATCTGTTCCTTCCCTTAATTGTGCCTGGTTTGAATGTTCATCCCAGCAATGTGAAGCTGACTATACTACCCATCTTTTATTTCAAAAATTAACTCTTGAATACACTTGCAACTAATTTATGTTGGTATAAAGTTTGAAGAGCTGTTACTTTAGTTTGTTTTTTTTTTTTTTTTCTGGTAGTTAAGCAAGTTTTCCTTCAGGAACATGATTGAAGTTGCTTCACAGGTATAATTTGAGAGAAAAATTGACATCTTAATGGTCATCTGCCTTATGTCGATTATTGAGGCACTTTGTATGTTTCTCCTTTTATTCAAGTGTTTTTTTTAAAATTATCATTAAGTTTATTCATGTTTTCTTCAAACAGGAGCTTCTTAGAGAGATTTTACAAGTTACTTCATGTAATACATTGATAAGATCAATGAAGTTATTTTTCCCCATTTCATTTTTTCACTTGTTGTTGTTACATAGGAAAACTGTTTCTTTGGTATGTTTATTTTAATAGTCACTTACAAATGTTCCTAGACTTTTAGTTGACTGATTCTATGATGTTTTGAGGAAGGCAAACATATAATCCAGAAGAACTATAATTATGTATCCTTTTTAACTAGTAATAATCTGAGCTTATTTTTTTGTGTTTTACTAATAGCACGTTTAGAAAAAAGCTGTACATAATGTCGACTGCAGAAAGCACTTTTATCTTGTCCTTGACTTTATAGTACATGGGCTGTTACAATTTTTCCTTTAAATAAGATACTGATATTTGGATTAAAAAACATATTCTCATACTAATAACAAAACAGTTTTCTATTCATGTTTTTTTTCTATTTGTGCTTTTAAACAAAATTTTCTTCCTTTGCTCTAAAGATGTGATGAATAATGTGAATAGGTTTTTATGTTTAAGTATACATGTATGGTTCTGTTTTTGAAGACAGGGATTCATTTAGCTCAGGTTGCTCTTGAACTTCTTATGTAGCCAAGGATGACCTTGAACTCCTGATCCTCCTACTTCTACCTGGAATTACAGCCATGCGCCATCACACTGGGTTTATGCAGTATAGGTGATGGAACCCAGGGCTTCACCTTGCTAATCAAACACTATACCAACTGAGCTACATCCCCAGCCTTGTATGATCCTTTTTATGTGATTTTGCATTCACTTTCCTAGCGCTTTACCTGAGAGTTTTGCACTTACAATCATAACTAAAATTGGCCTGATGTTTGTCCATGCACCTTCTTTTCTCAGCCCAGAACAAACATTACAATAAATTGGAAAATATACTGGAAAGTTTTTATTTTTATCCTTTTTAAAGATTTGTATAACTATCATTTTGACTTTTTGTTTTTGTTTCTGTTATTCTTTTCTTTTGCTATTATTCCCTCTCACCTTCAGCATTACTCTTTGCTGTGATTCCACTTGACTGTGAGCTCTAAAAGGATTATACAGGCTTTGTATTTCATTCCTTTCCTATAGGTATTTTAGATCCAGGACATAAGAAGAGGAGCATGTAAGTGATCTGTTCCATAATCAGGGAACTATAATGATTGGTTTTAGATGCTAGAATTGGTTATTCTTTTATGATTCATTATTTTTACCTTACTTGCTTCTCATTAAAAAAATGACCTCTGGGGCTGGAGAGATGGCTTAGTGGTTAAGCGCTTGCCTGTGAAGCCTAAGGACTACGGTTCGAGGCTCCATTCCCCAGGACCCATGTTAGCCAGATGCACAAGGGGGCACATGCGTCTGGAGTTTGTTTGCAGTGGCTGGAGGCCCTGGTGCGCCCATTCTCTCTCCCTCTCTCTATCTGCCTCTTTCTCTCTCTGTCTGTTGCTCTCAAGTAAGTAAATAAAAATAATGAAAAAAATTAAAAAATGACATGTGTGTGTGCACGTGCACATGCACATGTGCCATAGTACATGTATGGAGGTTCAAGGACAACAAGTTGTCTGTGATCATATCTTCTTTGAGACAGGCTTGCTACTACAAATGAACTACCAGAATGCAAAAGAAATTGACAGTGGCTGGCTCACTCAGGAGTTTTGGGTTCTCTTGGCTCCACTTCCCATTCTCATAGGTGCTTGCACTGAGATCACAGCTACCTGTGCTGCTTTACATCTGGCTTTACATGGGTGCTGGGTAATTGAACCTGGGCTGACAGGCTTTTCAGGCAAGCATCTTTAAACATTGATCCATCTTTGCAGTCACTTATATCATCTACTTTCTTAATATTCAATTGGAACTACTCAAATTTATGTTCACCAGTTACTTTTTTTTTTTTTTTTTTTTTTTTTTTTTACAGAAGGAAAGGGTTTATTTCAGCTTGAAGTTTTGAGGGGATGACTAACATGGCAGGAGCATACAGCAGGTGTCACACCTGTACCTCAGCAGGGAATGAAGTAGAAAGATCAAGAGCACCAAGTGAGGCTAGGCTACAATACCTCAAGGCCCATCCCCAGTGTCATACTTCCTCCAGCAAGTCTCCACCTCCTAAAGATGACACATTCTTCCCAGTGTCATCAACTAGGGATCAAGCAAATGAGTCTATGGGGGATATTCCGCGTGCTGTCCAACACCAGTTATCATTTTATTCCAGTAATCTTAATGGCCATGAAGTTAGTGTCTCCTTGAGGTTTTGGCTTGATTTCCTGGATGAATAACAGTTTTAAGATCTTTTGATATGCTTCTTAGCCATTGTGTATTTTTTTCTTATTGTATCACCACAAAAGATTGGTTTAGAGCCATTATTATTTTACTGGTTGACATTGCATTTTCAACATTAATTTGAGGCTGTAAGTCAAATTGATAGTTCACATCATTCTCCCAAACCCAAAGATCTTAAAAAAATAAATACTTCACTCCATTTCCTATTATCTTGTATTTTATTCCAACTTTATTTTTCATACCTGACAAGACTGTCATTAATATGATTTTATTAAATCAAAACTTAGCAATCTAAGTAAACACTCCCATTTGCAATTATATCATTTTCCCTTGCTCACCAAATTTCACTCTTTCTCTCTGATACAATTTTCTTCTTCCTAAAGGTCATGCTTAAGCATTAGTCCTAAAAGAACTTAAATGAGATAAGTTGAATTTCAGCTGTTTTAATTCAACTACCTTCTTAAATTATTTAGAATCTACTTGATACCTACTTGGCTTTACTATTTTGAAATGATATTGCATTGATTTCAAGCTTCTGTTTTTTTTTTCCTGCCTCTTTTTTTTCCTTTATTAGTTAGTTTTGTAATCAGCAAATAGAGTCAGTTTGGTACCATTATTAGGCTCATCTGTGACCTACCCCCTCCCCTTGGCCCCTCCTTGTTGAGGTATACGGGTCATGCATTGTGGAGTTAGCCCACAATTATGGGTAAGCTAAATGTCTCTGCATATCATGACCCAACATGTGGCTCTGACAATCTTTCCGCCCCCTCTTCTGCAAAATTTCCCTGAGTCAAGCTTCTGTTTTTGTTGTTAGTCTAATAATATTCTGCTATGTGATTTGTCTTTTTTCTGTAGCTGCATTTAAGATCCTATGTGTCCATGTTGTTTCTGACATTCATTTTAACTTCTGTATCTAGATACCTATTTTTATTCCTTTTTAAAAAATTTAATTTATTTAATTTTTTACAAATATATTCCTTCTCCCCACTCCTGATTTCCTTGAGGACCCTTCTCACTGGGTTTATTGGTATTCACTGTGGAATAATTAAGGCTTCAGTCAGTCTCTGTCGGGGAGGATACCTTGGGATATTCCTACCCACTCTGTGGCTCTTAAAATCTTTTGACCCCCTCTTCCACAAGGATCTATGAGCCTTGGTGGGCCTGTTAGAAGTATAATTTAGTATTGAGTTCTCTTTAGCCTCTGGATTTCTGATTTTATAGATTTTGACTAACCACAGTGTCTGTTATTTCCCTAGAGCTAGTTGTCAGGCTAGCAGTAATGACAGTACTCATGTCACTGTTTCCTATGTCAATTTTCCTACCACTTACCTTTGGTTGACCAGTTGACCCCATCTTAGTCTTAGTTCTTGAATCGTGTTCTATCTATTAATTGATACTGTAGTTATATTTAAATTCTGTCTTCTTGGTTTCTGGCCCTGTGCACTATCCTTTCTTGTCTCCTATCTCTACGTTTGCCTCATGACTTTTTAATTCTCATCTTTAAAAATTGTTTAACTGAAATTTTTTCCTACCATGTCCTATCTTTAAGCTTTTTTCTCTTCTTTAATCTTTTCTCCTTTCTTTATACATCCTTGCTAAATGAATTTATTTCTTTCTTCAAATATGCAAATGCCAAGTGTAAAAGTTGTTAGGATGATACCTGTCACATGGGAGATGATCAAGAAATGTTACCTCAGTTTGGGATTAAAATCTATGTCTAGGTCTGACTATTCCTGAACCTCAGTTTTGAATTTCTAAGTGGCTATTAAATGTTTTTGTTGCAATAGCCCACTGACACCCCAAATTTACCATGTGTACAACTGATTTCACAAATTTACTTTTATTTACTTCTCTCCAAGTACTGTAAATATAGTAGTTATAAAAATTTGTTATGCATATCTCAATAGTCTGATATAAGACAGTATCCCATGGTGGGAACTGTGAAGGTAGAGTATATATTTTAACAAGGTGTTATAGTGAGCCTCACATTGCTGGGATGAACATCAAAACCAGGCACAGTTTAGAGGAAGAAGGTATTTATTTCAAGCTTACATATCCAAGGGGAAGTACCATCAATGGCAGGAGAATCTGCCTCCATACATCCAAGCAGAGAGACACCACCAAACAGCCAGCAAGCACATCCAGAGCTCAAAACCTCTGTGCATATCTTTAGGCTGGAATTCACATCTGCCTTCGGTGACATGTTACCCTGTAGCTGGAGTCTGCTTGCTCAGGGCTGAAGCTGCCAACTCAATTTTAATAAAACATATGAGTCTATGGTGGACATACATTCAAACTACCACATAAGGTTAGTGTACCAGCAAGATATTGACATTCAATAAGATCAGCCCAGTATTGTAAGATGGTAGCATTTTTCAGCAGAAACAGGACTTAAAATATTTAATGTCAAGTCTCCAATGTTGACAACAAATGCAGTTAAAAAAAATGAGTCCAACAAAAACTATACCCGTGGGCTAACTTTGATTTGTGAGTTTGAAATCTCGGCCAGAGAATGTTTAGAATCCTAATTACCATGCTATTTTTCTCGTATTTTCTTAATAATCTGTGATTTTGACTCATATCTAATATAATCCATGTACAAGTCAATAATTTTTCATTTACAAATGCATATACCTGTGTGATATCTAGATGCACAATATTTTCTTGTTCCTTTCTTGTAAATATTTCCCAATCCACTGCTTCAGTTATGATTTATTCTGGTGTAGCTTAGTTTCCCTGTGATAGACTTCATATAAATGGAATTAAACAGCATGTTCTCCTGTATATCTGGCTTATTTAACTCGGTATAATCTATTTGAAATTCATTTTCTTGTGTATCTCAATAGTGCATTCTTTTTAAAAATATTTTTAAATTTTTTACTTGTTTGAGAGAGAGAAAGAGGCAGGGAGAGAGAGAGAGGGAGAGAGAGAGAGAATGGGCATGCCAGGGCCTCCAGACACTTGAAATGAACTCCAGATGCATACCCTCCTTTGTGCATCTGGCTTACATGAGTCCTGGAGAATTGAACTGGGATCCTTTGGCTTTGTAGGCAGATGCCTTAACTGCTAAGCCATCTCTCCAGCCCTAGTACATTCTTTTTATTGAAATATATTATTTTATTTTATAAATGTAGTATAATTTGTCAATCCAGTTTTATATTGATAGAGTTTCTTTTGTATGTGTGTTACATGTGAGAGTGCATGTGTGTTCTGGTATGTGTGCACATGGAAATTAATGGACAACCTCGGGTGTCATTTCTCAGGAATTGTCTACCTTTCTTGAAACAGTTTCTCAGTGGCCTGGAACTTGCTAAGTAAGCTACCTGGATGTCCAATGAGCTACAGAGATTCACCTGTCTCCACCTCCTCAGTATTAGGATTACAAATGCATACCAGAAAGTCTGGATTTTTTTTTCATAAACATGGTTTCTAGGGATTGAACTCTGGTCCTCATGTTTGCAAGGTAGCTGTGGTGGTTTGATTCAGGTGTCCCCCATAAGTTATGTGTTCTGAATGTTTATGTCCCCAGCTGGTAGCAATTTGGAGAAATGGTGATGTATTGTTGGGGGCAGGCATATGCATGTTACAGGCAGCTTCCCTTCGCCAGTGTTTGGCACACTCTCCTGTTGGCTGTGGTACACCTGATGTTGGCCAGGAATTGATGTCTACCCTGTCCTCATGCCATCATTTTCTCCTACCATCATGGAGCTTCCTCTTGAGTCTATAAGCCAAAATAAACACTTTCCTCCCACAAGGTGCTTTTGGTTGGATGCAATGCAATGCAAGCTGACTACAACAATAGGCACTTTACCAAATGAGCTATCTTTCTACCCCTGTTGATGGATGCTTTGGGGATTGTTTCCTATAGAAATATTAAAGAAAAGATGAATACAAACCTAATGGTTAATGTGCAATTAAGGCACCTAGATATTACTGAGGATATTCAGCTGTTGATGACAGTTGTTGCTTTATAGTTGCAACTAGGTTGCCTTTCTATCTACTCTGTCCTTTTCTTTAGTTTGGGTTTTTTTTCTATATCCTCATGTTTTTCAGTCATTATCTATTGTTCCTATAATGAAAATGCTGGAGTTCACTGCAAATAGAGTAGATATTATCCCAGCAATAATCTGCCGCTCACTTGAAGCAGTGGTTTCTGATGGCAGTGGCTACTATCTGCTGAGAACCTTTGTATGGCTATGTGACACCAAATACACACCCTAATTAATTGTGTTAGGAAACCTTACTGGTAGGAGAAATGCCAGTTTTCCATTTCTAGTTATTTAGGTTAGAAACCTTATTTAAAAACATAAACATAAGGACCATGAGTGAACTTCCTGATGCTTTTATGTTAGCTAACAATAAGCCCAGTAATATTTGTTAATGTAAACCTTGAGATGAAACAAAAATAACATATATCAACTTTCACTTGTTCTGACTTGGCAAGTATTAGTAACATATTAGAGACACAGAGAAAGTAACTTTGGTGACATTTCAGTATCACAGTTCCTTCTCTTTATTGGCCCTGTGATAACACTGTCTTTAATTTGGCATTATTTTCATGAATGGATGTATGTTTTTAATGTATGTATGCTCATGAATTATGTTTAATATTTTTAATAATATTTTATTTATTTTGCAAGGAGAGAGAGAGAGTTGAGAGAATGGGCACATAAGGGCCTTTAGCCATTGCAAATGAACTCCAGATACATGCACTTCTTTGTGCATCTGGCTTTACGTGGGTACTGGGGAATTGAACCATGGTCATTAGGCTTTGCAGACAAGCACCTTAACCACTGAGTGATCTCGTAATACTTTTTTGGTATGTTTAAAACTTCATTTAACTGGTATGATTTTGAATTTTTTATTTGGTAGCTTTTGTTGGTCAACCTCATGTATGTAAAAGTTTTTGTGTTGACATTGCTCTAGTTCATTCATTCAAACTTCTTGGCTTGAATGGGTGTCCCACAATCTATTCTCTTGTTGAGAATCATTTAATTGCTCTACATTGTGTAATTATAAGAAATTCAGCAATGAACACGCTTATGCTAGTCTCCCTTTGCACATGCATATGGAAGAGTCTCCCTAGTGTTTTTTTTTTTTTTGGTTTTTTGAGGTAGGGTCTCACTCTAGCCCAGGCTGACCTGGAATTCACTATGGAGTCTCAGGGTGGCCTCGAACTCACGGCGATCCTCCTACCTCTGCCTCCCGAGTGCTGGGATTAAAGGCGTGCGCCACCACGCCCGGCTTTCCCTAGTGTTTTAACAAAGTTGTAGGATGTGTGCAATCCCACGGTAACAAATGTTTCAGTAGCTTATTGAAATTTATTTAATATCAGTTTCTCTGAGAATTTAAAATAGTGATTTATAATAGAGACTAGAATAAGTCAACATAATAATAGAGATGCAAAATATACCGAGCCAAACAGAACAGGAGTCTCTTTCTCTCATGTAACAGTCAAGAGTCCAATTCAGGTAGGTGACTCTGTTCCAGAAACCCAGGTTCCATCTTATTTCACTGACATTCCTTAGTGCAAGGCTCTACCAACTACCATCCTCTGGCCAAATCTTGGACACTTGTAGATTTTTATGGCCATGGGCTAAGCATAGTTTTTACATTATAGTTGGCTGAAAACAAAGAATATTTTATGACACGTGAAAAATACAAACATCACTATCCATAAGTAAAGTTTAATTGGAAGAATGCAATATTCAATTGTTTCCATAGTGTTTAAGGCAATGTTTGAGCTACAGACTATGTAGGGTTCAACTATACTGTGTGTACAGACATATAGAAGAGATTGTCTATCATATTTTTACAAAGCTGTAAGATATGCATGTTCTTCTCCAATGCTCAAACTTCTTCAGTATTTTATCAAAGTGATTTTCTTCTCAGAATTTTTTTTTAAGATAGGATCTCATTCTAGCCCAGGCTGACTTAGAATTCACTATGTAGTCTTAGGCTGGCCTGGAACACATAGCGATCCTCCTACCTTTGCCTCCCGAGTGCTGAGATGAAAGGGGTGTGCTACCATGCAAGCACCTTAACCACTGAGCAATCTGTCCAGCCCTGCTTTTTGTTTTTAATTGTTTATTAATTATCATATTTGTCATATTTAGATTGTATATAATATTGTATTATATTATATCTTTTTCTTTCTTCCGTGCTTCTGGAAAGTTGACAAATAGATCTAGAGACCAGATCAAACTCCACTTTGACTTATCTGGAAAAAAAATATAGGTAGAGTTTTACAAAACTATCTGATTATCTCTCTCTTTAAGATATTAGCAGTTACTGATACTTCATGACTATGTTTACTAAGTAGTAGTGATTACAAAATGTGATGTATTTTTTTATTCATTTATTGCTATAGTTTCATAAAGAGCAGCTCATCTCATCTGCTATTGGGTTATTCAGTGGAACAGTTAATATGATTTAAACATATTAAAAGGGGCTTTAATCTTCCACAATTAAAAAAGTCAGTTTGCCTAAGTTGATAATATATGTTGTAGAATCCCCTTCCTTCTATGGTATGAGGTTACAAATTGCCACAAGAAACATTTGTGCAAGATTTAGAATGCACAATAAAGCATCTTTCACTCTCCAGTGGTTACTGTAATGTGTAGTCACAGCCAGATATAGAAGTGCCTGTGGGCTCCAAACATCTTTGCTTCTCTCCAGTCAGAGTGCAATTTTTCTCATCCTTTGGCCTTGCTGAGTAAGAGCAAGTGATCCTAGCTAGTGCTATGTTGTCAGATAAGATGCAAGATACTCAGTTAAACCTGAATGTCAGATAAAGCATGTATTTTTCAGTATGTCTATTACATATGTGCATGTATATATGTTATATATACATTTTTGCATATAGTGTATATATGAATGTAAATATATATACTTTATATGTATATGTGGCATATGTACACACACTCACATACTCTGTGTATTATGTGTATGGGCATGAGTGTGCTAAATCTGGCAATCCTATCCTGAAGCCACTACCAGAAGCAGAGGAAACAGACTTCTGCACACAGAAGTGTATTTGAAGTATTAGAAAGCGTCTCCATCCCACTCTGGCAGAAAGGCATGAACATGCCTCTTAGTCTTTTCACTCTTTGAGACTTTTCCAGTCTCTTTCTCAATTGTACAGTTTTATTCCTAGGGCCAACACTTTATTATGTAATAGGGATTCTGATTTGGTTTTCTTGATTGAATCCTGACTGGTATAATCCCCAAAATACAACCAAAGCTTTTATGCCTTGTCCATAGGCAGACTCCAAAATGGAAAACCCATATAAAACAGCAGATATGATTGCAAATTATTATTCAGTGCTGAGTCATGTCTTGTGCAGGAAATGCCAAGCTAGTCAGTGTGTTAAAATTACTTTGCATCCTCTATGGATACTAGTATTAAGGTAAAATGGACATTCTGTATGTGACTATTTTATTCTATTTTCTTATAAATCTGCCAATTGAATAAAATTTGCCCTATTTTACTTTGCTTATGTTTGGATAGTGATCTTCCTATATTCTTAAAAACTTTCCCCACAGTTTTATTTATTTATTTATTTTGGTTTTTCAAAGTAGGGTCCCACTCTAGCCTAGGCTGGCCTAGAATTCACTATGTAATCTCAGGGTGGCCTTGAACTCACAGCGATTCTCCTACCTCTGCCTCCCGACTGCTGGGATTGAAGGTGCGAGCTACCATGCCCAGCTTTCCCCACAGTTTTAAATTGCCTTTATTTCCTTCCCTCTTTCCCTTCTGTCCTTCCTTTTTTGTCATTAGAATTTTGACTAGAGATTAAAATGAACTATTAGAAAGCACAAAATCCAGTTTGTTTTCCATTAAATGTACAAAGTGTCATAAGCCTATCAGTGTGGAAAACATTGAAAAGATACAATCACATGAGAGGTTAAAATAACCTGGATGTGAGGGTGCAGAAACAAATCAAGAGAAGGAAAAAGCACCATTCAAGCCTTAATTGAACCATAAACAAGAATAAAACCATTCCACTCAGAGAAAAAATGGTTGAAATAGAGATCATCATGCTAGATGAAATAAGCTAGTCACAGAAAGATAAATAATGCATGTTTTAGCTCACATGTAGAATCTAGACTAAAAAAATTATTTACTTATTTATTTATTTGACAGAGAGAAAGAGGGAGAAAGAGAGGGAAATGAAGAGAGAATGGGCATGCCAGGACTCTAGCCACTGCAAATGAACTCCAGATGCATGCTGCCTCTTGTGCATCTGGCTTATGTGGGTCCTCGGGAATCAAACCTGGGACCTTTGGCTTTGCAGACAAACACCTTAATTGCTATGGCATCCCTCCAGCCTGAATCTAGATTTTTTAAAAAAGAAATTATGGATGATAGCCACATGCTGGTACTGGGAGTTACAGGTCAGTGCCCACTAAGGAAAGGAGGAAAAAGATAACTAATATACAAGAGTTAGAGAGGAGAGAGAGAAGCTGTAGAAGATTAAGGTTAGTCTTCATCATACCCTCTCCAGTGTCTTGTAGTTCAGGTGTTCCCTCTAAGGGCCTGGTGAAGGTTCAGCGAGCTTTTGATCAGAGAGACCTACAAGGTTTCCTAAAAGAAAGACAGATTTCTGTCCGAGTACTTGATGACCCACCAAAGGTTAGTGGTAAGACCCTACTGCTGAAGACACCTTATGTGGTTGACATGTAAAATGGAATGGCATGGCTGGAAGCTGGAAGAGAGTCAGTCCCAAGACAGTCAGCGCGTCTAGTACCAGAAGGTGCTACATGGGCCACTGGGGGAAAATGACCAATATCTGTCCAAGCAACTCATGGTCTAACCTACTTAGCAGAAAATAACCTGTTGTGATGCCCACACAAGTGCAGTGGTGACACACAGCCATGGTGGGGAACCAACTGCTCTCAATTTGGCTAACTGATCCCCTCAGTGGTACGGGACCCATAGCTGGAGCTGGGAAACATGTCAGAACCATGTCCAAACATAAGCCCACTCTCCATTATCAAGCTACCACCAATCGTGTGCTACAAGAGGGCCTACACCTATTAAATTCTCTATAAAAAAGTAAGGGCTATCTCATTTGTCCTGGTGCTAACTTACTCTCCATTGGAGAATCTGCTTCTCTTTTTCAGATAGATGTAGATCCTAAGGAGAGAGCCACCCCATCATACCTCAAAAGGGCCCCGGCTGAAACTAAGAAAAATTGGCGAAACAAGCAAGGGTGCTGTTTTCCTGGTGAACCGGATACCAGCACAAGGGGGAAGGAGATCAACACAGAGAAAAATCAACTCCTACCAAATCAGAGAGCCAGAGACCCAGAGGCCCCCAACACCTCATCACTGAAGCTGACCAAAAATGAACCCAACATGGCTCAGGGAAATTTTGCGGAAGAGGGGGCAGAAAGAATGTCAGAGCCACATGTTGGGTCATGATATGCAGAGACATTTCTTCCTACCCATAACTGTTGGCTAACTCCACAATGCATGACCCATATACCTCAATAAGGAGGGGCCAAGAGGATGGGGTAGGTCATGGATGAGCCTAATAATGGTACCAAACTGACTGTATTTGCTGAATACAAAACTAATTAATAAAAAAATAAAAAATTAAAAAAAAGAAATTAAAGAAGTGGGTCTATGTGGGGGAAGAGAAGACCACTAGGAAGGAGGAGAGGGAGAAAAGAAAGTATATATGATAGTATGATTGCAGTACATTGGACATATGTTTTTAAAAATGCCGTGATGAAAAGCATTATGAAACAAAAAACTAGCAAGGCAGAGTTAATTGTAAATTGCTTTATTTTTAAATGTCAAATATTGAGGATAATAATTATAAAGATAATATGTATCATTTAAAATTTTTAGTAATTTGTTTTGTTGTTTGTTTTACCAAATAATGTGTTAAATTTTCATTTATTTAGTATTTCTTTAATTAATTTATTTGAGAGAGAGGGAGAGAAAGAGAGAGTATGGATGTACCAGGGCTCTTGCCCCTACAAACAAACTCAAGAAACATGTGCCACTTTGTGTCTGGCTTTACATGGTGCTGTTGTTACCTCCTTGTTGCTGGCAGAAAGCAACTTAGCAAACGCAGCTGATGGGAGGAAAGTTGATTATTTTGCCTTACAGACTGGAGGGTAAACATCATCAATGGCTTGAGGAAGTTGGCTCACTTCCATAGATAAATAGCAGAGAGATACCACCAAAAACCAGTGAACACTAACAGCCAGAATTCCAACTGACTCTTAAACACACCTAGGAAGACTAGATTACAAGATAACCCCCCTAGTGACACACCACTTTCCCAGCCAAGCTCTGCCTGCTGGAGACTCAGGGTGCAAAATTTAATCTTAATTTAAAAAGCTAAGATTACATGAATTGGTTCAATAGAAACCCTCATTCTGACTAGCATTCTACAAGTCATAATCACCAGTAAAGGGGCAGGAGGGACAGTCTGGCCAGAGGTGAAAAAAGCTTAAACTTAAAACCATGGACTCTGGCTGGTAAATTTCAAACCCAGATTTGGGTTGCCCCCCACAGTGAGCTGTTGTCAAGGGAGACCCATGAGGTCCCCAAAACAATGTAGGCCATTGCCAAAACACTTGATTACCTGCCAGAGCTAAAAGGTAAGACTCTATTGCTAAAGACACCACAGGCTGCAGTCACAGGACATTGGAATACCATGCGGAAACTAAAAGGAAACTAGCTCCTTCCTGGCTAGCCCTTATAGTGCTGGAGAGCCCTATTGGAGCCACTAGAAGACAATGGTCACTAATAGCATGAATAAACGTGGGACATTGCAGACTATGAAATCAACCAGCTGGACAAGAAGTACACACTTGTGCAATAGTGACACATTGCTTCTATGGGTAACCAACTGTTCCCTGATTGGACCTGAGTCCCTTTCAGTGAAAGAGAACTCATATATGGTACCAGAAACCAAGTCAGAATCCTACTGTGAGGAAACCCAGACTTCAGATAGAAACCCCCACTGCTCTCTGGAGAAGAGTGTTCTTGCATACCAAAAATTTCTCAAATAACTTTGCATACCACCTTTAAATCAAGCTGCTACCACTCTTGATTGGAGAATCTGTTTTATTTTACAGATGGAAGAGAAAATGGAGGAGAGCCAAGATCCATCAGTGAGACAAGAAGATAGCTGAATGCCCACCATGAGACTTACCACTTCTTCCACATCTTATAGGACCCAGGAAAAATTGAAGAAGTGGTGACATAAACACTGCTCTTACTGCTAGCCTGAAAACCAGCTCCAGGGTGATGGTGGCAGACATGGTGATCAATAAAGACCTATCAAAGCAGAAATCCAGAAGCTACAATGAACTGAACATTAAGTCAGACTGCCAAAAGGCATGCCATGGCTCAGGGAACATTGCAAAAGAGGGGGTGGAAAAATTGTAAGACCCACAGAGTGGGTAGGAATATTCTGAGGCACGGTCCCCTGTTACCCCGTAGGGACTGACTGAAGCCTTCATGACCCCACAGTGAATACCATAACCCCACTGAGGAGAGCCCTTAGGGTAATGGGAGCAGGGGCAAGGGGATAAAAGAGTATAAATCATAGATATTCAAGACAAAAAAAAATCCCAGAGGCTATGGAGGACATATGTTCATGTTCAAACCACCACACGTGGGTTCTGTGGAATCCATCTCAGACCATTAGGCTTTGCAAGCAAGGGCCTTTAACTGCTGAGCCATCTCTTCAACTCCCAAATAGTGCTTTTAAATTTTTTTCATGATTTTGATTTCTTTAGACAGGGTCTCATGTAGCCCAGGTTGGCCTTGAGATGACTATGTAGAGAAAGGATGACCTTGAGGTCGTTTTGTTTTTATTTCTCAAGGTAACGGTTTTGCTTAGCCCAGGCTGACCTGGAATTCACTATGTAGTCTCAGGATGGCCTCAAACTTATAGTGATCCTCCTACCTGTGCCTCTCTAATGCTGGGATTAAAGGTGTGTACCACCACACAGGAATGCACTATCATGTCTGACTCTCAAATAATAAAACTTAAAAGCCAGGCATGGTAGCTCATGACTATAATTTAAGCAATCAGGAAGCTGAGGTAGGAGGATCACCATGGCTTTGTGGGTTTGAAGCCAACCTGGGCTATAGAGGCATTTCCAGTTCAACCTGGGCTAGAGTGAGACCCTGACTCCAAAACCAGCAAGCAAACAAACACAAACCTGAAAGCATTCTTTATTAGAAACAAATACAGTATATCTGTGTAGAATATATACAAATCCACCTAAATATGTGGTAGGGGTTTCTCTGTCCATTAAAACAATTAAAAATAACCAGATGTGGTGGTGCATGCCTTTAATCCCAGCACCTGGGAGGCAGAGGTGAGAGGATTGCTGAGAATTTAAGGCCACCCTGAAACTACATAGGGAATTCCAGGATAGCCTGAGCTAGACTGAGACCCTACCTTAAAAAAAAATTAAAAATGTCAGTTGTGGTGGCTCACACCTTTAATCCCTACACTAGGGATGCTGGAGTAGGAGGGTCACTGTGAGTTGAAGGCCAGCCTGGGCTAGAGTGAGACCCAGCCTCAAAAAACAAGCAAACAAAAAATTTAAAAATTGTTTATTTTAAAACATTAGGGTTTTGTATGGTATTTAAAATATTTGTAATGTTTAAGGGAACTTGATACACCAAAATATTAGATCAGTGCTGGGGAGATGGCTCAGTGATTAAAAGCACTTGCTTGAAGTCTGTTGGCCCATGTTTGCTTCCTCAGTACCCCCATAAAGCCAGGTGCAAAAAGTGGCACATGCATCTGGAGTTCATTTGCAGCAGCAAGAAGCCCTGCTGTGCCCATTCATATTCTGTATCTCTCTCTCTCTCTCTAAAAATTAAATAAATAAAAATAATAAAATAAATAATAAAAAGTATCAGATCAGCTTTATGACTTTTATTGGCTAATTAATTTTAGAAAAGATTTTTAAAAATATTTAATTAATTTATTTGGGAGAGAGGAGAGAGAAAAAGGAGAGAGAGAGAGAGAGAGAGAGAGAGAGAATAGGCACACCAGGGCCTCTAGCCACTGCAAACAATCTCTAGACGCATGGGCCACTTTGTGCATCTAGGTTACATGAGAACTGGGACATTGAATCTGGGTCCTTAGGCTTTGTGCAGGCAAGTGCCTTAATTGCTAAGCCATCTCTTCAGCCTTTATACAAGATTGTGGCTTGAAAGGAATAAGAAAAATTCAAGATTTTAAACAACATTAGTATGTTTGCACAGATAAAATTCACCACATTTATACAATTCATTTAGTATATTTGCTAGAACTGCTAAAGTACTTATTTAATTAACTCATTTAATTGTTCAGTGATTGCCAAGGGCATTTAAAGTATTTAAAAAGAAATTAAATATATTTACAAATGCTATCCAAATGTCTAAGGGTGTTTACATTATAAATCAGAGAGATTATAAATAGAATAACAGTAAATTGAAAATAAAAGTTCAAGAAAAGTCTAGGTTTTAAATTCTGTAATTTACACAAATAAAAATTAAAGAAACTTGTGTGTGTGTGTGTGTGTGTGTGTAATTTCTTTGTGATAGGTTTTCATGTAGCTGATGCTAGCCTTACACTTATAATGAAGATGAGGATTACCTTGGATTTCTTATCCCCTTGTCACTACCTCCCAAGTGCTAGAATGACGTTCCCTTTAATAACACTAAGAAACTTGGGATTCCACTTCCTTCTTTCTCTAATGTTTAAATTACCGTACAAAATAATGAGGTTCATCATGGCATTTTTATACATTAGATCATTGAACTTTGCTCATATTCACCTCTCCATTTCCTGTTTTGCTCCCCATTTACATACCTCCTCCTACCAGTCCAAGTAATTGTCCAAATACTTCCTCTTACACACACACACACACACACACACACACACACAATGTTGTTTTGCTCCATTACTGATAATGTTAATTATCATTAAATTACCCACATATTTCTCATGTTAAAATAGATGTAACATGGGGAGGGAGATAGCTCAGGCAGTAAAGTGCTTTGAATGCAAACTAGAGGACCCAAGTTTGAGGACCCAAGTTCAGATCCCAAGTACTCACATAAAAGCCAGGTGTCATGCTCCTGGGGTGGTGGAGACAGGAGCATTACTAGGGCTTGCTGGCTAGTTAAGTCTGAGTCCGTGTCATAATGAAACCCATTATGTTTTACACTAATCTTTGATAGCCTGTTTCAAAAACAAAGTGGAAAACAAGTGAGGAAGTCATACGACATTGACCTCTGATCTCCACACATAATGCACACACGTCTGTGCATCTGCACCATACACACATAAGCCCACATATATACATACATACACTCACACATGCAAAAAGCAAACAAAATGAAGTGAAACCTAAAATTTACCAATTAAATGTACAGTTCAGTGTACAATTAAATTTACCAATTTAATGCACAGTTTGGTGATATTAAGTATAGTTAGAGTATTGTGCAATTAGTACCCAGTACATTTTCATCACCCAAAAGGTTATCTCATGCTCATTATTTAGTTACACTCAGTTTTCCACTCTCCTAAGCCTCAGGCAACCAATTGCAAATCTGACCTCTGTCTTTATCAATTTGCCTAATATGGAATTTCTTATAACTGGAATTATACAGTACATAGCCTCATGCTTCTATTTTATTTTCTTAGTACGATGTTCCAAAGTTTATCTATTTTGTAGCATATATTAGTGTTTCATTTGTTTTTGTTTCCTATGGGTTATCTATCCATAAGTTGATAGATATTTAGATTGTTTCAACTTTTGGTCTATTATGTCAACTGCTGCTATAAAGTTTGGTTATAAGTTTCTGTGTTGAACATAGGTCTTGGGAGTATACCTGTCAGGGGAATTACTGGATCTTGTGGTAATTCCGTGTCTAACATTACTGAAGAGCCACCAAAATATTTTCCATAGAGACTACATTTTCATTCCTACCAGGAATATATGAGGATGCTAATTTCTCCATGTCATTTTCAACTCCCCTTTTGCCCCCCTCAGCCATCCTAGTGGGTAAAGTATGAAGCAGTATTTCATTGTGGTTTGATTTGTATTCCCCTAATGTCTAATTGTTTCCAATATCTTTTCTATACCATTGGTAATAATGTCCCTACTTTCGTTTCTGATTTTAGTGATTTACATCTTCTGTCTTGTTTCAGGTATGTGCATTATCCTTTTGACACTGTGACAAGACATTGTCATCTACAAAGTCCACACTTGAGAAGTATGTAATCAGGTTTCAAAAATTTCAGGAAAAAGGTCTCAATTTTTAAAAATAAGTACAATTTTGTGTTAGACCACATTCATAGATATCCTGCAGGTTAGACACACTTGGTAGACAAAACTTTACTCATTTTGAAGATCTTAAAAAACACATTTGTCAGTTAACTTCATTGTTTCTTTATTCACTATTTTATTTATATATGCTTTAAAATTTATATTTCCTTTCTTTTAATTGCTTTAGGTTTTGTTTTTTCTTCTCCTATGCCTTTATTACCTGACAGCATCAGTCTATGTTATGATGTATCTGTTTTTTTAAATCTCTTTGACACATAACTCCTGTAGCCCAAGCTGGCCTCAAACTCATTATGTAGCTGAGGATGACCTTAAACTCCTGATCCTCCTGCCTTCACTTCCTGAGGGCTTGGATTATAGGTATACATCATGCCTGGTTTTGAGATTTTCCATGTGGCCTTCAAAAAAGTACATATACTCCTATTTTTTTTTTTTTGCATGGAGTGTCATATTTTGGTCTGGTAGATCTAGTTGGTTTATGATATTGTTTGCTATTTTTCTTGTTTTTAACCTATTTTTTGTCCTTGATTTGTAGTAAGAACTTAAAAATTAAAATCCTTGTTGTAACACTGTCAATTTTTCTTCAATTCTATTTCTGTGGCATGAATTTTTGTGTTCTGATATTAGGTTCATATGTTTGTTATGCTTTCTTGTTGGGTTGGTTCTTATCAGCATAAGTCCTTTGTCTCACAATATTTGATTTAAGGGTGATTTTTTGTGATGTTTTATAGTAATTCTGCTGCCTTTACTTACTATTGGTTTTCTATATGTTTCATATCTTTTAAAAATATTTTATTTTTATTTATGAGAGAGAGAGAGAGAGAGAGGGAGGGAGAGAATGGGAATGCCAGGGACCCCAGCCACTGAAAATAAACTCCAGATGCATACACCACCTTGTGTATGTGGCTTACATGGCTCCTGGGGAATTGAACCTCATTCCTGTGGCTTTGCAGGCAAGTGACTTAACTGCCAAGCCATCTCTCCAGCCCTCATAACATTTTTTTCTTCCTCAATTCCTTTATCATTGTCTTTTACAAACTTTTAGTGTATAATTTTGGCTTCTTTATTCATGCTACTTATTTATTTGAGAGAGAAAGAGAGAGGTGGGGGAGAGGAAATAGAGGCATGCCAGGGCCTCCAGCTGTTGCAAATGAACTCCAGACACATGTGCCACCTTGTGCATTTGGCTTGTGTGGATCCTGGGGAATTGAACCTGGGTCCTTTGCCTTTGCAGGCAATTTCCTTAACCATTAAGCCCTCTCTCCAGCCCAAGTTTGGCTTCTTTCTCATTTGTTCTTCCTCCTCTCCCTCTTCCCTTTTCTCTCCTCCTCCTCTTCCTTCTTCATTTTATTATTCTATTATTTTTATTTTTATGTTTTGGTTTTTCAAGGTAGGGTCTCACTGTGGTCCAGGCTGACCTGGAATTCATTATGTAGTCTCAGGGTGGCTTTGAAATCACAGTGATCCTCCTACCTCTGCCTCCCGAGTGCTGGGATTAAAGGTGTGTGCCACCACGCCCGGCTTTTTATTATTTATTTTGAGGCAGAGTCTCAGTAGGTAGCTCCTCACAACCTGGAAGTCACTATGTATCTTACAATGGCCTTGAACTCATGATTCTCCTGCCACACAGTCTGAGTGTTGGGATTATAGGTGTGTGCTACCACACTATGCATAATATGGGCTTGTTGTTGCTGGTTATGTGATTATGATTAGTCTTTTTCTTGGCTAGTGATCGAACCAAGAGACTTGTACATACTATGCAAGCTCTTGACCACTGAGATACATTCCTAGCCCTTCTTTTCCTATCTATCTATCTATCTATCTATCTATCTATCTATCTATCTATCTTCTTCATCATCATCACCTATCTAATGTTTGTGTGCATGTATTTTTAACATATTTATTTGTGCACGCACACACATACACACACACACGTGTGTGTATATGTGCATAGACATGGCAGGATCTCTTGTTGCTGCAAATGGATACAAGATGCTTATGCCACTTTTGTGGCCTGGTTTTACGTGGGTGCTGAGATTTTGAATCCAGGCTGGTAGGCTTTACAAATAAGTGCCTTTAACCTCTGAGAAATCTCCTCAGCCCCCTTCTATATATTCTTTGTTATTATTTTTATTTATTTATTTGGGAGAGAGAGAGAGATAATGGGCATGCCAGGGCTTTCAGCCACTGCAAACGAACTCCAGATGCATGTGATACCTTGTGCATCTGGCTTACGTGGGTCCTGGGGAATCAAACCTGGGTCCTTTGGCTTTGTAGGCAAGCTCCTTAACCACTAAGCAATCCCTCCAGTTCCCCTCCTGTATATTCTTTGAGTTATTGTCTTAGTAATTACTCTATTAAAATTGAGTAGTTAAATTTGTAATAAATCAGTCTGAGCTGGGCATGGTGGTGCACGCATTTAATACCAGCACTCTGGAGGCAGAGGTGGGAGGATTGCTGTGGGTTCAACCCCAGCCTGAGAGTACATCGTGAATTCCAAGTCAGCCTGGGCTAGAATGAGACCCTACCTTAAAACAACAACAACAAAAATAATAAAATAAAACAAAATAAATCAGTTTGTATTAATACTAACTTTGATTTCAAAAGAATACAAAATTTATATATAAAACTGCTTTAGCACAGGTCTATTCTTCCTCCTTTATGCTGCTGTTATAATAAATTCTGGGAAGTTTTTCTCAGCTTATTACTTACTTTTGTGGATGGATAGAACATGAGAGTTTCTCACACCAGTACTTTCTGTGACATTGCCATCCTTCCATTTTTTTCCTTCCATTTACTTTTGAAGAACATTTAGTGGTTAGCTGGTGTGGATTTATCCTTTGCTGTTGTGTAAAGCAAGTTTTATACATTGATCTTTCTTCTGGTCACTAAGGGTTATTTGGAAATTTTTATTTTTTGGCAAATTGGGAATTGGCTTTTGGCTATTTGTCCTCCAAATGCCTAGTTAGATGGGTAGTTGTCTGTGAAGCTAACATACATAGTGAAAGCCTTCAATTTCTCTATAGCATGGATTTCTTTAATTAAAATCCTCTAGTTTTTAAATTTTTTTGTTTATTTTTATTTATTTATTTGAGAGCAACATACATACAGAGAGAGAGAGAGAGAAGAGAGAGAGAGAGAGAGAGAGAGAGAGAATGGGCATGACAGGGCCTCCAGCCACTGGAAACGAACTCCAGATGTGTGGGCTCCCTTGTGCATCTGGCTAGCTTGGGTCCTGGGGAATCAAGGCCTCAAATGGGGTCCTTAGGCTTCACAGGCAGGTGCTTAACAGATAAGCCATCTCTCCAGCCCAAAAGTCCTCTAGTTTTTGTTGTGTATTTTTGATTTTTGTTTGTTGGCAAGTGCCAGTAACTGCTATCTAGGTGAGGGTTTTAGAGAAATATGGTGGTAGAGCTTGCTGCAGCTGTTTTATTTGCAAATCTTTAATTCATTCCTCAGTTGGAATCCACATTTTCATTCTTCTTCCCTTCTGTACTTACTGACTCAGAGCCCAGAGTATCTCCAGGGTTCTTCTAGAAAGACTGCCACCCATCTCATCTATAGTTTCCTTTTAACATATCCTTGTCTGTGGTTTAGCCATTTGTTTCACTTGCCAACCTGTAATACCAACTCTCCATCCAGAAATATATTGGGATCTCTTCTGTTGGCAATTTCTCAATTTCTACCTCATTCTTCTTACTCTTAGAGGTTTATGCCTTTGTGGATCATCACAGAGAGACTGGGAGAAATGTGCATGCATTTTTATCATCCTGAATTATGATAAACAAGTAATTTTGAGCACTTTCACTGTGCTAGGTGTCATACTATGTACACACCATTTACAAAGAATTTATAAGAGGATAGCTTTCAAAACTTGCTCTGTGGCTCCTTAGTCTATTATTTACCTTGATGGTATATTTGCTTGAGATGTAGGTGATGGAGTGGGTAGCATTGAAGAGAGGCATGGGAGAGCTATGGAATTTCTCCTCATGTGGGAGCAAAGGAGGTGCATCTCACATAAATGGAATGATGCTACATGAGAACCGCTCTAGGAGCTTGACTTGTGCTCTCTTGGAATTGGCGCTTTCAAGAACTGGCACCTGACTCACAACCAAAAGGAAGATCTAAAGTTGAGAGAAGCTGTTGCTAAAGCAGCCTATGACAACAGAGGAAAGAGAAAGAGGTCTTTATTTGCATCAACTGTGTATCTTCTGATGTATGGCAAATCTCTTTGCTTCCCAGAGGCCGGATATGTGCCTATGGTAGAATGTTAGAGTTAGGTCATCTTCTAAGAGAGCCCCTAGGAAGGTTGCTCAATAGTGTGAAATGATCCTAGCAGAGGAATGGATTGAATGCAAACTCAGGGCAGAGTAGTTAAAAGACACTGGACAGAAGAAATGTTGTCCAGGTAAAGGAAACTGTGAATGAGAAATGCCCAGTAACAGGGGTCTTCCAGGGAACCCTCTAGATTGTGTAGCTTTGAAAACTTGTTGCACAATTCAATCAATGTCAGATTAAACTTGACCTAGTCAAGGAAGGCTTTTTATTGTTTCTGACTTTTTAGTCTTTGCCTATGTTGTAACTATAGAGGACTAGCTGGAGGCAGTGTGTGTGTGTGTGTGCCTGCATGCATGCGTGTGTGTGTGCGTGTGCGTGTGTGTATTCTTCAGACAAGTCCAGGCAAGGGACAGAAAGAAGTACTAGCCCACTAGGGAACCTGATCATGTTCCCTATTCTCCCGCATTTCAAGTTTCATACTTAAATGAGACCTGGCCCGGGGGGTGGGGGGCAGGAATGAAGCTTGAAAAGTAAGCAATGATTGAAGCTGTAATATATTAGGCTCAACTTAAATTATTATTATTTTTAAAATCAGGACCATATTTTAAAATATATTTATTCATTTAAGAGAAAGATGGAGAGAGAGAGAGAAAATGGGTGCACCAGGGCCTCCAGCCACTGCAAACAATCTCCAGATTCATGCGCCCCCTTATGCATCTGGCTTACGTGGGTCCTGGAGAGTCGAACGGGGATCCTGTGGCTTTGTAGGCAAACACCTTAACCGCTAAGGCATCACTCCAGCCCAGGACCTTTTTTTGTGTGTGTTTTGGAGGTAGGGTCTTACTCTAGCTCAGGCTGACCTAGAGTTCACTATGGAGTCTCAGGATGGCCTCAAACTCACGGCAATCCTCCTACCTCTGCCTCCCGAGTTCTGGGATTAAAGGCATGTGCCACCTCACCCAGCTCCAGGACCATATTTTTAATATCTGTGAGTAACTAAAAAAGGCACGAGACATGTCTGAAATTTCATGCAGGGGTAAGGAAAATGATTCCACAGAGCTTATGGTGTGAAGCAGTGATGTGAAAGAATTAGATTGATTTTTTTTGCTTGCACCCTACTGTGTCTGGTTTATTTAATAAACTAGATTATACAAGGTCACACTGTATGTATAGACAAGGTTCAATGTGAGGGTAGCACACAGGAGAAAGCAATAAACTTTTTGCAAGAAGGCAAGGGAAGTGCTGATTCCTTCTCTCAGAGGAGTCAGTGCCTAAGAAGCCTCTTAAAAAACAAGGAGTTTGCTACAGGGGGAAGAGAGAGAGTTCCAATACAGGGAAAAGGAATAGTGTGCACAAAGTAGGAGATGTACATGGGCAACCACATATAGTTTAGGCATTTTTATTTACCATAAATTGATGTTAGGCAGGAAGGGAGGCAGGTGCATTTAGGACCCCACTCAGGAAATGAGCTTTCACTGGAAAATGACAGGGGGCTTAAAGAGCCAAATATTTTAAGTAGGGAGAGAGACAGGATCATACTTGGTCTCTATTCTTATTTTTATCATTTTGTTGATTATTTTGGTATATGTGTATGTTTGTGGTATATGAAATGCTGTGGAGTTTTGCATGACTTGTGAGCATACATGTACAGCCCAGAGATGGATAGTGAGTGGCCGCCTCTCTCTCTCTTTTGCCTTATTTCTTTGAGACAGTCACTCACTGGTCCTGGAGCTTGCTGTTTTTTTTTTTTTTTTTGGTGAAACTGGCTGATCAGTGGGCCCCAGGGATTCTCCTGTCTCCACATCCCTCAGGACTGCTTTACAGATGTGCATGGCTATACTTGTCTTTTGATATGGGTACTTGGCATGGAACTCAGGTCCTCAAACTTACACAGAATGCACTCTTACCCACTGTGCCATCTTGCTAGCTCCTGTACTTACTTTTTGAAACATCTCTGTTAGGCTCTGGAGTCTGATACAGATGGATAATGACTTTAAGGCCATCCTGGGATACAATGAGAGACTCTTTTGTTTTCAAGCCCCAAACACGAACACCCCAAATCAAACAGAAGCAACCAACTGACCAATCAATCAAAGAACTACAACAATACTAATTTAAGGAAAATCAGTGTAGGGTGATTGGTGGATTGTGAAGTAGTGCCAGATTAAGACAGACCCAGTCAAGGAGAAGTCTTGATTATCTACAGAAATCCTAATAGCCAGCTTATTTATTTTTAAAGAACATTTCATTTAAAGAGAGGATTCAAAGCTCGAGTCCTGACTCAGATTTGGATTTGTCTAGGTTTATGCAATGAAATATATGGCTAGTCAGTCTAAATCTTTACCACCAGACTCTGTAAGGATTTCCTTGGGACATTTAATTTTAGGTTCATGAATAGAATTCATGGAGACCATGCACATGGAAAACAATTACATCTTCAAAACCTTGAAAACATTTTTCTCTTTTTTGAACACATGGAACAAACAGCAATCGTGCTAGCAGTTTTGTGACTCTGTAATGCAAAGAAAGCATAGATATTTTCATATCACACTGTAATATTTTTAGATGTCTCAAATATTATTTACTCAGGCATTACTTGAATTGTCATGGTAGACCTGTTACTGGATTATTTAATGTGCTAATAAAACCACATATATTATCATATAAAATATTTTGGAAATAGCTTGATTACTCTATATCAACCTAATAGGCTCCCTTTGCAACCTCCTTTTTCTTTGCATGTATATGTGTATGCATGGTATGTGTGGATATGGATATTAGTATGTGTATGGACACATGTGTGTGTACATGCCTATGGAGCCCATAGGTCAACAATGGCTGAGTGCCTCAATCACTCTCCACCTTACTTTCTGAGAGTGACTCTTTTTTAAAAATATTTTTATTAGTTATGAATATACTTACTATGTAAACAACACATGTTGGTATCATCCTTCCCTCATCCCTGCCCTTTTTCTGAAGGGGCCCTCCTCATTTGGGATGCAGGTCAACCCCATGTGGATTGTGGGTCATGCATTGTGGGGGCAGCAGTCAGTTATGGGGAGAGGCAATGCTTCTGTGCATGATGTCTCAACTTGTGGCTCTAACAATCTTTCCTCTCCCTCTTCCACAAAATTTTCTGAGCCATGTTAGGTGTGTTTTAAGTCTACTCCAGTGATGGACTCTTAGGAGCCTCTGGATCTCTGGTTTGGTAGGTGTTGAGTGTCCTAAATGTCTATCTCCATCACCCTTGGGCTGATATCAGGTTCACTGAGAAAGCAGCACTCTTGCTCGTTTCCACAATTCCTCTGTGGTTTCCGCTGGGGCTGGGGTGAAGTGCACTGAGTCGTTTATCTCCTCAGGCCCAGCTCCTGTCTGAAAAAAGAAACAGATTCTCCAACAGAGAGTGAACTCAGCACAGGCTAAATGGGATAAGCATTATTAATTTAGAGAGAATTTAATGGGTGTAGTCCCTCTTATAGTCCAAGATTAGTGGGAGCTTGATATTGGAGAGCAAAATCATCTGGATATGATTCTGACTTGTTTCCCAGTTCTAGGTTCCTTTTGTATTTTTTTGTTTGTTTGTTTGTTTTGTTTTTTTCGAGGTAGAGTCTCACTCTAGCCCAGGCTGACCTGAAATTCACTATGGAGTCTCAGGGTGGCTTCGAACTCACGGCGATCCTCCTACCTCTGCCTCCCAAGTACTGGGATTAAAGGCGTGCGCCACCATGCCCAGCTCTAGGTTTCTTTTCACTGAGCATATCTATTAGCCAATCCAAGAGCAGTTGGTTACCCGCCATGGCTGTGTGCCACTATTGCACTTGTGTGAACATCATGTCAGGTTGTTTGCTTCTGAGTAGCTTAGACCTTGAGTTGCTCATACAGATGTTGGCTACTTTCCCCTGATAGTATAGCGCCTTCCAGTACTAGATGGGCTAATTGTCTGGAGTCTGGCTTTTTTCCAGATTCCAGCCAGGTCTCTCTGTTGTTCTGCGCCGACAGCATATGGTGTCTTCAGCAGTAGGATCTTACCATTAACCTCTGCTGGGTAATCAAGTGTTCTGATAGACGTCGAGGCAGTGATTCTTGCTGAACCTAGAGTTTACCCAATCAGCTAGAATAGTAGCTGTTAAGCCCTAAAGATTCTCCTGTCTCCACCACCCCAGCACTAGGATTGCAGATACATGCCACCATGCCTGGCATTTTACATGGATTTCAGAGATTCAAACTTCATTCATGCTTTTGTGGTAAGCACTTGGGTCACTGAGCAATCTCCCCAGCCCCATTTAGTCTTGTGTATTTTGTTGAAGAACATTATTCTGACTGAGTCCACAGGGTTCATCAGGCTGCATGGCCCACAGATCAGAGACTCCCATGTAAGGAAAATAGAATCATATTTGTTTCCCTATTCATTTGTATGTGAGGCTGAGTAGCTTATGATGACAAGTGGTATCTGCACATTCCAAATAAAAGGCTTTTGTTTACTTAAACTCCCAGTAATTTTCTCCTTTCAGTGCATAAGATAGTACAGCACGAAAGGTTCCCTCCCTCCCTCCCTCTGTCAACAAAGCCCAGTGCAGATCTGCAATCTCTAAACTTCAGTGCTGGAGTTGCAGGGATATATGGAGAACCCAGGGCCAGGTGGCAGGAGGTGCACATTAGGGTGGTAGTAGAACCTGGCTGATGCCATGTTGTGTAGCTACGGGAATGAGGAGGGGATGTGGAAGCAGCAGAAAGCAGCAGCATAAAACACATAGTGGCTGATTGGATAGTTGACTAGTTCAGTTTTTGTGCATAGATGATATTCACTCTCCAGGAATTTCTAGAAGCGCTGAGGAGGGTTCTTAATTGAAGAAACTGGGGTTGTGTGTATTGAATGCAAGAACTGATCAAATTTGGTGATTATGTACAAGAAAGCCTCTATAGTACCCACAGGATGGAAATCCCTGAAGAAATTTTAGTTACAAAGCTACATGTGTGGGAGTGACAGGTGTCATACCAGTTTTACTGTTTTCAGGGAAGATGAAGTCTCTCTAGGTAGTTCAGCCTGATCTTAAACTTGCTATGTAGTCCATGCTGACCTTGAACTTGAGACCTTACCCTCCTAAGTGCTACGTTATTACTTTTTTATATGAAAGTGAAAAGCCAAGTGAGTTTTGCTTTTCATATTACTAGTTTGTTAAACATAGTCTGAATGCATTTAAAGAAATATTTTATGATTTGAGAATAGCTTTAAAAATTGAGATCTTATGTCCACCAGCATTTGCTTTGGAGCTTACTTTAGTAATCAGTGCCTAGATTGCAGAACAAATCACAGCTTTTATATATTTTAAAAATTATTTATTTGGGCTGGAGGGATGGCTTAGCAGTTAAGGCATTTGCCTGCAAAGCCAAAGGATCCAGGTTTGATTCCTCAGGACCCATGTTAGCCAGATGCACAAGGGGGCGCACGTGTCTGGAGTTTGTTTGCAGTGGCTGGAAGCCTTGGCGTGCCCATTCTCTCACTCTCTCTCCCTCTTTCTGTGTCAAATAAATAAATAAGCAATCATGAATATTTTAAAAATATTTATTTATGTGCGTGCATGGGGGGTAGGATGTACCAGGGCCTCTAGCCACTGCAAATGAACTCCAGATGCATGCACCACTTTGTACATCTGGCTTTACATGGGTACTAGGGAACTGAACCCGGGTTATCAGGCTTTGTAAGCAGGTACCTCTAATTGTTGAGACATCTCTTCAGCCCCAAATCTTTACATTTTAATAAATAGCAACCCATTTTCCATTTGTTGATGTACATTTGAATTGAAAAAATGCCATGGTTCAACTTATATCTTCAACAAGCTTATAATTATGCCATCAGTAATTTGGTATTGTTTTAAAAAAGAATAGTTTTATTATTTGTTTTATATATAGAAAAGGAATTCTATAACTTTTGGGTGGAAATATGCCACAAGAAATGCTCTATGACAAATATTACCAAATTTTTAGTCAACTGTGTCCACAGAGGTTTATCATATGTAGCGGTTTCTTGCAAACTATTTTTTAAGGTAGGACATGGTATTAAACAAAATGCTACATGGAAAATGCTTAGAATGATGCTTTAAAAATATATGTATTTAAATATATTTTTAAATATTTTATTTTGATTTATTTGACAGAGAAAGAGGGAGGGAGAGAGAGAGAGAGAGAGAGAATGGGCATGCTAGGTCCTCCAGCCACTGCAAATGAACTCCAGATGCATGTGTCCCCTTGTGCATCTGGCTAATGTGGGTCATGGAGAATCAAGCCTGGGTCCTTTGGCTTCTCAGGCAAATGCCTTAACTGCTAAGCCATCCCTCCAGCCCTAGAACAATACTTTTTGGCATACAGTTCTTGAGAAATGTTGGCTCCCATTATCACACTATGTCACCTACTAAGTCCAGCTTTGAGTATGCCCCTGAAGTTTCTGTTCTTGTACATAGAATATATATGTGCACAGAAGAGCAGTGCAAGGGAGGAATTAGGGAGATCATCTCTTTACTTAGGTATATGCTGTCATGGTTGTAAATTTCAAAGGATCAGGAGGTGGATTCCAGGCTCAGTTAATTTGCTAAGGGTTGAGTTTGTTTAGGAGAACACTGTTTAAATATTTTTATGTGGACAATTAATGGTGCAATGCAAGGTAGTTAGCAAAAAAGGGAGCACCTTGCTAAATATGTTTATGAAGTTTTCCTTTTACCCTATCTTGGAGGGTCGCATATCCTTAAGCACATTAAGCAAGGTAAGCAGTCCTCCAGAAATAAAAGCTATTTCATTTTTCAAAACTCATTTTGATAAAGTTCCTTGAGTGCATGAATCCTTTTTTTTCTTATAACACTAATATTCTCAGATACTACTGTTCTGTGTACAGTGGGCTATTCTATCAGCGATCATTACTTTTTTCCCTTCTTCAGAGAAAAGAGCTTCCAGCTACTCTCTATAAAGGCAAAATCATAAGGGCTTTGTGGAACAGGTCTTCAAGAGGCCATCTCAGTTATGCTGATATTCACCAGTCAGATATGCAAAGATCTGGAGAGAAAATGGGCCACTCGCTGTGAGATGTCTATAGAAGAGAATTCTAAGTCCTTCCTCCTGAGATTTAAAGTTAGGGGACTTGTTCAAGGTATAAAGGGCACCCTGTTTAAAGGCCTAATATATGGAAAGGGCACTAAAATCCATGAGATGTTAATAAAAATTTAAAAACTTCGTGTCATGGCTCCTGTCTGTAATCCCAGCACTTGGGAGGCTGAGGTAGGGGCATCACCATGAGTTCAAGGTCCAGCTTGGGCCACAGAGAGTGTACTGGCCTAGACTAAAACTCTGTCTCAAAAAAACCCCATATAAATCTAGGCATGACTGGGCATGGAGGTGCCCGCCTTCAATCCCAGCACTTTGGAGACTTAGGTAGGAGGATGACCGTGAGTTCAAGGTTAGCCTGAGACTACATAGTGAATTTCAGGTCAGCATGGGCTAGAGTGAGATCCTACCTCAAAACAACAACAACAACAACAAAAAAGAATTCAGGCATAGTAATGCACACATGCAATTTCAGCACTCAAAAATATGCAATAGAAAGATCAGATATTCAAGCCCAGTGTTAGCTATGTATGGAATTCAAGGCCAGCCTGGGCCACATGAGGCACTGTTTAGTCTCAACAGTCCCTACCCTTCCTCCAAAAGAAAAAAAAAAAAAGAAATAAGTTTGATTGATGGGCTGATGCTTAGGAAAGAGTAAAGAAGTAGATGATGGCAAGACTCACTGTATAATTTGTGATATCTAGTGCAGAATAAAAAAATAGAGCTTAAAACAGCAATAGTAGAATATTAAACTATGCGTGAGACTGAACAAGCTCACACCCTTGTAGCCAGCCATAAGTTGAAGTCTTGGTCTTCTGAGGCTGTGCACAAAAGAACTGTTTTGGCTGTGGCTCAAGAGTTGTCTTAAATCCTGAGGATTCATTAATTGGGTAGGTACTGACATTGCTGGTCACTAAGTTATAACAAGAGACCTCGAGGACAGTTTCTTTGCAGCAGCAACCTTGTTTGTTCATATGCTGGTTTTGCTGTCACAAATTGGTACACATCACCTAGCAGCTTAAAAGAAGATTAATTATCATATAGTTCTGTGGGTCACAAGTGTAAAATGGTTGTCATTGGCTAAATTAATGGGATTGACAGGGCTGACTCTAGAAGAAAATCCATTTCCTTGCCTTTTCCAGCTTCTAGAGCCACTTTCATTCCTTTGTTCATGGTCTCCTTCTGACTTCAAGACCAGGAAGGTCTCATTTCTCTATACTCACATCTCTCTTTGACCCTACTCATCTGCTTCCTGCTTCTACATTTAAAACCACTGGATCCACTTATATAATCCAAACTCATCTCCCTACCTGCTGATCAGTGACCTTAATTTCATCTTCAATATTATTTTCTCCTTTCCATGTGACTTAATACATTCACAGTTTCTAGGGATTAGAATAATCTCATTGGTTCATCAAGCTCCTTGAGTGGAATACTTTCTTTGATCCCTTTCTATATGGAATGAATAGAAGTTGTATCCCCAGGAAATGTCATACAGCAGCCATGATAATAGTCCTAACATATTTCAAATCAGTGAAATAGGAAATGCAACTTCAGCAGTTAGATCTGAATAATAAAAATATATACAAAAATACCATCATTTTAACATTAAGAAAGAGATTCTGAAATAGCCCTCAGATCACAGAAAACATTGTAATTAAAATTAGGAAATATTTTTACCTGTATGACAATTTGTAGATTATATATCAAAATTGGTGGGATGCAGCTAAAGTACTATCTGAAGCAAATGAATTGCCATGAAGATGTCTGCATTTTAGAGAAACTTACTTCTTTGTTATCTAATTAAAAAATATAGCTCCCTTAAAAATATATAGAGTAAGGGATAGTTTGGGCAGAATCAAACTGCTGGGGTGGAGAAAGATTTACCCTGTGACCATAGGCTGTTGCACGTGACTCGTAGTGCCATAACTGGGTTACCACCTCACATTGGGCTGTTGGTCAGGGAGGCCCATGAAGATCCCAAAACAATGCATACCATTTCCAAAGCACTTGGTTACCTGCCAGAATAAGATGGTAAGACCCTGTTGGTAGTTTGAATGTTTGCCCATAGACTCAGTCTTTTTTTGTTGTTGTTGTTTGTTTTTTGAGATAGGGTCTCACTCTAGCCCAGGCTGAGCTAGAATTCACTATGCAGTCTCAGGGTGGCCTCGAACTCATGGCAATCCTCCTACCTCTGTTTCCCAGGTGCTGGGATCAAAGGCATGTGCTACCATTCCTGGCCTTCGCTCAGTCTTTTTTTTTCCATCAAACTTCCTGCTTGAGCCCCTGCCAGGCAGATTCCTGCCATAGGGGACATACCAGTGGGGACAGATAGAACTGAATTCCAGCCCAAAGGTGTGGAGAAATCAGTTTGAGCTCTGGCAGCTCATGCTTACTTATGGTGCTGACTGTTGGTGGTATCTCTCTATTTGGAGCTATGAAAGTGAGCCAGCTTCCTCTGCATTGATGGTGTTCCCTTAGACTCTATAATCTTGTAATAAATCTCTTCCTCCAATAAACTGGGTCTGGTTGGATGTTCCTCCCAGCACAGTGGAGCTGACTACAACAGACCCTATTGCTGAAGCCGCCACAGGCTACAGTTGCAGGACATTGAGAAATCAAGCTGGAAATGAAATGGAAGCCATCTCACTGCTGACCAGCTCTTTATAGTGATGGATGGTGTTATGTGAGCAGCTGAGGGATAAAGGTCACCAACAGTGTGAACAAACAGTGGATCCTACAAGCAACAAAGTCAACAAGCCAGGCAAGGCATACCCACTTGTCCAATAATGGCACATATGTTATGAGGCAATCAACTGTTCTCTGATTGGATAGGGGGCCCACTCAGTGGGGGATTCCTGCCTGGTACTGAGAACCAAGTCAGAAACCTATGGCTTGGAAGGTCATAGACCCCAGAGGGAAGCTTACACTATTCTTTGGATAAACAAAGGCATTGTGTTCTTTAGGTAAATGAAAATGTTATGCCCATCAAAATGTCTTCTAAACTTATGTTTATCCCCTTTGATTAATATTGCTCTCACTCTGTTAAAGAGCTTGCTTTTTATAGATGGAGACCAATGCCAGAGGGACCCAAGACCTATCATAATGACAAGAAGAGAAAGCCATGTGCCTAGCACTGGATAAGTCATCTCTATCACACCCACCAAGGCCCAGAAACATTACAGAAGGAAAAGGCTGATTAAATAAGATTGGTGCTCTCACATATGGCCAGAGAACCTTCTTCATGGAGATGGCCATTTAAAAGAAAGATTGAACATTTTTTGATTGAGCAATTTTATTTTTAAATATTTCACATGAATCTACTTTCAGCAGATTATGAATTTGTTCTTTTTGACACCATAACTGTGCATGTTTATGAGGTAAAGTGTGATTTCAGTATGGATCAGGGTAATTGACATACCTATAATATCAAACATTTATCATTTATTTGCTTTGAGACCATTCAAATCCTCCCTACTAGGTATTTTGAGATGCAATTAAACATTCGCTTGAATTATCCTACTGTATTATATAGCATTAGAGATGCTTTCTCCTAATCAACTGCATTCCTGCACCCATTAACCATCCTTTCCCTGTCTACTCATTGTTCTCCAATTTTCCAGACTTTATTAACAACTATTCGAGTTCCTGCTTCTGTGACATCAACTTGTGTAGCTTCCATATTCAAGTGAGAATATGTCTTGTTTCTCTTGAAAGCATGACATTTGATGAGCTAAATTCGTGAAGTTTAAAAACAATTCCAAAGACAGTAGAAAGAACAAAACAATAAAGATCATGTGAAAAACAAAATGTGCTTGTAATTCAAGGGGATGATTTTATTTTTAGACTATTGTAGTCATGAAAATTGTTCTTAGTGAGTTATGTCTCAAGGAAGGGAACTTAGCATTTTAGTGGAAGCAGGTAAACAAGAAAATGTTAGTAAGTCTTATGCGACACAAGGAAGGAAGGAGTTGGGACTTATCTGCATTGGGGGAGACTTGAAATGTTCTCTTGGGACATATAAGAGTACAGTGGTCCTCAGGGTACAAAAGGATGGGAAAGAAAGCTCACATTAAGTTTACTCTCAGTAAGGACACAATTTATTGAACTGAAATGCAAAATAAAGCGGTGGTGTTGCTCTTTCAAAAAACCAATACAATTGAAATGTCTCTAACAAGACTGATCAAGAAAATATAAAGGGCCTAAGTAATAAATGTTGGTAATAAAAAAATGGTCTATCAGTACATATGTTGCAGTAATTATATAGGAAGGGTATATTATAAGTGGTTATATTAGAAAATTTAAATAAAGTTGAAAAATTCCTAGAAAATATTGCTAACCAAAACTGGCTCAAGAAAACTTAAAAAATTGACTCCTATTGGCCAATATAGGACAAGTCTCTTTACATTGAATGCAATTAGTGAAAGTGTCAGGCTTTTGTCAGCAATGCTTATGTCAATATTAATTATAGAAATAGAGGTGGACTTGCCTTGGAAACTTTATAGCTGCATCTCTCTTTTTAAAAACATTATAGTGTTTAGTTGACCTCTTTAATTTCCTGGCTATTGTTGGTAAATTTAAACTGGTGAAAAAAAAATGTAGTTCTCAATTCTATTAGGAATCTTAGAACAGAATACAAGAGAAAAACCAGAATAATGCATTTTCATCCCCACTTGGCCAAATGTTGCAGTTTTTCTATGACATCCCTTAGAAAAAACAGTGCTAAAATGCAATGGGAATCTGTAAAAGGGAGAAGGTAATGCAGCCACATGTACTGCTTTCCAGAAGTCTAACACGGGTAGAGATTAGAAAACCTAGTGTATAGTTACTTTACTTGTTACTGTGGCCAAATACCTGACAAGAAGCAGCTTAAGGAAGAAAGGGGTTTATTTACTTTAAAGTTCGAGGTTATAGTCCATCACAGAGGGAAAGGCAGCAGGAGTGGTAGGCCCGCTTATTACATTAATTAATTATTACACAATTAGGAAGCAGAGAATGATGAATGCTGCTGCTCAGCTCACTTTTGACCTAATATTTGGTTCAGGACCCCAGCCTCAGAATGGTGCTGTCTACAGTTAAGGTGGGTCTTCCCAACTCAATTAACTTAATCTAGAAAATCCCTCACAGACATTCTCAGAGATTTGTTTCCATGGCATTGCTAAATCATATCCACCATACCTAGTGTAACATATGGCCAGAATGTAGCCAAGACCAGTGCTCTACAAACTTTAGGTCATAGAGAAGTGAATTTGTATTATCAACATATTGGGGAATTATCTTTAGGGTGTCTGATTTAATTGGTCTAGGCCCAGGTCTGAAATTCTACATTCTGATAAGGCCATTAGGTGATTTTTATGAACACTTAGGCTTAGAGTGATAACTTGACTTTTATTTTCCTGTCCTTCCAAGGGTAAAGCCCATCTCCCCTGAAGTACACACACAAGTTTGTGTTTGTTGGGGTGATGACTCATGGTTACCCTGACCTGACACATGGCACTATGTAATCTGGATTCACTGAAGTACTGGTCATCCCAACTTTTAAGAGAATGAGATGGCACCCTAGTTTGTTGGTTAAAGCTTAATGTCTGAGAGCCTAATCTTCCCTGAATCCATCAGCACATCTTGGAATGTGAGCAGACATAAGATATCATGAGTATGAGTGTGTTTGTAGCAATAGTGGAGGTGGTATGTATTAAACTTGTAAGTAGTTTCAATGAAAATGTTCAAATGATGTTATAGATATTGGATACCTAATAAGGAGAAAGGAAATAAAAAAATCCAGTTTGACACTAGGTCTAATTATTCTTTATGTTTTTCTTAAATATGTACAGTAGTAACTTCATGTTATCACTGAGTCAGATGAAGTTGATTGCAATTATATTTTTTGTTTGTTTTCAATATGACATTGTGTTCAGCTAGGCTTTCTTTTGTGTTGATTATCTGTTTGTTTCCGTCTATGTGTTCTTCTCACATGGAAAAAATTCAAGGAACCTCACTCTGTTATTTCTGCAATTGACTGTTTGTCTCTGCTCTTTCTTTAGCATTTGTTGGTCAGCTGTATTGAAAAGGTCCCTGCAGGTGCAAATTACAAGAAAAAAAAGCATCAGTAATAAAAGGTGTAAATTTTTCTAAAGCACTCTGAAAATTGTTCCTCGGAACTCAGCATATATAGCTTATATTTATTGTATATGCCTTTTCTCCATTCTATTTATTACCTTTAGCTCCTTGGAGATTAGATCTGCACAAGCATAGATACATACTAATATGATGAACTTTAAAATGTTATTTTCCTTTCTTTATAACCCATGATTATCATCATTTACAGTTGTTATGAAGGCTTAGTGACAGGTTTTACTAAAATTGAAAGTATATGAACTTACTGAAAATCATGTACAAATTAGCTATGTTTTAATGTGGTTTCTCAGAGTGATTAATTTATGCAATTGAATCATTTTATTCTCTTGTAAACACACACTTGCACTTTGCAAACTTGCTTGCCTGCAAAGTAAAGTGTGCTAGTATTTGTGATATTATCATTCCTTCTTGAAGGATGATCTCAGTGAAGTTGTCTCTTAAACCTGACTTTATAGGCCATTGTATATTACCCTCATGTTTCAGTATAGTGGAACTTGGTTCAATAAAGATTTCACAGGCCAAAAGTATTTTATGCTTAATAATATTTATTTATTTATTTTGTTTTTTTGAGGTAGGGTCTCACTCTAGTTCAGGCTGACCTGGAATATACTATGTAGTCTCAGGGTAGCCTTGAACTCATGGCAATCATCTTACCTCTGCCTCCTGAGTGCTGGGATTAAAGGCGTGCACCACCACACCTTGTTTAATAATTTTTTTTTGTTTGTTTTTGAGGTAGCGTTTCACTCTAGTCTAGGCTGACCTGGAATTCATTCTGAATTCTCAGGGTGGCCTCAAACTCATAGTGATCCCTCTACCTCTGCCTCCCAAGTGCTGGGATTAAAGGCATGCACCACCATGCCCAGCAATAATTTTTAAATACTTGGCAATCATGAAGTATTGTTACATTAATCTGTAAATAGTTTGAAGTTGTAAAGCTTAACAATTATCAAAAGTGAGATGTACCAACTCGGATATAGTGATTGTTTTAGGAGTGAAAAAATGTGTATGTCTTTAAAAAATTACTTTTATCTGGATTGATGTCATGACATGGATATGTCCATACATTTTGTTCTGATTTTTTTGTTTGTTTTTTTCAAGGTAAGGTCTTGCTCTAGCTCAGGATGACCTGTAATTAGTTTCAGGCTGGCCTTGAACTCCCAACCATCCTAACTCTGCCTTCTGAGTGCTGGGGTTAAAGGTGTGTGCCACCACTACACACACACACACACACACACACACACAGAGAGAGAGAGAGAGAGAGAGAGAATGATAATGAATATGGGCATGCCAATGCCTCTCTGGCCACTGCAAATGAACTCCAGATATATTTTCCACTTTGTGCATCTGGTTTTATGTGGGTACTGGGGAATTGTACTTGGGTCCTTAGGCTTTGCAGGCAAGCACCTTAACCTCTGAGCCATCTCTCTAGCCCTCAGTGTGACTTTTAAGTAGAATTATATAAATAATGGAATAGCCTTTATGACATTTTATTACTTTCCTTTTCTCGTCTTCTGTTTTTCCTTTGTGCCTTCATTTTGAAATTTGTAATCACTATATTTAATGAGCTATGCTGTGTATATGAATAAAAGATGAATGGACATAATCTCACAATCTCTATTGTTGAAGGATTAAGATTTGCTAGAAATAAGAATAAAAAAACCAAATTAGAATATTGGTTCTAGAGAAGTCATAAAAGGCTTTCTGGAGTAGAGAGTAGTTGAAGGTGATAGCTGAGCTGGAAGAATAAATAATAGCTGACAAAAAGATGAAATTAATGATTTTTTTGTGATGATACTCAAGGTTTGAGGTGCGAGATGTACCTTTACACAAAAAATGGTAGAGTAAGGAACTTCAGGGCTCCATCCCTCCATACCTGTAACTATTGAGTTGATAAAAATAGACTCAAGTTTTGCAGAATTCATTTAGTGATGGTGTTTTGGGACTCTGTCCTCCTGGCATGACTTGGCAATGACCATCTTGAAATCAGAGTAGCTATGATTCTCTACATTAGACCCTATGTGGCATTTGCTCCAAGAATTTAAGATGAAAGTGTTGGCTGTAGCCTAGGGTATTGCATAGCAGTCACAACAAGCGCAAGTAGAACAAAAGCCTGGGAACTAAGATACAAGGCTTTGAATGATCCTTGCATAAATAAGGGAATTGACAGAACCAGATGCATGATTCCCACTGGACACTTGCTCAGAAAAGGCTTGAGGAGATCCTAAAGCTTCTATTGCTCATTGACATTCATAGTCTGCAGAAGCAAAAAGTAAAGGTGAAGACAGTGTGGCAGATGCTATAGATAATCATTTAAGGATTGTCTTCAAAACAGCCAATTTCATTGTGAGAGTCTTAAAAACTGTTTTCAGGCTCCTCATGTCTATGGAAATTTTGTGAATACACACTAGCTCACCATTAAGCTAATGGAACACAGATTTTAGTGGCCACATAAGATAAGTAGAAACTAAATCAAAATTGCTTAGGAAAGTATCTGAAACAACTTCAAATGAACAGCAACAAATAAAACAAAATTTCAGGTAGTTCTTGTCTGTAGGCTGAAGCTGATGGTCTACTTTCCTTTGTTCAAATGTGAGTATCCAGTTATTCTAAAGATCAATTCCTTCCCCCATTGAATTCTCTGGATACCCTTGTCAAAAAATTAATTCACCATGGATAAATGAGTTTATTTCTTGACATCCAATGCTAACTTATTGATCTATGTGGGCATGCTTGTGCCAGTATTACCCTGTTTGGTATTGTAGCCTTGTGATAAATTTTGAGAACAGGAAGTGTGACTCCTCCAATTTTGTTCTTTTAAAGATTGCTTTGGTGACTCAAGGTACCTTATAATTCTGTGTTAATTTAGGACTAGCTTATATGTTTCTACAAACAAAAGCTATTTAGCACTTTAATAGGGATTGCATTGAATCTGGAGATCACATTGGGGAGCATTACTACCTTAAAAAAAAGACATCTTCCAATCTATGAACACTTGATGACTTTTCATTTTTAAGGTCTTAGTTACTTTCACCATTGTTTTGTAGTTCCCATTGCATCTGTTCTTTCCCATTTTTATTAAAGTATTTTTTTTCAAGGTAGCATCTCACTCTAGCTCAGACTGACCTGGGACTGACTCAGGGTGGCCTCAAACTCATGGCAATCCTCCTTCTTCTGCTTCCCAAGTGCTGGGACTAAATGCATGCACCACCATGCCCAGCAAATGTTTAAATTTTTTTCTTAAATTATATTTTCAATCTTCCTGAAATGGCATCATTCACTGCTAGTGCACAGAAATATCATTGAATGTTTGGGTGCTGACTGAATTTGTTTCCTT
Source organism: Dipus sagitta (assembly GCA_036346955.1). NCBI lineage: Eukaryota > Metazoa > Chordata > Mammalia > Rodentia > Dipodidae > Dipus > Dipus sagitta. Next base: position 116,292,111 of record CM070776.1, on the reverse strand, counting down.
ATGGATTTTATTGGGTCTTCTATCCATGGGATCATGTACTCAGTAAATAGAGATAGTATATCATTTTCCTTGTTCCTTTCCTATTTAGATGTTTAGTATTTTTTTCCAGGGTATGATTTTGGGATCTTTATGGAGAATCAAATGGCCAATCCATGAACATGAGATGTCTTTCTATCCTATAGTCTCTTCTTCAATTTCTTCAGTGTTTTACAGAAACACTATACAAATCTTACATCTGCTTGGATAGGTCCATTTGTAGACATTTTATTGAATTTTTTTAATGCTATTGTGTATGGGCTTTTCCCCCGAACTTTTTCATAGCATGTTACTAATATTTATATGTAGGGTTTGTGTCCTGCTACTTTGCTAAAAGTGTTTGTCCAACTTACACATTTCTTTCTCTTGACTTATTGCCCTAGCTAAGGATTCAAGCACAATATTGGATAAGAATGGAATGTTGCCACACTTGTCTGGCTCTGACTTTAGAGGGCATACTTCCATTCTTTTCCCATTCAGTATAAGATTGGCTATAGGTTTGTCTTATATACACTTCATTAGGTTGAGTTATATTACTTTTATTACAAAGCTATTTTTTAAGTATTTTTATCATGAACAGATGTTTGACTTTGTTAAAGGCCTTTTCTGCTTCAACTGAGTTGTTCATCCAAATCATAGGAGGAACATTTCAATTAAAAGGAGACAGATACCATATGAGATCAGGGCTTATCAGAATATAGGAATGACTGGGTGTGGTGGCACACGCTTTTAATCCTAGCACTTGGGAGGCAGAGGTAGGATTGCTGTGAGTTTGAGGCCACCCTGAGACTACAAAGTGAATTCCAGGTCAGCCTGGGCTATAGTGACACCCTACCTTGAAAAACAAAAACAACAACAAAAAAAAAAAAGAAAGAAAAAGAAAGAAAGAAAGAAGGAAAAAGGACAGGGATGTATGACTATATGTATATATTTGCTCTTTTGAAGACAAAGTCTTTCCATGTAGTTCTGACCTGGAACTCACTATATAGCCCAGACTGACCTTACGTTTGTGACCTTCCATCGTTTTAATCCCAGCTGCTGCAATTATAGTTGTACACTACTATACCTGGTTTGATGAGAGTGAATTCAGGGCTTTCATGACTCAGTTACTCGATTTTTTTTCAGGACTGGGATTCTTAATTAATCTCAGGATATGGAGGGAAGTCAGAGTGCATAACTAACTTTATGGAAAGTTTGAAGTACTAAGTAAGGGTGTAAGAGGTAAATTTATTTTTGTTGAGATAGGGTCCCACTCCCAGGCTATCTTAGAAGTTATTATGTAGCCTAGACTGACCTAAAACTCACTATGAGTTTTCTTTTTGGCATTTTTTCAGGTAGGGTCTCACTCTAGCCCAGGCTGACCTGGCACTCACTCTGTAGTCTCCAGGCTGTCCTGGAACTAACAGTAACCCTCCTATCTGTGCTTCACTAATGATGGGATTAAAAGCGTGAGCCACCACACCAGGCTTTCTCTATGAGCTTTGTGTGTAGACCTCCAGAGTATTGGGATTACAGTCACCAAGTTTTGCTTAAAAGCAGACTAAGTTTCAACTTCATGTATCAATTCAGAAATTTCACCAGTGGGCTAAAACAAATACACAAAAGAGTACAAGAGAGAGAAATGAAACAACAGGAGCCTTCATACACTCATAAGCAGTTACAACACATGGGTAGGAAGGAATTCATTCTATCATGCTGAGTATTGTCCTTCTCTTTTTTTTTTTTTTTTTTTTTTTGGTTTTTCGAGGTAGGGTTTCACTCTAGCCCAGGCTGACCTGGAATTCACTATGGAGTCTCAGGGTGGCCTCGAACTCACCGGGATCCTCCTACCTCTGCCTCCCGGGTGCTGGGATTAAAGGCGTGCGCCACCACGCCCGGCTAGTATTGTCCTTCTCAAGGTCTATCAACAAAAACTTATTGGAACATTTAAACCCCCACCACTCCCAGCTTGTCAGTGCTTCCTGTAGGTGGGGCTGTCACAACGGAAGTGGCTCCTAATTGGCTGTACGTCATGACACAGAGTGCCTCACTGTGACGTAGCACGCTGCTACGATCCAGTGTCTGCGCACGTTATACTGCTTCGCCATCTTTGCTACCTTGGTTCAGTCAGCTTTCGTTGTTGGTGTGGTGAGAAGATACACTTTTTTATAAAGTAGAAAGAAGAGGGAGACCAAGGATTTAAATAAACTGAACCAGGGGAGAGGGGAATAGATTGGTGGACAGAAACTGTGTCTGTGGAGATTGTGAAGTCCGTTAGGTGATTGATTAGTTCCTAGCAGTCATGGCAGTGGAATTGGGTGACCATGCTAGCGGCTTCCGCCATGTTGAGGTGGTCAAATTCATTAACAATGAAATCCGCCTGAATGGAGGTGGGCCTGAGTTCTACACGGCTTTCTGTTTACGGCCCTGGAATGAGATAGAAGACCAGCTTTGTGCCATCCTTGTTGACCCACAAGTGCCTCGCTTCCTCAAGAGGGCCTATACCTGGAGTGCCTTAGCTCTGAGTGTGCGAGTGGGTGGGAGGCAGCGTGAACAGCAGCTTTATGAATTTACCAGGCCTCTAATGTCAGAACTGTGGCAGCTGCGTCAGCAGCGAGAGGATGCCATCGCACAGTTGCTTTCTACCCAAGCTTCCCTGCAGCAGGCAGTAAGGGAGTGTGATATATTGCGCCAAAGGGTGATCCAGTTGGAAAGGTCAGCACAGGTGATCCCGGTGGCCCATGGTACAGTGCCTGGGCCTCAATCTATACATCTCGGGGCTACATTGGTGCCAGTGAATGTAGAGCCATCAAGAGTTAGGGGGCCCATGGGTGAGCAGTATATGGAGGCACAAATGTCACCTGTGACAGGTGTTTTTTATGTGCCAAGAGCCCCAAGTGCCTGGTCTGTGCACATGCAACCCCCTCTGCCAGTTCCAATGCCATGTCAGCTCCCACCATACTCATCATTCCCAGTGAGATCTATGGTCATGCCACCCCTATCATCTTCAGTAGTCATGGGAACAAATGCAGGAGCAGTTCCAATACAGATGCCTATGCCTCCTGCATATCCATCTGCTCCACTTGCTACAGCAGGTCCCCATGGTATAGCTACTGTATGGAAATCAAGGTACTATGTGGTCCCTGAAAATTCTCAAGTCTCCCAGCAGTCTGTTGTAGAGAGCATCAGCACCACTTTGGAAGAAGGAGATGTAGAGAAGTCCCAGGAGATGGAAACTGTTGGAGAAAGCAGAGGACGCACCCAGGAGGAAGATCCACAAGAAACCAAGGAGATGGCTTCAGAGGTGGGCATTGACATGGATATTGCGAAAGAAGATCTACAGAATCCTGAGGAAACGTCCAGCCTTCTGGAAAGTGAGCTCCACAGCCAAGATCCAGTGGATTCACAGGCCTTGGAAACCTTGGGCCACAATGGAAGTCATGACCAGCAAGAAGGTGTGGGAGTTGCTCAGGCAGGCCCTGTGTGGGAGAGTTGTAGCCAAACTGCGGGAGAAGCCCCAAAGACAGAGCAGCCTCAGGAGCAGAAGCCCATTCAACCACAAAGTGAAAGAATCTCAGTAAACCAGTCCGTTTCAAGCTTGGCTCTAGGAAATTGGGATTGCCCAAGATGTAAAGCTACAAATTTTTCTTGGCGCAAGGTCTGTAATAAATGCAAGAAAATACATATGCCACTTGATTTTGGAGGTTTTGACCCAGGCCAACCTTACTGATTCAGGAAGGTAAGTCTTGGAAGCATTCCAAAGAGAAACCAATCTCCTAAGAGCCCCTCCTTCTGAACAAAAAGTAATTTACTTCACAGAAAAATTAAAGCAAAACTTGTCATAGATAAATGACTTATCTCCTACCCAAATTAATTACTTTTTATCTTTTAAAAATATTTTATTTATTTATTTGAAAGAGAGAAAGAGGGAGAGAGAAAGGGGGATAAAGACGGAGAGAGAGAATGGGCTTGCCAGGGCCTCCAGCCACTGCAAAAGAACTCCAGATGCATGCACCCCCTTGTGCTCTGGCTTATGTGGGTTCTGGAGAATTGAACCGGGATCCTTTGACTTTGCAGGCAAATGCCTTAAATGCTAAGCCATCTCTCCAGTCCCTACTTTTTATCTTTATAGGCTTACATACATACAAATATGCACATATATATTCTTTTCATATATACTTAATGTTTGTTAACAGGAAAAATGATACTGCTGTTCACTAAGAAAAGAACTATAAATTTTATATTGTGTTGATTAGTTTAAAATTAATATATAGTTACAGATATTTTCATTTTTCACTTGTTGGGCAGAGATGGGCTTTTGAATATATCATACTCTTTAAGGCAGTGTTTCTCCTAATTACATTCAAATTTTGCAGGTGTTGAATCCCTGATGGCCGTTGCTGACTGGATGACATCCTGGAGAAGCTGACGTCATGAAGCCTCCTCCAACTATTCTTTTTTTCTTACTAATTTTTTTCTATTTGCTGGTGTGTGTGTGTGTGTGTGTGTGTGTGTAGGTGACTGGGGAATTGAATCCAGGTCAGCAGGATTGCCAGTGCCTGTAACTGCTGAGCCATCTCCCCAGTCCCTTGTTTCATTTTCTTCCCCTCCCTTTTCTTTGTTTTATATTTTGTTCTTTTCTTGAGGCAGGGTATTTCTTTATCCCTGACTAGCCTTGAATTCATGACGATTCTTCCACCTCAGCCTCTTAAATATTGTCATTAAAGGCATAATCCACTACACTTGGCTTGTTTTATTTTTCTTAAAAATACTGTATGTTAACTGGAGGCAGCCATATGATTTAAGCTGTGTTTAATTTTATGAGCAACACTTTTCCCTAAAAGTGCTATTTGGTTTGCCTCCTTTTGGTTTTTAGGTTTTATAGGGAAGGTCCTATTTTGGTATCTTAGCAGCACCACCCAATTTACTTGTTACTGACTGGACTCAAATTGTTAAATTGGAATATCTCCAACATCTAAAAGAAACAGTGCCTTGATTTTGATGGGCCCACAGTTCAGTAAGAACCCTTTACTCTGCCCTACCAACTTAAGCCAAGAAAAGTCAGGTAGTTAAGGAGTAGGAGAGTATTGCAATTCACTATGGGAACACTGAGAACAAAATAGTTATGTTAGAATTTATTTTTCCTACTGGAATAAGGGACTGAGAAGGATTTGGAAGGTTATAGTATTAATTTTTTTACCTTTTTAGCATTTATTAGCCTGTATTGATTATACAGGCTACACGACACCTATACATGATAGGTTTCTTAGTGATGTTAGTATACATGTATACAATATAAATTGATCATATTCACCCCACATTACTCTTATCTTCTACACACTCCCACTGATCTTCTTTTTGCCAACTAGTTAATTTTCTTTCATGTCTGTTATTTAATATTTTTTGTTTTGTTTTGCTTCTTTTCCCAACCTACCATTTACTACCTATTAATTCTGTGACTGTATTCTTAAATTCTATTTGTGATAAACAGTTGACAAATTTAATGTAATTTATGAAACAAAGTTATTGCTTAGTGTTAGGAGTTGTAACTTTATGATTTTATCTAGTATGGTAGATTATAATCCTTTTTCATAAATTTGCTTAGATTACAGAGTTTAAATTGGATTAGAAATTAGATCAGCAGTACCTTGTTTTCCATATAGTATGGTTTTCAGTAAAACCCATTGAAATAACACCTAGATTATTTTTTTACACTTCTAGGGGAAAATGAAAGAGACTTCATAAGTGGACTTACCAACTGAACTGTTCATCTGTTTTGTTCCACATTAGACAAACTAGATAGGATGGAACCAGAGGGTAGGAGGTTAGATCTCCCTCCAATCTAAATTGAAGTTCAGTGAGTTATTTAGAAGATCCCACCCAGCTGATCAAGATCTATTAGTTAGAGTTTTATGTGATATTAACTAATAATAAAGAGTGTCGTACACTTGCCTGATGTGTCTTTATATGTTTTTTTTAAAAAAATTTGTTATTTATTTATTTGAAAACGACAGAAAGAGGCAGATAGATGAGAGAGAGAGAGAGAGAGAGAGAGAGAGAGAGAGAGAATGGGCACGCCAGGGCTTCCAGCCACTGCAAACAAACTCCAGATGTGTGCACCCCCTTGTGCATCTGGCTATGTGGGTCCTGGGGAATCGAGCCTCGAACTGGGGTCCTTAGCTTCACAAGCAAGCGCTTAACCGCTAAGCCATCTCTCCAGCCCCTTTATATGGTTTTTATCTTGGGGCAGGTTTGCTTATAGGCAGCAACTCAAATCCTCACCTTTCCCTCAACCCTACTAAGGTGCATGAAAGTTAAATCTGTCACTACTGGAGGGACTTTCCTTTTCAGATGGTAACCAAGAAATGTGGAGCTGCTACTGTAAGAGGGTGGGATGGATGCTCCTGTCCATGTTGGCGCTCTGGGATTCTAGAAATTGATGCATAGAGTTCAGACTTCCTCTGTGTACCAAAAAGCTATTTTCATGGGGCTCTGTCTCTCTAAGGATTTAGACCTAATATCCCATAAGCATAAATTTCCATACTGCCTTTCTTTGTCCCCTAACTATTACATAATAATCCTACAAACTTGTTGAGGATTCTGGAAAGCAGCCATGGTATACACTGCTCATAATACAGATATTACATGAGGCAAAGTAGGATGGAGGCTGGATCTTCTTCATATTTGGACAGCAATGTGGGTAGAGAACAAAAGTAACTCTGAGCCAGGCGTGGTGGTGCACGCCTTTAATCCCAGCACTCGGGAGGCAGATGTAGGAGGATTGCCGTGAGTTCGAGGCCACCCTGAGACTACATAGTGAATTCTAGGTCAGCCGGGCTAGAGTGAGACCCTACCTCAAAAAACCAAGAAACAAAGCAATTCTGCCTCACCAAACTCATGCTCTTCAGAGTTGCAGTTCATAGGGCTTTAGTTACTTGGGGAGACTACTGGAGAGGAAGGGGTCAATTATGGATATCATATACAAAGCTGGATTGTCTGGGTTGGGGATGGTTTTGTGATAATTATTCATAGGAGTTACCTTCTAATTGCTTGAAAAAACACCTGACCAAAAGCAGTTTTATGGGAGGAAGGGTTTATTTCAGGCATACAGTTTTGAAGAGGAGTTTTATCATCCTTTTTTCTCACTCTAGCCCAGGCTGACCTGGAACTCATTCTGTAGTCCCAGGCTGTCCTTAAACTCACAAGCAGTCCTACCTCTGACTCCCGAGTGCTAAAAATTAAAGGCGTGCAACACCACTCCTGGTGCCAACTCACATCTTTTTTTAAAAAACCTCATTTATTGACTTCCATAATTATAGACAACAACCAGAATAATTACCTCCCCTCCCCTATATTCCCCATCACAAATCTATTCTCCATCATATCCCCTCCCTCTCAATTATTCTGTCTTTTATTTTGATGTCATAATCTTTTCCTCCTATTATGATGGTCTTGTGTAGGTAGTGTCAGGCACTGTGAGGTCATGGGTATCCAGGCCATTTTGTGTCTGGAGGAGCATGTTGTAAGGCGTCCTACCCTTCCATTGGCTCTTGCATTCTTTCTGCCACATCTTCCACAATGGGCCCAGAGCCTTAGAAGGTGTAATAGAGATGTCTCAGTGCCAAGCACTCCTTTGTTACTTATCAGCACTATGGTGCCTTTTGGGTCATCCCAGTGGTTACCACCATTGTTTTCTATGTTGCTTTCTTGTCTTCTATCTTAGACCATGACTACACCTCATGACCCTGGTTCCTACATTTCTCATGATTCCCAAACCTGTATCAGATATACTTCATCAAATTTAAATCCAGGGGGAATAACTTTTGACCACAAGGAGCAGCATACTCCTTCAACATTCTTATTTTAGGCCATCTCCTTTCAAAAGACTATATTCTTAATTTCTTGAGCATTCAGTAGGTTAAGTTTCACCCTATGGGCTTCTTTCTCGTTATCCCAAGGCAGAAGATCTGGCCCATGTTTAATGGTAGTAATCACTTTAACAATTGTACCTCAAGTGGCCTAAGACCAGTCTCTATACCTGGGACTTCAATCTAGCTTAAATTTATTTGTGCCAAATATACCAGGCTATTACTTAAATTCAACTTCATTCAAATTCTCAGGACATGGGCAGAAAGTAGCCAGCCTTTCTATCAGTGGCCCAGTTCTGACAGAATCTTCTTTTTCCCCTCTGAAACCTTATAAACCAAGACATTTCTGGGACAAAACACCTGACCAAAAGCAGCTTATTGGAGGAGTTTGTTTCATACTTACAGATGGTTGTTTCATAATGGTGGAAAAAGTATGGCAATTGGCTGGTGTCTTCATGCACAAGCCAGAGAGAGCAACAAGAATAAACTGTGCTATACCCAGTGGGCTGGTCTAATCAAGCCCAAACTCTGCTCCTAGCAACACACCTCCTCCAGGAAGGCTGTACCACTCAAAAGATCCACCATCTTGGGCCTAAGAAGGAAATTAAATAAAAAACACTGCAGGCTATGGGGGACATATTGCATTCAAACCACGGCACTTCTCAGAACTCCTTAGGAATTTTGGACTGTAGGACAGAGATGAGACTTGGGGATGTTCCAACATAATTTGTTTTCATATGTCAGTCAATCATTGTAGAGCTCAGTGTAATTGCTTCTTTATGGCTTAAAAATTGACTGCTAGGTTCTAGGGACGTGGCTCAGTGACTAAGAGTGCTTGCTGTGCAAGTGTGAAGACTGAGTCCAATCCACAGCACACACATAAGAAGTTGGGCATGTCCACACATGCCTTTAACCCAGTGATGGGAGGATGAAGACAAGAGCATTGTTGGGGCTTACAGGCCAGCCAGTCTATCTGGAAATAAGGCAAAAGAACAAGACCTCTGCATGCATGCAACAGGCATGTGCATCTGTACATACACATGCACACTACACACATACTACACACATGTATAACAAAAGAGATGTTTTTGAGGCAAGCCCAACAGACTGGCTTTTTATGAGAGAGAGAGATAAAGAATTGGCATACCAGGGCTTCCAGACTTTCTGAATGTAACCCTAGTTGCTCAGGAAATAAAACCACATATCAACTGCTGGGACCTCATGAAATTGCAAAGCTTTTGTGCAGCAAAGGACACTGTGACTAGAGGAAAAATGCAACCTACAAAATGGAAGAAAATCTTTGCCAGCTATACATCTGACAGAGGATTAATATCTAGGATATACAAAGAACTAAAAAAAACCTAAATAATAAGAAATCAAACAACCAAATTAAAAATGGGCTATGGACTAAATAGAGAGTTCTCAAAAGAAGAAATACAGATGGCATATAAACATCTAAAAAATGATCTACATCTCCAGCCATCAGGGAAATGCATATTAAAACTACATTGAAAATCCATCTCACTCCTGTCAGACTGGCTACAATATTGAAAACAAATGACCATAAATGCTGGTGAGGATGCACAAAAAGAGGAACCCTTCTGCACTGTTGGTGGAAATGCAATCTGGTCCAGCCATTGTGGAAATCAGGGTGGTGGTTTCTGACACAGTTAAAAATAGATTTACCATATGACCCAGCTATGCCCCTCCTAGGCATATATCCCAAGGACTCGTTTCACTACCTTAGAGACACTTGCTCAACCATGTCTATTGTTGCTCTATTCCCAATGACTAGGAAATGGAACCAGCCTAGATGTCCCTCAACTGATGAGTGGATAATGAAGATGTGGCACATTTGCACAATGTAGTTCTACTCAGTGGTAAATAAAAATGAAATTATTAAACTTGTAGGGAAATAGATGGATCTAGAAAGTACTATACTTAGTGAGGTAACCCAGGCCCAGAAAGCCAAACATTACATGTTCTTTCTCATATGTGGATCCTAGCTACACATGATTGGATTTCTCTGTGAGTAGGAATAAAACTCAGTAGCAGAGGCCAGTAAGATAGAAAGAGGATATAAAAGGAATAGAAAGGGATGGAGGGGGGACTTAATAGAATGGTATTGTATATATGTAAGAAGAACAGATTAATGAGGGTGAAAAGGCCTAAGTGAGGTCAGGGGAAGAGATTGAGCAAAGGAAAGGTGTAGGGAGGGATAATCAAAATCTAAGAGGATATAAATAAGTCATATGGAAACTTACTTTTTTGGACAATGGAACACTCAGAAGCCATACATTGTTACTAGAAAATTTTCAGTACCAGGGATGGGATACCTTCCAGTGAGTTGTTTGCCAGGGAGGCCACTGAACCACCAATACATTACAGGCCATTGCCAAGGCTCTGGGTTTCCCACCAGGAATAAATGGTAAGTCCCTATTGCTGAAGACTCCACTTTCTTGGGCTACAATGTCACTGAGAAATCCTGCTGTAGCTAAGCTTAAAACCTCTTCCATGTAGACCAGCTGACAGAAAGCTGGAAAAAGGCTACGCTGTATGCAGTTCAATGGGAAAGAGAGAAATCACCAGTGGAGATATTCAACAGTGGACACTGCAAGCCTTTAATTTGGCTAGCTAGGTCAAATGAGCCAACAGGTGCAATAGTGGCATGTCTGTTATGGGGGAAACCAACCGCTCTCTAATTGGGCCAGAGGCCCGCTCCATAAGAGAGAATACATCCCTGATACTGAAAACCTACAACAAGGGTAGTTATGTTACCTAGGGGTGTGTAACATCTGCTGTTGTCTGGCTAAATGTATATACCAAGCTCACCAAATTGCCCAGTAAGCACTTTTCTTAATGTTCATACCCATATATTAATGTTACCCTTTTCAGATGGCAGTGACCTTGGGATGACTCAGAAGGCACTATGGTGCTGAGAAGTGACAGAGGAGTTCCCAGCACTTTAATATCTCTATCACGTCTTCCAAGGCTCAGGGTCCATTGTGGGTGAGGTGGCAGAAAGAATGGAAGATCCAAAAGAAGGGTAGGACTTCTTACATCATGCTCCTCAGGACATAAAATGGCCTAGATATCCATGACCTCACTACCTACACTAGATCATCATAATAGGAGGAAAAGATGATGACATCAAAATAAAAGAGAGACTTATTGATAGGGGGATGGGATAGGATGGGAAGTGGAGTTTCAAAGGGGAAAGTGGGGTAGGGAGGGAATTACCATGGGTTATTTTCTACAATTATGAAAGTTGTCAAAAACAATTAAAAAATGAAAATTAGGGACCAGCCCTCAAAGATGATACCTTCTCAGGATGTTGGCTTCATCTTTTGTGCTGATTAAAAAGCAGGAAATGGTTTAAAAGAATAAAGTTTATTTCAAAGTAAGAGGAAAAGAAAACAGAGAGCACAGACTACACTGAGAAGAAGGGGTTCTAGAGCAGGAAAGAAAATCCCTGTCCACCTTTTTTGAGACTGGCTCTCACTGGCCTTTTGGGCTTTCCAAGTAGACTAGACTGTCTGGCCAGTGAGTTCCAGCAATCCTCTTGTTTCTACCACCTCAGCACTGGGATTACAGGCATACAGCACCACACCTGGCATTTCGATGTGGATAATAGGGATCCAAAATGGGTGCTCATGCTTGCAAGGCAGGCCTGTTAGAAATTGAAGTGTCTCTCCAGCCTATACTTGATGCTGTTTAAAATCAATCATGGTTGTAAGTCTATGAAAATGTGGTAAATAAATGTATAAGTCTCTTTGCAGGTGCCAGGGCTTCCTGGATAGCTAACCTATCTGAATTAGTGAACTCTAAATTCAGTGATAGATCCTTTCTTAGAAAATAAGGTGAGCAGGGTGTGGTGGCACACACCCTTAATCCCAGCACTTGGGAGGGAGAGGTAGGCGGATGGCTGTGAATTTGAGGCCATACTGAGACTACATAGTGAATTCCAGGTCAACCAGGGCTACAGTGCGACGCTACCTTGAAAAACCAAAAAAAAAAAAAAAAAAAGTGACTTGTGACTGAGAAAGACAGTTAATGTTAACCTCTGGTCCCCAAATGCACATACACATATGTACATGTACACCCACACAGGCACCCTCACATATATGAACATGCATACACATGTATACAACAAAACATACAAACATTAGAAAGAATTGTAAATTTCTTACCAGCACCACAAAAAGTGCTGACATTTCTCAGCAATTTTTGAAACTTTACAATATAAATGATCTGCTTTGTAGATCATAGTATTGGACTCTCTGATTATAAAATATGATAGCATTTTCCATGAAATATTACTGAAAAGTAAAGTAAAAATAACACCAATGCTGCCTATGTAACTACATATACATTTAGAAATCTGCATTAGCTATATTGTTTACTAGGTTATAATATTTCATTTTTAATTACACAACTACTCACAAAATGTTCTTAGTCCATTTCATTCCATTCCCTTGCCAAATTTTGATGCCTGTAATGTATAAAGTGATAATGCATGATTTAAAACATCAGAGGTTCTTTAAAAATATTCAAAGATGCATAGACAAAATTACAGTCCCTTGGACTACAATCTTATAGATAAAGCTCCAGTGCTGGAAATTTATTTTGTAGTTTAAAAAAAAAAAAAAAAACAGAACTGGTTTTCGAATGGGAACTTGAAACCTCATTTATAAGAGAGTTATATTTGCTCGTGCTTATGTTGTAACCTGGAGGCCTCACTCAGGTGTAAGAGAGACAGAAAGAAAAGCCAACTGGGTTGATGAGACCAAAAGAACTATGTGATGATTTATTTGTCAGAAACTGAGGTGTGGAATGTGGAACATTGTTTCTATAAACTGAGGCAAACCACAAGATGGGCATTTGCAAATGATGAATGTGAAAGAGGTCAATGCCAGAATTGTCACACCCCTTAAGTCAACACTTTGCAGAGGGTACTCTATAGGAAATGAAGAGTACTAAATAGAGAAGGTGTGCTAATTAAATCTCAGGTACTATGTGGCAGTGCAGATGTGCTCAGATAAATATGGCATCATCTATGTCTTCCAGAATTTCACAAGATAGTACAAAATTGTACTTGAGCATCTGTTAGGTTTCAGGCAAATTTTATGCCATCTCACTTATTTCCATGGAGCAAGATAAAGAAAAACTGCCAAGAACTCTTCTTCATATGATCTAGGAAAGGGAACATAATGAAAATTGGGCTGGGTGTGAGGGCACACGTCTTTAATCCCAGCACTCCGGAGGCAGAGGTAGGAGGATTGCTGTGAGTTTGAGGCCACCCTGAGGCTACATAGTGAATTCTAGTTCAGCCTGGGCTACAGCGAGGCCCTACCTTGAAAAAAAGAAAGAAAGAAAGAAAGAAAGAAAGAAAGAAAGAAAGAAAGTAAGTTGGGCAAGAAGACCTAATCTGTGTACCAAGATCTTATAAGGAGGCTATATATATTTATTACAATATGAATATATATGTATATATGTATTAATACTATTTTGCTATGTTGTGTAAGCTGGCTCCAAATAACTGGGCTTTTTCCCAAGTTGCTGGGATGACAGTCATGTACCACTACACCTGGCTAGATCAAAAACAAAACAAGGGCTGGAGGGATGGCCTAGCAGTTAAGGTGTTTGCCCACAATGCCCAAGGACCCAAGTTCTATTCCCCAGGATCCATGTAAGCCAGATGCACAAGGGGGTACATGCATCTGGAGTTCGTTTGCAGTGGCTGCAGGCCCTGGTGCGTCCATTCTCTCCCTCCCCCCCATCTCTCTCTCCCTCTCTCTCCCCCTCTTTCTCTGTCAAGTCAATAAAATAACAATAAAATATTTAAAAAATAAAAAAAATCAAAACAAACTCTAGATTACTCAGTGTTCTGTTACTATGGTGGTTTCAACATAAAACGTCCTCCACACCAATATTCACATATGTTTCATTATCTGACCTCTAATAACCTACTAGGCCTCACATACTGAAATTTACACCATCTCTCCAAATACCACACCCATCATGGTACCAACCATTCAACACACAAGACATGGGAGTACGTTTCATATTCAGACCATAATATAGGTCTTAAGTAAATTGAAATTTACTTGTTTTCTTTACTAGACTGTGACCTGCTTGAAGGCAGATATTATGTCTTTCTTCTTTCTAAACTAAGTGCATACTATTGTATCTGCCATTGTGTAGAAGCTCAAGAATGGCTTGAAAAATATTTTAAACAGGCTTACGCAAGTGCTCACCTCAATCTTGTTTCTGGCCTCTCACTTTGAAAAGGAAATTTTGAGAAAAATAGGCTCAAAGGCACACCTAGGTGTTATTGAAAGGAGGTACTCTCAGTTTTTAAAAAGGCATTTAATTTTTTTCTTTTCTCATTTTTGTAAAGGAAGTAAATGTTAGTAAGTGCTGGGAGAATGTGTAAACTCACCCACATGTGACAACATCATAGCACTGTCATAGGAGAATTCACACTTATAGATAAGCTAGTAGAAGAACAAAAATAGTTTTGAAAGGTTAGAGAAATAGATTTTTGAAATGTCATATCTATTCTACAAAACTGACCACCCTTGGCATCATCCTTTTAATCTACCTAGGTTCTAGAATAGCTTGAAGCATTTGAAATGAAGACAATTAGCACCTCAGATAGGGCATCTACATGCAAAAATCTGTCACTGCTCAGAGACCTCAGGAGGTGACAAGTTTAGATAAGACTCTTTCAACCTTGGCTGCCAGTTTTTCTAATTTACAATGATTTTGTATTTGATTTAAATGACACCTATATTCTGAAAGTTTATAGTTTTCTCAACACTGCTAGGCTCACTTCTTCCAATGTGATTTTTTTTTACAAGATTATTAAAAAAACAACAACAATAAGAAAAAAACTCCCCGTATGGAGACTTGAGGAAACAGATCTTGTTTCTTTCACACAAATGGGTTCAGTTGATTTCTCTCTAAAGAAGCACTTTTGGCTTTCATTTAGAGCACAGAATGTTAAGGTTACTTAGGAGTCATCTGGTTCAACTCCATCTGACAGATGGAGAAAATGAGACTCAGAGAGAAGAAGCAGTTTAATGACAAAATATGAAGTATAATTTAACTGTCATGATTATTGGACTAGTGCTCATTGCAATTCACCTTGTGGTTTCTAAGGTGGGCCAGAGACATGCAGAGACATTGTGTGTGTGTGTGTGTGTGTGTGAGAGAGAGAGAGAGAGAGAGAGAGAGAGAGAGAGAGAGAGAGAGAATGTATGTGTGTAAAATACTATTTCAGGCTAATTTTCTTTTATTTCTGACAGCATTAATTTCATTCAATTAGTCATTAACTAAATTATGGAGCTCTAACTCTGTATCTGCTGGTGTCTTAACTATGTTCTTTGCTCCCCTGTTTGATTCCCCTTTCTTTCTTTTTTTCTAAAGAAGACCTAATTTTAACTTTTTTTGTTTGTTTATGTTTATTTATTTATTTGAGAGCGACAGACAAAGAGAAGGAGGGAGGGAGAGAGAGAGAGAGAGAATGGGCGCGCCAGGGCTTCCAGCTACTGCAAACGAACTCCAGATGTGTGCGCCCCCTTGTGCATCTGGCTAACATGGGTCCTGGGGAATCGAGCCTCGAACCGGGGTCCTTAGGCTTCACAGGCAAGCGCTTAACTGCTAAGCCATCTCTCCAGCCCCCCTTTCCTTTCTTGTGGGCCAAGGGGAGAAAGGAAGAAAGCCATTTCAATTTCTCTTTTTTTCTGCACTTCAAGCTCAACATGAAGTTTGGAATTTGCTAAAGTCAGGTTTAGTACTAGCATAGCACTAGAGCTAAGATGTCAGTATTTTTTATCAACACTGCACTAGTGGGCTGGCTCACCTGTCAGCTTGCTTGTGAGATGACAATGAGGTACTGGATGTGAGTGTTGTACTATTACCTTATAATTTATCTGTTCCCTTTTTCTTGATACGCTTTTACTTGTACTGAACCCCCACTGTACCTGGCTGCTTTGACAAGTGTGCTATTTTAGCAGCACAGAATAAAACAGAAAGAAAAGAATGCACAGTATGCTTGTGCTGCCAGATCCAGGTTGCTCTGTTCTTAAGTTTGTGGGTGATTTGTACAGAGTTGTTCTGAGACAAAAAGAGGGGGGTTAGGTTTGTTTTTTGAACACTGAATGTTTTCACAGTTCACATGATAGATGGACTGATAGAAGAGACTCCCATTACCTGCCTTCACTTTTCATATTTGAAAAGCCATGATTGTAATTAATTTCTCTGGGCTGACTGCTTAAAATATAGAGTCCAGGTTTGACTAACTTCTGAAGCACTCAACATTGGAATATGCATTTATGTATCAAATCAATTTCTTCCTTAACCCAAAGTAAGAAAAGGAGTGAGAAGCAGATGGTCAAACACACGAGGCAGGTAGCTGATGAGATAATCTTTGCCCAATCCTAGAGCCATTCCCAAATGTCACCTTGAACAATACCATCTTCAGAATATTCTTATGGTTGAAAATGACTGTAGGAAATATTTGTTTATATTTGAATTGCTAAGGTAGGATACTTTTCATTATAGGAGAGTTGCTATCAGATACCATAAAAGTCTTAGAGGATTGTTTTTAAGTCTAGTAAGTAGAGAACAAATATATTCATCTGAAGCAAGGCAGCACTATGCCCCTGATCCATTGACTGCTCAATATTATTTCCCCAACAATGGATATTCACAAAGAGCTGGGCATTGAAGTGGTGGAAGAAATACAACAGATAACATAGCTGTTTAATTCCCCATTTAAAATTCATTTTACATGATTTAAAGGTGTATGTGTAAGACGTCAGCTTAAGATATTAAACTGTCTTACCCTGGTGAAAATGGAGGAAGCATTTGTGAAAAATTAGCACACTTTGAAATAGAATCATTTTATTTTAAAGAAAGAAATGCAGGTGGAAAGTTTTTCTTTCTTTCTTTTTAAATTAATGACAGCTTAGCATCAACCGTAGAGAAATTGTTTCTAGAATAATAGAGAAAAAAGTTACAATATGAATATCAGGACTTGTACAATAATTTAAAACAGGTTTTATAGCCCAAATGCTGCAAGCTAGGCCCTATGTACCAAAGAGTTCATATAAATCCACAGAAAGACAAAACATCCTATGATGCTTAAAGCAAGAATGTTGGATATATTGTGTTAAATATATTGAATATATTGTGTTAAATAAAATACTAGTTTTATCTCTGAAGCAAAAGACAAATCACCAATTGAAGGATTTGTTTTTTCTTTCAAGATCCTTCAAATACATAATCTGGAACATCTTTTAAAAAATATTTATTCATTTATTTAGAGAGATAGAAAAAGACGCAGATAGAGAGAAAATGGGCACACTAGGGCCTCTAGCCACTGCCAACAAACTCCAGACGCATGTGCCACCTTGTGCATCGGGTTGCATGTGGGTACTGGGGAATCAAACCTGGGTCCTTAGGCTTTGCAGGCAAGTGCCTTAACCACTAAGCAATCTCTTCAGTCCTGCAGCATCTTTTGGCATACACTGTGATTTCTATAGGATCTTAGACAAAAATCAGTATTTGCCTGGGACCAAGGTTATTCAAGCAGTTGGGAGTGTGGCTTAGTAATAGTGTACTTCATCGATGAGGCCCCAGATTCCACCTTCAGCAAGAACAAAAGAAAAATTGTTAAAGGTCCTGGGGAAACTCTTGCCCAAAGTTCATTGCTCACAATACTTCTGATTCTGTGGAAACCCTCCATGGCCATGTTCAGTGGTGTTTGGGTACTGATACTTTTAATGTCTTAGTCCTTTCACTTTGTCAATCTGTTTTTGCCCTACATGATGACATGCACAATTTGCTTCTATCATCAACCTTTTGGGTATTAGTCAAGCTAAGTCATTTTTGGTGGCTTTGTTGGTTGGGGGAAGGACACAAGAACAGAAGCTTCAGCAAAGCTCTTATCTGTGTGAAGAATCTGTCTGAAGTGCCTGTACAGCACAGATATTGCAATGTCCTTCCAGTGTTCCTCCCCTCTCCATATGAACCTTGTATTGGAGAGTGACGGATCAAACTCTGTGGCAAGTATGAAACAGCTAAATTGCTGAGCTCATTTTAAATGAAGTGTGAGAAGAGGTTTTAAGGCAGATAGACAACATCCTGTTGTTTGGGGCGCTTGTCTCTTTCTTGGCTCACTTGTGCCTGGCTGCAGCAGCAGCAGCGGTGGCATCTGCTTTCCATCTTCCTCCTGGGACGACCCAAGAGTCCACCAGGCCATGGATGCTGTGACTGTGTACCATGGCAAAATCAGCAAAGAGACTGGGGAAAAGCTCCTGCTCGCCACAGGACTGGATGGCAGCTACTTGCTGAGGGACAGTGAGAGTATCCCAGGCGTGTACTGCTTGTGTGTTTTGTGAGTATACATCTATACATATATGTATATATAGCTCTTGGCTGTGGTGATAGTGTATGGCCAGGCATATGACCTGATTATGCCATATGCAGGGGATGGGGCATCTATTGAAAGGGCAGGAGCTCTGAGGACTCTTCCACAGCCTTCTCAAGGCCCTGAGGCTTTCTCAGGTTGAGCCCAGAGTTGGGATGGGCAGTACTTTGGCCTAGAACCTTCCCTTAGCCCTTTGTTCTCCAGAAGGGCCTCACAGTGCTTTTGTAGTTGCTGTATTGAATGATATGACCTGGAATTTACCTTCCTTATAAGAAAGGCTCATGCTCAGGACTTCTGCTTTGACCTTGGGTAGCGCCAGAAAGGTGGAGCCCTGCGCACGGTGAACGGGTAAGATTTTGGACCATGAGCTCCTGAGAGGAGAAAATGCCTCTCTCTCTAGTTCTCTACAGGTAGATTTGGAAGTATCATCCAAAAGGGAAAGTATCAAGCTATGGAGAAAGAGGTCAGCAAAGAAATGGAATCCATTACTTTAAGAATGTAATTATCAGTTATGTCAGAATGCTGACATGAGAATGTGTGTGTGTGTGTGTGTGTGTGTGTGTTTGTGTGAACTTAGATCTCTGAATGTGCTGAATTGCCTTCCTTTGTGAGAGTTATGCAGGAACAGGAGTTGTATCAAGTAGGACCCTTGGTCAAAGCTAGGACTGACAATGGTCATAAAGTATAGGGAGGGAAACCACCTTCGTCACGATTCAGCTTTGCTCTTGGTCTAGGTAACCCCAGCCATCGTCTCACCAGAGCCCCAGTGGCTGGCAGATGTGAGCTCTAACCCTGCAGCAGACAGATTCTAAGCTTGGGCCCTCAGCAAATCAGCCTCTCAGTCCCTTAGTTTGCTCATTTATTAAATGGTTATCACATTGCACAGGATCATGTATATGAAATGCTACCATGCATAGAAAGATATGTACAGTGGATTTGACACACAGCACATGTCAGTAACTATAAGCCACGGGCATCATAATATTCGGATTCTTTGTTTTTCTTCAGTTTCTCTCAGCACTCTTAGGGCCATTTCTAAGGAAGGACCCAGTTCTTGTGTTATTGTCAGCAGGGTAAAAACGCCTACAAAAACCCTAGTTCAGCACAATGGTCTCTACACAGAAGCAAAACAAAGGAAACTACTTGCTAGTGAGTTTAGTACATGATGATATGCTGCAAAACTTTGAAGTTCTTTTTGGGTCATAAAAGCAAGTTTACATGGAGGCTGGTATGAGAGTATATATATGCCAGGCCTCATTTGAGGCAGTTCTCAGACCATGCTAAGTACATTTATCATAAAGGTTTCAAGGTGAATATGTGGAACGAGTAGGTATCTTCACAGTGCTGGGGATGGAATCCAGGGCCTTATACATGCCAGGCAAGTGTTCTGCCCTTGATTGTCACTGCCAGCCCTGGGTTTGGATCTTTGTTTTGCTTATATGGTTGTTGTCTCCAAGTGGAATCATGAGAAGAGCAAGAAAAGGAAACTATGTTTCTTTGGCTCTTATTTGCTAATCAAAAGAAGGGAGGGGCTGGGAAGATGGCTCAGTGTTTAAAAGCACTTGCTTGCAAAGCCTGATGGCCTGGGTTCAATTTCCCCAGCCACTCATGTACTCAAGATTCAAAAAGTGATACAAGTGTCTGGTGTTCATTTTCCGTGGCAGGAGGTACTGGTGAACCCCCAAATAAATAAATAAATACAATTAAGGAAAAAAAGAAAAGGGAGGAGTGAGTGATGGGTCTAGAAAGCTGTTTCAGGCAAGCTGACAAAGGAAGTAATATGCTCCCTCATCTAGAGATAAAAATGAAGGTTCAAAAGAAGACTGAGCAGGGGAGAGAGAGCCGGTGACAATGTGTGACAAGGTCTACTTAATATTTCCATCTTACTCATAACCTGGCTATTCTTGAAGATTTCTGAACACAGTCTTTGTATCTTCTGTGAAACCTGTTTTCTTTTTATTTATTTATTTGAGAGCGACAGACAGAGAGAAGGAGGGAGGGAGAGATAGATAGATAGATAGATAGAGAGAGAGAGAGAGAGAGAGAGAGAGAATGGGAGCGCCAGGGTTTCCAGCCACTGCAAACAGACTCCAGACACGTGCGCCCCCTTGTGCATCTGGCTAATGTGGGCCCTGGGGAACTGAGCTTTGAACCGGGGTTTTTAGGCTTCACAGGCAAGCGCTTAACCGCTAAGCCACCTCTCCAGCTCGAAACCTGTTTTCTTTTATGACACTATGCCCTCTCCTCATTTCTGTCACTATTTTTATTAGAGGAGCTTTAAGTTTTCTGGGATGTGTTTGTTTGCCTATAGCTAGGTTCTCTTGTATTGTCTCTAATACTATGCACATACCTTACATAAAAGAAATTTTCCACTATCAGTTCTCCATGAAAACATTCTTCTGAAGTAACAGAAAACAGGCCAGTGGAGAGTTCCCTTTCTGTGTCTTTAGATTGATGCCCTGGGACTTCAGTGTCATAAGGATTTTCAGGGTAATAGCCAAGCACAGCAAACAGACAAGGATGAATTGTCTTTCTCAGTTTTTCAACCTTTTGGAGCTGAATGTCACTTCTTTTTTATTAGTTATGAACACAATGTGTATACAGCCAGGTTGGTACCATTGTTAGCCTCCTCCCTGTCCTGCCCCCTCTGCAGGGACCCTCCTGGTTGAGGAATGTGGGTCATGCATTGTGGGGTTAGCCTTCAGTTATGGGTAAGAGGTAATGTCTCTGTGCAAATGCTCCAACATGTGGCTCTAACTATCTTTTTGCCCCCTCTTCTGCAAATTTTCCTGAGCCATGTTGGGTTCATTTTAGGTCTACTTCAGTGATGAGTTCTTGAGAGCCTCCGTGTCTCTGGATCTCGGGTTTGGTAGGAGTTGAGTGTTCTCTGTGTCTATCTCCTTCACCCTTGTGCTGATACCAGGTTCAGCAAGAAAACAGCACTCTTGCTCATTTCCCCAATTACTCTTGGTTTCAGTTGGGCCCCTGGTGAGGTGTGATGAGCTGCCTCTCTCCTCAGGATCTGAGTCCTTCTTTCCTTCCCTGGGAGGTGTGGCATGGTTAGGTGGATGCCATCTTGACTGGAAGTCCCTGAATGTCACTTCTGATAAACACAAACATATCATTTCCTTTTAATTGGCACCACACTGTAATCAGAAATTTTATTTTGGAATAAACCATATATTCAGTTTGAAACAAAATACTGATGCTTATGATATATAGTAGAAATAATTTAAAGAGTGTCGTGTAGGTATGAACAAGGTTTAGCTAACAAACGTGCATTGATTGTAATGATTTCTCAATCTCTCTTTTGTTTATTTCCATTAACCAGAAAGTTTTGCTTTTCACTGTAGTCATAACAAATTTCATATGATTTTCAAAATATAGTTCAAATTGTACTTTCAAACTATTATTGCCCCTTTCCAAGATCAAACCCTTCTTGTAGCATTAGATATGGCCTTTTCTTCTCTTCACTTTTAGGGAATAGCCTCTCCCCAAAAGAAGATTTCCATTTGCAGGATTGCTACCATTCCCTTAAAGTAAGATGTTTTCTTCAAATTATTTTCTCTAAATAGATTTAGATTTTTTTCTATTTCTATTAAAATAGTTCTTTACATTTATTTATGGTAGAACATTAAGGAACAGATGATGGTACTGAAGGAAATATCATTTAAAGACAGCATTGGGAGCTGGAAAGATGATGGCTCATTGGCTAAAGGCATTTGCTTATGAAGCCTGATGACCTGAGTTAAATTCCCCAGTATCCATGTAAAGCCAGGTGCAAAAAGTGGTACATGTGTCTGGAGTTCGTTCCCAGTGGCAAGAGGCCCTTTCCCTTCCTCTCCCCCTCTCTCTCCATCTCTGTCTCTATCTCTCAAATAAATAGATATTTTAAAAAAAGACAGCTACTGATGCTGGTTAGATGGTTCAGTGGTTAGATTGCTTGTCTAGCAAGCATTAGGACCTGACTTTGATCTCCAGAACCCATGCATGGCATGATGTTACACACCTTTAATCCCAGCACTGACAGGCAGAGACAGGAAAGATCCCTGGGCTCACTAGCCAAGGCCAACGAAAGATGCTATCTCTAAAAAAGTGGATGGCAATTGAGAGGAATGACACCCGAGGATGCTCTCTGTCTTCTACATGCACACAGACATACACGTCCACACGCATCTGCACATACATGTATATCTGTGCATACTTGAACATGCACACACATATACCAACACACGCACGCACACATACATATATATATTAAAGAAGATATCTATTAAAATTTAATTAATTTTTATTCAGTAATTTAATGAGACAATTGTTAAAAAATATTTATTTACTTATTTTGAGATAGATAGAGAGAATAAGCAAGGGATATATATATATGGAGAGAGAGAGAGAGAGAGAGAGAGAAATAGAGAGAGAGAGAGAGAGAGAGAATGGATGCACCAGGGCCTTCAGCCACTGCAAACAAACTCCACATGCATGGACCTCCTTGTGCATCTGGCTTATGTGGGTCCTGGGGAATTGAACTTGGGTCCTTTGGCTTTGCAGGAAAGTGCCTTAACCATTAAACCATCTCTCCAGGCCCCAAATTGTCTTTTGAATGTACATGTTCTTTACTTCATTTCCTACTTAGTTTGAAAAAATACCCATGTGCCTATAGTGTTTTCACACATGAATTTAAGGCATCATTTAAAAAATATTTTTATTTATTTGCAAGTAGAGAGAGAGAGAGATAAAAGAGTGATAGAGAGGATGGGTGCATCAGGGCCTCCAGCTACTGCAAAAGGGCTACAGAAGCATGTATCACTTTGTGCATCTGGCTTTACATGGGTACTAGTGAGTAGAACTCAGGTCATTAGGCTTGCAGGCAAGCGCCTTAACCTCCAGTGTTTAAGGGATCATTTTTTAAGGGCTGTATGGTAATTCAGCTACCTGGTGAATGTTCCACATTTTTCTTGAATAATTCAATTTTTAAATTATAAATTCTATCATGAATAATATTTCATAAAGTAAATACTTCCTTTTATCTAGGATTATTTCCTTTTGTGATTTCCACATGCGGAATTTCTAGGCCAGAAAATACAAACAAAATACAAACAACTTAAGACTTTTTACATATACATGATCACCTAATACTTTTTCCTAAATGATAACTGCAGTATATTTATACTCTTTTTATTTTTCATATTATGTATTTATTGCTGTGTGTGTGTGTGTGTGTGTGTGTGTGTGTGTAGGGCCCCATAGGCTCACCAGTGGTGGCTGCAGCAAAATGTTGGGTGTCTCGCTCTACTGCTCTTATGCCCAGGCTTATTTTGAGCTGGAGTCTCTTTACTGATTCTGGAATTTGCAGGGCTCCAATGATTCTCCATTCTCTGGTCACAACTGCCCTGTGTGACTTGGGTTACAGGCATTGGGTGGCCATATCGAACTATTTACATGGGGTCTGGAGATTTGAATTCTGGCAGTCTCAGGCCCTTAAGGTCTCCTTAGATTCTCATGGTTGTATGCTCTTAACTACTGAGCCCTTCTCCAGCTCATATTTTAGATGTATTTAAGTGGTATCTAATGTCTCTTTATATGGTTTTCAAGGTATTGCATTTTCCCTTTCATGAAATGCTATTTGTATACTTTCATCATATAATAATTTGGATATTATGGCTTTTCTTAACACATTACACACACATACACACACACACACACACAAACAAGGATCTTTGATCAGTTTCAGATATCCTTTCTCACTTTGGTATTTTTCATTACTTTTCAAAAACATATGAAATTTAAAATTTTTAATATTCAAATCTATCACTCATTTTCTTTGTGATTGATTTCTTCTTTGATTCCCAGATTAAAAAGTCCTTTCACCTTCAGAAATAGAAAGTTGTACTTCAGTTTTTAAGCAATTTATGGATTTAGTTTATAGTCTTTTTAATTCCATTTAACTTTATCTATTAATTTATTTGCAATGAGACACACACACAAACACAGAATGCCAGGGACTTTTGCCACTGCAAATGAATTCCAGATGCATCTTTGTTCACCTGTCATTACATGGGTACTGGAGAATTGAACCCAGGCTGTCAGGTTTTACAAACAAGTGTCTTCAACTGTTGAACCATATCTCCAGCCCTTTAGTTTTTATTTATTTATTAAATTAATATTATTATTATTATTAGTTTTTCAAGGTAGGGCTTCACTTTGGTCTAGGCTGACCTGGAATTCATTATGTAGTCTCAGGGTGCCCTCAAACTCATGGTGATCCTCCTACCTCTGCCTCCCAAGTGCTGGGATTAAAGGCGTGCGCCACCATGCCTGGCTAATTTTGTTTTTATGCACATAAAAGATATAATTATATTTTGTTGTGAGATAGCTATCAATTGTCCCAATAAAATTTATTTAATTGAACTTTCATACTGCAGTTTTCAGTTTAATTTACTATTTATTAAAATAATTTAATATATATATATATATATTTGTGGTTCATGCTTCTGGAGTTCATTATATATATAACATATTATATATAATATGTAATGTTATAATATAATATATATGATACTTACTGTTTCTAACTTTTTGGCTTAATTTATCTATTTATTCATTTATAATAGTACTATAGTACCATATGATTTTAATATGTTTAAATTATTTTATATTCTTACCAATTGGTTCTTTGTGATTAAAAATTTTAAAAAATTGTTAAATTAAAATAATCTCATTTGGGGCTGGAAGGAAGGCTTAGCAGTTAAGGTGCTTGCCTACAAATCCAAAGGATCCAGGTTTGATTCCCCAGGACTCATGTAAACCAGATGCACAAGGTGGTGCATGTTTTTGGAGTTTGCTTGCAGTTGCTGAAGGCACTGGCATGCCCATTCTCTCTCTCTCTCTCATAAATAAAATAAGATTAAAATTAAAAAATCTCATTTGGATTACATTAAGTTCAATGATAAATTAAGAATTAGTTCTCATCTGTAATGAATTACTCTTCTCTTTTAAATACACAGTATGTCTCCCCATTTATTATTTTTATTTATAACTATAAATAAGTTTTCCTTCCATAGGTCTCGCACTTTTTCTTTTTCTTTTTGGTTTTATAAGGTAGGGTTTTGTTCTAGTCTAGACTGACCCAGAATTCACTATGTAGTCTCAGACTGGCCTGGCACATTTTTTAAAATATTGTTTTGTTTATTTTTATTAACTTATTTGAGAGCGACAGACAGAGAGAGAAAGAGGCAGAGAGAGAGAGAAAGAGAGAGAGAGAGAGAGAGAGAGAGAGAGGGAGAGAATGGACTTGTCAGGGCCTCCAGCCACTGCAAATGAACTCCAGATGAATGCACCACCTTATACATCTGGCTAACGTGGGTCCTGGGGAATTGAGCCTCTAACCAGGGTCCTTAGACTTCACAGGCAAGCGCTTAACTGCTAAGCCATCTCTCCAGCCCACTTTTTTTTTTCCATTAAGTAGAAACTTTGTGTGGAAACATCATGTGTTGGGACCATCCTTTCCCTCCTCCCTGGCCCCACTCCACTGAAGGCCCTCCTTAGTAGGATTGCTGGTATTCACCATAAGGTAGTGGATTATAAATTGTGAGAGCATCAGTCAGTTATTGTGCTGGGGGAAATGGCTCTGGATATTCCCTCTCACCCTGTGGCTCTAACAATCTTTTTGTCCCCTCTTCTGCAAAATTATCTGAGCAGTGGTGGGTGTGTTTTAAGTCTACTTTAGTGTTGAGATCTCATCAGCTTCTGGATTTCTACTTTTGTATGGTTTGAGTGTCCTCAGTGTCTGTTTCCATCACCCTGGCTTACCACAGAAGCAGCACTCTTGCTCATCTAGTCAGTTCCTCTGTGGTTTCACCTGGGCCCTAGCTGATGTGTGAGGAGGGGTGGTTCATCTCCTGCCAGGGAGTCTGCTATGTTTTCTTGTCTTGTTGATAGGTTTTGGTTGTCCTTGGTTCTCACTGTCCTCTGGAAAAATAGATTCTCCAACAAAGAATGAGATCAGCATAGGATAAGGGGTATAGCTATTGTTAATTTAGAGAGATGTTGATGGGTGTAGTCTCTCTTGTGGCCAAAAACTGGTGGGAGTTTCTCATTGGAGACCATAATCTTGATCTCCATAGGATTATTACTTGATTCCCAGTTCCAGATATGGGTTCCCTTACACTGAGTGGATCCCTTAGCCAATCAGAGAGCCACTGGTTTACCCACCTAGGCTGTGTGCCACTACTGTGCAGGTGTGTACATCTTGTCAGGCTGGTTGCGTTCATACAGCAGGACCATGTGCTTGCTCACAGTGTTGTTGGCTATTTTTCTCTAGCAGCTCATGTAGCACTTTCCAGTACTATATGGGCTAACCATCTGGGAATTGGTTTCTTTCCATATTCTAGCTGGATCTCTCGGATATATTTTCTATGTCAGCAGCATGTGTCTTCAGCAATAGGGTCTTACCTTTTACCTCAGGCAGATAATCAAGTGGTCTCATACATTTTTAGTAAAATGTATTTGCCATTATTGTATATGAGTGTTTTTGTCATGAAAGGAATCTTTCTACTATATTTTCAGTTGCACAGGAAAGATCTGATTTTATGTAATTCCATTCTATTCATCCATTATACAAAATGCTCTTATTGTGCAAATATATTTGTTGATTCTATTCAGTTTTCTAGGTCTATCACATTTCTTTTCATCAATGGTACATTCACTTCTCACCCCTGATGTAGATGGCCACTGGGGAAATCTTTACTATGCACTGGCATTACTTGCTTGTGATAAGAAGAAAAATAAATCAAAATCTTTCAGAAGTTAACTTGAAAAAGTAGCTTACTTCCATAATTAGTATCCCTTTACAATACATATATGACTTGCTGCCTATCTGATGAAAGTTTTGGAGGAAATACTATTATAATTCTTTAGCCACAAGGACACCTAATGATGTCATTTGACATATATGTCTCTAGATAAAAGCAATACATTTATTCTTTGCCTTTTACGTTTCAAAAGGGTGACTGAAAATAAAGTGCCAAAACACTGAATTCAAAAAATAAGGGAGGAGAAGTAAAGTAACATTTCATCTTGTCAGATGGAATAAAGTGTACATTGTGGCAAGGAAGAGTGTGGCAATGAATTTAAGATTATAACTTAATTTAATAAGAAATTACAACTTAATTTACAGTTAGTTATGAAAATTCTATTGGGTATGTGCAATGATGCCACATTATCATGATAGCACATGTCATAAAAATTATTTGGATTTTTTTGAGTACAATTTGCTAAGAGCAGAGCCAGCCTGAAGGCCAGCCTAGGAATGAAAATGCCACATAGCTGGGCAGGTGGGGTGGGACATGCCTTTAATCCCAGCACTCAGGAGGCAGAGGATTGCTGTCAGTTTGAGGCCATCATGAGACTACATAATGAATTCCAGGTTAGCCTGGGCAGATTGAAAAACTAAAAAAAAAAAAAAAAAAAAAAAAAAAAAAAGTCACACATAAACTGCCCATCAAATGGACAATGGACATCATGCTAATATGCTAACTACAGACTCTGCTTAACAATATAAAACTAAAGTCTGAAGATTAAACTGAAGTTGTCACTTATCCTAAGGAAAGGGGAAATCTTTATTTCCTCTGGGCCTTCCCCTTTGGGACTCTCCAGGTCACCTTCTCCCTTTAGCTCTCTTCCTTGTCTTCCCCCTCAATAGTTAGCTCTAGCCCTATGTTCAAGCCAACTCAGATTGTTTTTGAGAATTTTATTTCTGAAATTACTTTTAAGATCAATCTGTTAATTCCTTGTCTCTTATATAAGCGACGAATAATACAATGGTGATTCAGAGCACAAACCTTTCAGCAGGCATATCTGAGTGGGCAGTGCTTATTTTTAATTAGCTGTTTTACTTGGACAAGTTACTTGAACTTTCTGTGACTCAGGTTATCTGTAAATCAGGTGATGATGACAATAGGCTCATTACATAGTTTTATCATTCATCTTGAAATTGAATAACTGTACAGTGTTCTGAAAATTCATATACATTCTGAAAGAATGATATTTAGATCATAAAAAATTCAGAAACCTCTTCAAAGAGAGTATAGGCTCAATAATAATTACTTTGTATTGCACACTGTTCCTTTGGGTATAGGATTTATGTTTAAAATTCAGTTACTTCCAGGTGTGGTGACTTATGTCTGCAATCCTAGCATACTGGAAGCAAGACAAGAGGATCACCATAAGTTTAAGGATAGCCTGAACTACATAGTGAACTTTAGGCTAGCCTGAGCTATTGTATGAGGCCGTGACTCAAAAAATACCTCCCAAATAAGATATATAATTGTTTCTTGAACTTTGTATATAGCACTTCTTTGTGTAGAGGCCATGGATATAACTTTTCTTTGTTAGTAGTGTGATATAGAAGTCAGATGTAGCTAAAGTTTTTCTTTGAGGACATTCAAAAAAATAAAAATAAATTGAATGGCTTTCTACTGTGTATTTCTAATTTGACTTTTCAAAAAAGCTTAGGGGACAGCTTTAAATGAAATAAAGAGCAATTTTAATATCAGCAACTAGATAAGCACATGCTTTATAATCATTAAAATGAAAGCTATTATGAATATAATTTAATGGCAACAATTTAAAATACTCTAGTGTTCTCTACCAAATATTTATTTTCTGGGTTTCTTTTCAGCATACATTTTTTACATTCTAGGCTAATCTTCAAGTACAAAAGTCATCTGAAAGGGAGAAAAAAGTGAAAATTAATCTATCTTTTGGATTTATCTGTATTAATAGAGAGAATTAGAAGAAAAATAATCCTATCAAGCATGTAGCAATTTTTTAAAATAATTATTACATTTTCCTGATTTGTGATTTGTAAAGTTCCAAACTGCATTTTTTTCTTATAAAAAATCTTATGGGGCTGGAGAGATGGCTTAGCGGTTAAGGTGTTTGCTTGCAAAAGCCTAAGGACCTAGGTTCTACTCCTCAGAACCCACAAATGGCAGATGCACAAGGTGGTGCATGCATCTGGAGTTCATTTGCAGTGGCTGGAGGCCCTGGCATGCCCATTATCTCTGCCTGTTTGTTTGTCATTCTGTCTGTCTCTCATAAATAAAAAATCAATAATTAAAAAAATATCTTACTAGTCACTTAAATAAATATATTAGGTAAAATTAATATGCAAGAATGACATTACCTTGATTTAAATTTATTCTTGTTTTTACACATGAAGGGACAGACAGTTTTGAGTAGTTGTAATTAGTATGGTGTTTCCTAGCATCCACATTTTACATGTGCCATCATTTTATGCCAATATGGTTTCTGTGCTTAAATATTTTCTTTTTTTTTGGAAAACACAAGACTCTAGTACCTTTGAATTCTAGTATAATTTAGAATAATTCTTTCTGTTCTAATTTCTTTATATGAAATATGTAAAACTTGGAAATAGTACTTGTATAAATTTATGACATACAACATGATATTTTAAATGTGTATGTGTATATTTTATTCTAATGACTAAATTGAGTAAATAACATGAATTAATTTATATACTTATTTTTTGTGATGAGAACTCTTAAAAATCTTCTCCTGGAAACTATTGTGAATAAAGTACATTGTTATTAACTGTAGTCATGCTGTATAGGATACCTCTTGAGCTTATTCCTTCCATCTAATAGAAATTTATTTTCAGGTTTTTAAAAAATTATTCTTGGTTTTTCAAGGTCAAGTCTCGCTCTAGCCCAGGCTGACCTGGAATTATTATGTAGTCCCAGGATAGCCTTGAGCTTGCAGCGATCCTCCTATGTTGGCCTCATAAGTGCTGGGTTTAAAGGGGTGCACCACCGTGCCTGGCTTATTTTCAGTTTTCTTTTTCTTTTTAACTTTTTATTGACAACCCCCATACATATACACAATGGGTCCTGATCACAATCTCCTCCCGCCACCATTCTTTGTTCCCCATCCATATGTCCCTTCCACTGAACACCTGCTTCTTTCTAAGTAGTCTCACTTCTATTTGATGTCATGTTTTGTTGCCCTCACATTAGGTAGATATTGTGCAGGTAAGGACAGACACTGTGGGGCATAAATACCAAAACCATTTTGTGTCTGGAAGACAGGATTCCAAAGTACTCCTCTCCATCCTTTGACTCTTACATTATTTGTACCACCTCTTCCACAATGATCCTTGAGTCTTGGAGGAGAAGGTGATAGAGATGTTTCTCTTAGTATTGCACACTCCACTGTTGCTCCTCAGCACTTTGATGAGGTTTAAATCTCTCCATTGGTCACCCCCATCTGAAAAGAGAAGCTTCTTTATCCAAATGTGAGAGCAGCACTATTAGATGGGCATAAACAGATAAGTATTTAGAGGGCAATTTGGCGGACATGACAGTTGAAAATTTGTGCTCTTTGATCAACATTTTCTCAATTACTCTTCACTGTCCCCATACTACTATGCTATTATTAACTTCTGTGAATTCAATGTTTTTTATTTCATACATTGATATCTTACAATATTTGTCTTACTCTTTCTTGCTTATTTCACTTAACACAATATAATCCTGGTTCATCTACATTGTCACAAGTGAGGGATTTCATTCTTTGAGGATGAATGGTATTTCATTGTGTGTTTTTTCTTGGTAGGGTCTTGCTCTAGCCCAGGCTGACCTGGAATCCACTATGTATTCTCAGGGTGGCCTCACATTCTCAGCGATCCTCCTATCTTTGCCTCCCAAGTGCTGGGAATAAAGACATGCACCACCATGCCTGGCTTTTTTGTTTGTTTTTAATTAGTGTATAGTGTACATAATAATGGGTTCATTAAAAATATTTACATACATACTTTGATCATATTCACTCCTCCATTAATCTTACCTTGTGTCCATTCCCTCCTTCTAGTCCCTGTCCTTTTCCCCAAATAGCCTCCTTTCTACTTTGATGGTATTAATTATTTATTCTCTAAAGACTGAAACAACTGACAAAGCTTAAGTTTATAGTAAAAGTAAAACTGCGTCCTAGGGACTAGGGAGAGGTGGGACAGAAGTGACCTGGATGAGTGAAATAAGCCAGCCTGACATAGAAGTTGCTATCAATATTCCCAGGGATGTGTGAGCGTTCTCTTTACATTTAATCTCTCTGACTTCATTATTTGTACAAAATCACCTGGAAATCTTATTAAAATGCAGATTCTGGGGCTGGAGACATTGCTTGATGGTTAAATTGTTTGCTTGCAAAACCTGACAGTCTGGGTTCGATTCTCTAGTACCCATGTAAGGCCAGATGCACAAAGTGGCACTTCTGTCTGGAGTTTGTTTGCAGTGGCGCTAGGCCCTTGCATCCCCATTCTCATTCTCTCCTTGTAAATAGACACATAAATATTAAAATATTAATATTAAAAATAGATACATAAAATATTTTTTTAAAAAAACTTTCTTTAAAATGCAGATTCTGATTTGGCAGGTCTGGGCTGGGGCCTGACAGTGTGCATTTCTTAGACGCCCCAATGCTGTTACCCTAGGAATACTATTTGAGTTGTGCTGTTGGAGATCTATTCCACCTATGACACATTATAATGAGAATTGGCTACAGGGGATCCTTGGTTAAGAAATTCTGTAACTTTAAAAATAGGTGTGTGGGGGTGGGGTGGAGAAATCATAAACTGCTGGCTTATGTGAGGGGTGAGAAGATGTTGTCCATTCAGAATTCAAGGTGTTAGAGGTGGCTAATTTGTTACTATCAGATGCATTAATCATGAGAAAGTTTTATGTGTCATTGACACCAGTTTGTTTGGAGGCTGAAGGAGGTAAGAGCTTTTGAAGTGGTGCTCAGGTTCCTGCTGCTTAACTGAAAGTGAGATAAGATCAGATACGTTAGGAAACAATTTTCAAAACATACTCATTTATTTTGAGTAAATGAAGCTGAGGAATAATAAGGTGACATATTCATGTATGTTTAGAACCCAACTGCTTTAGAATGTTGCCTACCATTGTACTTGCTTTGTTGCCAAGATTTTAAACACGGCCATTTTCACATCATACTTAATGTTACTGAATTATTCCCATTAATTGTTTGCCATAGGGAAAACTGGAACCAAGGACCTATGCTGTTCCCTGATTCCATTACTTTTCTAGGTAGCTTTAAGAAAGTCCCTTAAACCCCTATGTTTCAAGTTCCTATGGTGAAACTAAAATCAAATCTCTTGTCTTGTTCGCTGTGGAGAACTTACCTAAAATCAGTGTGCTTTGAGGTAGATTTCAATTGCTTAAAATAAGACTTAAACAATGTGATACTTTATTCAGCATATTTTATACATGATTCAAACATTCTGGCAAATCTTCATAATAAAATGAAACATTTCCTGTGATCATACCAATATTTAAATTTACCTTTTATTAGTTTCTCAAATCAAATGAACCTGATTAGAGTGTTTTAGGTATTTTTTTTTGTAGTTCTTGAAGTAGTTAGTCAGTACTGATAGATATTGATTAAAGGCATAGCAATTTAATTTCACATATTTGAAGGTTTTCACTTCTAAAGGGAGTTACTGATAAATGTGGTCCATAATGTAAGCATGACCCTCTCTTTTTGATACTTTGACACCATATGTTCTTTTAAGTTTTAACACATTGATTTTTAAACCTTTGGCTGTGTGCTAACCAAAGACCCTACTGATCTAATCCTGTGTCTAAGAACAACAACTAGCAAACATTAAATAAGGTCATGGTGATTTATATTCAGTTTCAAAACTTGAAGTAATTCAGTATAAAGTTTGCATAACTTTTTATGAAGGCAATATTAGACAAATTGTGAAAAATGTTCAACATAACTAATCATCAGTGAAATGAAGACCCAGGCTACATCTCACTCCAGTAACAATGTCTATTATCAAAAAGACTAAAGATAACAAGCGCTAGTGACAATGTAGAAAAAGGGAAACCATGTACACTGCTAGGAGTAATGCAAATTAGTATAACCATTATGGAAACCAGTATGGAATTTCCCCCCAAATTAAAAATAGAATGTCTGTATGATCCAACAATCCTACCTCTGTGTATTTAGCCAAAGGAAATAAGATCGGTATGTTGAAGAGACATATGAACTACATTATTTGCTGCTGCACTATTTACAATAGCCAAGAAATGGAAGCGACCTGAGAATCCATCTGTTGAGGAATGGGTAAAGAAAATGTGAGGAGTGGAATTCTGTTTAACTATAAATTGAGTGAAATCATGTCATTTGCAGAGTGTTCATGCAACTAAAGATCATTATGTTAATTGAAATATGCAGCCAGACCCAGAAAGACAAATATCACATGTTCTCATTCATATGTAGAATTCAAAACAACAACAACAACAACAAAACAGCATTGGTCTCGTGGAGGTTGAGAGTACAATGGTGACTATGGGTGGCCAGGGAAGAGTAGTAGAGAGGAGGAATAGAAAGAGATTGATTACCATGCGTTGTTATAGGTGATGATAGACAACAATAATGTACTTTAAATTTCAAAATACTATAAGAAAGGATTTACATATTTATATTATAATAAAATGATAAATATTCTAAGAGATATATATTCAGTCTAATTGTGGAGGTGGGGAATGTAAGAGCCACAGGGTGGCAAAGTATACTTTAAGGACACTGTCTTCCTAACATGATCTGACTGGTGCATGCATGACCTCCAGTGGTTACTGATACTTCCCACAAGACCGGCACTGTGTTGAGCCCATAAACATTTTAACACAAAGGACAAAGGAGTACAAAAGGAATTAGACAACAAAACAGAGGAAGAACTACCTTGAAAGAGGAGGTTCCTCAGTGGACCTGTCGGGGGGAGAGGAGAGGGGACAAAAGAGTTTTGTGACGGGAACACAAAATTACAGTAATGGTCATATATTAAAGTTCTCAATAAAAAGATATATCCAGCCTGGATTAAACATTATACAAAATATACATGCATAAAAATACCACATTACATCATTAATTTACATACGTTTATGTTTTGTGCACCAGTTAAAATTAAAAATATATTTGCATTTCTTAAACAAATTAAGTAGCATTCCATGTATAGTAAGCTGTAATAAGTCTACATTCACTAGCATGGAGATCAAGAGCTGGGGCTGTAGAGTCATGTGGGCCCAATTCCATCACAGTTTTGCCGCTTTCTCTCTGCTCTAGCATTGGTTTCTTCACTTCTCAAAGTTTCAGTTTCCTCACCTATAAAGTGCATTTCATGGTATGAAAGTCATAGTATTTTTGAGGGGTATGGAGGAGACAATGCATTACTATGGATTAAACTGTGTTCCTTCAAAATTCATGTCTTATAATTTTTTAAACTTTTTGTGTGCATATATATATGTGTTCGTGTGTGGGGTGCAGGCATATGGGTGCCATGGCATGCATGTGGGTCAGAGGACAACTTTTGGGTTCATCCTCTCCATTTGAAGCAGTATTTCTTTATATATATATATATATATATATATATATATATATATACAAATTATACTTTTATCCCCTTGACCCTGGTCCCATTTCTCTAGGGCCCTCCTCAGTGGGGTATGGGATTCACTGTGGGGTCATGAAAGCCTCAGTAAGTCCCTATTGGGTAGTGGGGGAACTGTGCCTCAGGGTATTCCTACCCACTCTGTTGGCTCTTACAATCTTTCCACTCCCTCTGCTGCAATGTTCTCTGAGCTATGGCAGGCCTGTTGGCAGTCCGATTTAGTGTTGAGTTCTTTGTAGCCCCTGGATGTCTGCTTTGATAGGTTTTGACTGATCACCATGTCTGCCATCATCACCCTGGAGGCACTGCTTCTATTTCAAGTTCTCCTGGGCCTTGGCAGATGTGGAAGAGGTGACAAGTCTCATGGTTGGCTGTCAATTATCTTCTTGTCTTATCATGGATTTCGGTTCACCTCCATCTTCTCTGCCATCTGTAAAATAAAGCAGATTCTCCAACCAAGAGTGAGAACAGCTTGGGTAAATGGGGCTGTGCAGGCCTGGAGGGATGGCTCAGCGATTAAGGCATTTGCCTGCAAAGCCAAAGGACCCAGGTTCAATTCCCTAGGACTCATGTTAGCCAGAGGCACAAGGGGGCACATGCGTCTGGAGTTCGTTTGCAGTGGCTGCAGGCCCTGGCATGCTCATTCTCTGTCTCCCTCTCTTTCCCTCTTTCTCTGTCAAATAAATAAAATATTTTTTAAAAAAACTTAAAATGGGGTGTGCAAAGTTATTTTGAGGGATTTTTGGTGTGCAAACCCACTTTTCTTATCCAGACAGCAGTGGGACTTCTCTCTGAATTATGAATAGTTTCCTGACCATGGGATTCTGACTTGGTTTACAGTACCAGATATGAGTTCTCTTCCATTAAGGGGGCTTCATGTTCAATCAGAGAACAGTTGGTTATCCGCAGAGGCTGTGTGCTATTATTGCACAAGTGTGTCCTTCTTGTCCAGCTGGTTGATTTCATGGTCTGCAGGGTCCCCTACTTATTCAAGCTGTTGGTGACAGCTTTCTTCCAGCAGCTCCCAAAGGACTTTCCAGCTCTGAGGGCTAGCCAGGAGGGAGCTAGTTTCCCTCTTGTATCCAGCATGCATTACAGTGTTCTGTGACTGCAACCTGCAGTGACCTCAGCAGTAGGGTCTTATCTTTTAGTTCTGGCAGGTAATTAAGTGTTTTAGCAATGGCCCACATTGTTTTGGGGACCCTATGGTTCTTTCTGTGAGGCAGGATTTCTCTTGATCTTCTGCTGTTTTCTTTTCTTTTCTTTCTTTCTTTCTTTCTTTCTTTTTTTTCTGTACTTGCCTAGAACTTCTGGGAAATTCTCCTGACTCTGCCTTCCATCTTGCTGTCAGAATGCAGGGATGACAGAAACCCACCACACCTTCCTACTTCTTACATGAGGTCTGAGATTAGAACTTGGGTACTCAGGCTTGAGCAGCGAGCACTGTATCCACTTTTCAATCTCTTTATACTTTGGTGTGTGTGTGTGTGTATGTTTGTGATGAATGCATGTGTATGTGTCCATGCAACACCCCATGTGCTTGCTTGTGGGGAGGGGTGAGCAGAACATTTGGAGTCCTACTCCTTCACTCTTTTGCCCAGTCTTATTTGAGAAGGACTTGCTTACTGATCTTAAAGTGTACTGTTTGTTGTAAAGACTTACAATTCTCAAGTCTCTGTTCCCATACAGAACTAGTGTTACAGATGTGTGTGAACATGCCCAGCTGTTTATGTGTGTCGTGGTGATCAAACTTGAGTGGTCTATCAAACCTCTTTAGGCCCTCACGCTTGCACATAAAGTCCTCTTAATTGCTGAATAACCTCTATAGCCCCAACATTTATATGTTAAAACCCTCACATCGATGTGTCTGTATTTGGAGATAGGGTCCCTAGGAATGATTCAGATTAAATGGTTCGTGTAAGTAAAGTCTTAATTTGAGAAGATTGGTGATTTTACTGTCTATTTTTTGGTATATATGTTGTGTGTAATATTTGTTGTGTGTGTGTGTGTGTGTGTGTGTGTGTGTGTGATGTACTCACATATGTGCTGATATGTGTGTCTTAGGTAAATGCATGTGGAGGCCAAAGGAGGATATTGGGTGCCCTCCTCTATTGCTATTAGTCTCTATACCTCTTCAGCCTTATTTTCTTTAGAGTGTCTTACTGAGCCTGGAACAGGCATTTTTGTTAGACTGTCTTCAAAGCAAGCCCTAGTGATTTTCCTGCTTCTGCCCTGCTCAGCACTGGTGTGGCTGGCATGCATGACCATGCCCAGCATTTTATGTGGTTGCTAGAGAATTGACCTCAGGTCTTCATGCTTGCACAGCAAGTGCTCTTACTTACTGAGGCTTATGCTAGGCCCTGGATCCATGACCTTATAAGAAGAGGAAGGACCCATGCTTAAGGAAGAGGTCATACAAGTACATTCAAGGGTGGCTTCCTACAAGCCAAGAAAAGAACTTTCAGATATCTTGAGCTTGGATTTCTTACCTCTGTAACTATGAGAAATAAATTTCTATTTAAGCCACCCTATTTATGGGATGTTGTCATAACAACCTAAGTAGACTAATACAGGTAGCCCAATTCTACTTTCAGTGTCCATGAGATCAATTGTTGCTGTAGCAAAACCAATGGGGAGGGAGGGAGAAAGGAAGGGAGGGAGAAAATTATTTTGTAACTCATTAATGGGTAGAGGCTGGAGAAATTTTGAGGTTCATTGAATATAATGTTGGTAGAATTGTAGATGTTAAAAATCATCCTAGGGCTAGAGGGATGGCTTAGAGGTTAAGGCATTTGCTTGCAAAGACAAATGACCTAAGTTCAATTCTTCAGGTCCCATGTAAGCCAGATGCACAAGGTGGCACATGCATCTGGAGTTCATTTGCAGTGGCTGAAGGCCCTGGCACACCCATTCTCTTTTTCTCTATCTGCCTCTTTCTTTCTCAAATAAATAAAATAATAATTTTTTGAAAAAATATCATCCTAGTGAGGGCTTAGATCAGAAATGAGAAAAGTGTTATTGGAAACTGGCAAAAAGATCGTCTTTGTTTAAAAAGTGGCAAAGAATTTGTCTAAACTGTGTTCCTGTTTTGTGGAAGACAGAATTTGTGAGCAATAAAAATGGCCATTTAGGGCTTGAATGGATAAGAGCACTTCCTGTGCAAGTATGAAGGCCTGAGGAGACCTGAGAGACCACTCAAGTTTTATCTCCAGGAATCATATAAACAGCTGGGCATAGCCACACTTGTCTGTAACTGCAGTCTCATAGGAGCAAAGACCTAATAATCACTGGAGCACACAAAAATTGGGTAGTTAGCTTAGATTTTCCTCTCCTCTCCTCTCCTCTCCTCTCCTCTCCTCTCCTCTCCTCTCCTTTTCTCACCTCTTTTCTTTTCTTTGTCCTATTGAAGATCAACTTCAGGGCCTCATGCATGCTAGGCAAGCACTCTACCACCGAGCTACACCTTAATCTCACTCCTGCCTGTGATGATTTCTAAACAAAGCTTTAAAGGAGTGGCTTGGTTCCTTCAGATAACTTATTATTAAATGCAAAAAAAGAGAAACAAATGGAAGAAGATTAAGTGAAAAAAATAAATCAGAGCCTGAAGATTTGAAAAATTCTCAGCCTATTTATATTTTAAAAAATTTAGGGGCCAAGAATGGTTTGTTATGGTTTGAATTGTATACTACCCAAATGTGTTTAAACCATTATCCCCAGTAGGAATCTATTTGGAAACAGATCTCTAGAAGGTAAGGTTTAATGAGGGTGTATATCTGGACATGGTGGTACATGTCTGTAATCCTAGATATTAGAAGGCTGAGACAGAAGGTTAGGAGACAAAGAAAGAAAGAAAGAAAGAAAGAAAGAAAGAAAGAAAGAAAGAAAGAAAGAAAGAAAGAAAGAAAGAAAGAAAGAAAGAAAGAAAGAAAGAATAAGGAAAGAGGGGTCCCAGTCTAATAGGATTAGGGGCTTTACAAAAATAGGAAGAGGGAATTTTTCTTTTCTCGTTCTCAAAAGTAAAGAGCCGAGACCTCAGAACAAAAACCTTCCTTGCTGGTACCTTAATCTTGACCTTAGGCTCTAGAATGTGAAAAATATATTTCTTTTGTTTAAGACATCAAGTTTATTATATTATTTATGGCAGCTGGGCAGACTAATAGACTGTGTAAAAGTTTTGGCATATAGTAAAATTCAATTATAGATTTGCAACACGACTATAAGCAGCAATGGGGAACAATGTTTACTGCCTTTAACAGGAGAAACTGCTTTTAACTGTATTGGCTACATTTATTTTTTTCTCTTTATTTCCTCATTTTATTTATTTTTATTTATTTATTTGAGAGAGAGAAAGAGAGAAAGGGGAGGAGAGATAGAAAATGGGTTCACCAGGGCTTCCAGCTGCTGTAAATGAACTCCAGATGCATGCACCACCTTGTGTATCTGGCTTATGTGGGTCCTAGGGTATCGAACCTGGGTCCTTTGGTTTTGCAGGCAAGCACCTTAACTGCTAAGCCATATCTTCAACCTTATTTTTTTCATTTTAATTGATATATAATTGTATCATAGTTATGAGATACATTTTAATTCATGTATATCTTGTGTCCTGCTGACATCAGGCAAATCGGCATGTTTGCCACTTTAGACATTTATCATTTCTTTGTGATGGTAAAATTCAAAATTCTCTCCACAACCTATTTGGAATTATGCAATTACAGTTGTTGTCAGTCATAGTTATTGCATTGTGATATAGAACAGTAGAATTAATTTTTCCTATCCATCCTCACCTCTGTACCAGTGAACCATTATTTCCTCCTCCTGCCTTATCCACATACTTCGCAGGCTCTGGTAATCACTGCTATATTCTGTACTTCTTTGAGATCAACTTTCTAGCTTCCATATACTAGGAAGACTATGTAGTTTTTGTTTTTCTGTGTCTGACTTATTTCACTTAACATGATATCTTCCAGTTCCATCCATGTTGCTAAAAATGAGAGAATTTAATTAGTTTTTAATTTTTTAAAAATATTTTTTATTTATTTATGAGAGAGAGAGAGAGAGAGAGAGAGAAAGGGAGAGAAGGATGTGCGAGGGCCTCCAGCTACTGCAAACAAACTAGATGCATACACTACCACCTTGTGCATATGGCTTATGTAGGTCCTGGGGAATCAAACCTGGGTCCTTTGGCTTTGCAGGCAAGCATCTTAACTGCTAAGCCATCCCTCCAGCCCAAATTTAATTAGTTTTAAAGACTGAATAATATTTTATGATGCAGTACTACTTTTAAATTATAATTATTATAATTATTATTGTAGTATTTTATAGAATTATATAGTAATAGTATATTACTGCTTATTAAAAATAAAAAGTAGTATCATGAGAAGTTATATTTCATAATATTGTATACTTATTACTATTATTTTAATTTTATTATTAGATATATTGATTTCTTTTTTGTTTTGTGTTTTTTTTTTTTTGTTTTGTTTTTCGAGGTAGGATCTTGCTCTAGCCCAGGCTGACTTGGAATTCACTATGCAGTCTCAAGGTGGCCTCAAACTTATGGTGATCCCCCTACCTCTGCCTCCTGAGTGCTGGGATTAAAGGCGTGTGCCACATACCCGGCTGATTTCTTTTTTAATTGAGAACATACTTTGTATGGATACATCATGTGTTGGTACCATCTTTTTCTTCCTCCTTGCCGCCATTCCACTGGGGGACCTCCTCAGTGGGGTTGCTGGTATACCCCATGTGGTTATGCATAGTGGGAGCAGCAGTCAGTTATTGGAGGGAGACAATGCCTTTGGGCATGATGTCACAGCATGTGGCTCTTACAATCTTTTACCCTGCTCTTCCACAAAATTCCCCAAGTCTTGGTGGGTGTGTTTTAAGTCTACTTCAGTGATGAGCTCTTAGGATCCTCTGGATTTCTGCTTTGGTATGTACTGAGTATCCCCAGCGTCTGTCTCCTTCACCCTGGTGCTGCTTGTCAGGCACACTATTGAAGTAGCACTGTTGCTCATCTCCCCACTTCCTCTGTGGTTTCTCCTGGACTTTGGCTGAAATGCAAGGGGGGTGTTTTATCTCCTCAGGTCTTGTTACCTTCTGGAAAAGAAAAACAGATTCTCCGATGGAGAGTGAAGTCAGTATAGGTTAAATTGGATAAGCCTTATTAATTTAGGGAGATTTTGATAATGCATCCTCTCTTTTAGTCAAGGACTAGTAGGCGCTTAACAATGGAGACCATAATCTTCGTCTCCATGGGATCCAGACCTGGTTCCCAGTTGGAGATATGGGTTCCTTTCCACTGAGCAGATCTCTTAGCCAATCAGAAATCCACCGGTTATCCACCAAGGCTGTATGCCACCATTGCAGGAGAGTATGCTTTTTGTCAAGCTTTGTACACTTTAAAATAAGAGATTCCTGGAAACGCTGGTTAGGCTGGTATAATATGTAAGTTAGTTAAAACCATTGGTTTTATTTTCTGTGACTGCAAGGAAGTTGTCCACATGTACTCAGAATATGTAACTTTTTTTTTTTTTTTTCCGAGGTAGGGTCTCACTCTGGCCCAGGCTGACCTGGAATTCACTATGTAGTCTCAGGGTGGCCTCAAACTCATGGTGATCCTCCTACCTGTGCCTCCCAAGTGCTGGGATTAAAGGATTGCACCACCATGCCCTGCTCAGAATATGTAACACTTATAGGTAAAAGTAAGGTCAAGATGAGAGCATCCATTGTTCTTTTGGAATTTTTCAGTAATGGGAATTTATTCTTTCACAGGTATCAAGGTTACATTTATACATACCGAGTATCCCAGACCGAAACAGGTTCTTGGAGTGCTGAGGTATAGCTCCTTTATTTGTTTTTTCTTCTTCTTCTTCTTCTTTGGTTATCAGGGAGGTGTTTTGAAATTTATGTTGGTTTTACAAAACAGCAGCCATATCTTACATTACCAAAGTATTTATCACATTTGAATCACTAAAGCTCGTCTCTAAAATTGCTCATGAACCATTAAGAAGCCTTTAGGAAATTTTGGTTCCAGTCCTGTTCAGCTACTGTGTTGAGTGGTATGACTTTTGGGAAAGACGAAAGCTGCAAGAGCATACCCAACTTTTAGTGCCTGCATGGAATTTTAAGGAACATATGAAATAGATAAAATAATTAAATCACACTTACTTACTGAATGATATTAATTCAAACATTGGTGCTATTGTGTATTAAAAACTATTAGAAAAGTTATTTTCAAATAGTCTATAATATAATTGAGGAACTTTAACATAAAATAAACAATAATATAAGATCTTGGGGCTTTGTTGTCCAGTGCACCCAGGTTCCAAGTCGGCTCTCTCCTCTTTCCCAATATTACTGACTTTTTCACCTTCAGTTTCTTCTCCTGTAAAATAAGCCTACAAATACTCCTTTACTCACAGTACTCATTTTGAGGAGTAAAGGCGCTTTTAACCACAGAGCCTGGCACATAAGCCTGCAATAATAGGAACTACTGATAATTGCTGAACGATATAGTTGTAAATAGTCCAATGTTCAGTTGTCGAAAATAAGACTCAAAGAAAAGAAGATTTCCCAAGTATTCAGATAATCTAGGCTGCTCTGTGTGAGAAGGCAAGACTCTTAGCTGGGACATGTCATTTGGAATATAGAAGAGGGGACATCATAGTGTGTTAAGGTATGTTTTACAAACTCATAGTACTCTTCTATTCTGGGACTTCCTGGGGTTGAATTTGCAGAAGGAGAGAAGGAGGTAAGTGGGTATATTTCTGGGTACCTACCTTGGCTGCAAGTGGGAAGTTCCCTTTTAGCTTGCTTACAAACTAGACTCTGACTAATATTTCTTCAAAAAAAAAAAAAAAGGTTTCTTGTGTCTGAGAATATTTGAAAGCAACTGTACCATTCCAAGAAATGCCTGTAGAGTAAAATCTACTTCAATGTACCAGAGTAGTGTAGTATATCCCATCTTACCAATCATTTAGGTCTCTACAACTAGAATGTTCAAATTCAAATACTTTTGTTGGTTTCCTAATACTTATAACAGTTTATGTTTATAGTGAAAGTACTTCACTGTGATCTTTGGAAACATAAGTGCTAATATCTACTTCTATTAATAATACATTCATTTACAGCACTCTAACATGTAGACAAAAAATTGAAATGACTCTAAGTCTTACAAAAATCAGTGAACAAGAAAGTGCAAATTACAGATTATAAACATCTTAAATTGTTGAGATAGTTTAGGACAAGTTTTAAAGTACATTATTACTTTATTTTTTTAAACTTTTACTTATTCTTTGCAGTGCTAGGTATCAGAATAAGTGCCTTATTTATGCTAGGAAAGTGCTGTACCACTGAGCTATGTCCCACACTCATTTTTTTTTTTTTTTTTTTTTTTTGGTTTTTCAAGGTAGGGTTCCTCTCTAACTCAGACTGACCTGAAATTAACTTTGTAGTCTTGGACTGGCCTCTAATTATAGTAATCCTCTTGCCTCTGCCCCCCAAGTGCTTGGATTAAAGGCGTGCACCACAACACCTGGCTCATTTTTGATTTTTTTAGTTTTTTAATTTCTAATTTATTTATTTATGAGTGAGTGAGAGAGAGAGAGAGAGAGAGCATGCCAGAGCCTCTAGCCACACTGCAAATGAACTCCAGATGCATGTGCCACCACGTGCATCTGGCTTATGTTGGTTCTGGGGAATAGAACCTGGGTCCTTAAGCTTTGCTTGCAAGTGCCTTAACTGCTAAGCCATCTGTTCAGCCCTCATTTTTGATTTTTGATTGCCACATATTCATTGAACATAGTAACAGATTTTTAAAAAATATTTTATTTTTATTTATTTATTTATTTGAGAGAGAGAGGGAGAGAGAGAGAATGGGTGCACCAGGACCTCCAGCCACTGCAAATGAACTTCAGATGCATGTTACCCATTGTACATCTGGCTTACATGTGTCCCGGGGTGTTGAACATGGGTCCTTTGGCTTTGTAGGCAAGTGCTTTAACTGCTTAGCTATCTCTCCAACCCACTAACAGATTTTATAATTTTCATACATGTATATAATGTACTTTGGCCACATTTCCCTTCATGTCTAGCTGTACTTTCCTGACCACATTGTCACTTTTTATCAGGATAATACTATAAAATTACTTAAGGAAAAATCTATACCATTAGTAATCAAAACTAAACTTACTCATTTTTTTTCAAACAACTGTTTGCATCACTGCAGAGGTGATTAAGCAATGAAGAATACCTATGTATAATGTATGTATAATATACCTGATCTATCTATTATCTATGAATATATCTGTATAGGAGTTGGCCAGAAAATAACCCATCTCCCTTAAGATTACCTTTCAGGTACACA
This sequence comes from Dipus sagitta, assembly GCA_036346955.1. Classification (NCBI taxonomy): domain Eukaryota; kingdom Metazoa; phylum Chordata; class Mammalia; order Rodentia; family Dipodidae; genus Dipus; species Dipus sagitta. The sequence continues at coordinate 116,247,931 of CM070776.1, read as the reverse complement.
ATAGAGAATATTTTATGGAAAGGAATTTAGGTTCTTAGAGTTTAACAACAACTTTGTTTTTAAGCTTGCTTCCCTCCCTTAAATAGAACATCATATGCAGAATGTTACATGCTTGTGGTCATTTTAAGGAGGAGAGGGCTTATTGAGCACTAATGTATCCTCATCCTATTTTCTGATTTGATTATATTTATATAAGAATATTGCAATTATCTGCACTAAGAGAGCAGAAGATTGGCATAGATTATGCCCAACTGCAAAACAGGTCAATTTCATTTTCTTGAAATGCATAATGCAGTTTTTTTGTCTACTAACTTTGCCTTCTTACTAAAATGAATCTTAAAATACTGTGTATCCTTAGAGCTCATACCACCTTATTGGAAGGAATTTTTCTAGAGCATGTTGAATACCAATTGTGATCCAAAACATATTTGCATGAATAACTAAGGTGACACTGTGGGAAACACATACTATCTGAGTTCACTGACAGGATAAGAGTTGTCAGTGGAATCATTCTTGTGGTAAATGTTCTTCAAAACGATAGATATTTTAGTTCAGCCCACTGTAGGGAAAATCATGGCAATGGAGCTTCCTCCTCTGAGTAAAGATTGTGATTGAAATCTAGGGAAGTCTGAGACATGTCTTGAGGAATGTGGCTAAACTGAGCCTTCGATCTATTGAGTTATGTAAGACAAGTATCATTTGTATCTTTAGTTTTAGCATGCCATTGCCAAGTGTAACTTAGCTCATAGGTCTCTGGCTAAAATTTTGATGAATTGTCATATAATAATGTATTTTCAGTAGAGCATTGTAAAAAGTGTACTGCTAATTTGGGCTTTTCTGGGTATTTTCTCATCAGGAGATCATTAAATACAAACAATTTGCCCACCAACTTTAGCAAAAAAATCATGAATTAGTTCAGTGATTTGCTAAGGAAACATTGCCACTCAAATTCATGTTCGTCTATCCATCCAGTGCCCTAATTCCTCTATGTTAGCATGGATAACAAAGCGTTAACGCCACTGTCAGTCCCCATAAAAATGATGTATCTGGAAAATAGTTTTACAAGCCACAAGAAATAGCTTAAATGAAGTGTGGTTTGAAATCTTTCCACACTGGGACACAATAGTTTCTCCTCTGGCTAGTGACTTTAGCTTCACTAGAAGCTCTGTGGTTGGGTCATAGTCTGAAAGTGTGGCAGAGATAGTTCTGCTGTTTCTGCTTGGCTGTGTGACCACAGACAAGCTGATTAGTTTACCTTAGGCAAGATAATTACTTTACATGTTTATATCTGTCAAATGAGAATAACCCAAAGAGCCAATAATCATCAATATGTGAGGAAATAGTGAAGGCAAGAGATGGGAAAGTGCTTTAAAAATTAAAACAAAAGTGCTTGAAGGAAGACATTAGGAGATATTTTGTATATATGGCCCATTTTTGCAATTAAGAGATTCTGTCTTTGGGCCAAAGAGCTATTTGGACTTCTGTTAGAATGGCCGTAATATTTTTTTTAATGAGATCTCAATGGAAATTTAGGAAGCTGTTGTGACCATAGGGAGGGAGCTGGGTGGGAATCTGTACTACATCTGCGGAAGTGTATGAGTTGGCACTAATTGAGAGCTACAAAGAATTTCTGCAGTGTCTTCATCAAACACTACTTAGCCCAAAGTAGGCAGCCACTAACAGTAACTTATGGACAGTATGTCATCTCTAGCACACTGCCTAGTTGACAGAAGTCTGCATGCCAACTTTCATGATTCCTCATTAAATGAGAAAAACCAAACAGCTCTTATTTCAAAAAAAAAAAAATCTTCCAGATGGAATATCAGAAAAAAAAAACTTTTAAAAAACAGACTAGTCATTGTCCAATTGCTTGTCGCAGCACTATTTTATTTTATTTAAAATGACAGTTTTGAGCCGATGCCTAAAGCATGGCTCATAAGCTTTCGTGGGAAATTGTCAATCTTGGGCAGTATCTTTTCAAAAGGACTGATGTCAGGGAAGGAATACATTTTAATAGACATCTGAAAATAATGATCTCTTTTAAAACAAACAAACAAAAGCAATCTATAGACTTTCATTTTCATGTCATAGAGTAATCCTTGTCACAGTGTAGTGCTGGCTGTGAGAACAAATTGGGAAGAAAGGAAAGATTCTCAAGAGCAAATTTTATATGAAGGATAAAGCAGGACATACTGTGAGGTACAAGAGTGTGAGCACTAACTAGCCATGCATTGTATGTATCATAGCAGTTACATTTCAATTTCCAAGGTAGTGTTTTATATTGTGAAATGATGACAGAAGGTCAGCTTGTTGCTTGTTGTTGTTTTGGTTCCTCAGGCTTTTTATTAATGGCCTGTAGGATCTGTGCTTTTTCTATGTTTAACTGCATCCCCTCTTTCACTGAATTCATTGTGGGTAATGGCCTGTGTACCCTTAGAGGTTGTAGATGTGTGATGGGTAGCAGGCAGGGAGGGCCGAACTATGAGCAAGAATGTGTACAAACTAATACCACCCTTGGGAGAACTGAAATGACAGCTCATTAGCTCCTCTTGCAGGGAAATTCATCCAAACAAAAAGTAAGCTCTTTTGGAATGTTATTTTCCCTCTCGCTTTATGCTTTCAAATGCTTGAGAAAGTCACACATATGTTACCTCTTTCTAAGCATCCCTCACACATTTTATAGGGCTTTTTGTATCATTATGAGGTAAATAAATAATTTGGTTGGCCTTTTATTTTCCAGACAGCACCCGGGGTACATAAAAGATTTTTCCGGAAAATAAAAAATCTTATTTCAGCATTTCAGAAGCCAGATCAAGGCATTGTAATACCTCTGCAGTATCCAGTTGAGAAGTCCTCGGATAGGAGCACACAAGGTACTTTTTGAGTAGGGCTTATTGTTCATTTTTGAGAATCTGGAAATCCAGGGTCAGGGGTCAACCTAGTCTTAACTATATAAGTACCTGGAACTTCTGTATGAAAAATGCAACAAGAGCCAGGTGTGGTGGTGCACGCCTTTAATCCCAGCACTTGGGAGGCTGAGGTAGGAGGATTGCTATGAGTTTGATGCCACCCTGAGACTACATAGTGAATTCCAGGGCAGCCTGGGCTAGAGAAAGACCCTGCCTTGAAGAAAAAGGCAACAAGAAAGTAGAGGTTAGCTATGTGCTATAGCCTCAATATGTTTTAATAACACTATAAAAATGTAAAAAATTTCTGAGGCCACTATATTTTAATACCTCTCGTTCTGTCTTATTCTCCCTAGTCTTCCCCCCTCCTTTTTTTGGTTTTTCGAGGTAGGGTCTCACTCTAGCCCAGGCTGACCTGGAACTCACTATGTAGTCTCAGGGTGGCCTTGAACTCACAGCGATCCTCTACCTCTGCCTCCCAAGTGCTGGGATTAAAGGTGTGTGCCACCAAGCCTGGCCCTAGTCCCTTTTGGAGATACATACATGACACCATTTTACTTCACTAACCCAGGCACAAAAAAATTTGGAAGATGGGATAATTCAGAGAACACCTGGGTTGTCCTTTATCTTTTGTTTATTAAACTATTTCTTTCCCTTCAAGGAATGAAAGGCAAAAATTGGCCTAGTCTATTTCATTATTATTTCTGATTTGGTGATGCTTGAATGAATGAAATTTTAGTATAGTGGAGAATATTAGATGTGTCAGGTTTTTTGTTCTACTGGCAAACTGTTTTAGTGCTGGTATCATGCTAAAGGGTAAATACCAGCCTATGCCTATAACTGTCTATTTTTCTTATTTTACTTTTTTTTTTGAGGTAGGGTTTCACTCTAGTCCAGGCTGACTTGAAATTCACTATGGAGTCTCAGGGTGGCCTTGAACTCACAGTGATCCTCCTACTTCTGCCTCCTAAGTGCTGGGATTAAAGGCATGCACCACCACACCTGGCTAACTGTCTGGTTTTCTATTAAAAGAGGTTAATAATTTGTTTCTAGTGAGATGATATGCCTTGACTTATATAATTAGTATTTTTGATAAAAATAAGTTTTTATGTTCTTTGACAGGGATCTAGGCTCAGGAATGGAACCCAATTAGTTAACTAAATTAATGAATAGCTAGCCTTTACAATAGAGCTTTCAATTTACAAAATAGCTTTTTTTGTTCTGTCAAACATTCCAATTCTTTTTAAAAAATTTTATTTGTTTATTTGAGAGTTCAAGAGAGAAAGAGATAGAGAGATAGAAAGAGATAGAGAGAGATAGAGAGAGAATGGGCATGTCAGGGCCTCCAGCTTCTGCAAATGAATTCCAGACGCATGCACCACCTTGTGCATCTGGCTTACATGGGTCCTGGGGAATTGAACTGAGGTCCTTTGGCTTTGCAGGCAAATGCCTTAACTGCTAAGCTATCTCTTGTGATTCAGTATTAGGTAATAGTTGCTCAAGGTATATCATTGTCATGCCTCATCTTGAATTTCATATTCAAGCTTACAACTTTGTGTTAACATGTAGTTTTAATATTGTGTAAACTTATCTCTACTTGATTTCTTTTGCTATACTTTTATTTAGGAAGAAGAGATTCTGATGTCTGCCTGAAAGCACCATGAAGAAGAATAAAACACATTGTACTTTATTTTCAATAATTTAAACATATGCAAAGTCTTACATATTGTAGATAATACAGCCCAGCAAGCTCTAAATGCATTTCTAACTCCATCACATTACTACCATGGAAGCATGTAGCCTGATGTTAAAGCTGAAATGAACATTGAAGATAATGAAGTGCTTTAAAGTAAGGATTGGAGAAAAATAATCCCTGAGGGTATTTTTAGTTACTATATTTACCAATGGGACATAATTTAAAGCACAATGAATACTTTGTAAAAGACTAGGGTCAATTCTTGCCAAATGTAAACAAAAATAATCTTCAGGGTTTTTTTGTCTAAACCTTAATGTTAGTGAACTATTTGATAGTGACTTATTAAGATTTTTGCTTGGATGTATTGTGGGAAGGTATTCATGTGCAGTTGCCTCTTAGCCATGGTGTCACAGGCTCCTTTGGATTTGTGAAGCTATATGCTCAAACAAGTACGAGATAAAGAGTGAAGTGTATTTGTCTCTGAGAGCAACCTTCTTGCCTAGAGTCCTACTGCTGGACAGTCAAATCCATAGATCAGCCAGCTGGGTTTGGTGGCACACACTTGTAATCCCAGTGTTTGGGTGGTAGAAGCAGAAAGATCTGGAGTTCAAGGTCATCCTCAGTTACATTACATCCTGTCTCTAGACAAAACCAACAAAAGTCCACGGACTGGGCTGGAGAGATGGCTTAGTGGTTAAGGTATTGATCTGCAAAGGCTAACAACCTGGGTTTGATTCCCCAGTACCTATATAAAGTCAAATGTACAAAGTGGCACATACATCTGGAGTTCGTTTGCAGCCTCTAGATACTTGGTGTGCCCATTCTTTCCATCTCTCACTGCTTGCAAATAAATAAATAAATAAATAAGTAAAATTCCACAGACTGATCTGGAGTTTACAATTCTATAATGTAAGATACACTTTAAATGCTTCTTGTATTTTATGCTACAGGTTTTACAATTATGCAAGATCCTGTGAAAGGAGTTTACTTCTTGTCATTTATCTGCTCCAATTCCTCCTTCATGTGTGTCTGTGCAAATGTGGAGAGATCAGAGGCCAACCTCAGGTGTTTTCAGGAATGCTGCTACCTTCCTCCCTTCTCTTCCCTCACACAAAGCCTCCCTCCCTTCCTCCCTTTCTTCCTTCCTTAACTGGATCATTTATTTGCCTGGAGCTCACTAATTCTGTTATCATGGTTGGCCAACAAGCCCTAGGGATCTTTGTGTCTCTCCCTCCTCAGTGCCCAATTACAAGTACATGCTATCATGGCCATATTCTGTGTGTGTGTGTGTGAGAGAGAGAGAGTTCTGGGGTAGAATTCAGGTCCTCATGCTTGCTAGACAAGCACTTAACTGAATGAGCTACCTTCCTAGCCTATCACTTGTTTCTATAACAAGTTCAACTTCATTTGGAAGGGAATCTTCAGCAGCTGTGGTCCATGGCTAAAAGATTTATAACTAGGTAACTCTATAAGAACATTGGAAAGCTTATGGTTACATTACTTTTTAGCATTTTTGAGCCATTGAAACCTAAATACAGGTTAGAATTGTATGCTCTATTTTCTTTTCGCATTTGTTTTTTTGTGACTGTGGTGATTTATCATATGCCAAGTTGCTTTGGGGATCTTAGAATTCATTGACTCCATGAACATAACAGGGAACTACAGAGAAGAGAAATAAAACCAGCTGTTTCTTGACCTAAGGCAGTTTATTGTTCAGTTAGATAAGAAAACAGTAATAATAAGGGACAATAAAAATAAAATTAAAAGAACAAGACAACAATAAGTGAAGTTCCCAGTGTGTATTTAAATCTGCTTTTAGGGGCAGAATGAGTCCCTCTGGTCCATAATCCATGCAGAGAAAAGGGATAAATTTCACTATACCCTAATATATTGGATTTCAACATGAATGTTGTGAGCGTGGTTAAGAATGAACAAACTGGGGCTGGAGATATCACTTAACAGTTAAGGCGCTTGTCAGCAAAGCCAAAGGACCCAGGTTTGATTCCCCAGTATCCACATAAACCATATGCACAAGGTGGCTCATGTGTCTGGAGTTCATTTCCAGTGGCTAGAGGCCCTAACATGCCCATTCTCTCTACTTCTCTTTCTCTCTCTCTTGCTCGCTCTCTATAATAAATAAATACATAAAATGTTTAAAAATCAGAATGAGCAAACTCATGAGAGACAGAGCTACTCTTTATCACTGATACCATGAGATGCAAAGGTAAAGCATAGTTACCGTGAGGTATTGTGGGCAGCTTACCATTCTTGAAGAAATAGCATCACTATCTTATAAAGGAATTTTAAAAAATCTGCTTTCATAATTAAAAGGTATATGTTCAAATACTTTTTAATTACTTATAGTTTGAGTTTAAATTTTAGTGTAAGTAACTAACTTTTACCTCTATGAAATTGGCTCATTCAGGAATAATCCTAAATATATGAGTGATGTTTGCATCTATCTTTCCCTAAATGATTTCTGTAATCATTAGTGGCCTTTCACATTGCAAGAAAGTATCTAAAAGTTTTCTTTACCTAATTGGTCTTAAATGATTCCTTTAATATATATAGAAATAGAAGCTGTTAATAAACTAAAGCACCAATGAAGACTTTCTTATCTTGTTGGAGTCATTCCCTGGAAAAGGCAAGTGCTTTTCTGATTTCACTGTTGTCAGACTTTCTAGTTGATGAGGCTCTTCCATCTTTACTTAGCAGGTTCACTTCACTTTTTTTTTTTTTTTTTACCATGAACATCTTTGTTATTTCCTAGTATGTAATAATGTCCACTATTTCATAAAGATCACATCCTTGCCATGCGTAAAATATTGTTATGCTATGTACATCTGTAAGATGCTGAGTCAAAGTAGAAAAATGCATATATTTCCAGGCATACATTTCTCTTTGGAAAAGTGTGTCAGCAAGCCCACAAGAAGCATGACGGCTTATCAAATACTTGTTTATTTCTTCTGAAATGCTTTTTTGGAGTGATAAGGTCAATAGCGAGAGACAAGCTTAGGCATTTGACTAGTTTGCACAGGGAAGCTTGTGGTAGTCCCCAGGTGGAATAAATCTACAAAGGAAAATTCTGAGTAAGTAATCTTGTATATAAATAAAGACCTGGGTTTAACATATTCTTTGGGGTAGAATAGAGAGCTTAAAAATATGAGAAACATCTTAAAGTCTGTTAAGAATGTTTCAACATCAGCTTATGTTTTATTTTATGTACTTATGGAGCTCAGAATCTAAAATCTAACAATAATGGAACCCATATTTGCTCTCGAGCATTTCAAGTTTATATAAGGTCTGGTTTTCCTACGAGGGGTGTTATAAATTCAGTTCATATGCATGTATGTGCTATATTTGAGTTAATACATATCAGTTATATGTACATATAATAAACCAATATAAAATCAAAAAGGCATGTTTGTTTTGAGGTAGGGTCTTGCTCTAGCCCAGGCTGACCTGGAATTCACTATGTAGTCTCAGGCTGGCTTGGAACTCACAGTGATTCTCCTACCTTTGATTCCTGGGTGTTGGGTTCAAAGGTCTGTGCCACCATGCCCAGCAGAAGGAATGGGTGCCCCAGAGCCTTCAGACTCTGTACGTGAACACCAGATGCATGTGCCACCTTGTGCGTATGGCTTTACATGGGTACTGGGGAATTAAACTCAGGTCGTTAGGCTTTGCAGGCAAGCACTATAACTGCTAAGCAATCTCTCCAGCCTGACTACTATTTTTGTTGTTGTTGTTGTTGTTGAGGTAGGGTCCCACTGTAGCCCAGGCTGACCTGAAATTTACTATGTAGTCTCAGGCTCATCCTGAACTCATAGGGCTCCTCCTACCTCTGCCTCCCAAGTGCTGGGATTAAAGGTGTGAGCCACCACGTCCAGCAGTAGGGCATTTTGAAGTTCTGTAAATCACAAGTTTCAGTATGGAGTGGTTTGCAGTATATGTGTCACACTAATATCAAGTCAAATTCCTGAAGTTCTATTGGCTAGCATCCTCAGTGTCACTTAGAAATGTCTTTATATGCAAAACAAGTGACAAATGGCAGTTGTCATTACCTATGGTGTAGGGCTTATGAGGCACTGTTGTTTCTTTTGGGTCTTTTATAATTGTCACCCTAACCCCTAAACATCCATGTTTTTTTCTTAGCCATAGTATTTGAGCACCTTTGTCTCAGCCTGATATCATCCCCTTTTATGCAATTTAAACATTTCTTTATTATAGAGAAAGACACCAAAAGGAGAGAGCAAAGCCTCTAAAAAGTTACAGCCTTGGAGGTATTTATAATCACTGCTGCTGCTCTTCCTTGCTCACTAAGTGGTTGTTCCCATCAGAGATCTTATTTGTATGAAAAATAAAAACCAGGAGACTTCAATAGTGGTATGTCTGCTATGGGAAAAACCAAGTGCTCTCTAATTGGACTGGAGGCCTGCTCCATGGGAGGGAATACATCTCTGATACTGAACACCTACATTTAACCTGTTTTTCAGTCATGAGCCCTAGGGGTGTAACATCTGCTGCTGTCTGGCTAAATGCATATACTATGATCACCAAATTGCCCAATGACCACTTCTCTTAATGTTCATACCCATATATTAATGCTACTCTCACTTTTGGTAGAGAACCTTCTCTTTTCATATGGCAGTGACCTTGGGATGACACAGAGGGCATCATGGTGCTGAGAAGTAACAGGAGTGCTCAGCACTGAAATATCTCTATCACATCTTCCAAGGCCCAGGGTCCATTGTAGAAGAGGTGGCAGAAAAAGCCAAAGGCAGGGTAGGACTCCTTACAACGTGCTCCTCGAGTTGCAAAATGGCCTGGATATGCATGACCTCACAGTGCCTGACACTACCTACACAAGACCATCATAATAGGAGGAAAAGATCATGACATCAAAATAAAAGAGAGACTGATTGAGAGGGGGAGGGTATATGATGGAGAGTGGGATTTCAAAGGGGCAAGTTGGGGGAGGGAGGGAATTACCATGGGTTATTGTCTACAATTACGGAAATTGTCAAAAAAAAAAAATAAATTAAAAAAAACCAAGAGACTTCTGTCTTAAATTAGTACCTTTTTGATTTCTGCACCTATATTTTCAAAGTGACATAGTTTTAATTGTTCCTTCTCAAGAAGGCACTTTTTCTATCTCAGGTGACTTGAGAATGCAGCTTGGCGCATGAATAAAATGAGACACAGTATTCATTTGCAATTTTATTTTTTAAAAATGAAATATTCAAAGTACTTTTCTTTCAAATATCGACACATAATGTTTAACTTTAAATATTTACAGCATGTTGTTGTGATGCTCTTGTAGAAAAGTGCATGCTTCTGGCTTGAAAGCCAGAGCAAAATGCAAAAGACCATTTAATTGCAGCCAGAGAACATGAACCTGTACAGTATCCAGTCACTTGTCAGCACAGGAGAGCAGGAATACAAAATTGGAACCTATTGTTTCCTAGCAACATGGCTCAGGCCATTATAACACAATTTCCAGTATGATTAGAACCTCTAACTGTTGTTATATAGAAACTGAAAATCTTGGCATACACTGTAAACATCTTTACTTTTCATGAGAAAGTAAGCAGCTAAAAAGAGTATTTTTTTTTTTTATCTGAAGTAAAGGCTGTACTTCTCCTTTCCACCTTCTATCTTACTGATGCTTTTGCCAGAAGAACAGTAAAGATTTAGACATTGTCATGGTTTATACAAGGAAAATATTTCTCAAGGACACAATCTGATATACTAACATTTATTTAAGAGGTTAAAGTCCACCACTAAATCTAAGGAAAGATTTTTAACTGCCAAACACATTTCCTTTGACAAATAATGTAAGGTGACAACTGCCAAGACAAAATTCACAGCAAGTTTAACTCTAAGTATGTTCAATTACTCTTTAGGAAGTAATTTCTTCTTACACACAGTAGTATATTTGGTCCTTAATAGCTTTCACATGAAGGACACACTGAAAAAATTGTCACTATTTTGTGGTTGAATTTTTTTTTTTGCTTGTTTTCTGGTTTTCTTGTTTTGCTTTCCTTTTTTTGTCTTTTATTTTTTGCTCTTTTTTTGTTTTTGTTTTCTTTGCAGAATAAAGAACCTTACAAGAAGGCTGTGGAAGAGCAGTCTGAGATCTGAAGTACTAGTCAGGTCAGCTACGTGTATAAGAGTTCCTCCCAGAAAACAAGAATGTTGCATCCAATCTACAGCTGTATGTTTTCCCACCAGCTAGAATACACTCCTTCCGAATTTTTGTTTTAAAACTTCATTACTGTACTTATACTTTCATTACTATTCTAAATTGCTGTTATACAAACACATCTGTATAAATGCAAAAACTTTTCCTTAACTCTCAGGTGATCTTATAGTGAGGCCTGGTCTAATTAGAAAACATAGTTTGAAAAAAAAAACCAGAAATAACATCATGGAATGTCTTAAACTGTATTTTGATTAAAAAGGAAAGTCTAATGAAAGGTATAAATTAATTTCCTACCTCACTATGTAGGTAGCATGTGAATCCCAAGTTATAAATTGTCAAGTTTTCATAGATTTGGCTATGTGGTATATATTATATTATATTATATGTATGTAGTTTATATATTATAGATCTCCTAGATAAAGTGACAATAAATGACACACTTGTTTTATACATTATATTTTTGGGTTAAAAATAAAGCACACTTATTTCTATGGTGTTTTGTTGAAAGTGTGAATTGAGTTTTATTTCCCTTTACTTCAAGAATCATGCTTCTAATCAATAATGATTAGGATGACAACTAAAATAAATGTATCTAAGTATCTTTTAAACTTTGAACTTTTCAGCTTATTTGGATTTCTAGACTGTAGTGCAACAGCGGAAGCAAAATAAAATGATAAAGCACAAATGAAATGATCCTAAGAGGGGGGGGGGAACAATCACAGAGTATTTCCTGCCTCCAGCCCAGTGTGTTCTTCACAGAAAGTGCTTTTTCATGTTAACTGAGTTGAAAAGTATAGGACTGTATAATGTCAGCCACCTGTCTTATGGATGTGAGAAATGCAGGTATTTCTCTTCAAACACTTTTATTGTCATCAGGAAATACAAATGAATTATATTATTAATTTAAGCTTCATAACTAAATGTTTAGTATACTCAATGTCTCTTATCTTCTGATTAAGAAGTGCCAAAATGGTTCTCTTAGATTTATGATTCAGTCATAACCTTTTGGTATTTTTCCCTAAAACTTTAGGAATTATAAAAAGAACAATAATAGTTCAAGACAGTATTAAAACCACAGCTATAAGTGATTAAAAAGTGCATTTCCTGGATATAATACAAATATAACTTTAAGAAACAAAAGGCACAAACTAACTAAATACGTATTACAAACTAGAAATGCACATTTCAAGGTAATTACTATTAAGAAAAAGCTTTGAATATTTGTTTCTTATGGATATTTAAAGCAGTTTGAAAATGATACATTATTACTGAATTTGCAAAAAAGTAGAATCACTTAAAATATAAGCAAAATAGACTCTAATATTAACACCTTGGATTAGTGATAAAATACATCATCACATTTACGAATGCACTTTTATATACAGTTTAATTATTTTCCCATTGATGTAAAAGAACATCAGTGGTTCTGGGAACTTAAGGTCTCTTTTTAGGTTAGCATGGAGGTATTCAAATTTTCAACAAGTTTGTGAATAATTCCAGAATTTCATATAACATAGATCTGATTCAGGAAATACCCAATAATATGAACTTAGTTTGGATTAGCAATGTTTTGAGCTGGTGTGCTTCCAACTACAAAGAAAGGTGATAAGTTTATCATGAATTCTCATTTCTCTCTCTACCTATCTCTGTCTCTCTGCTGTGTAAGAATGTGATAATCCAAACCTGAAGGTTTTAAAAAATAAAATCTTTGAATTTACCCTCCCTTGCTGTCTACTGGGGTCATTTCCTCTTTCTTGATTTTTATGTACTGAGTCAGAGTCTTTAAAAGTCTTAACATGAGCATGGACTCTGACTTTGCATATGTCCAGTGAATCTGTCATGACAAAGCAAGTCAATGATTCCATACTCCATTTAGGTAGCAGTAGCCTAAGAAAGAATGTAAATGAACATTTCATCATAAATTCTCCTTCAGACGTGGCAAGTGTCTACACTTGGTGATGACAGTACAGAGGCTGGCTGAGGGCAATTTGCTACTGGTCGTGCTATGCTGCCATGGATTTTCACATGTGGTAACTTCAGTTACACAGCATTTTAAAAGCTGTCTCTTTGTTATTGGGCACATATCTCTCAGCTCACCAAGGGGCTTCTTTTACTGCAGGATTCATAGAGATTGAAAAAAATGCAGCTTATATTAACACTAATCCTGACCTTTCTCCAAATTTTGAGCAATGATGGAACAAAATAACCCATCCTGAAAACAGCTATTTTCCTAGGCAGAAGTGATGATTAAATAAAAATAAAAAATAGAGAACTAAAATAACCACACAAATGATGTTAAAACCTAGGCTGTCTATAATTAGCTGAAATGTTTTAAGTTGGAAAGTGTTCACTTAATTCATTTTTTTCTTAATATGGCGGGGAGAGAGGTTCAATACATAATTATACATTTGAAAGATGAATCTAAGAGAGATGAAATGATATGACAGCAACTACTATTATGTTGCCTTTGGTCTTCCCTTTGGTACTTTCCTTTTCCTTTATACTTGGTCTTTTTTTTAAGGTATTGGCTCTTATGAATTTCTGCAGTAGAAGTTAATGTGTTTATTAGCATCCAGGCATGTATGCCTGCTAAAGCCTCTTGTATTGTACCAGAATCATAAGTTTTTGGTAAATCACCTTTCATGTGCACAAAACCATTGGATTAGTGTATAAATATTGAATTGCTAATGTGAAACTATGACCAAAACACACTCTATATATAAATGAGAAATTCCTACCCAGGTTAATAAAAGCTATGTTTACATGACGCCAATACAGCTGGACAATTTGGTTAAAAAATTGAATCAAAACAGGTTTTATGAGAGAAGTCACATTGACCAGCTGCTTTGGTATCATGTGCACACAAGCAAATAGTGGCTCTTCGGTTTGCTTACCACAACCACAGGGAGGCGGGGTAAACAGAATCCAGCCACCACACGCCAAAACACAGCACAACAACATGGTATTTACTTTAACAAGCAAGGAGGAATAACCAGGAAGGGAGGGAAAATGGGTCCTGACTCTAGGAGATGGTCATTGAAGACATTTTACACTTCTTTTTAAGTTGCCTAGAACAGATCTGGAAAATGTGAGGGGTTTGGCAGTTTTCTGAGAAGCAAGGTTCAGATACTATTGCACCACTTTTTCAAGTAGCCCATAAGTTCTGCCAATAATTAGATATGAAAACTGGTGTCACAATAGAAACAGGAAACCTTGGGTTCTTTCTGTGTAGTTGAACATATGCACGGCTCAACAAACTTCAAGTGGTGCTTTCTGAAAGCTTTTTTGTTAGTTGAGTTCAGCTTGTGTTCTTTTGAATACTGCCACAAAGAACTAAAAACTCTGTCATTTCTTAAAGAGTTTAAACAAACAATATTAAAATACCATCTTCTGTCACATTGAAAGGCAGTTGGATATGTTTTTCCTCCATATTTACATATACAGAGTTCTGATCTAGAAAATCAATACATAAACCATTTTTTTGTGTTAAAAACAGGCAGTCTTTGGTGACGCAAAGGCAGAGATTTTTTTGTTACCTCCTGCCTATTTCGCTCTGTCTCATAAAGTGAATATTGTTGGCACTGTCAGAAAGTTCTAAATACTGCTCAACAGACAACACAAAATACCCATCATAACCTTGTACCCTCCCAGTGCTCAAGAGCTGCTGCTTCTCCCCCTCTGTCCATGCCCGAATCCCTTCTTCCCCTTCTTGCAGTCTTCTTTGTTCCTTAGTCCAGGCCTGGGCCACAGCACGCTGTCTTGCAATCTCCAACACGTGATTCTTTTCCTCTTCTATGGTTGTCCCATACCGGATGTTGAAACACAGGGCTCCATGCTGCAGCTGAATATCTGCAAACCGTCTAGTCCTCCCATTCAACACTGAAGTCATCTGGGACACAGTGACATTGACACCATTCTCCAGAATCCGCCTCCCCCCAGTGTTTCCGATGAGTACCAGGTCTTCCTCCAGGGACCCAAGCTTAATAAAGTAGTGAGTGTCCCTCCCCTCTATGGTAAAATGTAGGTTTTCCAGATAATGAGCATTATTGAGAATGGCAGCAAGCCGCCTGCTATCTTCATTGGCTACTCCTATAATATCAGCTGTTACGGTGCCATCCTTGATGGCAAATTTTATACCTTTTCCAAAGACGGAAGGGACAGCAGCAAACCTTGGTTGCTTCCCTCCTTCAAGGCACCGCCCCTCATGATATCGGGGAGTCATAGGAAGTTGATCCAAGGAAATAAAATTCCTCAGCTGTTTCTGGAGCTCACACTGAATACCCAGGATCGTCTAGGAAAGAAGAAGACACAAGGTAAATGTAGCACCTGCCCCAAGCATGTGGCAGGTCAGACAACTGGCACATGCTTGGGGACGAGTGAAAGAACAAGCTGGCAAGGGTGTTGTTTTTCTTCTATGTTGCCACCAAGTTGTTTTTTTAGAAAAACAAGCCCAAGCTTCAATCTCTACATTCAAGATTGTGCACAGTTTAACAGGTGGCTGATGACTTAAGTAGCCTTGCATCTTGGTTTAGGGGAGTGTAAGAAAGTACGCTCAGATTTGATAGCATAGCATTTCATAGCTTGAAGGAGCTTTAAATGGGTTCAGCTTTCCACAAAACACAGAGATTGTATTTTCCTCAATTTAACTGACACTGATTAATTGTCATTATTGCATGTGGAGAAATAAATTAGGCACAGCGAGGTGGAAAAGAATGTATAAGGCTTACTTTCTGCTTTTGACCACTTAAGACATTATAAATAATGATGGATATATATGCAGACATACACTCATATTTTTATGTGTACTTAAAGTATTTTATTTGGACAATTTTCAAATAAACTAAGAAATAAAGAGAAATGGACCATGAGTCAAGATAGGAGACCACAGCTGGGCGTGGTGGCGCACGCCTTTAATCCCAGCACTGGGAGGCAGAGGTAGGAGGATCGCTGTGAGTTTGAGGCCACCATGGCCTAGAGTGAGACCCTACCCCGAAAAACCCAAAATAATAAACTAAACTAAACTAAAATAAAATAAAATAAAAGATAGGAGACCACAAAAGGCAAACAAGAGGTGAGGAGAAGGGGAAAAAGACAAAAGGAAAGATGAAAGAGAGAAGAAAGGAGACAATGTTAGGAGAGAGGGCACAAGGGGGAGGGGGAAAGGGTAAAGAAAGGAAGGAAAAGAAAAGAAATGCTTTAAACACCATAATGAAACTTAATTTTTTGGATGCTGATAAAAAAGACAAAAAGCCAATGAATCTCCTTGTATCCAGAAATTTTTAACATTTTCACAACCTTTAAAAAAGGCTTTTAATTTTAAAAACCATTTATGTATAAGATGTTTTAAAAAGGAACAAGTCTATAATATCTATTTGGAATTTCCTCTCCCTTGTAACTTTTTGAATTTGTCCCCAAATTTCAGTCTTATGTTGTTAAGTACATTTTTTACAAATGTAGACATTCTTATTACTTTCTCATTTTTATTTATATCTCATACTCCTTATGAAATGATCTGCTAAGCCTTGGATATTTTGCTCTTCCTGTGATTTTTTTAGGGACCTTTCTTCCTATAAAATTTATTAACTATTTATTGCGGTTGTATATTTAATCAAAAGAATTTTATTTTTTTCTCATGTTTTTAAGGTGCCATCCCCCAAATTATTTAACAGTTTGAACTTTGATGCTTTCCTGTCTCTTCTGAGCAATTTTCTCTGCATAGAATCCATTGTTGCATTTGCTAGCCCATTTCAGAATGCCACGTGTTCAGTTCCTCTCTGCTCTTACTGAGCTATGGCAGCTTCCGTCAAGTAACCTGCTGGATTTTTCTTTTCCTAAAGCTCTTTTTTCAAGATCTTTTTCTCATGGAAGCCACCTCATAAATCATGCATCTCTTAGTGAATATTAAAAGATTAAAAAATAATTAAGCACACACCCACATATAATTTCCTTGTATTCGATGCTCTTCTGTCTTTGTTGTTCAGCAAAACAGAGATGATAAAACTTTTACTAACCTTCCCAGGATCCCACTCTTGAGTTTTTGTCTGAAGCTGAAGAAGCTCATAAGTTAGTTCCAAACTTTCTAACTCGGGTTTGGGAAATCCAGGTAGGACATTGTGTAACTGGAAACCGAACAGCTCCAGCCAACTTCCAATGTCTGTGAGACATAAAATTTAAAAGAAACAAACAAACAAAAAAAAACATTCAAAAGTTTGTTTAAACTTAAAATATGTGCTCCTTCCTTCAGTGTTTACATAATAAGAAGGCAGCATAACAGCCTCCCCTTTGTGATTCACATTAAAACACATGATCTTCCCCACTACAGGGGACACTTTTGCTTTGTGGACAAATCTCAGAAATAGGCTGTCTACTACAATGAAACTGTTAATGTGGTATTGGTTTTAAGACCCCCTTAGACTATGCTACTGGATTTATTTCATGCAACATAATCCTGATTTTTATCTTTCAGGAAATTACTTCTACAACCTTAGAAGAATGAAAAAGAAATAGAAACAGCTTAAATGGGGAAAAAATTCACTGGATATAACAGCATAATGTTTGATGGGAATTTGCACATTTTGTTTACTCTAGAAAACAAAGAGAATGAATACACAATAGCTTGTGGTAGGAAGAAGGAACATATTTATAAAGGCATTAAGATTCTGTGATACAATAGCCAGAGTTAGACCAGGTTTAGATTAATTTTATACAATTTAAATACCTGTGGTATACTTTGCAACATCTTGAATTTTGCCAACTGGGTAGTTATTTTCAAAGGAGTAGAGGTTGAATGGTTGTGGAAGGAGGTTCAACTGTTTCCATATGTGATGATTAGGCGTCGTCCATCTACCAGCAACAACATCATAATCTCTTTGCCCTAGATGCACTAATTTAGTGAGGAAATCATAGAGTCCTCCATGAAAACCAATGATGACTTGAAAGTCAGGGTAAGTGTCATGATAGATATCGCCATAAGGTGTGTACAATATCTCTTTTATGACCTGACCTCGACTGCTGAACACAGCTAGTGGGGTACCAGTGTTATCACAGGCTACATAATATTCTTCACCACTGCTTAGCTCCATGGCAATAAGGTGACCTTGAAGATCATAATACAGAGATGTAATCTCTGAGCTTGTGTGGTTGTACAGATGAGTAACTCTTATAGGGTTGGCAAGGTCTGCATAAAAGAATTGGAGATGTTGCCCCAGGCTGGATTTACTGGCAACGCGTCGCCCAAGCCCATCATAGTAATACTGTACAGTCCAGCCAGAAACCTTATTGTAGGCTTTCTGCAGCAGACCATTAGAGCTATACTCAAATATGTCATTTCCCCTCTGCCTTAGAAAGCCATCTTCATCCATTTTGTACTGAATTTCTCCTAGTCTGGTGATGCGGTCTCGGAGGTCATATCGGAGAGGAGTAAGACGGGCACTATTCCCATGGCTCAAGAGGTTGATGTTTCCATTCAGGTCATAACTATAACGCCACTGGGTTTTGTCATTTACAGATACAGTTTGAAGTTGCCCATCTGCATCATATTCATAGAAGTACCTTGTTATATTGGCATCTACTCCTACCCTTATATCGCATATAACCATACGGCCCATATTATCATACTGAATAGTCATCCAGTAGGCAATTGCCTTTAGGATTTCATACTGGACTTCAATGACTTGTCCATTGGCACTGAAGATCTTGGTGTGCTTCATCACTGTAGTAGTTATGACCTGATTTAAGTCATAATTAATTACACTGAATTTTCCAAACTGCTCTGTTCTACCAGAGACATCAACATATCGGTACAGGTCTATGGGCAAAGGGGTCTCATTGATCACAGCTTGCATGCTGGTAACACGGAAGTTGTTGTAACTGTAGTCAAACCGTGCATTCACAAGGCCTTCTTCACTGAATCTAAAAATCTGTCGTCCAATAAGAGGTCCTGTAGGAACCAAAATAAAAATTATGAGAAAAGGCCAGGTGATAAGGGTAAAGCTATTTGAAAGGTCCAGCATCACTTTATTAAGTATTGATACTTTACACTTAAAATAAGATACTATTTTTTGACACCTGATGTCTGACACCTAGGCATGCCCATATCTATCCATCTATGTCTATATATCTCAACCTGTATCGATATTTGTGTGTGTTTCTGTAGTGCTAGTCACTAGACATGGAAAAATAATGTATAGCATAGTTACAGAGCAATTTACTTATAGAAACTACAGAAGTAATAACCCATCCAGTAGCCTTGGGGGGATGAAAGTGATATTATGAACATGCTTTCTTGCTACAATCACTGGCAAAAAAATGACTTCATTTCATTTAACCTTTGCTACAAAGTCAGGTGGTTAGGTTCTCACAACATCCAGTATTAAAGAAACTGGATCAGAGCACATGATGAAATGAATTCAAAAGTTCTGATTTCTGCCATCACTGAGGATTATGGAGGCTACACAAGGCTTGAGCTAGTTTCAGAGATTCATATATTGTAGGTGCAACTTTGGGATGATATGAGGGTAAATTGGAATCATTATAGGGTTAGGCTAAGTATTTAGGTTGTCACTTTTTTTGAGATCTGAAAGAAAGAAGTGCACTATATGTTTTTAAGAAATCAGTTCTTAGGTAGATTATAATAAGTTCAAAATTTAGAGTGGAAGATAATTTGATAAGTGAAACAAAGGTTTGTTTAATCAAACATACATACAGAGGTTAACACTTCTGAGTGTGGATTAGAAAAACTTGTCTCCAAAAGATTATGGATGTTGATGTACAATGTCAGCAACCCTTTCATCACAAACCTGTTTGTCTGTATCTGATGGTACAGATGAATCCATCATGCATCAGGTGTATTGTCTTAATCACTCCAGAAGACTCTTCATATGTTAAAGTGACCTGAGTGGTGTCATAGAGGATCTCAGACAGCCTTGCTTGCTTTGTGTACTTGTATAAAACTCTGCGCCCTGTCCCCAGATGCAGAGTCTGTAGCAGTCGGCCATCTCGACTATAGTCTTGGATAAAAGAAGTGCTACTGTCTGGTGGAGTGTAGATATTCCGGTAGTAGCCCACTGAAAGCATGGTTTGTAAGCTGTGGCGCACCATGCTAGGCATGGTGACTGACAGCAGACAATCTGATTGGTCATACTCAAAGATGTAACGTCGCTGGCTATGTAAGAGAAGCATCACAGACTGCAACGAGACAAAGACAAAATACCATACCATGGATACCACTAAAGATAAGTTAATAGAAAAACGCATTCATCCATCCAACACAAATTTATTGAGTACTTACTATGTGTCAAGCAATGTGGTAAAACCTACTGGGCATATTAGTACACAATAATGGTGTCTCTATGTATGGATCTTATAGTTTAGGGAAGGAGGAAGAAAGTACAGAGTACTAATGGAAAGTGAAGGAAGAAGAGTTAACTCAGACTTACGAGGTCAGAGAAGACTTCCTGGGAAAAGTGACATTGGAGTTGAGACCTAAAGGATGACTAGGGCTTGGCTTGGTGAAGGCAGGGAAATGTAGAGTGCAGAAGGAGAGAGAACTCCTGGCAAATGACCCAGCATTAGAAGGGCCTGCATCTGAAGGAAACTTACGTGTGTGTGTGTGTGTGTGTGTGTGTGTGTGTGTGTTTCAGAGGCCGGGAGGAATTCTGCGTGTCCACAGCGTATGTGTGTTGGGGTTGCTTGCAGTGAATGGTAAGAGATGAGTAAAGCTTGGCAGCTGAATATAGATCATGCTGGGGTTTTTAAGCCAAGCTAAGGAGTTAGGACTTAAGCATGTTGGCAACTGGGAGTCATCATAAGGTTTTAAATAAGCTGAGGGATAGGAAGAGGTGGGAGGAATAGTCAAGTTGGTATTTTAGAAAGGTCATTGTTGCTTCAATGTGGAGATGGATTGGAGGGAGGTAAAATGAAGACAGGGTATGCTACACATTAACTTTTCGCCACCAAAGAGTATTGATTTCACAAATAGATGCTTTCCTGAAAAGTTACACATTGAAAATTACTATAGTTGTTTTGCAACTCATGTTTTAAACATTCATGTTTCAGTTCATGTTTTACTATGAGCATGGCATTAAAAGTGAAAATTCTGCGCTTATATACTACCATTCTCCCAAACAAACACATATTTCAGGAACAGTTATTTGTTAAAGTATAATAGCTCACGTAATAGGTGTTTCATAAAAATGGCTGATATTATTGTAAATATAAACATAAGGCAGGCCTGATGGCCCAAGCCTGTAATCCCAGCTATTCAGGAAGCTAAGGCAAGAGGATAAGTACAAGGCTTTCTAGGGCTACAGAGTCAGTTCAAGGCCAGCTTGGGTTAGGTAGTAGGAGCATGTCTTAAAATATTTTTTAAAGGATTTGGGCTATACAGCTCCAGGATAAACTGCATGCCTAGTATGTTCACCCTGGACGTTTGGATATAACTCTGTAAGGGAGCTTTATCCTCTTGAGAGTTACCAAACAAGACCACATAGTTCCGCTTTGTTTTCTGAACTTTGGGTTTTGAAAACCATAAGAATCTTTCCATTTTCTACATATAGTTACATAAATACTTATGGACGTTAATGAAATCAATATGTGTAGTATACATTTAAACCTGTGAAATTATTTTTTAATATTGTATGTGTATTTTGAAAATTTATATCCTACCTACTCTTTTGAGAAGTATTGATTTGCAGTTGCATGTCAGTGCCATGAAGTCAAAGTCGGTGAATATTTGTTCATTCATTCATTCTTTTTTTTCCCACCAGGGGATTCCTAAGTGAGCACACAAACCCTGTTATCTGTGGATAACCACAGCCTGCCACCCTGTACTTCCACCTTTGTGACCTCTGAAAACTATTGAACGAAAGGCTTTAGATCTGGAAGTCTGTGTGGGCTTGGGGACAGGAAGGGAGAACTGCTCTCCTCCATTAAGGCAAGGCCCAATAGAACCTGAGGGAATGTTTTCATCTGAATGGAGCAGCAGGTTCTAGGGGACGGGGTAGGTGGGTGGGTGCATACAGCAGAGTGGCTTCATACAGGAATTGAGGAAAATAACTTTGCATTTTTTTCTGGGCTGAAAGTCAGATTTCTCCAGCTCCTTTCCTCTCTCTTTTGTCAATTTTCCAAGACCAAATTACATCTGTCATCTGTATGTTAGCTATCATGATATGCCGCCCCCACATTATCTAATACCATTCTGCCTGGGCCATGCCTTTTCCAGTCTCTGTGCTGGCCTAGCCAGTCATTTATAGCACGTTGTTACCGTATTCCTTCCTCTGTTCTCATCCTCCAGCCTGCAGTAAACCACTGTCTGAACCCTGTTCCTAAATAGTGTTCACGCTGAGCTGTTGCCAAAGCTCCCCAGCCTACTTTAAAGCTCCTTGCTAAAGGCAAGAATGTGGGTGACGTGATTAGAAATCTCGTGAATGTGATTGCTTTGTTGCTACAATACCATTCGGCCCTGTTTGGCTGCCTTTTAACTTTGGGTGGGTATTATTGGTTTGCCCAAAAACAATGCTAATGAGCCTATCCAATGACCATGGTGCTGCTGCAGGACCGAAAGCTACTTCTTATTAATCTAAGTAATAGAGCAGGAGGTGTTTAGTTTTTAATTGATTGTTATATCATAAAAGAGATCCTTGCAAAGAAAAATAAAGAGAACAACCTTGGCTGTATACTTATTTGAAAAACAAAAGAAGTGAGTAGAAATTTGAAAGGGTGAAATTTGCGAATGACCACGAGATGGCAGTGTGAGGCCATCTGAGAGCTCTCAATCCAAAGAAGGTTCTGTCCCTGCAGGTAGCCTTTGAAAACAGTCCCAAAGAGGTAATTTTGTGTAAATGATAAGACTAAAGCATCTTATTAAATGATTATAAAATATATTTAAGTGTGTTTTAAAATGAAGTTCATAGGAATGATTTTAGGAAACTGAAAGATTTATATTTGATGCAATACAAATTTTAGCTCACAAGTCTTCAAAATATAATTAACTGGGAGAAGGGTCATAAATCTAGGTAGAAAATTAATGATTGCATAGAGAAATTTAGGAAACAATAATTGATTTTTTAATAGAGAAGAGACTATTTAAGTAACCACAGCCATTACCCAAATAATTATTTTTCTTCTAATGGCTACAAACCATTGTGCATGAAAATTATATATATATATATATATATATATATATATATATATATATATAATATATATATGTATATATATATATATATATATAATTATATATATATATATATAATTTTCATGCAAAGGCCAAGTGAGTTGAATTGCTTCACTGATGGGTATACCAGTCTTTGGAACTCACTAGAATTTTTTGTGATCATTTTTTTAGATGACTAAAGTCTTATTTCTGTTCACTGCAGACACTGTCAATCTCACAAAGTTTTTTTTGTTGTTGTTTGTTTCTCTTTTGGTTTGGTTTGATATTGGGCCTTGCTATGTAGCCCAGGCTGGCCTTGAATTTATGATTCTCTTGCCTCCATCTCCCAAGGGCTGGGATTACAGGTATGTTCCACTAACTTGGCCTTCTTTTTCTTTTTCTTTTTTAAAAGAATTATAAGTAAGTTCTATAGAAAGAAAATGCATGCGAAGTTTTTCTTTGCATTATTCTTGAAGTAAATTTGATGAATAAAATGGCTGTTTCAGGAAAGAAAGAATATGTTATCATTGGTGTCAGAGAAGACTGTGTACAGGGCTAAACTTTAAATTTTCTGTATGCTCTTTTGTTTTTATATAGATAGCATCAAAGGAAAGTCCAAAGAGAAGTGGATGTTACTATGTTACCATCTACAGACAGTTCAGTTGGTTACACTGTGATACTGTTGAGGCTGGGGTTATGAGCACACACACACACACACACACACACATGCTTCTAAGGTATGATGGCTACTTCCCATCACATGAGAGGACCTGTGGCAGGAACAGAGTTAATACATCTTCATTCTCAGAAAAACTAATGCAGCCAACACTCTTTCAATAGTCAGTGGCATCTTTTTATCATAGGAAGAGCATCTTATATAAGCCTTGATAAGCATTTTGCTACGTGTCCATGCCTCCTAGCAGTTGGATTCAATTAACGTTTTTTTTTTTTTTTTGGTTTTTTCGAGGTAGGGTCTCACTCTAGCCCAGGCTGACCTGGAATTCACTATGGAGTCTCAGGGTGGCCTCGAACTCAAGGCAATCCTCCTACCTCTGCCTCCCAAGTGCTGGGATTAAAGGCGTGCGCCACCACGCCCGGCTTCAATTAACGTTTTAATACATTTGGCACACCTTACTTATAGGATTCTGCCAGTCTTGTTAACAAAATTCAAAAAAAAAAAAAAAAAAGGAAAGACATGGTCTATAAGATCCATATTTTCTCCAGTGTAGAGAACAGCTTATGGAGCCTAAAGGTTTTTCTAGAAGGAAAGGACCTAAGGTAGACACAGCAAAGGACTCCTTCCTTTTACTCTTGCTCCCACATGCACTCTGCTTTTATCTCCTAGGCATTTCCAACTTGGCTATGGGCAGTAGTAAAATCATTTTGCAATGACATGTAGCCACTATGAGGTTGTTTCAGAAATTCTAGGCATTCTGTACCAAATAGTTACATTTGGCTACATGAGAGATGAGCTCCTGGGACTTTTCTAAGAACTTCGGTGGCTTACCTTGAATCATCTATGGAAAATATCTTTTAATTATTTTAGAAATTAACTAAGGATTGACAGATTCAGTTGAAAAGGATAAATATGGGGCAGAAGAGTCACTATCTTTGAAGGAGATCAGACACAGAAATGGCAGATCAAGGGTAATTGTTCTTATGGCCTTCTGGTAATAATCTGAGCCATTCTGCTGTGAACAGGCGAGTGTTTAACAAATGGCTCATGTGGTATGGTATGATTAAAATCCTTTCACTCTTCTTTCCAAACAGTAGACACAAACTCCCATTATGGATGCTACCAGAGACTTGGCACCAATGATGCCTTCCTGCAACCAGTCCTTCAGGCTTTTCAAACTTAGACCTCAAATGTGGACAACTAAACTTTCACTAGCTATGCTAAAAAATTAGAGTTCCTTATCTATTTATGTAAGAGGCTTTTTACTGGAGCTTAGATACATTAACACACATTTTTAGAATTTTCTAGCCATTTTCTCTCAGTATGAGCTTTCATAATAATAAATATACCTTTTTAAGAGCATGAGAAAATATGCTCAAATGAGGGGAAAGCTAAGCCATCATCCAGACTTCAATTTGAAAGAGTACTTGGCAGAGGGTGGGACTGGGAAAAGTTTTCAGCTGAAAAAAAAACTAGTTTAACCTTACAAGTTCACGACTTCATTCATTTATTTATTTTTGCTTCTATGGTGAGAATACAGTCTTTTCTCCTGTAGGTGCCCACAATGTTGGGTACTTAAGGACACTTTCAGAACTCTCAGTCACCCCTCTTTCCCATATACTTACCTTTTCTAAGTAGGTATAGCTCCAAATTTTCCCATCAGCCCAAGTTCTTGAAATTATTTTTCCACTCTGGTCATATTCCATTTTTTCATTCCATGTCCCTCTTTGAATAAATGTAACTAATCCTGAAGGTGAATATGTGATGTTCACTTCATTATATCTGCTTACAGGAGACCACAGAATAGGTCGCCCCGTCTGGTCGTAAAGAATTCGAAGAGTGAATTTTCGATGGTCATCATAGATCTTTCCTGTGCGGGTTATATGATCAAAATCTATGGAGAGTAGGTTTCTGTTATGGGCCTGCAAAAAGAGATGACATACATTTTAGGTAATGTCTCAATTGATAGGCTAGTGCTGCCACAACCCTGAAACATTTCCTGATTCTCCAATGATGGGGTCTCTCTCACATCTAAATCCTTATGGCTTCCCACTTCTCATCTACCAGTTATCTTTTTTTTCCTCAGCAGAGTGTATACTTGTAA
This sequence comes from Dipus sagitta, assembly GCA_036346955.1. NCBI lineage: Eukaryota > Metazoa > Chordata > Mammalia > Rodentia > Dipodidae > Dipus > Dipus sagitta. Next base: position 116,222,190 of record CM070776.1, on the reverse strand, counting down.
TGGAGAGCAAAGGCTATGTTTTAATTCCTGACAAAGTACCTGGCATACTCCCTAACTTCAATATATGGCTACTGATTATTATCCCCAACTAAAGATTCAGGTGAGTCATTACAATTTTCAGTGATTATATGATCTCATTTTATGTGAGGTAGGTGTCTACTAAGGAGTGGGGCTTCCTGGCTTGCTTGTTCCTTTTTCATCAATCAAGTGGCTAGAACATAGAATAGTGAGTTTTTTATGTAGTCAGGAAACAGAAAAAGAAATACTCTAATTTATACAGGGATTGTCTTCTTTATGTATTTGAGCTAGTGGATTTTATATCACAGGAGAACTTATATTCTCTAGTGATGGAACTACATGGCACAATATATCCAGGGACGATAGCATGTAAATGTGGTGGTACTGATAGGTCCCTTATGTACAAGGGGTATTGATACCTTTGGTTAAAGAACAGAGTTAAATTTGTATTCCAGTTGTAGAAACAACTAGAGTTTGACTTGGTTCTTGTGTGAGGCTTCTCCTTGTGCAAGTTGTCATTCCATTTGGGTATTGTGAAATCTTGTAGTTGACTCAGAGTAAGGCTCATTCAAAGGACCTTGAATCTGGTCATCCCCTTGCTCAGTGATCTTATATATTTTGTTTTTCTTTTTTAAAAAAAAACAACAATTTCCTCCACCCATATTCCCTGAGTATAGAAGTGATAACTTTTTTTATTGCAGAAAACTGGAAAATATAGAAATATGCACCCTGTAATGAGAATACTGTTAACATGTGACTGCATGTAATTATGTTTATCTGACTTTTTTGGCATATTCTTTTTTCATACATTTAAAACATACAACTAGGATCATACTTATAATTTTGTGTCCTACTTTTTCAGTCAATATTTTAGCAGCAACATTCCTCATGTTAATAAATATTCTTGGTACATGGCTTTTGAAGGTTATATAATATCATACTAAACATTTGCATTTCCATTCTCCCATGGTTGGAAATTAGAGTTCTTGTTTTCCATTTCTCTGTGCATTTCATGTTACCTTGAAAATTTTTATAAATAATTATGTCTTTAACATAGAACTCTGTGGGTAAAATTACTTGTCAAATAAGAGAAGAACATGTTAAAAGACTCCTGATGCAATTTGAGAGATTATTTTATTGTGCCAAAGAATGTGTAAACTCATACTCCTATTAACTGGTAGTGGAAAAGCCCACTCACCCTATCCTTATTAGCATTGTTAGTAAACTTTTCTGAATATGAGAGTGGGGAAGTTGTATGATATTGTAAAATTTGTGTTTATTTAATAGCTAGTGAGGGCGAAGTTGAACTTTTATTTATTTGCAAGGAGAGAGAGAGAGAGAGAGAGACAGAGCAAAACATGAGAATGAGAGAGTCAAGGTTGAACTTTTTCAATGATATTTACTGGCCACATGTATGTCTTTCATGAAGTGTCTATGCATTATTTTTGTTTTCTACATGAATTTGGAACTTGGATTTTAAACTTCTTTTGGTTTCATATTCTTCATTACTCAGCTGGACTAATGATATTTTGAATTTCTTTCAAGAAGGACCCATCAAACATTCCATGTCATGAATTCTATCCAGATACTCACTATTTGGGAAAAAAATGCTATTAGTCCCAGGGAATTGAGACACATGCTGGAAATTGTGATTTTCTTTTAAATCGCCTGTAGCAAATGTGCACAATGTAGTATTGCATACATATAGAGTAACCTGCTGTGATCACCTCAAAGGTGTTAGAAAAGCACGTATTCCCTGTCTTTTGATACTCAGGGCTTAGGAGCCTATAGGAAACCAGGTGTTCATTCTTCAACTACTCTTCCTGTGGTTTTATAGCCACATATCTTCAACTGTAATGCTGTTCATTTACAATAGCTGTAAAATATCCATGTACTCCCAGAGACGATTGTAACTGTTACAATTTATGTTATAATGATAGTTAAAGAGCCAAAGTAACAAGTGATTTCCAGTTCAACTGAATTTGTGGTTTTATTTGTCTGATAGATTACGTTTACTACTCAACACATTTCTTAATAAAATCATTACAACTCCACACCCGGGGATCACAGCTGAAAATCCACTATGAAGCAGGGAGAGCACTCTAACTCTCTTCCTCTGTCTGACAAGACTTCTGCCACTGTGCTTCTGTTTCAGCACAATGTGTCCTGATATTCTGATGCTCCTTAAACACAATTTCAAAAACCAGGTTCAGCAGTTGCAGTAAAATTTAGCAAGGACTAAAAAGAGATGAAGGAATCAAAGTTACTGTAGCTTTCCCCTACCCATTCTCCTATGGAAACCACACATGCGAAAGATGGGAAGGTGAGCTTTTTCTCCACCTTTGTCTTGAGTATGTATGTGATTTTAGCCTGCAAGACAGTCATCACAACGAAGCTGAATATTGCTGACTGCTGGGGTCATTGTCAAGGTTGGGAAACTCCAAATTCATGCACATGCTTGCTTTTCTGAAAGACAATGGCTCTTGAACTAATTGTGGACCAATAATCCTTACTTCTACTCTTCCCCATACAATCTACACTAATGCCTCTCTGAGAACAGACACACACACACACACACACACACACACACACACACACACACACACAGAGTGAGAGCAAGAGCGAGAGCGAGAGCGAGAGAGAGAGAGAGAGAGAGAATAGCTCCAAGTTACTTTTTGACAGCTGTACATCAGACAAGACCTTTGAGTTGGGCATTTGGTGAGTTTTATGTTGCAATAAGAAAACTGGATGTGGAGGCTTGAATTAGGTGGCCGCCATAAACTCATGTGTTCTGAATGTCTGGTCCCCAACTTGTGGCAATTTGGGAACTGGATACTCCTGGAGGAGGTGTGTTGTTGGGGGTAGGCGTATGGGTATAATAGCCAGCTTCCCTTTGCCAGTGTTTGACACACACTTCTGCTGGTGTTATCCATCTGATGTTGGCCAGGAGGTGATGTCTAGCCTATGCTCATGCCACTGTTTCCCTGCCATTACAGAGTTTTCTCCTAGAGTCTCTAAGCAAAAATCAACCCTTCGCTCCCCCAAGCTGCTTTTGGTCAGGTGCTTTCTGCCAGCAATGTGAAGCTAAGTGCAACACTGGACTTGATAACTTTTTTTTTTTTTGAGGTAGAGTCTCGCTCTAGCCCAGGCTGACCTTGAATTCATTATGTAGTCTCAGAGTGGCCTCAAACTCATGGTGATCCTCCTACCTCTGCCTCCCATGTGCTGGAATTAATAGCATGTCTGACCACATCTGGCTCTTGATAACTTTTTTTTTTTTTTTTTTATCGAGGTAGGTTCTCACTCTGGCTCAGGCTGACCTGGAATTCACTATGTAGTCTCAGGGTGGCCTCAAACTCATGGCGATCCTCCTACCTCTGCCTCCCAAATGCTGGGATTGAAGGCCTGCGCCACCATGCCTGGATTTCTTGATAACTTTTTTTAAAAAGTATTTTAAAAAATATTATTTATTTATTTATGTGTGTGAAAAAGCAAGAGAGAGAGAATTGGTATTCCAGGGCCTCTAGCCACTACAAACGAACTCCAGACACATGCGCCAGCATGTGCATCTGGTTTATGTGGGATCTGTGGATTTGGACCTAGGTCTTTAGGCTTCACAGGCAAGTGCCTTAACTGCTAAGCCATCTCTCCAGAACTTGGTTACTTTTTAAATAGAGGAGCTGTATCTATGCTATAACTTATCTTTGGTTTCATTAGGAATGTTTTTCTAGCTATACTAAGGAAAAGGACTTGAGTTTTCTTTGCACTTGAACAAGGTAGGAATGAGGGGGAGAATGTGCTTTGGAGAGCAGCGGAAGTGAAAGTGCTTGAGATGGGTGAGCACAGGCGGAAGCTCCCAAGGCAAGTGTTCTTCTCCTGTCATTTTTACTTTTTTCTTAGGAGTCTGTATTCTAATTGCTCAGCAGAAAGCCCCACAACCCTTCCAACTTGTGACTCTTTCAGTCAGCATGATAATGTTGTATCAGGTTGATTTACAGATAATTGGTGATATTTGATTGTGGCCCATGCTAAGAGAAATTTGCTGCGTTTTAATGAAACACACACACAAAGGCAGACAGACAGACAGACAGACACACACACACACATACTGAATCCAGAGCTATGATAATGGCAGTTGTTTTTCTTTCTTCTATAAGGAGGAGAAGGTTGAATTTTCAAAAATAGTGTCTAGCATTTCAGGTCACACTGCAACCTAGTTACCTGCTTAACTTTTTTAATGTTTTATTTTTATTTATTTGACAGAGAAGGAGGAGAGAGAGTGAGAGAGAGAGAAAGAGAGAGAGAGAGAGAGAGAGAGAGAGAGAGAGAGAGAGAGAGAGAGAATGGGCCCACCAGGGCTTCCAGCCACTGCAAACAAACTCCAGATGCATGCACCCCCTTGTGTATCTGGCTAACGTGGGTCCTGCAGAATTGAACCTGGGTCCTTTGTCTTTGCAGGCAAATGCCTTAACTGCTAAGCCATTCCTCCAGCCCACCTGTTTAATTTTTGCTGAACAAATCAAAAGGTGAATAAGAGTTTGACCAAACAGCCATGTCAAAGTTTGGAAGGTGCACTATGTTTCATTTTCATGAAGTTATGAGAATGGGTGGAAGAGTTATAGCTGATTTTTACATAGCACACACTATTCTACACTCACTAGCTTTCCCCCTATTATTTATTTTTAATTATTTTCCATATTATCAGTAGTTTTAAGGTAATTAGCATTGGACTTTTAGAAATCAATCACTGCATTTATTGAACAGATTTTTCTTTCTTTCTTTTTTCTTTTATTTATTTGAGAAAAACAGAGAGAAAGAAGGAGGAGGGGAGGAGAATGGGTGTGCTAGGGCATCTAGCCACTGTAAACAAACTCCGGCTACATGTACCACCTTCTGCATCTGGCTTTATGTGGGTATTGGGGAATTGAACTCTGGTCCTTAAGCTTTGCAGGCAAGTACCTTAACCACTGCACAATTGCTCCAGTCCGGATTTTCTTTTTTATTGATATCTCTAGATTGACAATGAACAGGTTACTCAGAACTGATTTTATTGCAAAGAATTGTGGGTAATATTTCATTTGGAATTTTCTTTTTTCATTTTTGCTCCCAGGATATTTTATTTATCTTGCCAGCTCACAAAATATTAGTGCAAGAAGAGATCTTAGGAGATGCTTAGATTTGTTGAGCTAGATTTCCTGAGTTCAAATCCTGTAATCACCATTCCCTAGCTATGTAACCTTCCTTATCTTGTTTGGTTCTTCTGTCAAGTGGGAATGATAGAAAAAAATAATAGGATGTTATGAATGGTAAATGAGTTACCAGTAAACATAGAAAGGCCACAACAAATGTTATTTGTTGTTATTTTGGTTAATACAACCCCCCCTCTCTTCTTCCAAGAGGTCATACAGTCCACACCTCCTCACTGTGTATTTGAGCAAAGTGCAGAAAGTATGGGTACAGCAGTCCTTTCTCAAAGTTTTCATCCTATCATTAACTGGTATACCTTTTGTGAAATTTATTTTGCTATCATTTCAGTGCTTTCCTGTTGATCAATTCATCTGTGTAACCTTAAAATGCACATATGACACATGGTTAGCAAATAATTAATGCTAACATGCTGGGGAAAAAGTATGTGGAATAATACTTTCTTTCTAGCTATCTTAGTAGGGCTCTCCCAAGATTCACAAAGAGTACTTTATCATTTTAAGAACTCAAGAAGCCCTTGATCCTAAAACTTAGTCTTGCCCCGTAGCCTTGAAGCTTCTAATCTCCTATCTCCAGGTTACTCCTTAGGGGGAAAAACAGTTAATTTGGACCTCACACTATGAAAGTACTTTTTAAAGTAGATGACTATATCTCCAAGCAGCTCTTTATATATATTGTCATAAAATGAATGGCTCCACCAAACCTAGGTAGAAGTTAAAATAGTGTGAAATAAGAACTCCAACTCAGAGCTCCCTGTCGCTGGGACTTGGTCAGGTGATTTCTGAGTACAGAAGCTGATGCTGGAACCCTTTTGGCTTCCTCCCCGATTCTTCAGCATTTGTCAGCCTGGAACCATGTGTTTCAGCTAGACTTATCGCCCCTTTAAGAGCTCAGATCACAGAAGAACGTTCAATGTTATACTTACAGCCCATCCTCTGCCATTTTCAGTTATCTTGCAGTAGAGGAAAGATCAGTATTTGCTTCATTTTGGTTGTGGACACATAATCACCCTACTTGATTTTATGAATTTAGTATTAAATACTAAACTTCCTCTATTTGCTAATTAAGTTGGCTGTATTTTCAGAGTTGTGCAGTAACCTCACTACTCAGTTTGTGAAACCTTGTAAAGAGCTCTGGGATCTAATGCTAGGACAAGTCTCATATGACAACATTATTATCCACAGACAAAGTAAGGTACAATCTGGTTGTAGATCCTAAAGCAGTTTGCTTTTGGTGAATGTCCAGTTCTTTTACAATTGTCTCTATTGTTATCTGCACTCTAATTTCTCTATTGTCCAGGGAAATGTATTTATGGGAACAGATTGATATAGCAGATGAGAAGATACATGGATTGGATACAAAAGCTCTTTGCAAAGAAGATGATGCAAATAAAACTCAGGTTAGGGGAAATAGATTTTTTTAATAAATGGAATTTCAGGATGTTAATGTGATTGATTTCACTTAATGGTGCTGTTGAAGGATGCCACAGAGCTAACAAATTCTTGGCCTGCTTAGGCTGAGCACAATAGCATCTTTCCCAACAGTTTACCTCCCTCACCTTGACTTTGTATGGAAAAACTGGTCGCTGGAGAAGAATAACTCATCTTACTTTATCTTCAAGAGGTGTTTATCTCTTTCTGATTAATCTTGGGTAAGTATGATAAGTAGCTTTTTGGAACATACCATGTCCATCATTTGACCAAATGGTCCTTTAAATGAACTTGTCATTTTGTGTCAGAACAATTTATTAAAAATATTTTTTTATGAGAGAGAGAGAGAGAGGCAGATATAGAGAGAATGGGCATATCAGGGCCTCCAGCTGCTGCAAACGAACTCCAGATGCATGTGCCACCTTGTGCATCTGGGTTATGTGGGTCCTGGGAAGTTGAACCTGGATCCTTTGGCTTTGCAGGTAAGTGTCTTAATGGCTAAGCTATCTCTCCATCCCCAGAACAATTTTAATGACCTGCTGCCCAAGCCCATTTACAAATTACCATCACACCTTTCAGTGGGGTTTCAGAGGTGTTCCATTTCTCACTGTATGACAAAGGTTTATTTTTTTTAAATTTATGTATGGGCTGGAGAGATGGCTTAGCAGTTAAGCGCTTGCCTGTGAAGCCTAAGGACCCCGGTTCGAGGCTCGATTCCCCAGGACCCACGTTAGCCAGATGCACAAGGGGGCGCATGTGTCTGGAGTTCGAACAGTGTACATATATATATCAGTGGAAAACATTAAGTGTGTGTGTTCCACCTTCTTTGAGACTGGGTCTCTTGCCTCTGTGAATGATCTTCCAGACAACAAAGGAATGTCAGAATAGCTGGCCCTTGAGCTTCAAATCCTTCTGGCTCAATTTTCCATTGGGGCTCTGGGGTCATAGATGCATGCACCACTTTGCATCTGGTTTGAAGTGGGTGCTAGAACATTGAACCCAGGCTGGAAGGTTTTGCAAGCAAGTACACCTTTTAAATGCTGAGCCATCTCCAAAGCTCCATGGCAAGGAGTTCTATGTTGTGTGACTATGTGAAGTTCTGTTTCCACCTCCTTTGTAGTCTCATCTGTCTGTTTCTTGGACTATCAGCTTCAGTAGGAAATAATGAATGATTTAGTCATGGTACATGAGGATATCAGGGAACCACATTTTTTTTCATTTTTTTACATTTGTGTGCATGCATGATGTGCATTTGTGTGTGCATGTGTGTTTGGATGTGTGTGGTTCATGTGGGTGTGGATGCATGTGTGTGTGCATGTGTGTGCACATTCCCATAGAGGCCAGTGGTTGACATCTGGCTTCACCTCAGTTACTTGCCACCTTGTTTTTTGATACACTGTGACTGATTCAGCTAGATTAGGTAGCCAACAAGTCCTTAGAATCCTCTTGTCTCCACTTCCCTGTTCTGAGATTACAAGTACGTACCACTGTGCCCAGCACCTATGTGGATGCTGGGAATCTGAGCTCAGGTCCTCATGCTTGGGTGGCAAGCACTGTATCCACTGAGCCATAGCTCCAGCCCTGAATACTATTCTTTATAGCTATATTTAGGCATTTGGCTCAGCTCAGCCCTTGAAATCTTTCCAGAAGTGAATGGGTATCACCTCTGAGATCCTAAAGTCAGTAAGAAAAGAGAATGTGATTTGTCAAACTTGGAGTCACACTTGTATTTTGGGAACACGTTCATTCTTCGAGGCATTCAATTACATGCCTTATCTGGGGAAAACAAGGCAGTGATCTAAATGGAAAGTCCTATGAATGCAGAAGGTAGGTAAGAATTTTTAAACGCCCTCCATCCTCCTTCGTTCTGCTCATGCTTTTCCTGCCTGGAGGCCAGCCAGTTGTCTTGAACCACCCACACTTGCCAGTACATTAGAGTCGATTATTTGTCTCTTTTATCAGCATTGAAATGAGGAGTCAGGCCCTGCCAAGGTGGCTCTATGGAGTAGGGCTATGATTTATAGATTAATTATTTTAAGGAAAAAGGCCACACAGCATGATGCAGTAGGAAGTGTGCTATGCTAGGCAAAGACTTGCATTTCAGCTCTGGCTCTGATCTTTAAATCTGTTTGACTTTGGGCCAAACACTTAACCTTTCTGGGCCTTGGTGTCTTTATCTGTAAATTGGGAATAAGAACAAACGATGATTGTGGTGATCAAATAAAATACTGACTGTGAAAGTATTTTGTCAACACAAAGGCACTAAATCTATGTAAAAGATTGTCACTAGATTTCCAGGGACATGCACAGGGATGCAACCTAGCCAACAAGGGCTTCCATTTTTCAGTTACAAAACCTCAGGAAGTTTCCCAAAGTAACGTAGAAAAAAAGACCTTAAATTTATTGCACTTATAATTCAGTCTACATATCTATTCAACTCTACCACAAGTTGGAATGAGTGTCCAATTATACTTATTATTTACCAAACCATAGTCTTCAGTACTAAGAGATCTTGAATGTTTTATCATCATCAACTACTCAACAGTGGGAAAAATTTGGGATATAAGTTAGAAATTGTAGCTTATGATTGATTCCCATTGTCTGCACATATGGAAGGAGACCACAGGGTGAATTATACTAGAAAATGGAGAATCCCAAGGCCATGTAGTATGGGGGATTATTTTCAAGAATTGAAAATTCCTAAGCCACACAGAATCTGATTTGGTTCATCGTGTTATATTGAGGCTGTAAGCTAGGAGAAGTACTAAAGTATCACTTGTCCAGTGCTATTTTTCCTGTGGTAAATCCATGAGGTTAATAAGCCATTTTTTGATAATTCTTACTATGTATCTGTAGCACTATATTTTCACTCTACAATTTAAAAACTAAAATGGCCATGCATCTTTAATCCCAGGATTCAAGAGGTTCAGATGGGAAGATCATGAATTTGAGTCTAACCTGGGCTTCATAGAGAATACCTGTCTCAAAAAACCAAAACAACCAAACCTAACACACACACACACACACACACACACACACACACACAATCATATCTTAAGTTGGGTCTAAAACTGGGTATCAAGGCCAAGGCACCTAACATTCCCATTTAAGGTACTTCCCGAAATGTCTAATTTCTTGAACTTTGATAGGAACCCTAACTGTTACATACATCTGGAGCTGTGCAAATTTGACTAGATTCACTTCTCAGTTCAGTAGCATATCTGCTCCATGTTCTGTTAGAGCCTGATCAATAGAATTGAAACATACAAATTGACTTGTTCACCTAGACAACTTCAGTGGCTGTTAGTCAAAACAACCCACTAAAGTCTATATGTCACCAGTAGAGCTGATTAAGAGTGAGCACACCTGTACATGTGTTTCTGTATTCACCATATGACTGGTTTAACTACTTCTCTCTGCAATGTGATAATGTGATGGTTTTGTGATGGTTTCATTTCTACAGACATCAGGTTACTACATTTTCACTGTGTGAAGAACATACAAGCGCTCACGGGCTGCTAGGTGGGACGCAGGTGCTTTGAGCAGGCCTGGCCTCAGTAGTGAGTGGTTCCTTTGAGCTGGCCATTGCTCTAGAGCTGCTACTGAATCTGCTATATTTGAAAAGTTGGCCACATCATCCCAATGTTGGTTAATGTTTAAGAGGGGACAGGTAGACGGGGTTCTGTGGTGTTTGCAGGCTTCATGTTATGCAGGAAAGTGATTCTCACAGAGACTTCGGATGTATTGTCGTGAACTGGGCTTGGCAAAGACCTGAAAACTGCCGAAGATTTCCCTTCCTTTAGGCAGTGCTGTCTGCCGAGTCCGCCAGTCCAATCTCCCTCTCAGTCCTATGCCCTTCTGGCTCTTACTACACATTCATGGCAATGGGATCATTTGCTGACAGCCCTTTCCAAACGTTGCCTTTTGTCTCACATCCTTCTATGTGTGCCTGCCTGGTCTTTCCAAGAGCTACCCAAGAAGAGGAACCTGGGCCAACCTGGGGGTCCTAATAATCATCTCCAGGGCATGCTTGGATTGGTCTGGAGGGTTTCCTGACCAAACGTATTACTCTAGTCAGGCTTTCTTGGTGCCTGAAATTGCTATTATTAGGACACTTTAGCTGGCTAATGACAAAGAAAGCTCCTATTAGAATGCACATTGAAGGATACCGAACCATTATCAACCATTAGCACCCTCTCTTGAATTACTATATCATATAAACTAGGCAGTCACCTAGAAAATCTTTGGAGAACTGGGACTTTCGCTGAGAAAGGCTCTGTATTTTCCAAGGAAACCCTTTTAACTTATGTACCTTGCTAAAAGGGCAAGCCTTACCCTCAGCCTCCTTTCAAAAGCCGAAACATTGCCTTTGTTTTGCTCCTTTCTCTGCCTCCACTCAATCAGGTTGGCATTGTGCTCTCCCGGCAAAGAGATGTTGCATTTGCCCAGGGTGGGGTTGACGGCCCCTGCAAGGATGTGGGGTTCTGAGCTGAGGCTAATCTCCATTCCGCTGGCAAAGGTGACACGAAGTGAACCATCTGGACTCACTCGATAGGTACTCTGAGTGTTTTCTGTAGAAAGAAGAACAAAGAAGAGCAAAAAGGAAAGTTGAGAAGAAAGCGAAGAGCAGGAAGACAGAAAGAGGTGTTTCGCTTTAGGAGGCACATTTGGTAAGGGCTGAGCAGGTGGGGCACTCTGCTGTGGGCTAGACCACCATTCTGACAGGCAGATACATTCTCTGCCTCTTTGGGTATTGTTATCCTCACAGCTGGGGAGATTTTTGTGCATGGGATAAAAGACCGCTGTCTAACACTGCAGGCTGTATGTTTTTTTTTTTTTTTCTTTCTAAAGCATACCCTCACAAACTCCCTCTATGACTTTTTGGATTGGCTACCTTAGTTTGGATGTGCTCGGAGCTAGAATGAATTCAACTCAGCATACTACCACCCGGGTACACCCTCACAGCTGCTGTAGCCCACAGAGTGGTAACGCAGATTTAAAGAAAAGCTGGAATTGTTTTTCTTTGACTGTCTGGCCCCACAACCTAACAATAGAATGACTCCGTAATGACCGAGCATTGAAAACAGTTTCTCTTTGCCCATATCTCCTCTAGCTCCCAGCACGTTCCTCTGAACCATATTTGTCTATCTTCATTTTTACTTCCATTCCTTCCTACTGTCCTCTCTTTACATAGAATAGATTCTTAATCTTCCCATTCCACTTATAATCTTCCTTGGTATGTTTTCAAATTGGCCCTTTTTCTTCATCAATGCCAGGTCTATTGCTTATGTGCATCCTAGCGAGACCCTGAAAGAGCTTTACCAATGGCCACAACTCGGTGAGAGATGAGACTTGGCAGGGACTTAACCTCGTCACACTCACAGAGGCTATAGTCTGAAGTGGATATGTGAGCTAGTGAAAAGTGTTAATTTGTCTGCGTTTTGGCTGGGAAACAGAAGGAAGAATCCATCTCATAATTAGAGGCAGATGCTATTTTTGGACTCATCAGGTGAAGTTGCAGAGATCCTTACCTTGTTTTAAGATGTATATGGTACTAGTTGCTGTTAAGTTTGTGGACATGAGGACATTTTCACGGTTGGAAGTGTCTAACTCCACTTTTGTTAGCTTCTCCAGGTCACTGTGGAAGCTGCTGACTTCTCCAGTAGGAAATGTTGCATTGGTCAGATGTCCCTCGGGGTCATACCTGAGGAATGTAACCAATATCAACTCCGAAGCCTCTTGGCAGTGGTAATGGGTCTTTGCCAAATAAAAATCACTTGGAAGCTAATGCAGTTTAACTTTGAGTGATAACAAGTATTATTAACCTTGTTCAATAAGAAGAAAAAGGTCAGAGAGATGATTAATCAAACGAAGGTATGTTTTGCAGCTTCTGAATTCTTGATGACTTCCTTGAGCTGTGCTGTTTTACAGAAAAAAGTATATCTGGTAATGAATCACCAGGGTGGAAAACTGATTTATGAATCATGTCCTGCTGTGTGCAGTGTTGCAGGGAGTCCTCCGTTTGCAATTTGGGTCGATCCCATTAGATGTGATGAATTACAAAAACCAGCAGAGGGTGCTGTTGTCAAAGGATAAGGAGGCACAAAAGGGCCCTTCAAAGCCTAAACAGGCCAATAAACTGACTTTGCATTGTGATGGGAAAATTATAATTTGCTACTGTTTAAGTTGCCAAATTTGAAATGAATGAATCATTCTTCCAACAAAATGAACAAGCACACAGGATAATGGAAACATGTTCATTAAACCATTCCTGAGCCCCCTGATCTTGGTGTCACTTAAATTCTTTTTTTTATCTTTTTGGAGTATACTACATAATGTTTTGTAATTTGCCTATATGAGCAAGAGACAAAAATAATAATTACCTGGGATAATAGGCAATATCCCACATCTAGAAATTTAGCCTACTGAGTTTACTTTTTTTTAAAAAAAATCGAATTATTGGCAATCTCACTGTCCTCCAAATGGAAACTGCTTCCCTGAAGGCTTTTGATGTGGAGCTGTTCTTTTATTGCCAATAGAACCATGAAAAATAAACAGTTCATTAAAAGTAAAGACATGCACTTGGAAACCCATTACTGTTTTCTTTTCAAGTTGCAAATTACAAAATATTTAAGCACTTTTATTTGCTTTTAAAATGTTAAACAATTATATTCTTTTTACCCAAAGTGAACAGGATATAGCCCAGACACAATGGTGTACTCTAGCTCGCTTACCCCCTTCTCTAACAATTATACAAAATGACATAGTAATTCAGTGTTAATCCAGTAGGTTTTAAAGAACTGAGCCTGGGTAGTTGCTGAAATTTTAAAACCTAGACCAGCTTCTGGTATGCTTGGGAAAAGAGCCTAAGCCATATTTTATAGGAAAGAACTGAGCTTGAGGGTATACACAATGCTGTCTCAAGTTCAATTTTGTTTATCCATGCTTGTGTCTAGTGCACATGACTAGATGATCAGTTAAAACAGTCATGTGGTGGCAGAAAAAAAATAATCAAATTGGTCGCTTGACATCGCAGATATGCCAAGTGCTATGTTCTTTAACTGGGTGTTCTCTCTCTCTCTGTCTCTGTTTTAAATAGGATTCATTTAGGTAGGAGACCACAAGAGGGGAACAAGGGCTGTTGAGAAGGGGTGGGGGGAAATGATACATGTGCCAGGAAAGTAGAAAGGAGGCTACTGAGGTGATTCAACAAGATCGGGAAGGGATATAGGGGAGAAGAGGGAGGAGGAAGACAATAAAAACATATTTGGTTTGAAAAATGCTACAAAAATCTAACTATTTGTATGGCGATAAAAATAGGTTTCAGTCAAAATGCTTAGTGTGTTGCTACTATTCAGCTTAGTGCTTATTATCAAAGAAAGGCCAAAGGCTGCTGTTTGTGCCTGAGGACAATGGAGAAATCCTTCCTCTGCCCAGTCTGTTTGCTCATGGCCTGCTCTGGGGCTTCTAACCTGTAAACAGCAGGCCCCAGGTCAGAAAGAAGCATAGAAAGGCCTGAATGTCACTGACAGCCCCAGCCTTGACTGCCTGGCAGTTCTTCCAGGGCAGGAAAATCATGTCCCACCTTTATTCTCCCGAGCAATCACTATCCTGTCTTTGCGGTAAAAAGTTTGCAGGTGGCAGAGGGAATCTGCTGTCTGCCTTCCTTACAAGAGAGTTTATCATCCAGGCAGTGTATGCAGCAGTGTCTTCCTATTTCACAACCCTGCCTCCGCTGGTGTCCCTGTCCTGATTTCTAATGGCTTTCCTCGAGCCTCGGTCAATGCCACTCTTTATCCTTCACCAGGAAAATTGGTCCTACGATCCTGTGGCTTCAGGTTACTGACTGGCTTTCTAGCTTGGGGGCAGTTTGCAACTTTCCCAGTCATATAGCCCCTTGTATTTATTTGCTGTTCTAGAAATTGAACCTGGGGCAAGAGTTCCACCTCTGAGCAATGCCCCTGGTCCTCCTCTTTTTATTTTATTTTTGTTCTTGTTTTTCAACGTAGGGTTTCACTCTAGCTCAGGCTGACCTGGAATTCACTAAGTAGTCTCAGGGTGGCCTCGAACCCATGGCCATCCTCCTTACCTCTGCCTCCCGAGTACTGGGATTAAAGGCATGCGCCACCATCCTGCCAAAGAAAGGATGGGCACACCAGGGCCTCCAGCCACTGCAAAAAAACTCCAGATGCATGTGCCCCCTTGTGCATCTGGCTTAAGTGGGTCCTGGGGAATTGAATCAGGGGCCCTCCTCTTGTTTTAGACTTAGAGCAAAATTTCAGATAAAGCGAGTTCAGTGGGTGTGTTCATTTGTCAGAGTAAGATGGCAAGTTCAGACAACTGAGAACCACCCAAGTGCAGATACTCAAGAGACAAAATTCCCAATGATCCTCAGCAAAGGCCTGAAGATCAATCTGGTTTGCTAGCCCAGCCAGTCTACATCTTTTAAGCCAAGTCATCAGTGCTCCTTGTCTGAGACACATTTGAGGCTTTTTCTCAAGAGTTCAGATGCATTCCTGGGTATGCTATTGCTATCTCTACCCTCCAAGTTGATAATAGTACATTCAAAAAGTGAAGCGAAAGAGTGGAATAAGATAAGAGTGGAATTACCTTGGGCTGGAGAGATGGCTTAGTGGCTAAGGCATTTGCCTGCGGAGCCTAAGGACCCAGGTTTGATTCCCTAGTACTGACATAAGACATATGCACAAGGTGGTGCATGTGTCTGGAGTTCATTTGGAGGCCCTGGTGTGCCCATTTTTTTCTCTCTCTCTCAAGTAAAAAAATAAATAAATAAAAAGGGTGGAATTACCTAGATAGATCTAGCTGAGGATTGCCCCCTGGTCCATTTCTGGTGTCCTAAGCCCGTGTTTTAGGGTATAGAGTATCATTTCCCACAGGCCTGTCCAGTTGCTGTGTCACTAGAAAGTTATCTTAGTTCATTTCCTTTCTGTGGCCAGGTAAGAATCATGATTGCAAAGTGTGCATTGAATGTAACCTCACTGTAAACAAGGGACTCAGTCCCCAGCACACTCATACATCTAATTCTGCTAATCCCAGTCAAAGCAGTCCCATGTGATAGTGTTTGCAATGCCGCGTCTCTTCAATGCTTCATCAATTCTGTGGCTTTGGGGTTATTTCCAAAGGAAGAGGGACAGGCAGAGTACACATCAGTGGATCATTCCCATAACTTTGGGAAGATTGCTCAAAGCGGACAAGAAGGAAAGGGAGCCTTTGATTTCTTATGGCTTGCTCATGCAACAGCCCCCGACTCCGCCCCTTATTGCTGGGGAATGCACCTATCCAGGCTGAATGTCAAGGAAATAAGTTTCTTAAAAAAATATTTTGTTTTATCTATTTATTTGACAGAGAGAAAGAGGGAGGAAGAGAGAGAGAGAGAGAGAGAGAGAGAGAGAGAATGGGCATGCCACGGCTCCAGCCACTGCAATGAACTCCAGGCACGTGCGCCCCCTTGTGCATTTGGCTTACGTGGGTCCTGGGGAATTGAACCTGGGTCCTATGGCTTTTCAGACAAATGCCTTAATTGCTAAGCCATCCCTCCAGCCCTCAAATAAATAAGTTTAATCAACATCTCTCATGTTGTGTGTTTCCCTTTAGAACGTGCATCCTTTGTTCCAGAATATAAGCCAATCTGCTTCCACTGATCCCCTCAGGCCACAACATGGGAGCTACTCCCTCCTTTCCCCAGTCAGGGCAGAGTGCTCACTTAACCAGGCATGCAAATTTTGGCCAGGGAATTGTGCCATCAGGCAATATCTGTTACTGTTCTAGTTGAAGGAGTCATACCTCTGTACGCGTTCACTTTAGAAACTGACCAACTGTTTCAGCATTCTGTAGGAAATGGTGGACCCCTCTTTCCTCTGCAGGAATTTCATCCGGCTTCCAAATCCACAACACCTTTCTATTTTCATTTGTCATCCATTCAACTAATATTGCATCATGTGCTAGGACTTGAGGGTACAGTGTTAAGTGAAATTCACAGTCTAGTGGGACAGATAAGGTGTTCACAAAAATAATTCTAATCCCAAGAAAATTCCTTGTTAAAACGAGGCTAGAGAAGCTCTAAAGATCACAGGTTATTTCCTGTTGGGCTGCTCAGAGGAGAAGGAACAGGAGGTGGTGGTAGTGGTTAAATTCTGGAAAGGAGGTAGCTATTGGAGAGGGAATGAAGACACTGCAAATAGAGGTGAGGGCAGGAAGAGTCACATAGGTGGGTGGCATGTAAATTAGGAGAGCAAGGATGCTTTAGAAGAAGTTTCCTCCTGGAGTACAGTGGATGTTATGTCTGGAGAGGCATGCTGGGCCGAGCACTAGGGAAATTGGAGGTAAGGGTGAAATCAGTAAATAATGTGAGGGCACAGAAAGTTTTTCAGGGCAGAGGATGGGATGGCCTGAGTAGTGCTTTGATGACAATAAACTGAGGCAGGAGCTTTCATTCTCCTCAACGAATGGGGCAGGAAAATGGCGAGGAGCCTTCAGTCTCAGGTCATGGGAAAGCAGATGGCAGCATCTTGCCTTGAGCAAATGGGTTGTAATTACCTATCATTTGGACTTGTTTTCTTTGCTAGACTGTATAGTCACATCTTTCAAGGTGGGCCCAGTGTCTCAGTCATCTTTGCATCCTCAGTGTCTGGCAAAGAGTTGGTTCTCATTATATATACTTGTTGAGTGAAAGGGAGTAGGGTACTGCCCGTAGAGGTGGACAACAGGGGTGAATATGAGCACCAATCAGATCACAGACCACACAGGGTCATCTACAGTGGTACTGGGAAGCCAGACTCAGCTTCCTTAGATGTCCTGTGCAGTGCAGAGAAAATTATTTAATAGCCTCTGAGAGATTTTTCTACCCCTGTTGCTTCTGTGAATACCCTGTCTTTATGTCACTTCTCCACAGCATCGCAGCTCCCTTTGCCTCATTCTTGAGCCTTACAAAGGGGCATAAGACACAAAGAGAAGTGTGAGATAAAAGGTGTTGAATTTCTCTGTCTCTTGATACCTGAAGGAATGCTCCATACTTTCCTATTCTCATTTAATTGAAGTCAATCCCTTGCCTGGAGGCCGGGAGTTGGGCTCTACAACATCATAGTTGCTTTTCTACTCAGAGACACTAGAACGCATTGGAAACATTTCATGTGCTTGAATGGGCTGGTTATTACATAAAGTCTTTCTGAATGGGAAACATACCCTATCCCCAGGCAACTATCTCACCCAGAGGCATGGTTAATGTACCTTTCCCCATTTTAATCTTGTCTTGGAGAATGGAAAATCCCTCATTCGTCACCCTTGATAAGACAGACTTTGTGAAACTGCCAAAAATTCATCTATAAATATTATGAAGGTCTTGTTCACTTCTCAATAGGGTGTGTGTGTGTGTGTGTGTGTGTGTGTGTGTGCAAGGAGGAGATTCATTAACAAAGTGTACAAACAAGAATGGCAAAGATAAAGAGCTCTTTTAAAGGCAGAAGCCCTTCCAAGCAGGAAGGTCTCCCATAAAGTTCTAAGGAACTGAGGAACTATCAACCCTGCCAGGGTAGACAGCAGTAAAACAACTGAAGCCCTGGCCTTACTCTGGGACCTTTTCCATTTAGCATAGAAGACTCTGCCAGGCAAATATCACGAGACAAGCAAAGGCATTATGGTTACTCTGGCAGTCCTTTGGGGAAGAAGGTTTGTTTGCTGTGTGAATGGCAGGGCCTTTCCTTTGGCTCTTAACTGTGACAGGGTCATTACAAGTAGGGACCCATTAGTTTGTCAGGCCAGAATGCCTTCCTCATTGTGTAACTTGACAGTCACCACCTTGTTAGCCATTCCTCTGTGGTCAGCTTTTCCCCCTGACTCTGAAGACACTTTTGGGCAGTGAGACATCAAGTACTAATACTTGGTGTGTGCAATTGTGATCCTAGTCCAAGTCAACTGGAATTATGAAAATCAATGAACTAATTAAATAATATCACAATACACAATAAAAGCCTTCACACTACCACTGTAAAAGATGCACTTTTAAATCCCATTTGGATTATCCACTGTCCAGGGCCATCTGTGTCATTTACCTTCTCAATGGTAGTAGATGATCAAAAAGTGAATGGATCATTCACATGGCTCTCTCTACAAAGACTTCCATCCTGCCAACTTTTACTTTTCTCTCTTTTTTTCTTACTCTCATATCAGAACAGAGTTTCTATTTCTAACTTGATATACTGTCTCCTTTGACCACAGAAAGAAGCCTCTCTGTCAACTCAGAGAAATACTTGATTTTTCTTTTAGGAGTGCTTGGAAAGCTTCTACCAATCTTAGCCCTTTTTGGGCTCTGAATGCAATAGTAAGTTGAATTCAGTGTTCTCCAACTTCAGAAGGACAAGGGGAAAAAAAAATGAAGGAATGCCCAGAAATAGAAAAAGTATTGGAGGATGTAAGTGAAAGAAGTCACCTGTAGATAAATTTAGGATAACTAGGCACATTACTAAGACCACGAAATTATGTATTCCTATATGTTCAGGCAAGAAGGGACAGAGATTGTGTTTTGTTAGAGATGCTGTTCAGGATGAGGATGGATTGCTTATGGAAGAACAGGTACTTCCTCATCTCAACAGATATAATTTGGCCATGAGGATTCCAGCATATTTTTTGTTGGAGATAAGTAGGTCGAAAAAGGAACAAATGGTTGTTGAATCTCCCTTTTTTATCTAATGGTGAATTCCACATTCCATTTTCGCTCCTCTCTCCTAGCTCTCCAGACTTTGCATGGCCACTCTTGTAATCCAAAATGCTCCTTTTTTATTTTTTCTGGAAGTTAGTGTGATAGTTATAGAACAGAAGGTCAGAGGCCTGACTCTACATCCAGCTAGCAATCAATATGAGTGGGCATGTTTCTTCCCTATTCTGGACCTCTGTTTCTTCATTTATAAAATGACTTTTAACCCCACGTGTGTGTTTGTGTTTCTTATCTCTTAGAGGCTCAAGATTGATTATTCCACAATGATGTTAGTTGATATACTTTTTTTTTTTTGTGGTTTTAGGAGGGAGTGTTTCACTTTGGTCCAGGATGACCTGGAATTCACTATGTAGTCTCAGGGTGGCCTCGAACTCATGACGATCCTCCTACCTCTGCCTCCTGAGTGCTGGGATTAAAGGCATGCGCCACCACATCTGGCTAACATTTTTTTTTAAACATTGCTTGTTTTTCCTTAGTTTTTCTACCTACTAATGTCTAAATAATGTATTGTTTACTTTATTTTTTTGTTTATTTTTATTTATTTATTTGAAAGTGACAGACAGAGAAAGAGGCAGAGAGAGAGGAAGAGAGAGAGAGAGAGAGAGAGAGAGAATGGTCGCGCCAGGGCCTCCAGCCACTGCAAATGAACTCCAGATGCGTGCGTCCCCTTGTGCATCTGGCTAACGTGGGTCCTGGGTAATCCAGCCTTGAACCAGGGTCCTTAGGCTTCACAGGCAAGTGCTTAACTGCTAAGCCATCTCTCCAGCCCAGTTTTGTATTTAAGCTTTACTTATTTACTTACATACTTGTTTATATCCTTTTTGATGCTGAAGACTGAACCTAGGGCCTTTTCCTTGTTAGGCACATGCTCTTCCACTCAGCTGAGCCCACAACCCCTTGGAAATATGGAATGCTTCACAAATTTGCGTGTCACCTTGTGCTGGGGTCCTATTAATCTTCTCTGTTTCCAGTTTCGCTTTATCTGCTGATGTAGTGAGCTGGTACCATCTTTACAAAATTGTGTGTGCATCTCTGTGTGCATATGTGTATGATGTGGATATTTATACAATGTGTGTGCATGGGTATGATGAATATTTGTGTGTGGGCATGCACATGTCGTGGCACATGTGTAGAGGTCTGAAGTCAACCTCAGCGTGGCTGTCTTCTCCCTCCACTTTGCTTGGGATGGGGTCTTCCTTTGCCTCATTTTTTGCCACTTTGCTTCTTGTGCACCAGTGTAGCTTGCCCAAGCATGTCTGTCATCTTCTGGCTCTGCCTCTCAATGCCATAATCTCACTGAGATGCATGTAATACTTTGTGTGCTGGGAAGTTATATTGGGCTCAGCAGGGTTATAGGAAAATGCTATTAGCTACCTGAGTAGTTTCCCGAGTCCCACAAAAGATTTTTTTTGAGACAGGGTCTTGCTCTAGCCTCGTCTGACATCGAACTCATTCTGTAGCCCCAGGCTGGCTTTGAATGCATGCCTGATCCTCCTACTTCAGCCTCCAAAGTGCTGGGACTAGAGGAGTGTACCACCATGCCTGGTTCTCCCAAGAATTTTAATGCTGCATATGTATATATGTGTATATCTATTTCTCCCTCCGTATAAAATCTCTTATCTGATGTTCTATACATCTTACCTTCCTCCAGTACAATATGCAGTCCATGATTTTATATGTAACTTATTTCCTTTGTTAATGACTATATCCCTAGCACCTACGACATTGGTGTAGTACATACTAAGTGCTCAGTAAACATTTGTTAAATAATTAAATGAAAAAATGTTTAAGTGGTCTTTTTGAAAAGCAGCTCATTCATCAACCATTTATTTTTTTAATATTTTTGTTCATTTTTATTTATTTATTTGAGAGCAACAGACAGAGAGAGAAAGAGGCAGAGAGAGAGAGAGAGAGAGAGAAAGGGAGAGAGAGAGAGGGGGGGGGGAGAGAATGGGAATGCCAGGGCCTCCAGCCACTGCAAACAAACTCCAGACGCATGTGCCCCTTTGTGCATCTAGCTAATGTGGGTTCTGGGGAATCAAGCCTCAAACCGGGTCCTTAGGCTTCACAGATAAGCACTTAACTGCTAAGCCATCTCTTCAGCTCTAATCGACCAATTCTTTTTGGAGAACTCAATTTAATCTTTAGGTTTGCAAATAGTGGGTACTTTTTTTTGCCTAATTTGAGATGAAATGTGATTCGGCTGGCATTAGAGATTTTGTTTTAAGAAAGACTTTAAAGTTTCTCACTGGACACTAATTTTCCTAAGGATAGAATAATTTAAAATATGTCTTCTTGAGTCAGTGTATTGGGGCTTGAATTCTGGACATAGGCCCTAGGTAAATCAGAACAAGTTAACCATTTTATTTTACTTAAATACCTCATTTATGAAGTAGGAATACTAGGAAGACTTAATCCAAGTTGTTTGTAAGAAATCAAATGAAATAGTATATTGTAATTATCCGCCACAGTGCCTACAAAATAGTTAATCAGGTTTTTTTTTTTTTATTGAGAAAGTGAGTGAGGGAGAGAGATAGAGGGAGAAAGAAAGAGAATTGGTGTACCAGGGCCTCAGCCATTGCAATTGAACTCCAGATGCTGCACCACCTAGTGGGCAGGTGCAGCCTTGAGCTTGCCTTACCTTTGTGCATCTGGCTTAAGTGGGATCTGGAGACTAAAACATGGGTCCTTAGGCTTCATGAGAAAGTGCCTTAACTGCTAAGCCATCTCTCCAGCCCCAAAGTAATTAATCTTTAGTGACTTTTTATTACTCTCATTAAGATGCAAGAGAACATTTTCAAAAAAAAAAAAAAAGAGGAAGACTTGCAATAGAAACAACTGAATGTATGTCTCTAAATAAAGCTAGAATAGCTGTTTGGGCCCTTTTGTATAAATGGCATTTCCTTGGGAAATGATCCAAAACTTGAAGGGCAATTGTTCTGTCATTTTCCAGGCTTTTATGGGCCTAGACATATTCTCTGCATCCTCCCAAG
The DNA here is from genome assembly GCA_036346955.1 of Dipus sagitta. NCBI lineage: Eukaryota > Metazoa > Chordata > Mammalia > Rodentia > Dipodidae > Dipus > Dipus sagitta. The sequence continues at coordinate 116,199,814 of CM070776.1, read as the reverse complement.
AGTAGCCATGCTTGGCACTCATCATACTTAATATCTCAACTTCTTACAGCCTTCTACCTTATTGCTATCCCAGGCTCTGGGTTCTGATTCCATGGATTATTCTCACTCAGTATACTGCTAGATATTCAGCAATTCCCTTAGTGGGAAAGTGTTGCCCCAAGTGCTGGCAGTCTAGCTTGCTAAATAGATTCACTTGCAAACAACTTTGTCCATACTTCCAAAGGCAAAGACAATGGTCTTTATTTCTGTGCCACGGTACCTCTTACTAGCTTAATGTCACAATACTTTGTGTTAGTTCCAAGTTAGCCAAAGTTATCATGGAAACAATCTATAACTGTAATTGCCATCACATGCTGGATTCTTGGACTGGTGCAGGGACTCTGAGGAAGCCCAAAACTTTACAGAAGCATTTGGCTCCACGTTAAATAGACTCAGCCATTGGCATGGGCACACAATTTTACACTTGCTTTGGAGAGTCTACTTTCTACATTGTAACTTCTCCTTTGCCTCCTACAGCAACTTACAGTGAGTTGGGTCCAGTATACAATCATTTATTCCTTCATTAACCCCACAGGGATCAGTAAATGCTTGATCAATCACTTGTTAATATTAATACTTTGGTGCTTTAGAAATATTCTTTAGTTTTGTTATTTGGATGTAAGTTTACCTGTCTTCTCAGTTATGCTGGACATTTTTTGACTATCTGGACTTCTACCTCATTCCTGCCTCTCGGCAGTGCCACACTTGAGGCTTTCCTCCTTTAGTCTATGCTTTCATGATTATATTCTATAAACTGATTTGGCAAAATGGGTTCAACCCTAGGAATTGGGTAGATTTTTCTTCTTGACTACTTACTTTTCATTGTGATTGTTAGAAGAAAACAGCATGCAACAACTAGCAAGTACTAAGCTCTTTTCCTATTGCAATATGGTTTCAAGTCAAACTCCACACAGGCTGCACTGTGAATTAGAAACTTACTCATAAACCGTTGTCCATCCATTTTCATTACTTTTGGTTGCTAGAAGTCCTGTGTTTCCTGGGTAGGTCATCAAGGCAAGATTGTAGCCTTGGGCTGATACTCTTTTCAGGACTCCATTGCTGCTTATGGTCAGCCAGTATACCTGCCCTCCAGGCACTACAAGCCAAAGGGGCATCCCACCTGCATCCCGACGGATATGCACAGAATTGCCATTGCTGCTAGTGATTGCACCCAAGTCCCCCTCAGCATTGTAGGTGAAGTTATACACATAGTCCCTTGTGATCAAGTTCATGGTATGCAGGTGAGTTCCATTGACAGTGAACTGGTAGAGTTCCTGATCAGCAGGCGAGGCAATTTCATAAAGGTTCATGTCATTCAGGTGGGCCTGGTTTCTGCTGATGGTACGAATTCGCACATTGCCAAGGTCTGCCACATACAGGGTACCATCAGGTGACACTGCTAAGGAGGAAGGGGCTTTCATCTTTGCATCTTTTGCATAGCCACCATCACCTATGGGAGAAAGATCTTGCTTTTTACCATTGCCACTACAAGCACTTATATGAACATAGCATACACAGAAAGTAATGTACATCAAAATCATTTTAATGGGAAAAATCAGTGAACTAGTATTCTCTGCATGGCCCCCTTGACAATATTGAAACCCATTATTCAAAAAATTGTAATTCTTGAGTCAGTACAAATAAAGATGAACAGTAAGATGTAATTATCTCAGTTACACTGATTTTGTGAATTCCTAAATCCTGATGTTCAGAATCTGTTTTTTTTTATTGTAAGATATAAGAACAGCAAATAATGATAGCCCCACAAAATTTCCCTGAAAAATCCACAAGACTGATACCTGTCACTGCTGAGATAATCTGTTTCAGGACTTTTCAGTCTTACCATGCCTAGGGGCCCTTTCTTTTCTTCATTCTCATTGTTATACTGCCAATGTACGCTAAGTCTATCAGTGTGACAATGACTCAGAACATCACATTTGATAACTGGCATAAACATTAAATTTGTCTTGAATGAAGGATACAAGTTAGTGAAATATCTAGAGAATGCATTATCCAGGAAAACATTGGAAATATTGATCAAAGTCATCTTCACCAAATTGTTGGCTCTCGATTCCCCTAGCCTAAGGAAAGGCAAATTTTAAGAGGGACCATTCGGTCCTGGATGAGTAGTTTAATAGGGCTGCATGTATCATGGAAGGATTTCCACATCATATAGACAAATATATTTGCTGACCTTTAGGGATATCTTTGCTATCTGGAATACATGCTCTAAGTTTTGTGGGAAAAGGCTGTTTTCTATTCCCCTCCTATATCAATCACAGTGAATAGTGCTATTAGTTATGAAATTTGAGCTTTTTAAATGAAGGTATATAGCAGACTGATGCTGTGGGAACTCTCTATTGTGGGACTTAGTCTTGCCTGTCGATTTCCAGAACAGTCTATTCTGGGTCCCTTTGAGTGTCAAATAGCACACATACTTTTAATTTGGAAACAACTCACTTAAGGCAAGTTTTTTGCCCCATAAATATAGTAGTAAGTATGTTTTACTTAATTTGCTTTCTTTAAAGCACAAATAATGTCATGATCCTTACATCTGTATAATGATCTTAATTTTTTAAGAGTCTAATTTTTTTTGTTTGTTTTTTTCAAGGTAGAGTCTCACTGTAGCCCAGACTGACCTGGAATTCACTATGCAGTCTCAGGGTGGCCTCGAACTCATGGCAATCCTCTTACCTCTGCCTCCCAAGTGCTGGGATTAAAGGCGTGCACTACCACGCCTGGCTAGAAATTTTTATTATACAAGTTCATCCTCAAAAAAGCAAAGTGACATAAAAGAGAAACAATACTTATCTCTGTTCAATAGCTAATGCCAGTGAATAGGGAAGAGGTCTGTGGCTGCTCTGGGTCACTCAGTGTGAGTCAGCTATCTCCCAACACCATTGTTTTCTCCACTAGCCCACACAATTGTTGATAAGGGATCTTTTTGTTTTCCTTTAGGATTTTCTGATGCATGTTTTACTTTTGAAAACAGAGAGGAGGAGCTGGCGAATTGCTAAAAAGGTCATACCTGAAAAACAGTCACAGTTGGGATCAATTTTGCAGTCACAGTCAGTGGGGGCACCAGCGATGATGGAGATCTCCCCATTGGTGGTCACTTGCTGAATACGGTTCACTTTCCTCTCATCTGTTTCAGCTATGAAGAGCAGCCCGCTGTGGGAAACGCTGATGGCCCTGGCTGACTCCAGAGTAGAGTGAATTGCTACCTTGCTGACCAAGAAATGATCGATGCCGGGCACCTGGCAGTGAATGGGGCGCCCTGCAATGATCCTCACACGCCTGTTCTCAGAAATTTGTAGCACAATGTTGTTATCCAGGACATACAATGAATTGTCCATGGGATTGACTGCAAGGTCTGTTGGCCACTCTAATCGCACCTGCAAAAAGAACAGAACACACACCATTAAGTTACCATATCTTTTCAGAGGCAATATTACTTTAAAAGACAAAAATTGCTTTATTGTTCCTCCTACTTTTATGAATTTCAGTGACATTGACATTGTCTAGCAATGGAAAGGAAGGATAGTTAATCACATACTCTGGTAAACATATTTATCATCTATTCCATCTCCAACATAATGTAATATTTTTTCCATAATGATGACAGAATATTCTAGATCAATAGTTTTCACAGTGTTAGGTCTGGACCAGTAGCAACAGCATCATTCAGGAAATTGATAACAATGCACATTCTCAAGCTCCACCCTAGATCAATTGTATCATAAACCATGAAGGTGAGGACCCAGTCATCTGTGTTTTAACAAGTCTTCTAGGTGATTGTGAGGACCATCACTCTAGGGCTTCTGGATTGTTATAACACACAGATCCCCTCTCACGGTCTTATAGAAGCTTTTTGACAGCACAGAGCTGCAGAAACCATATTTTACTCAATGGCCTTATGGGAACAGCACCTGCCTGCCATTTGCATAGACCTAACATCCATATTGTATGTTATGCAAAGATAGCTCATCTGATGTTAATCTGGAATATTCTATGTTAGAGTATAATGTACACTTATCCTGTTCTGGTTAATCCACAGATCCTTTTCCATGGCAAAGTGTCAGACTGGTTTGTTATTTCATTGAATGTTGGCTGAGAACACTCTCTGAGCTAAGCCTTATGCTAGACTTTAGAGATTAAAACTGTCATGTCCTTAATCTCTGCTCTCAAATGACTTTTAGTTTGGTAGAACCATTGGGAGAACCATTAGCAATTATTCTCAGTGTTATGAGAAGGTGGCAACAGACAGGATATGAAGGCACTTAATGTAGACTCAGAGTCCGGAGGCATCTCAATGACAACAGTGATACCATAATTGTACATAGCCAGAGGGATTGCTGTATGAGGACACAGCAAGAAGCTGGCCTACTGCATGTCAAAGAGAGAAGCCTCAGGAGAAACCAAATGTGTCAACTCCTTGATCTTGGACTTTTAGCATCCAGAAGTGTGAGAAAATAAATTTCTGTTTGCAGGTCTATGATATTTTGCGATGGTATCTCTGTCAAATGAATATACCAGGTGGTGGAAGGAACTACACATCCAGTTTTATTCTGATAGTTGAGGGAACCATTGAAGGGCTTTAAGCAGAAGTGTGGCATAGTCATATTTGGGTTTTACATGGATGATACTGGCTGCTGTTGAGACAAAATATTAGAGGCACAGATGAAATGGAGGTGGCTAGATGGGAGGCTTTGCAGTAGCCCAGGAAAGGGATCATGGTGCCTAAATTAAAATTTCAATGCAGGGTATGGAAAGTGTATGGATTTGATATATGGTAAAGACAGAAAAGTTAAAGGACTCTCTCTCTCTCTCTCTCTCTGTCTGTCCCTGTCTCTGTGTGTGTATCCAAGTGCTTAGCTAGACACTGGGTACACACTGGCCAACCAAACATGGCTTCACCTTAGGTTTGTTCCTAAACATGAGTTGGCTCAATGCCTATCCTGACACTTCCTTGATGGTGACTGTTTATCCCTAGGCACTTCTCAGAGAACTATATTCCATGTTCCACTCTGCTTCACCATGCATTAATGTCCATTTCTCTCTCTCCTTCCAAGTTAGACAAAGGCAGAAAAAATGTCCCATTTGTGGCCAAAACAGTAATAGTGATGTAGCTGTCCTTTTATTATTATTTGCTTTGAGTGAAAGCCTCAGGAAAGCTTTGTTTGTCTTGTGGAATCTGAAAGTCTGGAAGGAAGATATGGGCTCTCATTGCATTTTGAGGACCACTGCTTCTTTGTTTGGAAGAGGCCTTACATGAGGCCAATAATGAAGTAGAAAATGGCCAAGCCTAAGGCCCCATATAAAACTTTCTCTTTGGACTGGAGAGATGGCTTAGCTGTTACGGTGTTTGCCTCCAAAGCCCAAGGACTCAGGTTCCATTCCCCAGGACCCATGTAAGCCAGATACTCAAGGTAGCATATGCATCTGGACTTCCTTTGCAGCTGCTGGAGGCTCTGGCATGCCCATTCTCTCTTCTCTCTCTTTCTTTGCCTCTCTGTCTCTCATAAAGAAAGAAATAAATTAAAAATAGTTTTATTAAAACAAAACCTTTTGCTTTCTCTATCCAAACGTAGGGCAACTGGTGATGCTAGGAAGAGGAAAAAGGTTGCCTTTGACCTTCCCTATTGGACCACATGGGGCTCTTTGCTCCCCCATCTAAGTACCTCCCAGAGGCCTGTTCACCTCATTGTGTTCCTACATCATTGTGTGCCCTACATGTCTACCTTCACCTCGAAATGGAGTAGCCATCTCTGGTCAATACCATGTGCCTCTGGGCAGCTAGGAATTAGAGTGCTAATGGGGTATAAAGCTCAGCTTGTGTTCTTCATGTTCCACAGAGCCTTTTTGACTGAGGCCACTGGATAAGCATTAAACACCACCTCTAAACAGTCCCCGGAGCAGTTTGTGGTGATGTGTTCCTCAGCACCTCGGTCTGAGGCCTTTGCATGTCAGTGCCCTTCTACAGAGAGAGAGAGGACGCCTGCTGCTGCAGTTGCTGCTGCTGCTGGTGCAGAGGATGCTGACTCTTTCTCTGCCACATGCCCCTCCTTGGACCTCTGTATATGTTATCAAGCTTGGACAGAAACTGTCTGTGCGCACTAGTCCTATGGAACACAGTCCCCCAGGAAATAAGCCGGGACTGGCTGAGGAAGAGGAAATGAATTTATTTCAGTACAACACTCCTATTTTGATTGAGTCCGAAGTCAGTGACCCAGAAAAAACAAACCTGGCAGAAATGACGTTCTAATTATTCCCACTCTGGGAGCCAAGGCTAGGGCAGAGGCCAGGATGATACACACCTGGCTGGAGCTAGAGAAGTAACATATTTTGGACTCAGTTCTCAGTTATCAAAGCTGCCTCTGAGCTCAAGGCTGGTAGTGGAAAAATAAGCTGTTAAATTCTCCAACTTGCCCAACCTGATTTAAGCCAATCCTATTGGTGTCATGTTTATTAGATTTAATATTGCCTCAAAAACACACCGGCTATTGTGTCTGTTTGTTTTCTTTCCCATCAAATACTCTACCCTCTAGCAGTTTCCTGTAACTAAAGTGGCCTTTGTGCTTTAGAGACACTTTCTAAACCAACTACACAAAATCCCTTTAATTCCCATTTGATTTGGCAGGGCAGCTAGTCTATGAAATCTTCTCAGATGAAAGATACATGCCTACTTAGTAGTCAAGGGGTTGTCCTCTGAGAAGACGGACCTTTGGACTGCTTTTAGATTGTCAATTCCTTTTTATGCCCCGCTCATGTTAAATATTTCCATTTCCAGGTAATTTTTCAAGGAACAGATACCTTCCACCTACACAATAGAAACATAGCATTTCCATAATACACAACCTGACATATGGAATGGAGTTTTCTGAGATGATTCTGGCAGTCAGAATTAGCATCTATTAGTTGTGCAGAGATCTCAGAACAATATACAATATGCTACTGAGATGGGGCTAAGGCTAATGTCCAGAAGTTTCTCTCTCTCTCTCTCTCTCTCTCACATATATATATAGTATTTTTTTAAAAAATTTTTATTTATTTATGAGAGAGAGAGAGACAGAGAGAGAGAGAGAATGAGCAAACCACACCCCTTTCCACTGCAAAAGGACTCCAGACACATGCACCATTTTGTGCATCTGGCTTTACGTGGGTACTGGGGAATTGAACCTGGGCTATCAGGCTTTGCAAACAAGTACCTTAAACTGCTGAGCCATCTTTTCTGCCCTCACATGTGGTATTTTGGTGGGTAGGGGTTGTGCGTGGTGTATTGGTAAATACTTCCTTTTTTTTTTTTTTTTTTGAGGTAGGGTCTTACTCTAGCTCAGGCTGACCTGGAATTAACTATGTAATCTCAGGGCAGCCTCGAACTCATGGCAATCCTACCTCTGCCTCTCTAGTGCTGGGATTAAAGGCATGTGCCTCCACACCTGGCTAACACTTTTGACATGGGAGTGGAAAGAGACGGAAGATCAGCAGTGAAGTACTGTAAAGTTTGTGTAGTGACCTGGCCTATGGGCAAACCATTAGGCCTAATTTGTGGTGCTTGCTCCACCTTGTAAAAATACATTAATTTGTTCAAAATGTCAAAATGTATTTAAGCTACACTAGCATTAAAGGTCACTGGCATAGCTGCCAGCCAGTAGAATATACCCATCACCCAACAACCTTTCCTGAGAATAACCCTGAGCAGAAAGGCACTCTTGGTTGGGATGACAGCCCTTGACAGCATTATGTCTTCCTATGCTAATTGAAAACTTGCCTTGAAGGGAGTTGATTCTCAGGTCAACCAGTGCCATGGTTGGATTAAAGACACAGCCGATTATGACCTTAGTAGCAGTTTATAAAGCAGAACAATTCTATAGGGGAATCAAGCAGCAGAATCTTATAGGGGAAAACCTAAGAGTAAAAGCAATATCTACATATGAGCCCCTTGATTAAACTAAATTAGAATTTTCCTCAATTCTAAGCCTAAACTCACAATGCAGACACAAACTTTTTTTTTTTTTTTTGTTTACTCGGGCAGGTGTACAAGCATGTGTGTTTGCGTGCATATGGAAGCCAGAGGACAACCTCTGATGTCATCCTCAGGAACACTGTCTACTTCTTTTTAAGACAGGGTCTCTTATTGACATAGTGCTCATCAGTTAGGCTAGATAGGCCAGCTAGGGACGACCAGGGATTCCCTGCCTCTGCCGCCCCAGCACTGAGATTGCAAGTGTACATGACCATGTCCAGCATTTTATGTAGGTGTTAGGGACTGAACTCAGGTTCTTATGGTTGTGAGGCAAGTACTTTATTGACTAAGCTATCTCCCTAGCCCTGGAACAGATTTTTTTTGAGGTAGGGTCTCGCTCTAGCCCAGGCTGATCTGGAATTCACTATGTAGTCCCATGGTGGCCTCGAAATCATAGTGATCCTCCTACCTTTCCCTCCCTAGTGCTGGAATTAAAGGTGTGAGACACACCACACATGGCTGTGTCTACTTTTAAGCAAAGAATTGGATAAAATAAAACTGAGAAGGATAATTATTAAATTATTATACTTATTGAGGAAAGTACCGAGCCAAGGGAAGGAAAATGACTTCACCCACATGTACTCAGAGCCTACATGGTGGGACTGGAAGAAAGGTAAAAAGAGAGTTAGAGAAGAAAGAAAAGAAAGTACAAAGAGCTTCTGGCATGAGAAGGGCAGGAGGGAGGTCAGGGGGTTCTCCCCTCATCTCAGCCCAGCCAGGTCGAGATAAGGGGAAACTCACCAGAGCCTGGAGGTTCATGAGTGATAAATGGGTCACAAAGAGCTGGAACATAATTTCTTAGGTATAAACCAGGGTAGCTATTAGTAATGAATGACATTCTAAATGTGTGCTAAGGACTAGGACTAGGTTTTTCCACTGAGTCATCATTTTCAATTGGGGTCATTACCACATATTTTAGGATGTTTAGTAGCATTATTATACAGCCCAAAATGTCTCCAGAAATTGACAAATGTCTCATAAGGGACAAAACTATTATTACTGTTAGGAACTATGTTAAGACCCTTAGACCTAGGCTGTTGAGGAGTCAACGAAGTTGCTTAAAGTAGACAAATGACAAGGACAAATTACTATTTTAGAAACATTCCTTAGTATTCGGTTTAGAGGTCAGGCTGGAGGGAGCGCTGATTAGCTGCAGGATAAAGAATTTGAAGGTCAGCTATTCATCCATTCTATCCAATCATCTGACATCTTCATGGCACTGAGAGTCTGGAGCACTGTTTCTCATACTTTCCTGATTTACAGAGACATGTAACAATCTGGTGATATACTAGAATTAAGTAGGAAGGAGCTCAGGCTCTAGAGTCCAAACTTCTTGGGTCAAAAGTTCGAATGAAGCTGGCATGGTGGCACATGCATGCCTTTAATTCCAGCACTTGGGGGCAGAGGTAGGAAGATCTATGTGAATTTGAGGCCACCTTGAGACAACATAGTGAATTTCAGGTTAGCCTGAGCTACAGTGAAACCCTACCTTGAAAAACCAAAAAAAAAAAAAAAAAAATCAAATTATGTGATTTTCTGTCTCTGTGGTCTTGAAAAATATCATTAGCATATAGAAATGACAGTTTCCACATGTAGAGATTGAGTAAAATAATATTTTCCCAATATTATAAGGATTAGACAAAAACCTTACATAAAACACTAACATGCTCAGTACCTAAGAAGAACTCTGAAGGCTAGTTATTTTTCTCCTTAAAATGTTTTGGAATATGCCCGTGTTCCTCTGGTTCCTGTCCTACTACTGCAATGCTCTGTTCCTTAGCTATCCTATGAACTCTTAAGTTTAATCACAGAATTATGTTCTTTCCAGATTCCCCCTGATTTTATCTTCCTAGCCACTTGCTCTTTGCTCATTTTCCCCTATTCTTTAGGGATCTTTCTAAGCTATATATCCTCTCAGAAATCTGTGGCTTATATTGGGTCATATATCCTGATACACATTTGTCAGTCAATTTCATTTCAGCTTAGTAAGTGTAGTTCTCTTTGTTATTTGGTAACAGTACTCTATACAATTCTAAGTACAGAATATGTTTGTTACCTTAATGTCTTCTGTCAAAAAAGTCTGTTTGTCTCCTCTTACACGCTATGATAGGTGCTAAGAAACCAGCTCAAATGAAGACAGAAAGGATTCCTTGCCTCATGGAGTTTACAGTCATTTGCTGACTTCATTCCTTGTACTTTTCAGTATGTACAGGAGGCTGCTAGTGTCATGGAGCAATAGATTATTTCTGTTCCATTATATTCACTTTAAGGCGAGGATTATGATCAAGTTATAGTATGTTCATTTTTAAAAATCTCAAAAAGAAATTACATTTCATGGACAAACACAGTATGTCTATTCTAATGTTGTCTAATTACCCCTAAGTATTGGTAAGTTCTTTCCCCACAGTTCAACTGGATTGAAGCAGTCAATTGCTTCACAAAAGTCTGGCCTCCTTGTCCCAAACCTGACACTTCTTATCTTTCTCTCTCTGTTCACATCAAGCTTGGTGGCTCATTTAAAAAGTGACTCTGCTTGAATTTTATTTTTGAGGCTTCTTCAGTAGGAATTTTTAAAGTGGTGTATGATTGTCTCCTCTGTGGTTATGGCAACCCTGGAGACAATACAGTGTGGGTACTGAATGTTCTCTGCCAGGTGTTCTTCCAGCTCCACACTGGGTTTCCCCATACTTCTAAGAGCTGACAACTCCAGGCTGTTAGTATCACTTTTTGTCAGGTTTCAAGTGGCCTTCTCATTTCTTGACACTCACACTGTCTGAGCTTCTCCAAATTTATAAGAGAAAAGAATGAAAAATCTGCCTTGGGAAACTTTTTTTTTTTTTTTTGTACTTGGAAAGTATGATGACACCTTTGAGGGTGATGGACTCTATTGATCTTGCTTTTAAAAAGCAGAAATTATTAGAAGATGAAATACATCTAGACTATATGGCCTTGTCAACAAGTAAATTATTTCCCATAATTTCCGATCCACTTTCTTGTGCACCTTTGCATAATGACCAAAGAGTCTGAAGAACATCTCAACCTTTGCTCAAATGCATCCACACAGTTTGTCTCCTTGGCTGCTCAGTGAGAACCAATGAGAAAACCTGACATTCAAGTTGCCTTGTTCATTGCAAATGTCTATCTAGCATCAATCTGGTCAAGAGTTACAAAGGATAGCTGTGATGGTTAAGTTTGTGTCAACTTGATCTGTTCAGGAATCCACAGACGTTACTCATAAGTGGGTCTCTGAGGTTGTTTCCAGGAAGGATTAACTAAGGGAGGAATCCTTGCTCCAGGGTGAGCCCATCCTCCAGAGTGGGCGGCCCCTCTCGGAGGCAGGCGAGTCTTTATCAAAAGAAGCTCTGGGAAGAAAAGTATTCTCCTCCCCTCCCACCTGGCTGTGGTGGGTGCTGTGCTGCTTGCTGCTTTCCTGTGTGTGGACTGAAGAGCGTCTCTCCAGGATGCCTCCAGGCCTTCAGTGCCGGATTGGGACTGCTGAGGCACCCTGCCTCATGGACTGAGCAGTTACCAGGTTCCTTGACTCTCAGGCCTGTAATCTGCTATTGTTGGGCTGTCATAAACTAATCCAATAAATTCCCTTTTAATACAATTTATTCTATCAGTTCTGTTCCTCTAGAGAACCATAATACATCAGCTCTTTAGATTTATTCTGCAACAGAGCACAGAGACTAAATAGCACACACCTCAATGTTCCTAAAAATTTTCAGAGGTGTGTGGGTGAAACAAAGCAAAGCAAAACAAGACTAAACAGAACAAAGGAGCAAGACCTTCCAAATATTCCTGGTATATTTCATCTTCTAGTAAGTTTCACTTATTTTTTATTTTTTGAGGTAGGGTCTCACTGTAGCCCAGACTGACCTGGAATTCACTCTGTAGTTTCAGGGTGGCCTCGAATTTATGACAATGCTCCTCCCTCTGCCTTCCGAGTGCTAGGATTAAAGGCGTGTGCCAACATGTCTAGCCAAGTTTCACTTTTTATAAGCAAGGTCATGAAGGGCCAATATACTTTTAGGTATCATCTTGCTTTCCAATAAGAGAAAAACCAAACTTTCTCTATGAGGCTTTTCTCCCTCCTTTATAAATCTGAAGAAGCTCAGAGATCATCAGGGTTAATATGAAACATTAAATTTATGGTTCCTAATATTCCTGTGGCAGAGAATTCCAATTCTAGGTCAACTCCGTCATTCAGGCTCTCTTTCCTTCTTAGTGGTATATCTCCACTCTTATGTGTGTAGATTGCTGTCTAAAATAAAAGTCATTTTAGCTTTATTTGTAATTGTCTGTATCTGTTTGATAAATTTCCAGGAAGGACAATGTAAGGGTCATGTGTAAGCATCAAACGTGAGGCTATTTATGGAGGGCTGACTCAGTGCGAAGGACACTTGGTTGCCTCATCTTCCTTTCTGATATATGAATGGAGTGGTGAGAGCTTTGGCAGGTATTGTGGACCCTGACATTGCCTAGAAAATGGAAGTTATGTGTTTCAATGGCAAAGCAGCAACACTAGGGCAGGGGCTCATATGAGTTTGTGGAGTTGCTACCACAGTCTGTTTCTTATCTTGCTTAACTCTGGGTCATGTGTAGGTTTTCTGTTATTCTCAATGGAGACTAGTCACAATGAACACCATGCTCTGTTAAGATTTCCATTTGGCTGGGTGTATTTGACTATACCATTATGGTTGAACTGCCCTGACAAATTTGTCCCTTAGCCCCTGGAGAAATCATGTGTATTTGTAAGATAACATTATACTAAATTGAAATAAATTAATACTTGAAAGTGGTTGGCACATGTGGCAAAGATGACAAGGACACACCTTTAAAAATGTTCAAAATCGGGACTGGAGAGATGGCTTAGCAGTTAAGCACTTGCTTGTGAAGCTTAAGGACCCTAGTTCAAGGCTTGATTCCCCAGTACCCATGTAAGCTGGATGCACAAGGTGGCACATGCATCTGGAGTTCGTTTGCAGTGGCTGGAGGCCTTGGTATGCCCATTCTCTTTCTCTGTATCTGCCTCTTTCTTGCTCTATCTGTCTCTCAAATAAATAAATAAAATAAACATAAAAAATTAAAAAAAAATTTAAAATCTTGTCTTCTATGTTCTTAAAATATATAGTTTCATTATTGTTATATGTAGTAGACCTACTGTAAAAGAGTATCTCAGAACACTTTGCTTTTATTTAACTGTAAGTTAGTACCCTCTGGTCAACTTTCCCTCATCTCTTCTTCCCCCTTTCCAGTCTCTGGTAATCTCCATTCTACTTTCAACTTCAATGAGATCAACATTTTTAGAAAACATTTTTTTGGAGGGTGTGATACAGATGTCTCAGTTAGTGATGAACACTCACTCCACTGTCACTTCTCTGCACTACAGTGAGACATTTCTATCACATCCTCCAAGGCTCTGGGTCCATTGAGGAAGAGGTGGCAGAAAGAATGTAAGAGCCAAAGGAAGGGTAGGACTGCTTGCAATGCTGTCTTACAGACACAAAATGGCCTTGATTTTCATGACCTCACAGTGCCTGACACTACCCACAAAAGACCTTCATAATAGAAGGGAAAAATGATGACATCAACATGGAAGAGAGACAAATTGGAAAGAAGAAATGATTCAATGGAGGGTGGACTTGGGAGGAGAAAAATAGGGATGGTAGGAGGGAATTATCATAGTTCATTGTCAATATTTAGGGAAGCTGTCAATAACAAGTTTTTTTAAAAAGGTATTTTTTATTTATTTGAAAGTTTAGACAGATGGAGAGGAAAAGAGAGAGAGAGAATGGGCTCACTAGAGCTCCTTGCCTCTGTAAACAAACCCCAGGTACATGTGCCACTATGTGCATCTGGCTTTAAATCGGCACTCCAGTGTCGAACCTGGGCCATTAGGCTTTGCAAATGAGAACTTAACTATTGAGAAATCTCTTAAAAACATAGATCACCATGTTTATATGCCACATCTGTGTGAGAACATTCAGTGTTTTTACTTACCTCTCTTATTTCACTTAAGATACTAATTTCTAATCCTATCCATATTATAGGTCAGTCCTTTGTTAAGAGGCTGACCAATTGCTTAAAGTTTATGATAAATCTGAAGTATTATTGAATACCCAGGGCTCCATCTTTGGGCACTTTAAGCATCTTTTTTGAGCCCTACGACTCCTTCATGTCCAAAACTTCTCCATTATACTAGAAATATTTGTTTGCCTTCTGAGGTATTTTATCTTGGCTGTCAACTTGACAGGTCCTAGAATCACCTGTAAGGGATTACTTGATGAGGTTAGCCTCCTGACATGCTTGTGAAGGATTATCTTGATTAGGATAATTGAGGTGGTAAGACTCACTTTAACTGTGGATGGCACCATCCCACAGACTGGTGTCCCGGACTATATGAAAAGGAGAGAGCTGGCTGCATACTAGCATTTATCATTCACTCTTCCTCACTGTGATGACTGTGATTAGCTGCCTCAAGCTCCTACTGCCATGCCTTCCCCACCAAGATGGATTATAACCTGAAACTGTAATTGAAATAAGCCCTGCCCTGCCCACCTTCCGCTGATTTTTGTCAAGTATGTTGTCCTAGCAACAAGAAGGAAACTAACATCTTCCTATGTCTTCTATTAGCTCTATGAGTCCTCATGGACAAGGAAGAAGACTCATTCTTTTTATGTTTCATCTAGTATTATAGCTAGCAAGTGTTGGGTGGAAACAGCAGTGCTTCATTGACGGTAACAATTTAAGTCCATGAAAACATTTAACAATTGTAACATGAGCCAGGCATGGTAGCTCACAGGTGTAATCTCAACTCTTGGGAAGCTGAGGCAGGTGGATTGCCATGAGGTCAAGACCAGCCTGACCTATATTGAGTGCAGGACTGGGGTATATAGTAAGGCCTCTGTCTTAAGAAAAAAAAATTCTAATGTGCAAATAGATTCTAAGAAATACTGTGCTTGACCAACCTGTCAGAGTCAGTAAATCTGGGTTTCCAAAGGTTTCTAATGTTAACAGGAGTTTCTGTATTTCCTCAGTTTTGAAGCACAATTATCATTCCTTCCATATTTTAACTTGTCTTGTTATCATGTGTCTTATAATCAATGCATATGTCTAATGAAGCATTTATGAACAATGTTCAAAGCTATCAAATTAATTCTATGTCTTCCAGTCCATGGTATCTTAGACTTGAAGAAATATAGTGTTTCCAATTTGGTTTAGGGACTTGGAAATTCCCTAAGACTCTTTCAGGACATTTGTGAGATCAAAATTATTAATAAAACAATTTGTCTTTTACACTTGCTGATGTTCATTTTTAGTGGAGTTTGCTTACAGGCTAAGTGAGGCTTGTATTTCTAAGTTTATTTTTAAATCATGCTACTAACTAGGTATGATCACTTATGTATGTAATCCCAGCTCTCAGGAGACTGAGGGTATAGAGTTTGATGCCAGTCTGGACTAGATAGTCACACTTTGTCTTATAAAACATAACAAAACAAAAGAGCAACAAAATCCCAAAACCATAATCTCCCACAATCAAACCCAAACTCATGCTTATAGTTTCTAATAAGGTGGTAAGTACTGACCCAGTAAAACTCACACAAAGAAAATCTCTTTGTGGATCTCAATCTTAACAATTTTCAGGAGTGGAAAGGAGTCCAGAGACTAAAATGCTTAGGGATGATTATCCTAGGGGGACAGAACAGTGAAGAAAGCCCTTCTGTTAGTATAAGCATTTCATTCATCCTCCTTGAGCAAAAAAGAGAGAGGCATGTATCTCTTCTAAGATGGCTCCCAGTGCCATAAGCCATGTCCCAAAGCATACTATTGGAAGTACCCAAAAATCCTTACTTCCACTAGAGGCTCAAAGCCTGAGGGTGCTACATAAGTTTGTCTTATGGGCTCCCTCAGAACAATCAGCACGTCCACACTCCCTGGGAGTCTGCTTGTAATTGCCACTACCTCATCTTAATAACAGGCATAATTGCTCTGAGTTTCCTTCGACCCTTTCTTGCGTCTCCTTTCTGAAGCTTCAATTTTGGAAATGGCACTTGTGAATACACAGAATGCTTAACCACTTTCAGTTTTCAATTTACAGTCAAAGTCATCTATCAGCAGGAGATGAAGGCCCAGTGTGAAAACTGCAGAATGTCCTTCAGACTCCCCAGCTAATTTGTTTGTAAATTCGATTGCTATTGTAAGAAGAACATATTGTACATGATGCTACTTACATGATGCTACTTGCCACTTTACTATTTGTATCTCTTCTATCTTGGGTTTTATCATCGCAGCCACAGAACTTAACCCTTCCAGCACTTCTAGAGGTGAGGATTGGAACACAAAAGCTTTACTGTTTTCTCTCTTAAGTCCAATTTTGCATATATTTGGTAAAAACCCATTGGATATTCATCACAATGAGGGATACAGACACTGAGGAAGCGACAAGTAGAGAACAGTCCAAGGCAATCTGAAATCACATGTGAGGCCAAGTGATGAGATCATGAGTTTTGTAATAATTATAGTAAGGATAAGATCACTGTTGGTCTTTACACAGGAGGTGGGAATGTTGTCATAAGAGCCAAGTCTTTGCTTGCCTAAGAGCTTCTGATTATAAAGAAGTATCTAAAATCATTCTGCAGTTTCTTTCTGCTGAGACACTTCTGTGGCAGAAACATGTCTTTTGCTAGTTGTTAATATTATAGTATTGGCTCAACAGGCTAGACCAAGCTTCCAATTCCCTTTGGCACCTAAAGCAATTTACAGGCTAGAAGTATGACTGCACGGCTTTTATGAAATGGTCTGATTCATTGATCAGCCACTCCAAAATTATGTTTTCATTTCTATAGCTACTGCTAAACCTTCTTTCTGGTATAATGTTTCAGGAAGAAACTATTAAGAAAATTCACCATGAATATGTTAAGGTCTAAGTGGGCATGGCTGTGAATGGGAAGAGAAGCATCCCTACTCAGAAGTTCGTTTCAACTTAGACTAGAATTCCACAGATTGGGTCTCTCATCTTAATTCTGTAACATTTCCAAATGATAAGGACACTAATAAGAGCAGATGGCCTAATGAACATTTAGAGGCAGGATTTAACTGGTTGTATTTTCATTAGGCCTTCAGTGTGCTTCCGGGTTTTGCCCACCACTTCTCTGTGTGTGATACAAAATCACATACACTCCACAGATGGCGTAGCTCAAGCTTCATGCTTCCAGAACTCTGGAAATTGGCCACCTGACCACTTAACATGTGCACAGAATCATTTAAGGAACTATGCAAGCTGTAGACTTGAGCCTGACCAAAACCAAAGAGAAAATGGTGATGAATATTGAATGCGGGAGTATCAATAAGAGAAGAATCCAAATCACCCTCACAAACATGTTGAGCAGCTCTGGCTGAGGTCTCCTAATAATAGCTTCTTATGGATTCAGTAATGATGAAATCCTCTGTGGCAAACAGTCCATTCTAATTAATGTTTCATCCAAACTATAAGCATATCTGAGTGACTGCAGCAGCACCAATGACATGAAAATCTAACACCTCATTGCACAGTATGCTAGTTATTAAGCTACTCTCTCATAGCCCCAAACTCACCCCTATAAATACATTGCTTTGTGATGCTGGGGTTGAGACTCTGCAGTCTACATTTTTATGTTGCCAGCTGGATTTCTGATAGATACTGACAATAGGGGCAATAAAGGGATGCTGGGAGGCTAGAGGAGTGAGAAGGGACTTGCTCCTTCCTGCTTGTTTTCTTTTCTTGTTCACATAATCTCTATAGTAGTCCCTCGTTCTGGCAATAGTAGCTAGCTGCACTTTCCAGCTCATTTGCATACTCTGAGAATCAGTTTCATTTCCACCCTCTTCACATGTACCAGAACCAAATTTGTTATTGTAAGAAAGTTGGAATCTTTCTCTCAAAAGACTAGATCCTACCTCATAGACCTAATTTTTCTCAGGCCTAGACATTATGGCCACTTCCTGAAGTTATTCTTTGCTTTTTTGTTTAATATATTTTATTTTTTAGTGAGAGAGAGAGAGAGAGAGACAGAATGAATTGGCATGCCAGGGCCTCAGCCACTGCAATTGAACTCCAGATGCTTGCACCACCTAGTGGCCATGTGCAACCTTGCGCTTGCCTCACCTTTGTGCATCTGGCTTATGTGGGATCTGAAGAGTCAAGCATGGGTCCTTAGGCGTCACAGGCAAGCACCTTAATAGCTAAGCTATCTCTCCAGCCCATTTTGTTTTTTTTTTTTTAACTATTTAACACATGTGTAGCCTATTAAGTTCTCTTTATATATATAAACATATATATGTAAAACATATATGTTATATATATATATATGTAATATATAATTGTCTATATTAAAATTCTGTTATATAATTAACATGGTTTTTATTTCACAAACCAAAAAAATAAGATAAGAGAATAGTAAGAAATTATCATAGGTCAGTGGAAATTGCAAATTAGCCAAGTGAAACTAGTAAAGATAAGAACTAGCAAGCATTCTTTTGCTATTAGTCAACAGCTTCGTCTATGTAACTACTAGCTTAGGCAGATCTCAAGTGATATGTACTGAAGCTATAAAAGTCCAGAAAATATACATACATATAAAAGAAACTTGAATATTAAGAAATAGGTTGTAATAGACTTCAGAGGTTTTCTGAGTCTCTGGAAATTCCATTACTCTCTAGAAACTTCTCATTCATACTGGGACATATGAGTCTCCCATATATCCTTTAGAGTTATAATTCTTTACTTATTATTTATAAGGCTGGCTATAGCAACATTTCCTGTGTATTCAGAGTTTATTGTAAACAGACACACATTTGGTATTTACTACTACATTTATTTTATAGTCCTGTTTGGTTGTCTTCTTGTCAGACATTGGGATCTCTCATTCAGAACTATATTCCTCTGGATTTAGACACTTAAACTATATTGAAAGGTGAACCAAATGAATATGTGAGAATGTACCTCAGTTTATTTTCACACTAATGTTATATGCAGTAGAGAAAGCTATGTCTTGTAAGCTTGGCTTATCTTTTGTACTTAAAATATCTGGAATGTAATCTTATAGTATTTACTAAACAGTATAAAACACATGAGTATCAAATTCTCCAAATGTTTTGGATTTACATTTCTTTATTTAATTTAATTTATTTATTATTTTGAGAGAGAGAGAGACAGAGAGAGAGAGAGAGAGAGAGAGAGAGAGAGAATGGGTGCACCAGGGCCTCCAGCCACTGCAAATAAACTCCAGACATATGCTCTACCTTGTGCATCTGGCTTATGTTAGTACTTTACTGGGGAGTTGAATCTGGGTCCTCAGATTTTGCAGACAAATGCGTTAAGTGCTAAGCCATCTCTCCAGCCCCTGGATTTACATTTCTTTAATAAATAAATTTCATACCAAAAAATGCATGTGTTGCAGGATAAACCCCTTTCAACAAGTATAGCCAATTGGTAAATGTTTTACATGTTCCCTTGTTCACATATCCAAGTGTACTAACTTTTTTTGCATTTATATATTTGAGATAGAGAGAAGGAGAGAGAAACAGACAGATAGAGAATGGGCATGTCAGGGCCTCCAGCCACTGCAAATGAACTACAGATGCATGTGCCCCCTTGTGCATCTGGCTTACGTGGGTCCTGGAGAATTGAACCTGGGTCCTTTGGCTTTGCAGGCAAATGCCTTAACCACTAAGTCATCTCTCCAGCCACAAGTGTACTAACTTTTGCATGAGTAGATGATCCTCCTGCTATGGAGAGTGCCATCTTTGAGCTGTATTTCCATGTGGTAAAGAAGGGCTGGCAATCACAAGGGGGAAGGAGATCAGCACAGAGAGAAATCAACTCCTACCAAATCAGAGAGCCAGAGCCTCAGAGGCCCCCAACACCTCATCACTGAAGCAGACCAAAAATGAACCCAACATGGCTCAGGGAAATTTTGCAGAAGAGGGGGCGGAAAGAATGTCAGAGCCACATGTTGGGTCATGATATGCAGAGACATTTAGCTTACCCATAACTGTGGGCTAACTCCACAATGCATGACCCGTATATCTCAACCAGGAGGGGCCAAGGGGAGGGGGTAGGTCACGGATGAGCCTAATAATGGTACCAAACTGACTGTATTTGCTGAATACAAAACTAACTAATAAAGAAAAAAAAGAGAGAGAGAGAGAGAGAAAAAAAAAAAAAAAGAAGGGCTGGCAATGATCTATGTACTTTCCCTCCACACTTAATAGAGATTGGGGCAATGCTTAAAGGTGTAGTCACATATAGGTCCATTGGCTTATGTTGGGATATTGTCCTTAAATCTCTAGACACCAGCCATTTTATTTTCAACCAGGAATTTCTTTATCTTAGAGAGTTTCGGGTTCTCTTCAGGTCAGGAAGTATACTGAGCAAAGTATGGGTAAGAATGAATGATTCCGAAGTAGTTTGCAAGCTTTGCATCTTGTGACTCTCCCTGAACTTTGAAGATGCTTTTCCTCTGGTGCTTAATAGTTTTAATAAGAGCTAACATGCCATTGTCCTTTGTGTGGAAAGAGGACACTGCTGAGGGAATTTTATTTATGTGATAAATTACGTTTTCGATATAGCATTGAGCACGGTACTTGACTTTTATTTTAAGGCCCCTGACAACGCTGGCTATTTGCTGTGTGCAGACGTTTCAGCAGAATTTGGATATGCTAGACTTGAAGACATTGGCCTGCTCATCTTTGCCTCTTATAGAAACAACCTGAGCTGTCACTTTGTAGGGACCAATGCAAAATGTCTGTGATAGCAGGTTATTATGTATCAGCTTTTTACTGATTGTGATTTACCTAAGAGATATTGTCCCCAAGATTTCAGATGAAAATGAGTTTATGTAAATTTGAAGGACAAAAATAATATTTAAAGGAATGGTGCAGCAATTTGTTGCAGTGTTTATCCCATTTTATTATTTTGGTAATTTTTGTTTTCTTATGCATTGATTAAAAAAAAACACTAGACAGGCTTAGAACTTAAATATCTTGGGAAAAACCAAAATCACTGGATACATGAAAGGGCTTATAGACTAAATTTACTCCAAAAATTTCAGGATACCAGATCTGCTCTGGGATCTGATGGGAGGAAGAAGGGTTTCAGTGGGAGGGGAGAGGGGAGAGAGAAGAGAGTGTAAAATTGGGATCAAAATGCACTGCATGCATGTATGAAAGTGTCAAAAATAGAAAAGCAAAAAAAAAAAAAAACCCTCTTAGGATACTGCTCTCAGGATGACACACCAGCATTATGACTTCTTTAGATTTTATACTTAGCTGGGAGCCTTTTTGTTTTGTTTTGGGAAAAGTATAGTATTCTTCACATTGACCCAGATAAACTGTCTTCTTTGTTATCTACTCTAATATTTATTTAATTTTTTCTGTGAAACTCACTCACCTAGAATGGCTTCAGGCTACCCGTGGAATAAACTGCTCTATTACCTTTCAATTTTAACGATATTGAAGATGATCTAAAAATCCAAAATTCACAGATTATGCAACTCCCAGTACATTTCAGCCTTAGCTCCACAACCAGTAGTAAGGTGGAAAGTAGAAAGAAAATGAAGGATTTGGGGCACCACTCAAGGAGTAAGTGATCTAGACAGACTTTTACATCAGTATTGGGCAGATAAAATATTATGTGAAGGTCACAGCAGGTTAAGACCTATCTCTAGAACATATGTTTGATACAGCCTATAAAACACACCTACAGATATATGCATCTCTGTGAAAGTGCACATATGTGAAAAGGACAGATGGGAAGATTGTATAATTTCTTTATTAGTTCTTCTCATTCATTTATTCCCAGTTCTGTAAGTGATCAATTTAATTGTCTGTTTTGTGAGAGCAAGGTCAAATGCCACCACCACCACCACTAATTTATTAAGCACTTATAAGCCAAACAATTTGCTAAGTGATTTATGAGTATTAGCTCACTAAGCCTTTACAATTTCACTATGAGGAAGGTACATTATCATTCCTATGTATACATAAAGATTCTTTTCCCCAGTCTGTGTTTCTAACCATCATGCTTTACAGACTTTCTACATTGGCAAAACTGAAAAAGAGGCTACCTTTAATACTTCAACTCTTCTCTTGGACCCTCTATTAAAGGATTAGAGAAAGATCTGACTCTGCTGTGCCATTCCACAAGTTTTTTTTTTTCTCTCTCTGCCTATGCTAGAGCCAGAAGAATAGGCCTGAGCTGCATGAGAAATAAATAACATTATCCAGGGATGCATTTAAATCAGGCTGATGACAACAGACACTACAAAATCAGAATAGCCACCTTGAAGACTTATTTTGTTCTTGTGTCCTCCCATTTTAGCAAGCATATGATGAATCAACAGAAAATATTTCTTGAGGATGCCAATTAGCATCTTACATCATCCTCTATATTTGTAAAGCACTTCATACTTTTGCAAGTGCCTTCCCATTAAAAAAGAGAGGACACTTAATCAACAATTGGGTAATTTATTGAATTAGCCTTCATAAGGAGTGGTAATTAAGCAGCTCTAGAATTTCAGCATCAATTTTCTAAATGTAGTGCTGAATCTGAAATTATAGAGAGCACACTTTTGGGTAAAGAGCTAGACAAAGATGAATTTTTTCTGCACTACCATATTTTAGAAGAAAGCAGAATGAATGATTCAGGAAGAGATGTTCTTTTTCTTTAAATGCAGAAATGGAAAAATAGAATAGTGTTCATTTAGCATTTTTGTGAAATTTTAATCATAAATTCTCTTTTAAATTTTTGTTGTTTATTTTATTTATTTATTTGAGAGCAACAGACAGAGAGAGAAAGAGACAGATAGGGAGAGAGAGAATGAGTGCGCCAGGGCCTCCAGCCACTGCAAACGAACTCCAGACGCATGCGCCCCCTTGTGCATCTGGCTAATGTGGGTCTTGGGGAATTGAGCCTCGAACCAGGGTCCTTAAGCTTCACAGGCAAGCGCTTAACCACTAAGCCATCTCTCCAGCCCCATAAATTCTGTTAAAAATTATTTTTATTTATATTTATTTATTTGAGAGTGACAGGCAGGGAGAGAAAAAGGGTGAGAGAGAGAGAGAGAGAGAGAGAGAGAGAGAGAGAGAATGGGCACATGTGTGTGGTAATTTCAATGTAATGGTGTAAATGTATGCCCCCCCCCGACTCAGGTGTTTATTCAAAATTGAGCTTGTAACTTCAGCCCCTAGCAGGCAGATCCTTGCTAAAGGAGGTGTGTCACTGGAGGCAGATCCTGGGGTCCAGCTCTAACTTGTATTTGGGGGAGGATCTTCATTCAAGCACAAAGGTGTGTGGAAAACAGTTTGAGCACTGACTGTTTTTGCTTTTTGTCATGCTGGCTACTGGCAGTGTTTCTCTGGTTGGATCTATGAAAGGGAGACAGTTTCTTTCACCCTTTGTGGCATTCCCCTGTGCTCTGTAAGCCTGAAATAACCCCCCTCCCCCCCATAAACTGTGTCTGGTTGGATGTTCATCCCAGTAACATGGACTTGACTGCATCACTGTGTGTAGTAGAACATGCTTGAGATCTTAGCACATAGGAGGGTGAGGCAGGAGATGAACGAGTATGAGGCCAGCCTGGGCCACAGAGTAAGAACCTGTCTCAGAAAAACCAAAAAGTTAAGAAAGACATACAAAGTTCTTTTATTTGGCTTAATGCTTGTGATGCAAATGAATAGAACAGAATATTCTTGTTGGATGTTTATGTTTGGACTCCTGCAATAGTCAATTGCTAAAGGTTACATTGCTCTACTGTTGTACAGGCATGATGACAGCATAAGAAAATAAGCCATTTGACTGGGAATTTGGTTGGTAGGATTTTTCCAAAGAATATTTTTATTTTTATTTATTTGTTTGACAGTGACAGACAGAGAGAAAATGAGGGAGGGAGGGAGGAAGAGAGAGAGAGAGATAAAGAGAGAGAGACAGAGAGAGAGAAAGTATGGGTGCACCAGGGCCTCCAGCCACTGCAAACGAATTCCAGATGCATGCACCACCTTGTGCATCTGGCTTATGTGGGTACTGGGAAATCGAGCCTCGAACTGGGGTCCTTATGCTTCCTAAGCAAGCACTTAAACTCTAAGCCATCTTTCCAGCCCCTCAAAACAATATTTTTATATATTTATGTGTGAGAAAGAGAGGGGGTGGGCACACCAGGGCCTCTTGCTGTTGCAAATGAACCCCAAATGCATGCACCACTTTGTGCTTCTGGCTTTACGTGGGTACAGGGGAATCAAATCTGGGTCATCAGGCTTTGTAAACAAGTACTTTGAACTGCTGGGCCATATCTCCAGCCTTTATTGATAGGACTTTTAATGCCATCCAGTGCTTTACTTAATGGTTACTATTTAAATGTCTGATTTAGTTGGTTAAAGTAACCATGGTCAATGGGAATGGTATATGCATTTAGCATTAAAGGTATGAAATATTTTTGCCTTCCCTGGGCCTCATTCATCTACTCTTTTCATCATTTTCCTTCCCAACTTTCTCTTATAGCTTTGTTGGCTCTATCTCCTTTTTGTTTGTGCCTGTTTCCCATTGTTGTTGCTAGTCCCAGAGACACTATCACTAGACTTTTTGGCTATGTTGGTTTCATCTTGCCTGTCTTGCTGTTAACCTGCAACCCATTTTCCCGTCTACTGCATCTCCCTCTATATAAATTATCTAGAGGTGGCCCCTGGTACTTTCTTCACATTGACAGTGAGATCAGCATCACAGTTACTAAAGCATTGAGAGGGTGTGGTGGGAAAGGAGGTGGTGAGATTTTTGTCTCTAGTGGCAAGAACTTTTAAAATAAAATTTCTTCCCCCCCCCTGGGAGATCTCTTTATTCAAGCAAACTTATTATAATTCAGATTTTCTTGATTCCCTACAGAGCTTCACAAAACTCAGAAGACTGTCCCTGCAGGGAATTTCACTTATAATGGCCTTCATTTGAAAGATCTAATTCTGTTCTCTTTCAGTGTGCACATGGGAGAGTGATGGGAGTGCACAAAGAAAGGCAACTAACCCCTAAAATAGTTGAGTTTCAGTATCATCCATATCACTCAGGGTGAAGGAGGATATTTTATAGGATGACACTTTGTAGATGTGAAAAGGTTGGTAAAAAGAGAAACGGAGAAGAAGAAGGAGAAGAAAAAGAAGAGGAGGAGGAGGAAACACACACAGATAGATGATAGATAGATAGACAGACAGATAGATAGATAGATAGATAGATAGATAGATAGATAGATAGATAGAGAAGTAGGGTTTAAGCAGGCAGAAATGAAGGTGCCTTTTTCTCTTTTTAAACTGTTGTTTCTTTGCAATTTTTTCTCCTCAGATTGCTGCAACTTTTCATGCTTGGCTGTTATTATATATGTATGTTTAAAAATTATTTAACTAGCTATCTATTTATTTGAGAGTCAGAGATAAAGACATACACACACACACACACACACACACACACACAGAGGGAGAGAGAGAGAGAGAGAGAGAGAGAGAGAGAGAGAATGGGCAGGCCAGGGCCTCTAGCCACTGCAAACGAACTCCAGGCACATGTGCCACCTTGTGCATCTGGCTTATGTGGGTCCCAGG
The DNA here is from genome assembly GCA_036346955.1 of Dipus sagitta. Lineage (NCBI taxonomy): Eukaryota > Metazoa > Chordata > Mammalia > Rodentia > Dipodidae > Dipus > Dipus sagitta. Next base: position 116,174,133 of record CM070776.1, on the reverse strand, counting down.
GAATCAAACCGAGGTCCTTTGGCTTTGCAGGCAAATGCCTTAACCGCTAAGCCATCTCTCAAACGCAATATTTGTATTTTTAAAACAACAGAAAATGCTTAATACTCTGTGTAAAAGAAAACTGACATGTAGATTTTGAGAAGGAAGCTTTATATTTCTCTTCTATACAGTTGTAGTTAACTTGAAGCTTGCAAAAAATTCTAAGGACAATAGAAAATGGGCTTTTTCAGTTATGTAGAGAGTGGAAGACAGTTAAGGAAGCCAGAGAGGTCTGTTGCTTGGGGCAGGTGGCATAATGCTGATGGATGAGAGAGAAGGGAAACTTGGTTTTCTCTGTTAAGGAAAATGGTCACAAAGACTATTGATTCAAAGTTACTAAGGCCCAAGATGGATGAAAGGATTTTAAAATAATACCTAACTTTTTAAACTGAATTTGAGTTTTCTGGCCAGGAAGAATTGTTTCTTAGAGATAAGTTGCAAATGGGTGTTTGGGATCGTGTGTGTGTGTGTGTGTGTGTGTGTGTGTGTGTGGTTATTGAGAAACTGGGCAATTGAACATATACTGGAAAATTAGCAATGGCTAGACATAGAAATGACTTCAAGAAAAACCATTTGTCCCATAAATTGCATGGATAGAGATTGATTAAGAAAAAATATTGAAATGTGTTATTAAAAAGTTTAAGACAGACTTCTGTCAGTGCACTTGATTACTCGCCTGAGGTAAATGGTAAAAACTTACTGCTAAAGACACCATATGCTGTTGGCACGGAGCCCTGAGAGACCTGGCTGGTATCCGGAAGACAGCCAGACTCCAGACAGCCTGTCTAGTGCTAGAATGTTCTACATGAGCTACTGGGGGATAGTGGCCAACAACTGTTTGAGCAACCCAGGGTCTAAACTACTCAGAAATAAACACCCTGATGTGATGTACACATGAGTGCAATAGCGGCACACAGCCTTGGTGGGTAACCAACAGCTTTCTGATTGGGTAAGAGATCCACTCAGTGGAAAGGAACCTATATCTTGAACTAGGAAACAGGTCAGAATCCCATACAGACAATGATTTTGCTCTCCAGTGTCAAGTGCCCACTAATCCTGGGCTGAAAGAGAGACTACATCCATCAACTGTTCTTTAAATTCATAACACTTATCCCATATTCTCTGTCGGAGAATCTGCTTTTCCTTTTCAGACGGGAGTGAGTCCAGAGGAAATAAACTACCCAACGCATTTCAGCCAAGGCCCAGGTGAAACCACAGAGGAATTGGGGAGGTGAGGAAGAGTGTTGCTTCCATGGTGAGCCTGACAACCTGTGCCAGGGTAAAGGATATAGACACTGAGGAGACGCAACACCTACCAAGGCAGAGATCAAGAGGCTCCTAAGAGCCCATCACTGAAGTAGACTTAAAATGCACCCACCACGGCTCATGAAATTTTGTGGAAGAGGGGGCGGGAAGATTGTTAGAGCCACAAGTTGGGACATCATGACCAGAGGCACTGCCTCTCCCCCAATAACTGACTGCTGCTCCCACAGTGCATAACCCACAACCCCATGGGGATAATCTGTGACCCCAATGAGGAGGGACCCCTTTTGAAAGGGGGCAGGGATGAGGTAAAGGATGATACCAACACATGATGTTTCCATACTAAGTATGTACATAATTAATAAAAAAATTAAAAAAGTTATTTCTGTATTCTTTAACAAGGAAATGATATTTATGTAGTCTATAGCGGCAAACCAATTTTTGTCAAGTAATTCTTATTTCCTTTAAAACAGTTTCAACTACAATATGAAACTTATGAGTTTCATGATCCCTTTGTGGTTAAGTTGGAGACTATATCAGTGAGAGTAGTGGCTTTCATGCCTGTTTTTACTGTGATTACCACACAACAGGTTTTTATGCTATTATATAGTTAAAATAAGAGTTTTATGAAGTAATATTCATACTACACATGTTCCATTCTGAATTTTATGCTGTGCTTCATTTTGTATGTGTGTATGTGTGTGTGGTATGTGTTTATATTTATAGGCATGATGCACATGTGCATGTTCATATGTATGCATGTGCATGTGATGCCAGAGGTTGACATTGGGTATCTTATTTGATCATTCTCTACCTTATTTACTGAAGCAAAGTCTCTTACTTGAACCCAGGGCTCCCCAGTTTGTCTGGTCTAGCTAGCTACCTTGCACTGGGACAACACTGGTTATGAATTTAGATTTGTAGTAACCATGAGATCAAATCTCTGGCCATGTCTGTGAGGGAATTTCTAGATTAGGTTAGAAGAGGTGGAGGATTCACCCTAAATGTGGGTGGTGCTATCCCATAGGTACTCGACTGTACAAAAAGGAGAAAGCAAGAGCATTCCGCATTGGTCACACTCTTTATTTCTTCCCTGCTGAAATGAAGATGTTTCATAGGCTTCTTCCTCAGGCCTGCCATGCCTTCCTCACTATAATGGAAAGTGTAAGCCAAAAGTACACTCTTTCCTTCCTTAAGATATCTCTGGGCAGGTGTTTTGTCCCAGCCATGAGAAAGTAACTGATACACCCTGTCTGTGTTTCCAGAGCAATGGGTTTACAGGTGGGCCACCACACCCACCTGGTACTTATGAAGATGCTGAGGATCTAAACTCCTGTTCTCATTCTTGTGTGGCAAGCACTTTATCCACCAGGCCACTTTACTAGTCCTGCTGTTTGATTTCTTTAAATGCTCATCATAGGTCATTGTGTTGATTTCCTCATCTGATATGAATCATAGTACATAACAGTCTAGTGATACCACACTTGCATCTTGGCATATTTGTCCATTAGTTTTTATTATGAATGAAGACATGAAAGACACTCATTAAATCCAGTTGACACAAGCCTGGGAAGTACATGAAGATATTGGATAATAGCACAATACAGAGAAATGTATTAACCAAGTGACAAAGAATTGAATATAGACTTATGTATCAGTTTGTTTTATGATTCAAATAGGCAACTGTACAATACAAGATGAGGACATAGGGATGACAGGCCGCTTTAGTCCGCTACCATCGTATCATATGTCAAAAGTGTGATGTCATTACGAAAAACATCCAATTCAGTTTGATCTAGGGTTCCTTTACCTGTGAACTTTGTTAACATGTTCTAGCAGTACATGTGGGACACCACCACATAGGAGAGAGCCTGAGTAAGTGGGTGTAGGGATAGCATTAATTTGGATTTGCTGTTTTGTATCCTTTTTTACAAATTGGAACTTAATTTGTTTGAAATAAATATTGTGTGTTTAAAAACCATCAGAAAAACAGGTTAGCTACAGAATGTTGAAGGATATTATAGTCCTCATTGTACTTCTCAGGAGTAAGACCACATCTGGATGGCTTTATTCATTTCTGGAATCCATCATTCAATTAGATATAGATTGATGGAAACATCCAGAGGAGTGAAGAAAACAGTGAAAGAATTCAAAACCATGCCAAGAAAGGTATAGTTAACTGAATTTGGGCTGTGTCTGTAGGGGAGGGAACTTGATATAGCAGTTTGATAAAAATAATGTGAATTTTGGCATCAGGATTTCAAGGTCCAAATTCCAACTCTTACACTTACTGATTTTGTGGCTATGACCAAGTTATTCAGTCCTTCTGGATCATTTTTCACACATTTATTAAAAATAGGGAACATGGGCTAAAGAGATGGCTTAGCAGTTAAGTGCTTGCCTGTGAAGCCTAAGGACCCCAGTTCGAGGCTTAATTCCCCAGGACCCACGTTAGCTAGATTCAAAAGGGGGTGCACGCATCTGGAGTTAATTTGCAGTGGCAGGAGGCCCTGGCGTGCCCATTCTCTCTCTCTCTCTCTCTCTCTCTCTCTCTCTGCCTCTTTCTCTCTCTGTCTGTCCCTCTCAAATAAATAATTAAAAAAAGGGAACATGTTCTCACTAGTCTTTGGCTAAAAGAAGGGTTACATACATCAAATTCTCCCTAAATTAATGTTTATCCAATTTAAACTATGCTGACTTCACTCTCCTTTGGAGAATCTGTTCTTCTTTTTTAGAAGGTAGCAAGACCAGAGGAGATAAACTATGTCTTGCACTTCAGCCAAGCCACAGCTGAATCCACAGAGGAATGGGGAGACAAGCAAGAGTACTGCTTCCATGCTGCTCCTGATAATCAGCGCCAGGGTGTACGAGACAGACCCTGAGGATACTCAACACCTACCAAAGCAGAGATCCAGAGGCTCCTAAGAGCTCATCACTGAAATAGACTTAAAACTCACCCACCACAGTTCAGGGAATTTTGCAGAAAAGGGGGTGAAAAGATTGTAAGAGCCACAGGTTGAGATATCATGCCCTGAGGCATTCCCCCTCCTCCAAAATAGTTTAATTGACTTTTGCTCGCATAACACATAAACCACAACCCCACAGGGAATACCAGAAATCCCACTGAGGAGTATCCCCAATGGAATGGGGGCAGAGATGAGGGAAAAGAGGGTACCAACACATGGTGTATCCATACAAAACTTGTTGTTAACAACAATAATAATAAAAACATTAAAAATAAATCAAAAATGTGCATAAAATAAGGAACATACTAACTCTTGAAGAATTATCACAAGTGCTAAATAAGAATAAAGAAGGAAAGTTTTTCATATAGTACAATATTCGCCAGCACATTAGTTTCATGTAAAACAGATTAAATTTATAGCTTAGAGTCTAAAGAGTTGTAGTAAGACTGGATGGTGAAAGTTAAAGGAAGTTAAAGTTAAAGTTAAAGGAAGACAACAAAAAAGGGATCCCAGAAGAGAGTTTTATCCATCAGAGTCATTCAAAGATGACAGGAGCTGCCTGGGCAAAGGAGCAACTTCCTTATCAGAAAGCATTTGAGGAGAGGTTGAATGGTTAGTATTTGCTAAGACAATTATGGGAGGCAGTTCAGCATCAAATGACAAAGATGGGGGTAGGCATGGATATATATATATATATATCTCACAATTAAACCAACTACTTTGTATGTTAACTTTAAATAAATAATAAAATAAATAATAGCAAAAATTTGGGCCTGCTACATGAGAATCAGAGAACAAAATAAGTAAGTAAACAAAAACAAAAAATAAACCCACAAAAAGGAAGGGAGACAAGGGAGAAAAATAGAAGTCTTAGAGGATCAATTTGATTGATTAAATGCATTGGGCCAAAATTTGCTCTTCCAAACAACTAGTTTTTCATTCTTTTTTAAAAAAATTATTTATTTTAAAAAAAGCAGGGAGAGAGAGAGAGAGAGAGAGAGAGAGAGAGAGAGAGAGAGAGAGAGAGAGGAGACAGTGACACACACACACACAAAGAGAGAGAGAGAGGGGGGGGGATAATGGGTGCACCAGGGCCTCAATCCCATGCAAACAAACTTCAATGCATGTGCCACTTTGTGCATCTGGATTTATGTGGGTATTGGAAAATCAAACCCAGGTTGTTAGGCTTTGCAGGCAAGCACCTTTACTGCTGAGCTATCTCTTCAGCTCTTCTTTCCTTTCTTAATAACCAAGGCTGATACCACTCTGCCTTCCATTAGGCCCATCTGACAAATGGGTGATATTGGGAACCACTGAGAAGTGCACAGATTATCCAACAACTATTTATGGGTCAATGACTATGTGTTGGATGCTGTAGACAAATAAATCAAAGTGTGTCTCTATACACAACGGAGCACCAGGATCATCTATGCTTAAGTGTCTCCTATCAGGATGAGTTGTAGATGAGCATTAGGTTGGCCACCAGGAGTACATCCAGCTCTCAGATCTGCTCTCAGCCTAACTCCTAATTCTATTGTAGTTGAGTACAAGAGGGAAGACTCTAGCAGGAATATTAAAAATCAGCAATGGAAATAAAGAGCCCATTTTCTTCATAATCACCCCTGCTCCTGAAGTGAAAAGCCTGGTTGTTTACAGCAGTCCTTCCTAAGGGAAGTTATGCTTCAGAGTTTGTACCAGGAGTTGTTTCGCATTTCAGTAAATAAAAAAATATTGATTTTTAGAAAATGTCTGATTTTATTGTCATAGCAAATTTCATTTCTTGAGATGATATTTTATTAAACTCTTTCCTAAGTGTAACTAAACACATGTTCTGTGAATGAACAGCATAATTCTCAACAAAGGGGCATTTTATCACTCAGCTAAATATGATGATATCTGATCAACTCCAATTGCTGAAAATGTTAAAGTTGGAAGAATGCTTAGTTGAGACCAGAAAGTTTAAGCTCAGTTTTTTCCTGTATTGCTTAATGACCGCACAGTCATAATATTTGGCTATGTAAACCTTCTCACTACCACATTTCTTCTCCGTAGATGGAAAAGATAATATGTATCTCTTATGGATTGTGGGGCTGTAGAGATAACATGGAAGGGTAAGAATAGTGGGATAAATAAAGAAAACGTGATACACATATAGAGTGGAATTTTTCATCCATAAAGAACAAAATCATGCCATTTTGAGGAAAATGCATGCTACTAGAGAGGAACATATTAAGTGAATTGAATCAGACTCAGGAAGACAAACAGTTTCTTTCCATTTGTGGTTCCTAAACTTTATATAGATACATAAAATCATGTATGTATAAGTCACAGGAAAGGAGAAGTGAAGCTGTATAGCAGAACAAAACAAACTAATGGGAGGGGGAGAGAAGAGAAGGTATGAGGAGAATATAATCAAACACATTGTACATTTGATGGTAATTTTATGTCCTTAGGTGGCATATATCATGTACAATGAATATATACAAGGCTGTTTAAAAATTTAAGAAAGAAAAAAGAGGGATGGAGAGATGGCTCAGTTGTTAAAGGCTCTTGCTTCCAAGGCCTGTTGACCTGGGGCTCGATTCCCCAGTACCCATGTAAAGCTAGATGCACAAAGTGGTGCATGTGTCTGGAGTTCGACTGTAGTAGCAGGAGGCCCTGGTCTGTCTTTCTGCTTGCAAATAAATAAAGTATTTTAATAAAAAAGAAAAGATGCTCAACATAATTGCTGCCCCACAGTAAGTTATCAATAATTGGTAGCAGTTCTCATTAGGATTATTAGAGAATATTCAAATCTGCTCTTATAGGACAGGTTATTGACGTCTTATTTCTCAGAAAATGCAGAAGACTAAGACTAAAGGAGAGAAGAAGAACCATTGGGATGCATTGCTTTCCAATCTCTCTCTCTCTCTCTCCATATATATATATATATATATATATATATATATATATACTTGCATGGATAAGCCTTTCCTTGTTGGGGCCATTTTCTTTCTGGAATGAACGGAAGGTGACAGGAAAATTTAGGAGTGTCTTATATCTTTATAGAGACATCTTTACAGAATAGGAACATTTAGTCCATTTTCTTCACATCAGAAGGTCCTGGATGTCAAATGTTTATAGATTAAATCTAGCTAGTATTTACTTGAAAAGTTTCACAAGGTGGGCATGTTACAAAACCCTTTGATAATGTTTGGTGGTGTTGTAGTCTTAGCAACAGTAAGCTCTTAAGGTCTGATTGAAATCCTCATGCTGCAGCTGTTTTCTCTACTGTCAATTCCTGTCAGAAAAAGCTGTGCACTCTTGTTTAGACATTTGTCTCTGCCCTCATCCATCAATATATCTTGATTTACTGAAATATGAAACTAAGCACTGTGTAAGCTCAGCTGGAACCCTGTAAGAACTACTATAAACAACTGAGCCTTTGCTCCTGGAAGGTGGTGTGAAGCTCCCGACTCAGCTTTCTTCTATCTAACTGAAGACTGTCCATGCTCTTAAAAATAGTCATGGGTTGTAGGTCTGCCACATTGTTTGAACCGATGAGATGCTCTGGGACTAATGGCTGAGCATCTAGACAACTGTGCCACGTACATGGTGCTCTCTGGGAACATTCTGTCTACTCACTTCTTGGGTTTTATTTAATGTTATTCAGCCCAACCTGGGTGCTGATTTACTCATACCTAGGAACTGTTTTGTTTTGAAGCCAAGCTTCCCCTTCTTAGCCAAACATTGGAAAGAAATGATCTATTTTCTTATACTTGTCAAGGTAGGCTCTCACTCTAGCCCAGGCTGACCTGGAATTCACTATGTAGTCTCATGGTGGCCTCAAACTCTTGGCAATCCTCATACCCCTGCCTCCCAGGTGCTGGGATTAAAGGCGTGCACCACCATGCCTGGCTCTATTTTCAGTTTATTTCCTCATTTCCCACTCTACCACTGCAGTCTAATACCCATCATTAGTGCTCCACCAAAGGCATTCTGATTTGTAACTAATGCTGTAAAACCAAATGGCTTGAAAAAAAAGCCCTGTTTTCCATGACCTCTAATCAGCATTACATACTGGCCTTGAAAAGCTTGCTTCCTTGAGCTTTTTTGTTCCCTCCAAAATACCTTCTTGGTTTTCCTCTTATTTCTCAGTTTTTCTTTTCTTCTCAATCTCCTTTGTATATATTCATTCTTCATCTTTGCCTTCAATATTGGGATCCCTCAGTTTAATATTAAGTCTTCTTTCCTTTTTATGTTATGTAATTTGCCATTATCCTTGTCAATAAATAATCATAAATACAGTCTACACAGCTCAGGCGTTTAACTTTAGACCTACATCTTGCCTTTGTCTTGACACCATACATAGGCATCTCTAATTCAAACATATCCCAAAACTGAACCTGTCATACAACCCTTGCTCAAATCTTCTAGTTGATTGCGTGTATTCTCTGTCTCAGTGAGTATTATGATCCCTGCATTTCTTTAAGTTTAGAATTCAGTCCATCAATCAGTTCTTTGATTTTTAATTCCAGGATTTCATCAATCTATCAACTTTCTCAATTCATGTTACAATACTTTATGTTCAATCATTAACATTGTTTTTTTATGTAACTTCATAAAATTGAGTAGCACCAAGGTCAGTCTCACCACAGAGGTGTATTACAAAGAAATATCAGCTCAACATACAAAAAAACCATTGGGGGGCTGGGGAGATGGCTTAGCAGTTAAGGTACTTGCCTGTAAAGCTAAAGGACCTAGGTTCAATTCCCTAGGACCCACATAAGCCAGGTGTACAAGGTGGCACATGAGTCTGGAGTTCATTTGCAGTGGCTGGAGCCTTGGTGCGCCCATTCTCTCTCTCTCTCTCTCTTTCTCTCTCTCATAAATAAATAAAATAAAAATATTAAAAAAAACATTGGGAGCCAAGTGTGGTGGTGCATGCCTTTAATCCCAGCACTCAGGAGGCAGAGGTAGGGGGATTGCCATGATTTCAAGGCCATCCTGAGACTACATAGTGAATTCCAGGTCACCCTGTACTAGAGTGAGACTCTACCTTGAAAAACCAAAAAAAAAAAAAAAAAAAAAAATTGGAAGCAACTTATTTTGCATAGCAATTTCTTGAAAATGTATTAATCACTGATATATTGAAATGTGTTGCTTCCATTGTATTGTATTACTTCAAGAGTCTCTTAAATTGTCTCCTCTAACACTAATTTTTGCTCCACTACATTCTACATATTGTATTCTACATACTGTCTTTGAAAGTGCATTTCCCTTCTTAAAGCTGCTGCTTGCTCCCTATTGTCCACTAACTAAAATTAAAACTCGCCATGCTATTAGGTTCTCTCACCATTTCACCTATAGTTACCTTTCTGCTTCATATCTCCTCACTTCTTTATATCATTTCCATCTTAGTGCCCTTTTGACACACATACACTCACACACATGCATACATAAAAACACTCACATATTGATATGTACTGTATCTTCTGAATACATACCATGCATATTCAAAGAACATAATCTACTGTATATCCTAAACAGGGATGTCAATTGTGATGTCAATTATGGTTGAAAAGTGCCATGTAAAAAAATAAGCAACCCTTCTAATGGTGATGAGAACTATGTTCATTCCATGTAGACAAAGAATTCTTTCCAGCATAACTTTTCCATACAGAAGCAGATAAGGTGTTTAGAGTAACTAATCATAGTGCCAAATGTTCCATTTGAACATAAAAATACCCAACTGATTCATATATGCATCTTTCATTTTCCCACCCCTATATAAATACATTCACACCTTTCTGCATTGCCATCAATAACAACTTTTCTTTGCCTTATGCAGGATTTTGAATCAGAAAGTCAGACTATGCTAGGATTTGACAGCTTGATCAATTCAAATCTCTACTAAGAATGGTTTATTTATTTTCTCTATTTTCTAGGCTTTTATACTCTCCATTTAATTTTTCTTGTTGACTAAATTCAATCATTTTATGTTTCTGTGGTATACCAGGGGCAGACAGAAGAGAAACTCCAAATGGACACATCTTTAGTATTTTATAGATTACTTGTGGTGAGCTGAGAAATGAGTAGATATTAGAGCTTATGAATAAAGGAACACTTCTAAGTGATGCATTCATTCAATTTTCCTTGCAGAACCCCTACATTCCTTGCTAACAGAACCTTGAATTTGGTTCAAGAATATATGTAACATATGCTCAAGAACACATGTTTAAGAAATGTCCCAGAGGGTCTTAATTTATTTTGAATAAAAAGAAATACTATTCCTTTTTGCCTGTGATTAATTATGGTATGGGCATACGTGACTCTGTTCTGGCCAATATGACAGAAGAGGGCATTCTGTTAGCATCTTTGCCCACTGTTGGACATCTCATTGTGAGATGAATAAGCCACATCAGTTAAAATATTTTTAGACCACTTTTTGTTACTTTCAGCAAAAAGCATCCTCTGATATACTGATCAATTTTAAAATACTCAGCATTTATTCTAATTACTTTGAAAATATTACTTCATTAGAGCCACACATTTGTAGAATGTTAGAACATAAAAGTCCCTTTAAGGATTATCTCCTCTCCTCTCTTCCCTTCACTTTACATAGCAAACACTTGTATCTACAAATATGAAAGACATCCAGATTGTACTGGGACTAGATTTCATGCTCTATAATCTCTCCACATATAATTTACTGATTTGGCAGAATGGTGGTAAAATCAGAATTTAAGGTCAGATAATGTTACTCTGATTCTTTTATTTTCGCAGTCCAAAAGTTTTGCTAAATATGAGTCAAGCAGATCTTAAAGAAAAATGTCGCAAATTATCTCAGAAAACATTAAAGCATCCTGAAACAGCTGTTATAAACACAAATGAAAAGCCATGTTTACATAGGCATTGAAAAGATTTATAAAGTCCTTTGATTATTGCTTTTCTAAATTTGATTTATTGTTTCATGTAAAAATGATAAAATTGAGAGGCATTGTCCTCCCCACACGAACTGACTAGTGCATTTGTGACCTCAAAGTGATTACTGATGCCCCCACTAAGAAGGGTTTTCTGTGGAATGGGGTTGGGGAGAGCAGACAAAAGAAGATAAACTGATGGCAATACAACCAGTTTGTAATATGTTCACATATTAAAGTCCTCAATAAAAATTATTTTAAAACAACAAAATCTATTTTAGAAAGTATTCAGGAAGCAAGATTGATCTTGCTGCTTCTTTGATTCAAATCTGGGAGTCTTTATTACATCAGTATTCCATGTAACATAACTCCCATGCTAGCTTACCATTTTCTCTCAAGCTTTTCTGAGAAGCCAAACAGTAACTTACATAAAGAGAAATTCTGCTATTTGGCATTATAACGGATACACCAGGCTTCTTTTCTACCTAATTTCTGCATGAGAAAATTGTTATCCATTTCCATGATGCCAAGTGGTGATAAAACTTGAAAACCAGCGGTGCCTACCTGAGTGATGTCCATTCCTGAGTCACAGCTCAATGGCTGTGTGGAAGTCAGACCATTTGAGCCGATTACAGTTGTGATCATAGCATTCTCATCAATTCTCCGAATCATGGTCCCATCCACAAAGTAAATGAATCCATGCCTATCAACTGTGATGCCTGTTGGGAAGGAGTAAATTAGCATTAATATTATAGTGGGCCACATTTACCCTAAGATCAGTATTTTGACAGAAGCCATAGAAAAGGAATGGTATTGTAAAGACGTATGGATTCAATTTTGCTTAGCACAGACAGGGCAGTAATAGGAGATGTTTGTTGGGGCACATATTCATTTTTTGTGTGTTTTGAAAAGAAGTGACAAAAAGTGACAGACAGAGATTAAACTATTTCTAATAATTTTGTTTCATTCAGTGTTATACCTCTATACTCTTGATATTTGCTTAACTCCACATGCAGATAGAAATTGTCTTTAAGATAAATGAAGAAAAAACAGGTGAAGTTGTGTCTGTTACAGTTCTTTTAGGGTATAGATACTCAGGCCACTATTTTTATTGTTGCTTTAGGAAATAATCCACTTACAAATGATTAGGATCATTTTCATCAACTCACACTAAGTTAAAGGGGGTTATAACAATTCTGACAAATTAATTTTTTTCTTTGTATTATTATTACATGTTAGAGAGAAAAATTTTGGCATTATGCAGAGAAGGACTAAGATTTTAGGAAAAAAGAAGTCAATGAATTTTTTTGTAATAGTTTTTGTATAGTATACTAATTTCGACATTGCTTCTTAGAAGATATAATAGCAGACTTGCCATCTAATATGGAGCATACCACTTATAACTGATATCAGACTTTGATTGAGCCCTTTGTATACAAATTTCATGTTGCAGCTTCCTCTATGGTTAAAAAAAAAAAAAGACAATTTGCCCTATCTAACCAAGGTCATTATAGCAGGAACCGTTTTAGTACCGGGACAAAACACCTGACCAGGAACAGCTTATGGAAGGAAAGAATTTATTTTTGGCTTATCGTTTTGAGGGGAAGTTTCATCATGGTTATGAAAGCATGGCATGAGCAGACATCTGGGTGTCACTTCTTACCGGAAGGGCGGAAGGAGACTGAACCCTGGAGGCTGGAATAACACACCTCAAGGACTGCCTCCAGTGACACACTTCCTCTAGCAACGCTCCACCTACTAAAGGCTCTACCAGCTGGGGATTAAGTATGAGGCTTAATTATAAACACATAAGGTTACTGGGACATTTTACATTAAATCCACCATAATTGTAACTGTTTGGTTTTCCCAGGACTGAGACAGAGCTTGGTTTATAAACCTCAATAGCCTTTGATCAACTGAGATGAGTTGGTTATTATATGTGAAGTTTGCTAATGCATCATATGAAATAATCCACACAAAAAGTACCAGAACTGCATTTGACACAATTTGACACATAAGGAGCATTTGACACAATTCTTATTTTCCTTGGTTCTTTCTAAAATGTTCCAGAAAATACCTATGTGGATTATAGTAGACCTCCTTAGATGAGGTGAATATGTTCTTTTCAGGACCTCCAGTAGATCCCTGAAATCACTTATAGTATTGGGCCCTATGTATGTGTTTTTTATAAACATACCTGTATATATTGCTATGATATTAATGATAAAGTATTACTTTTAAATAGGCATAGTAAGTGATTAATCACTGAATATAATTAAATAGAACCATAAACATGTGGTTTCTTTCTCAAAGTATCATATACTTCATTCAGTCTTGTTTTTCTCATGTATATATGAGATGATAAAATGCCTATACACTGAGTTGAAATGAGGTAAATGATGTATACATTAGGATACTATATACAATTACTTGAACCTAAGCTCTCAGATACCACAAATATTTAACTGATAACTGTGATGACTGCAAAGTGACTAATGGGCAGGAAGCATGTAGAGTGTGGATACTTTGGATAGAGGTAAGATTCATATCCAAGCATGATGGATTGAGATGGTGCATACTACTGAAAATGGCATGTGATTTTAAACTTTTGAATTATTAATATTTAAATTTCCATTTAATATTTTTGGATTATGGATGGTCATGGGTAATAAAACCTGTACAAAGGGAAATTGAATATAAAGGGGAGTCTACTGTGCTTTCAAACTTGTCCAGTTTAGACTTTTCTCATTTTTTCCTTTTTATTCAGACCTAGTGAAATCCACTGAACATATGTTAAAGTTGTAAAATTCAATGCTAACAGATATGATATTTTAATGTAACACAACACATGTACATGTATAAGTATACACATAAACACGTATACACACACAAATTTTACTGGCTACATTTAAACTCATCTAAGGGCAATTTATAAATTTAACACTTGTAATCCCAGACACTCAGCAGGCTGAGAAAGAAAGATTTCAAGTTCAAAGCTAGCCTAGGCAACTTAGTGAGACCCTGTTTTATAACAAAAAATAGAAAATAGGACTGGGGATATGTCTCAGTGATAGAGTACTTTCCCAGAATATGCAAAGCTCTAGATTAAATCTCTACTAGTGCCGAAAATAAACAAAATCCAAAAATAAATAGCAACAACAAAACAAAAACCACCTAATAAACTGCTTCTTTGATGAATTAATGTGTGGGCATGAGGCTAATATTAAGACAGCTTTTACTTTAATTACTCGTGATGTCCACTATGATGTATTAATTCTTACCACTTATACAACTTACAGATTCATTTTACTTTTCTCTGGAAACCTTTAAAATCTATATTTTTTTGTGAGTTTTTCAAAGAAATCAGTATATTTAAATAAGAGAATTCCATGTAAGTAAATCCCTTTAGAACTTTGTGAATTATAAGTTTCTTTAAGGAAGTTTAAAAAAGATTTTGTGATTGGTGATGGCCAAATTATGATGGCAAGGGGTCATTTAATTCCTTGCAGGGAATTCTGGTTGATGATAAATCAAGAAGCTCTGCCTTCTTATTTTTTTAAAATTTTTTTGTTTATTTTAATTTATTTATTTGAGAGAGACAGAGAGAGAAAGAGGCAGATAGTGAGAGAGAGAATGGGCATGCCAGGGCCTCCAGCCCCTGCAAACGAACTCCAGACGCATGCACCCCCTTGTGCATCTGGCTAATGTGGGTCCTGGGGAACGGAGCCTCGAACCTGGGTCATTAGGCTTCACAGGCAAGGGTTTAACCACTAAGCCATCTCTCCAGCCCTGCCTTCTTATTTTTGTATGTGTTCTGGCAAAAACAATTTCTTAGCTACCAAAAATTTAATCTAGTTTGTGGTAAGCTTATAATTTAAGACCACATTCTAGGGCTGTGATATTAAATATCACAGTGTAAATTTAAATTTTTTCAGTCATAAAAGGATTGACTAAAACATCAAGACTTAAGCTTGGATAGAAAGGATAGTAAAATTCAAGCTTAGAGAGAGCACCACTAAGAGTAGGTATACTCAAAGTCCATGAAACCAGGAGTCATTTACTAAATAGGCACTGTATGCCATTTTGCTATGCTCCTTGAGGGCAAAAGGGCAAAGACTATAGGCATACTGAAATAGATATTAAGAGAAATACTTTAAGCTTCTATAAGTTAAGGGTGTTAAAAACAAAATGACCTCTTTGTCCATCTCTCTTCCCTTGCTCCCTCTCTCCCTCACTGAATAAGAAATAAAAATAAATTAAATGAAGCATTGCATTTACCAGGAGGTAGCAAACAGATAAACTGATCACCTAAAAATCAGAGTAGGTTTGCAAAAGGTACAGAAAATAAATGTATTTTTAACTAATGCATTCGGGGAGATGTGTTAATCACCTTCCCACTATGCATAACAAAATGATGAAAATAGTCTTCTTAATTAGACCAATAATTATTTTGGTTTACACTTTGGAAGATTTTAGTCCATGGTTGGTTGGCCTGTTACTTTTGGGTCTGTGGTGGTAGTTCATCATGGCTGGGGTGGATGGTGGAGGAAGTTATTATTTCGAAGCTACAAGGGGAGAAGATGGCAAAAGGGCAGGGTTCTCCTATTTCTGTCAAGATCACATGTGTAAAGACCTCCCACTAGGTCCCACCTTTAAGGGCTCAACCACTTCCCCATAGTGCCATGTTGGTTAATACATGGCACTTTAGTGCATGGGCCTTTGGGAAGTGCATTAAAGTTTAGGATGTCTTTGCATCATTATGCGTATAACAGAGGATATTTCTTTCCCTTGACTTCCATGCTTCCTATCCCTATCAGAGTGCAAAGTCTGGGCTGCTGCAGGGAGTATAATCTTCACTTTTACATGGATTTCCCTCTTTCAATTTTTGTGAAGTTCTAAACACTGTGAAGTTGTCTCTCTCTGTCCATGTCATCTGAGTTCCACACATGAGTGAACTTTGAAATAAGTCTGGGCTTAATAAATACTCACTGCTGTATTTGCCTTCAGGGCTTATTCTGCTGACAGCTTTTAGAATATTCTCCTTATGTATTTGTGAAGCAAGTTCTTTCATCATAGTCCAAATACCAAACATACACCTTTTCCTTGAGAAACTTTAATTAACTTTGATTGGGTTACATTTATGTATGGCATTGAAAGAGAAATAGGCGAATGGGTTTTGAGGAAAGTATGTGATAGTTGTTTCATAAATGCACTCAGGCGCATTTAATATGTACATATTTTCCTCCAAGGTTCTTTTCCATACCAACCAACCAAACAAACAAACAAACAAGCAAACAGACAATAAGCACACAAAAAATATCCCAAAGTAGTTTAACAAATTCTTCACTTGTGAGAATTAAGGTATCTTTAATTTTCATTGAGGGTAAAATTCAAATGAGAAATTTCATGCAGGAAAAAGTGAATTATTTTTACCCATTACTTAGGGAGATTTTTCCTCCCATAATGAGAATTTTGATACTGATGATGCAGTATGATCTATTTTGGCTTGTTAGACTTAGTGGCAGGAGGTGACACATACTCAGTATATTTTAAGCTTTTTCCTTCAGAGGTGGGGACATGAGTGATTTCAGATCACTTAAGCTTTCTGTGGCTAGTATGATCTGCAGATTCAATTTCGTTTCATATTTTGATATTGTATACCTAGATCTCCAAAACCTTGGTGTCCAATATTATAGGCATAATTTAATTCAACAGTCATGCCCATTGATGTGCTTACTGACAGTGTTTTCATTAGCACTTATAACACAAGATAGCAGTCTTTGGATGAGAAAAAATATAAACTGCATTAAGAAAACCACTTCCAGGATTTAAAAATGTAACCAGTATTCACTTTTAAAGGCAAGGAAGAAAATATAAATCTCCGAGCTTCCCACAAGTTTAGACAGCGAGGCTGGGTGGGAGGGGGTAGAAGTCAGAAGAACAACACACAACAGCTTGTGTTCCCAACTCATCCCCACCAGAGGAAACACTGGGATCAGATGCCCATACAGCGTGTTTAGTTTGGAGCACATTTTTATATTTGTGAGAAAATAAATAAATCCTTGTAAATTAGTGCACATAATGAAAGCACTGGCAGACCATAACCTGGAAGTGTGAATGGTGCTGTCTCCATTCATCAACATTAAGCCACAACAAGCTCCTTGTATGGAGCGAGCTGCTCATAAATAAGGTGCATCTTGTAAAAGAATTTATTCACAGCATCTTAGGCAAAGTAGGGGACATTATATAATATCTTAACTACAGCCTCTTTTCACCATGAGGCATCACTCTCTGTATGAAATGGCTGCAAATTATAGGCAGAATGGTTTGACTTCTTCTCTTAGCTTATTATCTTCCAAAGAATAAATGTTATCACTCAGAAGAAGACAAGTGCCTTGAGCTAGGGAAGCCTGGATAGTTACTAGGAAATTAATCACCTGTTGGGGATCAATACTGAAGGAACAGGGCTATGTTGATGAGACCACTAAAAGTCCAGATATGGAGCTCACTAGCCTGGAAATATTAGCTAAACTCCCAAATTAGGTAATAGAGAAGATCTGAGCTTTTGGCTGTGCATAATGCCATAAATTTTGGCAGAAGATATCACTGTACTTTAGCTTTTAAAAATCGCAGCTGTTGGAAGGGAGGGGGGTACTTAATAGGATGATATTGTATATATGTAAGTAGAATAATAGATTAATGGGGGTGAAAAGGCCTAAGTGAGGTCAAGGGAAGAGACTGAGTAAAGGAAAGGTGGAGGGAGGGCTAATCAAAATCTAAGAGGATATAAGTAAATCATATGGACTCCTACTTTTTTGGACAATGGAACACTCAGGAGCTGTAGATTATTGCTAGAAAAATTTCAGTGCCTGGGATTGGATACCTTCCAGCGAGTTGTTGGCCAGGGAGGTCCCTGATGCCCCCAAAACATTACAGGCCATTGACAAGGCTCTTGATTTCCCACCAGGAATAGATGGTAAGACCCTATTGCTGAAGACTCCACATACTTGGGCTGCAAGGCCACTGAGAAATCCTGCTGGAACTGAGCTGATAACATCCTCCATGTAGACCAGCTGACAGAAAGCTGGAAGAAGCCATTCTACATGCAGTTCAATGGGAGAGAGAGAAATCACCAGTGAAGATTCTCATCAGTGGACACTGCAAGCCTTATATTTGGCCAGCCAGGCCAAATGAGCCAATGGGTGCAATAGTGGCACGTCTGTCATGGTGGAAACTAATTGCCCTCCAATTGGACCAGAGGCCCACTCCATGGGAGGGAATACATCCCTGATACTGAAAACCTACAACAGGGGTAGCCATGAGCCCTAGGGGTGTAACATCTGCTGCTGTCTGGCTAAATGTATATACTATGCTCATCAAACTGCCCAGTAAGCACTTCTCTTAATGTTCATACCCATATATCAATCCTACTCTCACATTCGGTAGAGAACCTTCTGTTTTCAGATGGAAGTGACCTTAGGATAACTCAGAAGGCATCATGGTCTGGGAAGAAGTGACACAGGAGTGCTCAGCACTGCAATATGTCTACCACACGTTCCAAGGCTCAGGGTCCGTTGTGGAAGAGGTAGCGGAAAGAATGTAAGAGAAAGAAAGGAAAGGTAGGACTCCTTACAACGTGCTCCTCCAGACACAAAATGGCCTGGATATCCATGACCTCACAGTGCCTGACAGCACCTACACAAGACCATAATAATAGGAGATAAAAGATCATGATATCCAAATACAAGATAGACTGATTGAGACGGGGAAGGGGTATGATGGAGAACAGAGTTTCAAAGGGGAAAGTGGGGGAAGGGAGGGCAGTACCATGGGATATTGTTTACAATCATGGAAGTTGTTAATAAAAATAAATTAATTATAAAGAAATTGCAGCTGTTGAAGCCACCTAGAATATAAGCTTTGGAAAGCAGTCATAATGTTCTTCATTTATACATCTGGCAACCAGAAAACTGAAATGCTGGATTATGTTTCCTGCTACAATCTGCTCTTTAATTTTGTGAGACGGGGCTAAATGTTGAGAATCAACTTATAGGGAATGAGCTAAACTTAATATGGTCTTATCTAATTCTCTAATACTTGGCAGTGCTAAATTGTGAAAATGGCATTATTTTTAAAAATTTATTTATTTATTTTTAATTTTTTATTTATTTGAGAGTGACAGAGAGAGAGAGAGAGAGAGAGAGAGAGAGAGAAAATGGGTGTGCCAGGGCCTCCAGCCACTGCAAACGAACTCCAGATGCATGCGACCCTTGTGCATCTGTCTTGTGCATCTGGCTTATGTGGGTGGGACTTGGGGAATCGAACCTCGAACTGAGGTCCTTAAGCCTCACAGGCAAGTGCTTAACCACTAAGCCATCTCTCTAGCCCCCGAAAATGGTATTATTAATGAGTAATTCCTGAAGTTTTCTTTAAGTCAGTGTGATAAACCCATTTTTCCTTGCTCATGTGCATTTCAATCATTTGAAAATTGGTATCACATGTGTGGTACATATGGGAACAGTCTGTTAGGCAGAAATGTCATTTGTCCAACTGATTGGACTACTGTCCACTTAATTATTCACTGTGATTAGAAAAGGCCAAGTTAGGTGCTGGGGAAACGGCTCTGTGGTTAAAGACACTTGCTTATAAAGCGCGATGGCCTGAGTTTAATTCCTCAGTGCCCACCATAAAGCCAAATGCACATGGCACATACATCTGGAGTTCATTAACTGTGGGAAGAAGCCTTGATGCACCCATTCTCTTGCTTTCTCTCTTCTTACAAATAGTGAAGAAATATATATATATTTTAAAGTAAAGGAGAGCTGGAGATATAGCTTAGCAGTTAAGGTGCTTGCCTGCAAAGCCCAAGGACCCAGGCTTGGCTTCCTAGAGCCCAAGTAACCCAGATACACAAGGTGACACATGTGCATAGGGTCACACATGTGCACAAGATGGCACATACATCTGGAGTTCAATTGTACTGGCTAGAAGCCTTGGGGCACCAATCCTCTCTCTCTCATACATAAAATAAACTTAAAAAAACTTTTAAAAAGTAAATGAAAGTCACTTCTGTACAAGAGTCCATTAATTTCTCTTGTTAGGTAGCTACTAATGAAGCCTCTATCATTACCTGTGTATCACTAGAAGTTGGAAGGAGGCAGAGTTTAATGAACAGTTGAAATGATTTCTTTGTGTGGTTAACAAGGCAATAGGAGGCACTAATAAACTCATTGTAATATTGTATGACTAGTGAATAGTGTCAGCTATTCAATTAGACATTCTGTTTAATAAAAAGTATAGTGAGTTCCAAACAGTGAAGGTCAATTTCCAAAGAACATAAACACAAATTTAAAATGATAAACATTCAAACTAATATTATACTTATGATTTAGAGGGTTCTTTAAATAGTTTCAGAGTCACTATAAGGCACAATAGATTTGTGTGCTGCTTAAAAAATAATTATGATGAGTAGAAAGAAAGACAAACAGGGCCAGTTTGTAGAGTTCTTTTTTTATCAGTTTGTATAGCTTTAGACTTCAGTAGTGTTATAACATAAAGTGGAAGAACAGCTCTCCCTTGCCTCCCTAAAAGATGGATGAGAAAACTGTTTTTCCTCTTATTTACTAATTTGCCTAAGGTTTACTTTACCCTTATTATCTGTTACACATTTTGCTAGGCACTGAAAGCACAATACAATACTAAACAGGCAAATACTCCCTCTGAGGAGCTGAGAAACTTGTGGCGGAGATGGAGAAATAATCAGGTAACTATAATATCACCAGATAAGCACTAGTCTGGGGCAAGTTCAGAGTTCCATGATGGTGGGAACATTAAAGGTATAAGTTAATTTTTATTGGGGTGAATGGAACCTGAAATTTGAAGACCCATTTTGAATTCTTGATGAGTCTAGTATGAGATCCAAGTAACCATCACGAAAACCCACATAGGATGACTAATATTATTAAATAATAATCATTTCCATTTGTTGAAAGTACTGTGATGTTCCAGGTACAATGCTGGATTTTTTACACATATTTTCTCATTTCTTCCTCACAAGAGCTCATTTAGTAACTTTTAATGTCATTTTTGAATGAAAAAATAGAGATGCAAATAGGACCAAATGAGTCATTTTAGGTTATATACCTGAAAAGTGCAAGATTTAGCTTATGTTCACATGAGCTCAATGGACATTCTTTTTCTTTTAATTTCCAAGCAGTGAAAGATAGAAGAGAGATAGAATGGGCTCACCAGAGCCTCCAGCTGCTGCAAACAAACTCCAGATGCATGTGCCACTGTGCCTCTGGCTTTACGTGGGTCCTGGGGATTCAAACTTTGGTCATTAGGATTGTAGGCAAATGCTTTAGCTGCTGAGCCATTTCTCCAGCTCCCCAATGTCCATTCTCTTAACAACTATACATTGTAGTTTAAATAACGTTACCAATTGCCTTACTAAAAGGATGCATACAACCTCTTTACGAAGGTTTAGAAACTCTATGAAATTATATTCAAATATTTTTATATATGGGTATTGCCATAGTGTGAGAGAGGGCAGAATCTTTATATTGGATTGCCATGGTCTATCCCAAAGTATGTCTATTTAAATTCTTTATAAGAATCTGTATTCCTTTATAGCTCCAAGATTTGGGGTGTTCAGCCTGCAGCCCAGAGGCCACATCCATCCTAGAATTGCTATGAATGTGGCTCACCACATTTGCAGACCACATTGTCATATCACATGGTTGGGTTCCCTTACCCTAGATCTTTACATAATTATTCAAAGATGTTTATGGCCTCACTCTAGGGGAAACCAAGGTTAACCAAAAAAACAACAATAACAATAAAAAACCCATTACTTACCTAAATGCATTCAATTAAAAAAACAAGAGAGGCACATAGGTAATGTAAGTTATATCTTTGAACTGGATTTGATGACTGGATTGCCAGTTTATGATACTTGTTAGAGGACAGCCAGAAGGGATGTGTCATCAGTGAAGGGGTTGCTGTAACTAGAGATTTTTTTAAATATTCAATTTATTTATTTATTTAATAGAGACAGAGAGACAGAGAAAGAGAGAGTGAGGCAGATAGTGAGAGAAAATGGATGTTCCAGGGTCTCCAGCCACAGCAAACAAACTCTAGATGCATGTGCCACCTTGTGCACCTGGCTTATGTGGGTACTAAGGAATTGAACCTGTATCCTTAGGCTTCACAGCCAAGCAACTTACCTGCTAAGCAATCTTTCTAGCCTCTACCTAGAGACTTTTGAACTCACAATAAATCCATGTAGCCAATTTAGCACTGCTACAAAATATTATGTCTTAATACAAGTGCTGTGAAACTACAGATGATCAAAACTAGCTATGATACTTATCACTGGAAAATGAAATATTTGAATAGGTGATGGAACTGTACTTTCTTTTTGATGTAGGGTCTTGATTTAGCCCAGGCTCACCTGGAATTTGCTATGTAGTCTCAGGGTGGCCTCAAACTCATGGCTATTATCCTACCTGTGCCTTCTGAGTGCTGGCATTAAACACATGAACCACTGTGCCTGGATGAAACTGTGCTTTCAATAAAATAGTATGTTTTTGTTACCACCAACATGAAAGCACATAAATTATGACACATTCATCAGATTTAGTCAAATTGAACAAGAAAAGAAGGTGTCCAAGTTGATTTCATCTTCATCTTTGCTATTGCTCTAGCCCCCTTCTCCTCACTCCCTTTTTTCAGCAAACTGTATCTTCTTTACCACGACAGAGACAATGCTATTTTTTCAGGTCTACTGTATAGTTTTATTGCTGGAAGTAGAGTTAGAGTACATTTCCCACTATTTCTGCAAATAGAATTAGGTAAAAGTGATGTATACCACCCCTAGGTGTACCCTCTAATAAAACTTCCATTGACTTCCTCTGTATGTGATCCCTTTTTCCTATAGGCTGGATGATTTGATCATCTAGTAGAGGGTTCTAAGACCTATTGTGTTGAGAATCCACCAGATGGAAAGATACTTGTTTCTTTAGTCACCATTTGGATGAGAGAGAAATTCATCCTCCCCATCCCTTATGTTATGTTTTAGATATAAAATGTCACTAAAGGCTTATGGACTTGGTTTGTAGCTTGTGATACTTTGGGGAAGGTGATTGGGTCATTTGGGCTGTGACTTCATCAGTGCATTTAAAATTCATAATTTGAAGGCATTTTGGGTGGTGGTAGAAACTAGGTGGTAGAGTATAGTTAGATGTGGTAGGTCATTGGCAGTATGTCTTAAAAAGAGTATGTCTTTTGTCTGATTAGCTCTCTTTACCTCTCCCTCCCCCCTCCTTCTTGGAGCTAGGTAAACTGTTTGCTTTACCATATGCTTTCTTTTGTGATGTTCTTCCTTATCCTGGGCCTAGAAGCAATAGAGCCTTGAAACCATGAGCTGAAATGTGTGAATGCATAAGTAAAAATAAATACTTTCCCTTTTGCTTCTTCTCAGATTTTCTTTTCACAGGTATGGAAAGCTTACTATGACACCTGTAACTCACAATGTACTATATATCTACATAAATACATAGTACTATGTACTATGTTATACTATGTATAAACAGTAAATATATTACTATTTTGTTAATCCACAAAAATTGCATTTGTATGTTTAGTATAGCTATTAGCTTGACCTATTAAATTCATCACCCCAAAATATAATTATCTTTAAAGGTTTTACATTTCTCCTTATTTATTTTTGTTTTTTATATTTTTTCTCTTTAATTTTTAATCTGATACACATTACAAATTAGTAAGATACCATGTGATGATTCAATACATGTATACATTGTGTAATGTTCAAACCATGCTAAATCTGTCTCCTCAAGCAGTTATTTGTGGTGAAAACATGCAAAATTATTTGTTCTAGTTTTTAAAAATTATCTAAAGCCCACCCTACTCTTTGATAGAACACTAAACATTCACAGCTGTGGTTGATATTCACCCCTACCATATATTCCTCAGCCTCTTGGAATAATTATTATACTCTCAACTTCTATAAAATCAAGATACATCTCTCTCAATAATATTCCTCTGCAAACTCTATGATCTCTCTTTTTCCTAAACCATAGAAGCTGTCATTTTAATTATGAGTTTTCAATGTGAATTCGCTAATCATCCTCTAGGCCATATGCTCCCTGAGGACAATAACTCAATTTTCAATTTTTTCATCTAGTTTTATGTTTAACAAATGTTGAACACATACACAAAATTTTCATACTAAATATCTATGTGTTTTATTCGAATACATCTAACTTGAATGACATGTGAGGAGGTCAAAAGGTACACATGAATCTCTAAAAATGAGTTTAGGAAGGATGCAATGATAACCTAATTTTCAAAAGGGCTTTAAGAGGTGTATAGTCCCTATCCATTAGTGATGATTGGACTATAGAAAAGGGAGGTTGATGAGCAAGTTCAGAGAGATGAAAGACCATAGATCATAACTGAAAATGAATTTTATCTATGTGGATGGCAATACCAAATAGCATAGTGCTCTTGTACAACAAATCTACTTTGCTCTGTTGACGTGGTTTGGTTCTGGGTTTTTGTATTCTTGTTCAAACTTACTGTGTCAAGAGATGTAAAGAAACACAGATGGATCAAGATTTTTTTCATTAATTTGATTCACTACATAAATGAAGGCAGAGAGAACACTGGCACCAAGATAAGGTTGAAGATTTGTGCTTCAGTCTGACTCTTGTTATATACCAGCTGTAGACTTTGTGTTGTAAGGCTTTTTGCCACTCAGTGTCTTGCTTTTTGAACCTATGTATTACCAATTACACAGGGTAAAATGCTATGAAGCTCACAAAAGCCAAGGAAATGGCTGGGCTATGAAGAGGATAAAATATTTTGGTATTACTAAATTGTATCTAATTGTACAGTCATTGCTATAATTATTTCTGAAAATGACTTTTCCAAGCCTAGAATCATAGACAACAATTTCCACAAAGACCATGGTCATCAACATTTTTTTGATATTGGACTGACAAATAGTATAAGACTTAAGCCCATAAAATCTTATATAACCTTTGCTAGCAGAGTGCCTTGTGTTAGACTCACCACAAAGACAAGGCAGTGGCTGAAACAGTTTTATTACCTTGGGGTAAATACTGTACTATTGAACTATTGAGGTAAAAGCCTTCACAATTTTATAAGTGAAGCTCCATGCTGTGCAATTGGTTAAGGGAGACTCTGGGCCAAGTGTGGTAGTGATAGATCAACATTTAACAATGTAACCAGACACTAATAGTGGTGAATTCCCTTTTCTTGTTCTCTGGAAGCAAGTGTGTGTGTTGCATATATGAGAGATTGTGGCAAATAGATGGTTACGCTTCAATTTGAAATGTGTATTTCTTGTTTTATTTTTTGCTAGAATTCTTGCCAAAAGATGCCTTCAGGATGTAATTTAAAGGGACTCAGTACATATGGGCTAAAATAAATGAGATTTACTAAATCTGAGCTGAATATTTTATATTACCTCTTAATTTTTTAAAATATCAAACAATTGCATATAGGACATTACTCAGATACATTGTGAAGAAATGTCACTTTCATCCTAAGAAAACAAACTGCTTCCCAATGTCCTTATGTGAATAATTAGCTCCAGGAAGGAAAGTTCATTTATTGCCCATAGACCAGCAAAATGCTAATTGCAGTTGTTACACTCTAGGGAAAAACAGTCTCAATGTATGTGAATGGCCATGATGTTCTAATAAAAAATAGCCAAGTAAGTAGAATGCCTTGGCCCAAATGCTTGGTTAAAAGCAGGCTATATGAAGAACTAGGCCCACAATGCTTCCTACTCAGAAAAGTAGGCTTACTAAAGAATTAAAGTGGCTTCAGGTAGTTATTTGCATGCCAGGGCTCAATTCTAAGACAATATGGACAGCCCATTAAAGATTCTTCCAACATTCATGCATCTTCACTAATGGTGCAAATAATTTCACCATGTAAGGAATGGTAGCCAGCCAACTGAAATGGTAATGCAAGGTAATATGCACTGCGTAAACACTTTTCAACCCTTTAAATGGAAGTTCAAGATACATTTAGGAGGAGCAGTTTGGGCTGAATCAATAATATATGAATAGAGCAGCAGCATGCATGTGCACCCACAGAAATATGACAGCTGAGAAAAGCATCATATTCATATATTCAATCAGTTTCACGAAGCAAGCAACATCCTGCATTGCTTTTCCTTTCCACACTCTGAACTAAGAGTTTGGTAATCTGTAGGTACAAAAAGGCTATACTGAAAGGAATTGAAAAAGCTGGTGAGTTTCTTAGCCTTGGGTTCTCCAGTGTTGTTTCCATATCCCTGCCTCTCAAAGGCCACCACACAGATAAGTTTAATAAGAATGAGAGGAGGAAGAAAGAGTCTAATGGTAGAATTCGGAAGATCTGGTTGTAAGAATGGCTTGAACAAATTTACATAATCTCCCAGTGCTCAGCTTTTTGTCTCTGTCTAATGGTGAGAATAATAGCTGAGCTGCCCATGTCAGCAGATTACTCTAAAAGCCAAATGAAATAACAGCTGTTCTGTCTGTGAAGTCTTTCTGAAAGGTGAACTCAAGTGATGTTAATACTTATTTATGGTTTTGATTAACAGTTAGTTTTCTGGTATCACGCTGTTAAGTGATAACCTGCTTCAACATAGCTTGACTTAGATGGCAGGCTTTCTGTGTGTGACACTGTCAGGATCTGCTTCATGCTGACCATGATGATCAGGCTGTACAGGAGTCTGTATTATTTTTCCAGCCAAGGTGTTGTTGGTTCTGATCACACCACTCACTTGCCTATCATCGCTGTTCGCTATGCATAACCTTCTGCACTTAGAATGCCTTTTTTTGTCTGTTTTTTAAGTAGTCACATCTTGCTCATCTTTCAAGGTGCAGCCCAAACTGACTCAAATGATGTCATTGAGTCTTGATGCAAACATTTTCTTGTCACTTTTACCAAACAATTTCATTGGTTTCATCTGGTGGTAGAAATCTCCCGGCCCTATTAGAACAGGTGTGTAATACACAAATCCAAGTGCATAGTGATGACATATAACATGACATGAAGTTGCCAACCTAAAGCCTTGCACTATCACTATGAGCACGGAGTGTTTCTGACTGGATTCAACAATAGACTTTATACTGGCTATAGTGGCACACACCTATAATTTCAGCACTTGACAAGTAGAAGCAGGAAGGTCAGGACTTCACTGTAACCCTCAGCTACATAGAGAGGTCAAGGCCAGCCTAAGACATGCGAGATCCTGTCTCAAATCAAACGAGCAAAGAAAGGGAACACATTTTGCATGATAAGTTAGGGCCATTTTAACAAATCTATTTCTTCATAGGAAGGGTTTACTAATGTATCATAAACAGTCACTATATTTTGTACTGGGCTACCTTTTATGCCTCATTCTATGAATCCTTATTCCTTTTGGAGTTCATTTAACCTATTAGGGATAGGAGTTAGAACATAGTTCCCAGTTTGTCTTTACCCTTTTTAGATTCTTCCTCATTTTCCTCTTTTTGCTCATTCATGCTCCTTTCAGTCCCAATCCCTATTCACTTTTCTTTCTTTGAATCACTCTAATGTTTGCAGTATCAGAGAACCTCATGAATCATTTCTTGTCTTCCCAAACAGATTATAGTCCATTCAAGGGCAGGGGCCATGTCTTTTGACTTCCTTGATGGCTTTTTAAATTTGCTACTTGAAAAGATTAACAAAACAGTGGGGCTCAGCAAACATGGTTCTTTTTCTAATAAGATATGTTGGGAACAGGATGTGAGTTTGACAGAGTATCTAAAATCAGTGGGAGTCTTATGAATACCAATGTGGGACGCTGGGTGCTAGTGTCTTATTGATATCAGTTAAGTACATTGACAGTATTAAGATGTTGGTGTCTCTGGATACCTATCTGCTAACTCGCATACAGGAAGACTTTGTGTGTTTATAGCATAAATGACTAAGATTTTTATTAGAAACAGAACAATGTGAACAATTAAAGAGTTAATTATTAACAGTCAGTGAATCTTATAATTGAGGTAAAGCAAAACCAGTCATATTAAAATATTGTCATAGATAATTTTTTGAAACTCCCATGGTTACCTAATTCACTGGTTCAAACATCTCCAACATATCTAGGACATAGAAAAATATAAATTTATGGCCAGTTTGCAAGCCACTGCTTAGGGCCATGTGGGAACTAGCTTTTTAAACATTCAAACTGATTATTTGAATAAGCTTTTACTATTAAAACTGGACCAACTATACCTAGGAACTAAAATACTGAACATTAGGGGAAAAAGAGGGTGTCAGGGCTGGGGAGGTAGCTCAGTGGAATCAATACTTGTTGCGCAAGCATGAGCACCTGAGTTTAGAACCCCAGATCCTAAGTAAAAAGCCCTTTACTGTGGCAAGTGTCTGTACTCCTAGCTAGAAGTATGAGTGAGAGGAAGATAGAGACACGAGAATCTGCTTGAAGCTTGCTGGATATCTAGCTTGGCAAAAAGCAGTGGTGAATGACCCGAGACTTTGCCTCAAAGGAAGTGAAAGGCAAAAACCCACATTGTAAGTTGTCCTTTGACCTCCACAGCGACCCCCCCATGAAAACACACACACACACACTCCCCAAAAGACGCTGTTAAGTATTGGTATGCAGAAATTTTCAGCTAAATAACTGTTAACTTTCTTATCTTATAGCCCTTCTTCTAATCACTCTCTCTACTTAGGCCTCTCCATTTTACTACTCTGAGAAAGGTAGAAGAAACCTTTTGAGACTTCAAATAGTAAACCAGGGTTGTGGTGGCTGATTTCCTGCAGTTCTGATTTTACTTTGTGAGAACAAAGAGAAAGGACTAAGGAAAACAGTGGTAGCAGCATTGGCAGAATCCATTCTGATGGATGTTGGCTTGGGGAGGGACAGAGCAGACCTATCATTCTATTAGTATGGCTTCAATTTCCTTGGGTTAGAGATGCCTTCCAAAATGAGAAGTGGTTTTTGGTCACTCAAGGAAACTGATACTATTATCAGCTTCCTTTCTTGAGTAAATACTGGTAAAATGGGGCTACCTACCCACCTTGCTTTTCTCTGAAAACCCATTACACAGTCTAACATGATTTTTGAAAAACTAAACAGAATAGCTAGTAAATAAAACTGGAAGAAAAAAAAGAGAAAATAGCATTTCAGCTTCCTGGCTAGACTTTGATATTTGAGGCTTGAAGATAGCTTCACATTTGAGTTGTCCAGCCTATAATTCCTCAGAGAGAAACTTTAAATGGACCAGAACTCATTCCTAAGCAAATAATGCCTTTCGTCAATGATAAAGTTGACTCATTACACTGATGGTCTTTCAGGAAGTACACAGCCACTTACAGGACTCCACATAGGAGCCCACACTAGAAGTGCGGATCAGCTCTGGAGTTAATGGAGGAGGCTTAAAATCCAATCAGTTCAGAAAATAAGAGACTATAATATGTCACTGCAGGGGGCTTTGAAGATTCTGCTTCAAGGCCAAATTTGTTGTGCTTTCTTTATATATTGCTTCCTGTAACTTATGGATTGTTAAATATTTTGAATAGCATTTCCAAAGGAGTGACAACTTTGTTTAAATCACAACAAAAAAAAATCATTTTTTGAGATGGAATTGTCAGGTCTCAATTTTCAAGATGCTTTCTGAACCCTCTTTCTGAGGTAGGAAGATCAATGTGAGTTTGAGGCCAGTCTGAGACAACATAGTGAATTCCAGGTCAGTCTGGGCTAGAATGAGACCCTACCTTGAAAAACCAAAAAAATGAAAATCCAAAAAAATGTAATAAACAAAAATAAAGAAGACTGGCTTCTAAAAATGATAAAAATTAAGAAACATTTCAAATGGTAGACAAATCATAACCTGATATTACAGACATCTATGCAGAAGTCATTCAAACTTAGTAACTTAATATTTCATTCACGTATCTCAAAAACAGAAATGCCATGGATATACCCAATTTACACCTTCCCGATTAGTGTGTATCTTTCCTATGCTTTACTACATTTTCTACATATGTCTATATCCACCAATATGGAGCACTGGTATTACACATTAAATTGTATGTAAGTAGATTTAGTGTACACCTCAGTGGCATAGTGTGGGCTTAACATGTTCAATGCTTTGACTTTAATACTAAGCACTGCAAAATATACATATGAAATAACCGTGAAATAGTTGC
Organism: Dipus sagitta; assembly: GCA_036346955.1. Lineage (NCBI taxonomy): Eukaryota > Metazoa > Chordata > Mammalia > Rodentia > Dipodidae > Dipus > Dipus sagitta. Next base: position 116,143,724 of record CM070776.1, on the reverse strand, counting down.
ACATTAATTTTTCTAGAAATGTATATGTAAAATATTAAAATGGCAAATACTATAATATTTCCTTTATATTTTACAATAAAACATATAGATGATATCACAAATTTTGTATCTCTTTGGAATTTTGTCTTATATGCATGAAACATGTTTTTGTGACCACTGATGTCTTTATACATATACCTAATTTATTTGTTTTTATTATTGTATACCATCATTTGACAAAATACCTATCATTAATTAGGTCATTTTAACTTTCAATACTGTAGTGAATATGTTTAGTGCATGCCTCAGTTATCCACATATATACTTGTGACTTTTCATATGATTTTATTTAGTTGAGTATGCTCTAGAATTTCTTTCTGACATTTCACTATTTTTCCCTTTATTTGGATAGTGAATTTTGCAAGGAAATGGAATTAAATTATATATATATATACACACACACACATAGTAAGGAGAATTTGAATTCAGATAATTAAAAGTTATGTATTGCTGAATTTGTAAGCATTCCAGTTTATAATAATAACTAGTTTAAAATACTTAATTCATGTTCTCATTCTCATCTTCATATTCAATTCAGTATTTAATCTGTCTCATATTGTGTTGTTTTGTCCTCTATAATCCTATAAGGAAGTTAAGTACCATCTTCTATCTATAGATGAGAAAACAGTGGCTCAGTGATGGGTTCAAAGTAACTAGATATTTTTGTTGCTGCTTTTGAGACAGGGTCTCATTGAACCCAACATGGCTCAGGGAAATTTTGTGGAAGAGGGGGCGGAAAGAATGTCAGAGCCACATGTTGGGTCATGATATGCAGACATTTATCTTACCCATAACTGTGGGATAACTCCACAATGCATGACCCATATACCTCGACAAGGAGGGGCCAAGGGGTGGGGTAGGTAACGGATGAGCCTAATAATGGTACCAAACTGACTGTATTTGCTGAACACAAAACTAATTAATAAAGAAAAAAAGAAAAAAAAGTTGGCCTTGAATTCTCAATCCTCTTACCTCAGCCTCCCAAGTGCTGGGATTGCAAAGTGGATACCTCTATATCCAGCTTTCAAAATAGATTTGAGTCCAGTTTTATCTACGTGATTGCAAAATTTGGTTTTAAATATTCTATTTTAAAGTATTTTACTTATGAAAGAGAAAGAAGACAGAGAAGAGAGGAGAGGAGAGGAGAAAGAGAGAGAGAGAGAAAGAAAGAGAGAGAATACACATGCCAGGACCTCTTGCCACTGCAAACAAACTGCAGACACATGTGCTATTTTGTGCAACTGGCTTTTTAGGTGGGTACTGGGCAATTGAACCCAGGGCAGCAGGCTTTGTAAGCAAGCACATTTAATAACTGAGTCATCTCTTCAGCCTGTGGTTTCAATTATTCTAAACACTTCCTAAGATTCCCCTATTTCCAAGTGGGAAAGACTCATCATGATTTGAGTACCACTAAAAATCTTGCCTTAAAAATATCTTTACTGTAGGAAGGCCTTTCTCTTAGGGCACTAACTCTATAGATGTTTAGGATATTTTGTAATATCTAGCAAATCTTAAAAATAAAGATATGGGTGTGCATATACTTTTATGGAAAGGTCATCAAGATAATAACAACAAACTGTTGAAATGGGTTACATTTAGAGAAAGGGATTGGAGTATGGTGTGGTTATAGTGAAGAAGCTTGAAGTTTCTATGTATCTTGCTCTGCCATTCAAACTTTCAAAGAATATACATGTATTATGTCTATATTCATATTTTTCAAGACCATTAGACTTAGCTAGATAATGAGATCATGGAATACTTAAATTTTATCTTCTGTAATACTCTTCCAAAAATAAATGTAATTAAAATATCTTTTACTATGCAGCTGGGGTATTCCATTGCCTTACATTTATATTTCTACTTTAAATTATGGCATGACAATTTCAGCAGGTGTCCTGTAACATGCAAGATGAGATTAATCCCTTGTTGGAGACTTCCAGCCAAGATGGCAACCGCCTAGCTGCGCTACAAGTCCCAGGGAAAGAAAGGCAAGACATTAAGGGTTCACTGGGTCTTTTATGGGAGAGAAATCTCCAATAGATTGCCAGTGGGAGGGCACAGAGGGGGAAAAACAGGGAATCGCTGATCCCCTCATGGGCGGGTAGCCCACCCCTCACCCCAAGTAGCTGCCGTATCCACGGCACCCCGCACCAATCAATCCCTGCGTGTGGAAGATTAGACTGCTCCGCCCACTCGCCCACTTACTGCTCTGGCCACCTCATGTTCAGTGAGTCCTGGCAATAACAGGGAATCGCTGATTCCCTCGCGGGAGGGGAGCCCACCCCTCCTCCCAAGCAGCCGCCTAACCCATGGCACCCCGCACGGATCAATGCCTGCATGTGGAAGCTTAGAGTGCTCCGCCCACTCGCTCACTTACTGCTCCTGCCACCACACTTTCAGTGAGTCCAGGCCCGCAGCAACTGCCAAGCAAGCTCAGACTGTGTCTGTCGCTTGAGCTAGCTCAGGTGCCATCCCCTACCTGTCTGCTGGGCTGGCCTTCCGCCATTGTTCTGTGGTGGGGGAGCACAGACTGCTTCCTGGTCCCAGTGTTCCCATGACAGAGTTTGGGCTGATTCAGTGCTTGGTGCCTCAGTGTCCCTCCTAGCTTGAATGCAGGCAGCTTTGGTGCATTATCGCTTGAGAGATCAGGTAACTTCAGCAAGTGAGAGCCAAAGCCCAGGCTGCTTGGCAACTGCCCCAGGCTGCTTCAGATTCCCATTGTGCTTGAGCCCAGGTTGATCCACCCACCTATGTGCCCATACACTCTCATGGGCAGACCACAGAGCAAAAGAAATAACATGAAAAATCAAATGCAAGAAAATCCAGTCAGATCACCCAGACCTACAATGAACATCTCTAATCAAAACATAGAAGAGTCATTAGGATCAGAACACCAAAATGAAGCTATGAGCAATGCAACCCTGACCAAGCTACTGGTAGAACTTGCAGAAAAGCAACAAAGGATCGATAATCGTGTGGATGCTGCCATCACTAAACTAGAGCTAATAGATAAGAAAATGGAAGGAATTCAAAGAGAGTTAAGAGATTTGAGGGAGAGTGAAAAAAAGAAGACCTCAAAAATCAGCTGGCCATGCTAAATGAAGACCTAAAGAAATGCAAGAATGAATTCCAAGAATCATCAAGAAAATCAGAAAATGATGTGAAAAGGCAGCTTGACAGAGGGATGGAAAATATACATAGAAAAGTAGTAGAAAATTCAAACTTAATTGAACAAGTCCAAAACACTCTAGAAGTTCTCAAGAATAGAGTCAGCCATGTGGAGGATAGAAACTCTGATCTGGAAGACAAGATGGAAGAAACAGTTAGAGAGTTCAAAAATTTCAGTAAGTTCAAAAGTTCCTGTGAACAGAACATGAGGGAATTATGGGATACACTTAAACGTCCTAATATCAGGATCATTGGAATATCAGAAGGAGAAGAAATTCAGACCAAGGGCATGGAGAACTTATTTAACAAAATAATTGAAAAAAACTTCCCCAGTCTCTTAAAAGAAAGGCCCATCAGGATACAAGAGGCCAACAGAACTCCAAACAGACTGGACCAAAGGAGAAACTCTCCAAGACATATTGTCATTAAGACTCTAAACATTGACACCAAAGAGAAAATCCTAAAAGCAGCTAGGGAAAAACAGCGCACCACTTTCAAAGGTAACCCCATCAGAATTACTCCAGACTTCTCAATGGAAAGCCTGAAAGCTAGAAGGGCCTGGAATGAAACACTGAAAAATCTAAGAACCTATGGCATCCAACCCAAACTACTCTACCCAGCAAAAGTATCCCTCATAATAGATGTTGAAAGAAAAACTTTCCATGTCAAAACTCAGCTTTACAATTACAAGAACACAAAACCAAACCTACAGAGAGTATTTCAGGAAATTCTCCACAGAGAAATAACAAATAATCAACCTGAAATGCCTACAAGAAGCAGATCACAATAACCAAACTCAGAGTAGGCACAAAAAACTTCAAAGTCCATGCATGAAAACACCAACCCACATATACCATCACAATATCGCAGGGATCAAATCAAATCTCACTGTCCTTACCCTAAATATTAATGGCCTTAATTCACCCATCAAGAGACACAAGCTAACAGGATGGGTCAAAAAATTAGACCACTCAATCTGTTGCCTTCAAGAAAGCCACCTCACCACTAAAGACAGACACCTCCTCAGGGTGAAAGGGTGGAAAAAACAATATTCCTAGCAAATGGGAATTAGAAACAAGCAGGTGTTGCTATATTGTTATCGGATAAAACAGACTTCAAACCAAAAATAATCAAAAAAAGACAAAGAAGGCCACTTCCTACTTATCAAGGGAATGATCCATCAAGAGGATATTATAATCATAAATCTGTATGCACCATACACAGGGGCACCACAGTTCATAAACCAAAACCTACTTGACAATGAAACAGAAATAAACACCAACACCATCATAGCTAGGGACTTCAATATACCATTATCAGTAATAGACAGATCATCCAAACAGAAACTCAACAGGGAAGTAAGAGAGATCAACAAAACCATAGATCACTTAGACCTAACAGACATCTACAGAACTTTCCATCCCAAATCCACAGACTACACATTCTTCTCAGGAGCCCATGGAACATTCTCTAAAATAAACCATATACTGGGTCACAAAGACTGCCTCCACATATTCAGGAAGATTGACATAATTCCCTGCATGATATCAGATCACAGTGCTATATTGCTAGAAATCAACAACAAAAAACCCACCAAGAATCCCAACGGCACATGGAAAACTGAACAGCACACTTTTAAACAATAAATGGATAGTGGATGAAATAAAAAATGAAATTGCAAAATTTCTGGAATTGAATGACAATGAGAACACATGGTACCAAAACTTATGGGACACAATGAAGCCGGTCCTCAGGGGAAAATTCATAGCACTCTATCCCTTCATAAAAAAGACAGAGAGATCCCAAATCAATAACCTAACCATCCATCTAAAGGCACTGGAAAAGCTAGAAAAATCCAACCCAAAGAGCTCGAGAAGGAAAGAAATAACTAAAATCAGAGCAGAAATTAATGAATTGGAAACCAAGGAAACAATTAAGACAATTGACAAAGCAAAGAGCTGGTTCTTTGAAAAAATAAACAAGATTGACAAACCCCTGGCCAATTTGATCAAACAAAAAAAAAGAGAAGCTTCAAATTAACAAAATTCAAAATGAAAGAGGAGAGATCACAACAGACATACGTGAAATTGGGAGAATCATCAGGACTTATTTCAAAAACCTCTACTCCACAAAACTGGATAATGTGGAGGAGATGGATAAATTCCTGGACACATACCATCTATCAAAGCTAAATTCAGAGAAGATTAATCACCTCAATGAATCCATCACACTCATGGAGATTGAAAAAGTAATAAAAAAAAAACCCAAAAAGAAGAGTCCAGGACTAGATGGCTTCTCAGTTGAATTCTATCAAACCTTCATGGAAGAACTCAAACCAATCTTCCCCTTGTCAACCTATAGCTCTATGACACTTCTTCTTGGATAGCTTTCATCCATAAAACCAGACCTGTGTTCCCAGAGGTCAGTCCTTAGGACAGAAGGATAGGTGTGTGTGTGTGTGTGTGTGTGTGTGTGTGCGCGCGTGCGCAAATCTACTCAGTAGCTATATTTCACTTCATAACTAAGCATTTGATTAATTAAAGCAAAATGCTTTGTAAACAATAAAATATTTAAAAAAAAACTTAAAAAGGGGTTGGAGAGGTTGCTCAGTGGTTAAAGGCATTGCAAAGCATGACTGCCTGGGTTTGACTGCCCAGTACCCATGTAAAGCCAGATTTACAAAGTGTTGCATACATCTGGAGTTTGTTTCCAGTGACAGCAGGCCCTGGCACACCTATCCTCTATCCTTCCCTCTCTCCATCCTTTCCTCCCTCCCTCCCTCCCACCTCTCTCTGTGCTTGAAAAGATAAATGAAATATTTAAAATACCTTTAAACACTTTGTCATGTGTTGAGTTATAAAAATAACCAATGCTTAGAATTTTGTGTAGCTTTACCTCTGAGCTACCTCTCCATCTCTGCTCAAAATAATTAAAAGAGTAAAAGTAACTTATCATTCCTTATGCAGCAATTATCATAAACAAATTTTAGAATGCTTCGTTCTAATTCTTTCCTGTGTACCCTTACAGATTTAGCAGCACACAGCTAATATATTTTTGTGCACATTATTTTGTGAGTGCTTTTATTATACCTTAGGGGTGGACTAAGGTTAGGAATGGTGCTGGGAGTAATCTGTCTTTTAGTTCAGATAGTAAGGGGAAGTGCACTTTCTGTAGAAATATTAAAAATAATAATGAACTTGAAGGAAAGTAGGTATGTTTTTATTGTCATCATTCACTAGAGCTTCTAAACCTTGTCAGTATAAAATACTTGGGCAACATTACCATGTTTCCTTTAATTATTTATCTATTTGCCAGGGGTGAGAGAGAGGGAGAGAGAAAGAGAGAATGAATGAATATGTGTGGGAATGCCAAGGCCTCTAGCTGCTGCAACCAAACTCCAGATGCATGTGCCACTTTGTGCATGGGCTTTAGGTGGGTACTGTGGAATTGTACCCGGGTCCTCAGGCTTTGCAGGCCAGTGCCCTATCTGCTAAGCCATCTCTCCAGCCCACATTTAGCCTAATTTTTAATATCACTGTGTGTATCCAGTTCCAATTAGGGGTGGGAGAAGAGGAAAGGGTAGACAAACTGGGGGATACAGAGGGGAATTGAGAGAAAGAATGAGGAGGAAATATTTGAAACATCCTCCACTTTACTTGCTGCTGCTTACATTAATCCACTTTAGAAAACTTGTAAAATTCTACATGTTTGATGAGAAAACATAGCAGCTGTCTTTCTTAGGTATGTATAGTTTAAATCATTAGTGATGCCTGTATAAATGCACTGCCAGGTCTAGGTATAATCCTTGAGCTAAAGCAGCCAAAAATGCAATAGATTGTTCAATTATAAAATAAATAAACTTTCTAACTCCATTTTCATCTGTGATTTAGCCCATGGTGCTATGAAATTCATGAATTTCCAAAGACTACTTGGTTTGCTTTATGTTGATGACGTTCTACTTTATATACCTACTCATTTCTCCAATATTTCTAGAGGATTATTGAAGTGAAAAATATCCTCTGATGACTCCTCTGCTGTGGAGTAAATATTCTGGACTTCTTGGAATGTCAGCACACTGCAGACTGCAGATTTCTTTAGAAATTAGCAAAAACATGCTAGACTCACAAGGAAATGACATCTCATTTTTTTGATTTTATACTCAGACCCACACAATTTGTAAAGATGGAGTTACTGGGTCGTCTTATACTGACGATGGAGCAGTATGGAGGCATGATCAAAGTTTTAACTCTAGTACACGTTCATGTACATAGAACCTTAAAAACAAACATTTTGCATTGAAAGAAATTTCCTAATTAACTTCTGAAGAATTTGTACATTAAAACATCTTGCCCTGCTGGAGAAGACTGATAAAGCAAATGTACTACCTTCTGCTGAAGAGAAACTGTATTTAGAAGGAACTTGCTATTCTCATAAAACTTTTAATAGGAAGAAGTGAATCAAATTCCTTAATTACCATTTTATGGTTGGTAAAAGGGCAAATTACATGCCATCCATTTCTAAACTTCTAAATGTCTCTGGTGCTTTTAATTAAAGCTGCCATCTAGAAACTACTAAAGCAATTTTACGCAATTAGTTATTTATAGGTTACCATAATACACCACTCAAAATATGATTTAAGTGATTTGCAGCCAGTTAGTGTGTGATCTCTGCAGTTATTTTATTTTTTGGCTGGGGAGTCTTCTTTTGAATCAGCTGAGGTGAATTTTTAAAATGGACAGTTAGAAAGGTATGATACTGATGAGCTGTGATAAGGAAGCAAAATTATTTTGGTAGTGTTCTTAAATAAAAAGAAGTATCTTGATTCTGTGCTGTCAGTCATTAAATATAAAGGGCCTAAGTTACATTCTTGACAATCCTGTGGAGGTGAAGCGGAGCTAGCTCTCTGTATCTGCCAGTTCTCTGCCCTTGGATTCATCCAACCATGGAGAGAAAATATTAAAAAGAAATTACATTTGTCCTGAAAGTGTACAGACATTTTCCTTGTCATCATTTCCTAAACAATACAGCATAACAACCATTTATATAAAATTTTTATTGTATTTAATATTATATGTTATCTAGAGATGATTTAAAGTATATAAAAAGATTTGGATAGATTATATGCAAATTCTATACCACTGTATAAAAGAAACTTGAGTATCCCCCATGGATACCAAGTGATGATTCCATTTTATAGTTATTATCCACCTCAACTCTTTTCCATTTTCTTGCTATTCTATCAGCTATCTAGCTCCTTGCTTCCTCATGTTACCTTAAGTAGATCCTATTTGCTTTCCTCAGATGATCTTGTCTGTCCAAGCATCATCTGTACTTCATGCCCTCATCCCCATCAAGTGTTTTAAGGAGGAATTAATGTGCTGTGCTTGCAGGCACTTCTCTACATGTGAACACTAAGTTCACATCTCAACAAAATTCTTGTAGAATAAATTTTATGATGAAACAGTAGGCTGCACAAAGGGAATTATTTTGCTTTGGGGGGGGGGGCTTGTGGGACTCTACCAAACATAAAATGTGTAAAGACCATGAGTTAGTCAAATCACATACAATACTTGAATCCCAGCCTATCTTAACTGCTGCTTCTTTTATGGTACCATTACTACCTACAACATGGAACTTTCCTCCTTTTGAATTAACTTATCCCATATGTGGGTAACTATTGTAATCATTATTACTATTAGCAACAAAAGAACAATGTTGATCACGAAGGAAGGAAATATTTATTGTGTATATACTACATTTTAGATATTGTTACTATACACTTTATGTGCACTATTGAACAAATTTGTTGTGTAACTATTTCTAGTATTCTCACTTTACAAATCATGAATCTATAGCTCAGAAAAGTTAGACTTAGTCAATGTCACGCATTTAATGAGTGGAGGGTCTGGATTTGTATCCAGTTCTATTTGATTTCAGAACCTAGTTGATTATCATTATATTTGGCTTCTAAACTAGTCTGTTTTATTTAATCTAATAAATGTATAAAAGTTAAAATAAATGTTTAAAATATCATTTAATAAAGCATCTGTGATTCTACAAAATGCAAATAAACTTAGGGGTTTCTTTTTTTACTTTTTACATTCTTTTTTTTAATTTTAATTTTTATTTTATTTTATTTTTTTACAGTCAGTTTGGTACCATTATTAGGCTCATCCGTGACCTACCCCCTCCCCTTGGCCCCTCCTTGTTGAGGTATACGGGTCATGCATTGTGGAGTTAGCCCACAGTTATGGGTAAGATAAATGTCTCTGCTAAATGTCTCACGACCCAACATGTGGCTCTGACATTCTTTCCGCCCCCTCTTCCGCAAAATTTCCCTGAGCTATGTTGGGTCTGCTTCAGTGATGAGGTGTTGGGGGCCTCTGAGGCTCTGGCTCTCTGATTTGGTAGGAGTTGATTTTTCTCTGTGCTGATCTCCTTTCCCCTTGTGTTTCTTAATCAAATAGGCAACTAGCCAAGGCCAGGGCCAAGTGTCTTTCTGTTGTCTCCTTTTTACTTGCTGACAGCTTATGTCTTTTGACTTACAACAGAACCTCAAGTTTCAGCATGTCTTCCTATTCAAGACCCTTTTCTTTTTTTAAATTTCCTACATACCTTATTTCACCATTCATTACCCATTTTCTATATCTTCCCATTGAATGATAAGCATTGTCATGTCTTTCCCATAGAACAAAAGCTTTGCTGAAATCCTTGGCTTCTGTTGTGGTTTGAATGTGAAATGTAGATGGATATTTGTCTGTATATAGCAGGATGTTGATATTTCCCAGAAAACAGCCTTTGTTAAATGATTCTCCTATTTCTTTCCTACCTGCTCCTCATACTCTTCTGTGTTTCAATACTTGGGCCCCAGTTGGTGGTACTATTTTAGGAGGTCCTGGAACCTTTGGGACAAAGGGCTAACTTAGGCCACTAGAAGTGAACTTTGAAGGCTATCCCTGAAGATTATACTTTCAGTTCTTTGCTTCCAGATCTGCAGAGATGTGATGATCTGCCGTGACATGTTCCCACTACCATGAAGCTGTTTCACCATGTTTTCCTTGCCACAGAGGACTGAGATTTTAAAACCAGCCAAAATAAATCTGCTCTTGTTTTGTTGTTTCTGTCAGATTTTTTTTTTTAAGCAACGAGAAATGTGACTAGTACGGTGATTCACTACTTATCACTCATTCCTATTCAAGCTTCTCTGGAGTCTCATCATTAGTGATATTTTATTCTCATTTCTCATTGGCTCACCTAGTGACTAAACTCTAGCTTCCATGTGCCACCATTCAAATCACCAGTGGAAGGGTCACCAACAGACTCCTCTTTGCTTAATCCAATTGTTGGGCACTGCTGAGGGCCCCTGGCCACTGGAGGTTTAAGCAGGCCTGAGCTGTCAGGGATGACTAAGGGCCCCAGAGGATGCAGCAGGTCTAGATCCCAATAATCTTGCCTCAAGACTGGCAGGCTCCCTCTGCTGGGAGGTTGTAGCAAGCCTAAATTTTGCCTTGATACTGGCAGGCGTGAGGCCACTCCCTCCCCCCAGCCTGGGGTACCTAGACATCCCCATAAGACTTAGGTTTCACTTTCCCCAGAGCCTTGTGACCTCTTGCCGCTTGCCTGGAATGTCCCTATATGTTAATGAGGTATCATCCAGCAGTCTTCGCACAGCCAATCCCCCTACAACCCATACCCTAGACCTTTTCCCACCACTACTTAGACCATGTGACCCTTTCCTGCTCACCCGTGACATCAATACATGCTAATTAGGCATCAGCAGGACCTTTGTACTAACCAATCCCCTTATGACCCGTACCTATTCCCACTCTTCCACAAACGCTTATAAACCCATTCCCCAAACAAATAATCGAGCTGTTCTCCGACTTTGCCTCCCGGGTGTTTCTTCCGGTAGCACTCAAGGCTGCTCAAGACTCTGCTCCGCAGGTGCCTGGAGGCCCCTGGGAGACAAATGTGCAGCAGCCCATGTGCAGCCAGGAACCACACCCAATGGCTACAGATGAGTGACAGTTGATATGATTTCCATACCATTGTGGAAAGAGTGATACCTTTGGCTTCCTGGACATCTTTTTTTCTGTTTCACCTTCCTTTCCTTTCAAGGTGTCTTTTATGTCCCTTTCATCAGATCTCATTACATTGCATATCTTACAAATATTAGTACTTCTAATGGTTTGTTTGCCCCGCTACTGCTCCAGTGAATTTAATTATCCTGTCAACAAAATTATTCAAAATATGTGCATCAGATGATCATGTCACTCTCTTGTTTCAAGTATTTTCCCTGCAGGAGAAAATTCTAAATTTCTAATTCTTCCCCTGCCTCTCCTATTACCCTGAAATATTTTTACTATTAAAATAAATATTGAATTATTCATTGCCTCTTCTCCATAACTGATGGCTAGCCACAAAATGCATGACCCACAATCCCAATGGGGATAACTGGTATCCCCAAGGAGGAGGGTCCCTTCAGAGGGAGGAAGACATGGAGATGGATAAAGGATGGTACGAACATGTGCTATTCACGCAGTGAGTATGTACATAACTAATAAAGAAAAAATGGTAAAAATATTGAATTATTTTTAGGTTATTAAATATGCCATTCATTTCATTAATGTTGTGGCTTGACTGTGATTTTGCCAAGGGATGTCCTTGGTGTATATTCAAATGGTTATGTCACCAAGACAGACTGTATTTAAATGCATTTAGAGAAACTATTATTGCCTTCCTAGCAGTGGAGAATCAAAAGAATATTCTCATTCCTATTTTTGTATGTCTGTAATATACTGTCGCCTACATGGACATCACAGACATCAGTAAGAATTTACTCATTATAGTCTTAGCATCTTTTCATTACCCACAAATATACAACCGTTACAATATACATTTGTAGCATGTAGATGGCAGGGGAAAAAGTAGAGGTTCAGGGTGGACCTAAGATAGACTTAGAAAAGGACAAACAGAGATTGTGTCTAGACTTTGTCATATTCAGATTTCACAATTGTCAATAAAATTAAAATGAATTATATATACTATCATGAATACCCTGAACTTACTTTTGAAAGCTGACAAGTCTTAGGGGTCATTTTCCTTTGATAGGCAACTATTTGTGCTCATCTGGGTATTGCCTAAATCCTGCTGACTTCTGAGGTCAGTTTGTTTAAAGGCATACATGGAAAAAGAGATATAATCCTTTCTGAAGTCTAAGAAAACCAAATTAAGTCATTGATTAATTTCATTCTGTCTAGTCAATCTGTCACCTTTTGTATCTACTTAAAAAAATAAATGTATTCAGCTAGTCACAAATTTTGTTTTATATCTCCACCTAGTACCATTTCACATTCTGTTTAAGTGCTTGGTCATCTATTACATGACTCATTAGTTTGAATTCCCTGTAGAATTAAAGAAAGTTGCAGTAAAAATAATAAATGGAACTTAAGCTTTGACTACATCATCCATGCATGTTTTAAAAGCATCTTTCAAAGTCAATTCAAACTCATATACAATGGCAGGGATTAGCACTCCCTCAACCTCTTTGCTAAACTTTTTTCCTTGCCTCATTACAATGAAGTATTGATGAGCAAAATGGCAAATGTTTCTCTTTATTGGGATTCAAATCAAAGTGCATACCAGTGGATCAGATAAAGGTTTCTTCCCAGGAGAAGTTCCCAGGGGCTATCACGTGAAATTCTATTCAGGGACACTTCCATTTTTCCTTTAAACAAAATTTGTAGTTACTACTGCATTCAGGAAAGTTAATAAAATCAAGGTTTCCTGCTTTGGTCCCTTAAGGAAAATTTGGTGAAGTTCTTAATTGCATAATCTTCCAAAGAGAAGTGACAAAGTTTCCTGGAGATTTATTTAAATAATTACATTTACACACTCTGTATATGCTACAGAATGCATTATCAGTGCACTTTTGTGTTGGAAAAATCAGAGAAGTGGTTTTAATGGGAAAAAGGAAACCGTACCAGAAGCAATTTGTCTTACCAACAAAACTATTTTTCCTACTGACTACATGTTAGGTTGTAAACTATTTTCCAATATCCCCACCCTTCCCTGAGATCATGAATTTTAGTGAAAAGGTGGGAAGTGTGGGAAAGTGGAGGTATCATGAACCTTTCTTCTTCCTAGTAGAGTTTTTTAAAGAAAGAGGCCAACTCAGCTTGAGTTCTAGTATCTCTGTAAACTGTAAACTGCAAGCTGTGTGATTTGGGGGAGACTTTTTACCCTATCGCCTCTGAGTATCAGTTTCATCATCTGTACAGTGGGAATATTAGCAGAGCACAAAAAAGCATTGTGTAGGTTGGAGATACTGTTTGGAAAATATCTAGCACAGTGTTTGGCACTCAGTGAGACAGGGCTATGGTTAACATACTACATTGGAGCTTGCAGGGAGGACACCCTGACCTCTTCATCTCAGGACCCAGTGTTAAGATGCCTGGTATCACATAACTAATGAATGGCATTATTAATTCCATTTTAGTATTCAGAAAAAGGCAAAGTTAGGTACAGTGACTTTTTACAGAATCATTCAAAGAAAAATGGACATTACATGGAGCAAACAACAAACACTAGACTCTCTAAGAACTTGGTATTCACCAGTTTGCTGCCTTTTCTCAACAAACCAAGCTGCAACAACCAGACACAAAACACATTATGGCTCTGACCTTTTACCTTTGGTTGATTGGTTTTTAATCTAGTTTGGCAGTTTACTTTGACTTTAGGATCTTAAAATTCACAACTTTTATTTCATCCCAGTTTTAGAATAGGTTTGGAAAGTAAATTAACTGCCTTGCAGATCTGAACATCTATAGTTAAGGACATGTTGCAGAGTCTGCCTATAATTGCAATATGTTGCTTGTTAAAGTCTCAGAATGAGCTTTCTTTCCTAACCTTGATGTACACTACCTTTTTTTTGTTTGTTTTTTTTAACTGATACACAGTTTTTCTTTATGAGCTTCAAGACAAAGGGAAAAGTCAAACCTCTCTAAAGAAATCCGTTAAGCAGTTGCTATTTTCTAAGGGGAATGAAGAAGCTGGTATGCATGAAGATCTTAAATAAAAACAAACAAATTGCACTTTCTTGAGAGGCAAAGTCTCTGCATGAGAACCTCAAAGAGGAAATTAACAATTAGCAACACTCTCTTGTCAATTTGCACACTGTGCCTTAATAACTACTTGCATGATATTTTTCTTTCTATGGAAGTCTATGAAGTTGCGCTGAAGCATTCCATATAATGAGAACCTCGCTTGTGATTCACTGACGTGTTATCTATATTCAACATGGAGATAGGTGCTATAACTAGATGCTAAGTGTTCTGACCAGAATTTCAGAGTGACTGTCATCTGGATATAGTCACTACAATCTGAATGATTTTAAATATCACTAGGAGGATTTTAAACAGCATGGTTGAAAGGAATGTAGCAGATAATATAAGCCATAACTCATATATATATATATATATACATACATATATGTATATATATAATTCTTTTAACTATTCTATAAGAATCCTTTTAAGTACTCTAGTTCACTCACTGGATCAGGGCAGATATAAACATCAGAATCAGGAATATTATGTGAAAGTTGTCTGGGATGGGTTTGACACTCAGCTTGACTACATGTTCTTAGGGCCTCTTGCTGATTTTATATGAACAAAGTGTGCAAGATTGTGGTAAAGGCCACTTTTGGATGGGAAGATGAGTAGAACAAGACAAAATATAATGCATTCCTTGCTGTGACAAGAACAACTTGGTTTAACATTAGTTTTAATAGATATATAAATTTTGTCTCTCATTAGTGATGCTTCAAGAGTTCATGTAAATCCTGTTCATAAGGACCCTATTATTGCTGCTTTCCAGGCAAAAGAAGTTACCCTGAATCAATTATTTTCTTTATTTGGAAGAGCTGAGATATTCCTCCTTCATGTGGCAGGCTGAATGTGGTAGGTGAGATAAGTAGTTTTCATACTTGCAGCAACTCAGGAGGATGTCAATTGCAGGCACAATACAAGCTTGATTCCTCCCTATTTCCTGAAAATAACCACAAGGGTTTTAAATCTGTGTAAAATGCAGGACTCAGCCTGATGTGTTTTCTTGAAAGAATAGCTGATTACATGTTGCCTCTGAGTTATTCATTTACTCTTTGAATATTTCTTCTGGGCCTACTACGTGTAAGTCTAAGGAAAGCAGAAACACTTTATCATAATATTTCTATTGGGGAAAATATTACCTCTTCAAATACCATTTAAGTTTCTTTTGGGAATTTCTGTTACTTAATTTATCAATTATATACTAAGCATGTGGAATGGATCCCATACTGTGCTCAAAGTAGGTAGGGATGGTAAAAAAATCAGAAATTTATTTCTGTAGGAAAATATCTTCTATTCACCAAAGAACTAGAAAGTATAAAAAGGCAAAATATAATCCAATGTTAATTGAGTAGCATAGACTCTGCTTAAGAAATTCAGATTTAATGGGTTGGGGTTAGCCAGAATGGCTTTATGAGAGACAAAGGGCTTGAAGAAAGTGAAGACTTTAAATTGTCATAGTAGTTGGAATTTAATCCCAATATGGCAAATGTCAAATGATTACAGAGTGACCTCTTAATATGTGAAATAATAAGTGGCCTTCTAACAAATTAAATACATTGACCTCACTATATTTGTTGGCATGGAAAGATATTCCTAATACATGAAATGTGAAAAGCAGGTTATAGAATAGTATTATAGAGTACAAATCCACTGTTAGAGAATTAATACATATGCTAATGCATGAGAAAATTCTAAAAGCATAAACACTAAAATGTTAATGTTAGTTTTCTAAATGTGGTAAGCTAATGCCATTTTTAATTAAAATATTTTCATTCACTTTCTACTTTCTGAAACAAAGGTATATTTTTTTATTTGTGTAATATTTAAGATAGTATTGGCTTCCAGAAACCCAGTGAAGTAAATAGTTTGGAAAACTTGCTAAAATAAATGCATATACATGTTCCTACATAACTATCTAGGAGAAGGAAAACAGAAGACTAATTAAATAGTTAAGCAGATGGGGTAGATGATATACAGTGGCAGACTTAAAAGTTGGCTATCCTTCAGCTTAGTAGCCAAAGAAGGACATATGATCCAAGACTATAAAATCATGAAGTTAATTGGGAGACACGGATTTGTTCATTAAATTTTAAGCAATTCAGGTGAAGGTTGATCCTGGAAGATTGGAAAATAAATTTAGAACAAATGAAAACAACTCCTGTGCTCCCACAGAAGATAAAAATAGAATTTGTTATCGTAGAGTTGATATAAACTGAAAATATTAGTTGCTTCAAGAATGATCGAGATAAATTAATGGCAAAAAGTTTCATTATAGGCTGTGAAATAAAGGACAGGGATGTTGAGGGTCTATGAGATAGTCAGTATATTTGACAGTGGTGGGCACAGATAACCTCCCATCCAATACTGGCCACAGAGCTGAATCAGAGACCTGGAGGTTCTCTGCTTGGAAGTTTTCCCTTTAGATGTGGGATGTGAGGAGTTTCCAGGATGTAGCAGGTGGACCAGGACACACTCAAATGGCTCTGGATAATCCTTATTTGTTAACTGAGAAGGAAGCATTGCGATATGATAATAAAAATTGTCTTGGATGTGTATACCCATCTTCTTGGATGGACTTCAGAGGAAGTGAGTGTCAGAGGCAGAGGACTGAGGTGGATGAATGAAGTACAGTGTGGCAATAGTCTTAGGATTTGAAGTTAAATGAAGTCTTTAGTTGACCAAAAGAGATTTCCTTTTCTTTTTTATGTTTGTTATTATTAACAACATGTTTTGTATGGATACATCATGTGTTTGTACCCTCTTTTCCCTCATCCCTGTCCTCATTCCACTGGAGACGCTCCTCAGTGGGGTTAGCATCCCCAAAGGAGATTTTCTTTTGTTTATCTTTACCTCTAGGGCTATTCAATGAAGCTTCTGATGCTTTCCCGCCATCTCCACAGTGACTCTGGTCAAAAGGAAGGCACTGATCCCCTGTGCCTGCCACCACTTCAAAATTCTTAGACAGATCCTTTGTTTCCACAAGAGATTTCAACTTGTAGACTTTCCGAGTGTTGGTATCTGATAGGTAGAGTGATTCCGACATAGGGTCCATAGCCAGGTAGTATTTGTGAGCAGGGCTTGTGCTAAGGAAGAGAGGGGGAGAAAGTTACTCAAAAAATTGTTAACATGCACTCCTGGAGTCTTTCTTTTGTCATAAATGGAGAAATATTTAATAGATGAAACAATGTTTTTTCCTACTTATATACCAAGGGAATATACACTTCTTTGTTTTTCTGAAATATTCCAGGTTGTCCTACTAATTTGTAGTGATGCTGACATTTCAATCCTGTCCATTTGAGAGTACAAAGAGAAAGAAGAGAAAACAACTCCTAAGAGATACTTTTCATATTCATCTATCCAATTATCAACTGGGTGACTACCTGTATATCTCACCGTTACCTCAAACTCAATAAATCCAACACAAAAGTCACGTACTTTATTTTTTTTAATCTTCCCCATCCCTCATTAACCTACCCCTCTTCTGGGCTTTCTGACTTCTTTAGGGATGTTGCCATCCTCCAAGGCTTCTGTTGTCAATTTAAAAAAGGCATGTTCACAGCTAGAGGAGTGTTGCTCTGAGAGATCTGTGCTAAAGATACACTATTGAACTTTGATTTTTCAAGTTTCCTTCTTTTAACTGACCAGCATTTCTATAATCCATTTTCTTCTTTTTTGGGAACTGAATAAATAAATATATATAGAGAGGTAGGATCTCACTCCTAGGCAGACTGACTTGGAATTCACTCTGTATTCCAGACTGGCTTTTAATTCATGAAAAGCCTCCTACTTCAGCCTTTGGAGTGCTGGGATTAAAGGCATATGCCACCATACCTGGCTGGAACTGATATTATTTAACCTTTCCTAGTCATAATCATGATCACATGATTGTGTTGTCATATATCTATATCTCCTAGAGATGAAACTAAAGATGAGATTCTGGCAACCTTGAATTTCTACAATTGGCTATTCGAATAGGATATCACATAAATTTCCCTTGCGTAGATTTTTGAGTTCATTCACTATTTCTGATTTCTGTTAATTCCATTTTTGGTGGTTGCAACAATTTTAGTTTTAAGAATTTATTTATTTTTACTTATTTGCAAGCAGAGATAGATAGCCAGGGAGAATGGGCTCGCCAGGGCTTCTAGCAACTGCAAAGGAACTCCAGACTGGCTTTATGTGGGTACTGGTGAATTGAAACAGGGTTGTTAGGCTTTGCAGGCAAGCACCTTAACTGCTGAACCATCTCTCCAGGCCAAGTATTCTACTTGAACCTAAGGTTCATGCTCTAAGATACATCATTCAAATGCTAAACTTTTTGTTTTTGGTTTATCAAGGTAGGGTCTCACTCTAGCCCAGGCTGACCTGGACTTCACTATGTAGTCTCAGGGTGGCCTCAAACTCATGGTGATCCTCCTATCTCTGCCTCCCAAATGCTGGGATTAAAGGCTTGCGCCACCACGCCCGGCTTCAAATGCCAAACATGGAAGTCATCTGTGACTTGTTTTTTTTTTTTTTCTCTGTACATACAATTGTGTCTGTTCTAAATTTCATCTCCGCTGGCCTGAAAACTTTTCTGTAGTCTTGCACATAGGAATCATTTTTAGAAATCTTAAAAGCATTTTAGCCAGGCTATTTTCATGATTATTCTTATCACTTATTTCTAACTTTTGAATGCTCTGTGATGTAGTATACAAATCTTTCTTTACTTGCTTTAATCTCATATACCTTTAAAGGCTTTACTCATGCATTTTCTTCTTAGGAATGCCTTCCTTACAATCTCCACTTTGGATTATTTGTACTATGCTTAAGTAAGGAAAATATATATTACATGAAATTATTTGTTTAATATGTAAATTTCTCCCCACCCACTCCAATAAACCTTAAGAGCTTGGACCTTGGAAGACAGCAATATTTTCTCCAGTGCCCAGAACTCTGCCTAGTATTCACTTGTCTAATCCAGAAACCTGAAGCCATTCTCTTCTAATTCCTTCTTTCCACTATTCCTCATATCCAAGAAATATCACATTTTTCTTCTTTCTATCTTCTAAGTTCTTCTCAAGCTTGTCTTCTTTATCTCTTCCATCATTAGTTGACATTCTCATTATCTCTCACCTGAACTGCTGCCTTGGTACTAATTGTGAATTGTGTTTTTATTTATTAACTCACTACAAAGCATTACTAAGTGCCTATAATGTTCCCAAGAACTATATTGTGTTCTGGAGACCTACTTACATGCAAAATCTAACCTCTTTATTCATGAAACTCACGGTTTAGTGGGTGAGACACAAAATTAAGCCAGATATGACTGTCATAAATTCAAGTTTTAGTTAGGTGGAAAGGGAGAGAGCTACATAAAAGGGGGCTTTTTATCTAGAAAAAGTTATCACATTGTATTAGCATTACCTAAAATAATTAAATGAATTCTATGCATTATTTAGATTTCCTTAGTTTTTACCAAATATTCTTTTCCTATTGTAGGATTCAAAAAATTATTTAGTCATCATGCCTTCTCATGTTCTCCCAGGCCTTTAAAGTTTTTCAGACCTTCCTAGTTTTTAAAGACTGTAAGAGTTCTGAGGAGTACTGGCCAGGTATTATGTAGGATGTCCCTCTACTGGAATATGTTTCATATTTTTCTCATAATTAACAAGAGTTGTGGGTTTGGCGTGGGAGAATATAGTGGGAAAATGGCATTTTGATCAAATCTTATCAAGGATGCAAACTATCAGTATGACTTATCACTATGGGGTTCATCTTGATCTCCTGGCCTAGTCCTTTATTTTATTTTTTACATATTCTTTTTCACATTTCACATATTTAGAATTTTTACCTTGAGAATAAAATTTCTCCAATGTGCTTGGATCTTTTTCAAGCAAAGGAGGAGATATAACCTTCCTGGTGAGTCTTTGCTTACTATAATTGTTCTTTCCTGCATTCCATATTTTTTTCTTTGGAGAGAAGTAACTACCTGTGGCCAACACTTAAGGTATAAGGAGTTACTTTCTACCTCCTTGAGGGCAAAATATCAAAAATTATTTTAAATTCTTCTGAATAAATTGGTCTCCTTTTCATTTAACTAAGATTTTAATGATTTATTCCTAACAACATAGATATAGCAACTTATTTTATACTTTAATTTAGATCCAATGCTACTATATATTATTACTTAAGTAGTCCAATCTTTCACCAATGGGAACTCAATCTGTTGTCTCATGTGTCCCTTTTGCCATTTATACATCAATACTTTGGGGATGGGGCACTTGATTCTTCTAGCACTACAAAATGGTCCAAATTCATCCTGATAATAAAGACTACTTACTCCTTGTGATCTAGTACCAGCCATGTCTTTAACAATCTATGGTTCCTTTTATTTGAGAATGGTACCAGAAACAAAGACCCAATTTCTGGTTGTAACCACCATTTTTACACATAGTTTTATCCCAGCTACACTCTGAGCTTCTTTCAAACAGTGACCATAGTCATCTTTCTATACTTGGTGCCAAACAGTGTTCAGTAAGTATTAAAAAAAACTAGACTGTGGTACATAAAAATAAAGCATAAAATGTCCAAGCCTTGGCTATGTTGCCAAAGAAATTAAAAGGGAGAGAGCTGTCAGAAGAAAGATATTTTTTAAGGACTGGCATGCTCTTAATGGTAATCTTCCTCTGAGCATATTTATATTAATGTTAATAATTATAAGGCTGTCAAATAACTAATGTGAAGCTCCATTTATAGTTTTATTGGAAAAAAAATCAAGTCCAATTGGAATACTTGATTTTTTTTTCTAGTTACCTTCAACAAGTAAGATAACCCAGTAGATTCCAGGGACATCTTCAACCCCGGAGCCACCATGACAGGTGCTGTAAATAAACTGTAAAGGGCCCCAACAGACTCTAGAATTGATTTGGCATTTTTACCAGACAAGCTGTTTCTGTGGCAAAGACTTCTTAAATAGGTGGTTGAGGGAAAGTTTCACATATTTAGAATTTTTACCTTCAGAATAAATTTTATCCAATGTGCTTAGATCAATTTAGAAGTAAAGGAGGGATTATAACCTTCCTGGAAACCACCTTCAATACTTTGGTGGCCAATTTGTGGAATCTCAATTGAGCCAGATTAATCATGCTTTGTTTAGGAAGACAACATAGGCTGTTTTTCCAAGAGAAATGTTATTCACACAAAAGTACTTTGGAATGCATTACATTCATTCATTATTGAATATCTCCAATGTGCCTGTGAGGGAAGTTAGAATTAGTATTCTCCTCAAATTTTAGTGGGGGAAACCCAGAACCACAGAGAGCTTGCCCTGGATCACTAACAGGTCTATGCCTTTACTAAGATTAGATTATGTCATATGTGATTATGTGTATAAAATACTAACAGATTACTCTTGTTCTGAAGGTGATAAGAAAAATCAGTGTTTTTGACTTTTCATAACTGAGTAATAAGTTATATTTTGCTCAGTAAGGCTGTTCCCAAACTTTGTATACTGAGTTTTAGAAAAGGGAATAACCCAATATAACACATTTGAATCTGATTAACATTATTTTACTGATGACCAACAGTCAAAAATGCCTCCTATATTGATATGCAATTTCTTAGTCTTCTATGCCATTTCTCAAGTGCAGTTTAGCTATTGAGACTGATTTTTATGAGAGAGAGAGAGAGAAGAGAGAGAGAGAGAGAGAGAGAGAGAGAGAGAGAGAATTGGCATGCCAGGGCCTCCAGCCACTGCAATCGAACTCCAGACACATGCACCACGTAGTGTACATGTGTGACCTTGTGTGCTTGCATCACCTTGTGCATATGGCTTATGTAGGACCTGGAGAGTTGAAAATGGATCCTTAGGCTTCCCAGGCAAGTACCTTAACCACTAAGCCATCTTGCCAGCCCAAGACAGATTTCTTTGTGCTTTCTAAAAACATGCCATAACTGAGAAAGAAAAAAAAAATACTGTACTATATCCCAATTTGGTTTAGTCCTTCATGACTAAATTCATCTTACAATTTAAGCTTTGTGAAGATTCATTTTGTAACTTGGATGTTAGATTAATTGTCACCTTCTGGTTAGCTTTACATTGAAGCTATGCCTTTCAACTTAGCAATGATCTCTTCATTCATACTAGTTAATATTACATAGATTAGTAAATGCATAATTAACAGTTATAACTAATAATGTGCAACACTTTTCAGATAAGTATTTTGGCAGACAACTTAATTTGCTTAAAGAATCAACTATGCCAAATTAATAATGCGGATCTGGTGCTTTGGTATTTAGGACATTGGAATATCCCAAATGAAATCCATATTTAAAAACCCTGTTGTGCCATTTTGGTGACAACTGGCACTTGAGAGTGAAAAAATCCAGTTTTCTCCTTTTAAATTTCAAGAATTTAGAACACTTTTGACAAGTTTAATGCATAAATAAATTGAATAGAAGTACTAACTATAATTAATTTTAGGGCTATGCGCTATTGTTGGTAAATGTGAAGTGATCAGTTTAGAATTTTTCAATTACTTCCTTTGGGTGTGAGGAATTAGAAACCATGAGGTTACATCAAAGAAAAAATCTTATTAAAGAAGGTCATCAAATGCAAATATGCAACCTTTTGTTACAAAAAGAAGGTCATTGTCATCACTATCCCTTAATACAAACTGTTAACTATATTTCTGAGTCTAGGGAGATTGCTATATTACCTTTCTCTCTATCTGCATCTTGAAAACATCAAATCTATTTGAACTTATGAACTCATTTGTGATATTACCTTAGGGAATCATAATGAGATGTTCAGCCTTACTTTTCCATGGAATACTGAACTTCCAGCTTTCACTTACTGTGTTTCTTTTTTAGAATGTTCTGATTTTCTTTTGCAATACACTTACCTGAGCATAATTTCCAACTTCATTTTCATACTATTTCTTTAATCTTACTTAAGCAGCAAAATTTCCCTGTTAGCACATTATTAGAGGGTTGGCTTCTTAGGCAAGAGGAGGCAGTAGGCAGCTGCCCATGTGATTTGCTTACCTATGTCTGGTATCTCTGTTTCTAGGGAGCACAAGGTATCCACGAGTAGCAAGTAAAAGCAAATAGAGAGTCATCAGTGTCATTCAATAGGCCAAATTGAACCAGACACATCAATTCCTAACTCATCTTATGACAATTAGAGAGACTTCACCAGGATCATTTAGTTAGGGTACAAGCCACACCTGGCCCAATTCTTCCATCTTTCTTCTTATAATATGTTGTCAAGGAGGGTGAGCAATGTTCTTTTTAGTGTCTTTCTTTCTTTCTTTCTTTCTTTTTTTTACAAATTGTCATTGAATATATCCATTATACATGGTACAGTGTTACATAAAGATATTTTGATACAAGTATATATTCAATATTCTCCCTCATGTCCTCTTTCCCCCTTTTCATCTGTCTTCTCTCTCATTGTTATCCCCCTTTGTTCCACAAGATAATTTCACTTCCACTGTCATGTTATACACACACACACAAACACACAAAATCACACAATTTTATATATCTAGATAAGATCTAGTTAGGTGGGTTAAGTTCTAAGGCAGGTTTTGTTATTTTTTAATTTGTCTTTTTGCATGTGAATGTGTCAAGTCATATGTGTGTGTGTGTGTGTGTGTGTGTGTGCATGTACATCTTTGTATGTATTTGTTTTGGCATCCCCCTTTGTTTCACAAGATATTTTCACTTCCACTGTCATGTTATACACACACACACACACACACACACAATCACACAATTTTATGTATTTAGATAAGATCAAGTTAGGAGGGGTAAGTTCTAAGGCAGGTTTTATTATTTTTTTAATTTATCTTTTTGCATGTGAATGTGTGTGAATGTGTCTAGTCATACGTGTGTGTGTGTCTGTGTGCGTGTGTGCATGTACATGTTTGTATGTATTTGTTTTGGAGGCCAGAAGTCATGTTTTGTAACTCTACACCTTATTCTTTGATATAGGGTCTTTTGATTGACTGTCAGCTCACGGATTTAACGGGACTAGCTAGCTAGTCAAGGAACCCTGGGATTCTCTGTGTTTGCCTCCCCAGTCCTGGAATTATAGGTATGCACCAGTAGGCCTGTCATTTTGTGTGAGTCCTGGGGATCTGAACTCAGGTCATCATGTTTGGTGCTGTAAGCACTTTATCTGCTGAATCATCTGCTTAGACCTAGTGACACTTTTTGAAAAGCTTCTTCCTGATATGCATCAGAATCACTTGGATTCTGGCCTATGTGCTGGGGCCTTCTCATGTCCTGCTGCATCAGAATCCTGCTATAGCAGTAGGCCTTGGGAATTTTATTTTCAAGAGACTTAGCTAGAGATTATGATGCAGAGTATAAAGACCACTGGGCTGGGAGTAGAAAAAGCAATCATGGCAAAGGAGGTGCCTAGGATTTGCTTTGATAGTCCTAAGCACTCTATAAAAATGTAAAATCACTGGGTTCTTTTAAATCATGTGTTGGGAGGCATCCCAACCTTAACTCTAAGTCACTTATCTGTCTCAAAGATAAGTTAGTGATATCTATGGTACACATTCCTTGGTAATACTGAAGGGTCTCAACTTGAAAGTATGAAGGTTTTCTTAGACTATGACAGTATGTTCCTGGCATCAATGTTATTGCATCAAAGTACCTTCAATCAAACATCATTAAAGCCCTGTGTTATCCAGCCTCCATGGTTTGAGGGGCAACTGAGGTAGGCAAAACACAATTGCCAGCCCAGAAGAACGGAACTCTTTGTCCACCTCTGATCTGATAACTTCTTGGCACTGGGTATTGCTTGAATTGTTTCACTCAGTGGCATGGTACATCTCACACAGGGGTGGAAGTGAGGGTGGGTGTGGGCTCAGTCTGTGTGCCGGTCTGACTTTGGGTCAAGTGTCCTGGAAATAAAAGGCTATAATTATCTGTGAAATGCAGGCATTTTAATTTTAACATCCTTTTAAATTTGGCCCTTAGGTCAGCATGAAGACATGAAGATAACAAACTTTTTATCAAAAGTAGAAAACGTTCTTTTTCTTTGGAATGTCGAGGAAGAAGAAAAGATACAGAATTATTTCACTTGAAACTACCTGCTAAAATGAATTCAATCCTTTTGAAAAAGAACCTTTGTGGGATTTTATTAGCCTGGCCACAGGTCATGCTCCACTGGCTCCTCTGTTTCCCTGGCCCATCTCAAAAGGGTAGGTATCTTGTGGGTTGCCACAAAGGTCAACCAGCAAGGATGCAGAGCTCTGATTAGAAACCTGGCCTCAGGCATTTGTGTCTTTTTCTTTGTCTCTTAGACAGTTGCTTGTTTTTATAGTCTCCATAGGATGGGTAGGTGAGCCTGGCTCTAATCACTGGAACATAGCCAATCTTTCTGAAGGAACTATAGTTGTGAAAATACTAGAAGGACCTTATTAAAATATGATTTCATCTACAACCAGATTCACATAGTACAAAAAGAACTATTTGTGTGGTTACAAAGGGTTTTGAAATTCTTAGGTGATGGCAAGTAGTAGAGAGGGAGGTGGTTTGATTTTCTTGCAGCTGCTTCTAATCCTGCCAATAATGTCATTGTGAATTTGGAAAGATGTCCTGCATTATGCAGAGCAGATTCTCTCATTAACATCTCAGAGGGAGGAAGTGAAAATGAGGGAATTTATTTCCAGTGTGTGACCTTGTTCTGTCTCAGAATTACTTTTAGTTAAGGATTCAGAATTGAACCACCACCAAAGTCAGCCGGCTGTCTACCAAGCAACTGACTACATGCTGAGGTGCCAGTATGTGAATTCTTCACAAGTGCCTAAGCCCATCAGTGGGCAGTAACACCTGGAAACTGACAGTCTTGAAGCTTGTCATGAGTTAGGAGGAGAAAGGACTGACTGGAGTCACAACTGTTCTTAGAGCAAGACATGCTTCTAATGATAGCCTCTGTGAATTGATCCTCCATTTTCTAAGGATTCAGATGATGAAACAAGCCATCTACTCTTCTTTTTTAATTTAAAAGAAAATTATTGAGACTTCGTTTATATAGCATAAAATTAAACCTTGTAAAACAATCAATTCAGCAATTTTTGGTATATTCAGAGAGTTATACAACCATTGCTACCATCCAATTTCAGAACATATACATCACCCTTAAGGAATTCCATATAGTACCTATCTGGAAAGAGTCATTTTCCAATTCATCTTTATCTCAGTCCCAGACCACCAAAAGTCTAGTCTTTGTCTCTATAAATTTGCTTATTATGGACATTTAACATAAATGGAATCATACAGGTTTACACTTTTGTGACTGTCCTCTTTTTCTTAACACAAAGTCTCGTTTTACTCTTTATATTTTGTGAGGTGAAAGATAGAAAAGAGAGGTCATGCCAACTTTTGGAGCTATTGTTTAGTGAGTTGGAACCATGGTAGTTTGAATGACTACTTGGTGGTAGCTAAAACTCTTTACACCACTCTCAGGTTCTTTCTTGATTCATTGCCAGAAATACTTCATGTTGAAGGATGGACTTTCTTCATTGCTCAACTTCCTGTGGTCTTCCTTTGAATAACATGCACCTACTCTTGCCTACCACTGACTTCTTAGAGCTTCCAACTCCAGCTACTGTCATTTCAGTGTTTTTGGCAAGGAATAAAGAAAGCGATATATGTAGCTTCAGTAAGATGAACAAGATGGTGGTTCATGACCATTTCTTAGCTATTTGTAGGGTTCTTCAAAGATCAGGTTCTATTCATTTCTCCAGAAGAGTACTTTACAAATTCCAATGCCCCTCAGCATCTTAACTGCCTCTAAATGGGTGTTAGTCTAGGACTACTCCATTTCCAGTCAATGACAGGAGTCAAGTCCCGAGAACAAAGTAAGAAATAACAACCAGTCACTGGAAAAGAAATGATAAAATCTCTAGAGAAATTTTTATGTCATGTTGACATTTGTTGAGTCCAAATTACTCAAGGTACAAAGAAATGTTTACCAGCCTCTTATTTTCTTCTCTCTTTCCTTTTTCCTCTTTCTTTTTAAAGGGAAGGACAAAATAAATATCCGGAGAATAATTGAATACTAAAAAATAGCAGCATGAGGATTTTACAATGAATAAATCACTTACAGTCATGCTTAATGGGTTTTCTAATAGAATTGTGAAATTAGAAGATGAGAGGGGACCAAAGATATGTTACATGTTTGAATTTTTTGTAAAGCACTTGGTACAGTGTCTTCTAATTTTACTTATGTAATTATCCCTATTACTTTTAAAAACCAAAAGTGACCCGAAGGCCAATCAAGGTGAAAGATAAAAGGAAGCAGTCATAATTGATCAGAAACAATTGAAGGACTTGGGTATATTTGAACTGAAGAAGAGAAAGCTAGGGAATCTAAGATAGCTCTTTATATATATGAAAGTCTGTCCAGTCAAAGAGGGAAGTTATGTCTGTGTATCTTAAGATGCTGGCTTTTGCCATTAGCAAGTGAATCTTTTAGGAAGGCAGGCTTAATTGAATATGAAGAAGACATTTTTGAAAACAGAGCAATTCAAAGATGCTTTCTTGAGAGGTATTTAATTTTCTGGTTATTGAAAAGGATCAAACAAAGTATAAATGACAAACTGTCAGGCTTGCATTGGGAATGATTTTAGACCTAATATCTTCATGGACCCTTCAAACATTAAGCTCACAAACCTGTGCTTTCACTTTTGTTCTATTGAAATATACATGTGTGTATTTATGTGTAAGTAGGTACTTAAATATGTGTATGTTTTAACATGATGAAATAATTCCTAGGAAAGCCAAACCTAAACTACCTCTCATAGAAATGATTATATTTTTTTTAAAAAAATATTTATTTGTGTGCATATGTGTGCACACAAGGGCTTCTAGCCACTGCAAATGGACACCAGGATCATGTGCTACTTTTTGCATCCAGACTATGTGGCTGGCTTGGGAATTGGACCCAGGCTGGGATGCTTTGCAAACAAGCACATTTAACTGCTGAGCCATCTTCTCAGCCTCCAAACTGAATATATCTTCAGAAGCCTTCAGAAAATGTAATTTTGAAACTTTTTTAGGTTTAATTACATCAGTTGAGAAGCTTTACTTCTTCATTACCTTACCTCTGTCTACTACTGGAAGCAAGTATTAAGATCTGTGTTTGTGAATAAAAGGTATAGAAAAGGAGGGAGATGGACATAAATAACAAACAATATTGTTTGTCTTGCAAAATTTTTAATGATAATGATATCATTGATTTTTCTTTCCTCCCTGTTTGGTCAAGGAAGGACAATTAAAAGAAATAAGTGGTTAATAATCAATGAAAATGAAGTGATTATTGAAGTCAGATGATGGAAGCTCAGTGGAGGATAGTTTGGATCATCTGGGATGAGACTGGAAAAATATCCAGTGTTCCAATCTTTGAAAAGTCAAGGAAAATCTATAATTGCTCAATATAGTCAAAATGTAGAATAAAAGGATGAAAACAGGGAAATACAGAATGTCCCTCATTAAGGGCAAATTTTATGTCTTCAAACATTTGTCTGAGAACTAACCACATGTGGATCTCAAAACATGTTAAACGGCACATACCAAGAAACTTGTGATGGTTAATCTATGATTGTCAGCTAGACAAGATTTAGAATCACCATGGAAGCAAATTTCTGGTCATGTCTGTGAAGGATTTTCTAGATTAGATTAATTGAGGTGGGAGGACCCACTCTAATAGTAGGTGGCACCATCCCCAGGACTGGGTTCCTGACCTGTATAAAAAGGACAAAGCTGGGTGAGCATTCATGCTTCTGATTCTGATGTGACAATGCGATTTGCTCCTGCCTGCCATGATGGACTCTAATCTCTAGAACTATAAGGTGAAACAAATCCATGTTCCCTTAAATTGATCTTTTGTCATGTATTTCCCCCCAGCAATGAGAAAGTAACTGATACATATATTTGAGCATCCTTTTTATGTATCAGTTACTTTCTCATTATAGAGAAAGAAATGGAAGACAGAGTAATTAAAATATATAATGTATACAATCTGAAAGAGGGTTAAGATTTAGGAGTTCTTTATCCTTTTCTATAAAAGCCTGTTGGCAATATCGTTTTTCCATTTACAGTTTTGAGTATAACAATTTTTTAAAATATTCTTATTTATTTATTTGCAAGCAGAGGTATAGATAGATGATTGATAATAGATAGATAGATACATGGATGGATGAGAAAATGAGAATGGACATTCCTGGGCTTCCAGCTGTTTCAAATGAACTCCAGATGCACCTGGCTTTACATGGGTACTGGGGAATTACACCCTGGTGGTTAGGCTTTGCAGGGAAGTACCTTAACATCAGAACCATCTCTCCATCTCTTGAGTATAACAAATGTAATGACTATATTAGTGTGTGTGTTAAGACTTAACCTAAGTAAAATAGATGACTCAGCCAAGCAAAGTAGCTAATGTGCATATGGCAGGAGAAATTAAATTAACTGATCTTAATAACAACAACAAACCCATACAATATGAAATTTCTATCTAAACATGGTAGCATTCAATAAGCGTTATGGTTCTTAAGATACAATGGCCTTATCAAATCAACTTATTTTTCCCCAGAAAGTTTAAATCTGGAAAGTTATAAAACAAATCTATAAAATCAGCAATTATATGTAAAAAATCAATTTATACATATAGCCTATCGATCAGTATAGAATTTTCAAAGTATTTTTATTTATCTATTTGAAAGGAGAGAGAGAAAGAGAGAGAGAGAGAGGAGGCAATGGGAATGTCAGGGCCTCCAGCCACTGCAAATGAACTCCAGATGCATGCACCAGTTTGTGCATCTGACCTTATGAGGGTATGTGGGTACTGGGGAATTGAACCCAGGTTCTTAGGCTTTGGCAGAAAACTGCCTTAATGACTGAGTCATCTCTCCAGCCCAGAATAGATTTCTTTTTGATTAAGTGATTTTCATAAGAACTATATTAGTTTTTGTGTAAATATTCCAGCTAATATCTGTTGGCCTAAACTGGTTTGATGGTTTCAACTACAGTCAAATAGATAATGAGTTGAGGGTCAATTAAATCAAAATGATCATGTATATTCATATAGTTTCTGTGATGGCCAATCACAGGGGTATTAGTATCCAGAAAAGGTATTTTTTTTTCCTCTTGGAATTAATCTCATGGGAGATGTTAACTGTGAATCTATGATTTCACTATAGAAACAAGATGCTGGCAGCCTAGTGTTTTAAGGAAGGGAACTATGTGAACTATTAAATCCCATGAACAATTTTGGATGTTGTGTTTTTTTTCTACAGAGAGGTCCATAGCCTTAAATAAAATCTCAAATAAATTTGAGACTGACAAAATCTGTTAAGAAACTCTAAATTATCATAGCGTAGAAAGCTAAATGGAGAGACAGGCAAGTGAGATAGCCAGTATGTGTGAGTCCATGGGTGCACATGCCTGTGTGTTTGAAGAGCTGTGACAATGTGTTGTGGGGTAAGAATAAATAGAGAAATAGTACAATAGTTCAAACCAGCGAAAACTAATTTCCTTTACAACAGGAAGGTCACTTTGCAATTATGCTTCAAGTCACTTTATTTTATACTTAAAATAATTTTGTTTTGAAGGCCATAGGGTACTTTGGAATAAAATTTTTGAGCGGTTAATAATCCTTAGCTGTGATCTCATCAACGAATAGTAATTGATCCACCTTAAGGTAAACTTACTTTTAAATTACAAAGGAAAGGTCTAAACTTAGCTCTGGCATCCTTATATTAACATTATTTTTGTTTTGTTTTCATAGAAAATTTTTACTACTTTTTCCTTTGATGAGTAAGCTATATAGATTCTGACTAGCAAGGAAGGCTTATAGGGTTAAATATAAGCTCAGAAGGGTAAGGTCTTTCTTTATCTGATAGACAATATGTCCATGACTGGAAATGCTCAGCTACTGAATGCAGTTTTCACTATTCCCATTCATATGTGGCATTATGTAGATAGAACACCCTAGGGTTTTGTTAAATAATGTATAATGTTGTATAAATCGTTTTCAAATCTAGGCATACAACCATCTTGGCCTTCCTGCTGACTTTCTAGTAAGTAAGTGCTCTAAGAGATATACTATGACAAGTCCTCATGAGGTGTACATGCACTGAGGCACATCAACATTTGATTAGGGGGAGGGTGTTATGCATCAGTCTCTTTCTAGACTTTCTGAATGTACTTTGTAAAGTCTTAACTTCACAGCATGTCTTTTTATTAGCTAAGGGATTTAACACCTTTCTTCCTTACGACAGCGTTTGCAATTATAATTAAGAAATGTATTACAACTAGGGTAAGTTAACGTGAAAAATGGATAGTGGCTTGGGACTATATTTTCTTAAGCTAGGTGTGAGAGAATAACTATGTTTGAGAAAAGGGAGGCAGATTCCAAAACAGGAAATCTGAAAACAAATTTGAGGAAAATCTTTATAAAAATTTCCACCAGAGTGTAAACATAAGAAACAAATGTTGATGCCACAAAACCTCTCATGTATTTTTAATGTAGTTGACAGTGCTCTGTACATACACATTACTCTATCAGTGTGTCAGTTCTTCCACTCACTGTGTATGATGTCATCAAGGAGTTGTCTGAGGCAAAAATTGTTTTATGCAATAGTTTGTAGTATAGCATCAAAATCTGTAGAATATAGAGAAATTTTATCCTCGATTTCCAATTATGTGTCAGGGATAAAGCTGTCATAACTGATTAGAAGGAAAGTTCTACCAATTCATCTAGAGGAGAAGAAACAGGTTTATTTACCCCTAATGGGATAGGAACAGATAGTTCCTAGTTCTCTTGAACTCCAGAGAACATGTAGTTTGTCCTATAGCCTCAGAAATAAGCCAATTAAACCCTTAATTTAGTTATAATTTTTATGTAATTTCAGGATACAGAATAGCAATATCTATGAATTCCTTACAGAAGGTATTAAAATTCTTTGTGCTTTAAGAAAATACTTAGAACACAGTCAGAAAATCTGATGATAAATGTTTTAATCATCATTGAGATGAAATTTCAAAGGTAAAAATCTTGTCTTCCCTTCTTTATCATGCCATAAAAAACTAGACTTTAATGTTCTTCTTTATGAAATCATCACTTCAAAAGACTGAACACACAGAACCTTGAAAGTTTAGCCTTTTGGATCAGACAGTATCTTTACCTGCTAAAATTGAGACAGATATAACATTTAGATTTTGTTAGTTTTGATCATAGCCAGAAGTGGGTGAGTAATTTACCTGAACACTTGGAAATACTGAGATTCATGTTAGTAACAACAATTTACACTCCTGAGACCTCACCTACATGGGCGTCAACCCTCCCTGGCTCCACAGCACAATGCTGAATGATTCCTTCGAATAGGAGGAGTGAATACGTGACCATTTTTCCTATTCCTACATCTTAACTTGGGGTGAAAATGTGGGCCAATGCATTTTCGGCTTCTTTTGGCAGTCCCTTGCCTCTTCATGTTATCATATTCTTTCTGTTTTTTTTTTCTTTATCCACTAAACAACCATAGAGATTAGAAAAGGTTTACCTTAATTCCAGAATGCTAACGGAGTTTCCTGAGGGAAATATCCGCCGTACAAAATTGAAGTCGCCAACATACACACTGCCATCGGGGCCAGAAGCTAAGGCAACAGGAGCAAAGAGCTTGTTGTTGTGGGCTGGGCCATTGCAGTTAGTGCAGGCTACACTCCTTTGGTGTCCATTACCCATTATGGTTGCTATGACTGGGGGCTGCTGGGAAATGAACATGTTTTCCCCATTTCCTTTATGTATGATTCCTAAACACAAGGAAAAAAAAAAACAGTCTTAAAATTCAATTACCTTAGTCACATTAAAATCTATTTGCCATTGTTCAAACAGAAAGCAGCTTTGGCTGGATATATTGAAGCTGAGTGAGTCACCCTGCCCTTATTTTGTTTGGCTGCATAAGCAGAACAAACAGTGGTGTATTTTGTCTGTGAAGTGGGGAGGAGGGATGCAATGGGTTTCCATAGTACTGATTCTAAATTTTTCATTGTCTGTCTGTGAAGTAGGCGCGCGGGGTGGGGGGGGGAAGGGGCCGGAGTTCGCATAGTCCTGACTCTAAATTCTTCAATAAAGCATTTGATGACTAACTTTTAATCATCTGTTCATTCTGGGCTCTGTGCACCTTATGTGGATAATTTTTTTCATCTATGGCTGGCTCTCTTTATGCCTGGCACACACCTGTGTGCTTTCAAATTATCTTTACTCTGTATGCAACTGGTTCTGAAAAACAGTCTATGGGTTCATTTTAATATTAACCATAGCAAAACACAATCAGAAAGGTAATCAACTTTTATGAAAAGAAGAGAAATTCTCTTGCAAGGATGCACTTCAAATACATACTAAAGGAATTTGAATTTTCCACTCTTTTGGACCATGTTTCTTTATCAACAGTGCAGGAAATAGAGACACTGACTTATGAAAATGCTGTTCAGTCATTTTCTTGGG
Source organism: Dipus sagitta (assembly GCA_036346955.1). Lineage (NCBI taxonomy): Eukaryota > Metazoa > Chordata > Mammalia > Rodentia > Dipodidae > Dipus > Dipus sagitta. The sequence goes on along the minus strand of CM070776.1, from coordinate 116,109,902 downwards.
CCATCTTATCTCTATCCACAACTTTGGCTCTTGTCTCTAGAAGCTGAAACTTCCTCCTATCCAGAGTTTTCTCCAGACATGAAATTTCCTGCTACAGTTCTTTACTGGGATGTTCACATGTACTTCAAATGGAAAAACATGAAGTTCAGCTCATTATTTTTCTTCACCACCTTCCAAGCTCTACTTTTTTTTTTCCTGTTTGTCTAACTCATCCCATGAGTAGCATCTCTGTTAATGTAGTTACCTAAATTGGAAATCTGGCCATTCCCATGACTTTTCATTCTATAAATCTAATTAATTACTAGTTCCATTGAGACTACCTTACAAAATGTATAGAAACTAAGTCTTTCCTCCATACTCCTACTATTGCTACTTTGGTTAATTCTTTTTTGTTCTTAGTCTACTGGTCTCCATGCATTCTCAGCTCTAAACCATTGCCCACACTTCTGACCTAGACATTATTTCAGCCTATGGCCTAAAGCCTTTCAATATCTCCATATCCCCTATAAAACAATGAGTAAATTCCTTAATCTTAAAGAATACAAAATCCTTGGGTTGACCTTTACATACCCTTCAGTCTCCTCTCTCATTTCACTGTCATTTGCATTCCAATATCCAGCCAAAGCAAACAATTTATAGTTACTTTCATACAGTTACGTTCCTCTCTGTCTCTGTACTTATCATTCCCTCTACTTTGAATGTCCTTATCTTGACTGCTTGGACGAACTAACTTCTACTTATTCTTCAGAGCTCAGATCATGTCTTCCTCACTGTTCCATCCTGGAAGAATTGGTCACTTCTTGTGTGTGACCATAGTTTATTTTCCACAGATCTAACACTTATCACACTGTATGGTACAGTTTTCATTATTTTCTATCTTCCCCCATTTCAACATGAATGAACTCCTTGAAGGCAGATTCCTTTTCATACTCATTTCTGTAGTTTTAGTGCCAAGTCTTGTGGCCAAGTCATTATAAGTGCTCAGTAAATGGTGAAATTAGGCTTTGAATCTTTTGTACTTTCCTTGTCCAAATCCCAATGATTTTTGCAAGCCCACTGAGCCTGGACAGAAAATACAAGGAACAAGTACTGCTGTGCTAAATAGCATAAGTCAGACCAGAATGAGCCAGGTCAGGTAAAACATCCATGCTGCTTGAAGGCATGCCAAAGTGTCACATTGATGTAACTGACAATAATGAATGAATGCAGTTATATTATGCCGCCTTATGTTTCCCCTTGCCCTTTGCTGTTTCTTTACATTTCCTGTTATTCTTCCTAAGCTCTCCCTGAAATGTCTTCCTCAAGTTCTCTTCTAACTTTTGGTCCTACAGCCCTACAACAGAAAGTATTGCTCCCTATGCTGGCAAAAATAAATAAGAGTATAAAATATGCATACTATGGCACCAGTATATACTATTAAGGAGCCTTCCAGGAAACAGAAACTCCATCCATCATATGGTCTTTGGATTACAAATTTAAATAGTTTTACTTTCCCTCTCAGCATGATTTCAGCTTTCTTTTCAAGATATGATTTGCAAGAGCAGCTGTGAGTTTACATTCCAACAAATTGGTCTTTTATTACAGAACTATGGGATATCTTGAGGATCACTACTTTCTTATTATTTTATTAATAACTTTATTAGCTAGTAAGGAAATTTCTTGAGATTTAGAACAGTTAATTAAATAAAATTAATAGAACTGAATTTCATTTCTCCAAAACCATTTCACTGCAGTATGATCAATATTGCAGTTTAAATGAATCAGGAGGAAGTGAAGGAAAACTGGAATGATAGTTGCTCAACATCATTGAAAAGAAATCTCTTGATGATTGCTAACTGAATGTTCTACCAATGAGACCATGATATATTCTTTAATAATTGAGGAAACCACTGTTTAGCATGTCAGTATTTCAGCAATGCACTATAGGGTATAGTATTCAAAAAATCTTTCCAATTATTGGCTTGGAAATGCCAGATTTGCTATTAACATCTATTTTCACAGGTAGATCTCCATTTTTTATATCAATATAATGGTGTAGTTAACAATTGCCCTCAGAATGACATGTTATTACCAGGCTCCTGGCAATTTAAAAACTAAAGATGGCTATTCTAACCCATTCTTCTAAGCCTGCAATTCTACAACTCCCCTTTTCGATTAGAAAGCCCAGTACTCCATCAAAAAAGAAGAATGATTAAAGGAAATAAAACATAAGGCAATGTACTTTCTGATTACATCTCAACAATTGATGTCTTGCTTTCATGCAAGGTACTAAAGTGCCCATGTACTGAAATTACCATTTCTGTTTAAAGCTGAAGCAATCAAAACAAAAATGGCCAAACCCCTTTTGTATTGCCCTGGAAAAATAGATCATTTTGAAGGGTGTTTTTGTTGCTTCAAGAATCTGTTTAACCTTCCATTACATAGAACCAAGCCATACCATCTAGCAACAATGATTTACCACCAATTCTTTTGCAAAAAAATTGCTTGGAAAATATTTTGTTCATGTTTCTGGAAATCTTGATCAATTACCACTGCTTCCCTTCCAGTTTATTCTGCCACACATGCTCATTTTGAAATGGGAATCAAATGATCGTAGGACAACACACATTATTTATATGAAAGCCAACTTCCTCCTAAAAATTGGGTATCTTGTTTAGAGTAGAAAACAAAATCCTACTGAATGGGGTCCTTTTTCTCTTCTAAGTTTTTGTTTTCTCTGCCAGAAAGCCAAGTCTGTTTTGCAATAAGGAAAACACACTTTAAAACTCACTACTCATACCTTTCTGTTACCTTGCTCAGAACTTCTTTGAAAGCTTATAAATAAGTTTGAAATAAAATTCCCCATGGAAGCCAGTGGGTGGTGCTTTATGCTGATTTAAAAAAAAAACATTTTTCATACTTACAATCAACAAGGGACACAATGCATATTTCTCTACTCCTTGACTTAGAGGATATAAACACAAACTGGGAGATACGCCAGTATGATCAATGGGAGTTTACTTCTCTACCCAGTAAAACCATTTCTTGACAAACTACTAGCCTGTCTTGGAGGCTAAGTTAAAGGAAATTCTTTATCCATTTAAGATAGATGACAATGTCTAATTAGTACATTGGATTGTACTTTCTAACATTTTAAAACTTAACTTGTAGGAAACACTAGGGTATATGCTGGATGGATAACATAATTTCTGTAATGCATGAAGAAGCATGTGCATACTTTTTCATAATTTGAAAAATTAAAGTCTTAAAAGGAATGTATATGCACTCTCTGTGCTCACCGAGAGGATGTATTTTGAGGAATAATACTGAAAAGCACAAGTTCCCGGTATTTAGCTATCCATCTACATCAAGCATAATATTTGGAAACAACTCTCTACAGCCAATTGTTAATTCTCAGGTAAATATAATTGCTGCAACTGAAATGACAAACGGCCTGAAAACACTGCCTCTTGGAAACTACCCACTGCACAATGATTTCAGAGCCAAAGAAAAACTGAAGAATAGAATGGCAGCAGACATCCAATCTAATTATAGGTGTCTTTTTAGCCAATAAGAGAAAATTGGAGGAAGATAGTTTCTTGTTTCCAATTTACTATCTGTCTCAGATTAAAAAGGCAGGGTGCCTAAAGGGTTAGGTGGCCCCTCCCTCAGAGAAGTGGACTGGGGGAAGTAGAGAAGATGTTGCCCTTGCTTTAATCTGCCAGAAAACCCCTCTGACCAGAGGGGAAAGAGCATTTTTTTTCTAAATGAGTGTCCCAAAGTTGCTCCCCTCACACCCATCATTCTTGCTTCCAAACCTCCCTCTGAGCTTGGGTTTTAGACTAAGGACATCCCAAGACAGGTGTTCATGTCCAAGGTCAGGTTGAAAGGCACTAGTAAAGTTGGCTTCAGCTCTGTTTCCTGGCATGTATGTCTAGTTCTTGGTTTAAACCCCATCGCCTCTACCAATGATGGTAAACTGAACAAATGTCCTGGGGCAAAGTGTCCAAAATAAGGCTTCTTTTCCAGAATATAAAATCATCAGAAAGGTACAAACAAGAAGTACATTTTGTGAGGGTGTAGGTGAATGCCAGAACTGTTTTTGTTGTGATAAATTATTCTGAAAGTGGTTTGGGTGAAAGCATTACAAGTATAAATTTACTAAAAATCATTTAAGTGTACACTTTAAATGGGTAAGTTTTATAGTATATAAATTGTGCTTCAATAAGGCAATTAAAAATTCTCATATGCAACTTGGTACCTAAAAAGTAATTATGGGGGAATTATGAGTGGAGGGAAAACATTTGTGGAAATCAGGTGGCCTCCAAAGGCAACTTTCTGAATAGCTCCCTTCTATTTTAAAGTCTGCGTGAAGCAAAGATAGAGGATACGGAACTGGGAGCACACAGCTGGGGCTAGCTCTGCCGAGGTCATTTCCCACTTTGTGTTTAATGTCAATGACAGGCATTTGAAAGAGACAATCCATACACGCCAATAAAAGTGAGCGGAAAAGAAACCGCTGCTTAAAATGTCAAACTCTTTCAAATCAAAACAAAAAACCTAATAATTTCATAAGTGGCATCTGCCCTTTCATTTTGGTACTTTTAAAACTGTGGCTCTCCTTTTGACAACAGGAAAAAAGCTGACATTTTATATCTGTGTTTGAGTCTTGGCTGTTTAAAAAAAAAACTATCTGAAATGGAATTTAAGATCTTCCTTCAACAGGAAGGTTCTATGGTGGCATACAGCAGTGGATTCATTCATCTTCAGTGTCTCACAATAGGACTGGGGAAGGTGGTCTCATTCTATTGGTGAAGCAAACCTGGTTAGTCTTGCCAACCCAAAATTTCCAGTCTATGTGGCTAGTTGACATGATTGACTCCACTATGTGTACAAAACAAGCAAGGTACCGGGAAGGATAATAGAATGGATTCCTCAACCTTAAAAAAACAACAGACTTTTCTAGCTAGCTGTTCCAGAAAGGTAGAATGGACAGAAGGATGGCTAAAGGGAGGTCTGTAGCTGTCCCAATACAAACTCATTTTGTGGAAAAGTAACCCCAAGTACACGTTCTACTATAGCTTACTCAAAATCTGCCTTTTTAGATAAAAAAGACTATGATTTGGCACTGAATCAGTACATGTTTGTGTAGGAAAACAGGATAGAAATACCAGTGACTGGTTTCCTAGTTGGATGCAAAAGCAGGAGGAAGGATTTGGATGACAGTATGATGACCTGCAGTGAGGAATCAGTCTTTTTGGGAAAGCATGGCCTTTGGAACCACAGGTGGTCCCTTCTCCTGATTAGTTTAATGCTTTAATTACAAACTAGGAGGAAGTGACAGCAGACAAAAAAGTGGTCCCAAGATGTGAGAGAGTGAAGACAAAAGTGTTCTCAATCTTAAACTCTTAACAGTAACTCAAGATCAAATTACCATACCAGAAAGAAAGTACACTAACTTGGTCATCTCTAAGTGGAGTTTTTGTAGGTGATTTTTCTCTTGCACTTTTCCAAATTTTTGACAATGAATATGTATTAAATATAGTATTAAGAAAACAGTATGAATACAAATGTTAAAAGCTGCTTACCACTTTGAGGATTAAAAATGTGATGCTTATTCAAGGACCAGCCTCCGAGGTTGGAAGCATCCATCTCAAAACCTTGTAAAACAACTGTCCTTTGCTCCCAGAGAATAAAGTGAGGGCATGTCTCATATTCATATCCCACAGACACTGCAAACAAAGAGTTAGTGGCACATTAGAAAATTCTAGAATATTTACTTGGTATTTACCTGGGTGGATAATGTATTTGCTGTTTGACTTTTGATTTGAGTGGAAATTTGATGACAAATCCCTTTCACTTGGCACAGTACAGCATTGTACCTAGCATAGCATTGCTTATTTCAAAGTGAACAGTCAGTGACTGTGGGTAAATATATAGAGTATTGAGGGACTGGATGCTGTCATAGGAAGGTGCCATATGTTTATGGGCATTCAGCTTTATTATGGTCTTTTTGACTAGAAGCTGTCTTGTAAAACTAAAATAGAGAAGCTCTCCACAAGACTAAGCCCAAGTAGTATGATTTCTCTGTACTTTTATAGAAGTGCTGGAAAAACTGGTTTCCCACTTCTCAAAAGTGCAAAATGCATTCAGGAAACGGACTTTGGAGTATTGAGCCACTTAGGCAACAAGCGACTACACATGAAACTAATAAAAATTGATTGCCTCAATTTATATTTTTTCTGTGCTAACTGGTCTTTACTTTGCTAAGAGGACTGAGTATGCTCAGAGTGCTGCAACCATAAATTCTACTGTATGCACATTATGTTTTGGTTTCTGCATATAGAATACCAATGGGACATCACCCAGCATTTGGCTTCGACTCCTATGAAGCACAGATGTTGTGCATTAAACTAGGAACCCTGGCATGCCACTAAAATGGAAAGTACAGAATGTGGCAACTTGGCTGTCTCTGCTCTACTGAAATATGTATGGCTCAAGCACACCAAATCTTAGCCATTATCCCAGTTGGTAAACCCACTTACCTGTTGGAACCCCAGATTTCTGCTTTCTGAATTTAAAAATGCTTTCTATCTTCATAATGCTCTAAGCCTGAAACCATTGGCACGTTATACTGCATATCCCAAAGCTGTTCTTGTCTTACTGACAGCTTAAAGTAGACCCTGTTGGTCTGTCATCTGATACTGCTTTCTAGTACCAGATACTAGAAGAACTTTAGATGGCCCTGGAGAGCTCTGTCCTTTCTTTTCTGTTTGGTTATGAAAACTGGTAATGAAAATAGATGCCTAAGCAAGACCAGGATAATAGGTCTAAAAGAAAAAATGCAAGCAAATGAGTAGTTGAGCATATGGTGGAAGTCATGGCTGCTCTTTCTAGAAAAGTGCTGATGTATACAACATTTTGTATATAAATGGTAATTTTGGTCAAACTGATTTGTATGTGCATGCTCAGATAAGCCAAAAAATCCTTAAGACTGTGAGCATACAACTCTAACTTTGTGAATGTGTGGACAATTTTAAATTGCAAGCTATCATTTTTTTTTGCCACACCTCCTAGTCTAATAAAGGTTAGAGTAGGGCTCAGAGTGGTTTCCATTGAGTGTGACTCATGCTTAGAAGAGACCCGCAAGTTTTATAAGCTTCTGCCATCACTGTCTTAAAACATTTAATATGTTTTAGATGAGAGGATCTATATTTTCATTTTTGCTGCATTGGGCCCCACAAGTTATATAGCCAGTTCTCATGCTAGTTAAGACCCAATCGAGCCTATTAACATCCATCACATATGCATAAAGAGCTCATGAGGCCTCACATTTCCATGTGGGACTACTGGAAGTTAATGGTTGCTGAGGGAAGGAGAGACATTTGCTTCAGTGGTATAGTCACTGCTTATACTCCAGTGAATAAGCCCTGAGCCCATGCTTTTGTAAGCAACCCTACATCAACTCAGTGGGTCACAAACAAAGCAAAGCAAAGCAAAGCAAAGCAAAGCAAAGCAAAGCAAAGCAAAGCAAAGCAAAGCAAAGCAAAGCAAAACAAAACAAAACAAAACAAAACATTAAAGTAGGACAGGAACTACTTGGGAAGAAAAAAGGTTTGTCTGGAGTGGGAGGGGATAACAGAGGTTACTATGATCAAAATACATCATTCATGGCTCTGTGGTTAAGACATTTGCCTGCAAAGCCTAAGGACTCAATTTCAATTCCCTAGTACCCATGTAAAGCCAGATGCATACGGTGGTACATGCATCTGGAATTTGCTTGCAGTGGCTAGAGGCTCTGGCATGCCCATTTTTCTCTCTCTCTGCTTCCAAATAATCAAAATAGTAAAAAATAAAATAAATACAGGGCTGGAGAGATGGCTCAGTGGCTAATAGTTTTCCTGCAAAGCCTAATGACCAGACAAATGTCAACTTGCAGATCTGCTGTTAAGTAGTTGTGTGATCTCAGACAAATTGTTCTTCAACTCTGAGAGATAGCTCTTTATTGGCATCCAAGTGGTCGCACGCTTGTTATAATTGGTCCTTCTTATACTCTTTTGGGTCATGGCATATTTAATAGAGAATAGGGTGAAAGTTATGGCTAATATTCATAGAAAGTGCAAATGTACACAAAATTTTTCATATAAATTTGAGGGGCTCACTGTCTTAACATTCCTGTACTAGGTAAGTCTTTTTATCTCTCTTCAGCATCAACAGTATATGATTCTTAATCACATTCCTTTTACATGGTGTTTGAAAAGTTCAAGTTGAGGAACATGCCCACAAGCCAAACAGAACACTGCATCTAATGTCGGGAAGATCAGCTGGTTGCAGAGCATGCTACAGGCCATGTTGGTATATAGAATAACATGGTTTTTGCTTCTCCTGCCAACATTTAAAAGTCTTGATTAATAAATAATCACAACAACAATAATTACAAGTTCCTTTAAAGCCCCCATCTCCTTCACCACAGTATGCCTGGCAATTACTGGGTCTGCCTTCTGTGCACTGTAAGCCTGGTGAGTTCTCTGAGAATCTCTTCTCCGGAAGGTGATTGTACAGTTTTGCAAATAAGTAGTGTGCCCTGGTGACCTCTGATAGTGGTTTGGAGCCTGCTTTTTCCCTCTCAGTAACATTTAAAGATCATCTCAACTCTGCAGCAGGAAATGCTTACATAAAGCATCAATTAGAGTCCTCAATGCAATGGTAATGAGACATGCATAGCTTTTTTCACCTCCTCCTATTTGCTCTCTGAATTGCTCTCCAGTCCACAACAAAAAAGTGCATTGGCTGCAAACCCTACAGTTATATTACTTTCTTTCCTCCCCAGTCACAGCAAATAGCAACAAAGCAGCCACTTAATAAGTTCCTTCTAATTTTTATTAGATTTACTTTCTCCTGAGAAAGCTGCATGAGCTAATAAAGTTATAATTTATACTCAAGACTTATCCAAAATTCCAACGGATTTTTTTATGAGAATGGCTGTGTGTTGGAGTATTTTTGTATGTGGCATCTTGCTCAGAGTAACAAGGCAAGGTTTCTTTCTGACAGCAGCCCACTTTCACGTAATCTTGGAACTCACAATAGCTTTCTGAGAAGGCAGAAGTTTCACTCCATGAAGTGAATGCATGGAAACTGGCAGATACAGAAACACCCAATCCTTGATTTCCTCTCAGGGGAGCAGACTGCAATGCACTAAACACCTACTCTTTTTTATATAATTAAGTATGGACGGGGAGGGGTGTGAGAGGGTTATACTAGGTCTGGTGCTAAAAATGCTAAGCCTTGACACCACACTCTGTTGATACTGTGACAGCTGAAATGCAGCTGAGTGAGCAGAGTGGACCACTATTCTTTTTTGGCCTGTTGCCTGTCACATCTGATCATTAATACAGCACTGTATAGGGCAAAGATTCGGCCTCTGGCACTTTGGAATGGGAGCTAGGAAAACTAGTATAATAAAAAGGAAAACAATTATTAGTCAATATGTCAGAGGAACAGTAGAATGTAGACTAGATTGGCAGTAAGCAGGGCTAGGCATGCAAAGAATCCTGGGCTACAAACACTTTATAGGGGATGGCATAGAGTCCTATGCTGGTGTGCACACATTGGAAAGACAGTTGGGAGAGTGTCATTAATGTGGAAGAATACTTTCTTTGATCCATGTGACAACCTCCTTTGAGACACTATTAATTCCATGTGGACTTTGATCTTCCCGTATTTTTCTCTCACATTCCCACAGAGGTAGTAAGGGAATGGTTCAGTAACTGTCAAGATATTCATGCTATTTTTGCAGAAGACTCTGTCTTCTGGTCACAGGAGAACATCTCTGACTTCACTGTCAGTCAGCTTGCAAATGAAACACTGGCTTATAAAGAAAACTGATTAAAAGACTGCAGCATACTCCCTCATACCCAGCTGACATAAGATAAATAACTGAATGCTCACTCTAGTGATCTTACCAGGAGCATTTGTATGATGGGGGGATTGCAAGAAGGCTGAGGGGCTGTAGTGTCCATGATAGCTAGTGTTAAAAAATATTTTAATTTATTTACTTGCAAGGAGACGTGTCAGGGGGCACAGCAAGGCCTCCTGCTCCTGCAAGTGAACTCCAAATGCATGTGCCATTCTGTGCATCTGGCTTTACATGGGTACTGAGCAATCAAACCCTGGCCTTTAGGCTTTGCAAGCAAGTGCCTTAACCACTGAGCAACCTTTCCAGCCCTGAAATCTACTTTAAGGACTGTACTTTTCATCTATGATGGCAAGCATTAGAGATTGACATCAAGTAGCCAAAGTAAAGATGACATGCAATTAAGCTGACAAGATTAAGCAGATTCTTCCTAACACCTTCAGGCTAACACTTCAAAATCCATACTGGTTACATTTATGAAGGATATATATATATATATATATATATATATATATATATATACACACACACATATATAACATATATATGTATAGTCTCATAGTGGGAGAAATTTACATGTTCATGAACTTAAGATGCATTTAAAAATTATTTCAAAGCATTTACAGGGCAACTAAGAAAATAAAATTGTTTTATCAAAAGGAGTCATTTAGTAAAAAAAAATAAATATTTTCCATTTTTCCATTCTCTCAAAATACTATATTAGTGAAAAAATAATATCATAAGACAAAAGACCTAAAGAAACAAATGCAAGGTATAACAACAATAGACCAAGACTATATTGACAAAATGCTACCTATTAAAATCATGTGCCTGTTCATAGAGTTATATCCTTTTCTATTCTCACATGATTTAGATTTAGATGAGATGACCTCAGAGGTTTGTCATTTTGACGCATTGCTGAATGGCCTGAAATATTTTATATATGACCACTAGCTTACTTGGAGTGTCAGTGTCAAGCGTTGACTATCAAGTGGTATTTCAGCACTTAGGGAGATATTAACATAATTTTCTCCTTTAGTCACTAATTGTGAGCTGTAGCAATGTATTTTCCAATGTTGAAACATCATGGTAGTCCTGAATTAAATTCAACCTGATTATTATTTTTATCTTTTTATTGAATCACTAGATTTGACTTGATACCCTCCCCATTAACAAAAGTAGGGAATGTACAAAATGGTAAAAGTGAAGTAGTTGGATAGAGAGAGAAAGTATACGTAGGAGAAAAATGAAAGAAATCTAAGAGTAACAGTTACTATGCAGTACTTTTGCAATAGATCCTGTACACTGAAATCTAACGTAAGTTTGCTTTCTGGCTGTTTCGTTCAAGTCTATCTGCATAAACACCATGCAGATGACCTATGTTCCAGGGAATGCAGAGTGAGGTGCTAGGCTCAATATACACATTTTGGATGCCTTTGCACACCTGTGTACTCCTCCTTCTGGGCAGGCCCATCATTCAACTACACAGACAAGGATAAGGGGTCATTTCTGTCTTTACTCATTTGTTTGCTCATTCACCCAATATAAAGTGTTTATTGAGCAGTTCCTGTTGACAGGAACTGTGGGAGGCACTGGTGACATGAACATGAACATGAACAAAACAGAGTAAGATACCATTCTTTCTGGTGGGGGTTATATTATAGTGAAGGAAAAGACAAGATGGTAAGACTCTATTGCAGAAGATAACACAGGCTGTTGAGAAATTAAGCTGGAACTAACTGAGATGGATGCCATCTCTCTGCTGGCTAGCTGCCAGAGTGTTGAAAAGCACTATTCTGACTGCCAGGGATAAAAGTTACCGACAGTGTGAATAAGCAGTGGATCCTGCAAGCTACAAAATCAACCTCCCACGAACGAGGTACCCACTGACGCAATAGTGGCACATATGTTGTGGCGGTTATCAACTGCTCTTTGATCAGATATGAAATCTGGTCAGTTGGGAGGGAATTAATGCTTGGTACTGAGATCCAAGTCAAAAACTTATGGTTTGGAAGGTCATAGACATTAGGGGGAAGCTTCCACTGCTTTATCACAAAGTGGAAAGGTTATGCCCATAAAAAAGACTTACAAATGTCTGTTTATCCTCTTTGATCCATGCTGTTCCCACACTTGGTAAAAGAACCTGCTTTTTATAGATGGCAGAAAATACTGGGGAGACCATTAAAATGACAAGAAGAAAAAGAGCCTTGCACTGGATGTGTCTTTTGTATCACACTTTCCAGGGCTAGGGAAAGATTACAGAGGAAATAGTGGATTAAATATGAGTGCTGTTCTTACTGCTAGGCAGAGAACCTTCTCCATGGAGATGGCGGTAGACACTGAGGAGACACTTAGCAGAAAATAAAGTGGCTGTCAACAGCACAAAACTAAGGAGAATTATAAAATGTCCTTAAAGGCTTAGGGAACATTGTTGAAGAGGGTGTGGAAAGAATCTAAGAGCCAGAGGGTGGGCAGGTGTACGCTGAAGCCTTGCGGCCCCTTCACATAAACGGACTGGTGCATTCATGACCCCACAATGATTATCTCAATACCCCAATGAGGAGGGTTCTCAGTGGGATGCGGGCAGGGGACAGGGGAACAAAAGAGGATAACTGAGAGGTTATCCAATTTGCAATATGTTCATATAATAAAGTTACCTATAAAATTACTTTTTTAAATAAATAAAATTACTAGAGTGCATACTAGGTCAGGGGTGTGTGCAGTAGAGGATTTTAAAGTGCATACAAAGGAGTTTTAAAAACATTTCATAGATATTTAATTGTTAAACTGGGATGCTTTTTCTCCAGGTTTGAAAATATATATACACATGTTTTAAAAAAGTAAATATTGTGAACACATACACATAAATTGTGGTATATTTTACAAGAGAAAAGGAGAAAATGTGTGGCATGTTAAAAGAGCCTAACTAGGGAGTTTATATTGGATGTGGAGGCAAGAAGAGTCTTGTTATAGAGGAGGAATTTACCTCATGAACTACAGTAATACCTCCTCATTTTGGAAGACTGGTTCTAAGATGCCTGAAATTGTGGCTAGTTTTATAGTTACTTTTTTTCCTATGTACCCTGAAGAATTGTCATAAAATATCCAGTCAATGTGTCTTTCTATGTTTTATACCATGGTGCCTCCTTTGCATCACTACTCTGGTACTTTGGGGCCATTAAGTAAGTCAGACATGCACAACTGCAGACTGCAGGCTGCATGCCTTTCAGGATAGCTATGAATGTGTCCCAAAATATTTGTAGATATACAATGACACGTTACAATACCAAAAGTTTGGACACCTCTGAAGTAAAATAATGGTGAATTGCAATGGCATGACAGTTGATGTGATAACTGAGATGCTACTACGAGACCAATGGGCTAAAAGAGAGTACAGTATGCTAGACAAAGAGGTGGTCCACGTCCTGAGTAAGACTGAATGGGAGGGTGGGAGATATAACTATGTTGCTCAGAATGGCATGCAGTTTAAAAGTTATGACTGGACTGCAGAGATGGCTTAGTAGTTAAGGTGTTTGCCTGTGAAGCTCAGGTTTGATTCCTCAGATCCCATGTAAGCCAGATGCACAAGTTGGCACATGTGTCTGGAGTTCATTTGCAATGGATAAAGATCCTGGCGGGTTCATTCTTTCTCTCTATCTCTCTTTCTCCCTCTTTATGTCTCTAATAAATAAATAAAAATAAAATGTTAAGAAAAAAACTTGGACAGACGTTGGTCATTTCCCCCAAGTCACTCATGTAGCACATTCTGGCAGTAGACAAGCTAATTGTTTGGGGACTGACTCTCTTCCAGATTCCAGCCAGGAGATAGACACAGATAACACTCAACTCCTACCAAACCAGATATCAAAAGACACAGAGGCTCCCAAGACCTTATCACTGAGTAGACCCAAAATGAAACCATCATGGCTTAGGGAAATTTACAGAAGAGGGGGCTGAAAGATTGTTAGAGCCACATGTTGGGTCATTATGCACAGATACATTTCCTCTTACCCATAACTGATGGCTAACCCCACAATGCACGACCCACATTCCCCAACGAAGAGGGTCTCTTCAGAGGGTGGAAGACAGGGAGGAGGCTAATGATGATCCCAACATGATTGTATACACACTGTGTACATAACTAATAAAAAATGAAGAAAAAACTTATGACCTATTTTCTTTCTAGAATTTTCATTTAATATTCTCAGACTTCAGTTGACTGGCTAACTGAAGCCAAGGAAAGTGAAACGTCAGATAAGAAGACATTCCTGTACAAGCTCCTTGGCTACCAATTTGGCTGTTTTTGTAAGCTGAAAATATTTCTAGTCAAAAATGTATTTGATAATTTAACCTTCTGAACATCATAGCTTAGCAACACAGCTCATTGTATAGTATTGACAGTTTATCCTTGCAATTGAATTATTGGCTGGAATATCTGGCTTGCTGCTGCTGTCCAGCAACAATACAGAATATGGTACTGCTTATCACCAGCCTGGCAAAAGATCAAAATTCAAAGTACACTTCCTACCAAATGCATACATATTACTTTCACTCCATTGCACCATTGTAAAGTAGAAAAACTGTAAGTTCACCTCTCATTAGTCTGGGACTGTCTGGACAGGGAAGAACATTTTAAGCAGAAAGTGCAGCATGAATGTAGTACTAAGGTATTCAATATTTTTTGTGAGATTTCAAGAAGGTCAGATTGGCTGGAGTCAGTTTCTCTTTAGTGCATAAAAATAAGTGAAGAGCCTCAATCTTCCTCACTTTTACCCAGTAAAAACTGAAACAAGCTGGGTGTGGTGCTGCATGTCTTTAATCCCAGCACTTGAGAGGTAGAGGTAAGGAGGATTGCTGTGAGTTTGAGACCACCCTGAGACTACATAGTGAATTCCAGTTCAGCCTAGGCTAGATCAAGACCTTTCCTTAAAATCCCATTCCCCCTAAAAAGAAACAAAAGATTATTATCCTTTAGTAGTGTTAAGAAAATTTTCCTTGGGTAGGAGTTTAAGTGAAAGACTCACTCTGCTAAAAGTTATCTTTTAAAAAATGTGATTGATTAAAAGGGCAGCAATGTTGTACTGGTAAGAAAACTATTGCAGGTTGCTATCTTAATATAACTTTTAACAGCATCTCATTTCACTTTAAAAATATTTTCTGTGTGTGTATGTGCGTGTGCATATGCACACACCTCATGTCCATGCATGTGGAGGCAAGAGGACAATATCACATGTCATATTTCTTTGAGAGAGTATTTTGCTGAACCTGGCTAGAGCTACTATTTTTGGTTATCCTGAATGACTGGTGACCCACTGAGTCTTTTTTTTTTTTTATCAGCCTCAAGATTGCCTTGTAGGCATGCATAACATTGACAGCTTTTTACATGGCTGTTAGGGATCAAACTCAGGTTCTCATGCTTATACTGCAAGCATTCTCACTCACTGAACTATTTCCCCAGCCCTTTCATTTTACTCTTAAAAGTATTTGGTTTTGGGTGATAGATTATATACTCATGTATTTTTATTTATTTTAGAGAGAGAGAGAGAGAGATTGATAGATACATAGAGGGAGGGAGAGGCAGATAGAGAGACAGAGAAAATTGGCATGCCAGGACCTTCAGCTGCTGCAAATGAACACCAGACACATGCACCAACTTGTGCATATGGCTTACGTGGGTCCTGGGGAATTGAACCTGGGTCCTTTGGCTTTGCAGGCAAGCATCTTAACAGCTAAACCATTATTTCCAGCCCTGTCACCTGTTTTTGAAGGATTATTTTTGCAATGCCTTCAGGTAGGTTGATAGAGGGGAGTGGAAGGCAAGAGTAGTCTTAAATGCCAACTTGAACAATAAATAATATGGTCTGATAAATCATTACATTTTTGTCTCTGGCCTTCATCACCTTTCAAATGGCTTTCAAACTTTTATGGCTGAACATCAAGAAACAGTCTTTGGGTAGTGACAGAGCATGTACATGGTAGATAAACACACACACACACACACACACACACACACACACACTTGAAATTAAGTTTTCCAAGGCAGTATTCTTTTGTATCATCACTTTTTGATATTTCCCATTCTATTCTGCTGACTTTTATTATATTATATTACATTCTATTCCATTATAAGAAAAGAAAACACTGGTTTGCCAAATGAATTTCTCAATCTATCAAGGAGTTTGACCAGCAGTGTGAAATGGGCACATGCTTTTTGCTTACTAGAGTATCAGGCCATTTGAAAATCTTAGGGGCTGGAGAGATGGATTAACAGTTAAGGTGCTTGCCTGCAAAGCCCAGGGATCTAGGTTTGATTCTCCAGTACCCACATAAGCCAGATGCACAAGGTGGCACATGCATCTGGAGTCCATTTGCAGTGGCTGGAGGCTCTGGCACAGCAATTCTATCGCACTCTATTTGCCTCTTTCCTTCACTCTCAAATAAATAAATAAATAATTTTTGGAGGCCCTAGGCTACCTTACTTTTAGAAGTCCTATCCCATATCTTATCAGATATATTAAAATGGATCTAACTTATATACCACACTAAACATTTCATATTTAAGTTTGAAAACTAAATTTCAGGTGACAAGCTGAGAATGCTTGATTTTGAAGATGCTTAATATTTATTAATATTTTCTGATTTTCTTTTCATATTTTGTTTCTTAGGTTGCAAATATTTAATTGTTTCCTAAAAAACTTATACCATTGGCCTTGTGTATGTATATGGTTGAAAGATTAACATAGCCCTGCTTCCAGTTAACAATTATGAATTCATGAGTAGAGATAAATGATGAAAGATGATTATCTTTGCTAGCTTCTCTGACAGAAAGACACTGGGGCATTGAATTGAGTACTTGGTAAGGTGGGCTGGTGACTTAGTGAAGAGAGGCAGTGATGAGAGGAATGCAGAAAAAGGAGACCTGAGTTGGGATCCCTGCTCTCTCTAGGCCTTCAGCTAAGTCACTGGCTCTTTTTGAACCTCAGTTTCTCCCTCTTTAAAATGAAGATCATATTAATCATGTCATGTCTACCAGGCAGGAATGCTATGTGGACAAAAATGAGATAATGTACATGAAAGTACTTTGCAAATTGTAAATCACTGACATTTATTATTAAAATATTCCATGGGTGCTATTTTTGTGGCTGCCCAGCCTGCTTAGGTTTTACTGAAGGGAAATTTATGAACACTGAAGCATCGTTCTCCGGAATGTTTTGTGAGCACAAAGCAATTGTAGCTTAGCACCTATTACTATTAATGTTCCCCTGTTTCTCTATAACACAATTTAGACAGACTCCTATGCATTGTGAACTGTTAGGAAGTCTAGCTCTCCCAGAAACACCACTCTTTCTTGCCAAACTACTGTACTAAATAATTATGCAATCATTGTTGCCAATAACCTTGAAGAAAAATAGGATTGTTTATAGCAGTGCTACTATAGGCGGATGGCTGATTTCCTGAACTTCCAGGACTCTAAACCACTGCAATTTAATTTAATTAAAATGAAGACCAGGCAGAATGCATTATTACACATTGATAATATATGCAGACACAGGCAGAATTAGGGAATTATTTTGACAAAATTCACATAATGGATGCAGATCAGAGGCCCTGAACAAGTCAGTTTGTCAAATTAAATAAGCAGTCTCTAGAAATTTAACAGCATTATGAACTTAACAATAATGATTTTTTAAAGCATTGTTTTCCAAGCAGGAGAGTTGGGAAAGAAACTAAATAAAATACAATGATTGCCAGACATTGTATTTTATTTAGCGCTGTGGAATAAAGCATTAAGGCCAAATTATTTCAAATACTCACCTGGAGGTTTTAGCAAGGGAGTCTTGTCTATGAATTATACAACAAAATCTTAAAGAGGATGAACAACTGATTGAGGCTTTTGTACTGAACCTTGGGGTTATTTTTTCCATTCTTCTACTTGATCAATATTGTTCTTGGATTGGGCTGGAGGGATGGCTTAGTGGTTAAGGCATTTGCCTGCAAATCCGAAGGACCCAGGTTCAATTCCCCAAGACCCATGTTAGCCAGATGCACAAGGGGGCGTGCGCATCTGGAGTTTGTTTGCAGTGGCTGGAGGCCCTGGAGTGCCCATTCTCTCTCTCTCTCTCTCTCTCTCTCTCTCTCTCTCTCTCTCTGTCAAATAAATAAATAAATAAAATTGAGAAAACAAGTTTTTTAAAAAAATATTGTACTTGGATTAATCAATGTTATCAGTTGCCATTGATTTATCTTCACAGAAGTATCACCATCCCTGTTGGTAATTTATTCACTCAAATTATCCCAGTTGCAAAGTATGTTTTATTTTAAAAAAATGATGAGATAGCCTTGGATCTTAAGCATGCATTTTGTCATTTTGGCTATCCTTCAATACTCTATTCTTCTTTTGTGACATTTTCGTCCTTAGAGATAACACCAATTTCCCAGTTGAGCTATGTGGGAAATAAGATTCCCACATTTGAAACTAAGAAGACATTTCAACTTATAAATTCATCATTACTTAAAATTCAGCTTGTTTTAATTGTGGACTCCTCATTGTTCATTACAGAGAAATAGGTGGGCAGAAGCCAAAATTTAACTGGCATGAGAAGAAACAATAGTCAGCCCTTTCTGAACATAGTCTTATTCAAAAACCTGCCAAAATTTAGGAACTTTATGAATGCTGGTCAATACTTGTATTCTATTCTTCTGCTATTAAAAAGTACCATAAGATTCCCAACAAGATAAATCTGTCATATTATGGGGTAGTGAGTCACAAGTCTCAAATGAGTCTGAAGGAACAAAAATGAAGGGGTCAGCAGAACTGAGTTTCTTCCAGAGACTGGAATGGAAAATACTTTACTTGCTTTTGCCACCTTCTTGTTGTCACTGATGCTCCATGTTTTGTGGCTACCATGCCTCATCTTCAAAGACCACACTGCACATCTCTCTGTGCTATTTCTTTATAGTTATAGCTTCCTATAACTCTGACTTCTGACCCTGCCTCCCTCTTCTACATCCAAGGACTTTTGTGATAATAGTTAGCTGTTACTGATTATAACCTTGCATTTATCTGTCACCTTAATTTTCTTCTGACATTCAACATTACAAATTCATAGGTGACAAAGATGGAGATATAGACTAGGTAGTAGATAAAATCTCTATTAAATCATAAATCATAGTTAAGTGATCAGGAACATTTCCTACAAGGAAAGGAACCCACATTCCACCTTAGGTACTGCTTTCACAATTATTTTGGTTATTTTCTTTGGAACCCTTGCCAGATTTCTGTTTATACCCTAAGAAAAAGTGTCCCTCAAGTGTAACAAAGAAGCAATTTTTTGCCTTGCTCTTTGAATATTTCTGAATGGGTTTGCTGTCTCTCAATTTTATTACTCTAATTAGCCTTAAAAAGAAACCAACAACATATATTTCAGCATTTTAACTAATGTCATTTTAGTCAGAATGATACTCATAGGCAAACAATATGGGTGGGTTTTACCAGTATTTCCCACACTGGAACACTGTTGCTTATATTTGTGCCTTAGATGTTTTCTTAATTAACCATAGACATATTAGCAACTAATGCACTGAAGATGCTTAATTAGGACAATGGAGGAGAATTTAGAGTCTTTTGCAATATTGGTATTTAAAAAGAATGGAAGTAACACATCTCATGTATAAAATGAGGTTGATAAGATGGTTCAGCCACTGTTAAAAATAGTTTGGGACTTCCTCTGTAATTTAAACATACTATTTCCATGAAACTCAGCGATTTTACTTGTAAGTATGTAATCAACATAACTAAAAACCAATATTAAAATACAATATGTGTACACTGTGTTTGTAGGAGTAGTATTCAAATTAGCTAAAAGGTGAAAATGGGGTCAATGTATTAGAGTTAATAAATGGATAATAAACAAGTGTAGTATATACACACACTGTAATATAACTCAACCACAAATTGGAATGAACTATAGATAGATGATATTACATGGATGAACAATGGAGATGTTATACCAAGTAAAAGAAGCTAGATACAAAATAGCACATATTGTATGGGGCTATTTGTGCTAAGTGTATAGACTTGATCAATGTATAATGACAGAAAGGAGATTCGCATATTCAAAGGCCAGAGGAGAGGGAAGTGTTAGGTGAAACTGCTAATGTGTATGCAATTACAGTGTGGGATATGAAAAAAATGTTCTAGAATTAGATATTGGTGATAGTTGTACAACCTTGTGAGTTGTGTTAATCATATGCTTCAAGTGGGTAAATTTTTATGGTATGGATCTTATATCCAAAGAAAATAGTTATTTAAAAAAATAGATTCAGCTCTATATATACAAGCCCTAGCAAGAAATGACTGCCAGATATTATACTATTTAGTTCTTTACTTGGGAGCTCAGTCAAAATTGTAAGTGTTATAGCTTAAGAAAAAGGTAAACAGAGCAGGGCGTGGTGGCACACACCTTTAATCCCAGCACTCGGGAGGCAGAGGTAGGCGGATCACCATGAGTTCGAGGCCACCATGAGTTCGAGGCCACCCTGAGAATCCAGAGTGAATTCCAGGTCAACCTGGGCTAGAGTGAGACCCTACCTCAAAAAGCCAAAAAAAAAAAAAAAAAAGGTAAACAAACATAACAACCAAATAAATCCCCAAGCCCATATAGCGGCTAAAGAATGTCCTAAAGAATTGGAACATAAATAATTATAGAGAAATGTAAGGATTTTGGGATTATTCTGCTTAACAAAGTAACCACTGTAGGCTAAAATCTTGGTGAGGAGACTATGAAACTTTTCCTGTGCACCAGTTAGTTTGAATGAAAGCCTGGTCAAGGTTAGGGGAATCACCAAGGGATGGAGAAACACTAGAAGACTGGCAGCACTGTGAGGGGAAAGGGGAGAAAATGTGATATGGAATACCAGAGAGATCTCAGAAATATTTAGGAGGGACTACTCATCAGGAGCTTCTCTCTCCAAATGCACTGCAAGAAGTGAAGGAAATCGAGGAAAAGGATTAATATTCTGGTTTCATTTTCTTCCACTTTGTAGTCTCTACTTCATGCCACCCATTGACCACTTGAAATGAGAAGCCAGAGAGCAAAGGCACTTGGCTCATGCAGTCCACAAAAGCCAGCCTTTTAGGCCACACAGGGGCCAGAGATGCCTCTCTCTCTCTCTTTCTCACTCTCTCTCTCTCTGAGACTACAAAATTCTAATTTTATAGAGAGGGCAGAGAGGAAAATGTGGAAAAAGTAGCATAGAGTCCTACAGTCTTTTATACACACAGATACAAATATGTGTATAGGCTCAACCTACCGTTTATGCCACATGATCCCAATTTCCTGGCTATATAACACTGATTAAACTATGCCAGCAATGAACATTTGCTGAGCACTTAAATGTGACAAGCAGTTTACATTATTGACTTCATTTAAGTATCATATCATAATGATTTTATGAGTAACATTATCTTTATACTACCCATTATAAACTTGGAGAAACTGTGATACTTGGATATTAAGAAAATTTTCTAATGCTATACAGCTAATAAGTAGGGAAGGGATGATTTGAACTCTGGGTTGGAGTCTGGTTCAAGTTTTCTTGTTACTATTGCACTTAATAGAAAGTTAGCAGGGCTGTATTGGTTAGCCTGTAACCTTGTTGGTAGGTTCTGAAGTACAGGAATTGCAATAGTGTTTCTAATTCAAGATAGAGCAAGTCAGTAGACTTCAGTCAGTGAAGGGTTGAGAGACAATGGGAGATTGTCAGGATTGTACAGGAGGTGATTTTAGTCCTAAGTGATTCAATTACTACTAGAGAGCTTTAGAAAAGTCTTCTACCAGCATGGTATTCATGAGACACTACATGGAGGGACAAAGAGCAATGGTTTTCCAACAGCAGGCCTACAGGCCTATATATTCCCTTAGGAATTTTGCATTTTTTCCTCCCACAAAGTGAAAGACATAAAGACTTTGGAGTCAGTCTGTTAGTATCTATACTGATTATCACTGTTAGATTGTTTACCATCATGTGTTTGTTTATCTTGAGGTAGTGTTTGAGGCTAGCCTTGATATTACTAAGGATGGCTGTGAACTTCTGATCCTCTTACTTCTACCTCCCAGGTGCTGGCAATAAAAAATATTCTTACCTGGTAAAATTAAAAAGAAAATGGCAAATATGTATCAATCTCATCTCCTTCAAAATATCCTTGTTTGAGAGAATTAAATATCTGAAATACTATAGGCCCAGAGGACCTATTATGGTATCTATTGCAAATAAGATTTTAGGTTTTGAAGTTTTGAGATTATTGAAAACCAAAAGGAATCAGAAAGTAAGGAAATTTAAAAAAGTTAACCCACTGAAGTTATAAGTTAACAGAATCTAAACTTATTAGACATAAAAGATAGTAAACCTATATGTGAGAATTTTGTAGTTTCTCAGTGGAAATGACAATCTAAATGTCAAATACAAATACATGCCCTAAAGAACACTACACCAAAGGTTATAGTTAAAAGGCAACATTCAGTTCTGAAGACCAGTGCAAGTTAGATATTGTGTTATTCCTCTGGTATGGTACTATCATGAAGAGAAACTAAAATAAATTCACAGCAGAAATGTAGCAAATGGTAACTCCAAGCAAAACCAAATGAAGTGTTTAAATGGAAGAAAATAATAATTATTCCAAATGCAAATTGATATGTATCTACTATTTTCAGTTTTGTGAACATAATACTACTATTTATACAGAAATACTTCAACATACCCAAGGCTTCTGCCAGGCCCCAAACCTTCTGACCATAGATGTCGGTCTTGTTCCAAGCAAATGTGTAGACAAGATTAATTGCAGCAGGAAACCATTTTTGTGTCAGTCGCCCTTCTATAGCTACGGTGAGGTGTACTTTAATCATCCCCACTGGAATTGTAGAATGTGTCAGAATTATCCGTAGCAGGGTTTTATACCCAGGTGTGCGGCTGCTCAGGTAACTCAGCCTCACGAAGCTGGAAGGAATGGGGATTTCTTCCTGTACAACCTGAAATTGACAAAAAAACAACTCACTGGTAGTCACAAATAGACAAGAATATCACATGATTGGTTGTCTTACAAACAGGACAGTGTCTAATGGGATGGATTGATATCAAGCCATTTGTTCCCAGATCATTTTTTTGATTTTTTGAAAATTATTTTATTTTTACTTATTTGACAGAGAAAGAGGGAGAGAGAGAGAGGGAGAGAGAGAGAGAGAGAATGGGTGTGTCAGGGCCTCCAGGCCCTGCAAACCAACTCCAGACACGCGTGCCCCCTTGTGCATCTGTGTGCACCTCCTTGTGCATCTGGCTAACGTGGGTCCTAGGGAATCAAACCTGGGTCCTTCGGCTTTGCAGGCAAACACCTTAACCACTAAGCCATCCCTCCAGCCCTGTTCCCAGATCTTTTTGAGGCTGTAGGACCAAAGGATTTAAGTTTTCTATCAAGTTTTTACATGGACAAGACATATGGTCAACTCTGGGGATTGCTCTCATTTTCCCCTGCCAGTGCAGAACAATTTCATGTTTTCCACAGTGCTCCAAAAATTGCTCAGCAAGAGCTAGAAAAGATCACACTGCTGAATGTCAAGCAATTCAGTGCTGTGGGCTCTGTTCAGTGGTCTTTATTCTTATAAACACATACACACGATCTTGTCTGGTGTTAAGTCATATATGTCAAAACCATTGCTGGGATCTTTATTTAGGTCAGGTTCTCTAAAATGAAGGACTGCAGAAGCAGGCACAGAAAGTGATATTTTGTGACAAGGATTATAGTATCCCTAGAATTAATCTTCACTGATATTATCAAATTCATTTAATTTGGAGCTTTGCAATGACCTGGAGGTCAAAATTTTAATCAGAAATGTCTTACATTTTTCTCTGTTACTGCATGTACCAATGGCCAGGCATAAGTTTCTCCAACTTGGCATCTATGCCTGAGAAGCAAATAACTCCCACTAATTCCTCTGCAAATTTTATACTAAACACTACTTTCTGAGTAAAAAATGCCATTGAGCTTCTTTAATTAATTGTTATTACTTATTTGTTTACTAAACAGATGGAGCTAAATGACAAAAAGTGGTAACTAAGAGAGGATCTTTTATTACATGACTTTTATCTTTCAAAACAAGATCTGAAAAAAGACCCCATTGTATCCAACACACTTAAAATGACAAGGATAGTATACTTATTTTTATGCCCTTATTTATTTTTAACTCAGAATTTCATCTACTCATACTTTCACAAATGTGTATGTAAAGTAGCCAGCAGAACTCTAAACACATGAGCTAGAATACCAGATTTGGGGCCATTTTGCTGTTTCCAGTGACCTAATCCTTTCAGTCTACTAGTATTCATTACTCTGCATTAGGTCTTTCATGCTAGAATTGTCCACTGGCTATCTTTTCAGATTGTGCCGGTAGTGAAGGTCAATATGACTTATGCCACCATAGTGTTTTATTTCCCTAAGGAATTATGCAATCCTAGATATGTTTGAAAACTTTCGTGCTGAGGAAGACCCATACATTTTAGTGACATCTGCAGAGGAATTGGTGTACCAGTAAGATATATTCAACTACTGCCATTTTTCTTCCTTCTTAAGGAAAAGTAATGGCAAAACCAAGATGGCCCACTCTTTAGACTGCTTTTTTTTTTTTTTTTTTTGGCTTTTCGAGGTAGGGTTTCATTCTAGTCCAGGCTGACCTGGAATTCACTATGTGGTCTCAGGGTGGCCTCAAGCTCACGGTGATCCTCCTACCTCTGCCTCCCGAGTGCTGGGATTAAAGGCGTGTGCCACCACGCCCGGCTTAGACTGCTTTTTTCCAGGCAGTATTATATTTGTGTGAGCTGTTCTTAACTTGGGCATTGTTGATAGATGGTAGGGTTGCTGTGATGGAAGAAAAGTAAGTTTTATGTTGGATTGTCCATTTAGGACTTTTAAAACCTTATTTCTAGATTTTTGGATCTGTAGGCTTGTGATTCCATTTTTGTGGTATCAATACCTAACTATCATTAACATGTTTCTGTAGTGGAAATTGTACTGTAACTATTGAGTGGTTTAATACTGAATGTTCAATGAAGAACAATACTCAGAAATGTTAAAATACTAAGGTTCTAACTAAAAAGTTCAAATGCACAGAAGCAAAGCATTAAAATAAGCCTCCTGGTCTTAATAATTACCACTTACTAAACAAGAGGAGTGGTCATGATTTCTGAGAGTAATGACAGTAGATGTAAACTGCACGATGGAAGAAAAATAGACTAAAGGAACTTTAATTTTAGAACCAGAAACAGTCCAAGTTCATTGATTATATTGTTATCACTGTTAAGTTAGTGTGCTCTGTTCTCTACAGCATAGTGTTCCATAGGTCAAAGTTGAGGGTTTCTCATGATGGACAGTTTATCTAGTGTCCTAAAGCCCTGTTAAATCACCTTGAAAATGTACACTTAGAGAGACTTCATTCAAAGGTTTCTCTTTAAAAAATAAAGGAATATACATTGTAGGGTAAGCAGTAATGATAGGAAAATGAGTTTAGCCAAAACATACTGTCAACCATCCTGTAGTGTTGTGATTTTATACATACAAAGGCCAATAAACCCACCTGTAGCTCAGGGACAATAGTTCCCCTTTCTGGACAGGACCCTCCAAATGATGTCAGTGGTGAAGGAAGCACAATAGGGTTTGGGCTGATAAAGTTTGAAATATCACAGGATGGTGGATCTGATACAGTTCTCTGCATGGTTACTTTCTCCACCACAATAAACTGATTCCAGGGCAACCAGAGTGTCCTCTTTTCAGATAGGAAAGGTGATCGGTCAAAGATTAAGATGACAGAGATACCACCAATGGCTACAAGGTCAAAGCTAAGAAGATGAAGAAAAAGACACTGTTAATCACATGAACAACCAAAATAAAATTTAAATTTAAAAAAAATTACTTTAATTCCAGTGTCCTTTTCTACCTTCAAGACTCAATTACATCCACATCTATTTCAATTTTATAAGGTTCCTCTCAATATTCATTAAATGAATGACTTCTCTTCAACCTCCAGTAGGTTTTTTTTAAGTTTAATTTCTTTGCTCTTTTTTAAAGGATTTAAACAATTATTTATTTATTTGTTTGAGACAGAGAGAGGGGTGGGGAGAGAGAGAGAGAGAGGAAGAGAGAGGGAGAGAGAGAGAGAGAGAATGGGCCACACCCAGGCCTCTAGCTGCTACAAACGAACTCCAGATGCATGCACCACCATGTGCATCTGGCTTATGTGGGACCTGGAGAATTGAACCTGGGTCCTTAGGCTTTTCAGGCATGTACCTTAACCGCTAAGCCATCTGTCCAGCCCTCCAGTAGACTTTTGAGAAGAGAATGCATACCACCAGTTGATAACCACCTAGAATTCAAATATCAATTATAATACTATCTTAAACAAAATTACTGCATGTACTGTTGTAAAGCCAAATCTGTTATTGCTGCTTTCAATTTGCTAAAAATGACAGAAAGATGACAATTTAATATTCAGCAAGATTTTTAATATAATGCAATATTCTTCTTCAAATTATTTCATAATGTACATAGGGAAAGGAAAGAGTCAAAAGTTTAACTACCTTGTCAAAGATCAGAAATATAGTGTCAGAAATCAGATAGTAGAATTAGTGCCTTTGAGATAACTTTTGATGAAAGATGCCCATGGAGGAAAATTGTCCAGTGTAATTTGGTTGGACTAAACATGTGTGAACCTCCCACATCTAAGTACTCTCTCTATCTTCTGCTTGTGCTTGAATTCTTATTTCTGATTTGTTACAGACAAAAAGTTAGCTTTCTACTGTAAGACAACCTGTAGTTGACCCTGCTCATCCCCATTGCCACCTCCTTCTATAGTTCTGACAAAGCAAGACTGTCTCTTGTGTCAGCCAACTCTGTCCATCTATAGAGGTGATCTATGATAAGACTATTGTATTAGAGCATAAAAGCCTCAGATTTTGTTTCATTCTGCACTGATGGTTCTACCTTATTTCACTTTTAAATATAATGATATCTTCAAGATAATGTAAATGATAGCATTCAAAAGATGAAATATGGTGTAAAAGTAACATAATGATAAATCATCATCATTATATCTTTAAAAATGGATGAAGAGAGACATGATGCGTCTTAATATTCAAAGCAACTCAAATCCACAGGAGAGCGATATAAGCATTTCCCTACATTAGAAAAGATCCTTCAGTAAAGCACTTGTTCAATGATAAAATGCCTGATAGGAAACCCGACTTAATTATGGACATCTCACCATTCCCTTTATGTGACATTTATTATACTTATTCCAGCATTACTAATCATCTCTGGTTGCAGAACTCCCCCAGATAAAGATAAATGGACAGTAACAAAAGATGGATAATACTGTATTTTTATTGTTGCATTTCCAGCAAAGTAGCTGTAATATTAAGGCAGTTTCCAAAAAGAGGATTTCAAGAGCTGCATTAACTATTAGAAATAATTGAGGTTTTAACTAAGAAAAAAAAAAAACCAAATAGCTTATGGTACAAAACAGAGAGGCTGAATTCATACTAATACAGAAGCAATTTAAGGCAAGTGTAGGGGGAAAATCTAATACAGTTTTGTCAAGAAACCTTTCATCTAGCTCACCTTCTACATATATTTGACTCTACATCCTTGGACATGTGAATTTTCTTTGCCCAAACATTGAATCTTGACTCTTAAAACGAGAGTACTTATTTATTTTAAAAAGGAAAGAAAATAATGACAACAAAAACACAGGCACTAATACTAAACAAACTATTCAAACAAAAACATACACATCTGGGGATAATTATCAATTCTAGAAGAATGAAGCACATGGGAAAATCATCTCTTTTTGGTAGGAAGAATGAATTTAACTTTAAACATATCAGAGTTTGAGTATCAGCTTTATGACATTAATTGTGTTTGGCCTTTTATTTTTAAAAGTTTCATGAACAATAGGTTTCTTAGTGAGCTGCGGCCAATATGATCTGTCTCTTAGATAATATTGCAAATGAATATATGAGATAGAGATATAAGAGGTAAGAACATATTAAGGAATCAAAACATGTTATCTTCATCCTCAATCAGATGTATTATTCTATTGAGTTTACCATACATTTCATTTTCTTATAGTTCAAATTACCTGTAGGTGATCTTTTGATTATTGCCTTGAACAGATACCTTGAGTTTTGGGTTCTGGAAACTTCCCCTAGGATTTTCATGATAGTTATTTGTATGTTTCAACTTGGATAGGTTATATAGTCATCCAAATACAAATATATAGATATTGTGGAGATAATTTTGTCAATCTACAGTCAGCTGTTTTAAGTAAGGGAGATTGTCCTTGATAATGTAGATAGGTCCTCATCAATTATTTCAAGGCCAATACCAAAGAGAAAGCTCTCTGAAAGGTTAATTCATGGAGATTTTTTCCCAACACAGAGCACCCCCATTTACATGGATCATTAAGAATAGCTTTTCAAGTTATATGACAGTAGGTATAAAAGACCCAAGGGAAAATATTTATGTTTGGAGATTATTGCCAGTTCCCTGTTAAACCAGTTCAGTTTATAGGTGGAGTATGACTGAACACTCTACAATGACTTGTGGTATTAATAAATGAAGAAATTTTGCCTTGAGGGGAATCAGAGGGATCCCTTTCTATCTTCCAGTTATCAGAACAAATTCTTGAAATATATACTGTTTCTCAAGAACCTTCTAATAAAGTCATCATTTTACCCATGTTTCTCACTGTTAGCTGAAGTACTTATAATAAGTTCTTTCAACAGTGAACCTAAGTGTGAGCTACATATCTAAACTGAGGGTGGCAAATTTACCAGAGATAAGAGTCAGATTACTTGTGTTCAAGTCATGAACTCTGTTCTTACTGGCTATGTTCATCTGGATATATTTTCTCACTTGCCCATAGGAGAAGATATCAACAACAGTGGATTCATAGGTTTGTGAGTATGATGATTAATAATATTAATGAAAGCCTGACATGCAAGAAACATTAATCAATATTCGTTTTTCTTTGAAATTTGCTGATAACTTTGGCCATTTTGTTCCCTTTCTATCTAAATTTGTAATCTCCATACTTTCAGAGGGCTCAGCCTTTCATTGCCATCTTTGCTTTTGCTTCATGTATAGCACTTTGGTCCCAGGTCCTATACCTTTCTGTTTCTCATGTCATGTAGAAAATCATTTAAAATGAAAGAAAATAGTGCTACATTTCACAAAGCATGTTTGCATTTGACATGGACTTCATAAGACCTTATTGGTTAACATAAAGCAGTGACACCCCTGCAAGTAATCACTAAAACAGCCACAAATTGGTGGGATTGATGTATGAAGACAGAGGGCCCTCTTGGTATCTTTCTGTCTCACTACTAGATATTCAAAAGCTAATACTAGCCTTCCTAGACTTGTTCTACCCTCAGGTATCTCTTACTTAGGATACTATGATACTAAGTACTTTAAAATGTACTTAGTCTGAGGTAGTAAGTAACAAGTTGATAGATATAAATTGGAAATCTCATCGCTTTTACTTTATTCCCAAGACACAACATTGGGACAGTCTGGGTAGCGTGTGGGGTACATACTTTGAACACATACATCCTAAATGAAGTCTTGGAGGAGAGTCATGGACAGAGTAGACTCCTGTTAGTATCTTATATCTATGTAAGTAAACCTACTTCTCACAGAAAGCTCAGTAGAGGAGGGTCTTGGCATTTTACTTAAACTCAGAAGACAACAATAGCAACAAATATTACTCTCTAGTAGTTTTGATAATCTGGAAATATCAACTTTTAGACATGAAAACTCTTTTAGGTTTTTTTTTTAAGTAAATATCAAAGATGCCATAAAAACTCTATACCCCAAACTAAAAACAAATAAACAAATAAAAAATGAAAACTGAGGGCGTGAGAGCAAACTAGTTAGATAATTATTAGGCAGATACAAAAGGAGTTAAAAGAGAAATCTTAAATTCATTTCTGCTTCTGGAACACAAACAGCTTCTTAAGCCACAAAGCCCTGCCTTCTACTGAAGAAGAACTGGAATTCAGTTGCTGCCCCAATCTCATCCAATCAGCTCTCTCACCTCCTACCCAGGTGTGCTAATCTCTTCCTGATCCAACCCCCTAAGCCCAGACCAATTGGCCCTCTCTAAGACACTCTTGCATCTGAGGGTAAAGCCCACCACAATAAGTTTATATATAGATCCTTATCAGGTGGGCAAGCCCTGTTTGTTGGCTGTTCATCTTTCCTGAACTTCCAGGTTCCTGTTCTGGTAAGCCCCAGACCCCTACTTTAAAATGGACTCTATACCTTCTCCTCCATTTCACATGGAAAGAGCTCTCTGAACTTTCTTCTCTAAATCCCTTTTCATGTTTCAGGCTCATGCTCACTTCCCATGTAGGTTCTCACACCATTTTCCCTTCCCTTGGTTCCATTCTTCCCTGAATAAACGTAATAATTTAATAATTATCTTTCTCAGTCTTGTTTTATTTCAATTCTTTGGTAAAACAGACATGAACTCACGGTTTTGAGTTTAAGGACTCTTTCTGAACTCCAAAAGCCCCATTATATGCCTCATATCAGGTCATAAGAAATCAAAAGTCTAAGACATTCTTTGAAGAAATAATCCATTTTTCTATCTATGGCACATGGTTTAAGATACAGAGGAGAATCTATTATCCTGTACCAGTTACTGGTGAGTGAACTACCACATTTCTGTCATTCAATCCAACTGGGAGAATGTTCCATTTGCATTAATGAAGAGTCATGAGCTATTTGACAGGAAATATTGTTTCTCTTTCAAATAACTTTACTGATCTTGCTATAATTATTAGAGGGGTAGTAAGCAATATAATTTACACCAAAATAATTCACTAAACTCCTTAAAACAGTTCCTTTTCTTAAGTAAGTTAAGTTCATCCTTATCTTCAACTTTTTTAAAAACATGTATCTTCTTAACAGGCAGTTGAAAAAATAAATTAAGCACAGTCTAAGTTGAACAATTAGCATTTCTGAAGTGGCTAGAACTAATAAGGCTTGATTGTAGGTTCTTGAAATATGATAGTCTCTCACACTGTGATAAATCTCCAAGCCAGCAGGTCCTTTTGTGAGCTTTGAAGTGGTTTGTTATGAGTATGACACTTTAAGGGTGGCCACCTGGAGACTAGGGCACCTCAAGGCCATTATTACAGTGTTCCTGAGAGTCATAAATAGCTACCTTCAAGGTAGACACATGGGCCTATTGATTCAAATATTCTGAACAAGTGTCTGTTTAAGTGACAGCAATAAAAATGTGGTTTTTTTTTGGGGGGGGAAACCTTCTCTAGGATGAAAAGGTTTTCCTTAGAGGTCATGCTTCCTAGATCTCACAGAACTTTGACAAACCATTAGAAGTCTGGTGATTGATGCTTCATGTTAACTCACTATAACTATATGGGAAGACCATGCTGGTCAATCAGCTATAATCACTAATTGAATAAACAGACATGGGGGTGGGAGGGTGGGAGGACTTTTTTTTTTTTCATGCTAGGGGCCAAACCCAGGGCCTTGCATATTCTAGTCCAGCACTCTAGCACTGAGCTACATCTGCAGTCCTGGGGATGATACATGTTTTATTTACACCCCCTTAATTAATGGGGCAGATATTTGAAATTTTAGAGAAAACCTTTTGACATGTTCATTCCTGAATTATTTTGGGACTACAGTGGAAGAGCAGCCCATATTCTATAGCTCCCTAATTATTATCAGCATCACCTCACTGAACTCTAGAGTTGGATTTGGAAATGGAATTACACAAAAGATACAATATTTTCCACATGACCAGGGTTTCAAGAAGACTTGAGAATAATAGTGAAATTTTAGAAACTTGGTTTAGCTTAAATTGGAAACAGAAAATAAATGTTACCCATAGTTTTTTCTAGATACAACTGGAAGGAAGATAGGTTTGCTATCTTGAGTCCTTATTTTACCTATTGCAAGAGGCCAGTACTTAGCTCCCATAATGAGCAGAGTAACAGGCACATACCTCCCATCTTGCCGGCTGATGGTAAACCCATAATCACTGTGATGCAAGAAACTGACATTGACTCCCACAAGAGGGGTTCCATCTACAGCTACCACTTGACCTCGAATTACACAGGCACGCCTGCAAGGTAAGAGCAAAGACAAACAGAAGTACATGTTAAACATAGGCTATAGGTAACAAATTGAAGAAACTTTGGAAAATATGAGAGCATAATGAATGAAGCAATTTCATCAACCAGTAATAAGTACTGATAACATTTATGGGATGTTATGTTATTTATTTATTTATTTGACAATTTCATAAATGTATATAATGCATTTGTAACTCACTGTTCTTCTCTCTTCTCTTCCCCCTTCCATGAAAAACCATCTTCTTCCTATTAAATCCTCATCCTACTTCCATGCCTTGCTTATTTTATTTTTATTTTTTGACTACCTGATTTAAATTGGGATTGCTTGCATAATCATGAGTGGGAAGTTATTAACTGGAGAATGAGCAATCCTCCAGTGGATACTCCCACAAAGGTGTGACTCTTCTTTTTAAATAGTTTTTTTTATTAGTTCTGTACATACCTAGTGTGTATACAGCCATGTTGGTACCATCGTCAGCCTCCTCCCTGTCCTCCCCTCTCTGAAGGGACCCTCCTTGTTGGGGAATGAGAGTCATGCATTGTGGGGGTAGCCATCAGTTATGGGTAAGAGGCCATGTCTCTGTGTTTAATGTCCCAACATGTGGCTCTAACAATGTTTCTGCCCCTCTTCTGCGAATTTCCCTGAGCCATGTTGGGTATGACTCTTTTTTATCCATTAAAGTTGTGATCATGCAAGATGTCATTCTAAATCCTGATATTTTTAAGCTTACAATATTTTAAGTATAATTCAATGCAATGAAAAATTCCAAAACATGTAATTTCATTATCACATAATGTATCCTTAAAGTATTACACTGTAGCATGCTTAACCCACTCCTTAATTTAGATCATTTAGCTGTTTTTTAAATCTTTCTGAATGGAACATCTTATTTCCCTGGAAGATGGTCCTACTTGTGCAAGGATACTTATTTCTCTTCAAAATTAAAATGAATTACCTTAGGTAATATACAAATACATTGTAGCTATGATAAAGTTCATGTTGATCCCACTTATTCCTGGCCTTTTCACCACAGATAATCAGCAATACATATTTGTTGTGTGAACTTTTTATGCAGTGAAATATATAGGAATGAACACTTTTACAGAAGATTTTAATACATGAACATGCTGTAATTTGATCATAGTCCCTTCTTCTTGCTTTCTTTAGATCCTCTCTTCTTTTCACCGATCACCCTCTTCTTTCCAGGTAATCCTTTTTCAGTTTTGTTGTCTAATTCTTTGCCTTCTTTAGTCCTCTATGTCAAATTGTTGATGGGTGCAATATTGTGCAGGGGAAATAACATCTACTGTAGGTCTTAAATGCACCGGTTATTTTATGTCTGGAGGATAGCTCCTCAATGTACTTTTCATTTCCCTGTGACTAATACATTCTTTCCACCTTGTGGTAGTTTGATTCAGCTATCCCCCACAAGCTTATGTTTTCTGAATGCTAGATCCCCAGCTGGTAGCAATTTTGGAAATGCATCCTCCTGAAGGCCGGTGTTTGGAACACTCTTCTGCTTCTGCTGTTCACCTGATATTGATTAGGAGGTGATGTCCACCCTATTCTCCTACAACCATTTCCCCTGCCATCATGGAGCTTCCTATCTAGTCTGTAAGCCAAAATAAACCCTGACAAGCTACCCTCAATCATGTTCTTTGTGCAGCAACTCACAGCTGACTACAATTGGTATCAAGAGTGGGGTCATTGCTGCTAGAAACCTGACTGTGTGGCTTTTGGACTTTTAGGACTGATTTGAGGGAGGAATGTGTAACAATTTGCAACCTTGGCCTAAGAGATGCCTTGCAGTGCTCTAAGTACATTTTAATGGACTATTCTGGTTAGAGTGAAAGAGTGAGAGACCTAAATGCAGTAAGAATGACTGACAGTGAGATTTGGCTTATGAGGGTGAGAAGGAACTTTATCAGGACTGATTTAGAAGCAGTTTGTGTGAGAGGCTTGTTGCATTCTCCCTACCTGTGTCATGGAAACTTGTGCAGGGTTGCATTGCATAGCAATGGACTGGTATGAGCAAAGGAATATGGCATAGAAAAAAATGAGATCTTTAGGCTGAAACTACTGCCTGTTCAGCTGCAATTGTTTGAAAGATTACAACCACTGAGATTGGGCCAGCTGACCTGCATTGGGGCAACAGGAAGAATGCAGACTCATTTGAAGGGGCCTGTATGCTGAAGAAATGTTCTGTTCTTTAACGTCTGCTTGATTCTACTCTGGATTAACAAATTAGCAGCACACTTGGTATTATGGACTATAACAAAAGCAGGAAATGGAAGGTCATTGAATTTGCAACGTGGGTTTGTATTTTGGAGATGACCATGGGCAGTGTGAGGAAGGTTTGTTGGATTATCTGTGTGGAGGCCATATAGAGCCATGAGGATAAACTTTAAGTTGCAATGGAGACCCAGTGGAGTTGCCAGGACTATGGAATGGCTGCCAAGGAGAGCTGCCAGCACCAGAAGAAGTGTGTAGTCCAGCTAGAGGAGTGGAATTGGAACTCCAGAGACTGTTTAGAATTATCAAACTCGGAGATTTTTCAATGACTAGAGTTGTTGGACTTGGGAGCTACAGAGTTTGATGTTTTCCCTGTTTGTTTGAATCTTGTATTGGTTGAATATATCTTTGCTATGCCCAATGCCATCTTTTGCAAAGTGAATGTTTATTCTGTGCCATTATTGGCTTTTTTGGCATTACTGCTTAGTTAAAATACCTTGGATTATGGGGATGTTTGAACAGCATTGGGAGTATTAAAAATAATGGGGACTTTTTTTGTTTTTGTTTTTCATGGTAGGGTCTTGCTCTAGCCTAGGCTGACCTGGAGTTCACTATGCAGTCTCAGGGTGGCCTCAAACACATGGCAATCCTCCTACCTCGCCTCCTGAGTGCTGAGATTAAAGGTGTGCACCACCATGCCCATGTATAGAGACTTTTAAAGTTGGACTGAATATATTGCATTTTACATCATGTACGGTTATCCATTTATGTGGGTCAGGGATGGAACATGGTGGCTCCATTCAGGTGTCTGCCATAAACTTAGGTGTTCTCAATGTTATGTCTCTTGCTGGTGACAGTTTGGGAATTGTATGCTCCTGGAGGTGGTACATTGTTGGGCTTGAGCTTATGGGTGTTATAAGCCAGCTGCCTCTTGCCAATTTTTGGCACACTCCCTTGTTACTGTTGTCTACCTGATGTTGTTCAAGAGGTGATGTCCATCCTCTTCCAATGCCATCATTTCCCCCTACCAACTGTTCTTTTTGAGTGAAGGTATCATATAGCCCAGATTGGGCTTGAACTTGCTATATGGCTGAGGCTGGTCTTAAATTCCTTATCTACTTGCATTAGCCAACCAAGTGCTGGAATTAAAAGCAAGTATAATTCTCTCTTTCTCAGCCTCTTTCATAAATAAATAAATAAGTAAGTTAATAAATAAATAAATAGCTATAAATAAAAGGGCTAGAGAGATTGCTTAGTGGTTAAGGCACTTGCCTGCAAAGCCAAAGAACCCAGGTTTTATCCCCCAGGACCAATGTAAAGCCAGCTGCAGAAGATGACACATGTGTCTGGAGTTTGTAGTGACTGAAGGCCCTGGCACTTCCAATCTCTCTCTCTCTCTCTCCGTCTTTCTCTTATAAATAAATCAATACATAAAAGCTATAAAAAACATGCACCATTACACCTGACATACGTATGAATATTTTAAGGCTCTTGATATACACTGTCAAATTTCATTCTCTGGGAAAACAAAACAACAAATAAACAAACAAATTTGGCTGGGTGAACATTAAGTTCCTTGACTATAATATACTGTGCTTCTCTCTAATTTAAAGAAAACACTACATTTATGCCTCTTTACACAAGTGAGTCTCATACTCACAAAGAATGATTCTCTATTCCCTAAATGGGGATGTTTCCTAAGGACATAGTCAACTAAAGTGTCTATTTCAGCCCTCAATTAGATGACAAGTTGTAACAAATTCTAGGAGTCTGGCAGTTAGAAGGTCCTGGGACAAATCATAAGACTTTTCATTGGTCTACAGTTCATTGGAGGTGGTGTAGTTTTTATCAGAGTCTAGGCCTAGTTTTGGCTATTTATGAATTTTGTAGATGGAACACACAAGATTAAGGCAGGTTTAATAATGTCAATGATTCTTCCTAAATCCTTGAATCTTTTTTCTTCAATATGGGGGGGGGGTGTAGGGTGTTTGGGAAGATCATTGTTGAAAAAAGGGCAATTTATGAGTAGCCATAATAATTTGACCCTGTGATTTTATATTCTTCTGACAGAATCAGCAAGTCAAGGCTAGTGTCTAAAGGTTTATATCATGTGAGAATAAAAAAAAAATAACAATGAAATAGTTCCAAGTAAGAAAAAGA
The DNA here is from genome assembly GCA_036346955.1 of Dipus sagitta. NCBI lineage: Eukaryota > Metazoa > Chordata > Mammalia > Rodentia > Dipodidae > Dipus > Dipus sagitta. Next base: position 116,073,405 of record CM070776.1, on the reverse strand, counting down.
CAGGTACCAGCTTCAGATTTTATTATTTTTTTTGTATTTAAAATTTTTACATATATGTGTGTGTGTGTGTGTGTGAAAGAGAGAGAGAGAGAGAGAGAATGAGTGCACCAGGGCTCCAGCACTGCAAGCGCCAAATGCATGCGCTATCTTGTGCATCTGGCTTATGTGGGTGGTCCTGGGGAATTAAACCTGGATTCTTAGGCTTCTCAGATAGGTGCCTTAACTGCTAAGCCATCTCTCCAGCCCAGTTTTTAAAATATGTTTTAACTGATAAACTTCATTACTAAATTCCATTGCAAACTGAGAAACTGGTTTTAAGTTGAGCTAATAGAACTTCACAATTACGTATGGTCTTTCCTTAACACCAATTACAAGCCATTAATTCTTATCCTTAGGTAAGCTAGTAACAATTATTGCTTTCAGTGTTTATGTGTATTCTGAGCTCTCAGTCTACCATTCCTAGTTCTGCCACAAAGGCCTGGCTTTCTTCTTACCCTGTGCTGTGCAAAACTTTGGGCTGAATGGCATGCAAATGCCAGATTCTTGCTTTGCCATGGCTGAATTTTCCAACCACCATCATTTTGAAATCCCATTTTCTTAAATAGAGAAGGCATTTGAAGTTCTTGAGTTCTAGATTTTGAATGAATCCTGACAAATCTGCTCTCAGGTGCTAAGTCCAATGTAAACAAGAAATGGAAATAAAGACCATCTCTTTTTATACAGAAACATTTTAGAAGTCTTCACATGGGGCCAGGGGAGATTGCTGAGAGGTAAAAGGTGTTTGCTTGCAAAGCCTGGAGGCCTGGATTTAATACCCAGGTGTCTGAATTCATTTGCAGTGGCAGTAAGCCCTGGTGTGATCATTCTCATTCTCTCTCTGTCTCTCTACTTGCAAATAAAATAAAATTATACAAGAAGTCTTCACATGGCAATATTACACAAGATTGACAGAGATTAAGTATAAGAAAACTATGGAAAATCTCCTACAAACTACTTTGAGATTGGAGCCAGGGGGATGAGACCAGATAGTATTACTGGAACCAAGTTATTTAGGAAGTATTTAAACATTGCTTCCTGAGACCTAAATGTTGCTGGTTAATTTTGGGGTGTGTATAGGTTAATTGTGAATTTGCTGAGCCTCCCCCAGTTGAACAAAGGTAGACTTTGCAGGAATGATGCCTAGGTAGTACTTTATGATTCCCTGTTGGCAAGATAATTCTAAATTCACTCATTTTACTTGCTCATATTAATCTGGACATTATGTCTTTTCACAGTTGTACTAGACTCAATTATTTTTTGTTTATATTTTGTTAAACCTAGTTGGCATTATTGCCATAAATATTATGTCAGACACAGATCTGTCTCTTCTTTGTGTTGCTTTTCTATATTCTATATGACTTATGAAGGATCCAGGATGGTAAGTGAAAGACTCATAAAATTCATCATTATTCTGTACATTTCCTTTGCATTCGTCTCTTCTTTCATTCTGTATCTCATTCTGAGTAGACTTGTCTTTCGACTTTTATGCTCCTTAATATTCCTCATATTTTATGAAGCATACAGATTTGTGAGATAATGACTCATCAAAGTCATCATTATTCAAGACATTGTCTACCTGTTCTTCTCATTCATTTCACTCTTCATCATTCATAAATAATGTGCATTGACTTGTCTTTCTCCTCCTCTCCTTTTTTATTCCTCATATTTTATGATTCATGCCAACTTACATCATATGATAAAGCCCCATAAAACCCATCATTCTACATTCATCAGTATTGAACTCTCTCTCTAATGCAATGCATTAGACTTTAAATGTGCTATGATTCCCTGTATCTTGCTGCAGTGGTTCCCATTATTTACACACTTCATATCATCCATTTTTACAAGAATAACTCTTACTCCTTTTATTCCTAGATTACTCAGTGATAGCACACTTACCAATAATCATTCACCAATATCATTTACCCAGTGTCTAAATTATCTAAATTTGGGGACAGTGTTAAAGTATCCTTTCTGTTCTGCTTGTGTGTGTGTAGTATGTGGTTTGTTTGTGCAGTGTGTGATGTATGCATGTGTATGCGCCCATTCCATGCTGAGTGTCGTGTTCTCCCTTATAGTGGGTGTGCTCATCTGCGTTGGCTGGGGCTGAACGTCTTATATGTGGCTCCATCACTCTTCTGCCCATTCTTATTTGAGCTGGAGTCCATTATTGATTCGGAAGCTTACTGTTAACCCCCCTCTAGTCTCTGCTCCCCTACAGGACTGGAGTTACAGAAGCATGTGGCCACACCCAGCTGTTTAAGTGGGTCTTAGGTATAAAACACCAGCATTCTTCTCAGACTTCCTTAGGCCTTCATGCTTGCTCTGGAACTGCTCTTAACCACTGAGATATCAGCCAGCCCTGAAACATCATTTTAAAATTTGCGGTCCTTTTACCTGACACTCCATGCCAAAACCTGGGAAAAACATCTCCTTAGACAAATTCTCTACTTTAAAACAAAAGGTCTTGAGTCTTATTCTCTTTCTTGGGATACATCAGCTTCAAATGGCCAGTATGGTGTAATGTGATACTTTAGCACAGCTGTCACTTTGTGAACTTCAATTTCTAAACTAGTGTGATTCCTAACTGTAGATAGTAGCCTTGCATCGACCTTGATTTCCTGATTTATTCAGGAAATGTAATTTCTCTCCCATTTATATATGTTCTGATTATTCTGCTCAAGTCCAAAGAACCCTATATAACCCATCTTTTTCCAAGGTTAAACTCTAGCTGAGTAGTTATGTATACATAGTACAGGTCCATCTTAGTAACGTCAATGCTGCTAATGTTTGTTTCTACATTCCAATTTTGTATCCCAGAGATTCCTAGTTTCCTCTAACTGTATCTAACTCAGAAAGACCTACTTGGTCTGTCTTTGGCCTGCCTTAGAGAAATATTTTAAGTTCTTAAAATTTTGCCACACCCAAACTAGGTGTAGGCCTATAATCTTAGCTACTTGGGAGACTGAGGTAGGATTATTGTAAGTACAAGGCTTGCCTGGGCTACAGAGAGAGATCAAGGCCAGTCTGTGCAATTCAGTGAAATCCTCTCTCAAAATAAAAACTAAAAATAAATAAATAATAAAGTGCTAGGCATGTAGCTCAATGATAGGGCACTTACCAGCATATTTAAGGCCCTGGTTTTAATTCCCAATACTACAAAAAGACAAAACAAAACACAAAATATATTTTTCTAAAATCTTTATCATTAGACAACATAGAGAAATCTTCAGAATCTTTAAAGTCAGATCATAGAAGCTACTGTCTGGGTTGTTATAAAGCTGGCCCTGCATGCACCAACTCATATCTTCCCAGAGTGACCACCTTTTGTGCTTTTTGTGTGTCTGTGTCCGTGTCCGTGTCCGTGTGTGTGTGTGTCCTTGTGTCCTCTTAATGGTAGGCAATACATGCATTACATCTTTACCTGGGCTCTTCTTTGATTCATAGACATGGATGGGTTGTTTTGTATCCTTGAACTTTTCAAAATAAAAACCTCTCTCTACTGTGGGTGATTAGAACAAAGTTAATTGAGCTTAGGTGAGCATGTGCAGTGTGACTTTAAATGCATGAATGGGGAAGATCACCCCTCACAAATGCCTCTTTTCCTATTGTTAGGAAGATCTAGGCTGCTGCCAAGCTGTCTACCGGCTACCACTATGCTAAAGCAGCAACCCCAAAGGAATTGCTTCTTCACTTTAACCAAATGTTGAATCCTCCAAGTGTTTATAGTTTGGTCTGAAGAACAAGGCATCTTGGGAAATGCAAGTCAGAATATACTTTACTGAGAGCCTTATTTAACTAACAAGCTGCTTGTTAGGTAGCTCTGATGAAAAAGGTCTAATCCATTTTGTACTTGCCTTTTTCACAGCATAGTCAAATTATCTCTACCCTTCAGTCAACTCTTGGTTCCATTCTCCTCTTTACTTATTTTGCTGTCTTTTGTCTTCTGTGTCAAATTTCCAATATTCATTCAACACCTCTGGCAACAACATTAACCTCCAGCACAGAAGTTGGTTTGAAAAACAAGGATGAAAACTGAATTGCTGAAAGAAGATGTAATTTACTGCATTGTATTTCTGATTAAAATCTTTCATAAGGGAAATGAGGCTCAGAGCTCAGGAAGTTACAACTATTTGCTTTTGTTGCTAACAGGAGTATAAACAATCATTGAAATGTAACATTCAAAACAATGACCAAGCCAGCAGGGGCTATATCAGCAGGTGCATACATTAGACTGCTTTCTCCATAGGAACAGATGAACTCCTTTCCACAAGATGTGCTCTCTGGACAAGGGGTAGCATTGAGAAGGCTGGAAGAGGCCACATGAATCTTCTCATTAGTAATTGAATCTTGCCTTCTAAATTCCTCCATGAATTGCCAGTTGGTTCAAGATTGTATCAGTTGTGGCAAAGTGCTCTTTCTTGGGGGCCCTATTGTCATATAAATACCTCTGAGTGGTTGCAACAAAGAATTCATGATATTTCCTTTATCCACTGCTATCACATAATGACTAAACAAGTCTTTAGAGTTCAATTATTGGGATATGGTGTCAGTGATAACTCCTTTATGACAATTTTTCACTCATATAGGTCAGTGATTCTCAAATGATGGCACACCCTAATCCCCTGTAGAGCTTGAATTTAAATAGAAATTTCCATAGAGTTTCTGATTCAGTAAGTCTGATGTGGGCTCTGAGACTTTGCATGTCTACCATGCTGCTGATCCTGCATGTATAAAGGCCAAACTTTGAGAAGTGTTATTTTAGTGAAAGCAAGACAATCACATAATCAGCCAATTAAGGTGTATGAACTTATTGGGAAAGTGACCATAAGAAGGCAGGCAGGGGGCTGGAGAGATGGTTTAGCGGTTAAGCGCTTGCCTGTGAAGCCTAAGAACCCCGGTTCAAGGCTCGCTTCCCCAGAACCCACGTTAGCCAGATGCACAAGAGGGCACACGCATCTGGAGTTCTGTTTGCAGTGGCTGGAAGCCCTGGCGTGCCCCTTCCCTCTCTCTCTATCTGCCTCTTTCTCTGTGTCTGTTGCTCTCAAATAAATAAATAAAAAATGAAGAAAAAAAAAAAAAAAAGAAGGCAGGCAGATCAACAACTGGTTTCCAATCTTACCATTACCAATTTTCTTTCAAAGAAGCCTCTGGTGAAAAAGGTTTATAACTATTGCCATTCAGGGAGTCATGTTAAAATGGTCATGACAAAGTGGTGGCTGAACTATAAAATGAACTGTGGGGTCCTTTCACATTCAGAGATTTTTTTTTTCTTTCAGAGATTTTAAAGAAAGAAATAAGTTAAAACTAAATTTATCTATTCCAAATGACTGTCACTCTTCTCTCCTACTGATCTCATTACACAGTGCTTGTACTTATGTTATTACTTGTCATAACCTGTCTGGCACAATAGTTACAGATCCATTTGTCTTGTGTATTAGATGATAGTCACTCTAAGGCAACGACTGTGATTTTCCTCTCTGTGTACTTCTGAATGTCTCAAGCACACAGAATGTACTGAAGAACAATTACTAGAATTTTTGCTTAAACATTTCCTATGTATAGCTGTGAGGAGGTACTTGCAAGGTATGCTCATGACACTGCTTCCAGAGTTTCAGAATGACTTTGAGGTTCCTGTATTACAGATGCTTCCAGTTCATTTGTTAGAAGGCTACACTCTGTACTGTGCAATATAACACTGTCAACATGAGAGGTTTTTTTCGGGAGAGAGAAAGAGAGAGAGAAAATGGGCATGCCAGGGCCCTTCAGCCAGTGTTACAAACTCCAGACGTGTGTGACCCCTTGTGGGCATGCGTGGCATTGCATACTTGTGTCGTTGCATATGGCTCTATGTGGGATCTGGAAGATTCAAACAGGAGTTCTTAGGCTTCACAGGCAAGACCCTTAACTGGTAAGCCATCTCTCCAGCCCAAGAGTTTTGTTTTATAACTGACTATTTTCGGGGGTTAAGTAGCATCTGTGTGATTGGGCAGAGTAAACTGTCCTTCTTAAATGCTTAATATATGCATATGAACCACATTATCCCTTTATGTATTATCACATAATTAGTATTTTGTATTTCATAATTTAAACTCATTGGAAAATTCTATTACCCAGGTTTTTCTTTGAGGAGGTTCTAGAAAACACATTATGGGTTTATAAAATTTTTATTTAATTTTTATTTATTTATGAGAGAGAGAGAGAGAGAGAGAGAGAGAGAGAGAGATAAAGACATAGAGAATGGGCACACCAGGACCTCTAGCTGCTGTAAACAAACTCCAGATGCATGCACCACCTTGTGCATCTGGTTTACCTTAATCTTGTGCATCTGGTTTACCTTAATCCTGGGGAATTAAACCTGGGTCCTTTGGCTTTGTAGGCAAGTGCCATAATCACTAAGCCACCTCTCCAGCCCCCCTATTTTGTTTTTTGAGGTGGGGTTTCACTTTAGCCCAGCCTGACCTGGAATTTACTATTTAGTCTCAGGGTGGCCTTGAACTCACAGTGATCCTCCTACCTCTGCCTCCCAAGTGCTAGGGTTAAAGGCATGTGTCACCATGCCTAGCCAAATGCTGTTTGGACATATGTTATCTAGGCTGGTATAGCACTATGAAATCACTTAATGTTATATAGCATTAACCCATGTTTATGGTCAAAAAATGTGAATGCAAAAAAATGTGAATGCAGTGAATGTCCATATGCAAACCCAATAAAATCTCATTAGCTCTTACTTAAATATAGCAGGCAGATTTAATAGTGCTCAATTGGTCACTGCACAAATAAGCAGCACCTACCAGGTGGGTAACATTAAAAGCAGATTGGAGCATTACCTATCAACATTCCAGGGCTCTGGGAAAGGTGGTGCTATTGAAAATGCAGATAGCTTCTTAAGTAGAATTATTTTCCTCATGGCTAGCTATGTTTCAAGTAAAACAAAATGGGGGCACTCACCCTGAGGGAGGGTAGCTATTTTCCCATCTGCCATGGTAATTGCTTGTCAAAAGTAGGCTTGCTTTGGATGTCTGAGATCCCCAAAGTAATGGGAAAAAGATCAAGTGTTTTGAAGCAATAAGAAAACTGACGACACAGTCACATTTTCCTTCCTGAGTAAGTGCCAGTTTGCTTCATTTAGACACATGATTATTTTTGTCCAGAATTTGAATCCTGAAATACTTGTCCTGTAAGCCCTTGTTGCAACTCTTGAATAGTCTAAAGTGTGCTTCTTTTTCTTTTTGGCTTGTTTGTGTTTTGCTCGTTCTAAACATTACTCAAATGGTCTTTGTAATCAGCCTTATGGGGTTTTGTTAACCTCATTAACTTCTCCTGTCACTTCTTTATGGACCTGCCTTTCAAGTAATGGATAGTCATTAAATATAGGGCAAGCCCTTCTTGTTGGCAATCTCCTGGGTATGGATTATCTTCCTGCCACATAGAAAATGTGGCCTAGCTGTAGCTACTGCTGTATTCTAGTTCAGATTGAGAATTATCCTGAGAAACAAATTTTTTCTCAGTTTCAGACCTGGAGAGATGGCTTAGTGGTTAAGGCATTTGCATGAGAAGCCTAAGAACCCAGGTTCAATTCCCCAGGACCCACATAAGCCAGATGCACAAGGTGGCACATGCATCTGGAGTTCGTTTACAGTGGCTGAATGCCCTGGCATGCCCATTAACTCTCTCTCTCTCTGGTTCTCTCTCTCTCTCAAATAAAATAAAACAAACCAAATACAAAATTATTCTCAGTTTTATTGAGCCCTAATATGATGTGGGAGTCAAAATTCTTTCCTGTTTTCTCCCATACCCTTTTACAGTGGTTTTATATAACAAAGTACTTACCCAGCAAAATGACTACTTTTTAAATTTTTTTGTTTATTTTTATTTATTTGAGAGTGACAGACAGACAGAGAGAGAAAGAGGAAGATAGAGAGAGAATGGGCATGCCAGGGCCTCCAGCCACTGCAAACGAACCCCAGATGCATGTGTCCCTTTGTGCATCTGGCTTATATGGGTCCTGAGGAATTGAGCCTTGAACCAGGGTCCTTAGGCTTCACAGGCAAGTGCTTAACGGCTAAGCCATCTCTCAAGCCCCCCAAATGACTACATTTTGAACTGTACCTTTCAAATTGGTTTCTAATATGAATCCTGGCGATTATTACGTATGTATTACTTTTTTTGTGTGTGTATGATGTGTGTGAGTACAATGCACTTGTGCCATGGAGTACATGCAAAGGTTAGCGAATAACATTTGGGGGTGGGTACTGGCCTTCCATGGCATTGAAGGCATGGTCTATGGTTTTTACTACTGTGCTTGCCATGATAGCTAGTCCACTAGTGCCTGGGAAAATCTCCTGGCTGTTTCCCGTGTCATGGTTGGCATGCTGGGATATCAGAAGTCACCACAGCTTCCCGCTTTCACATGAGGTCTGGGGATGTGAACTCAGGTACTCAAGTGTGTCTGTCATGTGCTTTCCACTGAGCCATCTTCCCAGCCTCTAAATACGTACTTTGCATGAATAAAACATTCAGCACTTACTATGTCAGACACTTTCCTCACCTCATTTCATTTAATATCCATATAAACCTGAGTAGGTACAACTACTAGACCTGTTTTAAACATGAAGAAACTACACATTTAGAATAAAAATAAAGCTGTCTTAATAAGGTAGCACAGGCAGTAGGTGCTATAATGACCTGGATTCAGAAGAGATGGGGCTTTCCCATGGATCTTTCTGGGTAAAGGTGCAAATAGTGTGCCTAGAAACAGAGTACTCACCTGAGCAGGCAGCTCTAGCCATAGGAAATCATTACAAGTACAAATTTACCAATTGTGGAGCACTTATTTATTTATTTGAGAGAGACAAAGAGAGAGAGAGAGAGACAGAGAGAGAGAGAGAATGGGCTTGCCAGGGCCTCCAGCCACTGCAAACGAACTCCAGAGGTGTTCGCTCCCTTGTGTATCTGGCTAACATGGGTCCCGGGGAATCGAGCCTCGAACCAGGGTCCTTAGGCTTTATAGGCAAGTACTTAACCACGAAGCCATCTCTCCAGCCCTCTTTTTTTTTAAAAAAAAAAAAACGTTATTTATTTGCAAGCAGAGAGAGAAGTGAGACAGACAGAAAGAATGGTAATGCCAGGGCCTCTAGCAAATGAAAACCACATGCATGTGTCATTTTGTGTATCTGGCTTTATGTGGGTAGTGGTGAATCAAACACAGGTTGTTTGGCTCCGCAGGCAAGCACTTTAACCACTAAGCCATCTCTCTAGCCCTGCTGAGCACTTTCTATGTGAAGTGCATGTAGTGAAAATTAATTACAGAATATTCTTGCATTGACTATCCTTGCTAGAGACAAAATAATATTTTTGAATCATTAGTAGTCACTGGAAGCACATAGTGTGGCTGAGACTTAGAATAGACATAAGAATTTGAGCCTTTTAATACTAACATAGTAGCAAAACACAAAACATTAGCTCTGTCAAACTGAGATGAGCTATAGATAGCTACTGACATTGCTAAATATGATTTGTAGTATTTTAGAACATCAATTGAATAACTATTTGGAGATTTCTGCTCTAATTTCTCTTAATTTTTCTTTGTCCAAAAGCATTTGGAAAGAAAGAACTGAATGTCACACGTTTTTTTTTTTTTTTTCTTTTTGGTAACTTTAGGTGTTGTCTGCTGATTTCAGTAGCTAGTCAACAACCATAAATCTGGGAACCTTCAGCACTTTGTAATTTTTTTAAAATGTGTCTTGAACATGTGTTTCCTGAATTTTAGCATGAGACAAAATAGTTGTCTGAAAATCAGGAGATCCTGCCTTCACATGTGTAACACCTTTCAAATAAATGAGATCAAAGTGCTGTATTAGCAACTATCAACAGCCGTACTTCCCACTTAGGCCAACAACTGCAGAGGTGATAAACAAACGAGGCTGCTCAGGAAAGAAAAAAAAAGAAAGAAAAAGAAAAAAAAAAAACCTGAAAGGCAAAATCACAAGGAACATGCTCACAGCCAAGCATACTTGAATAGATTTCCTGGATGTGGGCAAGACATAGGCAGTGTCTACTTTTAGAAAGAAAGGTAACTTAGAGGATGTTGATGCCCCATAAAGAGCTTCCTTGTTTCACAGTTGATTCAACTTATTCAGCAGTTGTTGCTTTGTGTGTTTATCAACCCCTTGTATATATATACTTGGTACAATGTTTTCCTTATTCATAGATTAAAAATACACAGATCTGCCATTAATTAATAGGCGTAGGGTTGTTGCACAGATTCATAAAATTTAAGCCAAAGCACATTGATTCAAATTTATATCTTAGCAGTAACTGGTCTATCCATAAAACTGTGAACATTATTACTGTGGAGTACTGTAATAACATTGCATTTCATTAAAAACCTCTAAAGTATTGGTTTCAACTATCCTTTCTTTTATTAATTGTGAACCAAGAAGTGATTGATACATATTGGGTTTCTTCTAGGTTCAACTAATTGATAATCATCTATTTTTCCCCTTCATGATTCAGTGGTCTAGGGATGCAGCTTTTCTCTTTGTAGAGCCCATTCAGTTGGACTGAGGAATTCAGATTCTCTCAGTGGACTCCTGGGGGTCCGGGCCCTGGACAATTAATCAGTAAAACCTTGTACAGTAACCTCTGGGTTACATCTTGAGATGGTTTTCTTTTACCTTCTAATTGCACATAATGTCACAGAATCTTAATCCAATGGCTCCTAAAAGACAAGGTTAGATTGTGGTAAAATCTATTGTTTGGGCTGGGGAGATGGCTCAGTGGTTAAGCACTTGCCTGTGAAGCCTGAGAACCCTGGTTCAAGGCTCGACTCCCCAGGACCCACGTTAGCCAGATGGACAAGGGGGTGCACGCATCTGGAGTTCGTTTGCAGTGGCTGGAAGCCCTGAGTGCCCATTCTCTCTCTCTCTCTCCTTCTCTCTCTCTCTCTGTCTGTCGCTCTTAAATAAATAAATAAATAAATAAAATAAAAACAAAAAAACAAAAAAATCTATTGTTTAAGGGTTGAAGGTGGTAAGAAATATTTGTATCCAAATCATCTAGCATGTAGATGAATGCGATGAGGACTCTGATCTAGTGTTACCTCCTTAGGAAACTTACTGGGCCGCTCTGTCAAAAATATCACTCTTTCTCCCTGGTGCTTCTTCTTCTTCTTCTTTTTTTTTTTTTCACTTAACAGCATTTATTCCTTCCTTACATTTTCCTTTACATTATAGTCTGTTCTTTGCTATACTGTTCCCTAAAGCCCAAATCCTAGGACAGTGCCTATGACCAAATGAAAAAAAAAAAAGAAAGAAAAAGAAAGAAAAGAAAAGAAACAGGTAAATGTAGTGATGCTTATAAAATTTGAGTGAAATGGTTAATAATCCTCTCCAATATGGACCACCTTGAAAGAAATGAGGATCTAATATGATGAAATGACTATAAAGTGTAGTTAGTGGGATTTTTAAATTATGGAAAATGGGATTTTTTATGATTGAAATTGTTTTGAACTCATTTGCTTAGAAAAAAAACTGAATTGTAGGAAAATTTAGAGCCCTAGATGCCAAGGGATGGAATTTCTTGTATATAGTTAAGCTGTTGTATGTGTAAACAAGCCTGGTATTTTTCTTTCAATCCCGTGTGGTTGTCAATTTCAGCAACTCTTTGTGTTTACTTGAATCAATTAGTCCTGTCTCTAGGTTATTGCTGACACCTTACTGGTTAATCTCATTTCTGTAGTTGTTTAATGACTTCAACCTTATGTATTAGGATACTTCATATCAATTTAGGTTACATGTCTATCCTATTGAATCACTTCAATTTGAGACTCATAAATTGATGAACTCAAAGCTCGCTTTAAAACTTGATGTTCCAAGATCCGCCAAACTTATTAAAATTTAATTTAATTTTAATCATCTAAGTATTTAATTGTTTTTCTTTTCCAGTGCTTGGTAACAAGTCTAAGTACTTGCACATACTAGGCAAGCACTTTTCCACTGAGCTATAACTTGAACACATTACTTGTACATGACTATGGGATACTATATAATCAAATTTTGTCTTTGACACTGGAAGGTAAACTGTGACTAAGAGTACTGTTTTTCTTCTGTTTACTTCCATTCACCAAACTGTATTAATTTACAAAGATACTTTTCTTTATTTGTAAATGGAGAGAGACAGAGAAAATAGAGACAGAACACACACACAGAAAAGGAGAGGTAGAGAGAGAGAAAGAGAGAGGGAGAGAGCGAGAGAATGGGTGCACCAAAGCCTCCTCCACTGCAAATGAACTCCAGATGCATGTGCCACTCTATGCATCTGCCTTTATGCAGGTACTGGGGAATCTAACCTGCATTCTTAAACTTTGCAGTCAAGCACCTTAACCACTAAGCAATCTCTCCAGTCTCCATTCACATAATTCTTAATACAGAGTGGGTTCTTAAGAAATATTTGTTGAATAACTAAGGAAACATAAATTCTTATTAGTTTTGAAAAATCAGTCAATATCAGAGTTTTACAATGGACTAAGTTACTCTGGAAACACTAAAATTTCAATACATAGAAAGTAATTTATATGTAGTTACTGTTAATTTTCAGTCATTATTTAAGTTCAGCAACTTCGTAGTGATAATTATTCTCCTGCACCATTTCTTTTTTTTTTAATTTTTTTTTTAAATTTTTTGTTTATTTTTATTTATTTGAGAGCAACAGACAGAGAGAGAGAGAAGCAGATACAGAGAGAGAGAATGGGCGCGCCAGGGCTTCCAGCCACTGCAAACGAACTCCAGATGCTTGCGCCCCCTTGTGCATCTGGCTAACGTGGGTCCTGGAGAATCGAGCCTCGAACCGGGGTCCTCAGGCTTCACAGGCAAGCGCTTAACCACTAAGCCATCTCTCCAGCCCTCTCCTGCACCATTTCTTTAACGTCAGTCTTTTGCCAATAATTTGTTTTTGCCATTCATAGGATCTCAAGTGGTGTACATCCCATGCTCAATGACGGACAGCAAACCGTGTTTTATTAAACGAGCTATGATAAGTAATTATGGCTATTACCAGGTATCATGACTAATCAGGAGCAAGAATCAAGTTTTATTATTGAGTAGGGTGCAGTAAAAGAAAAAGACAGCTTGGGTAAGAAAAGACTTTGCCAGGAATTCCATGCTCAAGGCATTTGTAGCACCTTAAACTGTTTAGAGGCACCTCTCTTATTTTCTAGTGAGACACAATAATGATGAATGCCAAAGTAAGCGAGTTAACAGTAATCTTCCTACTGACTCCTTAATGTTGCTCCTTATCTCCTAACTCTTTTTCTTGGTACTAAATTTTAATTATCTAGCTCATAGAAGGCAGAGAGAATTATTGATGTTTATACAAGATTGTGAATGCTTTCAATTATTGGCAGACTGTGACAGTAGAGGAAGATATTGTAAGATAAAAAATGAATAATTATTTTTATTCTGCCACATAATCACTTTATTTCTTATGAGTTTTATTTCTGTGCTATTTGGAGAATTGGAATATTATCATTGGGCTAGTTTTACATTTTGGAATTGGTTTACTCAAAGTCCTAATAATGTCTTTGCATTCTATTCAACCAAAATTTGCTGATTTTACAAGCAAATCTAAGAAGAGCACTTGTACTTTACTATCACTGCACCTAGACCAGGAGTAGTGGAATACATGTATGATCTCAACACTCAGGCAGTGAAGGCTGGGGTATCAGGAGTTTGAAGTCATTCTCAATTACATGGTGAGTTTGAGGCCAGCCTGAGCCATGTGAGACCCTGTCTTAACAAAAAATAACTGAAACTAAACCACTCAACGAAACATCCATACTTTTTTGAACTTTTTTTTTTTGTGAGGCAATGGGTTAAAATCTGGAGTATGGTGCTGTGACAGATTAAAGATGGTCAGATATTCATCAATACTTCGTTTGTTAAGGAGTGGGACCCATATCCTCCCCCTTGAATCTGACTAATCTGTTTATACATATTTGAGTGCATATGGCACAAATGCTATGTGACAATGTTTATGCCCAGTCCTTAAGAGACCAGCATCTTTCATCTCTATTCCTTTGAGCAGGGAGACACGATATAAAATAGCTCTCACAAACCCAAGGGCTGGCTACTTACAATGCCAGCAGGCAAGCCAAGAAGCCCATAGAGATACTGTGTATGGAAAGACAGATTCCTAGAGGTTTTCCAGCTGTTTCAGCCCCCAGATATTTGATTCATTCTAGGGGATGTCTCTAACATAAGGGAGCAAAGAAATGCCACTGTGGCCATGTTCGTTGTGTCTGAATTTCTAACCCATAGAGTCAGTAGATACAGTAATCGATTATTTTAATCCACTACTTGAATTATTTTTGCAGAGTAATAGACATTTAAGATTATGGGTGAATACATATGACTGAGTTGTCGTCTGGATAGAATTGAAGGAATGAGACAATTTAGAGTTAACGATATACTTCCCAGTATGAACCCAGAATGAAAAATGTAGCAACTCCATAAAATGTTAGCACTAGAAGAAACCCATCATCTCTTTTAACCTTTTCGCTCTTGGAGCTTCTTAAGTGTTCCTATATACTTAGTTTGGTCCCAATCCTAGAATTTTTTTTTTTTTTTTGACATCAGCAGTGGCTTGAAGAGGTCATCTTACATGTATTCAGCGGTACTACTGTGAAATTTTAGATTTTTACACTGTTCATAAAATTTACTCTGTTTAAATCAATACAATAAAGGTTCAGAAATCAAGTAAAATAATAACAGGTATGTAAAGTCTATCAGACAAAGAGATCAAACCTCTCAGCTGACATACACTTTAATATTTCCAAGGAAAGCTAAGAAATTGCACTGACTGGAGGTCCCAAATTCAAATGCCAACAGGGCAACACATATCAGAAGAAAGAGACAGGAACCAGGTTTTAAGTGGTGAGCTAGAGAGGCATGACATGCCCTATCCCAAGGTCCAGCTAGCCCTTATTCAGACCACCTATATCAGACAGTGTGTCTGATATTGCTAAGCTTTGTGAATTTTTCTAAAAATGTTTGACAAACCAATTTTTTATTTTTGATATGCCAATTTATAAATGTCAGGCCAAACAAAATACATATGTGGGATGGTTTTGAACAATCTCTGATTGAGGTGCTTGGCATAAATTGATGTGGGGAACAGCTTCTCACAGTTACAAAATAGACAAATGAGTTTTGCCAGACCTTGCTCCAGGGGCTGCATTAACCCTGGTAGGTTTCTGTTTTTTATTTTTTTAATGCACTTCTCCATTAGTGATGGCTAGTGAAATGTCTGGCTTTGCAAATTAGTGCTGTCATTTAGTTTAATGTACTCTTGTTTTTACATATTTATAAAAACCTTCTACATTATTAATAATGATTAAATGCTTAGACACTGAAGATCAATAATGCTTCTGTTCACCTATTTACATTATTAAAAAGTAATAAGTCATACAGGGCACATAGAATATGTGTGGCTTTCAGTTCAGCCATGTTTGGAGTGCTACAGGAAAGGTTGTATTTAGGGAAAGGTAAGTGCATTGGGTTTCCTGTGTTCCAGCTGCATGTTTTCAGTGATGTTACACAGAAAGGTCACACAGGTACATATTCCATATGCTTTCCCATGCTAGTGAAGCCATGCAGAACAAGAAAATCTAGTCTCCTTTGGATGCAGAAGGAAAAGCAATTATTTTTAACCTGTGTGTGTCCTTGTAGCCTTAGTCACCTTTGTGCTACTGACTTTGGCTCCACAGGCTTCTGATTGCCGTGATGCTCAGCAGCTCAGCTGTGTAGGTCATGTTTGGCTAGTAAAGGAGCAATCCCTATAACAACCTTTTCTTCACCTGTCTATTCAGCTGTCTCTCCATTATGGAGCAAAAGCCAAAAGATAGTAGTGATTTTCATGACTATGGAACGTAAGTGTCCTAGATATATCTGAGGGGAGTCAATTCATAGTCCAGGATTTATAAGAGCCATGTATCATTTTAAGGGCCAGTACCCCAGTTTTCTAAGTAGCCAACATGGTTCAGCACAGTGCTTTAGAAATCAAGCTTTTGACAGTAGTCAGTCTGGGTTCAAATCTTGCCTCTGACACTCATTGATTTTGACTTGGTGCAAATAACTGGCTTAGCATCTCATTTCCCCCTTCACCCATGTTCCTGTAACTAACCCCAATAAACTTAGTTTTCCATCAAATATCAGTTTTTATGTCTTCACATGAAAAATACACCTCTATAACAGTCTATACCATTTATACTTCTGGTGAAGATTAAATGAAATAATTTCCATTCAAGTGTGACTTTCTACAAAGAAGTTGTTCATTAGCATTGATTCAAAGTTTATGTCACTGAATGTATTAAATTGGACTAGATTTTTTAAATGCTTGTTTTCCATGTTTCTTGTGTTGACCAATATGCCATTTACGTAGAATTAATTTGGTTCACATCACCAGACTTGTTTAAGGACCATAGAAAATGGAGCAGCTGTGGCATAATAATGGAAAGGTTACAATCCAAACTTGCTGCCCTGTGTCATTTTGTGCACTACCTAATTTCTCTGAAACTCTATTTTTTCTTAGATAAAATATACTAAACAAAATTACGCACTTCACAGGAATACTGTGAGAATAAAATGAAATAGTTAGGCTTGAGTGTTTTGTAAACCAAAAAAAAAAAAACTATATACATAGATATAGGCAAGATATTATAATTGTTATTATTTATCTATGTGATCAGAATTAGAAACATTTTTGCCCAAAGTTAACCCAAGTTAAGAAAAAAAGAGCATGTTTTGTGTATGTGTGGGTGGGGGGAATAGAGTTCGATTGCTTGTATTCAGCAACTTTCTTTGGAAAAGACCTGCACATTTTCTGACAGAATGGACTGTAATAACTGTGACCACTGGATGAGGAGACCAATCACTCAGAATTTAAATGTGACTTGCACAGCCAAATGATAACTTGGAGCATTTTACAAAAGAATGGGAAAACTCAATCAAACTAGTAGGAGGAGAAGGGCATTAACCATCACAAGTAATAGGTTTGTTCACTCTGTGAGCGGCTGGCAAGCACTGCTGAAGCATGAAGCTGAACCTGCAGGGGTTTAAGTTTGTCCTTCCTTTTCTGTGTATTGCTCAAATGCCCTGCTCTGGGTCACAATGACTCTTCTCATGTCTCTTTCAGGTCCTAGATTTGTCCCCTTACTTGAATTCAGTGTGCCATTTAACACATCTCCACTTCATGAAAGTTGTTATTTCTCTTATTTTTCTTTTTCTTTTCTGTTTTTCTCTTCTTTTTCTTTCTTTTTTTGAATGGATTTCTTTCTAAGTGTGCAGAAAATTATGGAGTTGTGTTTACCTTAAGTAGGAAAATGGGAATAATGATGGTTCTCTGTTATTGCTCTGCATGTATACAATCAACAAATCTACACTATCTAAATAATTACTTTGATTTAATCTCATCTGAAAGTCACCTAAGAGCTCTTACTGAGCTGGCAGAAATGTTTCCGAATCTCTTTGCAAATTTTGACTAGATTCCCTAGAAGAAATAAACTCTTGTGATATGTTGGTATTTGACTTTGGATTCTGCCAGAGACCTAAAAGGTCAGAATCACATAACATTAAAAATAATGAAAGAGTTTTTAGTTTCCATGAGACTTTATGTATGCACTTGAAGGGAAGGGAGGGAAGTGGACTTTTCTTGCTTATCTTTGTTTTTTTCTTTTCCACTGTTTACAGGATAACAGTGAATTGTAATTTTCTCATATTATCACAAGTGTTAATATAAAGTCTTGAACAAATACTACTTGAGGACTCATAATGTCCACCAGTTTACAGCTGAACATGTATGATGTAGATAGCAACTCATATGCAAAATTTTGTATGTACTTTCAAAAGAAAATAGCAGCTACAGAATGAACTGAGGAGGATATTTTTGGACCAAGAAATATTAGATTTAGTGACTTACCTATAGTTAGTTCTAATTGATAAATTATATCATTGTAGAAGATGAAGGCATTGACTGCCAATGAGCAAATTCATGTTATTGCACTTCAACTTAATAAGCTGACTTAAAAAATTCTTTAACTAATGAGTTGGACTTTGGTCTCACTGGAAATTTAAGCATTTGAAAGGTTTTAGAATACAGATTTTCACAAATCTTGCATCTCACAACAGGATGTTAAATTCATGCAATCCATTCTTCAGGAAATAGTTTTTCATCATGGAAAAAACCCAAAACATAGCTTTTGATGTACAAGTTTTTTCAAAGAACCTTTTCAGAAGCTAAACAGAAAATCAGCAAATTTCATTTGTCATTACAAGACTATATATATATATATATATATATATATATATATATATATATGTATATATATATATATATATACCCCATAACTTTTATGATAAAGAATCTCTAGAAATTAGTCTTTCCTTAAGTAATTGATAATGGTATAGATTCCATAGAAGTCCTAAGAAATATATCAATATAGGCAGGATAGAGTGATAAGCAACTTGTTCTTTAGAAGATCTCTTTTACAATAAAGGAACATTATCATCAGTGTTCACTAAGGAAGAAAATAAAGTTAACATGTACCTGCTGTCGAATGAGATCTCAGGAGGAATGACATGAGTACTATCCTTGCCAATAAGAAATTTGATTCTGTCATAGAAGAGTCTTGAAGTATGCTGAGAGAACAGGGGTTGGCTTTGCTGAATGAGATCAAGAGGATCTGGTGAGCCCTGACAAAGTGGGCTTACATAACAGTTGCTTTGTTGACAACAATCTGGGTCCACACAGTCAGTCAATCCATCTGAGAAAAAGAAACAATATTGACATTTATCTACAAGAGAAGCAACATAGTTTAAAACATGTAAAATGGAGAGAAATAGAAAATATAACATTCGGTAATCATATTTTGAGATTAGAACCTGTTACATTTGCAGATCTTTAGGAATTATTGCTCAGTGACCTTATACTGTACTTCAGAGAAATTCCCACTATTTTGTTCATTAATCTTTCCTTTCTACATGTGTGTGTATGTGTGTATGTACAGAGCATATGTGTGGTGTGAGGTGAGGTGTATGTGTATGTATATGTGTGTCTAGAAGTGAGTGCCTCATGCCTGGGCTTATGGAGGCCTGAGGAGAATTTCAGGTGTTCTCTTATCATTCATCTGTGTATTTCTTTCATAGAGGTGAGGTCTCTCCCTCAACTTGGAGCTTCTGTGCCTCAGTAAGCCCTAGGATTATATGTTCTTCACTTCCTGCAGACTTGGGTTACAGATTTACATGGTCTGTGTCCCAAGAGGTCCTCATGCTTAAGTGGCAAGTACTCTTAACTACTGAGCCATCTTTTAAGTTCAAATCTTCCTTTTTTGAGTTCTCTAGCATTTATTGGCTGGAGAAGATAGTTTATATAGTTATAATGTAGCATTTGGCTATAGTATTTGGTGAGTTATTGATGAACTCAAAATTAACCAGTAGCTGTATTTGTATTAAAAAAAATCCCTCCCAATATTCTGCTGATAATTCTCAAAATCAAGGCTGAGATTTTCTTGGTGACAAAATATTTAATGTGGAGATTTTCAAATGTGTAGTATGTTACCTGGGAGTTTATTCAGTAATTGTATACATGAGTTCTACATACTGAGTCAGAATTTCCACATACCCTAATGTTATATTTTCCTACATTCTTAATCCTGGTGATTCTAAAAGGTGCAGAACCACATTTTTAAGGAGTTTATATAGTAACTAGAATGTATACAGTTATGGTTAAACCTAAGCTACATGAATGTAATCATCTACTTTCTCTCATTGTTTGGGCCATCACCATTTGCATCAGACTCCGGGATCTACTGTGGTACCAAGACAGAAACTTACATAAAGAATTCAGCCTTTGCGAGAGAAATGATGCTGATTATGGGGGCAATTGGAGGAAGAATAATTAGATTTTGGGGGGGTGTTTAGGTAGTGTCTCTTTCCAGTCCAGGCTGACCTGGAATTCACTATGTAGTCCCATGGTGGCCTTTCACTCACAGCATTCCTTTAACCTCTATCTCCTAAATGCTGGGATTAAAGGTGTGCATCACCATGCCTGGCTTATTACTAGAATTTAATAGGTACAAAACACCATGTTAGTTGCTTGGGGAGCATTAAGAGAGAAAAATCTCCTTTTCTTTTTTTAGGAGCTCAGAATTTAATAGAAAAAAATAGATGTGTAAACAGCTGACACACCAGTGAAATAGTTTTACACTAGTAAAAAGAGCTGTTGGAAAGAGTTCCATGCAAAAAGAGGGGGTTGCAATGATTGACTGAGGAACTGGACACTTCACTCCATACATAAAAAGCAAAATATATTAAAATATCTTCCAAGACCCTTAAACCAAGCAAGTGGTTCTAATCTAGTTGTTTAACAAAGGTTAAATAAAAAGATGGCAATCCTAGCTCACAGTAGAATAGGAAGGTGCAGAGGGATCAGAAGCTTCTTGAGGGTACTCATGAAAGTAACTGGTGCTGGTTTCCTGCAGCTTTTTCACTTGCTCTCTTCCTTACTTGACTGCTCCTGTTGAGCTAGTGAGGGGGTGTACCACAGCTGGGGGCAAAGAAAGCCATCCGTACCAAGGGAGTGGGCATTTGGAACAATAATCCTAGGACACCCAGGAAATATTCCCCCCTCCATTTTGTCCTTTCAAATTCCTTATACTGTAAACAGTACTTTGATTTCAGATACAGATTGCTTCTTTCTTTTTTTCCTGTTTGTTCAATCTATTTTTGCCCCTGTTCTATTTCTCCATATTTCTTTTACATTGATATCTAATTTGTAAGTGTGGGGTTGTTTCAAAGGGAAGTCTCCATCCCCCCATTCAACAAAACATATTAACAAATTTTATGTGGTATTTTAATGCTACTACCGCCATTCCCTCCACTGCATTCCTCTCAACCACTTATTAGCACATGATCTCTTTATTCTGCTAATTAAACATCTGGACACACAGAAAAGCTGGTGAAAATAACAGGTTGATTAAAAGAGTTCTCTGATGTTTACAATTAGTGCCTAATACTCTAAACAATGGAAAGTGCTTTTTTAAAATGGGTACTCAACTTTTATATTACATTTGATTTAATAGTGAGTTCATTTTTATTGAGATGATAATATATGTGGACACAGCTAGTTTCTGGTCTGGCAAGTATTGACAAATGCACAACAAAAATAAGTTTGGTCATTCACTGGTTTAAGTCCATCAGCAATAAAATTCCACTTTATTGTACAAAAGAAAGAGATTGCACATAAATGCTAATACTAAAACAATAGTCAAAATTGTAATCTAAAACTATACATAGACGCATTTCAAAATGGAGACCCACATTATCATCTAATTATGTGGTATAGATTTCAGGCTAATGTTTCATATTTAGCAATTGCCTATTATATAGAGCTGACCTTCTGAGACTTCTTTGTTGAGAAAATACCAAAGATTCTGTTGGATTTAAAAAGGTAGCAGGCAAATAATGGCATGCTACCCTAAATTATAATTTGTAGGCAAACCCAGTACATGAGTAAAACTCTACTTACCAATTATCACATTGGATAACACCCCAAACAGTATGTCTAGACTGTTACAAAGAGGTGTAAATGATAGTCACACTGGATGTGTGTATTTTTTGGCTATTAACAGTTCTTTTGTTGTTCTGAATTGGAAGCTGTGGCACCCTACTGACAGCCATGCTCAGGGTGTCAGATACGAATCTATCATTTGTTAACTGATTTTACTTTTATGGCTTGTTTTCTTTAATGGAATAAAAATTTTAAAGTAGCTAAAAAGGAGAGAGATTACCTTATCTTTAAGAACTAAACATGGCATTTAGTTATCCTACGTTTGCCAACCAATTTGAGATTAGGCCAATTGGCTCAATCAATGCAAGTGCAGATCAAAGTTGGTATTTTAAATTTTCTTTAGTTAATTAATTAATTTATTGCTATGTGATCAAGTCACTTCCACTAATATTGGCCATTAAATATTTGCCACTTAAGTGTATGTCTTTGATTGGAGAAGAGAATGGAGAAGATGGTATGAGTACAAGATGAGAATAAACCCATGTTCTTCTAAATTAGAAATGAATTTGTTCATGTGAATCCTTCAGGAAAAGTAGGTATATTATTGTCTTGATGAAAAATGGGCAGCCCATGTATCTCAGGGCAATTTGCGGAAGAGGGGGCAGAATGTCAGAGCCACACATTGGGTCATGACAGGCAGAGACATTTCCTCCTAACCAAAATTAAAGGCAAACTCCAGAATGCGCAACCCATCTACCCCAACAAAGAAGATCCCTGTGGAGGAGGCTAACAATGGTACCAACTTGACTGTATTCACTGAGTACAAAAATAAAAAATAATAAAAGAGCTGGGCATGGTGGTACACTGCTTTAATCCCAGCACTCGGGAGGCAGAGATAGGTGGATCGCTGTGAGTTCAAAGCCACCCTGAGATTGCATAGTGAGTCCCAGGTCAGCCTGGACTAGAGTGAGACCCTACCTTGAAAAATAAAAAATAAATAAATAAATGGGCAGCCAAGTTTTGGTAGGGGATCCTGAAAATTTTGGAACCATGTATAAACTAGTCAATATTTTCCAAGTACTAGATTATTTCAAACATATCAGCTCAGCTCATTCCTGCAACAACCTTGTTAGGTAGATGTTCACATCCTCATTTTGCAAATAGAGAAATGAAGACTAACTATGACTGCACAGTTTTAACTAATACAGGAGTCATGGTAGGACATAGTACACTCATTACAAATATTACACACAATGCTACTATCTAAGTAGTGAACATTACTACCACTGACAGGGCTGTAGAAATTCTAAGTGCCTGACTTTATATAGGGATTTATTGCATGTGAGTACCTAAGGTGAACAAACCAGACCACTTTGATTCCAAACTTTAACTTGGCACTGTCAATCATATATATGACTTTGGACAAATCAGCCCAACTTCTGGACTCACAAGTTCTTCATCTATAACATATGGGTAACTGTAACATCAGTCGTGGAAGGTTCACATGATAATAATCCTAATGATGACACTGAAGGGATTCACAGTAGTATGGCTATATACTGGAGGACCATATGCTAAGGTAAAAAGACACAGAAGGAAAAGTTCTCTATGATTCCTATTTATGAGGAATTCAAGGTAAACAACTACACAGAAGTCAATGATAGAATGGTGTTTCAGGAAATGTGGAGAGAGGCTTTGTGAAGTTATTCATTCAATGGATAAAAAGCCATGGTTAAAGATGATGAGCAAGCTCTTTTACAGTATAGTACTTATAGTTAACGATAAGTTTTATGCACTGAACATTTCTTGAGAGGGTAGATATTCAACACCATACAAACAAAGACAGAATGAAGCCAATATGTCTACTACCAAGGTCATTTTAACTTAAGTGTGTAGATATGACTAAACTCATCAAATTATTTATATTTATTATTCCATTATTATATCACTTGTATCTCAATGAAGTTGTAAAGATGATAGAAAATTGTGCACAGTATCTAGTACTTGATAAACACTAGCTATTGTTAGTTTACTTCATTTTGGACCACACAGAATGCAATGTTTGTAGGGATTGAGTCCTAGTGGAAGGTGACAGTTTAAAGTGTTCAGCCCCACTTTTGTTGAAATTTCCTAAGCACCTGTGAGAGGACAGGTGATTTTTGCTTAGCACATACAGTTTGTTGGAATGTGTTCATTTAGCAACTTATCTTTACTTAAGTAGGGCCTTTTATAGCACTAAGTAGGTAGACACTAATACTGCAGGAATATTTTACTCATTAAATTTCACTGACTTAGAGCTTATTGCCATTTAAGTAGGGATTAAATATGTTTGCCTTTCCTTTAGTTAAAGAATAAAGGTATGTCAATCCTGAAAAATCATAGTTCTATTATAATTATAAATTTTCCACAGATTAATAGATTGTTCACTAATGCATCAAAATGCATGTTAGTATATTTTAACTGATATCACACTTTTTTTTGAGATAGGGTCTCGTTCTAGCCCAGCTGACCTGGAATTTCACTATGGAGTCTGAGGGTGGCCTTGAACTCACTGTGATCCTCCTACCTCTGCCTCCCGAGTGCTGGGATTAAAGGTGTGCACCACCATGCCTGGCTTGATATCACATTTTATTACCTGCATTAAATTCCTTTATTTCAAGCACTACTCAGTCATTTTTTACCATTGCTAATTATGCAGATGTGTGTAAAATATTCCCACTTAATTGGTAGTGTAGGCCCAATCATAGGTGGTGAACTGAGCTGTATAGCTGAGATTGTCCAACTTTCAACCCTGTCCAAAATTACATGGTAGTCAAAGGATTCTAATAACAAAGTGATGGTCATAAATTAGAGTTGCTTGGAAATGTGGAGGTGTCTTTTCTCACTAACCAAACCTCAAAACTAAATGAGGAGAAGTTATCTGGCCCTTCAACAGAGCAAATATTATTAATCCATTGTTTCTTATCTTTTTATTTAACACTAGCATACTGGTGACATTCAAAACAAGTTGATCCAGGATCATATGAATATGTGTTCAAAACTCACTCATGGTGTTGGTTTCTAGATCTGGAAACACTGGGATATAAATGAGGCTTGTAAGTAGCTACTGTTTTTAAAGAATGGTGACTTGTTTGAAGAACGATTCCTGGAAGATCTTTATCTTTTAGGCAACCAAATTATTGATTTTGCCAATGAATATGAACACAGATCATTGGAAGAGTTCATTCACGAGAAGTTTAAATAAATATACAATAAATACTTAAAACATCAGTGGAACAAAGCCCATTACGATTAAATACATTTTTTTAAGTATTTTAAAGCCTACTTCATGATCTTTCTATCATAAAAAAGAACATTCTTATTCCTCGGTAAGTAGAGTGAATAAAATGGAATCTTTACTTTTTGACTGGAGGTTTTATCAAACTCACAAAGTTCCAGAAAATCTGGTACCTAGCCACTTTTAGTAACAAACGACATAAAAGTTAGTATTCAATGTGGAACTTTTGGATAAAAGGTAAGTAATCATTTGAGCTAAAATTTGAAACAGCACTATCCAATAAAACTTTTATCAATGTTGGGAATGCTCTAGTAGTGTGCTGTCCAGTAAGTACACTGATGTGGCTATTGTCCATGTGAAGTGCAACTACTGGAACTAAAGAACTAAATTTTCAATAAACTGAAATACTCATGAATAGTTACTAGAGTGCAAATTTTGTTGTTTCCAAACATGTATCTATTGGATGGTCTACAAATTCAACCCATAATCATAAATATTGTTTAAACTTTTTTATTTTATTTTATTTTTTTTTCCTTTTTTTTCTTTATTAGTTACTTTTGTATTCAGCAAACACAGTCAGTTTGGTACCATTGTTAGGCTCATCCGTGACCTACCCTCTCCCCTTGGCCCCTCCTTGTTGAGGTATATGGGTCATGCATTGTGGAGTTAGCCCACAGTTATGGGTAAGATAAATGTCTCTGCATATCATGACCCAACATGTGGCTCTGACATTCTTTCCGCCTCCTCTTCCGCAGTTTAAACTTTTTACTAACAAGTAAAAATTTATTTTCTAGAGACTTCCAGGTAAAATGGCAGCATAGGAGTCACACCAAACCAGTCTAAGGAGGGATTTAAGCAAAACCACAGCAAAATACACTTTTCTTTCCAAAAGTTAAGATGTGTAGGTTTTTGTTGGTCACAGCGAAGAAGCAGGAGAGACCAAGATCTACTAGAAAGGAAGAAACTGGCCAGAATCCCATGGATCTGTGTGCCCACCCAGCCCAGCGCCCAGCTGCAGGAGGAAAGAACAAACAAGGGGATTTTCCAACCTTATCAAACCTGAAGGGGAGATAGCAGAGATCAGCTAAGGAGCTGCTGAAAGGGACACAGGTGGGACCAGCTGAGCAGTTCCAGTACAACTCCAGGCTTCTTCACTCTCCCATCCCCCAACAATCAGAACCATGAACCTTCCAAGAATGCGTTCAGCTCCTGGTGGCAGGGCATCTAGCACAGCTGATCAGAGCACCAGCTCCACAGCACAACATGGAGGGATCGAGGTGGGCACTCAAGATTGGTGAGATTGGAAGCTACCCCCAAAGGTCATGAGGCTGGCTGACAAAAAAAGCAGATACATAGGCCTGCACTAGAAGTGCTAATCTCTCTTTCCATGTCAGGGAAGGTTACGGGTTACATATTCATTGTTAGCTTTACCATTTTCAATTAAGCTGTATTTGGGGGTTGACTATTGTTGTCTTTGATGCTTTCAGATTAATAGGGCCTTTGTCTTTTTCTTCTGTCACTATTGAGGGCAGGGTCTGTTTTAGACCCAGGCTGACTTGGTACCCATTTCAGAACAGAAATCTCAACCTCCCAGCTGACAGGATTAAGGGTGTAGAGTAACACACACCCTTAGGGATTTTGGCTTTATAAGGTTGTCTGTTTGTTTCAGTCCCCACATTTGAATACTGTGCTGGGTTTTATTGAATGTGTATATTGTTCAGTTGAATTTTAAAATTTTGCCAGTAAATTGCTCCACCCAGCCCAATAGAATACTTGAATAGTAGGCAAACTCAACACCTAGGATTGCTTCTGCGGTTGGATTGGAGTACAAGAGCTACACTTGGTACCTTAAACTCCTACTCTGAAGGTACGTAAAGTTGGATTTCCAAGTCTAAGAGCACCACAGATAACTAGAAAACCCAAGAAATCAAATCAACTCAGGATGCAAAAATTGCCACATTATAATATAAGAAACACAAAGAATCAAGACAGTATAACTACAACAAAAATTATAAGTCCATCAAAAATGACCCCCAATGAGACTGTTTTAGATGAAATGCCTGACAAAGATTTTTTAAATGACTTTACTATACTCAAAGAAATTAAAGGAATCAAAGAAGAAAACAAAGGAATTAAAGAAGAAAACAAACTGAAGGAATTCCATGAGAGCATAGGAAGCAAGCTTAATAAAATAAGAAGGTCATTACAAGACATGAATAAGGAAATAGAAATATTGAAGAAAAACCAGGCAGAAATTGTAGCACTGAAAAATATAGTTAATCAAAAGAAAAAAAAAAGAGCCGGGCGTGGTGGCGCATGCCTTTAATCCCAGCACTTGGGAGGCAGAGGTAGGAGGATTGCCGCGAGTTCGAGGCCACCCTGAGACTCCATAGTGAATTCCAGGTCAGCCTGGGCTAGAGTGAAACCCTACCTCGAAAAACCAAAAAAAAAAAAAAAAAAAAAAAAAAAAAAACTCTGTGGAGAGTCACAACCATTGAAAGGATGAAGGAGAGAACAGAATATCTAAACTAGAAGACCAGGTGGCAGATGTAATTCAGTCCAACAAAGAGAAATATGAGCTAATAGGAAGGTATGAATGGGAATTTCAAAATATTTGGGACACTATAAAAAAAGATCAAACATAAGAATTTAGGGTATAGCAGAAGGAGAAGAATTTCAATCCGAAGGCATAGAGGCATTTTCAACAAAATCAGAGAAGAAAAATTTCCCCAAATTGGGAAAGAAATGCCAATACAGATATAGGAAGATTTTAGAACACTAAACAGAAAAACCTGGAAAGAATCTCTCCTCGCCATGTTATAATTGAACTACTAAATACACAAACAAAAAGCAGTTAGAGAGAAAAAAGAAGTCACCTATAAAGGCAAGCCCATCAGAATCATAGCAGATTACTCAACACAAACTTTAAAAGCCAGAAAGGCTTGAAATGATGTATTCCAAGTTCCGAAAGAAAACAACTGTCAACCAAGTATACTTTACCCAGGAAAGCTATTCATCCTAATTGATGGAGAAATAAGGACATTCCACAACAAACAGGCTAAAGGAATTTATGATAACTAAGCCAGCTCTACAGAAAATACTTGAAGAAATCCTTCACACTGAAGAGAAAGCAAAGGACACACATGAGGAAACAGGAAATAAAAATATTCAAATAACAGTTAAAACAAGAGAGTAAAGGGAAATCAGGAAGTAGTACAAAACAAGAAGGATGGTGAGAATAATCACATACCTTTCAATAATAACTCTTAATATTAATGGCCTCAATGCCCCAACCAAAAGACACAAGCTGGAAAACTGGATTAAAAGGCAGGATGCTGCTGTTTGTTGCCTCCAGGAAACTCATCTCTCAATGAAAAGATAGACAATGTCTTAGGGTGAAAAGCTGGAAAATGGTATTTCAAGCAAATGGACCTAGGAAACAAGCAGGGGTTGCTATCCTAATATCTGACAGGATAGACTTCAATACAACATTAGTGAGCAAAGATAAAGAAGGTCACTTTATACTGATTAAAGGAAGACTCCAACAGGAGGACATTACAATCTTAAACGTATATGCACCTAACATGGGGACTCCCAGTTTCATCAAACAAACACTATTAGACTTAAGGTAACAGATAACACCAAACACAATTGTACTGCGTGACTTTAATACCCCACTTTCATCAATTGATAGGTCACCCCGGCAAAAAATAAACAGAGGGTCAGCTGAATTAAATGATGTTATGGAATAAATGGACCTAACAGATATCTACAGAACATTCTATCCAAATGCTGAAGATTATGCATTCTTCTCAGCAGCACCTGGAACATTCTCCAGAATAGACCATATATTAGGACACAAAGCAAATCTTAACAAATACAGGAAAACTGAAATAATCCCTTGTACTCTATCTGACCATAATGGGATTAAACTATACAAATCAGCAACAATAAAAACTACAGAGCAGGGCTGGAGAGATGGCTTAGTGGTTAAGGAGTTTGCCTTCGAAGCTAAAGGACCCAGGTTCCATTCTCCAGGTCCCACATAAACCAGATGTTCATGTGTCTGGAGTTTGTTTACAGTGGCTGGAGGCCCTGGTATGCCCATTCTCACTCTCTTTCTCTTCCTCTCTCAGTCTCTAAAAATAAATAAAAATAAATAATGATAATTTGACTCTTCCTTTCTAATTTATATCCCTTTTATGATTGTCTCTTGCCTTATTGCTACAAATAAGACTTAGAGTACTATAATAAATAAAAGTATGGACAGTGAACAAACTTGTCTTGTTCTTGAATTTAGTGGAAAAGCTTCAAGATTTTTCCCCATTTAGTATTATGTTGGCTGTAGGTTTGTCATAAATAGTTTCTATTATGTTGAGATATGTTCCTTCTATTCCCAGTTTCTGCAGGACTTGTACCATGAAGAGATGTTGGAGTTTGTTGAATGGCTTTTGTTCATCTATGGAGATGATCATATGATTTTTGTCCTTGAGACAATTTATATAGTGTATTACCTTTACCGATTTGTGTATGTTGAACCATCCCTGCATCTCCAAGATAAAGCCTACATGGTCAGGGTGAATAATCTTTCTGATATATTCTTGTATTCTGTTTGCCAGTATTTTGTTCATGATTTTTGGATCTATGTTCATGAGGAAGAATGGTCTGTAATTTTTTGTTGTTGTTGTTCTGTCTTTGCCTGGTTTTGGTATGAGGGTGATGCTGGCTTTGTAGAAGGAGTTAGTTAGAATTCCTTCCTTTTCTATTTTATGGAATATTTTGAGAAGCAGTGGTGTTAATTCTTCCATGAAAGTCTGGTAAAATTCCCCAGTGAATCTGTGTGGGTCTGGACTTTTTTTAGTTGGGAGACTTTTTATAACTTCTTAGATCTCCGTACTTGATATGGGTCTATTTAAATAGTTTATGTCTTCTGGATTTAATTTTGGTAGGTCATGTCAATCAAGGAAATCATTCATTTCTTTCAGATTTTCAAACTTGGAGGCATATATCTTCTTAAAGTATGTCCTTATGATTTTTTGATTTCTTTGGTATCTGTTGTCATGGTGCTTTTTTCATCTCTAATTTTAATAATTTTTGTCTCTTCTCTCTTCTTGTCTGATTTGCTAAGGGTTTATCAATCTTGTTTTTCCTTTCAAAGAACCAACTCTTTCTTTCATTGATTCTTTGGATTGTTGTTTTTGGTTTCTATTTCATTAATTTCTGCAATAATTTTATAATTTCTTCCCATCTCCTGATTTTTGGTTTGCCATGTTCTTCTTTTCCCAAGGCCTTAAGGTGAAGCATTAAATTGTTTTTTTGTGAACTCTCTAATTTCTTAATAGAGGCACTTAGAGCTATAAATTTCCCTCTTAGGACTACCTTCATTGTGTTCCAAAGGTTTTGGCATGTTGTATTCTTATCATCATTTGATTCTATGAATTTATTGATTTCTTTTTTGATTTCTTCAATGACCCATTCATCATTCAATAGTGTACTCTCTTCTCTCCATGAATTTGTCTATGCTCTGTAGTCTTTTTAAGATTTATTTGCAGATGATATGATTCTATACATAAAGGACCCTAAAGACTCTACCAGCAAACTGTTAGGTCTGGTAAACACTTTTAGCAACATAGCAGGATACAAAATAAGCACACAGAAATCAGTAGCATTTCTACATACTAACAACAAAATCAGGAAATCTCTCTCATTCACTAACAGTGTGGCAGTTCCTGAGACAGCTAAAACTAGATTTACCATATGATCTAGCTATAGCACTCCTAGGCATATATCCTAGTGACTCATCTCACTACCTTAGAGATAGTTGCACAACCATGTTTATTGCTGCTCTATTCACAATAGGTAGGAAATGGAACCAGCCTAGATGGCCCTCCACAGATGAATGGATAATAAGAAAGATGTGGCACATTTATACAATGGAGTTTTATTTGGTGGTAAAGAACAATGAAATTATGAAAATTTCAGGGAAATTTCTGGATCTGGAAAGGATTATACTAAATGAGGTAACCCAGGCCCAGAAAGCCATATGTGGATCATAGCTACAAATGTGTAGACTTGTGTGTGAGTTGAACCAAAAATTGGTAGCAGAGGCCAGTAAGCTAGAAAAAGGCTATAAGGGAGAGAGAAAATGGAAGGACTTAAGGGTATGGTGTGTGTGTGTGTGTAGGCTAGCAATTGTTGTTGGCTATCTTCCCCTATGGCTCTCCACCTTATTTTAAGACAGGCTCCCTTATTGAACCCAGACCCTCAGGGATTCTCCTGTATCTTCCTCCCCAGCATTTGGATTAACAGACATCCGCCACCATACTTGGCTTTATGAGGGTGCTGGGGTTCCACATTCAGGTCTAGGTCCTCATGCTTACACAATAAGCTCTTAATTAACTTAGCCATGTCCCCAGTCTGTTCACTATCAAATTTATAACTTATTTTTAGTTTTTTATTTTTCAAGGTAGTGTCTCACTCTAGCCCAGGCTGACCTGGAATTCACTAGGTAGTCTCAGACTGGCCTCAAACTCATGGCGATCTTCCTACTTTTGCCTACGGAGTGCAGTGCTGTGATTACAGGCATGCACCACCATGCCTGGTTCTAAATTTATGGTTTTTATACCTATTATAATTTCTCCCTTTGCTTTTATGG
This sequence comes from Dipus sagitta, assembly GCA_036346955.1. Classification (NCBI taxonomy): domain Eukaryota; kingdom Metazoa; phylum Chordata; class Mammalia; order Rodentia; family Dipodidae; genus Dipus; species Dipus sagitta. The sequence goes on along the minus strand of CM070776.1, from coordinate 116,041,870 downwards.
TTAAGAACTCCTTTCTTATTGTAAGAACTATAATTTTATTTTAATCGTATTTGTATTTTCTTTTCCCTTTAACTCATTAATCCAGCTGGTATATGTTTATTTATCTTATTCTTTTAGTACATGGCAGGACTTAAAATTTTAGTATTGTCTTAATAATTGTTACCACATCATGTATTTCATAATTATTCTTTTCCTCACTAACTTTTGATGCTGATATTATGATCTTGTAAATATTCATGTTTGGCTGTGTTCCAGGGCTGTTATTTGGTCGCATTGACCCATTTGTCCTTACATGAGCACCACTTTGGTTTAAGCAGCATAGCTTTGATATATGCTTCAATGTTGGTAGCTCTTTTCACTGTTTGCTTTAGCTATTCTGACCAAGTTAATATAATGTTCAAATTTGGCTAATATCAGTTCATATATGCATGTAACATATGATGATCGTATTTTCCAAACTATAGGTTAGGGTGCATGATTAACAAATAAAATGTGGTCACCATGACATTAAGCTTCCTCCAATCATAGGGCTGTGCACATGGTAGGTACCTGTTTACTAAAAGGATAAATCAGGTAAGGTATATGACAGATTTGTGACTTTTGTAGGAATTAGCTCTTATAGTAAGAGTGTTTTCATTTTTGCATGTTAAGAAAAATCCAAAGGTTATTTGTTCTCAGTTTTGTTTCCACTGTTCAAGGAATTCTTAGGTAGCTTACAGAGAAGCCGTGTCACCTACATATTCAATATATTCAAAGCAGCCCAATTAGTTACTAAGAGTCACAATGAATTGAAATCAGAGTGTAACTAAAGTCAAAGCTGCAGGAAGTGGCAGCGATACTAATGAATATTCAAAGATGATTAGGATGCAAAAAACAACCCCAACATGCCTTAAGTATCAGCTATAATATGGAGTAATCAGCCAGCAGTTCCTTGAAGCAATGGCTTGAAAATGACACTTTATTTGATTGGAAGATTTCATAAGAATTACATTTTTAAAACTAGGACTTTCAAAAAGGTTCAAATGACACATTCTGATTTAATTAAAGAACACACACATATACAAATACAAAAATGGTAATTGTTAGTCATATTTATCTAATGAATCCTGCCATTCTGATTTGTTTGAAAGCTGACATAACCAAATGAAGGACATTTAATAATGTAGTTTTAGGGGTAACATAAAAACATTATAGAAATGGAATTATTAGTTTAAAATGTTAGTCATGGGATTTTCAGGGGATCTATCTTTTTTTTGAGATAGACCTCAAAGTAGAGTCAAATCTATATTTATTATAAACATCTATTTTTAATCCTACTAAAGGCAAAAAATATGGTAATTGACACTCTCAAGGAGCCTTCTAACCCTATTCCCTAAAGAGACAGTCATAAAATACTATGAGCTCATATCATGGACTTTGATTTTAATTTGCATATAGATGTACAATTTTTTAGGGAATGTTCAGAGGCCAATACACATTCAGTAAAAATCTTCTATAACTTTTCTGTCTACTTATTCCACAGATACTGAGAATTGATAATCCATTAATTCATTAATATTTAATTCATCCATTCATTAAACATTTTTGGCTACCTTTAGATGACCTTGTGGCCATAAAGATGCTTGATAATTAAATATTCAATTATTTTTTATTACTTGACTAAGTCAGGAAACTTATTTGGGCTAAAACCTTAATCAAGCCTGAAATTGTAAATTCATGGGATGATAATATATTTTCTGAATACAACTTCTCAATCAATCTATGAGCTGAGAGATCCCTATTCCAATAGCAATGAGGGTGGTTACCTAGGTTTATATGCTCAATCTATCATTTCCTTGCTATATGATCTTTAGCACCTTGTTTAACTTCTCTGTACCTAGTTTTCTAAATTGCAAATCAACATCAATAGTCATTCATACATCATGAGTATTAATTTAAATAATTCACATAAAGGACTCAATACAGTGCCTTGTACATAGTAAACTTTGAATACAAGTGATGTACTGCTATTATCCATTATATTTGGCAAATTACTATGAGACATGGTTCATGCTTGACATATATCAAGAAAAATGGAAAGGCAGAATATAATTAAGTGTTTGATTATATGTTTTGTATTATAAGTGCCAGGGGAGTTTGAGGAGGTAGATGTGAGAGATTTCACAAGATGTGATTGTGGCTTACATGATGGCCACAGTATGATGAGTATAGGGGGAGAATATATGGTAAGATGCATCTAATGAAAAGGAAATAAAGGAAAGAGAAGATGAGGCTTGGAGGGTCATAAAAGGAGCTAAGTAGTTGATTGTGTTTCATTTAATTGAAAAATCTCATGCTGCATCCTAAATGAGGTTTTCAATTTATATAAGCAGTAGATAGTCTCTTCAGAAAATGATCTGCTCCAAGTTGCAGTATGTGTGTGTGTATGTGTGTGTGTGTGTGTGTGTGTGTGTGTGTGTGTGTTGGGGGGTATTTGTCTATTATCTTTTAAGTGGTTCACTTGAATTATCTCATTTAATACTTATAATCACCCTATTGTATACATAATGTTTGTTGTTATTAATCCCATTTTAGTTTTTCTAGCCAGGACAACTATAGGAAAAACTCTTATCTCCAGTTTAGTGCCTAAGACATAACTGGACCCTCATTAATTTAAGCTCCATATCTGAATGGAAGCTACAAGGAAAGCAGATATCTCATGAATACAGGAAATAGGCATTGCATTTAGTAATCTTGTTTTTTTTCATTTTAAGCCAAGCTACTCATATTAGGGGGAAAATTCCAGTTTATTTCACATTTCATTGAGTTGGAAGTATGCAGAAACAGAATTTGTTGTTTTAGGCTAACTCCCAGATGATCTTGGCTGTGTTGAGGTCTAACTGTGGAATGTATCAGATGCGCTTGTTCATTTGATTAAAACAGAAGTGGTTACTCTATGGCCTGGGAGCCACATGAACTTTAAAAAATAATATGCTCATGGAAACTAAAGTGTTAATCTCAGAGAAGAATGGAATGGAATAAGCAATCACTAGCTGTAGAAAAGGACAGGAGGGAGGGATATAGAGAGCAGTTTAACCAAGGACTCCAAAGCACAGAGAGAAGAAATTATTTCTAATTTTCCATTAACAATAAGGTAACTATTGGTTATAATAACAACTGACTTGTTTCAAGATGACTAGAAAAATATGAAAGTTCCCAATACATAGAAATGACCCTGACTTCATGATTATATACTATATATGTATACTAATTTATCACTCTGTAAGGCAGATATAGGTACAAATATTATGGTTCAAAAAGAAAATATGTTCAAGTTGAATTAAGATTTTATCAGGAATTTTCTTTAGGTTGTGTCCTCTAAAAGCTAAGTGTTAGTTACTAAGAGGTACAGACACAAGAGGGAGCTCTACATAACTAAGAACAAGACAATAGAAAATTTGTGATTCTTTTTTTTAGCAGTTCTTGTATACCAGGACCAGTATTGCACCTACCACCAACAGGGGTGAATAACTAACTATTGAATTAAAGTTTAAGAAAGTGTTTGAAAGTATCAAGTATGTTAGAAAGACATTGCAGCCGGGTGTGATTGCGCACACCTCTAATGCCAGCACTTGTGAGTCAGAAATAGGAGGATCACAATGAGTTTGAGGTCACCCTGAAACTACATAGTGAATTCCAGGACAGGCTGGGCTAGAGACCTTACTCAAGAAAAAACATAAACAAAACAAAAAACAAAAACAAAAAAAGAGAAAGAAAGAAAGAAAGTCATTACAAAATTTTCAAGAGAAAAAAAGTGTGGATAGACAAACCAACATAAAAGTATTTTATTTTTTGTATAGTGAAAGCAAAGTAACAACTGAGAGCTTGAATCGTGTGTTAATTTAGTTTGACATAAATCCTGGAGACACAGGAGGCAACAAAATATAGTAGTTAACAAAACTTACTCTGAAGTCATATCATCCTGAAATGAAACCTTGGTTCTGCTATTTTTGAGTTTTGCAACACTGAATAAATCACTTATACCTCAAAGAGTTATTGTGACCACTAAATAAGCAATTAATAATGGAAAACATTTGGGGCATTGCTTAGCCATAGGAAATTTTCTATAAATGATATTCTTTCAATATTATTATGATTGAAAAATAGTATGACCCCAATATACCTCATTATCATTTATACTGGAGATTCTTAATTTTCAACCTCTGCCAGATTGGGTTCTCCTGTCCTAGGGGCAGGGCTTTGGTTTTCTTATATGAAATTGCATAAATGACTCACCTCCATCATTATCCAAGTTGTCACCACAAAGCATTTCCATGACAATATTGCAGCCTGTCCCACTCCAACCCACCTGACACACACAGTGCCAACCATTTTGATCCAGGGTACATCGTCCATTTCCAAAGCAGAGCCCTGGACAGCCATCTGAAAAGACAGCAGAAAGTAACAATCACAGGGACATCAGAATGAGACTGGCCGACAATAATGAATCTGCCTCCAGGGAAACATCTAATCATCTGGGCTCCATTTAGATGAGGTGCTGCTTAAATGCAAGAGGAGCGTGTTTACTTGCAACACCTTCCCAGGGAACTTGCTATCCCTTACTTTGCAGTACTTTTCCTTAGAGATCCAATTAAATATTATTAATGTTCCCCCACATTCCTAACTTCTGGTTCAGACAGGGCATAAACTATGGTGGGGACAAGAAATGTTTCTGTTTCTTTTTTGAAAAATGTATCTCTTCATCTCAATAGAAATGAATAGACGATGCTGTATCTAATTATGACCAGCCAGTAAGTGGGGAAAAGACAGCAGTTTCTTTTAAGAGAGCTTTCCTTAGCTATGTCCAGCCTGTGATTTTTTCCCTTGTGATGTATTGCTTCAGGACTTAGGTCTCTTAGTATACAGTTCAGCCCACACCATTATGTATTTGTTCAAATGATTCCTAAGAAATGTACTACAATTGCTTTGACTCTATCGAGCTTTTCAAGATTACTATTGATCAGAGGGTTAAGCACCAAAATTCTTACTTCTTTTGTAAAAGCTAGCATAATATTACGTCTGTAAAAATAATATTAAATGCTCAGAATGTTTATGGATTTAAATCATGCCAAAATTAGAGTTTCAGGCAATTGTAAAAATAATGAAGAGAAAGTGTAATGTTTATATAATTTTTATCTAACAGATAAGGCACAAAAACTGATAATGATCCCTCTGAAGAATTTTGTTTTGTTTCATTTGATACCTTTTAAAAATATCCTACTCTTGGGCTGGAGAGATGGCTTAGCTCTTAAGCGCTTGCCTATGAAGCCTAAGGACCCCGGTCCGAGGCTTGATTCCCCAGAACCCATGTTAGCCAGATGCACAAGGGGGCGCCCACATCTGGAGTTCATTTGCAGTGGCTGGAGGCCCTGGCACGCCCATCCTCTCTCTCTCTCTCTGTCTATCTGCCTCTTTCTCTGTCTGCCTGTTGCTCTTAAATAAATAAATAAAAATAAATGAAAAAAAATTTAAAAAATCCTACTCTTTCTACCAGAAGTTTAGAGATAGAGTTACTGTGCATGTGCCAAGGTACCAGTGGCAAGTCAATAGCATGTATTTGCTGGGTATTGTCCCAATAGTCATATAAGATTAGACTTCTTTTATACTGAGGATAGCTCAACCAGCATTCTTTTTGTTGTCTGTGTCGGAAAGAAAATGTCAGAAGTATAGATATCTAAAAACTATTTTAAAAACATCTGTAAAAGTACCACAGTGTCCTTTCCAAATGCTTTTCCAAACATTATCAATAGGCCAGTAGAAGGAAAACAACTTTTAAATTGAATGATGAAGGCTGGAGAGATTGCTTAGCGGTTAAGGCATTTGACTGCAAAGCCAATGGATCCAGGTTTGATTTCCCCAGGACCCACATAATCCAGATGCACAAGGTGGCACATGCGCCTGAATTTCTTTGCAGTGGCTAGAGTCTATGGCATACCCATTCTCTATTTCTCTCAATCTTTCTATCTTAAATAAAAAATGAAAACAATGAATGATAATGTTTGTTATAAAATATGGAGTTTTAAGCCGGGCGTGGTGGCGCACACCTTTAATCCCAGCACTCAGGAGGCAGAGGTAGGAGAATCGCCTTGAGTTCAAGGCCACCCTGAGACTACATAGTGAATTCCAGGTCAGCCTGAGCTAGAGTGAGACCCTACCTAAAAAAATAAAATAAAATAAAAAATAAAATATGGAGTTTTATGTGTACCCTATCCTCAAGTTCTGCATTGGATAAACATGCATAGCCCTGAAAAGGAATTCATCCAGGCACATTCTCACGGATGTCCAATAATGAGCAAGAATTAGGATACTTTGGGGCAGAAGATATATCATTCTGAAGATGATATGATGAAAGGCAGTAGATATCTGACAGAAAATCCCTTGCTGTTTTTCTCAAAGGCACATCCGTAGAGAGATGGATGATGGGCTACTTGCAAAAGGATAATTTTTCTGTCCTTCTAAGCCCTTAAAGAGTTTTGCATTTGCACTTAGAGATACAGTGTTATGTTAAAGAAACACTTGTGCTATCCATGTAAATGTAGTTTAATTCTTAATTATCTGACTATGTTACACACTCTATACACAACTCATCATAAAGGCAAAGAAAAAATAGTCCTTAAAACTGCTTCTCAGTCTACTCTATTTTCTAGTCTAGTCTAGTCTAGTCTAACCTATTCTATGGCAAAAGGAAAAACAAATGATCTTCTAGTCCAACTCTTGTAAACATGGCAATATTGTATCTAAATAAAGTTGCTCAAAGTGAAAAATAAAACCAAATAAAATATAAAACTAAGAAGGCAAACAAACAAGCAAAATGAAAACACCACCTTTCTTCTCCCACATGCATATTTTCTGCTTAAAAGCCTATTTCTACCATAAAACCGATGAGAAAAATCTTACCTCGAACAGCATCTAAGTAGTGAGCTAAAGGGGGGAAAAGAGTGATTGAATAAATTTCTGGGAGACCAAAGCTATACAATGCATACTCGTGGTTTACCATGTTGCCTGGAAGAAGAATATCAAACTATGAAGCTGCCCAAATGCCGGTAGCTCAAAAGTTGGTACACGGACCTGTGCAGTTTGGGAATAATGCTTTCTGTGGGAAAGAAATTAATGGCTTTTCTGCAAGAAACTCTATTAGGCTTCCTTTTAAAAGTGTCATATATCACTAAAAGTATAAGAACTGCATTTTTACATTTCAGTAATAACTTCTGTGAACGAGTACTAGCTTCAACTTGTTAGTAATATCTTTGGAAGGAGGTTCTAGAGGAACCACTTTGGGTAATCATCACAATATTTAAATCCTCTTATGTGAAGGAAATAAATTTATGGTAGTACAGGAATGTAATCACTTAAGCTCCATCTGCATCTTGCCCCTCACTACCTTTTTGAATGAATCTTAAATATGTCCTATAGCCACAGAACAAGACTTACTGTATCTTTAGTATATATATATATATATATATATATATATATATATATATATATATATATTGCATTGATTTGGCATGTACCAACAATTATAACAAAATACTTTGACTTCAAATACTTTGACTCAAAAGTGAAAGCTATATTACAGTCTGTTGTGCAGGGGGGACAAAAGCCCTCCGATAATGAGTTGTGTATCAGGAAGCTCTTTGCTCTGCATGCATTTTCTGTCTAGTCATGGAATGTCACTGGAGCACTGTGATTCATTTGTGTAGTAGAACAATATGAATTGTTATTTGTTGCTTTATACATGCAAGAAACCTTTGTGGCAGATATGTATAGTGCCAAAGGACTTTGATTTTATTTTAAAAGTGTTTTATGGTGGAAATATTCCTCATTAGTAGTACATCTTATAATGTATCACATGTGAAATTAATTATTACACAGGCTTTCTGACGCCTACAGAGTGATTTCCCTGGCTGTTTCCGGAAAATTTGTGGAACCGATGACAAGGTTGTGAGAGAGTGTGGATGCTTCAGTATAAACTCTCTGTACTACTGAAGAAGGATAAACAATTCAACACAGATGTTTTACTGATGAGAGGTCAGAAGCACCTTTCTTATATACATTAAAGACAGCTTTTAATGATATCAAATGGGCCCTGTTAAAGTAGTCCCATTTAATGAAATTGCCTCTAAGTGCTTTCAGCCGAAACAACCTATACTTTTCAAAAGGAAAAATGGGCAGTGAATGTTACCTTCATAACAAAAGCACTTCTCTTATTAACTAATGACATTTTATCCCAATGTATCATCTTTCATTTGAGTAACTCAAAGTGCTCAAAAGCAGAAAACCTAAGGAATACTGAAGTAACGAGAAAAAGAATGGCAGAAGAAATCAGTACAATATCATCAACTAAAGAAGAAACCTCCCAGTTTACAAAACTTTCAAATTTGTAGTCAATCTTCCTCCTCTTCTCCTACTTCAAATATTACAAATATTCTGGCAACCACCTCACTACACTGCTCTTCTCCAATTAGTACAGTTTATGTTGATCAAAGTATGCTGGTACTTACCAATTGTGCAGTGGTCGCCCTCCCATCCAGGGCTACACTCACATTTTCCATCTTTGCATTGGCCATGCTCAGCACAGTGAGAATGACAGGATCGTTCCTCACATGTTGGTCCTACCCAGCCTTCTTCACATTGGCATATCCCCCTTGAGCAGACCCCATGGCTACCACACTCCATGGTACAGAGCTCTGTGGGAAATAAAAGTATATCTGTTAACACATTTTGTTAAAGTTGGTGTGGTAATTTGAATGTATGTCCCGCAATAGACTTAGATGTTTTAATTAACTTGGATTTCCAGCTGCCTGGCTGGATGAGGTGTCATTGGGTGTAGGCCCTGGGGTCCAGGCTTAAGGTGTGTTTGGGGTCGAATCTTATCCAGCCTAAAGGTATACAGAGTAGTATGAGGTCTACATGGGCCCCTGCTGTTGGCTGCTCATGTGTGCTTACTTGTGGTGCTGGCTGATTGGTGGTGTCTCTCTGTTTGGATTTATGAATGGGAGCCAGCTTTCTCCACCATTATGGAACTTCCCTGGATCTGTAAGTCTGAAATAAATCCTGTTTCTCCCATAAACCATGTCTGTTTAGAAGTTCATCCCAGCAAAGTGAAGCTGACTACAACAGCTGGCATCCTTTCTTTCCTAAAGACATTAAAATTAACAAATAGCCCAGTCTACTTTTAAATTTTAAATAAAATGTTTATGAGTATTTTATAAAACAAACATCTATACATATATATGTATTCTATCTATCTATCTATCTATCTATCTATCTATCATCTGTCACAAATATCTCTAGCATATGGATAAATATACAGAGTAAATATACAAGGAGCTCCACAACAAAAGAATCTAAGACTCAAATTATAAAATCAATTCTAAGTCAACTTGCTTTTAAGAAGTCCATGGAATGGAAATGAAATGAATATCCACCAAATGCCAAGGAAACTTCCTTATATCATCAAACTGTCTTGTAACAAACTATTGTCAGTAGGATACATGTGGCACTGAAATCGTGGGGAACTATTCTTCACAAGAATTTTGTATCAAAGAAATACTGACTGGGAAAAATTCAAATTGCCTTCTAAATATTTATGTTTATATCTATAGATTAGTGCTATTCAGTGTTGGTGAAGAACCATTTTTTGCAGTGGGTGGCAGTTAATTCATGGACTTATAACTGGTTAAAATTCTGGAGACAAGTGACCATTGAGTGCTCAGACCTACATGGGACATCTATATCACCTCCTCTAAGGGTCAGGGAGCATGTGAAAGAGGAGGTAGAATGAATGTAAGAGCTAGGGGATGGAGAGAAGTGCTATGAAATTCTGTTGCCTGGATATGACATAACCATTTTACTCATGAAGTCACAGTAGCTGTGGTTACCTGCACATGATGGGGGCAGTCAACATTCTTTTATGGATGAGGAAGGACTCATGAGGCCCCATAACTTCCTGAGAAGCTATTGGCAGTTAATGGTTGCTCAGGAGGTGGAGTCACTTAAGTGATAGGAAGAAGGAGTTTAGCAGGTGTGAGAAGGACATAATAGAGGGTAATGGAGATGGAGGTACATTATATATGCACATGAAATTGTCAAAGAGCAACTAAAAATAAAATAAATACTTTAGGATTACAGATGATGTTGCATGGATTTTATGGTCCTATAAGAAATCGTAGGGGGGAACCCAATAAAATGATGCCCTAAATTCATTCAGGAAGACAACTTCAGTAGTTGGAAAGAAGATAACCTCCTAATACAATTGATCATAGACAAAAAGTAAAGCTCCCAATGATAACAATAAACTGGTTTCTCTGACCACAAATCAATATTTGCTTTTATTTTAAGCACTTAACCTGAATCCTGGTTGATTAAAATAATGCCTTTTTATGCTGAAATGGTATTGTGTTTTGCCAATATAAAGACGGTGTGAACTCAGCCTTCCAAAGTTCTCTACTTTGTCCCCTTGAATGACTTCCTATTTAGGTGTGTGTGTGTGTGTTTGTGTGTTATACGTGTGTATGCATGTTCATATGTGGGTGGGTGTATGTGTATTCAGGTGCATGTACAAATTTGTGTGTGTGTGTAAGTGGAGGCCAGAGGTTGATGTCAGTTGTCTTTCTCAATCATACTCTACCTTGATTGAGACAGGATCTCTCATTGAACACAAAGCTCACTGATTTGGCTAGACAAGTTATACTGCAAGCCCAGGGTATCCTCCTAACTCTGTCTTCCTAGAATTAGGATTGCATACATGTACCACCCTGCCTGGCCTTACCTCTGTGCTGGGGATATGATCTCAGGTCTTCATGCTTATAAAGCAAGCACTTTACCCACTGAGCAATCTCTAAAACTCCCCTTCTTATGAGAAACATTGAATATTAATAAAATTCCAAGAGGAGAAAAACAATTAAAAATGCCAAGGTTCTGTTTTGACCTAATTTCTATGCTGCAGAAGTGGAAATAGGAGCTTATGGAAAGAATCCCATAGGTTTGGAGTTTAATGGCCATACATCCTTGAAAAAAAAGATTGTTCTGGAAGTCAAGTTATCAATTTCTTCATAGTTTCAAATTCTGAAATAGGGTTTCTATATTAAAAATTATCAGATGCTATTATATTAGTAAACCCCATAGAGAGTAGAATAAATTTTCAGTAAGTGACATTTTTTTCTGGTAAAACAATAGTTGTGGACTTTGTTAAAAATTGAATCAATTTTCACTAATTTATTATTCTTTTAAGATTGGGAGTTGATAGAAAAAGAAGAGGATTTTAAATAAAGATACCTACATGCCTGATCTCTCAGCTCAATAGCTATGTGCCCTGAATAGCTTATTGTATCTTACTTGTGCTCTGAACACAATAAAAGGATTATTATTTATACCATAAAGGGCCATTGGACTGATTTAAAATATATTTTGGAGGTGTAATTAACAGGTCCCTCTCAAGATTTGATATGAGGAATGAAGGAAAGAGGAAATAAAACTCTGTCTTAAGTGAATGGATAGTGCTACTATTAATAGAAAAGGAGAAGCTGAGGTAATTATGAATAAAAGACCAAATGGATTCACATTAGGATATGTGTACATAGTCAAGTGAAAATGTCTATTAAGTAGTAGAATATATAATTTCGATAGGCTAGGGCTGGATATATAAAATTGGCAGATTTTATCATATGTGTGGTATTTAAAGACATGGAATTAATCAAAACCCCTCAAGAGAGATACTAGCATAGCAACTGAAATGAGCCCAGAAATATTCACTGCATATATTACCATACAACATATACAGTTAATATTTTTAATTAAAATAAAATATACAAATTCCGTGTACAAAAAGAGGTGGCATCAAAGAACACTAGGCAAAATGCAATGAGAAATAGGAAGAAACCCAATGAGGTTGTTGTGTAACTAAAGGCCAAAAAGTAAATATTTTCAAGAAAGAAGAGTTTCACTGTAATTACTATTGCTGAGAAGTCAAGCATGATCTAGGTAGAAGTGTGTCCACTAAATTGATCAATATGAAATTGTCAGTGACTTTAGGAAGAGCTGAACTGATAATGTGGTAGTTTCAAAAGCCAGATTGCATGGGTGAAAGAGTGAATGGAAAGCCACGTGTATGATCAGCAGGATGTAAGAAAAGCCCTGGACATTGAAGAACAGTATCATTTCCCGATCCTGTGTTACATGACTGGCTGGACTATTCTTAAACAAACTCAATGTAAAATACTTTTACAAAATTGAACGTCATAACTCACAAAAATATAAATCCTTAAATACCAGAAGTAAAGTGGATGTTAGGGGCCAAAGAAGTAAGCATCTGAGTAAGTCCTTGGCTTTAAGGGTATCAGACACAATGATGATTCCAGTTTCACACATTTATGTTCATTGAGGGAAATGAGATGATGTCTTGGGCCTGCTGAAGGCAAAGTGTGAGACTGAAACTCATGCAGAGATCCAAGACCTGGGAAAGGCTGCAATCTCAGAGAAATGCTAACTAAAAACTTCATCTAGTAGCCCAGAGAATGTAAAGAAGCATTGATGAAATGATAAAAAAAATTGATAATGATAATTAAAAATTTGGGAGCCAGAAAAAAATATAGAAGTAAAGTAGTATAATTGTTGGATGAAGTCTTCTGACTGAAATATTTGTAACATTTAGGTGGCAGGTAAGAGACGCTTTTTCAAGTTTGCTTAAAGAGAATTTAAGGTAGGATTCAGTCTCCAATAATACGAAGAAAAAAAAAATTCCTCCCTGAAGGAAATCAGAAAAGATGTATTTTTAATTTTTTTCAAGAATACTGGAGTTCAAATGACAGTAAAGTACTATTGTGTTGAGTTTAAGGAGAAAAAGAAATTCCAAGAGGTGAGGCTGACATTTCTGAATGCTTTTGCCTGTAGAAGTGTCTGTCAGTTATGGAAGAGTGGGCTAGAAAGGCTTAGAAGCTGGGTCAAGCTTTGTCAGTCTTATGGGGACAGAAAAATCAGAATAATTTCAAATAAATTTCCACCATCGTATAAAACAGTAAGCCAAGCATATGAGGCAAAATTGAATAAACAAAAAAGAAAAAAGGAACAATTCACAAGTAATTTACAAAATAAATACAATTATAGTCAAAGACTACTTTTCACCTTCTCATTAACTAATAAAACAAGCCAGTAACAAATCAGAAAGGTTATTAAATATTTGAGCAACATAAGTGTAATCTAATTGTCACATATAGAACAATGTAATTAATAGGCATATACACATTATTTTCAAATACATATGGAATATTTACAAATCACCATATGCTGAGCTGAAATCATATGTATACCTATTAAAACATCAAACTTGATTATTAACAGAAGAATACTATAAAATCCACATCTGTTTGAAATATTAAGTTTGGGATATTGCTCAGTTAGTAGCATGCTGATCAAATAAGTACAAGGACCTGGAGTTAGGGGTAGTAGAGACAGGAAATCACTAAAGCTTGTTGGTCAGCCAATCTAGCTTAATTGGCAAGTTCTGGGACAATGAGAGACCTTGTCCATAAAGGTAGACAGTGACTAAAAGGTACTCAATGTTGTCCTCTGATATTTACATACATGTACACATAATGCACCTACATGTACATGAGCATGCACCCATACCCACAAATTAGCACTAAGGAATTCATGTACATACTTCTGAAGGAACTATGGAAGAGAGAAGAATTTGTCATGAAATGAATGCAAATGAAAAGTACCTCATATCAAATCATGTGCAATGTAACTAGATCTATATGTATAGGATCTGGAGAGATGACTCAGAGGTTTTAGGTGCTTGTTTGCAAAATCTGGCAACCTGCATTTGATTACTCAATACTGACATAAAGTCAGATGAAGGAGTTCGTTTGCAGTGGTAGGAGGCCCTGTTGTGCCCATTCTCTCTCTCTCTCTCTCTCTGTGTGTGTCTCCTGTCTCAAATAAATAAATAAATGGATGGATAACAATATTTTAAAAATAAATCTTTGTGTATTGAAAATTTTATAAGGTAGAAAATGAATGGACAAAAATGAGCCGGGCATTTCTAAGAAATCACAATATTTTGTGGACAATGTGAAATAACAGAAAATTTCATACACAGACAATTTTGTTGATTGCTGCAACTACTTTGAGAAACTATTTGAAATCATGTGCCAGAGTTAAATATATGTATACTCTATACCCTATAAGTTCCATTACTTAATGCTATTCTTAGAAGAGTGCAGACAAGCAAATGCTCATTAAAAGTTATGTATGAAAATGTTCACAATAACATTATTGCTACTAGACAAAAATGGAAAAGATATTTTGAATATCCACAAGCAACAGAAAGAATAATCAATTATATATATCACGTGAAAAAATGCTAAATGGATGACATAGAAGTGTGTCATAATATAGATAAATCTGAAAAAGTAATATTGAATAAGAAAGTCAGACACAAATCAGCCATATTATAAGAATCAATTATAAATTTATTTTTAAAATCAGGCATGTGGGCTGGAGAGATGGCTCAGCAGTTTAAGGTGTTTGCCTGAAAAACCTAAGGACCCAGGTTTGATTCTCCAGTACCCACATAAAGCCAGGTGCACAAAGTGGCACATGCATCTGTTGTTCATTTGCAGTGCCTGGAGGCCCTGGAGCACCCATTCTCTCTTCTCCCTCCTCCCACTCCCTATCTGCTTCTTACTCTCTGTTACTCAAATGAATGAATATGAATGAATGAATAAATAAATAAATAAATAAATAAAATATTTTTAAAAAGCAGACAAGTAAAAGAAGTCAATGCCACCAGGGATGTGGTTCATGCCTGTAATCTCAACACTTAAGAGAATAACAAAGGAGGAATGCCACAAGTTTGAAGCCAACCTAGGCTACATAATGAGTTCCAGGCCAGCCTGGACTATAGTGTAAGACCCTGTCTCAAGTAAAAAGAGATAGATAGAGAGAGAGAGATATCAGTACCTAGAGAAGGAAAGAAAGATCAAGGGAATTGGGAAGGGTGCAGAAGGAGGCTACTCAGTGTCCTATTCTATATTTTGACATAGGTGACGATCAATGAGTGTACTATACTTTGCTAGTTGATTGAACTGTATGCTATGTGCTTTGTATGTTTCTTTCTCTTTTGGGTTATGGTTACCATTCTACATTTATAGTGTTTAGCCTCATTTTCCCCATATATACTTACCTATAGATATTACAAGCTAAGACCCACACATCACAGAAAGCATATGATTTTGGAATTTCTGAATTTGAGTCACTTCATTTAATATGATTCTCTCCCAGTCCACCCATTTTCCTGCAAATTTCAAACTTTTATTTTTCTATACTGCTGGATGGAATTTTACTGTTTATGCATATCACATTGTTATTATTCATTCATCTGTCGATAGGTACTTAGGATGATTCCAATTCTTAGCTATTATAAATCTTTTCTTTGTGTGATACATTTTAATAAAGGCTAAATATTAAAGGTAGCATCAGAATATATAATGATATAACTGGAAGAATGGGAAAAGAATAAGAATAACTCAAGCAAAAAAGGCAGAAAAAGCCAACAAGAGACACTAAAGTAAATGCTGCAGTATAAATACACACCCATCAGTAATTACATACATAAAAACTCATTTGAACTTGCAGTTTAATAGTAAGATTCTGGAACTGAATGAAAAGGAAAGCCTAAAATGTTCTTTTGCTTAAGAATAGATTGCTGAAAACATACTAATATGGAGAAGTTACAAGTGAAAGGAAGAAGCGTAATAGTGGTGTGGTAGCCAAAGATAAATGGAGATGACTATAGTATCAGTGAAGTAGACTTCAAAGCAAGGGCCTTATTTTGGAGAAAGACAGGCCTTACCTAATAATAAAAGGAATATTTTACCAGGAAGTTGCAACAACCCAGATTCTGTATAAAAATGTTGCCTGAAAATATATAAAACAGAATATATAAAGCCTTACAGACTTGGAGTAAGGCACAAAAAAGTAAAAAAAAAATTATATTTTATTTTACACACACACACACACACACACACATGTGGGCAGGGAGGTTTGGTGTATGGGTGAGCCAAGTTCTCTTGCCACTGCAAATGTACTCCAAATACATGTGCCAATTTGTGCATCTGGCTTTATGTGGGTACTGGGGAATTTAACCCAGGACAGCAGGCTTTGCCAATAATTACATATAACCACTGACTCATTTCTCCAGCCTCCAAAAGATAATTTAACTATCAATCACAAGAAGATAAAGATTAGTAAGTATTTTGAAAATTTGAATAAAACAATTTATATATATATATATATATATATATATATGTAGTTAATGAGATTAGAAACAAGCAGTAGGAATTATCAACAAAACTAGAATTATTTTATTTTATTTATTTATTTGAGAGCGACAGACAGAGAGAGAAAGAGGCAGATAGATAGATAGAGAATGGGCACGCCAGGGCCTCTAGCCCTCCAGACGTGTGCGCCCCTTGTGCATGTGGCTAATGTGGGTCCTGGGGAATCGAGCCTCGAACCGGGGTCTTTAGGCTTGACAGGCAAGCGCTTAACCGCTAAGTCATCTCTCCAGCCCAAAACTAGAATTTTTGACATTCATTACAAAATAGAGAAACTTCTGATGAGGTAAAATAAGAATACAAGGAAGAAAATATGTTTAAGATTAAAATTTAAAAAAATAAATAAGAGAATTCAACTAACAACTTTTGGCAAAAGGCTGAAACCTTAAAACATAATACATATTTTTCAAGAAAACACATAGACTTGAGAAGAAACAAACCTGAAAATACATTAAATAAATTGTAAATTGTCCAGATGGATTTATTAAGAATATCCTATAAAATGTTCAGAGGCCTGATAGTCTCTACTTTAAAGTACAGTACATGATAAAACAAGAGAGCATACTTCCTGAATTGTTTTATGAGACAACAATAATCTAGTTTCAAAATGAGGCAAGAGAAAGATAAGGAAAGTTATTTTTATTATTATTATTACTGCTATTATTATTATTAGTTATGTACACAGTATGTTGTTTTCTTTACTGGATTTTTTTTTTTTTTTTTTGGTTTTTCAAGGTAGGGTCTCACTCTAGCTCAGGCTGACCTGGAATTCACTCTGTAGTCTCAGGGTGGCCTTGAACTCTCAGCGATCCTCCTACCTCTGCCTCCTGAGTGCTGGGATTAAAGGCGTGCACCACCACGCCCGGCTCTGGATTTATTTTTTAAGACAGCAGTACCACAAGCTGGCTTCAAACTCATTATGTGGCCCATGATCTTGATCTCCCATCCTCATAAGGTGGAGCTAGGAGGATAGGAGATTAAGCTCATGGGCCACATAATGAGTTTGAAGCCAGTTTGTGATACTGCTGTGACAAAAAAATACATTCAGAAAACAAAACACACACATACACACACACACACACACACACACACACACCAACAACTGAGAATACCAAAGAACATTTTGCATTATATTAATTGGTGGGTATGTGCTGTAACCTAAATGTCTCTCAGAGGGAAAATTGATAAAATATTTTAGTGCACTTGTTCAATACAAAACCCACACAAATTAAGTTAAATCATGCAAAGATCATTTCTCCATATGGGCAATCCTTAAAAACATAATAATGAAGGAAGAAAGTAAATCATTCATATGAAACCCAAACATGCCCTATGGGAAAAGGTGAAAATTGTATACAAGAATGACCAAATTCAGGCAGAATAGTGGTTTATGATATAGGGAAAGGTAGCAGATGGGATCTACCCTAACTACCCACTCATTACTTATGATGTACATGTGTTGAATTACTGTATACCATAAATATGCCAATTGAAATAATTTTTATTGAAAATAATATATATATATATGTATATATATATATTGGATTAATTATTGCAATGATTCTATAGGTCTATTGTTATTCATGATGACATTTTAAATATTTGAAATGGTAAATAACAATGTATAAAAGCACTGGTCTTGAGGGATTGCTGACTTGAATTAAAGAAGTGAAATATGGCTAGCCTTTCTTGCACTCAACACATATCCCTTTCCAGACAGAAGCCACAACCACTAGTCTGATTTACAGTTTCAGCACCACAAGTATCCAGGTGGGAAGCAATATCCTCATGAGTAAGAGAATCCTCTAAGAAATAAATTACCACAAATGGAGCATCAGATCTTAAACAATAAACATTCCTCATTTTGAGCTGCTGCAACATTTTTGCAATTGTATCCAGTTTCAAATAGGGTTTCTGGACTGATTCTAAGATGTTCCCCAATCCCCGTCTGGTTATAGTCATCACTGGGGTTGGTGTGAGGGAAAGACTAACTCAGAATATATTTCAGAAATTGTATAATTTATAAACATGATAGAAATGATATTTGCTCTCATATATTTTTCTCATGAATAGTTCTATTTCATATGCAATATTTTCTATCTAGTTGAAAATATATTAACATTACAGGCTACAAAATATGACAAAGGAATGCTAAAATATAAACATTCATCTGTGCAAATGTATTGAAAAAGAACATGAAAAATATAGGCAGACTCTTTAAAGTTGTATTGAGACATTTCATTTTTAATAAGTTTCTTTATTCATGTCAACAATGTACCACACTTGTATAAATTGGACTAGGATACAATTGGAACACATCTCTGTTACATTCTGATGAAGAGTAGCTTGATTAAACAGTAAATCTTTCAGATCCTCACTACAAACCATTTCTCTGAGTTTTACTTTTTAGTCCAAAGTTCCTAATAAAGAACATTCTGTTATTATTGTCATTTTAGTCTTGCCCAGTATTGAACAATGATACCATCAGACACCCCAAAATATTAAATCTTGTTACCATGCTGTATAACATGCACTTATTTCAGTACTACAACATGGAAATCTAAACAAGGAAATAACATCTTTGATGGAAAAATTCACAAAAAAATGAGAAACTGCCCAGTAGAATCAGCTACAAGAGCAAAGAACATGAAGCTGGAAAGAAAAAAGTGAAGAATTGGGAATAAACAAACCTGAATAGATTGAGTACTCTCTTTATTAAATGTTAGTACAATTTTTGTTATGGAAGCTATGAAAGAATTTTTTGTTGTTTCTGTGAATGATGTGAGCAATCAGAGGAGAAAAAAGAAGGCAATATTGGAAAATGTGAGTAAAGAAAGCCCAAGCAGTTCAAGGGCTATAAAAGTTTTTATAGTGTGTATATGAGGACCCCACTAAGATCAGTCAAAGAATCAAGCAAGAATAATACACATTATTAAATTTTTTTGTAGTCTATACTGGCTTACCAAATGCTTGAATTATTTACTTTTATCACTTTCAATTCTTTCTATTCTTCAGCAGAAGATATGCTTCTATACTATTCAGATATCTTTTTGTCCCCTATACCTTTGAAAATATAATTCTAAAAGATATTTGAGGATGTATCATATCTGTTATTGCATAGAGTTACATTTAATAAATATCTATGCAGACTTTAAAAGTACCTTGCTATGACACAAATTTGAGTTCATGGAAAGGTATATGCAACATTTGCTATGTGCTATAGTTTGTATATTATTTCCCAAAGGCCCATATATTAAAGGGTTTGTCCACAACTTAATGTTGTTGTGGGGTGGTGTAACTTTAAGAGATAGGGCCTAGTGGGAAGCTGTAGGTCATGATGAGTGTGTCTTGCAAGAGGATTTGTGGTACTGTCATCTCTTATTTTTTTTCTCTTTTTAATCTGTAGCTATAGGGTGATCAGTTGTATTCTACAACATACTGCTCTCATACTAGAGGCCCAAAAGCAATGAGAACAATCATTATAGACTGAAACTTCCAAAACAGCCTGTCAACATAAATAAACTCTTTCTATTTGTAAGGTGTTTATATCAGGACTTTGCTACTGGTTATGGAAAGCTGACTGTGGTAGTTTGAATGTAATGTCCCCATAGCCTTAAGTACTTTTTGTTAAGATTAAACTTCCTGTTTGGACTCCAGCAAATGAACACCTGTTGGAGGAGTTATGGCCACTGTGCTTGTTGGTGTGGGTTTCTCTCTCTCTCTTTCTCTCTCTCAATCTCTCTCTCTCTCTCTCTGTGCTTTGAATGTATTCTCAAGTGAGACAAATTCGTCCACTATGATGAACCTTTCTCTGGAATCTGAAAGCCTAAAATAAACCCTTTCCTCTCATAAACTGCTTCTGGTCAGATGTTTTTCCTAGAAACAAGAAGGTAACTGCAACACTGACTAAGACACTGTGTTTGAGACATAATGGTAAGTTTTGTTTTTATACAGAAAATCTGTAACACAAGCAAAATGCTTGTTCCTCAGCTTCACCATTACAACAGTGCCTCAATATATTTTAGTAGTCATAACATTATCATATAACAGTGTAAAGAAAGTATGAAATGTTAACTACCTCTTTTGTTCTATAGGTACCAACCTATAAACAGTAACAACAATATCACACTCTATTTTTTTTTTTTTTTTGGTTTTTTGAGGTAGAGTCTCACTCTAGCCCAGGCTGACCTGGAATTCACTATGGAGTCTCAGGGTGGCCTCGAACTCACGGCGATCCTCCTACCTCTGCCTCCCGAGTGCTGGGATTAAAGGCATGCGCCACCACGCCAGGCTTGAATATCACACTCTAGCCTGTACACAATCTTGAATCTGAAATTCTTGATGAGTTAAATAAAACATTCATTCCAAGTTATCAAGGGTTTGAAGATCATGAGTTTTAATGTCTTTTAGTTTCATGGATCTTGCTTATCACATAGAACTTTGAATTTCCCATGTATGTGGTTAAACCGTTCTTTTGTAGATCTGACAATCTTTTTTTTTTTCTTGGTTTTTCAAGGGAGGGTCTTGCTATAGCCCAGGATGACCTGGAATTCACTATGTAGTCTCAGGGTGGCCTTGAACTCAGGGCAATTCTCCTACCTCTGCCTCCCGAGTGCTGGGATTAAACGTGTGTGCCACCACACCTGGCTTGACAATCTTTTTGAAAATTTACTTTTAATTTTTAATTAGTTATGGACATACTCAGTATGTAAACTGCACATGATGGTACCATCCTTACCCTCATCCCTGCCCTCCCTCCAAAGGGACCCTCCTAGTTGGGGATGCTGGTTATCCCCATGGGGATTGTGTGTTGTGCATTGTGGGGGTAAGCCATCAGTTATGGGGAAGAGGCAATGTCTCTGTGCATAATGTCCCAACATGTGGCTCTAACAATCTTTCTGCCCTGTTTTCCATGAATTTCCCTGAATCATGTTGTGTTCATTTTAGGTCTACTGCAGCGGTGAGATCTTGGGAGCCTCTATGTCTATCTCTTTCACCCTTGTGCTGATACCAGGTTCACCAAGAAAGCAGCTCTCTTGCTCATTTCCCAAATTCCTCTCTGGTTTCAGCTGGGGCCCTGGTCTTGATGGCAGAAAAATGAAAGTCTGACTTACAACTTTATATATGTATTTGGTTTTTTGAGATAGGGTCTTACTCTAGTCCAGGCTGACCTGGAATTCACTATGTAGTCTCAGGCTGGCATCAAACTCAGTGATCCTTCTATCTCTGCCTCCAGAGTGCTGGGATTAAAGGAGTGAACCACCACGCCTGGCTGACTTTCAACTTTTAATTCACTAAAATAGCCAGTTAGATTTCTCACTATATGGAAGCTTTCCTTTGGAATGAACCATGTTTCTGTGATTGATAAGTAAAATGCTGTCCTCTGACTATAGTTGTTTCCTTGTGCTTAGTTTAGTGTCCAGGAATTGGAATGTTTTAGGATCAGGCAGACTTCTACTCAGCCATGGGTATAGGATATTACACTGCCTCCATTTTTTGAATACAAGTGTGCCATTCTTGCCAATTCAAGAAATCCCCAATTACCAAGGAATGCTGAAATATAAACACTTTCTTAAAATGCCTCTCACTTGGACCAACAGTTTCTAGAAAGTCAGAATAAAACCTTGAGGAGCAGATATTTATTTTGAAGCACTTAATCTATCATCAGTGGTATGTCACTTACTCTGCAATAATGTTTCAACTATGAGAAAGTTTGATTAGTATATGCACTACTCATTTAGACTTTTTAAAATCATCATTGCTACTTATTTATAGTCTGTGACCACATGCAAAGGAAACCATGATGGCTGGGTCATAGCAGTAGCAAACTGATGTGCTAGATCTAAGTGAAACAGTACTATTACAATACTATAAACAGTTACTATTGAATGATTATTGCTACATCTTGACTCAGAGTAGTTATTGTGAAATTATTTGTGAATCACTTAGAAAGCTATTCTTTGCATATAAATTTTAGCATCCTTTTAGAAAATTTTTACTTACTGGTATGTGTATATGTGTATGGGTACATTCATGCTAGGCCACTTGTGTGAAGATCAGAGGAAAACCTTGAGGTGTTTCTCTTCTCCTTCTACCTTCTTTTTTTTTTCTTCCTCAAAGTAGGGACTCACTTTAGCCCTTACTGATTTGGAACTCATTCCATGGTCCCAGGCTAGTCTCAAAATCACAGTGATCCTCCTACTTCTGCCTGCAGAATGCTGGGATCAAAGGCATGTGCCACCATGCCTGGCTGTCCCTCCTTCTTTCAAGACAGGGTCTCTCTTGTTATCCTGTAGCTGCTTGCCAGCTTCCTGGTTCTCCTGGCTTTACCTCCATTGCTGTAGGGATTTTGACATTACAGATTCATGCATCCCTTTGTGCTCCACTTTACATGGGCATGGAGGAGGATTAAACTCATCTTGGCAGGCTTGCAAACAAGTTCATTTAACTGCTTAGCTATCTCCCCATCCCCCAAATTTTAGCACTCTTTTGGTCAAGATTTGGTGTTATGGTAAAATTGCACTATGAAATCTTTTTTTCCTTTCCTGATTGGATATTTGATATGTTTTTATTTCTTCAAAAAATATTAGGAATGAAGTGATGGCTTAGTTAAGGTGCTGGCCTGAGCAGCCTAAGGACCCAGGTTCAATTCCCCAGTACCGATGTAAGCCAGATGCACAAGGTGGCACATGCATCTGGAGTTTATTTGCAGCGGCTGGAGGCCCTAGCATGTCCATTCTCCCCTGTAAATAAATAGTCATATTACTTCTATCTGCAAAATGAATTTTTGTTACTTCTCTTAATACGCATCTACTACATTTCCTGTATGGTATTTTTCTAAAGAAGAATGTCTCCCCATTAATACACAAGTGTCACATTCTTCAAAGCACTACAAACAATAGATTGAGCTATCTTTTCAAAGGCATGTTCATGCCCCAAACACATCTGGTCCATACTTTAGTGAAGAGGGCAACTCTGTTTATTGGAAGGACACCTCATGCAGATGGGCAGAAATTTACACTGAATAAAAAAGAGCTCATAGAGTTGTCTGTCCCTCTAGTCAGCACTCTTGTTAAGGGTCCTCCAGGATTTAGGAAATCAAGTCTAAATGGAGTCTGTGAGAGACATAACACTAGCAATCATCACATAAGCTCTGCAACTATGGTAGGTTCCTGAATTCTCTGGTAGGTCTCTGCATTCTTTTAAAAAATATTTTTATTTATTTGAGAGAGAGAAAGAGAGAGAGAGAGAGACAGAGAGAGGACACTTTTGGACTTTCAGCCACTACAAACAAACTCCAGATTCCACCTTGTGAATCTGGCTTATGTGGATCCTGGGGAATCGAACCTAGATCCACAGTCTTTGCAGGCAAGCATTTTAACCACTAAGCCTTCTCTCCAGCCAGGTCTCTGCATTCTTATTGTAGAAGTTGTGTTAAAGGCATTGCAAAAGTGTGGAAAAAATCTTTTTGTCAAAAATCCGGGAAGATTATGCATCTAGTTTTACCCATGTAAGTAAATAGAAAAGAAATAAAAATAACTAAGTCAACAAACTCCTTAGAATTATAAAGAAAAAAAAACATATTGGGATGGGAGGTGGCTTATTTGGTGAAGTGATTGCCTCACAAACATGAATGACCTGAGTTCCATCTCTAGCACACCCTTAATACTGGATGTGCACTGAACCTAGAATCCCAGAGCTGTGAAGATGGAGAAAGTTTGCTCATTAGCCAGTATAACCTATTTGGGAAGCATCAGGCCATTGAGAGGTTCAGTCTCAAAAAGACACAGATGGTACTCCTGAGGGTAACATCTGAGGTTGTCCTCTGTCCTAAACATGTACATACACATGCACAGATCCCACCACAAATGTGCCCCTACACAAACAAATGTGCAACCTTGGATACAACACACATACAGGTCAAAAAATAGCCTAAGAGAATGCATATAAATGTCTTTGTGTGGGCCTGAGCACAAAGCTTATTGCCACCTAATGCATTTAGTGTTCTTCATTAATTGATTGGTTGATTAATTTCTATTTCTAGGTTTTATTCCTGAATTCATGCAGATTATTTCAGATCAATGTTTTAATCTTCATCTTCCCACCTTCTTCACCCTGGTTAATCTGGGAGCAATGTAATTTGCAACTCCATTCACTGTTAACAACTATACCTAATCAATCATGTAGATTCTTCTTCAAATAATTTTTGGTAAGATATTTCAAATACCTTTTAGAAAAAGACACCCAAGAAATTACAGTGGTCTTGTTTTTGCTCTTTTGGATGCTTATAACCCCTCCACCAAGATTCCTAGGTTTTTCATTCACATAGATTCCCTCTTGGTGGAAGTGCTTGAGCTTGGTAGCATCCATGATTCCATCTTTTACAGGATGGGCACAGTCAAGGGTTAAATTCAGAATCGGATTCTTTGTTTCCCTCTTCACCACAAGCGTTTTCTTTTCCATGAGTGTCATGGCAGCAGTGGAGGCAGAAAGGATGTTTTAAATTTATAATTTTACTCCCTTACAGGGAACACTTGAACCACAAGACACTGGAGAGGGTAAGATCAAGACTAACCTTAATCTTCTACATCTTCCCTCCCTCACTTCCTCTCTCTCTCTCTCCCTCTCTCTCTCTCTCTCTCTCTTATCTCTAACTCTTGTATATTAGTTATCTTTTTCCGCATTTTCTTAGTGGGCACCGACCTGTAACTCCCAGAACCAGCATGGGGCTATCATCCACAATGAGCTTTTGATCAGAGAGACCTACAAGGTTTCCCAAAAAACAGACAGATTTCTGTCAGGGTACTTGATGGCCCACCAAAGGTTAGTGGTAAGACCCTACTGCTGAAGACACCTTATGTGATTGACATGCAAATTAGAATGGCATGGCTGGAAGTTGGAAGAGATTCAGTCCCCAGACAGTCAGTGCGTCTAGAGCCAGAAGGTGCTACATGGGCGACTGGGGGAAAATGACCAATATCTGTCGAAGCAACACATGGTCTAACCTATTTAGCAGCAAATAACTTGTTGTGATGCCCACTAAGTGCAGTGGTGGCACACAGCCATGGTGGGGAACCAACTGCTCTCAATTCGGCTAACTGATCCCCTCCACTGGTATGGGACCCATAGCTGGAGCTGGGAAACAAGTCAGAACCATATCCAAACATAAGCCCACTCTCCAATATCAAGCTACCATCAATTGTGGGCTACAAGAGGGCCTACACCTATTAAATTCTCTATAAAAAAAGTAAGGGTTATCTCATTTTTCCTGGTGCTAACTTACTCTCCATTGGAGAATCTGCTTCTCTTTTTCAGATAGATGTAGATCCTAAGGAGAGAGCCACCCCATCATACCTCAAAAGGGCTCCGGCTGAAACTAAGAAAAATTGGCGAAACAAGCAAGGGGGCTGTTTTCCTGATGAACCGGATACCAGCACAATGGGGAAGGAGATCAGCACAGAGAAAAATCAACTCCTACCAAATCAGAGAGCCAGAGCCTCAGAGGCCCCCAACACCTCATCACTGAAGCTGACCAAAAATGAACCCAACATGGCTCAGGGAAATTTTGCGGAAGAGGGGGCGGAAAGAATGTCAGAGCCACATGTTGGGTCATGCTACGCAGAGACATTTATCTTACCCATAACTGTTGGCTAACTCCACAATGCATGACCTGTATACCTCAAAAAAGGAGGGGCCAAGGGGAGGGGGTAGGTCACGGATGAGCCTAATAATGGTACCAAACTGACTGTATTTGCTGAATACAAAACTAACTAATAAAAAAAAAATAATTTTACTCTGGGGCAATCAAGAGTTTAAAACCTATGTGATTATCAATATAATAACATTTTTGGAGATGGTGTTTACCTGTATATCCCAGGCTGGCCTTAAACTTGTAATCCTCATGCCTCAGATTTCCAAATGTTGATATCCTATGTGTGCCCCATTACACCTGGATATTAACCTGAAAGAAACCTATTTTGCATATTTCTTAAAAACTGTCACACCCATTCTAAAGATTAATAATAAAATTATTAGGCAGATTTTATGTCTGCATAATCCAAATATGTCACATTCTAGTAAGAGTTAGACACACTGTAAGAAAGCTATGGGAAGGGCTGGAGAGACCCAGGTTTGATTCCCCAGGATCCACATAAAGCCAGATGCACAAGGTGGCGTATACGTCTGGAGTTTGTTTGCAGAGGCTAGAGGCCCTGGGCACCCATTCTTTCTCTCTCTTTCAAATAAATAAATAAATAAAAATTTAAAAAAAATAGAAGATATGGGTAGGTAGTATAGGAATCAAGCTGTAATTGGACAAAGTGTAAGTCCTTGACTCACTCTCAGCTTTGCCAATATCATATTACACAGTTCTACATGGCTAGGCCACTAGAACTGTTAGGTTGATTGGTAGGTATTAAAGGGAGGGGGTAGAATCAACAGCGTGTAAAATCAAGGATGAAAACTACTAGACTCTTATGGGTCAGTGTAATGTTTCCAAAGTTATATATCTTGTCCTAGAATGTGTCATGTCATCCTGAACTTGCTGGATGGTCACTAATTGATAAATATCTAAACTTGGGTCCAGAAGTTCTAAACCTATGAGATTATATGTACAAAGCAGCTTTCTAATAAGGAGCAAAAGCATTCCCTTGTCCCCTTTTGTAAGAATCAATCTCAATGGGCCTTGAATAGGAAAATATCACAAAGCTTACATAAAATACAGATTGGCACAACAGTTCCTATGGCCATTGTCTACTTTTCCTCTCTGAGAGCTCCTCTTTATTCTGTAATAAATCTTACATACCTTTTACCCTGTGCATTGAGTCTTGTCTGAATTCTTTTAACAGAGAACACGAGGGCTGGAAAGCTGAGGGGAGTCCAGAGCAAGATCCCCCTGACAGATTTAACATGTTTATAGCCTACCATTTAACTATTACTCATAAACTAGTGCTTTCTGCTGGCTGCTATTGCTGTTAATGCCACAGTAATATTCCTAATATTTGCTAAGAGACTTGGTGTTGCACCATCATCTTCCTTTTGTCTTGTGATTACACATAACTGGTTTTTTCTTATTATTTATTTATTTTTTGAGAGCAACAGACAGAGAGAGAAAGATGGAAACAGAGAGAGAGAGAGAGAGAGAGAGAGAGAGAGAGAGAGAGAATCGGTGCGCCAGGGCTTCCAGCCACTGTAAATGAACTACAGACATGTGTGCCCCCTTGTGAATCTGGCTAACATGGGCCCTGGGGAATCGAGCCTTGAACCGGGGTCCTTAGGCTTCACAGGCAAGTGCTTAACCGCTAAGCCATCTCTTAACTGTTTTTTTTTAAAATTCATTTCTTATTTTCAATCTTTCTCTGTCTGTTTGTCTGGAGAGACAATATACTATAGTGATTAGGAAGCTGGTCAAAGATTCTTGATGTCCTCAGCTGAAATCTGAATCTAGTCATGGATTTTATATAGGAGGCTAAGTAGGAAGACAGGGAATGAAATTGGCCACCTACAGTCAGTTGCTTCCTAGGCACTGTTCAGATAATATGAATGCTTATGACAGCTTTCCCTGGAACAAATGGGAATGATCCATGGCTGATAACATCTGTTTTTATGTTGACAGGATCCTCCTGTCACCTTATCTTGGGATCCCCCATGAAGCATATGAATGTCAACATGTTGACATCCTCTGAAACAAATAGCATGGTTGATGGTCTGTAACATCCTTAACAAATGCATTGTCAGTGGATTATAGCACCCTTCTGATATAGAGAGCAAGGGTTTTTCTAGCTCAGACAAGGCCAGAAAGCAACTGTGATAAGAAAAAGTCCACCCTGAGATTACATACTGAATTCCAGATCAGCCTGGCTAGAGTGATTCTATCTCAAAAATCTGAAAAAGATTCATATTTTATAAATTAAAGACCAGCCTAATGTCCAGGTCAAAAGAAATGAAACATGACACATTGAAGATGTGATAGGAAATGGAAGGAATAATTATCCTTTTAGTGAGAAATGTATTTATATATCCCACAGTGTCTTCCTCTACGGGGTTACCCCAAAGGCTTCCTACTAAGCTTGCCACTTCAATACCTGCTTGCTGAGTTGTAACTCAGAAAGTATAATTTCTTTTTCACTTTGCTCTTATTTCCAACTCCCTTCTCCAGATAAGGACCAAAATCCTAAACCTACTTGCCCTGACGCTCTGGTCAATCTCTCTCTCTGAAGGCCATTCTATCCACTCTGCAGTGACTCACACACTTCCACTGCTGAGCCCACCTACTTCCTTTACTGCTACTTGAGAGAATAATGTTCCTTTCCCTTTTTTCTCTCCCTCTCTTGCCAGCTGTACAATCTCCAGCTAGTTTGCCCTGTTATTTTCTCTTTCACTCCAATAAAGCCCTAGAGTTCCCGTCTGAGTCCTTTTTTAAATTATTTTTATCTATGAGACCAAGAAGCTGCAAAGGGACCTTGGGTCCCCAGTGATAGATTCATTGTATGACCTTGGCAAAATCACTAAATCTCTCTGTGCATTGATTTTCCATCTATAGAAGGGAATTGTAACAATCAAAGAAATAAATATAAAGGGCTTACATCAGTTCTGGGTTCATACATGCTAGAGTGTTGTTGGCAATTATGACTATTTTCATTTCCAATGTACTTATT
Organism: Dipus sagitta; assembly: GCA_036346955.1. Lineage (NCBI taxonomy): Eukaryota > Metazoa > Chordata > Mammalia > Rodentia > Dipodidae > Dipus > Dipus sagitta. Next base: position 116,012,835 of record CM070776.1, on the reverse strand, counting down.
TTTTGCTTTCACTACATTTTGTTTTAAGTCTCACAAAAACCTCTCTGTTGGCTCCTCAAATGCTTCATTTTCTTTTAAATGTTTAATATATAAACTTAAACTAAAATAATAGAACCTTGGCATTTGGAAGAACTTTGAAATTTATCAAGCCATCCCCTCATTTTGACATTAAAACATCTTGAATAGTTTAGTCAAAGTTCAGCTATGCTTCATAAAGCCAGTTAACTGTAATTCTTTTGTTTAAATTAATCTTTATTTATTTGCAAGCAGGCAGAAGAGACAGGAGAGAGAGAGAGAGAGAGAGAGAGAGAGAATGAATAGGGGTATGCCAGGGCCACTACCCACTGCAGAAGAACTCCAGATGTATACACCACCTTGTGCATCTGGCTTTACATGGGTACTGGGGAATCAAACTTGGGTCATTGGGGTTTGCAGACAACTGTAAAAATGTGGCTTTGAACTAACTGCTGAGCAATCTATACAGCAATTCTTTTTTTATTATTAGTTTTGTACTCAGCGAATACAGTCAAGTTGGTACCATTGTTAGCCTCCTCCCTGTCCTCCCCCCTCCACAGGGACCCTTCTTGTTAGGGTATATGGGTCATGCATCGTGGGGTCAGCTATCAGTTATGTGTAGGAGGAAATATCTCCATTTTATATAATAATATTAGAAATAACATTGTTGATGTAAACTGAAAGCTATTGTTCTGTTTCTTTCATTAATTGATTTTATCTCTGTTCTTTATATTTTTCCAGAGGCAGCATAATTGTTATTGAACTCTCAGTATCCCCAAGTCCTTCAAATCTTGTGCAGAGTACATGGTTTTCACCATTAAAATCTCTTCTCTTCCTATCTGCAAAAGTACAGTTCTGATTGTGCAATATTTTAAAAGTACTTCATAAAGTATATTGTCATTCAAAATCCTCAGCTTAGAAATGTAATCCTTTCCTCTCAATTCGCAATAGCTACCTTTCTGAAAAGGCTTTCCTTATCACCATATTTGCATCCTTGCTATAGACAAATCTGACTGCTTGTCTTGTGTGATCATCTTCTTTTTCATGCAGCTGAGGCTTCATCATTTCCCCTTCCTTTTTCAACCTTCTTCTTGCCTTGACACTCTATCTATTCAAGTGATCCTTCAAGTTTCAGCTTGAGAGGTATTTTCATCAGGCAACATGTGTCTCATACTAGGATATTCCAGGGCAGAAATGGCCATTCCTCTTCTGTAGTCTCATACAGCCTTATTTGTACATGCATTATTGTTGCATATAATATTTCACTGCAGCTTTCTATGTGCATACAATTATATTCCTTACTGTAAGTTGAGAAAGGAAACTGCTGGATTATGGTTGATTTTTTTTACTCTCCCACATATCTATTACATGATAAACATCAAAGATACTTGTGGAATTATTTTTTAACTCATTTAGCAAACATTTGTTGAGTTTCCACAGGCACAATGGAACTTAATATATGTTTATTAAATACAATATAAGTTCTAACTGAAATTTTCCTTTTGGGTGACTAATTTTGATATCATTGAAGGAAATCAAGAGGTCTATTTAACGGAGTTATTGACATAAGAGTTGTATTTGTTTTATCCAGGTTCAATTTGGAGTGCTAGTACATATGCAAAATAAAAGGTAGTTACTAAGCCAAGATCCAGTTATTCTCTTTTGCATAGTTTTTGAGAGAATACTTCTTGCTATGTGCTGTTGCAGATAGAAAAATGAGGCAGAGGAAGGGATGGAGCAAGATGGTAGCAGAGAAGACCCTCCAAAAATATTTCTCTCGCACACGTACATCAATTTGAACAGCTATTCATGAACCAAACTACCTTCATAAGAGCTACGCAAACAAAGCAGGACACACAGTACCTGGTTGTAGCATAATAAGGGCAGTTTGAATAAGGCAAGAGGGAAAGAACTGCTTTTGTCTTTCCACCCCCAAAATCCAAGCACTCTTCACGCACAGTGCTAGGCCTACCACAGTGAAGCAAATGAATAGAATCATCATCATCATCTCACTAAATGGCTAAAATCTGTAATAGATATTTCTCAAAGGTAGAAAAACATATTACCAACACACACATAGCAGAAACTGCTCAATATTACTAATAATAAGAGAAATGCAAATCCAAATCCCAATGAGATGTCACTAGATTTCAGATGTCAGAATTGACTTATTGAAAAGTTTTAAGGTGACCAGTACCAAAAAGAATATGGAGAAGGGAAACCCTGTCTACTGTTGATGGGAATGGAAATTAGTGCAGACATTATGAAAACAATATATTTTCCTCAAAAAACTAAACTTAAGAATTGCATATAATTCAGCCACAGCACTGTTGGGTATGTATTCACAAGAAATACAATTAGTAAGTTGAAGAGAATATATATTCTCATATTTGTTGCAGCACTATTCATAATAGCCAAGAAGAGAAAACAGCCTATGTGTTTACTACTAACTGATGAAAGAATAAAGAAAATGTAGTGCATATATAAAATGGAATCCTATTCAGTCTAACAGTAAAATAAAATCTTGCAATTTGTTGTAGCATGGATGGAATTAGAAGTCATTATGTTAAATAAAAACTCCCAGAAGAAACAAAAATACTGCATGATCTTATTCATAAATGCTATAAATAATTGGTTGCATAGAAATTAAAACTAGAATATTGGTTACAAGAGATACAAGAGAGTAGTGGGGAGGGAGATGTTGGAACTAATTGGTCATCAAGTATTTGATCATAGTGAGATAGAAGCCAAAACTGTGGTGTGCTTTTTGCACAGTATGATAATAATAGATACCGATATACTAAGTATTAAAAAAACTAGAACAAAAGAATTTGTGATATTTTCACCATTAAGAAATATGAATGTTTGAGGAGACAGGTATTTCCCTTTATCTGAACTTTACATATGTATACATACATTGAGTCATCACATGGAACCTTGTACACACATACAGTTTTAATGTATCAGTTACAAAAGGCAGGTAAATGGTCACTTGTTTGAGACTAGCAGTAAATCAAGGTAACATGACACAAATCAGTAGCTAGAGGATAATGGAAACAACGTAAGAGTCAGCTACTGGTTGAATGAAGAAAATGTTATGTGCATTATGTGGAAACATGGACACATAATGGTATATAAATCTTTGAAAAAAACGAATGTTTTTTTGAATTTCTTGAATGTGACCTGGAAGATATTATGCTAAGTGAGCAAACCATGACAGAAATAAAACTACTGTATGATCTCACTTATATGCCGAATCTAATACACACCTATGTACACATACAGTGATAGAGAAAAACAGTAGGTATTGCTAAGAGTAAGAGTAGGTACATGGAATGGAGCAAAATAGGTTGAAAGTTGCAGATACGATGATGATAGGATGAACAAATCTAGAGATCAAATGTACATCACAAGTACTATTGCTAGTAAATTTGTATTGTATGAATGACTTTGTTACATAGGTCAATTTTACTTGCTTTTGTCATAGAAAAGTCACTATGTGAAATGACAGATACATTATTATGCTTCACCACAGTGACTATTTTACTATATTTGTATACCATCAGGTTGTATACCTCAAATATGTCAAATGAGATTGTTTATAAAAAAGCACCAAACAAATAAACTAGTGGTTGAGAGGATAAATAAACTTGTCTCATGTGCTTGTAAAACTTTTTTTAAATACTCTGACACTGAAAAGTAAACATCTTGGCTGGAAAGATAGCTCAGTGGTTAAAGGCATGTTAAAGGCAAAGCCTGATTTCCAGGGGCTCAGTTCTCCAGTATGCATGTAAAGCCAGATCCACAAAGTGGCACATGTGTTTGGAGTTGCTTACTGTGTCTAGAGGCCTGGCACACCCATGCTCTTTCTCTGTTTGTCTCTCTTTTTCTCTCTAAATAAAACAATGAACTGAGCGTGGTAGCACATGCCTTTAATCCCAGTACTCTGGAGGCAGAGATAGGAGAATTTCTGAGTTTGAGGCCAGTCTGAGACTAATAGTGAATTCCAGGTCAGCCTGGGCTAGAGGGAGACTGTACCTCAAAAATAATTTAAAATGAAAAAGAAAATATTTTTTAAAACACATAAATTTCCTTCTTCACTCATATCTTATTTCCATGAAGACTCGCATATTATCATTCATTTGAAAAAAAACACAACATGGAGCTACTAAATTGCTCAATTTATCACAAGTTACAAATCTCAGCCACTTGAAAATCACTAATAAGCACACCAGGCACATATACTTATTGGGTTGAAGTGTGTTTGTATTGTTTGCCTCGCTGTTGCAACAAAATACCTCAGATAATCAACTTGAGAAAGGAATGTTTAGTTAGGGTCATAGCTATAGGGCACAGTCCATCATATCATGGAATTCATGGAAACATGAACTTGAGGAGGCTGGTCACATTGCATCCTCAGTTAGAGAGCAGAGAGGGATGCCATGTTTAGTTAACTTTCTCCTTTATATACAGTCCAGAATCCCAGCCAGTGGAATGGTGCAGCCCAGATTTAGGGTAGATCTTACTAACTAAGGAATGAATCTAGAGACTCCCTTGCAGACATGCCCAGATGCTTGTTTCCAAGGTATTTCTAAATGCCATCAAATTGACAAGATTACCCATCATAGTGCTGCACTCCTTTGAGGTTTAGTTTTCAATTTTTAAGAATAAAAATAAGATTAATGAAAATTTAAAGGACAGAGCAATTTCTTCCTACTGTATTTTCAGTCATATCCTTGGGAAGTTCTTTCCCAGATTTTTTTTTTTTTTGTGGGGAGGGGTTGTTTTGTTTACTTGCAGTGCTGGAATTGGAACCTAGGGCTTTGAGTTACAGCTCCCTCTAAGCCATCACCCAATACACAAAATATTTAAGTCACAAAAAATAAACATGAGTACATGAGAATTATGTTGAGACAGTTCATCTCAAGTGCTCAACATTCATAAACAAGATGTCATGTCGTGGAATGCAAAGCAATTTGACTGTGATAATCAGTTCATAGTCGATATGCATGTAACCATCACACTGTATAGCTTAAATGTCTATAATATTCCTTGTGAATTGCACCTTCATAAAGCTAGAACAAAGGAGAAATTAAAAGAAACAGTTTGAAATGTAAATTATTGACTAATAAATTCTACTTACATGATATTCTTTTATGAAATAGAAAATATGGGCTTCCTTAAAATTATAAAACACATTCATGAATAAGTATTCAAATATGTTGGCCAGTTGTATTAGAAATAAAAATATTCCTTTAATCTTTTTCATTTTTGCATCTAAGTCCAGGCCAAGGTTTATTTGGTTGGCACTCACAAAAAGTAATGAAAATCAAAATTCTTATTTAGGTTTTAATATATTCAATCACACTTCAGATTTTTCCTTAACAAGCTTAAATATTAAAACAGCTTTTAAAAATGAGCATATAAAATAAACAAATCATCTTTATCATGAAGGCACTCTGATTTTACTTCCTCTGCATGTTTAAATGATGACCCTTTTAAAATTATCCATACCCTGTAACTGTCAAAATCTTAACTTTCTACTTTTTAATAAAAATGATTTCCATAAAGATTAGAAATTAATCTTACCTGACTCTCAAACTTAATATAGTTTAGTGCTGGAAGCTATAAAAAATTCACCTATCTAGGTTTAATAAAGAAAGTTTTTTCAATTTAAATATACATTGCATTTAATAAGCTTGCATGATAATTTCAACAATGTTCATGGGCTCTTTAAATTGCCTTCCTGCTGTGTCCAGGATACAATCCAATTTCATTTTTGAGCAACTGAGTTAAGAAATGGTTGCAAAATTACAAAGTAATTTCTGTGTGGCATAAAGTGAAATGATTAAAAGCCAGTCAATCAGCTTTCTCTGATGTCTGACTTAAAAGAACAAAATAGTTTGTTTATGTTGATCTAAACATAAAATATGTGAGTACTTCAAGACATTTTAATTTTGACTGAAATATATTTACATGTATGTTTACATATAAATGCCTGCTATTGTGAGGATCAGCATTCTATCCTTCCCTTACTTTGTTTTATTTATTTATTTTTAACTACATTATTATTTATTTATTTATTTGGGAGAGACAGAGTCAGACAGAGGGAGAGAAGAGAGAGTGAGAAAGAAACAATGGGCGTGCCAGGACATCCAGCCACTGCAACTGAACCTCAGACACATACACCATCTTGTGCATCTGGCTAACGTGGGCCCAGGGGAATAGCCTTAACTGCTAAGTCATCTCACCATCCCTCCTTTCAGTTTTATAGCTATTCATATATCTCATAAATATTTGGTAATTTTGTGTCTCTAGTTAACCATCATGTGAAGTCATAGAAATAAAACAACAAAGAGAGTTAGCTGCCCATGTGTTCCTGGAGCATGAAAGTTATAGCATATACATTTAGAAATATGCAAGCACAGTGACAAGTGCTATGATGGAGAAATGTAGACTGCAATGGGAGACTATAAAATGATGACACAATTTAATCTAGGGATATTAAGTCTTTGACTTGTTTTAGAAGTATAAGAGAGAAAGTTAAAATTGTATTTGATGGGACTCGAGAATCTGGCAAAGGTCTGAGTATTTATTTGTAGAAGTTGATAAAAATTTTTGAATTGATTGTATTAGCAAAAGAAAAAAATCAAAAAGCATTAAAGAGTAATAGAAATCTGATCTGAATTAAAAGTTCTTTAGATACAGTATAGAGAATGAAGTAGATGGAGATAGAGTTTCAAGGATATCAGTGAGGAGACTGCTCTTTATACTTCAGGTGAGAGACAATGCTCATTATGGCTAGAGTAGAGATGATGGAGACAGAGAAAAATGAATACATTCACAGTAATTTAGGGGTTATGCATTTTGAGATGCCATAAATGATGAATAAGTTTACAAGTGTAACCAAGTAAGAGGTTAAACAATTTTTATGAAAATTGAGACTATTGAATGAAAAGCAAACTAGCTGAAAGTTCATGAGTTCACCTTAGGTATGTTAAACTGAGGTGACTGGGAAATGTAAGTAGAACTTTAAGTATGACGATGGTTTATGGAGCTAAAATTAAGAACAAAGGTCAGAAGTAGAGATCATATTTGCGAGTCTTCTGTAATAATTGTAATTTAAACCAAGAGAAGATTGTCAAGTAAGTTGATAAATAAATGGGTCCTGAGATTGAGTAACTTTAATGATTAAAGTTTAAACCAAGAAGGAAGACAGGACAAAGGAGGGTGAGATTCATCACAGATATGAGGAAAATCAAGAGAAGGTATTATCTGAGAAGCCAATGGAAAAAAGTATTTGACTCTCTCAAATGTTACTAAAATGAAGTAGAATTGAGAATAGAAAGTAATTTCAGGGCTGGAGGGATGGCTTAGCGGTTAAGGCGTTTGCTTGCAAAGCCAAAGAACCCAGGTTCAATTCCCCAGGACCCACGTTAGCCAGATGCACAAGGGGGCACAAGCATCTGGAGTTTGTTTGCAGTGGCTGGGGTCCCTGGTGTGCTCATTCTCTCTCTCTCTCTCCCTCTTTCTCTGTCAAATAAATAAATTAAGCAATTTCATATTTAATAAAATGATGGTCACTGCTTGATGCAATGACTTTTGTTTCATGTGAGTACATACAAAGAATACAAGATCCAGGTTTCACAATGTCAGAGAAGAAGGTTACCAATATGGAAACAGTAGAAAATAAAACTGAAACCTGTGGTGTTGAACTGGAGTTGGAAGTAACAATGATGTTCATGGTTTCTATAAATAGAAAGGTGAATGTAAATATAGGTGTGTAAATATGTGCATATTCCCAATATGAAGTTCACTATGATGACCTAGCGCAACTCACATCTAGCAAACAAACCAGCAAACCAAACGCCTGTGCTTCAAACCTGGCTACTAAATCCCATTTCGCCACAAGGCTTCTAGAAGATTTAAATGCCAAATTTCAGGGTCAGCAAGAGAAAGTAGAAAGTCAGATTGGAATATCTGCTTAGAGAATAATGAGTATATGTACAAAAGAGGCAAAAGACACCCTGAAGGGATGATCAGTTGCCCCAAACAAACACTTTGAACATGAAAATAAACAGAAAATATAACCTATTCAATATGAGAAACCATAAATTTGAATTGATGCAAAAAAGTGAATGAATAAATTGAAATGGAAATATTGATGAGTTATAGAATTTACAAAGCTTTAATGTCTATCTGCACAAAACACATATTAATTATAAGTAGAGAGGAGGCATATACAGTGGAGAAGTCTATGGGGTACTATCTAAAATAAAAGATCAAAGTTAATGTAATTAGTTGTGGAACAATTAAACAATGGGCAGGAAACAAGGACAAGGATAAAGGTTTAATTCTGTGCTATTCTTGCCAAAGATAGATAATGTGGCTATAATAATGAGGAAACATCAGAAAATCTCAAATTGAGGGGCATTCTGTAAAAGAAATGGTGTATATTGTTTAGGAAAATTCTGCAATGTTTGGGGCAATATTCAAACCTCAAGGAGACCGGGTGGGCTTGACAATTAAAAAGCCATGCTTGAATTTGAAGCAGATACTTTTGTTACAAAGAAAGATATGACAATCTCTCTAGCTCCAAAGGATCCACTTTAATCATGTATGCTGGATGCTTTTAGGGGTACTTTGGATACACTATAGTTGTTGGTAGGAGCTTATGTACTAAGTAAGTCTCATCAGCTAATGAATAAAGATACTTTGGTGTTCAAGTTCAACCTAAATTCAGAGAGTTCATATAATAAAATTACAACTTACAGTACTTGACAATAAAAGGGTAGCTTTTTCAAGACAAAATTTGTCATTTATTTTGAGTGACTAGAGTTGAGTTAAAGAAAAGTAACATCTACAATACCAAGACAGACTGAACTTGGGATATTATTCTAAGAGAAATGGAAAAAAATCATAATATTTCAGTCATTTTCTTTATAATATATAAAAGGTCATTATACCTTATGAACCCTAGTTCATAATTATATTTCTTATGACAGTAACATTTTAACCCTTAATTAAAGTATATGCTTTTCGTACTTTTGTAATTCCATTGAAAATTTATTTTCTGTAAATTAGTCTGTATAATATGAGAAAAGACAGTAATTTAGAGCCACCTCAAAATTTGTCAGAAAAAATATAAAAAATGAAGGTGCTCTGCTCTACTTTGACATTTAGATTGTTTAACTGTCATAGGAAGACTTTCTACCATTCCCTTGCTATTGTCTCTTTAGGATAGTTTTATTTTAGAAAGTAATAACATAGAAGAGTACCAAAGTGTTGTAGGTTCAATCCATATTTTAATATCTGTCTTTGAGATGTCTGAATGTGGGTAGAGGCCAAGAAATTAGAACGTGGCTTGTTATAATAGCAATAAGAAGCTATAAAGAAGGGTATCCAGGGCTGGAGAGATGGCTTAGCAGTTAATGTACTTGCGTGCAAAGCCTAAGGAATGTTTGGCTCTTCAGGTGCTATGCAAGCCAGACATACAAAGTGACCCACGTGTACAAGGTTGCACATGTGCACAAGGTGGCACATGCATCTGGAGTTTCAATGCAGTGGCTGAGGCCCTGGTGAGCCAATTCTCTCTCCCTTATTCTTGCTCTCTCAGATATAAAAGTAAAGTCCAGTCTGTTGTGCTTGTCTCAAAAAAAAATGGGATAGTGAGGTAATAACATACAGGGGAGGGGAGGGGAGGGGAGGGGTAGGGTGTATGTGGAGATGACTGGGAGCAGGGAGATGGAAGAGAGGAGAATATGATGAGGAGGGTTAGCAAAATTAAAATTTCATGGAAATATCCTAAAATAATCTGCTATATTGTAAGCTAACAAACAAAGACTCCCTTAAACAGAAGCACATTTTACTTCCCAACTTTCATTTCTTTAGGGAATAGACAGCAATTTACACTTCTTAAACCAAAATGCTCAGATAGACTAGTATCAAGTTGTTGAGGGGCAGAAATTTATTTTGTTAGGCATGTAAACCTGGATATATTGTTTTTTTTTTTCTTGGCGTCTTTGTCTTCATTTTTAAAATGAGGATTCTATCACTCCCCCTAACTTATAGAAGTCTTGAAAATGTCATGTAAATATGTGAAAACACTTTGAAAGCTTAAGTGAAAAGCAGAACAATCTTTAGATAGCTTTCAGGATGAGTATTATCGCATTTGAATCCTGAGTCTGCCACCTGTGCTTGTGTGAACTTGGAGAAATAATTTAACCTTAACTTCTCAATCTGTCCAACAGTTAGCTTGTTTCCTAAATTGTCAAATGAGACACCCACCTATTAGGGTTCTTTTAAATAGATGACATCCCTGAAAGTATTTATTATCCAGACTAGTATGATAGTCCCCTCCTCAGTTATTCCCTCTTATGACCTTTTCTATTTCTAAAGGATATCTTTTAGGTCTAGAGAAAACATGGCATTCAATTTATGGCCAATGATAAGTTTCTTATACATGGGACTCTTCAAAGAAAAAAAAAAAACCGCTCTGACGACAAAGTCCCAAGAACTGCTGTGAAGTCAGTGTCAGGCTCCAAATTTTCTTAGAGAAATCAATTTGCGTCCAATTGCAAAAGAGGCAGTATTTTAGAAAGTTGGCTTTTAATATCTAGAATACAAGTTTTCAAAGTGTTCTTTAAAGTTCAATACCACTTTCACCATACTAGATATGCTTTTCTTTCAGTAATCATAAAAGAAGCAAATTTTATTATCATTATCATTGATGAGGTAGCTTTGTGTGTGTAAGAAGAGTTTTATTCTTTTCTAGGTCCAGTACCAGGTTTTACCTTAAAAATCACACACACACACACACACACACACGCACACACATATATATATATACATATATACATACATACATATACATATTCCTATATATTCCTTTGGCTCTTTTGGTGTATTCCCTCCAATAGCTACCAGTGTGATCTATAGATATATAGTGATCTACAGGACTCTTCTTATATATTAAAGCTAGGAAAAGAGCATTTTAGGTAACCTTTGGAGCACACTAACCTTTGGAGCACACTGCCTATTCTAATCACCAGTGGCTCCCCCCTCCAATATTGAAAGCATAGTGGCTTAACATTTATAAATATTCTTCTGATTTTGCCTTGCCAATTTCATTTTCAGTAATGTTTGCTTTTCAGCACTGTCTATATTTTCAACCTCTGAGGACTGATGCTTCTTGTCCAATAACTGAACAATGATTTTAAACTTGATTTTTTTTCATAAGGAAACAATATTAATCCTTGGGGCACTTACTGTAATATAATACATTTGCTAATATGGAACATGATCTACTGCTCCACTAGAATGCCAATGTTATGCATCATTAATAAATGCACAGTTTCCATTAAGTGTGAGGCTTTTAATCAGCACACATATTTTTGTCATCATATGTCAAATGGAGCTAACTTTCTCTCATCTTTGTGTCTGATGACTGCAGAAGTTAGTCTCTTACTATAGATGAGTACATAAAAGCGTGAACTTTGCCAACTACTCCAAATTATTTTCAGTATCTAAATGAAACAATTTCCTTCAAGCCTTCTAAATACGATGTTTTTCTTAAAATAACAACTATGCAACCTTTAGAAGATCATATGCTCTCCACCGAATCATAGTGTGTTTGGATTATATAGGGCTCAGCAAAGTAGGGCCCACTGACTATCTGTTGGAGATCTGGCTAAAAATGGGGATTAAAGTTGGGTATGGAGGCTCATGCCTTTAATCCCAGCACTTAGGAGGCAGAGGTAGGTGGAACACTGTGAGTTCAAGGCTACCCTGTGACTACATAGTGAATTCCAGGTCATCCTGTGCTATAGTGAGACCCTACCTCAAAAAATACAATAAAAATGGAGACTATTGGGTCCCATTCTATATCTACTAAATTAATAAAATTCAGGAATGGGGTGACGATAACTGTAACAATAGTCTAGGCTACTTTCATTTTCTGATCTTTTGAAATCACAGGGAGAGTAAACACTCTTCCATTTCTCATTTCTTTGCATCTTGAAGAACATCAGCATTCTCTTAATCTAAATCCTTTCTCACAACTGTAGACTATCCTATTGACTGAAGATCAGTAGGTGTTCCATTTAAAGCACAGAAGTTGGAAGAATTAGTTTTCATTTTTGACACTTATCACTCACCCAATAATGGGCTATTACTAATAGTAATGAGCTTTACTTTTAACACCTGTGACATAGTGAGAAGTAGGAAAGAAAGGGAAAGAAGCAGCAGAGTTATAAGTGGTCTACAACTTTGTCTGGATTCAGTATTCCTGGATTTTTATCAATGCTCTGTCTGCTACAATGAGGGTAGCAGATGAAAAAGACTAGATGACAGACTGAAGGAGTCACTAGGTTTGTAGGATTAGCATGAGCATGGGTTTGAGAATCAGACATATTAGTCTATAGATATTCTGTTTGTATTATGTCATCTTGAACAAATTAAATCATTTGAGCTATAATCTGTTTATTTATTAACATGGGGGATAATATATACCTCATATAGTGATTGTATATAGTATGTATATCAAAATCCAGCTAATGAATACTATATAAGATAAAGAATAAAAGTATGAACAAAAGCAAAAGGAGAGCTGGAGAGATGGCTTAGTGGTTAAAGTGCTTGCCTGCAAAGCCAAAGGACCCAGGTTCAATTCCCCAGTACCTCACTTAAAGCAAGACACACCAAGTGGCACATGCATCTGGGCTCTGTTTGCAGTGGCTAGAGGCCCTGGCATGCCCATTCTCTCTCTTGACCTGCCCCTCTTTCTCAAATTAAAAAAAAAATAAAATAGGGCTGGAGAGATGGCTTAGCAAATAAGGCACTTGCCTGGAAAGCCAAGGGACCCAGGTTCAATTCCCCAGAACCCACGTAAACCAGATGCATAAGGTGGCACATGCATCTGGAGTTGGTTTGCAGTGGCTGTAGGCCCTAGCATGCCCATTCTCTCTCTTGATCTGCCCCTCTTTCTCAAATTAAAAAAAATAAAATAGGGCTGGAGAGATGGCTTAGCAATTAAGGCACTTGCCTATAAAGCCAAAGGACCCAGGTTCAATTCCCCAGAACCCACATAAACCAGATGCATAAGGTGGCACATGCATCTGGAGTTCATTTGCAGTGGCTGCAGGCCCTAGCATGCCCATTCTCTCTCTTGACCTGCCCCTCCTTCTCAAATAAAAAAAATAAATAAAACAGGGCTGGAGAGATGGCTTAGCAATTAAGGCACTTGCCTATAAAGCCAAAGGACCCAGGTTCAATTCCCCAGAACCCACGTAAACCAGATGCATAAGGTGGCACATGCATCTGGAGTTCGTTTGCAGTGGCTGGAGGCCCTGGAGTGCCCATTCTCTCTCTCTTTCTCTTTCTCTCTCTCTTTCTTTCTGCCCCTTTTTCTCCCTTTCAAATAAATAAATAAAAATAATTTAAAAATAAAATAAAACATATAAAAAAGGTAAAAGGAGGATTTATAGGATGGTGTTGGAGGAAACAACAGGGAATAATACAAAATACTGGGACTGGGCATTTAGTATGCCAGTAGGTCTATCTGAAAATTAATTTGGGGATGCAGCTTTGATGTACCAGATACTGTTCTGGCAGTGGAGATACAGTGGTGGTCTACTTTAGAGGAACTTATATTCTTTCTGTGTAAGTATAGAGGCATGGGCATGGCAGACCAAGAAATAAATACAGACTATTTTAGGTTGGATACTAATTGTGAAGAAAATTAGAGAAAGCAAAACACGGAGAGATTGAGAGTTGCTATTTTACATTGGTGGTTAGAGCAAACCTCTCTAATAATAATCAGTTGAGCAGAGACTCAAAGTGAGTGTGAGGGGCTTACAGCTGCTTGAGCAGAGAAGCAAAGGGAATAGTAGAAAGTTTCTGAACTTGGACTTACTAGGGGGTTACAGGAGCAAAGTGCAAGCACAGAAAAGAAAGTAGTAGGAATAGCAGACAGTGTGAGGAAGGATATGAGTGTAGGAAAGAGCAGATTAAATACGGCCTTGTAAACCATGATAAGGATGTCAGCTTTAACACAGAGTAAAATGGGAAGACCATGGAAAATTCTAAGCACAGGAATGAAATGATCTGATTTACTTTTGTTGCAGCATTGAAATTGACTCAAGGGGGACATGATGGAAGCAGCAGACTAGTTCTGAGGCTATTACAACAACCCAAGCAAAAAGAGGTGGTGGCCCACGGCTGAGAGGACAGCAGTAGAAGTCCTGTGATTTGCTCAGATTCTGGATATATCTTGAGGATTCAATCAGTGTGATTTGCTTACTGACTAGATGTGGATGTGAGAAATAATGATGACCCCATAATTTTTGGCCTCAGCAACTAGAAGAATGATGTTGCATTTTCTGAGATGGGGAAGATTGTGGCAGTAGCAGATACAAGGCGGGAAATAAACATGTGTGTATGTATGAATTAGCTGATACAGTAAGAAATCTTGGTCAACTAGCATTTATGGAGAACCTTCTGTGGGAGGAACCCTGTAACAGGAGCTCTGAAATTGTGCAGCAAAGTGCTTTTGCGGTATTATAAGGGAGTCAGGGAACACTGTCTCTACTTTTAGTGAAGTGCATGTACAGTTATTTCAGGAATAAGCAGCACTCTTCCTTATGCATGGGAAGTCCAAATTCAGAGTTAATATACAACAATTTCAGCTTTCCAAACCCGCATTCATCATCTCCGAACTTGGGCTTTAACCAAATCAAATGAAACTAGTACAAGTTGAGGGGCTGAAACTTTGCTATTTGCTTACTCACAGTGATGCCTTACCATCGCTCCAGTAACTGCCTTAATTGCTTTCTGGAAATAATCCTACCCCATCTGGTGGGATGTTTCTGAAGCATTAAGTGCTCCAGGAAAAAGGGCTTCTGTGCTTTACGGTAAGCACACTGCCATCGGGAGCCTCGCTGGCTTTTTTGTACTTGTTTGTGCTGCTTCCCAAAGAGCTGAATAGAATGCTAGTGAGTCATTTAAATCTAAAGAAGACTTTTGCACACTGATGATGCTATCTGACGTCTTCATTTGTGCAAACATTGATCTGCATTGAGCAGAAAAGAAATCTCCACTCAGACAGCAAGGACTGAGCTCAGATTAATATTCAGTGGAAAGGACCAAATCATCAGGAAGGATAAACTTTTTTTTCTTTTCGTTTAGGGATGCTTTATCAGATTTTCTTTCCAGATTTATTTCTGCTCCAACAAAGAATATTCTTTTTGAGCTAAATCCAATTTGTATATAAAAAATACACACCCATATTGATTTCACTCTGGTTTAAAATGGTATTTTTGCAGTGCAAAAATTTAATCAATACAATCTTATGAGTTGGACTGGTAATGGTAAACATACTAACAGATATTTCATTTCATGGGGCCAAAGCTCTGGAAATTGATACTACTGAAAAGGATTACTCATTCACCATTGGGTATAACTTTGTTTACCCAACCATGATATAGGTGTAAAGCAGAAATACAATTATGCTGTGGCCAACACACAAGAGGTTGTTGAACAGTAGGACTTGCTTTCCCTATTCCCCTTAAGGCCCATAGATTGTACAAGTTGGCAGATCAGAAAAGGATATTGTGGGAAATCGTTTACAACAAATGAAAAAAAATCAATCTGATAGGCTGGGAAATTAGACTGACAGTTTTTGGAAAAAATAAAGGTCTTTAAGATCAACTCTTTAAAAATGAAGCTGTTGGAGGAGGCAGATTTGCAGATCCTTGAATCAGGGCTGCTCTCTTCTCTCACACATATATCTAAAGCATTTGGTTTTGAGTAAGACATGCTACAAATAAAATTCTAACAGTTATTGCCAGAGGTTCAAATTTCAGCCAACAAGCCTTTTAACATGCTTAATCAAAACTGTGGTAATAGCAAAGGAGCTGTGTTTCATCATTTCTAGTGGATTTAGAGTGGGGAATGAAATTAATCTAAAGATATAACCTGGACCTGCCTCTACCTCATGCTTATGAAACCCTTGGTTGCCCTTACTGGAGGGAAGTGTAGTGGAAACTTAATGTTTAGGGGCACACAAAGACTTGAAACTCAGAGAAATAACTGAGTACAGAAAAAAGTAACAGTGTTCCTAAGGATTATGACCTCTGAATATAAGATTGATGCCTAGAGTCAAGGAAGCATGAAGGTAAGGGTAATGTATAGCCATTACTATAAATATACAGTAACCATAGGAAGTAGATACTAATAATTCCGGTATAAATCTTACTCTGATATCAGCCAAGGATAGTCTAGGTTATAAAAATAATGCCATAAAGAGCTAGGTTGAGAACACTGTATATGATCAGAAGATAATCAATACTTAATATTATTGTTTTATAGGAGGGCCTTTCTCATAATAACACACTACCTTCTAATTAACTAGCTCAACTTTACACAGGAACAAAATCCCTCCAGTAGACAGATGGTACAGTTAACTATTTTTGCTTAGATAATTAAGAATCAGAGGTCCAGAATAATTTGTCCTATAATACACTGGCTATATTAGTTTAAATTCATTTATAAATATAATGATATGTAAGCTGAAAATACCATCAAAGTCTTCTTTTGATTATTGAATAGTAATGGAAGGTAATCAGAAATGAATAGGCAAAATGGCTGTCTTCTATGAAACACAAACACTACAGTTCAGAGAGTACATAACCCCTCCATACTTTTGAACATAAAAAGTCAATGTAAGGAGAAACACGTGGTTTGGATGTCCAAATTTCACTGCTTTGGAATTTGTCTTTGTAGAAAACAAGTGTCATAATACAGAAAAGTTGTGAATTCTACCTTAGTTTCCTGGTCTTTGACAAGATTTGTAAAGTTTACCTTCATCTAAGCTCTTTGATTGAAACAAGTGTTGTGGGGTGTGGAAGTAGCTCAATCAGAAAAATGCATGTATTGCACATGTGAGAGTCTGAGTTTGAGTTCCAGAACCCATGTAAAATAAAATGCCATGCTGAGTGGTACCAGCTTGTAATTCTAGTGCTGTAGAGGTAGACAGGAAGGTTCTTGGGTTGTGCTGGCCAGCCAGTTTAGCCCAATTTGGTGAGCTCCAGGCCAGTGAGAGATTCTGTTTCCCAAAAGTGTAGATAGTGTTCTTTTTTTTGGGGGGGGGCGTTCAAGGTAGGCTCTCACTCTAGCTCAGGCTGACCTGGAATTCACTATGCAGTCTCAGGGTAGCCTCGAAGTCAGGGCAGTCTTCCTACCTCTGCCTCCAGAGTGCTGGGATTAAAGGCATGCGCCACCACACCCGGGTGGATGGTGTTCTTTAGAATGACACTTGAGGTTGTCCTCCAGCCTCCACACACATGCACATACACATGTTCCCCACATTCAAACATGTATATATACACATGCACACCACAAATATGTACACACAAAATGTTGGACATTTTCTAATCAAATTTCAAGAAACAAATATGTCTTAGTGCATTTTCACTTAGTCAAAGGAATCAACCAAATTTAGGTAAAAGAATGGCATGAATAAGGGATGATGCCTCCCTTGCACAAGATTTTTTTTTCTGCCAGGGAAGCACTGAGGTAGTTGTAACAGAAGAAAGAGAAATTTGGTTTTAGCTTTTAGTCCTCTCCTTTTTAAAAATTTGGATATGGGTTTGAAAGAGCACTTAGATGACTCAGTTTAAGTTAGATTGGGTAAAAAATGATCCCCCAAGGCAATGGTTTCATGCAACAGATATTCATTTCTCATTCAGATACATGTAAGCTATGGTTCAAAAGGAGATGCTCAGATTAAAATGTAGGATACTGCCTTCTCAACATGAGATTTAAGGAATTACATCTGTTCATATTTCATAGGCAAAATAAATCCTATGGCCCAGCCTAATTGCAAAGGGGCAGTGTGTCCAAAGGACAGAAACAACTAGAGTATTGATAATGACTAATATATATATATATATATATCCCTTGCTTAAATGAAGTCATAATCACAACTCTTATAGAAAGGAGATTAGATAATACTGGCAAGACCCATGACTGAACTTGTCCTTTGCTTCTTTGGAAGCTCCTAAGGCACCTCCAAAAAAACCTCAGGATTTAGTGAGAACAATTCAGCATCACTTCTCCATATACATAAAAAGTAGGCATACAGAATAAGAATTTTTATTATATTAGTTAAGAAGATGAATAATCTTTTTCAGGGTCATGGGATAAAATAAAAGTTACAATGGGAATACATCATGAAATGATGCAGTCTTTGTCTCTTGTTCTACTAGCCGAATTTGGTTCTCCCACTGTGATAGAGAAAATCCTCAAGAATATTGTGACTTTTCATGTCACAATGTATTAGGTGCACATAATGTTACCCATAATGAATACTATGTCTCATGTGCACAGCATGGCTTAGAAACTAATTTCTAAAGGAGGTACGCATTTTTAGATTCATTTTGAACACCACGGCTGCCTCTTTACCACTCAGGAACTTGACTTGCATGAAAGAGTAAATGTTTTAATATAATATGCCTGTAAGTTTTCAACCCTACTGAATTTTAAAATATGATAGGTTCAGAAAACAAAAATATAGTTATTGGACTATGGCTGGAAGGAAAATGATGCTTTTGAATATGACAAAGGTCATTCGGTGTCACTGGCTTTTATGAAGAACATTTTCAATTGACAGAAAAATGAAATTGTGTATTTTGTTCTGCGATTCTTATTAAGTCATAGAATAAAAATGATAGAAGAGTTATATCAAGGTCTATGTGTGTGTCCACACACATGCATGCTTGTGGTTGTGGTGGGGACAATCTACTTATCTGAAGAGAGATATTTCCCTTTCAGACAAATTGAGGCAGTAAACAACCACCTTTACCTATAGAAGGAAACTGTGATAGCCCTCATGTATGGTGAGTAGCATGGAAGGGTTGCAAGCTATTGGTGAGAAAGTATTATGTAGTGAACATTTGTGACAATTGTTTGTTTTTCTAATTAAAACCAGTATTCCTTGGTTCCCAACAGTGTCACTCATTCCAATAGCGATTGTAAAAATTATGCTAACATTTCTAACAAAAAATACCAAAAGAGAAAAGATTTGTTATTTGGGGCTATGTATTTGGCTTGAAATGACAACTAGTCATGTAAGTACATGCAAAACAATGATATTCCATTTGTTCAAGTTTTGAACTGCCTCTCTTTACTATTCTTCTTTCTATATATCTATCCACTCATTCATCTGTCTATCCTTATATTTCTATGTACTTAGCTATCACTGTCTACTTCTCAAAGCAGATTCCAATATTAATTTCATGTTTCCATATGAATGATAAGGCTTTTTAAAGTATAATATACATGTAGTTCATTATTCTATTTTTTATTTTATTTTATTTATTTGAGAGAAACAGATAGAGACAGAATGGGCATGCCAAGACCTTCAACCACTACAAATGAACTCCAGATATATGGGCCACCTTGTGCATCTGTCTTGTGTGGGTCCTGGGAAATTGAACCTGGGTCGCTTTGGCTTTTCAAGGCAAGTACCTTAAATGCTACACTACCTCTCCAGCCCCAACCATTATCCTCTCTTGATGGAGAGCCCTGCAATCTATTTTATTCCCACAATTATAAACAAAACAAAACCTATATTCCATCCTATTGAGTGAATCTTACCCATATTTGCCTCTTACACTCTAGGCCAAGCTCAAAGTTCCCTTGTGATGTTCAGTGAGAGGTACAGTTTGAAATCTGGTAGCTATAGAAAGATGCCTGCTGAGATGATCAAGAGATTTTCATATGGAGCTCTACTCTTTACAAAGTACATTCTGATCCATGGTCATAATGACTGCAGTCATGTATGTCATCTTCAACTTTCCCTGCTTCCTTGGCTGACGAATTATTAGGAAAAAAAAAAACAAAAAACAGAAACAGCCAGGTTAGGAAATGAAGTTGAGAAAAATCAGAGAAGGTACACCGAATGATTTCAGGGTCTTGCTTTAGCTTAGGCTGACCTGGAATTCACTCTGTAGTCTCAGGGTGACCTTGAACTAACAGCTATCCTTCGACCTCTACATCCTGAGTGCTGGGATTAAAAGTGTGTGCCATCATACCCAGCTATGCTTTGTTTTAATGTATATTTAAATTAATTTTATTCTGAAAATGAGACAAAAGAAGTGCATTTCCAGGTTCTCTTACATCAACAGACCCTTGAAACATGTCCTTGAAATTTCAGACAGAATCAATGCATGGGATTAAGAATCACTGGGAGAGGCTGGAGAGAGAGCTTAGTTTTTAAGGCACTTGTCAGCAAAACCAGAGGACCCAAGTTCTGTTCCCCAGGACCCATGTAAGCCAGATTCACAAGGTGGTGCATGTGTCTGGAGTTTGTTTGCAGTGTCCCTGGCACACCCATCTTATCTGCCTCTTATTCTCTCTCTCAAATAAATAAACTAATTAATAAATATTAAAGAAACATTAGGAAATGTGAGCTCCAATTATAATATGGGTCAGACAGGCATAAGTATTTCACTCTTTGAATTATTCTCATAGCCTTTAAATCTACTTATTTAATCTTCTATTTCATTTCTTTTACTGCATTATAATATCTTTCTGGATGATGTCATGAGAAACCATTGCCTCCCATCTTTTCTCTACTGCTCTAGATGTTTGGAAATTACTGATATTATAAATTCCAAGACACTGTATTGTTTCATTTAAATTAATTTCAAACCTATATTAATTATACAAATTAATGGTCTTCATACATTTCATATATGCATATATTTGTGCATTGATTGTGCCCTTAATGTAACCATCTCTCAGCCTCTTATTTCTCCTCCATTTGAAAATAGTATGTTATTTTAAAAATATTTTCTTTATTTATTTGAGAGAGAGAAAGAGACAGACAGATAGATAGATAGATAGATAGATAGATAGATAGATAGAGGCATATATAGAAAGCATGGGCATGCCAGGGCCCAGAGATAATGCAAATGAACTCCAGATGCATGTGCCACCTTGTGCATCTGGCTTTATGTGAGTACTGGGGAATTGAACCTGGGTCCTTTGGCTTTGTTGGCAAGTGCCTTAACCACTAAGCCATCTCTCCTGCCCTATATATTAGTTTTGACCCTGATTTTGCCCTCAAATCTGGAACATGGGTTTATTTTGATGCTTATTAAAATGACTACATCTGGCCTAGCTCCCTTGGTTTGAGAAGTTGAATATTTTGTTGCATATGACTACCTGGTATTTGCACACTGATCCCCAGTTAGGCCCCAATTGGGCATATGGATGCCCAGAATTCCTTATTTATATAACCATGAGACTGCTTCCAGAGTCTATATGGGCCTTTTTGTCTGGTTTTGATTATGCTGACAACATATGCACTCATATGTTTGAGAGACAGCCAAAGAAAAACAGTTACTGGGCCATGGCATATGAATACAGTGTGCCTAGTGTGGCTTGGTTCATGTGCGTGGATCTCCTTACAATGTAGAACAAACTTGGGCCTGGGGAAACAATAGAGTCATGGCACTCTCCATTGGAAAATTTGCTCCAGATTCTGCGAATGCTAAGGGTAACTCTGTATGACCTACATAGAGTTCTCTCCTGTCAGCTGAAGATGTGGAGTATCACTGTAATATAGAAAATTAGTCAAGCCATTCATCACTGCACCTAAGCAGTTAATATATCTACCTTCCAAGAAGAAGGTCCATCCCATATCAGCTGGTCTATGACAGCAAAATCCATTCTTCTATGTCTAGGTGGTACATTTAAAATAAACTAAACTGAAATGGAGTGGGTACCAATGAGATGGAATTCAGGATGAGACAAGCCAGATATTATTGAAGCTAGAAGTGAGGTTGCACAGATAACATTTTAGGAGTATTGAACAGTCACTAGAAGGCAGAACCAGTATACAGTAGAGGAATTCATCATGTCTCAAAGTGGAGGGGATTGGGCTGAAGGTGTACATATAGAAGGGATATAAATATCATAATTAAAGAACTTGAGAGGAAGAAAACAAGAATTGAGGTAAGAGATGGCTGAAGTCACATTGTTCAGGATCTAAATCTATAAAATTAGAGTAAAGAGTGGATAATTTCTGTATTTTGGTTGCTTAATGCATTAGACCAAATGTTCCAATCCAGGAAGTTATGATAAAAGCCTGCCTTCCTTCCTTCCTTCCTTCCTTTCTTCCTTTCTTTCTTTCTTTCTTTCTTTCTTTCTTTCTTTCTTTCTTTCTTTCTTTCTTTCTTTTTGAAAAACAGGATTGCTTTGCTAGAAAAAGGCTCAAGGCTAATTTTAAGGCACACAGCTACTGAGTATTGTTTCTAAAACTTATACTCTAAATATTCCCATGGAAGGAGGAAGAAAACATATTTTTTTAAAGATAGGGTTTCACTCTAGCCCAGGCTAACCTGGGATTCACTATGTAGTCTCAGGGTGGCCTTGAACTCATAGAGATACTGCTATCTCTGCCTCTCAAGTGCTGGGATTAAAGGTGTGCAACATCATGCCCAGCTGGAAACATATCTTAATGAGGATGCAAAGATTGATGCCTAATTAAAAAAAATTAGTCTTAGGAATAGGATAGGCAAATCAGCCAAGAAACATGTCATTCAGCACATATGTCTGTGGTGCTTCCTGCATAACAAATGTTTTGGTTTTAAACCGTGAACTGAAAGGCTGTTGAAACTGCCCTGCTCACAGGCACTTAAGTATGGTCTCAGACATTAAACATTCAGGGCAGGGAGAACTGCACTAACTTAAGAAGTTCAATGTTTATTCTGGTACTTCTTGATTGTAGCATTTAAGCAAAGTGCTTATCCTATCTGGATGTTGGTTTCCTCATCTGTTTATTGGCAATATTGCTTGCTCACAGGGTTTTTGTATCATAGGTGATTATTGGGAAGAGCTTTGAAAAGTGTGATCCCATAGAAAGGTAAGATTTTACTATATTTAATCAAAACCTTTTCCCCTTGAACTAATAATTTCTAGGAAGGTGAGAAAAAAAAACTGCAAGAATTTCCTCAATGTTTTCCCTTATTTTTTATCTCTTTTTACTTTACTTTACTTATTTATTTATTTATTTATTTATTTATTTATTTATTTATTTATTTAGAGAGGCAGTGAGTTAACGGGCACGCCAGAGCCTCCAGCCAGCCACTGCAAACGAACTCCATATGCATGTGCCACCTTGTGTATCTGGCTTACAGGGGTCTTGGAGAATAGAACCTGTGTACTTTGGCTTTGCAGGAAAGTGCCTTAACTGCCAAGCCATCTATCCAGCCCTCATCTTACTTTCTATTCTTTTATTAGTGACAAGTATACTGCTATCACAGTTACTTGGTAACATTTGAATAACTTCTATGATATCTGAATCAATTGTGCAAGGAAAATGTATGATGTATTGGACATCTGCTAGAGCACTATTGAATGTTTTCTTTTGCATGTTCTGTCATTTAATATTTAATGAGCTAGTATTATGCTTCCTTAGGGATGAGGACTAAACATTCCTTGCAGTGAGTATTTGTCAATATTCAGACATGGTTCAGCTTTTGGTAGGTCATGTATATAAATTGTCCCTATGGAAATTATTTAATATGTACACTACTTCTCATCACCATAATAAGAAAAGAATTAAAAAACATAACTTTGCTATCACTTTACAGACTTTGGTCATGTCACAGATGATAGCCTGATACTACTAGCTCAGATATTTTATAGGACATCTAAATGGTTAAACTGGCCACATACCTATTTTGATTGCACAACAACTGCCTATTAATATGGTCAAATCCCCAAATTAACCACAAAATAGTAAACTTCAGGCTATGTCTAGACTTCTTATATTAAGAAAATGCTGAGTGTCTCTTTTCTGCATCCAGAGACAAAAGTCAATAGTCTTAAATTAAAATATGTAAAATACTGATTAGATTAGCTATAAAAAGAAGAGTGAATCAGGTGTTCCCTCTAAGGGCCTGGTGAAGGTTCAGACATTTGGTCTGCCTTTTAGGATGTAGAATTTTATGATACCATTGCCGTTTGGGTCTATATTTGTGTTTCCCACCCCCCTTCCCCTCCCCTCCCCAAGAAACTGGAGAGGGTGTAATGAAGACTGACCTTAATCTTCTACAGCTTCTCTCTCTCTCTCTCTATCTCTCTCTTCTCTCTATCTCTTTTATATTAGTTATCTTTTTCTTACTTTTCTTAGTGGGCACTGACCTGTAACTCCCAGTACCAGCATGTGGCTATTATCCACAATGAGCTTTTGATCAGAGAGACCTATAAGGTTTCCTAAAAGAAAGATAGATTTCTGTCAGAGTACTTGATGACCCACCAAAGGTTAGTGGTAAGACCTTACTGCTGAAGATGCTTTATGTGGTTGACACATAAATTGGAATGGCATGGCTGGAAGCTGGAAGAGAGTCAGTCCCCAGACAGTCAGCGTGTCTAGTGCCAGAAGGTGCTACATGGGCGACTGGGGGAAAATGACCAATATCTGTCCAAGCAACTCATGGTCTCACCTACTTATCAGCAAATAACCTGTTGTGATGCTCACACAAGTACAATAGTGGCACACAGCCATGGTGGGAAACCAACTGCTCTTGATTCGGCTAACTGATCCCCTCAGTGGTACGGGACCCATAGCTAGAGCTGGGAAACAAGTCAGAACCATATCCAAACATAAGCCTGCTCTCCACTATCAAGCTACCACCAATCATGGGCTACAAGAGGGCCTACACCAATTAAATTCTCTAGAAAATGTAAGGGTTATCTCATTTGTCTGGTGCTAACTTACTCTCCATTGGAGAATCTGCTTCTCTTTTTCAGATAGATGTAGATCCTAAGGAGAGAGCCCCCCATCATACCTCAAAAGGGCCCTGGCTGAAACTAAGAACAATTGGCGAAACAAGCAAGTGTGCTGTTTTCTTGGTGAACCGGGTACCAGGACAAGAGTGAAGGAGATCAACACAGAGAAAAATCAACTCCTACCAAATCAGAGATCCAGAGACCCAGAGGCCCCAAACATCTCATCACTGAAGCAGACCAAAAATGAACCCAACATGGCTCAGGGAAATTTTGTGGAAGAGGGGGCGGAAAGAATGTCAGAGTCACATGTTGGGTCATGATATGCGGACATGTATCCTACCCATAACTGTGGGCTGACTCCAGAATGCATGACCCATATACCTCAACAAGGAGGGGCCAAGGGGAGGGGGTAGGTAATGGATGAGCCTAATAATAGTACCAAATTGACTGTATTCGCTGAGTACAAACTAATTAATAAAAAAGCTAAAAAAAAAAGAAAAGAAGAGTGAAAATGGTATTCTCACCATGTTGTTTTGGTGTCACCTATGTGATAATCATCTGAGTAGCATATTGAATATGTTAATACCTCATCCCCCTACCTCAGACTATTCTCTATTAGAAAAATCTTAAGGTGAGGTTGGAGACTAAAAACTCTATGTTCAATAAGTATTCTAGTTATTTTGGATGCATACTCAAAAAACATTCTTTCAAATGCATCCTCTTTTAGAGGCTTAAGAATCGTACTTAAAAACTTTATGGCCCTTATTCTCTGTAAGAATGCTTTACTAAAAATAGAGCACATGAACTCTACATGCTGTACCATACTAGAGTATTTAGTCTATTAAGCCAGGGAAAAGTATGGAGATTTCTCCATTGTATCTGTAGCATCTAAGCACAGTGCCTTGCATATAGTATGTCTTTGGAGGATAGCCATAAGATGGACCAGTGGAAAATCTTGCATACATAAGTGACTTCATATGCACGCCCACAAGGGAACTATAGAAGCTCAAAGAAAAGAAAAAAAAGAAAACTACATGTTTAAGGTGTTCATATCTAAAAGGGAAAAAGGTGATCTTGTGAGGATCACATCCCATTTTTGGTTCTTGGTGCTAAAGAAATAAAAGTGGTCATTTTACAAAGATGATAGAAATTTCTTTAGATATAAAACTTCACTGGTAATATCTTTATTTTTAGGCTATCATCAGTTTAAATTTCTTCTTGAAAAGTCTTGTTGTTACTACTGATTTTGATTAGGTTTCATAAATACAAGTTAAGGTGCCTGAAATCTTGCCATGTACAATAAAATATATTTCTTAACAGCTATCACTTAGTCAGAATTGAAAACGGGGTCTTAAGACAAAAGAATTTAATAGATTTCTGATTATACCTTTCCAGGTATGAGATTGAACAGCAGCAAGTAGAAAGGAAAATGACACATGTGTAATAAAGTTAGATTTTTCAGTAGGTTTATTTTTGAGGTAACTGTAGTTGAAGCAGAAGGGAATTGAGAATTGACTAGCTGTAACAGAGAGGAAAGGGGGCAGGGGCAAGGTAATGTTTCTGACTCTCCTGCCAGTAATATCAACAGCAAATGATCAAGTAAAGGTTGGCAGGCTAGCCTCTGCCTTGTAGGTTGCCTCTTTGTAACTCTAATACATTTGACATATCCTATCTCTCAAATCAATGAATGACTGCATTAGGCCTTCTGGTTCAGCTTGGACTAGTTCCAAAAACCTAGGGATTTCCATCCTGCTGCTCTATGATTTTTACTTTAAATGCCTCTGGGACTTGAATTAAGCTTTTCTTCCTGTTATGATGATGATGTTTCTTTTTTTTCCCAGAAAGGAAACTGGTTCACCAGTTACTTTTAACCCTGAAATGTTTTCTGGTCTATAAGAAATACTGATTCCTGGACAAACAGGCCAAACAACAACTCTTCATAACTTCTTTGAAAGAAATGAGAGGCTGGTAATTAAATGAAAGGGGATTCAATAATTAAGGGAAATGGATACTTGGACTTAATTTATAACCATAATGGTCATTAAGAACTTTCCTTCTCCCTTCATGTCATCATAGTAAAACAATCTTTAAGTAACCTTATGAACCCAAACAACTATGAAATCACAGTGTATTTCACACTTTTCCCTGTGGAATTACCCTTAGTCTCAGAAGTTTGTGATTTTCACATTCCATTCATCACTTTCCTACTTAATTCAGAGAGCTATTGTAACAGTTTCATGATGCTTGGGCAGATTTTTGGGATATTTTGTATTATACATTTTATCTTGACTGTTTTATAATACTTCAAATTTCTTTCTACATTTGTGTTGCTTTCTAGATTTTCTACCTTATTGTTTTATGTCGTTTTTCAGGCACTAACACCAACTTGTTTTGTTTACTTAAGCTTTTAATTTTCTATAACACATTTTGGAAACTGGTGGCACAAGTTATCACTCATTACACAGAAATTTTATATGTGCTTTCTTTTGATTTCTGCCCATTTAATATTGCTTAATCCTGTAAACTTGTTTGCTTTTTTAAATGTGTTTTTTCATTATATTTTCTGTATCCTTGGCAACCCAGTTGCTACCATCCTTACTTCTAGTTCTAGTATAATTCATTTTTCCTTGTCAAATGTCACAAATATCTACTTTAATTATGTGTTTTATTTTCATATTATATATGCTTCATAATTTTCATTTATATTTATCTTTAATTATGTGTTATTATAAGTAATTAAAGTACATTCATAGTGTAGAACTTCACACTGTGAATGAAACAAAAATCCAGTTTGAGCTGCCAATCATTGTTCACTCTCCAGAGAGTAACTAGTAATATCTATCCAACTATTCTTTGTAGACATTTTTCTACATAGTTATTGGTACATAGTTTTACATGACTATTTTTGAGACATATTTTAGCTTGAATGCCATAATATTGTATGTATTTTTCTAGAACTCAGAAATCTCCAAAAAGTATTGTTAAGTTCACACAGAACTAACCTGCTCTTATATAGGATATCATCATATCCTTTATATGTTCTATAGTTTAATATTACAAAATATTTAATAAACTTAGCATGATGGCACATGCCTGTAATTCCAGCACTTGGGAGGTGAAGGAAGGAGTATTACAAGTCCGAATTCATCTCTGGCTACATAGTCAGTTTGAAGCCAACATGGGATACATGAAACCTTGTCTCAGAAATATTTACATTGTTTCTAAACTGCTTTTCCATTACTGATAGTGCCTTGTTTTATTTTTATTTATCTTTTAAATATTTCTATTTATTCATTTGCAAGAAGAGAAAGGTAGAGAGGAGAGATAAAGAGATAGAGAGAATGGGTACACCAGGGCCTCTAGCCACTGTAAATGAACTCCAGAAGCATGAGCCACTGTGCATCTGGCTTTACGTTGGTACTGGGGAATCAAACTTGAGTAACTAGGCTGTGTAGGTAAGTGAATTGGTTGTTGTGCCATCTCTGTAGCCCTATTTTTTTTGAGATAGAGTTTCATTCTATCCCAGGCTGACCTAAAACTCACCGTATAGTCTAGGCTGGCCTTGAACTCATAGCAGTACTCGTACCTTAGTCTCCAGAGTGCTCGGACTAAAGGTATTTACCACCACACCGGGGCAACAGTGCCTTTTTGTGTCCCATTGCTAGCAGTTCTCTAAGATATTTCTTAGATATGGAGCTAATGGGAGGAAACCAGTGAACTCTAAATTTTGATAGACACTGTTAAAATCCTATATTAATTTATATAACCAGAGTCAGAGGGTGTTTGTTTCTCTATACTCTTGATTACTATGTCACTATGAGGAGTGAATGTCTCATTATAATTTATACTTCCACAATGGCCAGTGAAGTGAACATCTTTTTCAAATGCTTTTTAAAGGACTATCAAAGTAGGTTTTACTAGGTTTAAAATGGCCCCTATTAAAAGGAATAATGTTCAGAGATATATCCAATACTCTGTGAAAAAAGAACAAATGACACAATCAAGGACTTGAGTGACATCAAGGAGGCAGTTATCCAACACTTCTACATTGAGAAGACTGCCTGGATTGTTGCTGAATCTAAATTATTCTGCTCCCCAGTAAAATTCTTCCCTCCATCCAAACTTGATTTCTTGTTACTTTACTTCTTTTCATTCTGTATTTTTAAGGGACTTGGTACGTAGGTCACCATATTCTATCTGAAAGATTTTCAAGGACATGAAGAAGAGTACTATATCTCCTTTACATCTTCTATTTTTGTGAATGAATAAGGCCCTTAACCTGTCCTCAAGGATCTTTTTGTCCAGGATTTTAACTTATGTTGCTTCCTCACTTACAAACTCTAAGTTCCTAATAAAAGGAGTGAGCAAAGATGCAGAAAACATTTCCCAATTTAGAAAAAAAAATGGCTTCAGATATTTTTGACATTTTTCATTCAGTTCTACACTCTGTAAAGTTTGTTTTGAGGGGCTGGAGGGATTGCTCAGGGGTTAAAGCACTTGCCTGCAAAGCCTAATGACCCAAGTTTGATTCCCCAGTACCTATGTAAAGCCAGATGCACAAAGCAGTGCATGCATGTGCAGTTTGATTAAAGTGGCTGGAGGCCCTGAAACACCTATTATGTCTGTCTCTCTTCTCTCTGTCCCAGTTTGCAAGTAAATAAATAAAAATATTTTTAAAAATTAAAAAAAATGTTTTGATATTAGGTACATATATTAGCCTTTTTATCTTACTATGCCTTAAGAACTTTCTTTTTTATTTTTTTTCTTTGTTTATTTTTATTTATTTATTTGAGAGTGACAGACAGGGAGAGGAAGAGGGAGAGAGTGACAGAGAGAAGAGAGAGACAAAGAAAATGGGCACACCAGGACCTCCAGCCACTACAAACGAAGTCCAGATGCAAGTGCCACCTTGTACATCTGGCCTGCATGGGTCCTGGGGAATTGAGCCTCAAACCAGGGTCCTTAGGCTTCACAGGTAAGCACCTAACTGCTAAGCCATATCTCCAGCCCCAGAACTTTCTAATGTAAGTTAAAAATGATGCACAAATACTAATAATGAATATATACATGTTGTGATAGGTGCCCTAATTTTCCTCAACCTTATGATATACTTAAGTTGTGGCTAATCTTTTTCTACCTTGAACAATTTCTGTTAACAGTCAAATTGGCAAACTGTCGTCTGGATAGACTATAAAGACTACGGTTATTTCTGGATATTTTGTTTCCACAAAGCACAGGATTCAACAAGTGACAGGTCCTTAAAGCTTGCTTTTTTTCCTTTTCTTTTTTTGGGGGGGGTGTCGGTTAGGGTCTTACTCTAGCCCAGGCTGACCTGGAATTCACTATGTAGTCTCAGGGGGCCTTGAACTCACGGTGATCTTCCTACCTCTGCCTCCTGAGTGCTGGGATTAATTAAAGGCATGCACCACCATGCTGGGCTCTTTGCTTGTTTTGTTTTCTTTCTTTCTTTCTTTTTCAAAGATTATTTTAAAGTTTTATATATTTATTTGCAAGCAAAGAGAGAAGAGAGGCAGACAGAGAATGGGCCTTTAGCCACTGCAAATGAAATCCAGATGCATGTGCCCCTTGTACATCTGGCTTACGTGGGTCCTGGAGAATTAAGTCTGGGTTCTTTGGCTTCACAGGCAAGCACCTTAAACATTAAGCCATTTCTCCAGCCTTTGCTTCTTTTCTTTTGCAAAGCCAGAGTCATGGTATCATCAGAGCTTGTCTTATAGAAGTCATTATTATACACAATTAAAGTCATGGACAAACAAAGTATGAAATATCATTACTGTTTCTATGAAGAACAAATAATAGAAGGAGTTACATAGAGAGAGAAGATAGAATATATCTTGTCACTACATTTGATAAACCATTTACAGAGACTCAAGATGGCAAGAGTAAAAGGACAGAATGAATTATAGTTGCTGGCATTGATATACACTGGGTTCAATCCATAGAATAGATAAATTCAGATAATGTTGAAAAGATTTCATAAATCCCTCTCATGATGGCATAAATGGAGATGAGTATATTCAGTCTGGAGGCATTTATGTATTTAGATTTTTAAAAATATTTATTAGAGAGAGAGAGAGAGAGAGAGAAAGGGAATTGGCACTCTTAGGCCTCTAGCCACTGCAAACGAACTCCAGATGCATGCATGACCTTGTACATCTGGCTTTTTGTGGGTAACGGGGAATTGAACCTGTGTCCTCTGGCTTTGCTGACAAGTGCCTTAACTACCAAGCCATCACTCCAGACCCATTTAAATTTTTAAGTACTAAAACTGAAGTAACCTTTGTACATGATAGTTTAGACCTGAGAATAGTCTTAAATGAAAGACTCAGGAAGTTGAGGACATAGTTCAATTTATTTTCATTCTATTGTGACTTAGAATATTTTAAAATGTACTTGCTAGCTTTAAACTTTTGGAGTATATTGTATATTTGGATTATCTCTGTGTTTCAAGTGAACAAATTTCAGAGAAGTAACTGGATATATGTCTAAGAAAAAATTTATATCACTTATTTTTACTCTACTGCTGGCATCAGAAAAAGAAGGCCACTAGCTGGGCGTGGTGGCGCACGCCTTTAATCCCAGCACTCGGGAGGCAGAGGTAGGAGGATCGCCGTGAGTTCGAGGCCACTCTGAGACTCCATAGTGAATTCCAGGTCAGCCTGGGCTAGAGTGAGACCCTACCTCGAAAAAGCAAAAAAAAAAAAAAAAAGAAAAAGAAGGCCACTTCCAAGCTAATTGCAACTCCCTTTCCTCTCAAAACCAGTAAGAGCTAAACTATTGAGTTGAATTGTATGAAAATATAATGTTTATAGGTTGAATTTCAGAAATTTCCTACAGGTCATCCTAATATCAGGAGAGGTGAAGGAGGTATACATTGTGATCATTTCTTCCAACCTAGTGACAATAACTTTCCTTGTACAAGGTTCAGTGTACAATACATACTTTTAAGAAATTGCCCTTAAGTAACACAATGCTATGTACCATGAGTATATACAATGAAAATTAAAAATAGGCTCATCTTCAAATAATTATTTTTAATTACTTTGCTGAGTGAAGCTCTTATATTGATAGTCAATATCATGTAATGGACATGGTGGCTCACACCTTTAATCCTAGCACTTGGAGAGGTAGGAGGATCATTGTGAGTTTGAGGGAACCCTGAGACTACATAGTGAATTCCAGGTTAGCCTTGCCTAGAGTGAAACCCTACCTCCAAAACAAACAAACAAAAAAACACAAACTAAAACCACAACACAACAAGATACCTTGTGTATAATTCAATTTTCAAGGATATTTTAAGCAGCGTATATTTCCTTTTCATTGACAATCCTTGCCCTTGCCAAATCAGGATGACTGACACCATTAATTTGCAACTTCCTAAATTTCAAGAGCTTTATTTTCTTTTTGATTGCTATATAATGGTTTATCTAATTATTTTTTTTCAAGTTGCTATTTCTGATGTTTAATTTCAAAATCAATTGAAGATGTCTCGAGCTCCATTAATGTAGTATGCTATTGCTTCGCTCATTTTCTAGCAAAGCACTTTCTTTGAAAAAGGCATCATTCTAATGATTTTAAATTACTCTACAGTGCACATACCAATTTACAACTATTACAGTTTTTTTTTAAATTCCCCCCCCAAAGCACTCCAGTTTTAAAGACGTTCTGTTTTACATGGTGGAATGAGAGTTAACTTTAAAAAGGGCATGGATATAATTTAGAACCTTTAGAATTATCCTGCCCTCTCTGATGTTCCTAAGCAAACAAACAACAACAACAACAACAAAAAACAAGTGACATGTTCATGGAGCATATAAAAGCAGCTTTGGATGGGAAATAACTATAAAATAGTTTTCTTTTTATTTGAGTTAATAATATTCTTTATAAATGGACAGAAGCTCCTTATGTATACATGTAAGTTAAGCAAAGTATGAGCATTTGCCAATGTGCATGGGTGAGTATGGATAGGCAAATATGTCTTTGAGTGGTTCACATGGTTGTGAACTCATATGTTAGATATATGAGTGCATCTGTGAACATAAACATGCACACATACAGGATTCTGAGAATATGTTTGCACATGAATGAAAGTTGTTTGCATGGATGCAAGTGTTTGAGTGTATGCATAAATGTGTATGGATGTCTGTGTGCCCATGTATTATTGTGACTGTGTGTTTCCATGTGCAAACATTTGTGTCTTTCTGATGTAGTACATGCTTATATTTTTATATAGATAGTCATTAGGAGGCACCCTAGGGATTATTTTACTAGCCTTCACTATACAATGGGGAAATGCACATTTAACTCTATCTATAGCAAATCTGTAAGGTACGTTCATTAAACATGCACACAATTTATACCTTTTCTGATATTTATATAGAAAAAGATCTATTTAAATTTTGCACCTGGTTGTATCAGTTTAATAGATACAAATCAGCTGCAGAAGTTGGGAAAACTTCCTTCCTCATCATGTAATTTTTTTGATTACTTTAGTCTCTTGAGATACTTCATTCACAGTGACACATGCCACTTCTGCAGCAATTGAAGATAGTTTTAGATTAATACTTAAAAGACTATAATTATCATCCTTTTTTACCCTAGACAACCCTTTAAGTTGTAGAGGGTACCAGGCACAGTAGTGGGACTGGGTTGATGCTCATTCATCAACAGTTTTCTTCTTTGTTGAATAAAACACTCTGCTCCATGAGGAACAAATAAATGCAGTGTGGGCCAAAGTTACCGTGTAAAGAATGTCAGGTTCAAGGTCAGAATGACTACACTCATTATGCCATTTAATCTTCACAACAACTTGCAATATAGTTATGTTTTTCATATGAGGTTAAATT
This sequence comes from Dipus sagitta, assembly GCA_036346955.1. Taxonomy (NCBI): domain Eukaryota; kingdom Metazoa; phylum Chordata; class Mammalia; order Rodentia; family Dipodidae; genus Dipus; species Dipus sagitta. The sequence continues at coordinate 115,979,155 of CM070776.1, read as the reverse complement.
AGTTGTCAAAGGTCATATGGCTAATTGGGGATGAGGCTAACAACAAATTCATGTTCATGTCACTCTGTGCCCATGATTTTTGTGGGTTGAATCTTTTGGAAAGAATCTGACAGGAATGACCTTTGTGGATTTACAACTTCCCTCGCTTGGCATGGGGTTTATTTGCCTGCTTGCTACTTTCTGTCCCTCAATTGCCTTCTGTAACGACTAAAACGTGATTGATACCACGTTCATATCTATTTCAAAGGCAATGAATAAATTCATGACCCATACTTTTAATGTTAAGCCTCACTGTGCACTTATTTTAAAGTATACTGGTTTGCTGAAACTCATTACTGCATGTGTAATACTGTTTACTCAATAACTATCATGTATCAGAGGTTCCCCATGTTACATTATTTTTACAGGTATGGCCAATGAAATTTCAAGAAAGTAGGATTTTTAGTTAAAATATACAACAAAGAAATAGGCAAATTTTCATCCCCACTTCTTTGTTAAGATCTTGGTAAGTCAGTGGATCTAATGGGGCCTTACCTACTTCACTAATAAAATGCGATTACAGGTGCTTTTACTGCAGGAGTTTTAAGAATGAGAGACATCGTGTGCTTTGATGAAACAGCTCATTAATACATAGTAACTATTATCTGAACAAGTTCGGTTAATGGTGAGTAAGGGTTTCGGCATTAAATAATTTCAGTTTCCAAGTTTCTGTCTCTTACTGGCTTGGTGATACAAGGCTGCTGAATGTCTCTTAAGCTTTTATTACCTTTTTCCAAAATAAGGGTGGCATTTTATAGCACCTTTCCTCAAAGTGTGTTCCAAAGAACACTAGTACCTCCATAAGATATGAAGAAATGTGAGGCAGAAGCTGAGTTTCCTAATCAAAAATTGTGGAAAACTCTGATAGATATATTTCTTTATACAAGGCTGTTTAAAAATCTATAATATGGCAACACACTTTGTGAATTTCCAAGTGGAAACTAACACGTGTAGTATTTCTCATTCCCCCCACTATAGAATGTTTTATATTTCTCTATAATATTTTGCAGTAAAGCCGTTGTATAGAAAGTACACTAAAAATACTGACTTGTCATAAAGATTAAATGGATAATATTCACAAAGCATGTATATAGCAAGAGCTCAATAAATGTAACAGTAATGCTATTATCATTGCTATAATCATCATTTCAATCACTAAGATGGAGTAAGTAAGGGGAATATGTTCAAAAGGTTTATCAATATATGAGGGTGACTATAGTTACTAATAACATGGTTTTAGTTAAAAACTGCTAAGAGATTTTAAGTATTCACATCATAAAATAATTTCTGGGGGGGAAAGGTATGTCAAAAAGCACAATTTGGATATTACATGATGCATAAATATGTTAAGACCATAATGTATCCCATATATATGTACATTGTACAACACACACACACACATACACACACACACACACACACACACACACACTTCTTTTTGCTGATCAGTTCAAAGCTTAATTTAATTAATAGTAAATCCCTTAATGGTGTCTATGATCTGGGTCATAAAAGGGAAATTTCAAAATCTAGATACATAGATCAACAAATTATGCATTGGGTTTTGGGTGTTTGGCTGCTGTGATATAGACCATTGGGGGCTGGGTAGGTAATTCGGTTTCCATTCAGTCTATTTATTCAGATTAATAGATCTCTTAGAACCAACAACTAAGCTTTTAGTGAAAAATTTCATGTATTTTCACAGTTAAGCACTCTGTTATTGCATTCCATTTTCTGGCCCATAATGTGAACATGAGAGTTTGTTTTGAGTGAGATATCCTCTCATATATGGGAATTTTGTGTCTCAAAAACTTTCAAGATGCTATGAATTTGGCTGTTCTATCCTACAAAGAGGCTAGGCACTGTGGCAGGTACACAAGGTATAAACTTGGAGAATGAAATCATGGTACCTCAAATGCCCACTGACAACTCTACTTCGTGATCCTGAACCACACCTTGGCTATATTCTAGTTTTCTCTTCTCATAGAGCATACTAGAATATATGAATATTTGAGATAGAGCATCTGAGGGACATTCATGACCTGAGCCCATTAAAGGACTACCCTGAGTTATGAAATATACTTCTTGCCTGTGTGTCTCTTGCCATTCTTTCTTCAGGTCTTGTCTGGCTTGATACAGAGACTATCTACCTTTGATGAAATGGAAATATCTTACTCCATTCACATTATAAGCTTATTATTTATTACATGTTTTATCTAAAGCTTATACTCTTGTCATGGTTCATCTTGATTTTCTACTTGATTGAGTTGATAAATATTTAGGAGATTAGTTCTGTATGTCTCTGGGTAGTGTAAGATGGTATTTACAGAGTCACTTAGATCAGGAGGGCTCTGAGCTAATGAATGATTTAATACATCAATGAGTGAGATCTTAAATAGACTACTGGGAAGTGGAGAAATGTAGGAGGCAGAGTCTACTATGACCTAGGTTACTTGGAGCATATCCTTTGGGTCTATAATTTATAGTAGCCCTTTCCTGTAATTGCTCTGTTTTACTTTCCTGTCTCTCAGAACATAGGCTGCTATACCTCAATTTCCTCACCATGCTGGACTCAAACTGAGATGATGGTACCGACATATGATGTGTCCATGCAAAATTTCTACTTAATGAAAAAAAGAACATTATGAGTAAAATAAGCTTTCCATTCTTTTAAATTGTTTTTCCCAAGTATTCTGCCACAGCTACTAGAAAATGAAAAATATAGCTGGATTCTTTGTTGAGAAGTTCCACCCTAGAGATTTTCCAACCTATGTTCTATATAAATAGTACAGAAATATTGGTGAGAAATTATTCTGCTATTGTACAGCCCATATTTGCATTCTCTATCATTGTTATCAGGTTTCTGAGTATTATTTACTCGATGCTTCTAAATTATTTCATACTTAATACTCTTTATATAGATATAATTTCATTATCATGAACTAGAACTAGATTTAATAAACATCATTTATACTTGATGTTCTTGATTGCCCTAAATAAAAATCCAGTAAAATCCAAATCATTTTTTAGTAGGCCTCAATGCTTAAGAACTGACTTTCAATAATACTATACTAAAAGTTAACCAGTTCAGTTACTGTGGTATCCGAACACAATCAGTTTAGTTTGGAGGCTACAAGTTGTTATATTTTTCAGGCTAAGCTTAACAGCATCTTCCAAAGTAGTACTGTCTAATAGAATTATAAAATGAGCCTAAAGTGTTATGGTATTTAAATTTTTCAGTAGCCATATTAAGAAGTAAAAAAAATACATGGGTAATTTATCTTAATGGTAAATTTTATTTAAGGCAATAATTAGATATATGCAAATTTATTTATTTATTTGCAAGGAGTGGAGAGAGAGAGAGAGAAGAGAGAGAGAGAGAGAGAATGGATGCTCCAGGACCACCTGCCACTGAAAATAAAATCCAGACTTTATGTATCTGGCTTATCTTTGCACAGGGAAATTTAATCTGCGTTGTCAGGCTTTACAAGCAAGCGCCATTAACTGCTGAGCCATCTCTCAGTTCATACTTAGATATTTTAGTTCATTTCTGTACAACTCTTAAGATGGTCATTAGGGGAACTATCTGTACAATTCTAATGGAAATTCAAATTTGATTTGTTTGTCTTTATCTTCAGTACATAGTGAATCATATTTGATTACATGGTTATTTTGTTTTGGTTGCAAGGGAGCTATAAAGCTAAGGTAAAATTTTGTTATTTAACTCAACAGATATGCTTCTTAAAAAATTACACTTTCCATTCTTCCTTGTCACTAGGTGTGTTTACATGACTACTATAGGTCAAAGAGACATAAGTGAGTGTTTCTAGCAGTAGCTTCAGTGAAGTCCTATTGAGTGTTAAAAGGGCACTTCTCACTCTTTCCTTCATCTTGCCTAAAAGAGGAATATTTTAGCGAGAGTACTGGCTACAACTGTACACTCTGAAGATAAGGGTCCTCATAGGGATAAAAGAGTGGTAAGCTGAAAGAAGCTTTCTTTCTAGAGTCTCTGAGAATCACTGTGCTGTCCACCCATTGATTTCTTTTGCAAAAGAAAAAAAAAATCATCCCTCCATCTTGCTCAAGCTGCTCTTTGTTTCCTTGAGGATGGTAATTCCTGTTGCTGAACTCTAATCTTAGGTGGCACACAAAAAATATAAGTTTTCCATGAATGAGATTTTATAATGAATAGCAGAGCTCAAAAAATGGAATGAAAAGACAGAACAAGTACATTTTAGCAAACTTTTCAATAAAGCATCTATCTGTGTTCTACAAACACAGGAAACAACACCATTTGGGTAGGGACAAAGGAAGGTAATGACTTTGGGGTAGAAAGAATTTTCATATTCCTTTAAATTAATTCAGCTTTACAGTCTCTGAAAATGAATTTTCTTGAGACAGCTACTAATTTATCTGCTACTTACAAAAGATTTGTCTTTGAAATGTGTCTTTACAATGAGAATTGAAATATAATGACAATAATAGCTACCATTTACTATTATAATTTAGTATCTTCTATGAGAGAAGCACTATGCTGGGTGCTGCTCATATATTATGTTATTTAACTCTTACAAATACCCCACAAGATAGAAATTATTTCCCCATTTTGCAAGAGATGCTCAGAGGGCTGAATAACTTATTCAAGGTCACACAGTTACTCAGAAACAGCTGAGATTGACTTTATTTATGTCTGCATTTTCTATGCTGAATCTCCGATGATTTTCATAACATTGTATTTGCTATAAGGAAAAGCAAGTTCTGAAAATCATTCCTTGTATATGCTCACTGCCAGCTTTCTAGAGATTTGTAGAAGTGTTGACAATGGAAGGGTAACATTATCGGTTGAATTTGAATAAGCTTCTCTGAATGATATAACAGAGTAAAACAGCTAAACCAGAAATCATAAGGCTTGTTTCTCAGATTAACCATGTATCCAGAGAGGTGTATGACTATTTGTCAGTCATTCAACCTCTTGGTGACTCAGGTTCCTCATCTGTAAACTAGGTGTCAGTGCTAGGCAATGTGTACCACTCATCTAGTGCCAGTATTACATGGCTATCTCAATAAGTCTGCTAAAGAATAATAAATGAATAAAAGGAGGAGTGTTGAAAAAGAAAGTAGGCAATGGTATTTAAAGTGCCTGAATTTTCATTACCTGACATGCAGAATTCAGTTTTAAAAATGAATGAATCTAGCAGATAAGTGTGGGAGGCTTGCTTTGATTGTTGAAACTGCCTACTCTTGACTCCATTGTTAACCTCACTGCCTTTGCTTTCTATGGTTTCAAAACCATTTTTTTGAACAATGAATTTCAGAATGGTCTTCCAATGCACCTTAACAGAAGCATTTTGCTAGCTTGGAACAAGCTTTCGATGTTTGTTGAACTGTAATATGTTTACACATATCTTAGTAGAATAATATCTTGATGAACCTGCAAGTTTTTCTCCACTTGGAGTGAAAAAGTTCTAATTACTTAGGACAAAGTAAAATGTGAATTTAGTGTAAAAAGAGAGTTTGCAGATATGCAAAGTGGGATCCATACTGATAATATGCCCCAGATGTTTCTTGAATGCATGGTATACATGCCCATGTGTATGTAGGGGTGTGCATGCATGCATGCATACATGTGTGTAGAGGCTAGGGGACAACCTAGAGTGTTATATTCAAAAATATGACCACTTCTAATACAGAGTCTCACCTGGGCCTAGAGTTCACTAATTAGTCTAGATTATCTGGCCAATGTGCCCACGGGATCCTCCCCTCTCTGTTTTCCCAGCACTATGATTATAAGTGAGTGTCACCATGCCTAGCATTTTAATGGGTACTGGAATTGAGCACAAGTCCTCATGCTTTCAAGGCAAGCATTTCACCTATTTAGCTTTCTCCCCAGCTCCATAGGCCTAAGATTTTATGATGAGCTACACTTCTGGACATCTGTTAATCTGGATGATCTAAAATTCAGATGGGGATCCAGAATGGCTATGAGGTGTTCATAAAAATTTGAATTTATGTGCCAATGTATCTAGGAGAAAAGTGAGGGAGAAAAAGAGAGAGAGAGAGAGAAAGAGAGAAAGAGAGAGAGAGGAAGGAGGAGAAGAAGAGGAGGAGGAAGGAGAAGGAGAAAATGTAGTGTATTAGTTATGTTTTCATTGCTGCAACTAAGTATTTGACAAAGGCAACTTAAAAAAGGAGGGTGTGTTTTGATTTACAGTTCCAGGGGATATACTCCATCATAAGGGAGAGGCATGGCAGCATAAATGGGAGAGAGATGGTCACATTCTAGTCATATGGAGGAAGCAGAAAGTGATAAATGCTTGTGCTCAGCTCACTTTCTCATTTTTTTTTTTTCAAGGTAGGGTCTCACTCTAGCTCTGGCTAACCTGGAATTCACTATGTAGTCTCAGGGTGGCCTTGAACTCACGGCGATCCACCTACCTCTGCCTCCTGAGTGCTGGGATTAAAGGCATGCACCACCACGCCTGGCTCACTTTCTCCTTTTTATTCAATCCAAGTACCAAGCACATGGAATGGTGCCACCCAGATTTAGATTGGTCTTCCCATATTACTTAACCTAATGCAGAAAATAGCTCAAAGATATGTATAATGATTTGTTTATATCATGATTCTAAATCCCACCAAGTTGACAATCAAGATTAATCATAGCAGTATGTGTTTGAGATTTGAATTTATGAAGATATTAGATGAAAAGCCTATCCTGAGATTTCATGGACACTATCCAATCTGGCTTTGGGGATCGGAGTTTGTATACTTATTTGTCCCCAATTTCTGTATTCAGAGATTGTTAAAAGAATGCTTACCCTATATTATATTACAGGAAAATTCCTAACCAGCATATGGAACTCCTCCACAGAGAAAATCATTATTTTCACATGACACTTAAGAAGAATTCTAAGCTGGGCATGTTGGCTCACTTCTTTAATCCCAGCACTAGGGAGGCAGAGGTATGAGGATTGCCATGAGTTCGAGGCCACCACCCTGAGATGACATAGTGAATTCCAGGTCAGCCTGAGCTAGAGCGAGACCCTACCACAAAAAAACCAAAAAAAAAAAAAAAAAAAAGAATTCTAGCAAATTTGTGTTAACAATTTAAAATGAAAGAGAAAGAATACAACAACTCATAGCTGAGGAAGACAGAAACCAAAAAAAAAAAAAATTATTGGACCCAGATCCACAAAGGAAACTGTACTTTATTTATAAGATATAGTATATAAAATAAGCACATTAATATATTTAAAAGCAAGGTAACTAAAACCTGGACAAAGGAGCTAACCATTATCTCAAAAGAAATGAGACTTAAAGAACTACACAAATAATTTATTTTTTGAACATTTTATATTTTATTTATGTATTCATTTGACAGAGAAAGAGAGAGAGAGAGAGAGGGAGAGAGAGAATGGGCATGCCAGGGCCTCCAGCCACTGCAAATGAACTCCAGATGCGAGCGCCCCCTTGTGCATCTGGCTAACATGGGTCCTGGGGAATCGAGCTTGGATCCTTTGGCTTTGCAGGCAAACTCTTTAACCGCTAAGCCATCCCTTCAGCCCAACACAAAATTTATTTGTTCCCTCCCTTCCTTCCTTCCTTCCTTCCTTCCTTCCTTCCTTCCTTCCTTCCTTCCTTCCTCCTTCCTTCTTTCTTTCCCTCCTTTCTTCCTTCTTCCCCTCCTTCCTTTTTATTTTTTATTTCTTCAATATTTTGTTTTGGTTTTATGAGATAGGGGCTTACCATGTAGCCCAGGCTTGCTCTGAACTCCAGCTAATCCTCTTGTATCAGTCCCGAGTACTATGATAATAGCCATACACTATCAGACCTGGCATTTAACAAATATTTTCAAAAGAAAATAAATCACTGAAATTAAAAGTTCAACAAAAGCATTATCCAGCACAGTAAGCACAGCCAAAGCAGTTTAGTAAGCTAGATAAACACGATGAATTGTCCATATGACAACACAGGTAAGCAAAGAAATGGAAATATAAAAGAAGTAAAAGACATTGAGACTGGAGGGGCCAACCAAAGGGGACCTTTAAAAGGAGATATCAGGGCTGGAGAGATGGCTTAGTGGTTAAGTGCTTGCCTGTGAAGCGTAAGGACCCTGGTTCAAGGCTGGATTCCCCAGGACCCACGTTAGCTAGATGCACAAGGGGGCACACGCATCTGGAGTTCGTTTGCAGTGGCTGGAGGCCCTGGCGCACCCATTCTCTCTCTTTCTCTGCCTCCTTCTCTCTGTCGCTCTCAAATAAATAAATAAACAAAAAAATTTTTGAAAAAGGAGATATCAAACAGGAGGAATCAAGGTTCAAAAACATGAGTGAAAATTCCATAATTTTTGAGACAAAGATCTTTAGAGTCAAGAAGGTCAGCAAATCACAAATAGGATAAACAAATAGAGAAAAGCAAGACTAATACACATTGCTTATTAAGAAAAATAATGTGTGTGTGAATTCTAAGTCTTCCTTAACTCTGAATCATGTTTAATAAGGTTACTTGTCTTGCCTCTCACAGTAATGTAGATCTATCACTTATTAAATGAAGAAATTAGCACTTATATTATTTTCTCTTCATGGGAATTATGACAGCAAGAAAAATATTTTTGTTAGGTTACTGGGATTTGGTAGGAAAGACACAGTAAAATTCTTTGCAGTAGTCTCAAGTAGCTACTTACACTCTGAACAGACCTTCTCAGTTTCCTAAGCGAAAATTTATTATCCCCATTCTTTACTAAAAAACTAACCTCTGTCCTTTCTACTTCCTCTTGGCCTTCTGTCCAATGATTTAGAGGGATATGTATGTAAATCAAATCTCTGGAGCTGTCCTAAAAGGTATTTTATATAATTCAAGTTCAATAAACAATCTCCAGTTGAATAATAATCATGAATGTGGCCATAGTGATGAAAAGAAGTATTTAGAGAAACAATTAACACTCTCAGATAAATGAAGGATACTTTAATAATGGAAACAATTTCATTTGGTATAGTAGGGGAACTACATGGGATTCTTTTTTATATCTCCAATCATCTGATATTAGCACACAGGATTAGGACAGTGTGTTCTGATCCACAGCAATCTTCTTGTCATTTATTTTACCCAAATGAACCCTGTCTTTGTTCCATATCTTTCAACCATCTCATCACAGAAACTTTCTATGCTCTGTCAGAATGCTGACATGGCAGTAGGACAAACTGTAAAGGTAAACATGCAGGTGGCCAAATTCTTCACAAAACCTTACAAACAGGGAGAAATACACCTTTAAAACACATCTCTTTCCCAGTATATTCTCATGTCATATAGCTAAATATGAAATGAGAAAAATTTCAAATAGTAAATGAATCCAAACTTCAGAATAAGCAGTTTAATCAATGACAAGAATGCATCCATCAGTGAAACATACAATTGGTTGTTTTCTTCAATGTTTCTGTCAGGTCTGTGGAAATGTATTCCTTAATATTCTATACTTTAACCACATATCATCACACCCAGGCTTGTTTACATTTTCTTGTTCACCATTATTTCCTTGTTCAAGTATGTCTCTGGTTTGAACATCAATTTAAAAAAGTTATAATGTCCTAAATAAAATTAGTTCAGACTTACAGAGAGGCCTCTGGAAATTTACCTCTCGCTTTGGACTTGTCAAGTTGTCACAAGTTTTACTGTACTTTTGCATTGCCCCCTGCTAATGATGGCATAACAGTTGTGATTTTTTTATTGTCTCTGAACAAAATGTAAAATATATCTTTTGAAAATATTAGATATTTGATGTACTCTGAATCACCTCACAATAATATGTACAATATTAGAATGATTATATAGGCTCTTTTATAAAAATGAGTAATTTTAAAATATGAAAATATTTTTAGGTTCAGTTTCTATTTTCATTTGAGCAAAAAAAGGATTGGGGTGACAAATCATGCCTGAGTAGGATGTGTTGCTAGGAAATCATTATAATAGTGTTTTTTTTCTATTTCCTATCTACCAAAGATATTTCTACAGATGAAATTTCACACACTTAATTTGTCTTGAGATTCTCTTCAGGATGCATTGGGTTTGCATCTCTAGTGTTACCAATGAACTTCACTTACTTCACTAATCTAGACCTGTATTGACCTGACTTTTGGTGTTAATGAAATAGCTACTGTATTATAAGTAAAAGGATTTGTTTTAAAATTTAACCAAAGCAGATTCACCTCAAAGTTTACCTTTTATGCTTTACTGAATATGAAAATGATTTAACACAGATTTCAGCACAGGTGTTATTTCTTGAACATCATATTACAATAAATAAGCAGACGTGTGAGTTAGTTAGAAACCTTTTTTCCTTTACAGCTACAAATACTTCTACTCTCGTTCTGCCACCATGTTTTAGGGACTGTTTCTTTACATCTGAACATTTCTTTAATTACAGGAATTTGTAGCATTATGATATATTAACATGGCTACTAACGATTAGAAATTATTTTCTTTTTTTCTGAGAACTTGGCCACTATTCCTAAGAAACAAGGATGTGTTTGAACTGCAGAGGAACAGGAGATCCCAGGTTTTACACTGAGTTACATTAATAATCTTTTCTATTAATTGAGGGTGCTATACTCTCATTACCTACATGTGATGGACTTTTCCCTTCAGTGTCATGATGATTGCCTATAAATCATTACAATAGAATCTGTATTAAATTTTTAAAAAATTTTATTGATAACCTCCACATATCATAATTATAATCCCCTCCCACCACCCTCCTTTTTTCCCTCCTGATTATCCCCTGTACTGAATTTCTTTTTTTCCAACTAGTCTCTCTTCTATTCTGATGCCATCATTTTTTCTTCCTTTTATGCAGGTCTTGTATAGGTAGCATTGACTACTGTGAGGTCATTAGTGCCATGGCCACTTTGTGTCTGGAAGACTGTATTTGAAAGCACTATTCCCCTTCCTTTGGCTCTTACTTTTTTTTCTGCCATCTCTTCTGCAGTGGTCCCTTAGCTATGGTATATGTGATAAAGATGTCTCACTTTGTCCAATTTTAGCTATGGCCATGCTTTACCTATACTATCAGGAGGAAAATACTGTGTACACACAACTCATTTAAAAAGTATAACCGATTCCTGGTAATTGTAATGCAGTAATGTGTTGTTTGTGCTAGAGATTTGAGTCAAATGAAATTCTTTTGATGATTGGTATCTTCAATAAACAGGGGAGAAGTTGACAGTGTTTTACAGAATACATTACTTCTATAATCAAGGAAAGTCTTCACAGCAACAATTATACTATGAATCTCTTAGGGCTTTCTCCTCTAATTATCTGTTTTACTAATAGATGTATATCACCACCCAATAGGGACCAGGGACCACTTAGAAACCTAATGAAACATCATTATAATGAATATATATACATATATATAAATATATATATGCATTCATACAAACATGTATATATATATACATGTTTGTATGAATGCTTATCTCCATATATAAGGGTAAATCCTTAAATAACACACTATATATCAAAGTGTAGATAATCTTATAATGAGAATTATTTTTAATTAACATGTTCTCACCATAAACATTATGGTAGTTAAGAGAGTTAATGGACTATATCTGCAAACTATTCATAATCAATGTCAATAGTACAATATATAGGAACAAGAATCATGGATTTCAGTCTTAGAAAGGACCTCAGGGCCTTTTGGCTAACCTTCCATTTTACAAATGAGGCAGCTGAGACTAAACAAAATAATAAAGTGAATTACTCAAAGTCACTCTGCTGTGATTAATGAATATACACACATGCATGTAGATGCATATACACACACACTGTTGTCTTTGCAAGATGTACACATGTCATAGGATGGCTTAAAAAGAAAATCTTCTTGAAAAACCTCCTAGAGCCAGGAATGGTGGGGCAAGCCATTAATTCTGGCACTTGGCAGGCTGAGCCAGGAGGATTGCTATAAGTTTGAGCCCAGTCTAATCATACATAGTGAATTTCAGATCAGCCTGGGCTATAGTGAGACCCTACCTCAAAACAAAACAAAACAAAATGCCTCCTGGGGCTGGAGAGATGGCTTAGTGGTGGAGGCACATGCCTGTGAAGCCTAAGGAACCAGGTTCGATTCTTCAGGTCCTGTGTAAGCCAGATGCACATGGTGGCACATGCATCTGGGGTTCGTTTGCAGTTTCTAGAGGCTGTGGCATGCTCATTCTCATTCTTTCTCTCTTTCTGTGTCTCTAATAAATAAATAAAAAATAAAAACTTTATAAAAAGCCTCCTGACCTCTATCTTTAGGAGCCAACTCCCTTGGATGAAATACTTAATAATGTTTCATATGATATATTCAGAAGCACTTAAATGCCTTAATAGTCCATATGTTCATAGTTGATTAATCCACTTTTATCATAAGAAGTTATTGCAGTAGAGAAAGGACAAGGATGGCCCTCTCCTTGTAAATGTTTACTTCTATGAAATTTACTGTAAAGATAGGAATTCACGTACAGATAGGAGTTACTCAGATCAATTTTATGAAGACGAGAGGAATACAAAGTTCGATGCTTTACTTTTATGCTCCCTCCAGAGACTCTATGTCTAGGGGAAGTCAGATTTTACCAAAGAAATATAGAAGACAAATTTTACAATTCTGATCTCAGAGGCTAGGGCCAATACCCTTACAACAAGCTAAATGTATTACTAAGATTTTACAGCAAGGAGTTATGTTTTAAGAGAGCATGATTTGACCTGTGGTATATCCAAATCTAACCCATGATATAACAAGCTTCTATTGTAGTACTCTTGAGGTATTTTAAAGACTAATGAGTTAACCTTTGTGAGTGCCATGAGACTATGGGGTTAAATAAGTCTATGTCAAGTATCAATTTAGGGCTGCTAGCAAGGTTCAATGTATCTAGAAACACAGACCAAAAATAATCAGTATACTCTTCACTACAATCCCTTTGGTATTAAAGCAGCCCAGTGAACATGCTAACAGCTAAGCTTCATGTGCTGAGAGGAAGAAAATGATCAATGACAAAGAGCATATCCACCTTTGAAATGTCATGATCCATGGTAAGAATCAGATGCTAAATTGCTTTCTGTACTGAGTACATTCAATTAAAAGTCTGCACAGTGAGATCATCATGGTGGTTAAATATGCTCTTTGGGAACAACCTTTATGGATCTTAAAAATCACAGGAGAACTATTCCTACCATGACACTGGAGATTTGGACGACATTTTCCTTCTGCATATATTCAATTTGATAGTTTTATTAGGAAGCCTTTTGTCTGCTGAATTTTGGAACATAACTATCCCTCCTTTTGCTGGTGTGAATAAGAGATGCTTTTTGTAAGATTAACTTATTGAGTCCAAAATGGATGAATGTGGCTTTGGTTCAGGATTTCTGGACAAAAATGTGTCATTCACATACTTGGTATATGATTCCATTAATCACCTTTTCAGTAAGCTAATTTATTCATCCAATTTTTGTCTCCTTGTCTAACTTCTGCCTTTTTTAGTAGGTGTAGGGGTATGGGGATGAAAAGCAAAAACATTATATGTAGCATGAAGTTAGCAGATACGGTTTCTACTCGCAGGTTTGAAACTAGTCAGTGTACAACCTTGAGTCTGTTACTTAACTTTTCAGGTTATCCAATTCCTCACGTTGAATAAAATTGACATTACTTATTCATTGCTTTTCATGTATCTCTTTTGGACAGTATGCACTACTAGTTCAGGAATCTGTATTTCCTCACTGACATTTTGCAAGAGAATAGCATATAGCAGAAAGTATATGCTCAATGAACATTCTTCAGGGTGTGAACATTTAAGACCTATTCATGGTGTTTACAGTCATGAAGTCTTCTAAGGCACAAATTAGAGCCAGTAAAAATCCTTGCCTTCCTTTATGTCAATAAACTCACTAATTCAACTTTTTAAATTTTTTTTAATTTATTTTTTTTGTTGAGAGAGGTTCAAGCTGGCCTTGAACTCTGGCTAGTCCTCTACCTCAGCTTGCTGAGTTCTGTGAATATGGGTGTGCCACACCATGCCCAACTACCAAGTACTATTTCTTTTTTATATTTTTAAGAGAGAGAGGGAAAGAGAGAACTGGTACACCAGGGCCTCCAGCCATTGCAATTAAACTCCAGGCATGAGTGACATCTTGTGTGCATGTACCAACTTGCACACTTGTGTCACCTTGTATGTCTGGCTTACATGGGACATGGAGAGTTTAACATGGGTCCTTAGGCTTTGCAGGCAAGCACCTTAACCACTAATCCATCTCTTTAGCCCCCAAATCCTATTTCTTAGCCCTTGTCACATAAGTCCTATTCTTTTAATCTGTCTTTAAAATCATTTATATCAAATTTTCAATATTTTACGATATATTCTCCAAAACATTTCCAGAGGGACTTTACTAAAATGCACACATAGTCATGACACTGTTCTCTTTAAACAAATTTATGCTAGTTAATTTTCATTTTGTCAGTTTGACTAGATTTAGAATCACCATATAAAAATACCTCTGTGAGTGTCTATGAGGGATTTTCTAGAAGTCTTTAACTTAATAAGGAAGGTTCTTCATAAATGTGGTGGCACCATCCTCCTGGATGAGGACCCATACTGAATAAGAAGGAAAACGCAAGCTGGGCACAACATTCATATCTCTCTGTTGTCCAACTGCTAATGAAACATGAGCCACCACTTTGGGCACTTGCTGCCATGCCTTCCCTGCCATGGTGGACTATAACCTCAAACTGGGAGCTAACATAAGCTCTTCTTTCCTTAAGTTACTTTTGTCAGATATTTTGTTACAATATAAAGAAAAGTATCTAATAATACATCTCTCAATGAATTATTTTCTCATTTTTCTCAGGAACAACTTCAAATGCTTAGGCATATCATATTCATATATTTATGGTCTGCAAAGATTTTTGTGTGTGAGTATGTGATCACTTCCTTGGTATTCAGACTATACCAAAAACTTCCTTTTCATTGTGTCTCCCTTATTTGTCACTCAGCATTACACATTTATATTGTTCTCATTTGTATTCCCAGCCACAGACATTGTGTTTCATCTTCATATATCATCGCTTCAGCTGCTGGTAGAGACATCATAGGGGCTTAATATTTATTGACACATGAAAGATGCAATGAAGCAGCCATGCTAGTGCAGCACTCTTCAGACCTTGGCACAAATTACTTAACCTCTCTGTACCTTAGGGCATTAAAAGTCTTAGAGATGCTGAGGCAGGTGAACTAGACACCACCATATTTGGGGAGCATTGAAATAGATAGGCTGTATACTTCTTTCCAGATCTAATTTTTAAAATTATTAAATTATTATATTTATTAAGGGAAGCAGAGCCAAGGAAAAGCACTGACATGGCTAGAGATTCCACGTGGACAGCCTGGGGAAAACGTGTGGAAAAAAAAAAGAGAAAACAAAGTTCGTGTGGGGAACTGGAGGGGATAAAGAACCCATGCAAGCTGGGACTGGGCCAAGCCAGCCAAGGGGAAAAACTCACCCACAGCTGGAAATTCCCAAGTAATCAGAGAGCCTGTCTTCCCATTACAAAGGTATTTATAACCTTTTAGTGGAGCTGGGCTGTCTTCTGGCTCAGGTGAACCAGAGGGAAACCTGGTTGGTTAAGGCTACGGCATGTCTCAGGAAGAGGTTAGCTTTGGCATCAAGTTCAGGCGGCTGAATTTGACCAACCACAATGCTTAAATCCTATGAAAAACCTACCTCCTAAGAGGGGAACTGACTGTGGAAAAACAGTTCTACGGAACTAGGCAAGAGAGATAAGAAGTCAGATCATTTTGGATTTCTAGCAAGTGCAAATTTTCCTGTCCTTTTTACCTTCAGGGGTCCAGTCCCCCTAACTCTACTCCCCCCAGATATTTTTATTTATTTATTTATGAGAGAAAGACAGACAGAGAAAGAGGGAGGGGGGGAGAGAGAGAGAGAGAAAGAGAGAGAGACAGAGTGAGAGACTGAGTATGCCAGGGTTTCTAGCCATTGTAAACAAACTCCAGATGCATGTGCCACCATGCACATCTGGCTTTACTTGAGTTCTGTGGCATCGAAGCCTTAGGCTTCGCAGGCAAGCGCTTTACCTGCTAAACCATCTCTCCATCTCCAGATCTAATATTTTATGGGGGTGTTTTAATCAGCTTTCTGTTATTATAGCAAATATGTGAGGTAAAACACTTAGAAAATAAGATAAATAAAAATAAATATTTATTTTGGGTCACAGTTTCAGAGGTTTTAGCCCATGGTTGCCTGACTCCATTTTTTTTGGGTTGGAACATGAGGAACAGGAACTCCTTATCTCATGGTGATCAGGAAGAGAAAGAGATTGCAGGGTCCTATAATCCCCTTTGAACTCACACTCCTGTGACCTAACTTCCTCCCATTAGGGGCCCCGCCCCTCTAAAGTACCATGAGTTTCCCCTAGTGTCATAGGTTAGAGACTAAACCTTTTAACGTATTGACATTTGAGGGATATTGCAGGTCCAAACTCCAGCAGGGACTGCCATTTTTTTCTGTCATTGTTTGACAGATTTGTTTTGGTGGGTAAGCGTTTTCTTAGAACAAGCAGGAGTACTGTGGTGTTTAGGGGACTGAAAGAAGAAAGGAGGGGGTATATAAAGAATAGGTTCACAGTTAAATTTTTGCTCTCCTGTGATTTTCTTTGCTTCCAGGACTAGGGCATGACATTACATGTGAGGGAATAAAGGTAAGAAGGGAATGAGAAGTTGTCTTTACATTGAATTTAACACTGATTCAGTGAAAATAAAAATACTTGATTCTATGCAACTGATAGGTGGCTCGTTACCAGGAAGTTTGTCTAACTTTGAGGAAAACAGAAAGGACAGATAATATATAATATGATTTTATGATCTGAGGTGACACTTGATGTAGAACTACTATTTAATCAATACATGTCTATTTGGTCACATATACAAAGAGAAGCTTTTTTGTTTGTTTATTTCTTTGTAGTGTATGGATTGCATGCTAAGCTCTACCATGGAGCTACATCTTCAGTCCTAGGAGGCAAGTCTTGACTTCATGTTAAGAACCCTATCATGGTAAAGATATGTTGGGGTTCTGAAAATTTTCAGTGCCAGGGATGGGATACCTTCCAGTGAATTGTTGGCCAGGGAGGTCCTTGATGCCCCCAAAACATTACAGGCCATTGCCGAGACCCTTGGTTTCCCACCAGGAATAGATGGTAAGACACAATTGCTAAAGATTCCACATACATGGGCTGGAAGGTCAGTGAGAAATCCTGCTGGAGCTGAGCTGAAAACCTCCTCCATGTAGACCATTTGGAGAAAGCTGGAAGAAGCCACTCTGCATGCAATTCAGTGGGAGAGAGAGAAATCACCAGTGAAGCTACTCAACAGTGGACATCACAAGCCTTATATTTGGCCAGCTAGGCCAAATGAGTCAATGGTGCAATAGTGGCATGTCTGTTATGGGGGAAACCAACCACCCTCTACTTTGACTGAAGGTCCGCTCCATGGGAGGGAATACAACCCTGATACTGAAAACCTACAACAGGGGTAGTTATGAGCCCTAGGGGTGTAACGTCTGCTGCTGTCTGGCTAAATGTATGCACTATGCTCATCAAACTGCCCAGTAAGCACTTCTCTTAATCTTCATACCCATATATTAATGCTACTCTCACTTTTGGTAGAGAACCTTCTCTTTTCAGATGGCAGTGACCTTGGGATGACTCAGAAGGCATCATGGTCTGAGAAGAAGTGACAGAGGAGTGCTCAGCACTGCAATATGTCTATTACACTTTCCAAGGCCCAGGGTCGGTTGTGGAAGAGGTGGTGGAAATAATGTAAGAGAAAGAAAGGAAGGGTAGGACTCCTTACAGTGTGCTCCTCTAGACACATAATGGCCTGTATATCCATGACCTCACAGTGCCTGACACAACCTACACAAGACCTCATAATAGGAGGAAAATATGATGACATCAAAATAAAAGAGAGACTGATTGAGATGGGGAGGGGATTTAATGGAGAGTGGAGTTTCAAAGGGGAAAGGGGTGAGTGAGGAAATTACCATGGGATATTGTTTACAATTATTGAAGTTGTCAATAAACAAAATAAAAAAGATATATTGGTGTTCTGTGGGGTTCTGAGTTGATTATCATTTTCTATATTTTTTTCCTGGACAATTGTGTACAGTTCTATAGTCTGGAAAATGCAATGTCTATGTCGAGCTGAAGATTATTTTCCCATTCTTGGCTAGCAACTCCTTGCTTGGCATATTTATCTAGATATTTAGCAGACATATCCAACACAGACCCACAACTGATCACTACGTCTGGCCCCGCTACACCAAACCTACATTTCTACCTATGTGTTTTCTTTCTTTTATATAATCACTTAAACTATCACAGGCTTCTGTCTCTCTATCCATAATAATACTTGAACTTATCTCTTGGTTCCATATCCCATCTTTCTGCAATTAGGATTTTCAGTGGCTGTCAGCATGGTGAACCTTAAATGCATCTTGTAGTTTATTTCAATCCACTCAGTGCACTTCTATTGCATGAAGAGGAAATAAAAATTCCTGAGCATGTGTAAATAAAATTCCTTATGCTCTAGACTCTGCTCATCTCACCAGTTTTATCTCCTTTCACACTTCTATGCTGCAACTAACCCAATGACTTGCAAGTCACCAAGTATGTCATTTCGATTCATATCTCTATTACATTTTAAGTTACTCTTTCTGCCTGGAATGTTTTTCCCCCCTCTTGTCCACCTGATAAGCCTGGACCATCTTTCTAGCATTAATTCAAGTATGAAGACTTCTATAAGGCCCCTTTTCACAGAAATAACCTGCTGCTTCCTCTTTTCTCCTCTGTGCCTAATGATCCTGGACGTGGTATAACAATGATATTTTTTATTTATGATGAATTATTTGATAGACTTCTCAAGGGTGGTATGTTGGTTAAATATATGGACTATGCAGCCAGAATATCGTAGTCCAAGTTCTGATTCTAACATATATTATATGGGTGAGTTGTGGCAAGTTATATTGCCTCTCTATGCTTCAGTTTCATCATATACAAAGTGGACATAATTACTGTACTTATCTCAAAGTGAATTAATATATGTACAACATTTAAAATAATAACCAGGCTGGAGAGATTGTTCAGTGGTTAAAGTGCTTGCCTGGAAAGTCTAACTACCCAGGTTTGATTTTCTAGTATTCACATAAAGCAAGATGTACAAAGTGGCAGGTATGTCTGGAGTTCCATTTGCAGAGGCTGGACACATTCCCATTATCTCTCATTGTGTGTCTGTCTCTTTTCTATCTCTTTCTGCTTGAAAATAAATAAATTAAATTTAAAAATACTAACTAAAATATAGTCATTGTTATGTATACATTTATAATAATAATAATAATAATAATAATAATGACATCAGTTTTATTACAAACTTGACCATAATGCCAGATATGACACTTAGAATAATGAATGGCATAAATAATATTTGTAAATAAATTAATATGCAGTTTATGTTCTTATAGTACAGTCTCATAATTCCCAATCACTTTGATTTTGTAATTGCCTTCTGTAATTGTTAATCTCTACTGTCAGCTTGATTTTATCTAGAAACACGTAGGAGACAAATCTCTTCGAATTTCTGTGAAAGAATTTTCACGTTAGGTTATTAGAGGTGGGAAGAGCCACCCTAACTGTGGGCAGCTCCATTACATGGGCTGTGGTCTTGGACCAAATAAAAAGGAGAAAGAAAATTGAGCACCAAATTTTATTACTCTTGTTTTCTGACTGCAGACACAATATGACTACCTGTTTCATACTTCTGCCACTAGGATTTCCACACTATGATTAACTGTACCCTTGAAGTGACAGCAAAATAAGCTCATTCTCCCTTAAGTTTTTTTTTTTTTTTTTTTGTCAGATAGTTGATCAAAGCAATAAGAAAAGGAACTAATGATGCAAGATTTGGGAGCTTAGGAGGAGACCTCCAGAATTATTGAAACCCAAGTTTTAGGTTCTGACCTACCTATAACAAAGAATTGATAAAGATGGACTCAAGAAGGATAAATCATGAATTACTAAGTTTATTTAGAGGGAAATCACAAATTGTGGGGTTTATTTAAGGGAGAAATCACAAATTGTGGGATTTAGGAAGCCTGCTCTCATGTGGAAATACTGTATAGTTTATAAGGTTCACTTAAGAGAAATTGAGGTTTTGGTGGTCGAAAAGGGATTAGAGCAGCAAGCACTGGAGGATAGTACTTAGATGTATATGTAAGGAGACTTGGAACCCACATGACATCTGCCATGTACTTTTCTGAAGAGCGAAAATATGAAAGCAGAGAGTAAGAAATTCAAAGGAGAAATGAGCTACCCATAGCTACTCCGACTTTAATGCCATTACACAGGTAGCAGGCCTGGAGTTAGAACATCCATGTGGTATATCTTACAGTGTGAGGAGAATACACACGTGGTAGATTCAGAGACCAGAGGAAAATCATACATATAATTAAAGTGAAAACTTACCCCAAACTATAAAGCAGAGGCAAGCAGAAAAACCATACAGACAAAGAAATCATATTCTGCCATCCTCCTTCCCCAAGACAGGCTAGGTAAGAGAAGAATCCACTCATATGTATGCAAGCAGAGAAGGAATCCAGAAAGACAAGCCCACGCGCGCACGCTCACACACACACACACACACACACACACACACACACACTGGTCTGTTCAGAGAGAGGGAGAGGCGGGAAGGCCACAGCCTTTATAGCATCAGATTCAGGTAAGGGGAAGACCTAATTGGCTAGTAAATTTGGTGGGTAAATCCCAGAGCCAGCCCACCTGAGTCAGTCCATCAATATAGTGTATTAGACTGAGGGCAGCAGAGTGCACTGTAGACCAGTCTGGATCATACACTAGTTCCATTTCTGCCAAGAATCAGTTCTTGTACCAGGGTGAGATGCCTTGTGGGGTGGCATCTTCTGGTTCTCTTTGAGTCTCAATCCCCTAACTAAAACTGCCTCAATAAAAACCTATCTTTCTCCTATCCACCTTCACTAATAGAGAAAATTAGTACTAACAGCTGGAGAGATTGCTCAGCGGTTAAGGCACTAGCCTTCAAATTATAACAACCCAGGTTTGATCTCCTAATACTGATGTAAAGCTAGATGCAGAAAGTGGTTCATGCATTTGGAGTTCGTTAGCAATGGCTGGAAGTCCTGGCGTGCACATTCTGTCTGTCTCTCTGTCTCTCTTGTCTCAATCTCTGTTTCCAGATAAATAAATAAAAATATTTTAAAATGTGTTCTAAAAATAAGATCCTACCATACAGGTGGCTCCATTTGTAAAAATACAAATATATTTGAAAAAACAGAGCCTAAACTTACATTGAAGGGGTTCTGTGGTCAAAAATAACCATGGAAATGTTTACCCATGGTTAGTCTCTAAGGAACACAGCTGTGGATGAAGCTTTTGTACAAGGGATCCAGGCTACATCTCAAGCTGGTAGCACAACTTTATAGCGTAGTCACAGAGAACATATTTTGCAGGCATGAAAGTTGCCAGATTAAGGGAATAATGTATATGGGATGGGAATGTTTACTTGGTGCCATTTATTGTTGGAAGTATGATCATTTTTATAGGGGTCACAGTTAAGTAATTGTTTGGAGTCTCAGAAGAGACTTTGGATTTTGAACAGTGTTGGGAGTGTTAAAGACTATGGGAAATTTTCAAGTTAGACTGAGTGCATATTGCTTTATGAAATGGCCTTGATCCTAAGGGGAGAAGAATGTTACAATGTGATATATTTGGTGTCAATTTGACAAGAGTGGAGTTGTAATAATCTTGATTGTCAACTTGATGGGATCTCTGGGCATATCTGTGAGAAAGTTTCTAGATTAGGTTAATTGACGTGGGAAGACCTACCCTAAGTATGATGGTGCTGTTACATGGGCTGGGATCCTGGATTGAATAATGCAGAGAGCAAACTGAATACCAGCATTCACTGTTCTCTGCTTCCTCAGTATGGAAACATACCTTCTGGACTGGTCAGTGTAGCTGGACCACTATATTATATTGGTGTCAAGTCTATGCCCAAGCATAACACCTCTATATCCTTGGCACCAAATATCATGCCCCACACATAGCTGTAACTGTCCACTTTTCATATGTGTAAATGAATGGATTTAAGAATTATATTTAATGATAGTTTATCACTTGAATAATTTCCTTTTTTTCCTTACTATTTTTTTTTTTTTTTGAGATGGGAACTCTGTAGCCTAGCCTGGTTTGGAAATCACCATATATCTGATACGGACCTCAAATTCAGGATTCTCCTGCTTCATGCTAGGATTATAGGCATGCATCATCATGCTCGGCTCTTCTGAAATTATAAAATGCAGTCCTATCTTCCACATTATTTCAATGTGAGGTAATATAATTTAAGTGAAGCATGGTTATAATTATAGTAAAGTGTTATGTTAGAATTAATTACTTTAACAGAAGGATCTCCTGTTTCCTTATTGTAGGATCACAGACTTTAGTTCATAAGATAATTTACTGGTACCAAAAGTCCCACAGAGCACTAATGTTTTCTGCTTTACACATGCCATTTTATATCCTTAACAAAATTCATAGGCAAAGCTTTGTAGGAGTTATTATTTATTAAATCTACTCATTTAATGAGCATATAATCTGAAGATAAAAATGCATAAAGGATGACCTGTTCTTTTCACTGCTTGTAATTGAAAAAAATCTATGCATCCAAGTACCTACATTACGATACTGTCTGTGCTCTCTAGGAATACATATAGGATGAATTTCACAAGATCCCTATTGATCTAATCAGGAAAGATTTTAAGAGATGATTAGAATTATAGTTAGTCTTGCTTGGGTAGGTTGGATTATTCTAGGTGGAAAGGTAGTAACATTTCAATAAAGAAAAGGGATGGAAAAATGTGAACATACTGGGGACTAGAAAATGAAATGTTACAAAATTACTTGAGCAGAAGTAGGAATTATTCAGGAAGCAGAAAGTAGATGCCAGACATTATTAATAATTTGTGGCAAACCTTTGACAACATGATAAAATGACTGAAGCCTATTTGTAGACAGTAGGAAACTATGGAAGATGGTAGGCTTTGGAATGGGCAAAGGAAGTTAACACAATAAAAATAATAATCGGCAACAATATGACAATACAAAAAATGGGAAAGAGTTCCTAGGCTAAGTTATGTTTTAACATGATGAGCTAGGCAGCTGAAAGACTGATTATTCTAGTTTGGAGAGATAGAGATTTGAAATAATCTAACACAGAACAGATAGTAGGAGATAAATTACAGAACAAATTATAGAAAGTGGGTGAAAGTTACCTACACAGATCTACCACCAGGAAAGAGAAGATGAAAACAACAAACACATTGCATTCAGATAGTAATCTAGGAAATATCTAAAAGATTATGAAGATTGATAAAGACATATTCTTCAGATGTTGAGATATATTATTCGAAGTGGACGATCAGTCAGACCTTGGGACTAAAAGAAACAAGAAATCACCCCAGTGTACCTGTGGAGCAATCTGATCCTGTCCACTTGGGATCACAGCTGCAAACTCCAGTGTCCAGAAGAAAAGTCCCATGCCCTGAGCACTGCTCTTGACAGATGGGAAGTGGTGTTTCACAGTTGACTCCTCCCCATCCAGTAGAGCAGTGACATTCTCCTTTCACACAAATGCCATGGCTGGAACACATTGGGTCCAAGCAGTCCTCTGAAAACCCCCAAAAAAAAGCAGGGAGAGGGAAGGTTAATAGAGAAAAGGTGTGGATAAAGTAACAGAGATATTCACATTGAGTTCCTAGCATTATATCACTAATGTTGCTTTAATTAGGCAATAAAGTGAGTCATGCAAACATTGTGTCCAAACCAGAAAATTATTGACACTTCAAAATATGCTATGGTATGATAAAGGTTTCAATTTAAATTTAGAAGTTGAAAACCACACATATGCTGTGTGCAATTGTGTACAGTGTGTGGTACCCCCACACAAATGAGTGGGTGGACCTATATGGAACATCAGTAGGAATTCCTTGCAAAACAGCCCAAGAAGTTTTGATAAGCCATTTATCTTTTGTGAAATTAGAAGGAAAGTTTGTAGTTGATGTATCTGTTTTATATAATTTTTAATTTTAATGATTTAAGTTATTTGTTGAGGTGACTGTTGTTGCATGAAATAATAAAATTCATTTCCATTTATTATAATCTCTGATTTATTCCTTAGAAGCTCTGAAAATGCAACATTTTAAATCTAACTCAAAAATTATTTTCTTTATAGCTGCTTCTTTTGTCAGGTCACTGTGACATAGTTTTCAGTATCTTAATGTATCACACATCCAATCCCATTTGCTTGTGATTCTATGAGTCTGTGATTTTTTGCCTTATGAAAAAATTGTTTTATGAAATTAACTATTCTATGGGTTGATTCCTATTTTGAAATTCCAGTTCTTCTTATACAAACGGGATTATAGCAATTTATAATGAACATTGTGCTTTGTAATACTTTTCAACAATGGAAATACATTGACACAACTTGCGTGCATTTGCAAGTCTGGCCTAGTTTTAGGGTGTGACTTGTTACCATGAAAGTGTAACCATTATAATTAGTGTTATTGCCATTACAATTAGCCTATGATCTCAGGGTCATTAGAATATACATTAATGCCTGAGCTAATCAGCAAATACATACCCAAAGGTATATCTAATTTGATTCATTATTGGGAGGGAGAGGGAAAGCCCAAAGTACAGAATTTTTTCAAGGGAGCTCATTTTCTTATATTAAAGTAAAACCTGAAAAATAAGCCATATTTGACTTTTAACTTATTTTCTAAAGAGACCTGCTTCATTCTATGGCTTCTATGTAAGTCATGTTTTCATTATTCAAGTCATACTTAAAGGCACAGTATCAAAGCTAGATAGGCCAGGCATGGATGAAATGGATCATTCATAAGAAACAGTGTGCTTTGGGAGCAAACTGAAGCTCAGTGTCCCATTTAAAGGGAATTTCTGCTGCTGGCTCCAGCTGATGTGGGTTACCAGATTTCCAGTGTTGAAGGGAGGTTAGAAATAGGGATATTTATATGACACTTCTCTATTTTGAAATATTGACAATTAATCATATTGAAAAATAAAACAGTAACTATGTACATGAGCCAAATAAAACCCATTCATGGGCCTCATTGAGCCTACGGGTTCCTCATCAATGGTGTCAGACTTCAAATATTTTTCTATTACATTTGTGAAGCTTATGTTATTAAATATGGTTATCATTCTAGCATTCCTCCTTGATCTTTTTGCTATCTTACATAATTTTATATTGACCAAGCAAAAGGTTAAGATAAATCTATTTTAAATTGCTTATGAAATTTAAATTTGAAGAGTTTAAATGAATTAGTTTATTTGATTTTCATGGTAAGCATAGATATGAGAGACATAATATTTTGTTCACCGTGTGTATGTCTATACAGCATCTCTACTATACTTAGATATAGTGACTACAGTTTGATCATCATAAACTTCATTCCCCAAAATAAGAACTTGCATCGTACCAATGCTGTCCATTGGAATAAGTACAGCATTCACATCAAAATTCCACTGCTGCTAATAGGAGGTAGAAAGCCAAAGTCTTCCTTGTTCATGGAGTGGAATGAGATTAAACCCTTTAGAATGCTGTGTAATAGTCTTAATGAGCCATCTTAAAAAAGCAATTATAGTGCCTTTTCGGCAGCCTCTTTTCTGAACAACAGTTGTGATGAGACCATCTCCCATGGTAATGGTTTATTATTATTTCTACAATCAATCTTATTTGAGGAATGTAGCATGAAAATAGTCTGATTACTAATAAAACTTATTTTCCAACAAGTCTATTTAAATAATAAAACTATTTCCATTTCAAAACATTTTGTAAAGTCTCCATTAGGGTGAATTCATATAAAAGAAAGCCTTTGAAACTCATTAGTAGTAAGACTGCTTAGGCAAGGAGGTCAAATTTCAGCATGAGGTACATAAAAATAACAACAAAAAGGAATAATAATAGTGGTAACTACAAGTACCTCCCAAAGAAAACATTTCAAAATTGACTTCAAACGTGCATATAGCATTGTTTTTATTTTAATATTTAAATACAATACTTTATTTTGTAGCATAATGAAGTCTGTAATAATGAAAGCATTTGGATTAACAGCTAAAATCACCAATATGGAATTTCTCAAGTTATAAAAACAGTATTTGAAATGAGCAGGAAAATAATATTTTTCATTATTGCTCTGCAGCTGTCATAGACAATCTCATGTATAATGTCAGAGACTGTCAGAGAGACATGATCTTCTCTGACCTCAAACCTTTGTTCTATGTAGCTATGATATGTTGAACATTTATTGCTTGCAAAGACTGCTTACATCTCTCCTAACTTCACAGAGTGACACCTTGGACAATTCAGTAAGAAAGAAGCCTGATACAGTATATTCAAATGGGGTTCTAACCTTCCTCACATATCTCTCCTTTGTATCCTGGAACACAGATGCAGACTCCCATGATGCAGGTTCCATGGCCAAAGCATGTTGGGTCAATGCATTGTTCTTCAGGAACATCACACTCTGGCCCCTTCCACCCATTCCTGCAGACACAGTGGCCTTTTTCATATTCTCCATTCCCACCACACAGCACAGGGCATGAATCTGAAAGGTGACAAATGAACTTATCATGTTCTTATAATTATTGAAAAAGTCTCCAAAGAATAATTCTCTATTGATTCTTTTGTAAAAGTTTAGGCAAAAATGTACTATTTCTGACTTTTCTTTTATTAAATAGGCAGATTTTCACAATTAAAAGCAGAATTTACTTCTTAAAGGAGAGGGATAAAGACACACTAAGTAGACAATAAGTATTTAGTATTTGTTTTTGAGTTTTGATCTCATCACACTCAGAAATATTGTTATTTTAAGCTAGAGTTTTTCAGAGTTATTATTCATCATTTACATATAACATTTAAGAAGAAAAATTTGAAATAAAAACATCTTAATACATAGGAAGTTATTGATAAAAATTTCATTCATTGTGCCAGATATACCCTTCTATAACACATTGTACAGAATTGTATTTTAACAGTTATTTTTTTGTCCTTGTGTATTTCCCTATTAAAAATAACTATGGTATTTTTGAGGGAAGAGCCTATATCCTCTATCTCACTCACGTTTTAAACACCAAGTCTTCCTCCCACTCCTTAAGAACTATCATGGTGCTGGAAACCTAGCGAGTGCTTTTGATTCTCTGCTCAATGGAATTTAATTCCTTCACTCAGGAGGCATAGATAGTAGGATCGCCTTCAGTTTGAGGCCACCCTGAGACTACATAATGAATTCCAGGTCAGCCTGAGCTGGAGTGAGACCCTACCTTGAAACAACCAAAAATAAATAAATAAATAAATAAATAAATAAATAAATAAATAAATTCCTCTAAAAAAAAAAAAAGGAATAGAGTTTCTATGAAACTGGAGGTTAGTCTAGTAGACCAGAAACTTTAAGACTACACTGAAACTGAATGGAAAGCATCTCTAAAACAATCACTCTGAGTTTAAGGAAAAGCATGGTCTAATTTATCTAAAATTTTTTAAGAATTAAAGGAAGTACAGGCAAGTGCACGAAAAGATTAACTTCTCAACTTCTTTGCATGCATGTACACATAACACATGTTCAATTATGTATGTGTGTTCATATGTGCGTGGGCTCTTGTATGTTTGCGAGTATGCATAGGCATATATGTGTATGTGTGTACCCCTGCACCTGTGCATCAGAAATGGATAATGAGTTTCCTCCTCAATCCTCTCCTCCTCATTTTCTTGACATATAGCCTTTCACTGAACCCAGGGCTCACCAATTTGGCTGCAAAATTTAGCCAGCAACACCTAAACATCCTCCGGTCTCCATTTCATTATCTCTGGGAATACAAGCATACACTACGGTGCTCAGCTTTATGTTAGTGCAAGGCATATGACCTCAAGTCTTGATGTTTTCTTGACTAGCACTTGATCCACTGAGCAATCTCCCCAGGCAAAAGCTTAACTTTTGATTTTCTAGCTATTACTTTTTATTCTACCCATATGGTGGTTAACTAGCCACACCTTCCAAATATAATGGTGGATATGACAAGCAATGACTATCCTTGCCTCTTTTCCAACTCAGACTATTATGAATTAACCTATAAAGGAAATGTAAGCATTATGCAGTAACTGGATCAGGTATTCTTGCTTAAACCTTGGCTGTTAGGTAACCTTGGTTAAGTTACTTAACCTCTCTGAGGGAATGATAGAACTACTTCATAGAGCTATTGTAGGAATTAGGATTTATGAGAACCAATGTAAAAAAAAGTGTTTAGAACAGTGGTTGGCACAGTAAGCAGCACTGAGCTTTTGGTAATAGTGATAAGGGGCATTGCTGGTGTTGCTGTTTTTGCTAATATTGTTCCTCTTAGATTGTTACTATTAATGTTGAGTTCTCCAGTGACATGTATTTCTATAAGTCAATTAGTATTACAGAGCTGTATTACCTCTAGCACAATCAGGTCCAAGGAATCCCGGGAAACAATGACAATGACCAGAGATACACTCTCCATTTCCATTGCAATTGGTTGAACAGTCATCCATTATTTCTGTAATACAAAGAAAAAGAAAGAAAAACTGAAAACAATCCCAGGCTACAGACTCCATTTTATGGAAGTTACATGAATTCCAGGTCTCTAACAATCTTTCCTTCTGTAGTCTACACAGAACTTACAACTCAAAATCAGATGCCAAAGACTTCTGTATAAGGTCCTATGTAGTAGATCACTAAAAGAGCTCTTGATTTGATGAATTGGCTATTAAAGAATAAAACAAAACCAAACTCATCTCTAAAGTATATAAAGGATCTAGATGAATTGCACTTTTAAGAGACACCCATGATAAAGCTAAACATGTATGAGGATTATAAGACATTTCTCAAAAGCAAAAAGAGTCTTAAAATGAAACCCAGAAAACAATGACTACCATTTATTTTTCAAACTTGGTTGTAGCAAATAAAGTTTATTCCCTAGAAACTTAGAATATTTAATATACTATCTTGACAGCTTAAATATGATAATCAGTACTTTATTTCCATTAATAAGTGACAATGGAAGGCTTTTAAAGTAAGTGTTCATATTAAATTCACCACCACTAAAAGCATTAAACCTAAGTATTTGGTTGAGAAATGCCTTCTTAACTGTAAACGCTTATCAGTTCTCTGCCACCAACTTCCTTTCAGTCCATTCTTACAGAATATTTTTCAGGGAAATTGAGAAGTCTTTGGAGGTACCCATAGGTAATTCTAATAACATAAAGAGGTTTGATACATTAGAATGTTGGTACATTTTCCAGTAAATTCTCTGAAAAAACTATGTTTTACAAATGGCAATCTGTGAAAATTATAGTTTTGTAGTTTACAGTTGTATTTGAATACAGCAACAGACAAATTATAGGTCTATAGCCTATGATAGTTCTATGCTTCATTCTTGCAGTTGTATCTATGTATTTCTGTTTTATCCTCTTCCCATTATGGTTTACTATGAATTTTCCATACTTAGCACTCTTGGACATTGAATTTTTAATTCTGGCCTATGAAACTCATGCTTGTATTATGTACAATGATTTCCTTTCTTATTACAAAATACCTTCTTCACCAAGTTTCACTGTTATAATTTAAATTAGAAGGCGGGATTCTGGAAGGTGTTCTTGGTATCTTCCCTTGAAGACTGAGTAATTATAATGTGGGCTGAGAAATGGCATTTGTACTGTTGTGGCTTATGAACCACTTGTGTCAGTAGGAACATTTTGGGGCCCTTACAATACAGATGCTTGGGAATCAGTTCTGAAATGACAGAATTTATCTCTAAGGCACATATCCCAGCAATCTATAATCTAAAAACACTGTTGGTGTAGCTGCAACTATGCAGCACATTACAATATTGACAACAAATGCTTTAAATAGTATATTTTCATAATGACAGAACTTGGAATCTATAAATTGGAGTGCTACCTTGGGTAAAATAAAGACAAGATAAAGAAAGTGATATTGAGTTCATTTGGGGAGATTCTTAGGAATGGTTTCATTTGCTGTTGGGTAAATACTTTATCAACCAGAAAAAGCTCTTGTCACCAGCATGTGAACATTACAGGTTACCCTTTGCAGGTGGATGGTAGTTTGTTGTCTGACCACTGTGTTAGAACATCAACCTGATTACAAGTGACATAACAATAACTGGCCAGAATGTAGCATTCAGGAAAGAGACAAACATTGTTAACTCAGAAAATCATTAGTTATCTCCAGTATATTATTAATTTATTTAATAAATAACTAGGAAAATGTATAGTCCATTTAAATTCAGAGATGAAACTGTTATTTCCTGATTTTATACATATCTGGATATCCTTTATCAAGCAGTAGTGGCAGTTCTCAAATCTGCAATTAGATTCTTTCTGCCCTAGATATTTAATAGAAGGCTATGGAGGAAGCTATCAAAAGTAAATATATTTGAATTTAATATCACATCAGACCTGATTGGCAATTTTATAGAATCAGCCTTGTGGGAATGCAGTTATTTTGAAAAAAAAAAGTTTAATAAGGTTTGTTATTACAATAAATAAAAATAGCTACATCTTATTGACTTCTCTAAGAACTATCCCTGGGTTCCCTTTTGCTACATAAAGCTTAACTCCAGCAATGCAAATGAAAAGCAAAGGTAATAAAGTAAGTTTGTGAAACTGCCACCTTCAGTGGCTACTAAAGATATATTGAGACAGCCTAAAGGAATCCAAGAGGAAAACAAAAAAAAAATATCAATAAAGAACAAAGTGTTTTCTAGTTCTGTTGGTGTCCAATAAGCGTTGTCTTTACTTTTTAAAGCTTATTTTAGAATCACTGCAGATTCCAGTTCATGAGTGCTAGGATTAATTTTTAGGTGATAGTATAGATGGTATTCATATTCTAGAGTAGAAAATCCCTTAGTATTTGCCGCTGTAATGATGATAGGTTTTGTTTCTGGCAGGGTACCTCATGGGGAGAAACTAAAAGTAATAAATAATGTTATGGAGTGAATATTGTCTAAAGGGCATGGACTTTTGAATCAGACACAATAGGCCTAAAAAAGTTAATTTTACCACTTACTGTCTGAAAGAACTTGTCAAATTATTTAATATTTCCAAGTTCCTGCTTCTTTACTTTGCAAAATAAATTTCACTCTCCTTGGCTATCAGAGTTCTGATGAAAATCCAGCAAGCTAATGGAATATAAAGCATATAGTACTTGGAGCAAAGTGGCACTCCATTAGTGATAAGTGATAGTGATTCTATGTATCTATCTATCTATCTATCTATCTGTCTGTCTGTCTGTCTATCTGTCTGTCTGTGTATCTATCTATCTATTCATCCATCCATCCATCCATCCATCTATCTATCTATCTATCTATCTATCCATCTATCTATCGAAGATCCATGTGCACATGTGTGTTTATACATGTGGAAGCCAGAAGAGGATGACATTGAGTATCTTTCTCAATCATTCTATACCTTATTATTATTATTTTTTTTAGTCTCTCACTTGAAACTGAAGCTCACCCATTTGGCAAGACTAGTTAGTCAGCAAGTCTCAGGGATTCGACTGTCTCTGCCTGCTCAGTGCTGGAATTCCAGGCACACATCATCATTCTGGGTTTCTATGTGCGTGATGAGGATCTGAACTAATGTCCTGAAATGTATGTTGCAAGCAGTTTACCAACTGAATCATCCCATCACTCCATATAATATATCAATAGCAGCCATTTAGTATTAAAATGTTACTTATGACTCTATCTTGATTCTCATTATTCGTGGGCCAAATGTATTTAGGATCAACTGATTCTAACATTATGAGGTAAATGAATGAGCAGCCTTTAGAACAATGTCACAAAAACCTTACTTTGTCCAATGAAACATGGTAACATATCACCTCCCTTTCACTCTGATTGATACAAGCCATAAAAACAAAACATAAGATTATTTGGAGTAAATGGCTATTATATCTTTTGCTATTAGTAGAAATTTATTTAAATTTTCTTTGACAGAACAGTAGGGAGATTGCTTATGTTGCTTCTATTCTAAAAAAACCCAGAAAAGTAAAGAAACTGACTTGTATAAGCAATAGGCAAATACATTTTTGTGAATGATAAAAATGGATATCAAACATCAAATTCCTTTGGGGATGAAGTAAGGTAAAGGCCCCAAGCACAACTCTATGCCTATTAATTTTTGAAAAGTTTATTGCTTAGTTAGGGTTTATAACTTGAACTGAGAGGTTACAAAAAAAGGACGAGAGAGTCTTCACAAACATTTTGTATCCTCTAATTTCTCTGACTCAATCGCTCATAAATCAATAGCACTTATATTATCAAATTTGACTTTTTATATTTTCATTGAAGGAGGTCCAATGGATATCATGTGAGTGACAAAACAATGAAATTACCAAAATATGTATTTTTTCTACCTTACCAGAATATATTTTGTGCTTTGAAGTTGAAAAATCAGTGAGGTTTGTTTCAGTATAATTTTATTGCTTTTCTTATTACTTTAGAGGAAAGTTTTTAATAATCTTATGGTTAGAATACAATTTTCTATTCATGCAAGGTCTTCAGCATCAAGTAAAAATAGAACATAATTGTTGTAAAGAGCAGATGGTATATCTATTAACAGTCATCACGTATTCCTCAACATATGGCTGAACAGGTTAACTAAAGGATAAAGTGGTGAGAGTTTTATAGAAAAGTGACAGCTGTAAAACATTTTCCCCCCTTTTTAAAAGACATGTATTTTAGGAAAATTTGAACAATATGATGCTATGTCTATAAGTTGTTTACTGTCAGGGCTCTTAGATTGCTAAAGAACTCAGCTTTATTCACACAAAATGCTATGAGGAATGAGTTTACTAAAAAAATGACAAAAAGACTGAGATGTCTCAGACTAACTACAGTGAGAGTGAATAAGAGTGTGTGTAGCCATTGTATTAATAAAGAACACATTTTAAAAGGTCTTGAGCACACTGAAAGAACCTTTGTGATTATTAGACAGAAAAATATTCTGCAAGAAAGGATGTTGAATGACTGAAGTTATTATACTTAACATATTCTCATGCTGTATTTTGAAATCTTAAGTTTTTTAGAATCATTTGTTCTAAACAACTGCAGTTAGGGTTGCTTCTTCAGAGAGGGATTGAAGCAGTTTAGGGTGACTGGATTACTGAAAGTGAAAGCAGGAATGTCCTTGATCTTTTCTTTATAGTCTCCACTTTGCTAGAGATTAGAGAAGGATTTGGATGCTCTTTATCTCTTGCCTCATGGATTTTCCTAGATCAGTTTTTCTATAAACAAATTTCATAGCAGTTTTTTTTAATCCATAAACAACCTGAGTCCCTCCCTAGGGCTGGAGTTCCTCTTTCATAGAATTAAGATTCCTGGAAGGATTAAAGCTTATCCTCGCATTATGGTTGGTTAGCTCATCCCCGAAGCTTGGTTTGATGGCTGGTTATGTCACCCACCATTCAGAACCTATAACTGACCCCAGTTTCATTCGCTGGTTGGGTCTCTACCCCTTCCTGACTTCATGAGCTCCAGGAGCTCTGGTACTTTCTTCGCTTCCCTTTCCTAATTTAATAGTCTCTAAACTTTTAAAAAAGAGAATTGTATATATGCTTGTTTTCATATTTTAAAGGTATTGGCTCTTAGTTTTATTAATGGACTTGATTTAACAGTGTCTCTCTCTCTTATCTCTTTCTCTCTCACTGAGGATAGAACCTGGGGCATTATACATACTAAGCAATCAATGCATCACGACATGCCCAATCTGGAATCGGAGCCTTGCTAATTTGCCCAATATGGCCTTGAACTCCCTCTATAGCTCAGGGTATAGCTCAGCTTTAGGGTCAAGATTCTCCATCTGCTTCCCAAGGGCTGGGATTATATATATGAATGACCAGGTTCAGTTTAGCAGGATTTCTCTTGTTTATAACCCTTTCCTCTGATCTTGTTCACCTGTGTTTCTTTGTTAATAGTATTACCCAGGGAATAGTTCTTGGTGAGAATATCTAAAAAGCACCATGACAAGTATCCTAGAGTAGCAAACAAACAAACAAACAAACAACCCTTACTAGCATTAATATACTGAATACTTTACAGTAGAATGAACAATATGTTTACATAGCACTTGAATTATTTTCATTACTTGTGTCTTTCTAAAACTATGCTATGAATGCAAGTAGTACCCACACTTACCAATTGCTGTAGTTAACACAAATACTTGTTCCATCTTTTTTCCATCATTGTAAAATGCCAGATACCAAGGCCCTTGGTCCATATACTCTATGAATCCTGTCTCCTGGAGTGATGTGAGGATCAGGTTCCGAGGGGAGTGCTGGTTGTGATCAGAGCTCTTGGAGTCTTGCTTTACCAGTTGTTTGCCATCCATTAGTTTTACAAAGTCAAACTGGAACAAATACAAAGACAAATATAAATTGGGACTGATTTTACTTCTAGACTTAAAACATCTCTAACTTCAATGGACCTATTCTATACTTTTTTTACATTATACATGGGCAAAGTGGAAGAGAAGGTTATTAATTCTGAAGTATATTTAAATATAAAACATTTATTAACTATGAAAAAAAACCCTCTTTATATTTACAAATGTAATGAACCTTTTCATTTTGAAGTATAAAAATAATTTTTTGGGATTGGTGAGATTGCTTAGAGGTTAAGGCACTTGCCTGTGAATCCTAAGAACCCAGGTTCAATTCTCCAGGACCCACGTAAGCCAGATGCACAAGGTGGCACATGCGTCTTGAGTTTGTTTACAGTGGCTACAGGCCCTGATACGCCCATTCCTCTCAATCTTCTCTCTCTCTCACTCTGTGTGTCTCTCAATAAGTAAATGAAATATTTGAAATAATAATAATAATAATAATTTGTTTAAAAGCAAAAATTTCCCTAAGAAATAGAAAAAAAGGCTTTACTCTTATGTAAGAGCATTTTGAAAGTATCTCATAGCAGGTACTTAAACACTCGCATTCTGATTGGAAATGCGGAAAACAGTTTTATAATATGAAAAATAATTTTATTTATTTATTATTATTTATTTGAGAGGGTGTATGAGAGAGAAAGAGGCTGATAGAGAGAGAATGGGAACTCCAGGGCCTCTAAACCACTGCCAATGAACTCAACATGCATGTGTCACTTTGTGCATCTGGCTTTAGATGGGTACTGGGGAATTAAACCTGAGTCATTAGACTTTACAGGAAAGTGTCTCAACTGTTGAGCAATTTTTCTAGCTCAGTTTTATAATTTTAAATAAATACAAGTCAATATTGAGAACACTTATTATAATTTAGCACCTCTATAATAATTACCTATCTAAATATTCAAAGATTCAAAACTTTTTGCCCTTACTCAGTTAAGTATGTGCCAGGATTTTTTTTCACTCATTTTTTGAGTCACATTTGTGTGGCATTCTGGCTACCTGGCTATTCATGACATGGCCAAAGATAAGGTTTTCACACTAGTCTTATCTGTTAGGAAAGAAGCCTGGACTGAATGCTTCATTCTTTCACTACTTCTATATGGGGTAGAATTACAAATGAGTTAATGTAGGGAAGAAATAAATAATGAAACAAGACAAATGTGGTGGCTACAGTTTGTGAATTGTCTATGCAGATAACAGAGGTCTTGTTTGTTTGAATTATTATTTAAAAGAAAAAATCTGTTTGTAAGTTAGCCTGCTTTTTTGAGTCATTTCTCAACAACTTGTCATAGACTGCATTTCTTTTTTGGGATGAGGAAGCAATAACTATATAGAGCTAGTGAAGAGAGTAAGGATACCAGAACAAAACTGAGTAAGAGGATTGTTAAGCTCATGTCCTAGGAAGCAGGTATCGATTTTTCTGTAGTATTCTTAAACTGTCCTTTCTGAATTTGTTCTACTAAATGCTGTTTTTCATTTCTCCATGACAGGTTTCATTAAGTATGATTATTCTGTACATTTCTTTCTCACATTTTTTCTGCTCTCACATATGATGCCTATGTGCATTAAATACCACAATCTTTGAGGTGCTTGTTATACTACCCTCTAAAACTGTTTAAAAAAATATCCGTTAGATAAAATACCTGAGTGTGGGTAGGTGGAATGTTTCTTCGGCCATAAATTCCCAGAAGAGAGTCCTTGGCTAAAGAAATATTGAATTTCAGATATATTGGATGGTGGATAGTAATCTGGAAACGCCAGAATAAGCCAGGTGGGATGGTCTGCATGACCTGTGCACCAATGTCAACTTCTCCAGTGTCAATTGCTCGTCCCTTCTGAAACACTGATTGGGAAGATAGAGGAAATTGTACATCAATTTATAAAGCAATTTTTTTTTGGTTTTTCAGGAACAGATTATATCCAAACAACTCATTCATCTTGTTCTTCCTCCCCACCCAACCCATCTGTCAAGCACTTGCTCAAATTGGTTATCTTCTAAGAAGTTTTCTCTGATCAACCACTATGTTGGTCCTTCCCTTACACTCCATTTGCATTTCTTTTAATGAATTTGATTCTTTTTAA
The DNA here is from genome assembly GCA_036346955.1 of Dipus sagitta. NCBI lineage: Eukaryota > Metazoa > Chordata > Mammalia > Rodentia > Dipodidae > Dipus > Dipus sagitta. Next base: position 115,942,403 of record CM070776.1, on the reverse strand, counting down.
GTATTATTTACCAAGTATTATTTTTGGTAGTTGCAAGAGTTACACTTTTAAAGTGATTTGAAAAAGTACAGAACAAATGGGATAAGTGCACCAAAAGCAAATTGTAAAGGAACATCACTGGTTTGGGTAGTCAAAGGAAGGAAAATATTTGGTCAAGTGATATTCCTCACCCCTCTTATCATCTCAGGTATTATCTTTTGTTTTTCATTGATACTTAACATCTAACACACCATATGTTTCATGTATTTATTATTTTCACTGGTTTTCCCCAATACAGTGTAATCCCTGTGGCCACTTTGTTCATGGTGCCTAGAAAAATGTATCTAAACATAAGCAAAGGATGTATGTGATCAACACATACTTATTCAGCAATTAAAAGAAAAACTGAGTCATAAAATGGTGATTATGGGACATGACATTTGACACAAGCCTTGTAAGATTTCAACATAGTTGTTGGGAACATTGTTAGGACATAGAAAGGAAACTTGAACTAAAGCAGAGATGAGGAATCAAAGTTAGTGTGAGGCATGTATATATATAAAGAACAGTTGTTAATAGGGTCGGATGGGAAAGAATGATATTATAAGTACCAGAAAAATGGATTTGAGATCAGAAAGCCATTAACAGGTTTTGTATTTAATTTATAGGAAAAGGCTGGGGTTATAGCTTAGTGGTCTAGCTCTTGGCTCACATGCACAAATCTTGGGTTCCATCCTCAGAACTTCAAAAACAACAGAAAAATAATAGAAGAGGTTTATGTACATTAGATAGTTTTAACTTGAGGCCCAGAGTAGGGTGGATTAGAGAAGGGAGACAAGAACAACACAGGAATTACAGAGCAGTGAGTCAAGTGCAATGCCATGAAGACCTGAATTTAGATCTACAGAAAAGGGCAGTTTCAGGAAAAAAAAAAAAAAAAAAAAAGAACAAGAAGAAGAAGAAAAAGAAAAAGAAAAGAAAGGAAAAAATGTGTGGACAGAAAGGAGCAGAATATGAAACACAATGCAAAGGAAGACTCTAAACTGGGCATGGTGGCACACGCATTTAATCCCGGCACTTGGGAGGCAGAGGTAGGAGGATCACCACCGTGAGTTCAAGGCCACCCTGAGACTACATGACTACATAGTGAATCCCAAGCCAACCTGACCCAGAGTGAGACCCTACCTCAAAAACCATCTCCCCCCAAAAAGGGAAGACTCTGTAGCAGAGCTTGTCAAATTTTAATGTGTATAAGAAGTGGGAGTCTTATTAAAATATAAACTCTAGTAAGTAAATTTGGAGTCAGACATTTTTATAGGATGTAAAATGATGCTTTGCTGGATTTTTCACTGTCTACACCCTGAGAGGCTATTGCACATGAAACTAAAGAGGGTCATACCTGACACCATGATTGTGAATTTGGGAGAATGCCACACTGCTACTACAAAATTTAAGAAATTCAGAAGGAACTGATCTTTGAGGGAAGATGCTGAGATTTTACAATCATAACTTTATTAGTTATCATCACATTTCTACTTATTTCTGATGTACTAGTTGAATATATATTTCTTTGTTATGTGGAAGTGGAGAGGGAAGGATACAAGAGGAGGAAAGAGCATTAGCTTGCCTTAGTTTTGAGCACTAAGGATTACACCTCAGGAGGGAAAGCTTAATTTGGCCTCATTTCATTCCACCTTTGTATTTTTCAGCCATCAACTCTGTCTCCACACCAAACAGTTTAAAAACACACATGGTCTCTGTCCTTTGTGTTCACCCAATATAAAATTAACAGCCCATTAAGAAACACACCTGCAGTGGCTTTATTCAGAGGCCAATGCCTTGCAGCTTTTAACTCCCTAAAATACCTACATTATTGCTTTTTGTGTTAAGGCCAAGAGTAATAACTATTTTAAGAATGTTCACTGTTAACTGTTAATAATAGATTTCAAATGTAATTTTGAACATAATTATGTATTTCAGGACACATAATTTTGTGGAATTGACATTTCTAATAAAATACGCCTTTTGAGATAATAAATGACCAACTGAGGACTTTACTTTTCACTGAAAGTTACTTTTATTCCTTGTAAGACAGGGTAATTTGGTTCCCAAAGGGTTGATTATACATTTAACTCTTAAGGTCCTAGAATGGACAAATGTCTTCAATAGTCAGTCAGGAGATTAATAGACCATGTTTATGTGGATGCTTCTGTTCTCAATTTAATATTCCCTTTGTTTAACTGCCAGCCTCATTAGAGGTTTTTATCACTTTAAAAAGGTATCATCCAAGTCATGTAAATAGTATTATAAATCTGAAACACTTAAAAATATTCTGAGGTCAACAAATGATGTTTTTTAGGTGATAAGAACAACCTTTATTTAATAGATGCTTTCACCTTTAAAATTTGGGCAAAACTGGTTGGTGGACATTAACCTTTATAAACATCTTACAAGCATCACAATATCTCTTTCTGCACTTCATAACATCATGTGATACATAAAAAATTTTCAAATGTCACTAAATCAAAAGAAGCTCATGAAGTTTTGTTGTTGGAGGTTCCTGGTTATTAGCAATATTGCATATCTAGCAAAAATGCATAAACAATTCATGAAAATAACTTGAAATGAACATGGCTTTACCCTTTGAGAGCTTACATTGCAGTTAGCATAAGGTAGGTGAACATAAGCAACAGAACGATAACTGTGGACATCAAAAACAAAATCTAGTTGTGGTAATTTGATATTAGAGAAGTGAAATTCTCATCATTTCCTGATTCAAATTTTGTCAGCTTCTACACTCTTTGAGCTTTGGGTATCAGAGGGAAACAATATCTTCTTGTTAGCAATCTATCACTAAAGAGCTTGCTCTATTTTATCATCTCTTAAAATTAGTTATGGCTTACAATATTATGATTATGAGTTTATTTGTTATTTGTTCTTTTTTGCTGTAGCTCAAAGTTTGGGAAACTAGAGAGATATATCACATAGAAAAACAAAACAAGGTGTGATTTTATGAAGAAATTCTGCCTTAATATAGGAAAGTGAAAATGGTTTGGCAAAACAATGTTGACTCTGATTCTTTGCAAATTGTCAACAGCAGAACACTAAGTTATGACTTTAATGATCATATTTCAATTATCATCTAATCATTTTATCTGAAGCAAACAAAAAGCCCAAGAAGCCCATACTACCCAATAACAGAACACTTTTCCTTGTACATACTCAGAATGCAATGCAGGGTGTCACGGATCATATCACACTGTGCAGTACTGCAGTTATCACAGTCTTACCAATATCTACCAATTTAGGTTGAGCTAAACACTCTCTTTATAGGTTGCAACACAGGCATAAACTGCTGAGCAGGAAACAAATGGATGGCAGATAGTCTATGTTGAAGGATATCACACTAAATGATAGTAGCTTAGTTCAAAAAGCAAAGGTCAAGCTACCTGGAAGGTAAAATCTAGTGCATGGAACTAATGACAGATACTGTGTACTATGGCTACATCCCTTACTTATAGGTTTATATCAATCACAAACACATACTGAATACTAACAGCATGATTATTAACATCATTGGCCATAAAGATGGGGGTGTAAAAACTATATTTTATATATATATATTTTTTCCCTGCTTAATGCTGCTATACATGCCACATTCAGTGATGCTATACAAAACTCTATCAAAAATGGGGAGTGTAATACCTATATTTTGGATATATATTTTCCTCTGCTTAATGCTACTATTCATGCCACATTCAGTGATGCTATACAAAACTATATCAAGCATTAGAATAAGATACTGACATATGGTCACCCAAAAGAGCCCACTATTAGAGCTTCATGTAAAAAATGACTAGGTTAAATGATACTTTATTGTCCATAATAGCAAGCAGAGTGTCTTTAAAGGCATTTGAAAACTCCACGAAAAATATGTAAGCAATGTTTTCCAAAGAGAAGAAACGTATATCCATAGTAATTCAGCCTTCAATATATTCTACAGCACGCTCAAAATCTTGAAAAGACATTGGTGTGGTCTTATAGCTTAATTATTTATAATGTGAATCACATGATTTAGGTATCATCTCTTTTATGGCATTTCAAACATATTAGTTTCACAATAGTTTAACAAGTCTTTGTAAAAGTTAAAATTTAAGTTCTTACAGAGAAATGGGAAGGGGAAATCAACATTTCTTGTGAACCAAAGCTATGAAGATATTAAAAGAGAACAGCTGAAACCTACCATTTCCATCCAAATAGCCACATGTGATTTTTCCTCACATGAACTTTTGAAGTAGAATATGTATTCAACTCCTTTTTATTTCCACATTTTACCATGTTTGGAACTGATCATAGGTACTTGTACATTCCAGGTAAGCTTTCTATCATTGAGCTAAACTCCTCACCTGCCACTTTCAATTATTAAAGGGGTAATTATTAAGTTATCAATCAAAAATGTTTTGCTTAGAGTGCTGCTTTCTGGGTGAACCTGATATCAGTACAAGGGTGAAGGAGATAGACACTGAGGACACTCAACACCTACCAAAGCAGAGATCCAGAGGTGCCTAAGAGCCCATCACTGAAGTAGACATAAAATGCACCCAACATGGCTCAGGGAATTTTGTAGAAGAGAAGGCAGAAAGATTATTAGAGCCACAAGTTGGGCCATTTCGCAGAGTCATTGCCTCTCTCCAATAACTGGTGACTGCCCCCACAATGCATGACCTACAATTTGCATGTGGTTGACCTGCATCCCCAACTTGGAAGGCCTCTTTAGAAAAGGGGCACGGAAGAGGGAAATGATGGCACCAACATGTGTTGTTTACATACTAAGTATGTCCATCTCTAATAAAAATTAATTTAATAAAGAAAAAAAAGTTTTTGCTTATAGTATACAATCTAAGAACATTCAGGAGAAAGAAAGGGAAGGTTAAACCTTTCATATAGTAAGCATTTGGTAAATATTAGTTGGATGGAATCAAAGAATAGGAAGGATGAACATATTGGCCATATATATATATGGTTTTTCAAGGTAGGATCTCACTATAGCTCAGACTGACCTGGAATTCACTATGTAGTTTCAGGGTGGCCTCAAAATCATGGCAATCCTCCTACCTCTGCCTCCCAAGTACTGGGATTAAAGGTGTGGGCCACCATGCCTGGATTAATTGGCAATAACTTTGATAGTCTCTTTTGACATTTCATTCTAGGGTGCTATTCTTGCTAACATGATGATCTTAGTTCCCAGAACCCATGTAAAAAAAATAGCCAAATATAGTGACATATGTGGGTAATACTAGTGCTGTACAGGCAGAGACAGGCAGATCCCTGAGGCTTTCTGGCCAGTCCATCTATCTCATTTGGTAAATTCCAGACCAGTGAAAGACCTTGCTTCAAAGAAAGGATATATAGCACCTGAGGAATGACAGCCAAGATTGTTCTCTGGCTTTCACACGCACATCAATATATGCACACATGCACTTTCATATACACATACAAACACATAAAAATGTTCTACGATTAAATAATAGTGATGGTGAAATATATCTGAATATACAAAAATACTAAAAATGTACATTTAAAGTCACTGAATGTAATGCTACTAAGTAGACATTTAATAAAGACAATTTAACAAAGAATACCTCTCATACAGTTGAGGGTAATAAAGGTGTACAACATCTTGTACCTGGCTTCCTGATGGAAAAGTGTCTAGCATAAGCACATGTTTTCATAGGTTGATATATACCTATAATCTTTGATTTCAAAAATTTAGGAACTCAGAAAAATCCAATAGTATGAAATTAAAACTTCTCTCAGACAAAACACATTTGAGAGATTAACAATAGCAAGAACTATAAAGCTGATGGCGTGGTGATTGAACATTTACTGTGTCCTCTTTCTTCAGCTCCTCTTTGTATTTTTGAAATATACCATGCCTCTCCCATACTCAGTACATACAACTTTGGATGCCCTAGTAATCCTGAAGGCTCTCCCTCTTTTCACTTGTCTTGCCTCAAGGACTTTTGTCTCTTCACTGTCTCTTCTTACTAGCATCTTTAATCTCTCATTCTCTATTGGCTTATTAGTCACCATCACCAAACAGCACAAATTTTTCTTGTGAAAAAAGAAACACAAGTGTTCCTTTATCTTGTTATTGGACTATTTATCTCTTCATTTTCTTGTCAAACTGTCTCCATCTGGTACCTCCGTTGCTTCATTATATACTTATCAGTTAAACTATTACTATCTGAATTTCCTTGTAACACTCTATTATTCTGTTCTCCTAAATATGTACTCCCTAAGGTTACAAAATTGAATTATCTCCATTCCCAAGGCCTATCTCAAATGACTCAAATAATCTTTTCATATTCTTTCACTTAAGCCTTTATATATCTAACCATTATATTCCTCCTTCTGTACAACAGTTGGTTACACACTATCTTGCAGTGTCAGTACATGTATACATGTTCCTTATAGCTCTCCTATTTCATTGGAAGCTTCTTAAGGGCAACATCTATTTCTTCTGTTTCATTTGTTAACTTGCTACAACACCCAGTACAGATAAAATAGTACTTTAGTTGATTTGACATTAAAAGTTATAAGTTTCTGTGTTTCAGAATACTAAGATTTGTTTTTATTTTTGGGTCTCTTGAAATTATTTAGTGAGGATAATTATTGTATTCAGACATAATTTCTCAGTCAACACAATATTTTAATTTTATTCTTTCCTTTCCAAGAACCAAGAAGGAAAGATGGTACCTGGTGTGGTTCTTGTCAGGACAAATTCAATAAGATATATAATGGAAATAGCAAAAGACAAGTGACATGATTAATGGAGATAAGTAAAAGAAAGGTATAGTGGTAAACTCAAAAACTTAATATTAAAACTTTAGAAACAAAGATGGGATATGTGTTAATTATCTATGCAAATATAAATAATACTCAGAGAAAATGCACACTTGTGTATTAAATTATTGGATTGCATGAATTAATTTTTGCATAACTAAATAATCTTGGACTTCATGAAAATGCTAGTAAAAGTTTGAACTTCCCCCAGAAATAATATAGAAAGATGCAAGTTGATATTTAATAGAATCAGATGTACACATGGCTGAAAAATTTCTACAGTGGGCTGGCTCTTCCAAAATCTAGGAAGTAAAAGGGATGTTATGGGAAGATCTCTTGACTATGGTAAGACTAGTTTAGGACAGCAACTATGGCATGCTCCATTATACCACTTGATGTCTTTTGCAAATGTGGACGACTGAACTCAAGGGGCTACAAGATAGACTTATTTCTTAAGGCATCACAGGAGAGATGGATATTTGTTTAAAATAAGTAAAATAAGGATTAAATGAAATAAGATTGAAACATTAAACATATATGACCAAGAACATTTACTATGAATTTTTTATACAAAAAATAATTTTGCCTTATAGAGTAAGGAGCCTATTTCATAAATTGGTTGTAGAAGTCAGGTCTCCACTATGCTTTCAGAAAGATATTGTTAAAAACTGAAGTATATTGATAAAGTGATTTAATATAGTTGAAAACAAGCTGCAGCATTCTAGCTGGGCCTTCAGAAACCTTATGTTAGAGAAATATCTATATAGCATTATAGGAAACATTTACTGTAATTTTCCATCAATCTTTAAAAATAATAATGTTAAGGTCCCAACAATATTTTCTTTGTTAGTACATTACTACTATTTTATTCATGTGGTTTGTTGTGTTTATATGAATTATTCCCAATTCTACCACAATATCCTAGACTCTGATATCTTTTAAGTAAAAGATACTGCAGCTATGTGTTGACTCAAAGGGCAGCAGAGTTCATTTAATATCCACATGTCCTATGAACCAATACTGAAGAACCACATCATTACACCATAGGACTGCATTCCTTCTGAATGCAGAATGATTAAGTGAGTGGGGGTTGTGGAGATTTTGTTTGTTTGGATTTGTGAAATAAATGTATACGTAGTTCAAAGTAAAGAGCTAACATGCCATTAAAATTTTAAAATTGTCATTGCATATTTTTCCACTGCATATATGATTCAAGTAAGACAAAGCAAAGGATTAAAAGGGGGAAATCTCTACCTCCTCTCTTCTCCTCTTCCTTTTCTTCTTCTTGACCTTCCACTACCCACAAAGATAGGAAGTTGTAAAATGTGAATTTTATATCTAATAGCAATGTGTGTGGAGGGTGACTTTAATGAGGAGAGAGCGCTCAGCAAATGGAGTTATTTGAGGTGACATTGAAAATGTACAAAGTACTCTTAGATAAGGGATACACATTTGCACTGCATACACCAAACTCTTTAATTTAAATAGCTAAAAACAAAAGCTTGTGTAATAGCTACCACAACATAAAAGTGTTACATGGAAAAATTACATTAGTGTATTTTAAAATCACAAATATTCTCTAAGTGCGGGTTGTGATTGTTATACCCTTGTCAAAAATTCAAAGTTAGAAGGTGGAAAACTGAGAATTAATTATTTTAGTGACCACAAAATTTTCAACTAGTATGTTGAATGGCAAATGTGGTTGGCAAACGTCGCAAATGTGCCTATGAGCCACTTTCTACTGGCAAAGATATGTTCATTCTTAATAGGATTGCCTAGTTGTTCCTTAAGTATGGAATTTGAATTCATCAACTCCTTACAGGTGAAGCTGGAGACAACTGTAAGAGATAAGTTAGTCTGAGACAGTACCTCTATGTTTGACAAAGTCTTAGCACTGTTAAGAGAATGCATAGAGCAGTGGGAATAAGGGACTGGTAGGAATGTACCTTTTTCCTTTTATTTTATCTGGAGAATTGTGGTTTCTACCTTTTTAGTGTTTTAATTTGTTATATCTGTATGATTTAATTTCAAAAGGGTTTCTCTGATACAACACTCCCTCCTAAGCTCCCCAAGGGGCTGAAAACCAACTGTGTTTGTTGAAGTGAGAAACTGGTGCTGAGAAAAGTAAAACTATAGTCACTATCTGGACTTGGCTAAAACACCCTCATGACAAGATATAAATTGTGTTACATCAATCAACATAGTGTTGTTGACATGGTCATATATTTAGCAGATACTGACCAGAATGTCATTTTTCCTTTTGATGTTGTAAAGATAGATCTTGGAGAGTGAATTTCAAAGAAGAGTCACCCTCCCCACCAAGGCCAGTCTTTTGCAAAAGTGGAAAAATTATACAAGTGATTTTGGTATCTTTTGGTTATTTTTTCTTATCACTATTTGTTGCTGGTGTCCTATTTTGACATCCACTTTGTAGGAATTCACTGTCGAAATTCTCAATAAATTTGGTCCTTATTACATGCTCATGGAAAACTCTGAGCTCTGTCTTAGCTCTGTGATGTCGGAGAACATTAATAGTTAAGAAATCTTGCCAAAACCATGGATGTTCATGCACACACACACACACAGAGAGAGGGAGGGAGAGAGAGAGAGAGAGAAAGAGAGAGAGAGAGATGAGAAAGAGAGAGAGCGACAGAGAGAGCCAACCACACATAACACATCCTTCCTTATATGATAGATCAGATGAGACAAAGCTCTGTGTAAATTGCTTCTCATAAGACTTGCCTATGAGTATCTTGTTCACGTAGGTCCAGGACAAACATGGACCTTTCCCTTATTACCTGGCTACTCAAAGTCCACAAATAGATCCTCCAGTATCCTGTTCAGTGTCTCATAAACAATTACCTGAAGTTAGGACTGCTGAAAGAGGCTAGAGATGTGTACAAAAATTTCCTGTACTGCTAACTGACTGAGATTAACCTTGATTACAAAATATTATCCCACATGTAACTTCTCTATCTTTTATTAAAATCCAAGGCAGACCCTACCTATGGGCACTAGCCTGAATAAAATCAATTTACCTACTTGTGTACATTTTGTCTTTGGTACTTCATTTTTTTTTAATGAATGCTATCTTGTTTCATTTTGACTTTTTATTTATTTATTTATTTGAGAGCAACAGACAGAGGGAGAAAGAGGCAGAGAGAGAGATAGAGAGAGAATGGGCATGCCAGGGCCTCCAGCCACTGCAAACGAACTCCAGACGTGTGTGCCCCCTTGTGCATCTGGCTAACGTGGGTTCTGGGGAATCAAGCCTCGAAACAGGGTCTTTAGGCTTCACAGGCAAGTGCTTAACCACTAAGCCATCTTTCCAGCCCCTCTTTGGTACTTCTTTATTGAGAATCTCTTCAGCAATTTAGATACTTAGTTTGTGATGTCTTATTACAATAGCAAGTGATAAGTATAAAATCTTGAGCCAAGTTTCCTTGATTCTACCCTCCATTTTATATTTGTGATCTTGATCTTTGAAGATCTCATTTTCTTTACTTTTAAATAAGGATATTAGATTTAATATTTAAGATTTTAAAAGTATATATTTGTTGGTAAATTACATTGTGTTTATTGCTAGCTTTATTTATGGATATTACACCTCTTATTTATTCATATGTCTTCTGTTCGGTTTAAAGTAGTTGCATCATGTTTACTTGTTAAATGGAAAGAGTTATTACAAGTTGATAGGGTTCTAGGATAGTTAATGGCTATTCTAATACAATCCCTCAAATTCTAGTACTTATTGAACAATGACAATTTAGATATTTCTGGTAGATTCTAGCTTGTTATTGTGACCTTAGAATTTTATCATATGAAATGTCTATCATCAAGAGATCTCATTTTCCTTCCATTTAATTAACTAAGTGGTAACTAAATTCAGTCTCATAATAAAAGCAGATGTACATAATAACTCTTAATGGGGGACTAATTCTGTTAGAATTTATTTTTTTAGAGTACGATTATACTTATCCATGATCTGATGATGGGGAAAATTTGAAAATAATAGATAACAAATTGGTAAGTACATAGAGCCCAGACTTTAAATTGAATAATCAGTATTTTCTAAAAAGACCATAATGCTTAGAAAAGTTGATACCAGTTCAAAAGCATGATCTCCAGTACTTAATAGAATGCTAATGAAATTCAAAAAATTCAAGGTCATCTTCCAATATTTTGGCTGTATAATAATTTCTACTAGATTAGACAATGTGTCAGGGACTATGATAATTCTTTATATCCATCATCCCATTTGCTCCCCACTACAAATATATGTGATAGGAACTATTTAATATCATAATTATATTTAAGTAATGCAGTTAAAGTAACTTGAGGTTGGAGAGAAAACAAATGACACAGTCAGCATTCATAGTCATATTATTGTGACTATAGAATTCAACAGTTCTCCAAAGCCTGTTCTTACTAGACATTAATGAAAACAATGTAAAGCCAAAGATCAAGACCAGCTACTAGAACTACATTTAAAAAAGAATCAAGTAACCATGTGAAAATATCCTTGTACTGCATTGCTTCTTCTATATGGCTTGGTTTAGTATATTCATGGCATGTTTTTTGAAAAAAAGAAGTATGTATCTACTTGGCAAATGATATGTAGCAAAGAGCTAATAGTGGGGTTCTATAGTTAAGGGTTCAACAAAGTTTTCAAAGCTAACAATTTGTGATATATAACATCAATCCATAATGATTCTCTTTTTTCTCTCTCCTTCCCTTCTTCCTTTCCTTCCTTCCCTTCCCTTTCCCTCCTTCCCTCCCTTCCTTCTTTCCTTTCTTTCTTTCTTGATTCTGAGGACCAAACCCAGGGCCTTGCACTTATTAGGCAAGCACTCTATCATAGAATAAAATCTTCAGCACTACCTACTTTTTGTCCTTTTTTTAGTTAGCATACAAAGTAATTGGTTCTATTACATTATCATTTGTTCTTATTCATCTCTCCCCACTTTCACTCCTATTCCTCCTCTCTTGCTGGTCCTTTTGCTCTACCAAACAGCCCCTCCTTCTGTTTTCATGGCACATGTATACATAATGATTTTTGTTAATAAACCATTAAATTGAAAGTAGTTTACCCTGTTTTTTGCTAAAATTGAGTAGAAACATAAAACATTTTTAAATTTGTGCAACTTGTTGCAATACATTAAAAACATAGATGAACAGACTTTTATAGAATCTGTCATAGATAGACTCTAGGGATTTACTTTTATTGTGTAAAAAAGTCTTTTGTGGTCTTCATATATATTTCATGTGTTATTTCAGAATATAGTTGACCCTTTGTCAATATTGAGATTAGGCAATCTGGCCTCTATAAAATCAAAACTTAATATATTTATAATTCCTCCAAAATAACTTCTAATAGCCTGTCATTGGCTGTGAGAACTGCTTATACAATAAAAAGTTATTTAGCACATATTTTATTCTTTTTGTATGTGTATGTGTGTGGTGTGCATTCATACATGTTCCTATGTGTGGGTGTGCATGTGTGCATTCACATGTCTGCATGTGCCAGAAGTTGACATCTAGTGTCTTATTTGATTATTCTCTCCCTTATGTTTTGAGGCAAGGTTTCTCAGTGAACATGAAGCTCATCAATTGGTCTAGATTAACAAACCAGCAAGCCCTGGGAATGTTCCTTTCTGTGTTTTCCAAGAACTAGAATCATAGACGTACATTGTCATGCCTGGCATTTCATGTGTGTGTTGAGGAGCTAAACACAGATAGGTTCTCGTGCTTGTATAGCAAGCATTTTACCCTCTGATCTATCTCCTCAGTGTCACATATTTGTATATTTGTATTATAAATTAAATATGATGAAAATATGCAATATCTAAGAGAATTAATTTTTATTTTGGTATCCAGTTTGCTGGAGAAATGAACTTCTCATACATCAATGATTAGAACCATATCAAATTGAAGTGGAGACCCATAGCCCTTCAACACACAATAGTTCTAGGAGGTGGCTTAGTAGCTTTCACACTAGTACAGTATGCCCTGCAGGTAATCATGTATAGTTACAATTTAATATTGCATCTTTGTGCTTGTTTGCAGCTTTGTTTATTGTGGGCTGTATGTTGTCAGGTCTATAAGTGTGTGCACACTTTTTGCTAAGAATTTTGTGTTTTGGATTTTTGGAACAAGATATGTAGTCCTGGTTGGCCTCGAATTTGTTATATAGCCAAAAACTGGCTCTGAATTTCCTGCTTCTATTTCCTAAAGTGCTGGGCTTACAATCATGTACCACCATGCCTTAATATAATTTATATATATAATATTTTATATTATATAATAATATATTAATACAACTTTTTAATATATTTATGTTTATTTATTTATGAGAGAGTGAGACAGAGAGATTGAGAGAGAGTGAATGGGCATGCCAAGGCCTGTAGCCACTGCAAGCAAAGTCCAGACTCATGCATCACCATGTGAATCTGGCTTTATGTGAGTACTGGAGAATCGAACCTGAGTCCACACACTTTGCAGGCAAGTCATGATAAGCCATCTCTCCAGCCCTTGGATAAAATTACATTCCATGATATAGGAATGGGAAAAGATTTCCTGAAGAAAACCCCAGTAGCACAGGATCTTAAACAATGACTCAACCAATGGGATCTCAGGAAGCTGAAAAGTTTCTTCACAGGCAGACATACAATAAGCAGAGCCAATAGATTGCCCACAGAATGGGAGAAAATATTTGCTGAATATCCAACTGACAGAGGCCTAATCTCTAGAATCTACAAAGAACTCCAAAACCTAACAAATAAAAAGTCAAACAGCCCACTCACAAAATGGGGCAAAGAACTGGAAATGCGGTTCTCAGAGGAAGAAATACAAATGGCAAACACACACTTAAGAAAATATTCATCATCCCTAATCATCAGGGAAATGCAACTTAAAACAACTATGAGATTCCACCTTATCCCAGTAAGGATAGCAAACAACAAAAAATCGAATGAAAATAAATGCTGGCAAGGATGTGGAGAAATAGGAACACTCATCCACTGTTGGTGGGAATGTAAGATGGTACAACCACTTTTGAAAGCAATATGGAGACTCCTAAAAAAGCTGACTATTGAGTTACCAATAGACCCAGTTATTCCCTTACTGGGCATGTACCCTAAAACCTCCAGGCCTCAGTTCAGAGACATTTGCTCAACCATGTTTATAGCTGTTCAATTCATAATAGCTAAGAGCTGGAATCAACCTAGATGTCCATTATTAGATGAATAGATAACCAAGATGTGATTTAACTACGCAATGGAATTCTACACAGCAGTAAGGAAAAACAACAGAATGAAATTTGAAGAAAAATGGTTGAGCCTGGAACAGATCATTCTCAGTGAACTCGCCCAATCACAGAAAGATGATCATGGCATAGTCTCATTCATCTACAGCTCCTAACCTGAATCTACATAAGTTGCCAACATGCCTAGCAAGCATCTGGAGAACCAGACAATAGGGAGAGTGGGGAGGGAGGGGAGCATAAGGCAGGTGGTGGGGGACACAAAAATGGACCCAAATGGTAATAGTACCATAAAACTCTACATCCTAAAAGACAGACCAAATGGCTGAACCTTCATCAGGCCCTTAGAAGAAACATCTGATTCACAAGGCCCTGGAGAGTGTACAACAAAAACTGACCTTTATGCCCTCCTGTTTCTCTCTCTCTCTCTCTCTCTCTCTCTCTCTCTATCTATCTATCTCTTTTATATCACTTATCTTTTTCTTCCTTCTCTTCTTGGGCTCTGACCTGTAACTCCCAGTACCAGCAGTTGGATATCATCCACAATGAGCTTTTAATCAGAGAGGCTTACAAAGTTTCCCAAAAGAAGACAGATTTCCATCATAGTGTTTGGTGACCTACTATAGTTTATGGGTAAGACCCTACTGCTGAAGATACCATATGCTGTTGGCACGTAACATGGAGTTACATGGCTGCAACCTGGAAGAAAGTCAGTGCCCAGATAGCACATCAAGTACCAGAAGGTGCTACATGAGCAACTGGGGGAAAATGACCAATATCTGTCCAAGCAATGTATGGTCTAACCTACTTAGGAGCAAACAACCTGACGTGATGCTCATACAAGTGCAATAGTGGCCCACAACCATGGTGGGAAACCAACTGCTCTTGATTTTGCTAACTAATCTGTTCACTGGAACGGAACCCATAGCTGGAGCTGGGAAACAAGTCAGAACCATATCCAAAAATGAGCCCGCTCTCCATTATCAAGCTACCACCAATCGTGGGCTACAAGAGGGCCTACATCTATTAAACTCTCTCTAAAAAATAATGGTTATCACATTTATTTGGTGTTAACTTTACTATCTGTCGGAGAATCTGCTTCTCTTTTTCAGATAGACACAAATCCTAAGGAGAGAACCACCCCATCATACCTGAAAAGGGCCCCAGCTGAAACTACGAATAATTGGGGAAACATGTAAGAATGCTGTTTTCTTGGCGAATTGGGAACCAGCACAATGTTGAAAGAGATAGACACAGAGAACAACCAACCCCTACAAACCAGATATCCAGAGACACAGAGGCTCCCAAGATCTCAACATGGAAACCTACCTAAAATGAACCCAAACATGGTTCAGGGAAATTTGTGGAAAAGGGGGTGGAAAGAATGTCAGAGCCGTATGTTGGGTCATGATAGCCAGCGACATTTCCTCCTACCCAAAACTGAAGGCTAACCCTACAATGCACGACCCATATACCTCAACAAGGATGGTCCCTGTGGAGGGGGGAGGACAGGAAGGAGGCTAACAATGGTACCAACTTGACTGTATTCACTGAGTACAAAAACTTATTTGATAAGTCCTATCTTTTAAAAGATCCACATGTGTATAATTAATTGGTAATTGATGAATGAGCCCTTATTCACATATTTGTGCATTCATGTTAAACCTATTTTTCCTAATTATTTTTATATTTCTATGCTACATGTTTTACCTACTTTTCCAGTTACCACAAATGTCACAAAAAGTAAAAATCTTCATGCAAGTGGACCCACACAGTACTAACTCACGCAGTTCAAGGAAATAGTGGAGTGTGTGACGTTAATAGTTTAGGCTTTGGAATCAGTCCAATAGTTCCTAGCTTTCTGACCTTGGGCAAATGTGTATACCTCTCTTTCTCACTTGAGAAATAGGGGGCATAATGTTATCTCCATGCGAAGTCTCTGGAACAATTTTTGGCAAAAAAGATTTCATAAATTTTAGTCCACATTATCAAGTTATTTTGTGGAAAGGGATTATAAGAAATTTGAATTTGAGTAGGAAATTCTATATATGCTGATGACAACTAGGGTGGCCTTGTACTGGTGAATTCAATCCGGGCTGTCAGGCTTTGTAAGCAAGCACCTTACTTAACCACTGAGCAATCTCTTCAGCCCTTGTCCTACATTTTTTTCCTGGTTTTTCGAGGTAACATTATGCTCTATCCCAGGCTGACCTGGAATCCTCTCTGTAGTCTCAAGCTGGCCTCTACCTCACAGCAATCTCTGCCTCCTGAGTGCTGGGATTAAAGGCTGTTGCCACCACACCCAGTTTGTCCTTCATTTTTAAAAAAAATGATTAGAAGGTAAATACCAGATAATTATGCATTCATATAAAGGAACCAAATATAAATAGAGCAGAATGGAACAAATGCATGCCCACTTCATCTTTGGTCCTTATAGCAGTAACAGTGAAACTTCTGGGAAAGGCTGGTGCAGGCTAGAATTAAGTATTCTCAAATGAGATGCAAAGTAAACTTCGTTATAGAAAATTCAAACTTAGAACAAAACTCTTATCTTTTTTGAACCTTAAGCACTAATTTTTACTGAAGCATGAATCAAAGCAAACTTATCTTTTCAAAAGCAAATGAAACAGAACTCACAGACAACTCCCAAAAGGAATTTAACACACATGTAGAAAGTCTTAACTCAAGTATTAAACAAGCTGATGCCTTATTTGAAACTAATGAAACCAAATAAAATTTATCACCTCTATAAAACTGTAAGCTTCTATGGGGTATGTTTTAGTCCTTTCAATTATTTATTTAATTTGTTTATTTTTATCTCCTAAAAATTAATTGAATATGCTGTCTGTGTATGTTGTTCAATTTCTACTTTGCTTACTGATATACGGAAATTTTGCCTAGCTTGAGTTTGGATATACTGAATCTTATCTCATTTTATCATATTTCATTTATTTTCTTGCATGCAGAGAGAGAGGGGGGAGAAAAAGAGAGAAGGGGGTGGGGGGAGAGAATGGACATGCCAGGGTCTCTAGTCACTGCAAACAAACTCCAAATACATGTGCCACTTTATGCATCTGGCACTACAGAACAGAACCCGGACTGCTAGGCTTTACAGGCAAGTGCCTTAATTGCTGAGCCATCTCTCCAGCCCCCTGAAACCTATTTCAAAAGATGTCATATCACAAAGCTCCAGTTTTTTTCAGTACTTGTTTATTAAGGCTAGGTTCACTCACTGTACATAAGACATAGTGTGTTAGTCTTGGTGTTGTAGCATTTATTGTCAATAAGTCCAGTAGCTCATGTTCATGTTGTTTACATTTACGAATTCATGATTCAAAGGGATTTTCGTCCATCTAGTAAGAACTCATGTTTCTTAACCAGAAAAAAAAAAGAAACACATTTTCCCACTTTGACATAAGCATTCACCTTTATACTAAGCAGAAAATGTCTCTGCTTATTATAAACAGAAGGGATTTCTATATACCCTTTGTAAAATGCTATATATAAATTAATACTGGCCTAGGACATAAGGGAAGTTAATCAAAATCCCATGTTGCTTCAGGGTAGTTATATACAAAATGAAATTTTCATTTTATTAAAAAATCCATTCTAAAAATATTTATTTATTTTTAAAATTTCCCGCATATTTGAAAACTTTAATGTTCATACTCAAGGCACTGGAGAAAAAGGAAATTTGCTTTCAGAATATATTGGCATGAGCTTATTCTGTACATGTTCCTTCAAGTGATCGTGAAATTTAATGTGATTTGAAACCATCCCAGATGTGCCCCTAATAACCAAAATAGTAATCAATAGTCAATCAATCATTTGATCACTGTACCTTTTTTCTCAGATTTGTCGGAAACTTTTCCTCCAATGGGAGAGTAAGTAGTGTCCATAGACTCGGTCCCTGTGTTCCCATTGCTAATTCCATTCGCATAGATCTGTCCAACTGGTTGCAGCTGCCAAGTCAGGCCGAACAAATGCACTGCTGCAAGAAAAGAAGTGTATATTAACTTATTCTGGTTTGCTGAGGAGTCCTCCAAACCAGCCATCTTTTAAAAATGTCATAATCAGTTGCATTTTAGTTAGTTCAGGGGACTAGCAGTTTATACCTACATAACACATGTGGCTTCTTTTTGAAGTAGCTGGTGCTAAAATGTTGAGGCAAAAGTTATCCTACTGATAGTTCTAAGAATTGTAGGGTTAGTTAAGCAATTATAAAGGGAGGACAGCTTCCTCTTCCATTTTCATTTGTCTTTGTCATGTATCTCCTTTGCATATGGAGTTGACTGCAGGGATGTGGATAAGCTGTCAAAAACACAAGAGATATTTCCTATGGCTCTGCTTCTGTTCAAGTCAGCAAATAGTTACAGAATGCCTAGTTTGCACAAGGCTCTTTATAGCTGCTATAGGTGTTAACATCTAGATGTCTTTTATGGAGAGATTTTGTGACTGTGGAAGTACAAAATAGCCATAGGAAAATTGAAACAGACAGGATTAATTTTTCTATCAGAAGATTAAAAAGTATATGGAATTGGTTACTATGCAGAGAATGGGAACACATGCACTCTGGATAAGAAAATAAAAATATAATGATCTTTGTGCAAGGAAATATGCCCCATTTATCAACAAACCTTTTAAAGTTTGACTTGTGTTTTGAGCCAATAAGTCAATATCTATGAAATTATCATGAATATGTATATATATAAAGATAAGAATGTCCATGATAACATCTGAGAATAATATTAAAAATACAATCTAAATATTCATCAACTGGAGTGTAATGCAACAATTGATGACATATTTGTTAATACAAAATTATGGAGCTATTAAATTCATGATACAGACAACTTGTGATACACAACAACTTGTGAAATATTCATGATGCATCAAATAAAAATATTAGACTCCAAAAATTAAGCATTAATAGTATGTTCTGTGTTCTGCATTCATGTGTGTTCATGACTAGGGAGAGAATGTATTAGACCAATGTGTTAATAGTTTGAGAAAGTAGTAGATTTTAATTTTCTTCCTTATGACTTTTGTATTATCCATGTTTTTTACAATGAGTGTAAAATGTTTGGTATCTGTGGAAAGTGTACCTTTCATTTAAAAATGGTTTAAAGGAAAAATACATTAAATTGAGCTGGGAAACTGAAGAATAATTTTACGCTGGAAGAAGGATTGGAGATGGACCTTTGAGTATGTGTAATAATAATGAGTGGGGAGTAGAGTGGATTGAACAAAATAGGCTTTTGTAAAGTACCAAAGTATTTGAAGCAAAGGTAGTTGTTAGTATTCACTGGAATGTAGACATGTGTAGGTGCTTGATGTCAAGGCCAGAACAGGAGAGTAGGTTCATATTTTGGAGGACTTTGAATGCTACTGTTATATATTTGGATTTAATTTTTTAAGCAAGGAAGACATTACTATTTTCAGACCAAATGAATGATATGCACAGTTTTCTTTAGAAAGTTGAATTTGCAAAGAGAATCCTTGAAGGTTTGAAAGCAAATAAATGGTATCAGAAAATCCTTTTCAGAAAGATAGATCCAGTAATCATGTTAAGCATAGTGGATTGTGGACCTAAAATATATATCAAGGAAACCAGCTATTATAATACTGCATACAGAGTGTCTCATTTAGGGTGGTGTCACAGGACTGTCTGAATTATTATTTTCAGTGAGAAAGATAGGTGTTTAAGAATAACTTGATATAATTGTGTTTTAGGATTTGGAAGCAAGCTTTCTGTGTGTTCACAATGGATGTGTATACATATCTCTTGCATATACATAGGTATACTAAAAGAGGTCATGGGATTTAAAAAGAGGGAATGCTTTAAGGACTAATTCCAAATAGTTAAATTTTTTGAGTCATGGCAACTGAAAAACTAGTGTGTCCATTAATAGATTTATGAAATTCTTCAAGTAGCCCACAGAGAGATGGATTTGGACCTGTGTTTTGAAAGAAGACTAGTTGACCTTGTAGTTTAAGGAGATGTTGGGCTCCAGGGGTTGATGAGGCAACTACACAGTAATGTTAACTACAGGGGTTTTGGAATTATGGATAATCACCAAAGTTAGAACAAGAGTTCAAAGTCAACAGCTGAAATTGTGAGAGTGAATGAGGTCACTGAAGAGAATTTTTAGAAGAGACTAGTGCATAGTCAGAAGCTGGAGATATCTTCTATTTTTCAAATAAAGCCTACCAAAAAGCAAAAAGAAAAGGGAATATTTTCATTTTCCATCTCACGTTTTTCTTTGTATTATCAAGCAGATTAAAGGGGCCAATGCATATGTTTCATACACATATAGTGTATGAATTAGTGACTGAAAATAGAGAAGCTAGCCAGATAGCCAATTTAAAAATCATTCATCCACTTTTACTTGGAGACAAAGAGATTTCTAACACCTAATTTATCCCTAAAACTTTTAAGTAGTTATTGGTTTCTATACTTTTCTTTGGATTAAGGCCAGTGCTGCCTGATGAATTTCTCTTGCAATTATTAGAAACAATTGAAATCAGAAGATAAGGACCCCATGTAAGATATGATGTAGTAATAAAGTTAAGGCCAGTGTTGCATGACAAATTTCTCCTGCAATTATTGGAGACAATTGAAACCAAAGGATATGGACTTCATGTAAGATATGATGTAGTAATAAAGTTTTACTAGTGATGTTGTAAGACTTTCTGGCCAAAGGACTCAAGGTATGGCTTACTGTACTTGCCCCAGTTACAGGTGTTTATTAGTATTTTAGAGAATATATGATGGTGTAACTCATTATCTCATGAAACTGGAAAAGGGGCCATGAGAAGGGAAATCTTAAAGAGGGGAAGAGGGGATGGGGAAAGATGCTAATAGAATACATATGAGAAGAAAGGTAAAGGGGGGCTACTGGCTGGAGGAAGGCAACCCACAGGATGGGGACAGGGGATGGGGAAGGGGAGTATAGAGAAGAGGGTCCAAGAACAAGATATGAGAATGACATAATGAAACACATTACTTTGTCAGCTAATTAAATATTCCTAGCAAAAACAAAAAAGGAATATTTAACAACCAAGAGAGAGCCGGGTGTGGTGTCACACGCCTTTAATCCCAGCACTTGGGAGGCAGAGGTAGGTGGATTGCCGAGAGTTCGAGGCCACTCTAAGAATATATAGTGAGTTCCAGGTCAGCCTGGACTAGAGTGAGACCCTACCTCAGAAAACCAAAAAAAAGAAAAAAAAAAAAACCAGCCAAGAGAGGATATTTCTGGCCAACCAAAGTGGATACCAGACATAAAAGACTAAGATAGCTTAATGACTAATTAATATACATTTGGTGGCTTTCAGCCTTAGAACAAGTATGTTTATATAGAACTTTAGTTAGTTTCATAGTCACATTAGTTATGTAACTCTCTGAAACGCAGATATTATCATTAAGAGCCATATATGTGAAAACAAGTTAATGAATAAATAGTGAATTTTTAGTTTTATTCATATGTTAATTAACCAAATTTTTTGTGGTCCTACTTTGTGCTAGGAAGTTTTTCTTTTATGTTTAGAGTAGTAAATGAAATGAGGAAAACTCTATCCTTTCAATACAAATGAGAGGATGGTGGGTTAAGATAGGTGAA
Source organism: Dipus sagitta (assembly GCA_036346955.1). Lineage (NCBI taxonomy): Eukaryota > Metazoa > Chordata > Mammalia > Rodentia > Dipodidae > Dipus > Dipus sagitta. The sequence continues at coordinate 115,920,698 of CM070776.1, read as the reverse complement.
AAAAAACTCAATGCCATATTATAAATTATAAATTAGAATTGTTATGGCAATGAAATACAAATGAGATATTTCATATAGTTATAAATGCTTTGAAGAGAAAATAAGGAAATGATTCTCAGAGGAGGTAGTGTTTGAATCAAAATTGAAACAATATGAGAGCATTATGAAAACTTATTGGATGAACTTTCCAGACAGAAAACAAAGATAAAAAAAAAAAAATCTCAATGTGAGGTCAGTCATGAAGGCAAAGAGTAAGAGTAGTAGAAAAATTTAACCACATAGGAACTGGAACCATAGTACTGTTATCTCAGTGGTTTCACCCACTTCTCAAGCTAATAACCAAAGGATAAGCACTGAAAAAGAAAGCTAGGGAGGTCCCTGTTGCCTCCAAACATTATAGGCTATTGCCAAGGCCCTTGGTATCCCATGAGAAAGAGATGGTAAGACATTATTGCTGAAGACTTCATATGCCTTAGTGGCAGTCACTGAGAAGTCAAGGTGTTGCTGAACAGGAAACCTTCTCCCTGTAGCCCAGCCAACTGAAAGCTGGGAAAAGCTGCACTGTATGCAGCCTTATGGGACACAGAAGTCATCAGCAGTGAAAACAGTGGACACTGGAAGCCTCAAGTTTGGCCACACAGGCCAAATGGCTGAATGGGTGCAATAGTGACATGTCTGCTCTGGGAGAAACCAACTGCTCTCTAATTGGATTGAAGGCCTGCTCTATGGGAGGGAATACATGCCTGGTACTGAAAACTTAATCAAAAACCTATGGCAGGGGAGGTCATGAGCCTTAGGGGTATAAAGCCTGCACTTGTCAAGATAAATGCATATATTATTCTCACCAAATTGCCCTGAAAGCACTACACTTAATGCTCATATTCATATATTAATGCTACTCTCACTTCTGGTTAGAGAAGCTTCTCTTTTCAGATGGCGATGACCACTGACTGAGATGACCCAAAAACAACATAGTGCTGAGAAGAAGGGATGGAGGAGTGTCCAGAATTGAAACATCTCACACCATCCAAGGCTCAGGGTCCATTGCTGAAGAGGTGGTGGAAAGAATGTAAGAGCCAAAGGAAGGGTACCACTCCTTACATGCAACTGTCCGGACAGAAATTGGCCTTGATATCCAAGACTTCACAGTGCCTAGCAATACCTACACAAGATCCTCATAATAGGAGAAAAAGATGACAACATCAGATTAAAAGAGAGAATAATGGAGAGAGGGAGGGAATATGATGGAGAGCAGAGTTATGAAGGGGAAGGCAGGGGAGGAGAGGGATATACCATGGTTTGTTGTTTGTAAGTATAGAAGTTGTCAATAAAATATATATATATATATATATATATATATATATATATATATATATTTAAATAAAGAAATCAAAAAATGTAATTCTTACATATCCAACCATATGTCTCCAAATGAGCACTACACTGCTAGTTAAAGTAGATATAAATATTTGCAGTCCTGACTCCAAACAATTTTAAGGTTATTGCTCATAATTTTACATAAATATATATGATTCAATCTTACTATATGTACACATGGAAATGTACATACTCCCTGCAAATAAATAGATATTATCTAGCTCTCTTAGAGCAATATCAGTTGAATTGATTGTATATGACTGACATCTGATGACTAGACAGAAGCGTGTAAGCCTATTCTGATAGTCTTGGAGTAGTTTTTTATGTTGATTAAGAATGTCAGTCCCTAATGGTCTTCTAAGAAATGCTCCCTGTTCAGCCCTATACAATTTGTAATTATTACCTTTCTTTTATCCACTAGTAAAGTGCTGCAATTTGAAATTATAAATTCATTACAAAGTTAAGGTAATAAATGGAATGCCTTGCCCCTCCCTGTTGTCAAACTAGATCCATTAGATAGCACAGACCTAAGCTATTCAGGTAGTATTTCCCTTATCTATGTCTTAAACTCCTGTGGCCTAGAATCCCAAGGTAGGGTAACTCTATGACCAAAAACTCTATTTAAATTTTTTATTTTTATAGAAACCTCTTAATCTCTTTGTAACCATATCTCTATGCTATGTTAGGATATTGGGGTTTATTTCTTTTAAGCAAAATTGGTGGTTTCTAGTAACATAACCATCAATGTTTCCTCATTCCATTCATCTTTAAGAAAAATATATTCAGTTACAGTAATAAGGTCACAGGAATGCTTTAGAAGTAGAATTGAGAAATATAACTTAGGTTTGTGCTGTTGAATGGGGTAGCCACCACTCAATACATATATTTACTAAGCACTAGAAATTTGGATATCTAGAGTCAATGGCATTATGAAAGAGAAAATTTAAAATATTACATTAATATTTTTATTTCAACTACATATAGAAATAATATTTTGGATGTATTAAATTCAGTAAAATTTGTATTAAAATTAATTTCACCTATTTTGTTTGTATGTTTTAAATGTGGCTATCATAAAATCTGAAATTACATATGTAGATCATATTGTATTTCTATTGGACAGTAATGATCTCCACTATCTGAAAACTTTCACAGAAAGATATGCTGTTCATATTTCAGCACTCTATTATAGTCTACCAGAGTATATTGAAAGCATCTTTTGGCTTGTTTGCCTCAAAGGACAGAAACCATTTCACCATCCTTTTTTTTTGTCCCTGGTACCCAACTTAGCTCTCAATTATTAGCAAGCCTTCCACTTTGCACTACTGATAAGAATGTAATGGGGCCTGGAGAGACGGCTTGGTGGTTAAGCGCTTGCCTGTGAAGCCTAAGGACCCTGGTTGGAGGCTCGATTCCCCAGGACCCACGTCAGCCAGATGCACAAGGGGGCGCACGCGTCTGGAGTTTGTTTGCAGTGGCTGGAGGCCCTGGTGCGCCCATTCTCTCTCGTTATCTCCCTCTTTCTCTCTATGTCTGTCGCTCTCAAATAAATAAGTAAATAAAAATAATTTTTTAAAAAAAGAATGTAATGGGATAAAGTGGCTTTGGAATGTAACTTTGATCCCTACCACAACCAAAATGTGTAATAACCCTTGACCAAGGAATTCTACTTCTGAGAATCTACTCTAAATATATAATCACATATGTCCATAAAGGGGATATATGAGGAAATTCATTATGCCATTGTTTATATATAAAATAAAACTTAAAACTCAGCTACCTATGAAAGAAAGTAATATAATCATACTATTCAATTCTCTGTAACCATGAATTAAGTATTACATGTATATGTGTGCTTAAACATTGCATGCTGTCCATTAATATGCACAATTGTATATTTTTATTTATCATATAAGTTTAAAAAGACAAATGAAATCCTATGAATTAAAATGATTGATACCGTGGAACTATTAGATTTGAGGAAACTAAACAGACATGGCAATTCAATGCAATCCTAGATAGGACGGTAGAACAGGAAAAAGGTCGTGGAAAAACTGGGGATACTTGTGTTATACTCCAAACTTAGATAAGAGAATTGTACCATTGTTAATTTGTTAGTTTTAGAAGCTGTATTATTGTTATGCAAGATGTTAATGTTGAGAGAAGTTCACAGGTATAGAAGAAATTTATAAAGTTTCAACTTTTCTGTTAGTCTAGAGAAAGACAGAGATAGACAGAGAGAAAGAAAGGTAAAAAGAATATGAATAAGATCAAGTGATTTTGTGCTGGAGCTCAATTTTACTTGTTTATAAGAAGCAACTTTGCACATCCTTTCCCAATTCCACCTTCAGTAATTTCATGTTGGTGGTTAAAATCAGACTTGGTGGGTGTTATTACATACTGGGCACGAGCAAACCAAATGTTGAAAATCAGGGCACAATTGCCCACAGAGTTGTCAAGTATTTCTCAGTACACCATTAAATGACCTTTAGTACTGACATGGAAAGAGAGCTGTATGAAAATGGTTGTAGAACAATGCATATCCTCTGATCTTGTTCAAGTAGACAATATATATCAATATACATATAAATGTATAGAAATAAAATTGAAAATGAGAGTGATAAGTTATTAATCTTTAGACTAGGCAGCTGGGAGGACTGAAAAGATACTTTTAAATTTTATTATATTTATTATAACATTTTCCCATAATAACGTATTGACATACATTATGTAATAAAAAGTGAAGTGTTCACAAAACTTCTAAGGTGAATGGAGAGATGTATTCTTTTATCCCATTTTTTATTGCTGTCTGTTTCTAAAATGTGGATTTTAAACATTTTTAAGAAGCACAACCATTTAGCAACTAAGTATGAATAATCCCCAAAGACATAAAACAGATAAAATATAGATTGCAAGGGATCAAGGACCCATAAGGCTTGCCCCAGAGCTTTGCAAAATGCAATTTTGAAATCCAGTAGTCTAAGAGAATTCATCAAAAACCTCTGATGAAAGTTTGTGTGCTGGGAAAAATTCCTTTCAGGTATTTAACATTATTGGACTATATTTATAGCACTTGTGTGAAAGTTAGGACTGTTTTCCATATTATTCTATATCTTTTGGAATTTTGCATCAATTCTCTTACAGATAGCAGTTGAATCCACTTAATAGCAAAGGAAATCATTCTTTGATAATAAATGCACAAATGAGCATTTAAATTACAAGATGTATTGGGGGCAAATTTAATTTTGCTTTCATAAAATCCATATTTTTGTAGTACTGGGAATTGAACCTAGTGGTCCTCATGTATTCTATGAAAGTATTATACTACTGAGGAATATTTTCAATCCCTCAAAAATTTGTCTTGAGGCATAAAATATAAACATATTCAGCTTTGGATATTATATTTATTTGTTTTTTCACTATGTATTTAAATTTATTTCTACTACACATATTTCTATTTTATATAGAAAGCTCACAAGTGTTTTTCTGCTACACTACTTATCAATTTCACCCATATTTATCTTTATAATATATTTTATTTATTTGCAAACAAAGAAGAGACAGACAGAGGGAATGGGCATGCCATGGCCTCCTGCCACTGCAAGCAAACTCCAGATGCATGCACCACTTTATGCATCTGGTTTTATGTGGGTCCTGTGGACTCAAACTTGGGTCGTTAGGCTTTGCAGGCAAGCCCCTTAACCACTGGACAATCCTTCCAGCCCCATATTTGTCTTCTTTGGAATTTCTTGGCCCACTGTTACTTCTGACTTAGAATACTGGTCTCTTACACTGACTGATTTCCTAAAGGAAATCAAACTGTTATCATTATAGGATGTATACTCATATCCAGGTGCATAAAATATGAAGCATAAAGTTTAAAGCTATAGGATAAAGAAAGCAAAATCTATCAGGAAAGGTAGGAACTGAGTGTAAGAGACAAGTGTGGAGTAGAGGCTAAAAACCAGGGATTTTAATTCTGGCTCTGTTATTTTAGTTTTTTATTTATTTTTTGTTTTTTTAGTTTTGTGGATCTTGGAAAAGTCAGTAAACTTTAAGGGCCTCAGTTTATTCATTTGAAAATTGGTGCTGTATAGGGTTATACACTTAAGTGACATAGACTGGGACCTATTTATTTTTTGTAAGACTACTGTGGAGCATTCATGGCTTTCTAGTTCCTGACTGCTACAATGTGACTCAGGCTTCCCACTCCAGCCATGATGAAACCTCCCCTCAAAGGGATGCTGTGGAAATACATCAAGCACAAATATGACTACAAAGAGTATTTCCACACCTTTGAGGGCCCTGAAGGAGCAAGTCTACCCACCAGCTATTTGAAGGTAAGTCTCAAGTTACTCTTCAAATGCCACCTGTAGCTATTGGAAAGAAATGGCTCCACCTGACAAAGTGAGAAATAAACTCTAATTTCTGTTGTGTTCGAATTAAGTTTAGTCAGTTATCAGCAAATAAATGTAAATTGTTTATGAAAACAGAATTTGGGAGACAGTTTTCTATTTCTGCTAAATAAACCTGGTTAGAGAGTTTGAAGTCTGCCTCACAAATAAAGCCCAACCATTATGATTGATGTCATAAGATGAAATTTCACAATGATTTATTTACCTGTTCTGTCAGTATTTTTCCCTGCCTATTCCCTTGCATATCTCTCTTCATAGTTCCTTCAGGCTAGGAAATGTTACAGTCTTTGTATTTTACTCCCCAAACTTGTCAGAAGTACAGATCTACTTCTGTGTTGAACAATTCCTCTCCTGAAAACTACACCAAGTACATTACCCAGATGGTGACCCCTGATGACTTCAGGCTTTGAAGTTCACTTCTATGAAAAACAATCCCATCAGACCACTACTTCAGTGCACGTCATATGAGACCAGATGCTTCTGTGATAAGGAATATCACTGTAAATTTAAATGGTGCTTAAATTAAATGGAGTGACTGCAACCATGACAGAAACTAGGTTATCTTTCCACCTTAAAATAAATCCCATTTCTATTACATTAAACATCAAATTGGTATATGAGTAAACTATATCCTTTGATAAATTGCCATCAGATTTTAGGTTTTATCCTGGGAATAACCAGATTATATGCAGGATTGAAAACTATTAGTTTTCAGTGAAGCATTTTTCAAGAACCAAATGAAAGAAGTAATGCATACTTATTTATGGTTACCTTACTTTTGCCTCAGCAGTTTCATTCAAGTTCTCTTTTTTCTTAGGGTTATACATAAACATTTTTTGCTAAAAATATTATCTGTGCTTGCCCTACATCATGAACATAAATAAAAGACAGTTAAGTGTCCCTTTTCAAAGGAATTTGAATGTAGTCAATATGGCTTTGAGATCCCTTCCAGACATTTTTTTTTTTTTTGCATGTCTGAAAAGCTGCTGTTCCTGGAATAGGTAGCATTTCTTTTGAAAGAAAAGATGTCAGTATTACTATTATTTTAAACAAAGACAGGGAAAAGATTTAAGTTTGAAAAATCACAGTGCAATTTTTGGAGGGGGGTTCTGTTCTAATGAAACAGTATCATTAAATGCCATTTTAGCTTCAGACAGTTCAACAGATGCAACAAAGACAGTTATTTTTTCTTCACAGGTTTGGATTGTGCTTTACCCTCCTAGATCAAGTGAATTATTCTCTATTGCTACATGTTATTTTTTGCCTTAGCATGGGCCTAGTTTTATCCAATACCTAGGCTAGAAAAAAAGATGCTATCAAAGTAATAAATCATTTTAATATCCCAGTTCTATATTATATTATCTTAAAACTTTCATTTACTATGTATTTTATATTTTCCATCCCCAGGCTGCAGCAGTATTTATAAATAACATGTCTATTTGGGTACCTTATCACAGGTTTAATATATGATCTCCATTTGCAGTTGTATAACAGGCCCATCTGTGTATTCCTTATCAGACAGACACAATTATTTAGTGGTTTCATCTCAAGACACAGAACCAATAAGTATGCTCTATAACTCAAATCTTATTTTTGTATTAGTACTAGCCTTGTGGAGTCAGAAGAAATGAACAGAATAATGGATATATTTTTTAAAAAATTTTAGTGAATAATATAGCAAAAAATCAATTTAGCCTAAAGTCAGCACTTTTGACTGTTAAAATTTTCCTCCTATTTTAATTCACTCTTAGCCCAACGTATTCTTACTTTCACTATGGTCATGACTAATGTATACCACTTAATCGTCATAGATGAAGGGAGTCTGTTAGATTTTTAAAGTCTCTTACTCTCTATCTGGGCTTGAACACATATGGGAAACAATCTTCAGGTTCTTCCAAAAATATCCAAATAAAACTGGTGATTATGAGAAGTGCACAGTTCTCTCTTCCTAATGAATTTCTAAAGCTTAGCACTGGAAAGCTTGTATAAATATAGAAACATTATAGGTATCTTTGTGCAAGGTTTATAGTATTGACCGTTTGAACTTTCTTCTATTTCGTAATTGTTCACTGCTGATTTTAAAGAATAGAACAAGATAGAAAGTGGATGACTGGAAGAAAAGGGTTGAACTCTCTAGGCTGTCTTATAAAATGTGATAAGATGTAGATGTACAGAGAATGAAGTATTTGGGATTATAACAATGAAATTTGTAATACTGATGAACTCAAGTTTGTGTGAGAACTTTAGCTATAATCTTCATACGGCTGTATAGGAAAGTTAAAAGCAAAAACAAAACCTCTCACCTAATATATATTATTTATTTATTTGTGTGTGTGTGTGTGTGTGAGTGAGAGAGAGAGAGAGAGAGAGAGAGAGAGAATGGGCTTGCCAGGGCCTCCAGCCACTGCAAGCGAACTCCAGATGCATGCATCACCTTGTGCATCTGGCTTATGTGGGTCCTGGAGGGTCAAACCAGGATCCTTTGGCTTTGCAGGCAAATGCTTTAACTGCCATGCCATCTCTTCAGCCCTCTCACCTATATTTCTAATTCCAGATTTAGCTAGACATTTATTTATCTTCTTTCACCAACATCTTTCAGTGCTGGTTATTTTCTTTTCTCAATCATCATGTCAATGGAGTTTGAAAGTTTTGCGTTTTGGATTCACTTGCTAAGTCATTTTCACAAATTTGAGCGATCTATGGCATCATTTTTTGCAGAACACATATTGTACAAAGGTTAGCATTAAACATTTGGAATCTCATTTTTATTAAACATAATTAAAAATTCTCACATAGCTATATAGTATGAAATTGGGTCCCAAGGCATCTAATCTACCTTGGTATGGAATACTATGTGATGGATTCAACCCTAAATTGATTTCTGCAGGTAGATGTATCTATCTGTCATATAGCAAGATCAATATTATGTTAGAGATCAAAAAGACCACATACTAATCAAGCATGGTTTGAAAGGGGAGATAATTAACTATAAGGTGAACAACCTGAGAAATACTACCTCAGCTGAGTGATTAAGATTACCATCACTAGTGGCTGCATGTGCATGATAACATGTACCCTTTCATATGGTGATAATGGCATCTCTATAATCTTCTACCAACAATATGATACAGCTCATCTAAACATACAAAAATGACAGCAAGTCTATGTTGAGGGCTCTTCTGAAAATATTTTGACAAATACTTCTCAAATTTTGTGAAAGTCATCTAACAGTGGTAACTCTTACAGATCACCTGAGCATAGGAAGGCATGACACTTATATACTAGCCTACCAGAAAAAAAAAAAGCACACTGGGGAGAACGGTCATTATCCAAATCAAAGGTCAATTCAGTTAATAGTAATTATTAATTTTTTTGTTGCTTACTTGTAATAGATGTGCCACATTACCTGGGGTTATTACTTTATTTATTTTTTTTTGAGATAGGGTCTCACTATATAGTTTGGGCTGGCTTGGAATTCACTGTATAGCTAAGCTGACTCAAACTTGTGATTATCCTTACTCAGCCTCCTCAGTGCTAGAATTACAGGTATGCATAGACATGGCTTGGTTATAGGATGTTAATAGTAGAAGAAAGCAGATGAAGAGTCTGCATGAATTCTTTTTAATTTCCTGTAAATCAAAACGTGTCCTAAAATTAGTCATTTATATTTGAAAGAGAATATGATGGACAAACTAGTTGGTTTAAAACTTTTATGGAGGAAATATTTTGCTCTATGTCAGATTGCTGAGAGTAGGATAACTTAATTTTATATCACAGGCTCATTTTACCAAACTGCAATGCTTCTGTCTTATTAAAGGCCAAGGGAAAATGTAATCCATTTCTTCTATTTAATGACATTGGGTATTGAAGTAATTTACCTGAGATGTTGGGCTAGTGAGGTCAATGCTATATTATATATATATATTTTGAGTTAGGATCTCTCTATAACTCAGGTTAACCTGAAACTCACTTTGGAGTCCAGGCAGTCTCGAACTCACAGAGATCCTCCTAAATCTGCCTCACAAGTGCTGGATTAAAGATGTGTGCCAGCATGCCTGGCATGCTATGTTACATTTGTATGCCAGTCAGTTGCTTTTGAAAGAATTAAAAACCCTATTCTTTGTTGAAGAATGAATATTCGAACTAATTTTGTTCCTCCATCTTAGGTAAACATATAGGACATAGCTAGAAAAGAGCAGGTATACAGACACACACACACACACACACACACACACACATACACACACACACGCACTCAGTAAAATAATAATACTGCCATAAGGGCACTGAAAACTATACTGGATCATAGGCAGATTATGTCAAATATATACTATATATGTGTGTATATTCGTTCAATTGGATCTATATTTTCTACTTTTACTCAAATCTTAACATTTCTGTTAAAAAGGACCACTACTGTCTAAAGCCTTGTATTTTAAAATATTGATTTGTTTTTCTTTTAAAAAATCTGGGTAATGGACATTTACCAAACTTCATATGATCCATGTAAATAAATTTGAATCTAATCTTAATGTTTTCTGAGATGATTTGCTATAACAGCAGATAAAGGAAATGAGATACATATGTCAGTCTCTTGTTTTTCATTGTTTTCCTATGACTTGAAGGTATAATTTTTAGTATTTTGTTGAGAACTTAAATATATGAACATGCTATAATTTGATCATATTTCCATCCTGTTGTCCTCTTTTGTTCCCTCTCACCTGCTGCCAATCTACTGAGGACCCTCCTCATTCTAGGTAGTCTTTCCTCTGTTTTGTTCTCATTCCTTTTTTCTCCTCTGTCTTCCATGACAAAGTGTTGCTGGGCTCAGAAGAGAGTAGTTCTTGTGGGGGTATTAGTAAACACTGTAGGGTCATGAATGCACTATATTATAATAGGCCATTTTTGGTAAGTATATAACATGGCTATAAAACTTTATAGATCAATAAACATCAGGGAGACCCTTCAATAAAATATAGACACAATAGATAAAGAGATAATTCACAAAAGGAAAAAATGTAAATTAGCAGTGACAATTTATAGCATTCAACCTTAGTAGTAATCTAGTAATATAACCCAGGGGAGTGATTTTAGCAAAATGGGGGAATAGGAGCAGAAGCATTCATTTGAACAAATATCTCTGCTCAAACATTCCTTGTCAGGAATTGTGGAATTCAGGGTACAGATTAAACCACTTGAGTGGAACACAGAATTTTCTTTTAAAAATTTCATCAGCACATGGGGTATCACCCTTAGCCAAACACAAGCAATGCAGTATGGGAGAAAAGAAGATGAAAACACACAACGTCAATGTGGACTTCAGCACTGGATCCACTGCAGTAAGTCCTGTTACCATGGACACGGCTGTTGATATTCCCTAGTGCTAGCCAGCCCTTTAGCTTGGATGAATCCTGTGGCTCCAATCTTAAGGCTGCTATCTCTATTCTCGTACACAACTCCGCTTCCGTGTCTTCTTTATTACCAAACATAATCCAAGGATCCAATATCCATTTTGACTAGTATAGAAGCAAGCTTCCACTCTATTTCAGGACCAGGTTAGTCTTCATAACCCCAAGACCCAGCCTTGCCATATGCCCCTATCTCCTGTGACAGGCCATATCCTAGTGCCAAAAGCAACAATATGATATGATAACGTGGATCCAGATTTTAGGTCTAGCTGTCTACTGAGCCAAATATCATGTCTACCTCCTCAAGCATTTCTAGAACAAACCTGCCTAAAGAGTCTCCCAGATCACCCACACAGAATCTTTCACCCCCTTTTGTCATCAGTAGCACCTTCTACTTTCATGTCACATTTATTTTATTGCACTCTTCCCCTTAAGGTCATTTTCCTCTTCTTGTGGTCCTTTATCTAGTTTCCTAGGCTATAAACAGAACCACACAAATAGATCTTAAATACTTTTGCCCCTTAAAATTATGACTGTGTGAGGTCATACATATGTTAGAAAATTTGATAGTAATAATTTTACAATGTACACATGCATCAAGAAAATATGTAGCATGCCTTAAATTTGTAATTTTTTTCATTTATATCTCAATCTGGGACGAATATGTAATAGAACATTCCAATACTCTGATATCAAAAGTTTTCAATGGTTCACCACACCCTCACATACCACTGGTAAGATATTCCAAAATATTTATAAATCCTTGGCAATACATCCTTAGTATTAGAATATTTTTAAATAGCTCCATCCAGCAATTTCATGTTTACCAAAGTATTAAGAAAAGACTCCAGGGATGGAGAGATGGTTTAGCAGTCAAGGTGCTTAACTGCAAAGCCTAAGGACTCATGTTCGACTCTACAGATCCTACATAAGCCAGACACACAAAGTGATGCAACAGCACAAGGACGCACATGTGCGCAACGGGATGCATGTGTCTGCTGTTCGAATGTAGTGGCTGGAGACCCTGGCATGCTAATTCTCTCTCTCTTGCTTCCTCTCTCTTTCTCTTTCACATACAAGAAGACTAGTCTTCTGGGCTTGCCTAAAAAAAAGACTAAACATATAAACCACTTTATACTCATGTGATTTTGTATATCATAGCAAGATATGGAAACTTACTCAACTGTCCAAAACATGTTATTGCTTAAATAAATATACAAAACTGAGATGGTGGGTGGGGGAGATGAATAAGAGACAATATTTGGGGGTATGTAAGAGGAAGATATAATATATATGTATGAAAATGTCAAGATGAGAAAATAAATAAAATTAATAATTGAAAAGTGAAAAAATGTTAGAGTGAGGTCAGGAAGTAACAGCCATTTCATGTTTGGAAGGTACTGTTTCAGAGTGATCCTTCCATCCTCTAGCTTTTACATTATTTACACCCATACCCTCTTCTGTGATGCTCTCTGAGCCTTGGAGGGCATGATAAAAATGTCTCACTTAGCACCAAGTAAACAACCATCACTTATTCTCAACACTTTGATGAATTTTGAGCTCATCAGTATTCTGACATGGATGATGATGTTGTCTCTGGTGGAAACAGATGTTCACATTTCCCCAAGTGAAGTCAACACATGATTCTTCCACTCTTGGACACACCTTTATTTTAATCTCAAATCTATAGTTAAGTATATCCTTGCACCCTCCATCAATCTTTTTTGTCCAAGTTCCCAAATCATGTCTTAGTTGAATAGAATAAAACCTGTCATCTATAATATAGTTCAATAAATTATAATTCTTGGACTAATCTAGATCTTGAATGTTTTTGCATGATATGAAGGCTAAAAATAGCCTTTACATTTTATAGGTCTTTTAAGGGGGGGAATTATGTCTTTAGTCATGGTCTCACTATACAGCCCAGCTTGGCCTTGAACTTGTGATTATCCTGTCTTAGTTTCCTGGTATTATAGGCTTGCTTTTACACTTTGATTTAAAAAATTCAAAGTGATAACATTATTTCAGGAAGCATGAAATATTTGTGTATTGCATATTTCAATGTTCATAAATAAAATCTTATTGGAACTGAGACATACCCATTTGCATATTATTTATAGATGTTTTCAGTTATAGGTTGAATATTTGGGACAGATGGCCTGTAAAGTTTAAAATATTTATTATCTGGTCCTTTACTACAGAAAGTTTGATTACTTCTTGTCTAGGAGAGATTGTGGATACAATATTTTCTGAGTTTCTGCATGTTAAAACCAGTTTTATATGCTCTTAATTATGAAAGGACCAGTGGCTTGAATACTTGGCTCACTATCTGGAAAATGTTACTCTATTATTACCTCATTTTATTGACACAATGGCTAATGTTAATATGATTTTTTTCTTTCATCAACTACTTGAACTTTGAGATCCAAGGGATTGGTTTTTTTCTTTATCATTAAAGTTTAATATATTTACTGGGCTTTGTCCTGAAGTTGACTGCTCTGAGTCAGTTTCCCGACATCATTGGAGCTACTTTCAAGGTATTAAAGATCCTTCTTTTCAATATTTATGTCATTTATTTCTAGGAAGTTTGATTCTAATTTTAAATATGAGTTTATTTCATTGTTTTGTTTTACTTCTTTTGGGGAATATGTTGTTTAGATTTCTTTGCCATTCTTCTATGTCAATCTTTTTTATACTTCTTTATTTCAACTTCATTTTTTCTCCTATCTGAGGACTTTTCATCGTGGGATCTCATTATATGTTAAAATCATTTATCCTTTAGTTACCATTCGGTATATTCTTCAGTTTTTAGAGGGCTCTACCTTTTTCTTCAATTTAATTCCTATACACAGCTAACAATTTTCACATTTTATTCTTAAGTCTGGGATTTTATACTTAATTTAATTTATTTATTTGGAGAGACAGAGAGTGTGAGAAAGAAATGAATGTGAGCACACCAGGGCCTCTAGCCACTACAAATGAACCCTAGATGCATGCACCCCTTTGTGCATCTGGCTTTACATGGGTACTGGGGAATAGAACCTGGGTCCTTAGGCTTTGCAGCCAAATGCTTTAACGTCTGTGTCACTTATCTCGTCACAAGATTTTTTTATTTGAAACATGTTCACATCTACAAGTATTTGTTTAATGATCCTCTATTGTTTAAAATAATTTTACTTATTTATGTGATATATAGATATATACAGACAGACAGAATGAATATGGGAGCACCAGGGTCTCCTGCCACTGCATATGATTTCTAAACACATGTGCCCCTTTATGTATCTGGTTTTATGTGGGTACTTGGGAATTGAACCCAGGCTATCAGGCTTTGCAAGCAAGTGTCTTTGGCTGAGCCACCTCTCCAACCCACTGTTCTCTTTTCTTATTGCAAATATATTTTGTGCAAATAGTGAGTTTCATTGTGAGATTTTCACTTTTATATAATGTACTTTAGTAATATTCATTGCCATATTAGCCTCTCTTACCCCCCTCGTAACCTCTTGATCATCTTTCATATTCCTTGAAAATTGCTCTTGTACTTTCACTTGCTATATTACTTATTTTTTTATTTATAGGGCTAGATTACTAATAAAATGATTTTGTTGTATTTTCAGATGTGTTTTCATGTCTTCCTCATTTACTCACCTAGATTTTTAAGACTTGAAAACTTGTTATGGGTATTTCCTTTCTTTGGTTTAAAGTTGTGATGCAAATACATTTCAACTTCTGCACAAACTCTAATTACAGAACCTATACATAGCAGAAAAAGAATGTTTATCGCACTTGACTCTATTTGGCATAGGATTAGGACAGAGAAGTGATGTTATCAATGTCAGGAATTTGTCTTTTCTCTTACTGCATTCTGATGAAATGCAAAGAACCTAAAGGTGATAATAATTTTATTTCATGTGAACAAATTGGTTACGTGGCGATAGTCTTAGATGTATAGCTAGGAAGAAAGGAGGTGATACAGGAGTGACAAAGAGGAGTGGGTATTCTGATGGACTGGTGAGATCATGCTATTTTATAAAGCTCTTATTTGGAATCAGCCAATGGTTATATAATAATTTATTAGCTACAACAAAATCTGGAATAATATTTGACATATAGCAGGTACTTAGCAAACATATGGTCAAATGGTTTACTGTAGGTCTGGGAATGCCACGTCTTTCTATCTTTCTAGAGAAACTGTAAATTTTATGTTAAATATATCTTTTAGGTAACATTTCTTGACTTAAAAGTTTTTTTTCCCAGAATTTGACAAATTCTGTATACAAGCTAAAGCCTGTTTAATTCATTAGATCCACCTCTGAATTAAGTTCTTGTCAGGAAAAAAGAATACTAGGTTTCTGTTTTGGGGAGTGGAGTACAAAGGGATACTGAGACCACAGGCTTTGCTAATGAAATGGAAGAAAGCTAAAAGACTGAAGTAATAACTGAGCCTATCACCTTATCCTCATTAGCAAAAATGGTCCTAAGATAGTCTGTGAGTAATCTTAATATTTTCATTTCATTTATACTTATTCAAATCACAAAAGACATGTGCACTATAGTTATATATACAAAGGACTGTGTTGTTCAGCTATTATGTATGGTAATAATGAGTTATGTTTCTTTTAGGTCAAAAGATAGTCTCACCATTGGACTACATTTTCATCATTTTATCATCTTTTGGAAAAGCATGTAATCATTCATTGCTCCCTGAATCTCTTACTTTATAAATTGTTTCACCTCCTCTGTTGATGGGTTTTATCTTTATAACTTCATTGATTCAAAAGATTAGATTTTTGCCCATCAGCTAGGAGATGTGTGCTGACTAATCCATGGACAGAGGAACCAATCTACAAACATGCAGCTCATAGAAGGGAAACTGAAGATACTAATGGTTTGTTTGGGTTTTTTGCAGTCTTGGAACAGGCTGTATTTTAGGCAAGATAAGGATAGACTCTATTTGTTCCATCTGCTTTCCAAATACTCCCACAGCTTCTGATGTTGGTAAACCTTACTGAGTGTCATCTCTGCAGCATCCTATATGATAATATTCGAGCAAGCAGTATTTAGCCAAGAGGAGTACTGAGAATATGGATGCTTGACTACAATTTCTCTTTGGCACTAGAACAAGAGATGCCAAATACTTCAAATAGGTTCAAAAGTCACCTGACCATACAAGTATATAAGGTCTGACTGAGCCTAAGCTTAATCATATGATCAAAGATCTAAGAAAATACTTCTTGGTTGTATGCTAGTTGGTACAGACATGAACAAACTCTGAGCAGCAAAGCATTTGGTTCATTTGGATCCTACGTTTGGAAGTAGTACATTGTCTACTTTTAACTAAACCACTCCATTTCAAAAATTTCCATTTTCATTCCTAGAACAATACAATTTGTTCTGTTTATCCACAGGTTTGGCATCTGTGGATTCCATCATCTGTGGGTGGAAAATTCTTACAAAACTGTGTCTGTACTAAACAGAGACCTTTTCTTATCATTTTATAAACAAGATAGTATAACAACTATCTGCTTACAATTTACATTGCATTAGATTTCATGAGTATGGATGATTTAAAGTATTATTGAACTTGTGCATAGCTTATAGGAAAATATACCATTTTATATAATTGATTTGAATATCCGAAGGTTTTGGTCTCTACTGAAGAATGGAATAGGAATGCAGAAGAATAACTGTATCATTGCTCAGAATTTTTTGACATCTGGCACCTTCCCTCACTCTCACACAGTAGTATAAGCTTGGCTGATTGCAATGAGTAAAATCCAAAATCTTTTATCTTTTTTCTTTGACTAATATTTTTACTTTTAACTCCACAATTTTATTATCTAATTCTGCAAAGTATTTTCAGGTATATTGTATATAGAAAACAATTATGCTTTATTGCTATTCGTTATTCTTACTATCTATATTTAAAGTTAAAGTTCAAGACAAAAGGGAATCCAGGTTCTTGCTTAAATGAATGAAGGTCAAAACTGAATTCAGAACTCTATCCACAGCATCAAAAGTCAAGGTACCTGATTTGGTAAACCCTGAGGCTATCAAGAATGAAACCCTCTGGGCATGGTAGTGCATGCCTTTAATACCAGCACTAGGCAGGAGAAAGTAGGAGGATTACTGTGAGTTCGAGGCCACCCTGAGACTACAGAGTGAAGTCCAGGTCAACTTAGGCTACAGCAAGACAGTACCTTGAAAAAAATAAGAGTGAAACCTGCCTATTTTGAAGCAGATGGAAGAGCAGCACAGAAAGGTTGTTGTCAAAAATCACCTTTGCATTGATTTTTACCCAGAGATACAAATAGTTTATGAGAGAGCTCAATAGCTTCCTCCTATGTTCTATGTATATAGGTTAGCCTGTAGTGTCCTGATTATTGGATCAGAACATAAAGCTCCATTGATAAAAAGGAAATTAAATAGAATTAAATGTTCTTTACAAACCTACATATTTCATGTATTTGAGTCCAATTAAAAAATTTCCTGTTGTCCTATTTAACCCAGAGTCATATGATGCCAATCATTAGAAACTATCATGGTAGGCAATTATTTTGTAAGTCAGCTAAAACATGTTATACAATGTTTATCCTAACTAGATTGGCAATACTTTAATGAGGTTTTGACCGGCAGGAAATTTACAGTGGGACATCTGGGGCCCTTTAAATTTGTTCATTATTGTCCAATAGAGAAGACTAAAGAAACATAGGAGGAGTTCTTGAGAATTCACACTATGATCTGGGTTTCTATGTGGTTTTTATTTAAATCTTCTCTGTACATCAGTGTGACTTGTTAACAGGTAGGTATGAGTCCAATCAGGGAAGACAATTTTGTGGGATCATACATAGCTAAGAATCCAGGCTGCTCAGAACAAGTGATTAATGTGGAAAGTATTTTTCATATCTGTTCCTTAATTCAGTTCAAATTATATGAGGCAATCACATTTTGTGCTGTGAGTCTGAAATCTGAAATTTTTGATATATTACCCTGTGACAATTTTCTCATTTTTCGGCTCATTCAGCCACATCAACTCTGACAATATCTCCAAGATTGGGGAGCAGAGGAGGTGGGCAAAGGTTAAACAAAAATAAGAAGGCCTGACAAGGCCAAATGAGCACCTACTGCTTTGTAAGCTAATTAAAAAATATAAATTAAAATAGATAAGAGTAGTGTGAAGGTTAACCTTGCTTGTCAACTTGACAGAATTTAAAATCAAATGGAAACAAATATGTAGGACAGTGAAGATTCTCCTAGATTAGGTTCATTGACTTGTAAAGATCCATCATAAGTATAGGCAGTGCCATTCTGTGGACAGGGGTCCTGGACTGCACAAAAAGGAGAAAGCAAGCTGAGCATGAGCATCATTGCTCTTTTCTTCCTAACTGTGGATTGAATGTGACCAGCTGCTTCGTACTCCTGCTGCGAAGTGCCTCCCCCTACTTCCATGATGGACTGTATCCCCTTGAACTAGAAACCAAATTAAACCCTTCTGCTCTTAAAACAAACTCTAGATACTTGGGCACATCTCTTGTCATAATTTTCGTTCCCTTATTTTACTTCCCTGCTATGTTTTATCAATAGGCTTATTGCTTCAAAAAGTTGATCACCAACGACTATTATGTCCTTATGCCTTTTTGTCTTCTTCCTGTACTTTCTTTAAAGCCTCTATGATGGCACAAATAATCAATAGTCTTATTTCATTAATTGTGCTTGCTTCTTTAAACATTCAGTGTACTTGTTTTCTCTATTTGAACCTTTTACAAATATTTTTGTCTCAGAGGCTCTTTATTCTCTTAAAAAATACTAGTGAGGTTGAGGAGCATTCATTGACGTGTTATATGTCTAGATATTTATTGTACTAGAAATTAAGACTTAAAACTCCGTATAAGTGTTTATTGAATAATATGAATAAGGCAGAATTTAACATCTATCTAATAGACTTTTGACAACCTTTTTAGTTGACCCTTCTTAGTCTGCTTAGAAGATTCATTTCCCTTGACCCTCTTGAGTACCAGTGTTCTGCCAGCTTCCCCGTTTCTCTTCTGCTATCAAAGTTTTGATATCCTCAAAGGTAAATGCCTCCAAAGTTTCAGGATCAGATAATTTAATAATGTACTACTGTGGTGCTTTGATTCAGGAGTCCCCCATAAACTTAGGTGTTCTGAATGCTAGGTTCCCAGCTGATGGAGATTTGGGAATTAACGTCTCCAGGAGGGAGTGTATTGTTGGGAGTGGGCTTATGGGTGTTATAGCCAGTTTCCCCTTGCCAGTGTTTGGCACACTCTCCTGTTCCTGTTGTCTACCTTATGTTGGCCAGGGGGTGATGGCCACCCTCTGCTCATGCTATCATTTCCCCCTGCCATTGTGGAGCTTCCCCTTGAGCCTATAAGCCAAAATAAACCTTTTTTTTTCCCACAAGCTGCTCTTGGTTGGGTGATTTCTCCCAGCAATGTGAACCTGACCACAACAACTAGTTATCTTTATCTGTATGGCTATTTTAACTCCTAAATTTTTTCCTTGCATTGTCTTATTTAAAAAATATTTTGTTAATTTATTTATTAGAGCAATAATGGACACACCAGGACCTCTAGCCACTGTAAATGAACTCCTGACACTTGTGCCACCTTGTGCATACGGCTTATATGAGTACGGGGGATCAAACCTAGGTCCTTATGCTTCATAGGGAAGTCCCTTAATCACTAAGCCATCTCTTTAGCCTTGCCTTATTTTTAATATATGTATTTACTCATTTATTTGCAAGGAGAGAGACAGAGAGAAAGAGAGAAAGAGAGAGAGAGAGAGAATGGGTGTGCCAGGGCATCTAGCCACTGCAAATGAATTCCAGATGCATGTGTCACTTTGTGCATATGGATTTAAATGGGTACTGGTAAATCAAACTTGGGTCATTAGACTTTGCAGGCAAGCACCTTAACTGTTGAGCCATCTCTCTATCCCCATTGTCTTATTTTTGAAATTGTTTGAACATTTTTTTACATTTTAAATTGACATAAAATTGAATGTAAATATTTACTTGTACAATATGATGTTTTAAAATATGTATTGTGGAATGACGTGGTGTAGCTAATTAGCATATATTCCCTCACGTTATTTATCATTTTGTGGTGCGAACTTTATATGCACTCTCAGCGTTTTGCATGACTAAAATGTTTTTTTCTGTAGTTCCCATGTTGTACATTGTATCTGTCAAATTCATTCCTCCTAGCTAATTGCAATTTTGTATCCTCTGACCATCATATGTCCAACACTTTCTTCAATCATTGCATGCCCTGGTTACCACATCCTACAGTCTACTCTTCTGAGGTAACTTTTCAAATTCCACATATGAGTGAGACTACTTGTTCCTCATCATTCTGTCCCTGTCTGATGTTACTTTACATGATGCTGTCTGGAATCATGCATTTGTTGAACATTATAGGATTTCTTTCTTTTGATGATTGGATAGTATTTTATTTTCTACAAATGCCATTTTATCCACTCACCTATTGAAGTACACAGGTGGACTCCATATTATGGGGTTGCAGTTGTTTCTTCAACAGACTGATTTGATTTCTTGGTACATGTACCTAGAAATGGAACTACTGGATCATATGCCATTTATAGTTTTGTTTATTTGAGGAATCACCATAATGATTTCCATAATAGTTGTACTAATTTATGTTCCCACTAAAAGTGCACAAGCATTCTCTTTTCTTTATATCCTCACCAGAATATTCTTTCTTTATTCTTTGACAGTAGCCATCTTAACTACAGTAATATGTAGTTCATTGTTATTTTCATGTATATTTCTGTAATAATTAGAGATAGTGAACATTTTTCCAAATATTTTTTGACTTCTTTTGGCCCAATTGTATCTGTTGCCCATTTTAATAAGATTGGAAGGCTACTTTGCAATGGGATTTTTGGAGTTTCTTATATATTCTGAATAGTAGTTCATTTGTGGTTTGTAAATATTTTAAAGATACTCTTTATTTTCATTTATTTATTGAAGAGAGAGAGTGAGGGAGAGGCAGATAGATAGAGGGTGAATAGGTGCACCAGGGGCCCCAGCCACTGCAAATGAACTCCAGATTCATATGCTACTTTGTGCATCTGGCTTATATGGGTCCTGGGGAATTGAACCTGGGACTTTTGGCTTTTCAGGCAAGCACCTTAACCACTAAGCAATCTCTCCAGCCCAGTTTATAAATATTATTTTTTCTGTTCTAGAGGTTGACAATTTACAATTTTGGTTACTTCCTTTGCTTCGCTGAAGTGTTTTTGCTCTATGTAAGTCAACTTTTGTTTTTTGCTTTTGTTTTCTGTGCTTTTGTACTCTTATCTAAAATTTCTTGCTCATTCTAATGTCTTGAAGCACTTACTTGGTTTTCTTTTACAAGTTGAACAGTTTGAAGTGTTACATTTAAGTGTTTATATCATTTAAAATTCTTTGTATATGGTTTGAGATAAGTTCCAGTTTCATTCTTCTACATGTGGATAGCCAGTTTTTCCAACATCATTTAATGAACAGACAGTCATTTTCTTATTTTATTCTTTTTATGCTTTCTTGAACATCAATTGAGTGTAAAGGTATAAATCTAAGCTTTCTATTCCATTCTATTGGCCTTTGTGTCTATTTTTATGCCAGATTCATGTTTTTTGATTACTGTACTTTATAGCATATTATGAAGTCAGGTACTATATTGCCTCCAGTTTGGATGTTTTCACTCAACATTGTGCTAGAACTTTGCAGTACTTATGGTTAAGTTTTAATATATTTTTTGTTTCTATGAAGATTTTTCTTTGGAATTTTATCTCATTCCGGATATTAGTGAAAAACTTCATAATTTTACCCATTGAGTATGAAAGGTGTTAGAGACAGTTTGATCATATTTAATCTTTATTGTGTTAAAATACAAGCCTTATGCACTTAATTCTTGAGATCTTTTTCCCATGAGCACATGCTGAACCTTGTCAAGTATTTTATTCTTCTGTCAATCCTATGGATTCTCTACTGCATTGTGTTAATGTAATGTCTTGCACTTCCTGATTCATATTAATTGAATTCTCCTTGAACTCCAGGGATTAACTCTACTGCATGATGGTTAGTGTTGTTGACTTCTCATTTGAAAGTAAGTTTTCCCTTCCCTTCCCTTCCCTTCCCTTCCTATCCTTTTCCCCTGAACTTCCCTTCCCCGCACTTCCCTTCCCTTGTCTCTTTGCTTCTCTTTGTTTCTTTTTGTTTCTCTTCTCTTCTCTTCTCTTCTTTTTCTGTTCTCTATTATTGTACTGTGTTTGGCTTTGTATTATCATGACACTGGTCTTGCAAAACTAGTTCGGAAGTATTTTCTGTCCTTCAATTTTGAAGTTATTCAAGAAGAATTGGTATTATTTCTTATTTAAATGTTTGGTAGAATTTAGCAGTAAATCTCTTTTCCTGGACTCCTTTTCCACCTATGTGTATGCATGTATATAATGTGCTGTGTGTCATGTATATGTGTGTATGTGAACTTTTGGCAACTTTTGTGCTAGCATGTGTGGGAGTGTATGTGTGTGTATGCAGCACCAAGAGTAGAACATCTGGTGTCTGGCTCCATTGCTCTTCTACTGATTCTTTTTTGAAACAGAGCCTCTTACTGATAATAGAGATTGCTGGGTTTTATTTTCAAGTTGGAGTGATTTCCTGGTCTCTAATCTGCTTTGTAAGACTGCATTTACAGGCATATGTGGCAGTGCCCTGCTATTTACCTGGGGTCTGGGGATTCAGTTTCAGACTACCTGGACCCTTACGCTTGTTCAGGAACTGAACTTAACTGCTTAGTGGTCAATCTCTCTCTCTCATTTGGTGGGAGACTTTGAAACTGATTAAATTTCTTTATGTATCTTTGATCTGTTAAGATTTTTCTGTCTTCAAAATTCAATCTTCGTGGACAGTATTCATCAGGAAATGTATCCGTTTCTTCTAGGTTACTCAATTTATTGCCATACAATTGGTCATAATAGTCTTTTAAAATATTTTATTTATTTATTTATTTATTTGAAAGAGAGAGAAGGAGGGAGGGAGGGAAGGAGGGAGAATGGGCATTCCAGGGCCTCTAGCCCCTGCAAATCAACTCCAGAATAATGCATTATCTTGTGCATCTGGTTTATGTGGGTACCAGAGAACAGAATATGAGTCCTTAGCCTTAACTGCCAAGCCATTTTTCCAGCTCCATAATAGTCTTTTATGTTTCCTTGTACTTCTTTTTTGTATCTTTTACTTCCATGTTATACCCTCATTATGCCAGCATCAGCAACTAAAAAATACCTAATTCATACATGCTAGCACATGGGCCTGTCCTCACTGGTTCATGTCATTTGAGGCAATTTTTCTCTGGATCTTACTCTGTAACTCTTTTTTGCTGTGTTCTCTGAGAGCTTCAAGAAATCCCTCTACACCTCCATCTTGCCCTCAGAGTGCTGGGATTAAAGAAGCTCACCAGGGTTTCTGGCTTCTTTTTGTTAGTGTTGTTTCTGAGGATCAAATATGGGTACTCTGGAATTGAGCAGCAAATATCTTATCCATGGAGCCATCTCCACAGCTGCATTAAAATACTTCTTAATTTTATCTTCTCTATTTCCAGAAGTAATTCTGTCACCACTACTTAGGGTATCACTATCATAGTTTTGTAATATGTCCTCATGAGTTCAGTTTTATAATCTCTACCATCATATTCACAAAAACTTGCTTCAGGACTGCCATTAGGGTAAGTTTTCTCCATCTAAATCTTTGCAAGCAATGTTCTTGTCCTAATTAAAATACATACAAGTCTCTCAAGATTTGCTTCCAGTTATCATTGCCATTTTTTGCCAACCTCTTATAGCTTTCAATTTTCTGTTTCTTTGAGTATTCTAGTATATTTTCATTTACAGTGACATATATGAATTTAATTATAGGAAGGAATTATTACTGAGGCACAAATGAATAAGTACTCATCCTATAAGCTGTCGCCTCTTCTTATCAACTGTGTGTGATATGTATGATGTGCACATGCATGGGAAAGCTAAAAGAGAATGGTGAGTGGCCTTTGCTCTATCAATCATGTTTCTTTTGAGACAAAGGCTCTCACTGACCCTGGACCAGCTAGTTTCTGGTCAGACTGGCTGACAACTGAGCCCCAGTGATTCTCTGGTCTCTTCCATGGTTACAAGTGTGAATGGCGGCTACATCCAGCTATTTTTGTGGATGCTGGAGCTACAACTCAGAGAAAATTAGGCCCTCTTAGGACCTTACGTTTGGGTGGCAAGCACTTGTACCTGCTAACCCATTTCCCCAGCCCCTTATTTTCCTTTCTTGTTTTAAAGAGGCTACGTTAGTGCTAACTGCACTGAATCAAATATTCTGATACTAGCCCTCACCACTCTGGCTGCTCTATACAGATGTACAGTCACATTCCTGAAGTACAAAATGGGTTAACCTTTATCTGTTTGCAATCCAATAGTATACTATACTATTTTAAAAATATTTCATCTATTTATCTAAGAGAGAGAGAAAGAGAGACAGAGAGAGAGAGAGAGAGAGAGAGAGAGAGAGAGAGGATGGGTGCACCTGGGACTCCTGATACTGCAAAAAACTACAGATGAATACACTGCTTTGTACACCTGTCTTTACGTAGGTACTAGGGAATTGAACCAGGGCCATCAGGCTTTGCAAGCAAGCATCTTTAATTGCTGAGCCATCTCCCCAGGCCTACTTTACTATTTATTCAGTTCAGAGTACGTGTATCTTGGAAACTTATGTGATATGAGTCTAAAATTATTCACATAGCATATATATACATATAAATATATAAACAAATATATAATTTGAAAGATATTAGAAATGGTTAAAAAGGAGCAAAATTATTTTCTTTATAAAATCAAATCAAATCATTTACTTTGAGGTCACAGATTTCTTGAGAGTTTTTCAAATTAATTTGTAAGATTAATTCTCACTCTTGTGAATTTTCTTAACCATGCAAATGTCCACAACAGTCAGCACCATGCCCAGGCTTCTTTTATTGTGTTTTTCAGTGGACATTTGTCTAGGTCACAAAGTCTTATTTTAATTTCCCTACTCAGGCTAAATAAATATCTGTATGAGAAGTTCCTTCTTTTTTAATTTTTTTCTTGATTTTCCAAGATAGGGTCTCACTCTAGTCCAGGCTGACCTTGAAATCACCATGTAGTCTCAGGCTGGCCTTGAACTTGTAGTGATCCTCCTACCTAACCCTTCTGATTGCTAGGATCAAATGCATATGCCACCAAGCCCAGTGAGAAATTCTTAATTAACTGATTGTATCTCCATTAGACAATAAAATAATCTCTTGATACATGTTAAATGGTCACTACTCAATTATTCAAGAAATTATCACTTAGTCTATGACTTAAGTATACAGAGTGCTGTCATTCCAAGAAAAAAAAGTTAGTGTAGTTTTTGCATTTTAAAGAAATGTCTTCATTGTGAGAAACAGAAACTATAGTTTTGGAGACTAATTGTATATAACATAGGTCCATCTTATTATTTTAGTACGTATTGTATATTTTTATTAATGACAGGTAAAATTGCCACTTAACATGGTACAGGTACAATTTATGAAAAATTGTACACCAAAAGGAAGAATATAGCAATTGATTTTGAAGAAGAGTTGTGATAATTGCATTGATAGAATGAAGTTAAACTATGTCTTTTAAAATCCTTGGCTAAAAGGGATTTCTACAAACATGAGATATTAATGACTATGAGGAAAAGTCAATGTGTACACAGAATCTGTTGTTATTATGAGATGGAATATGGTAGAAAACTGGATGAAGTAACTATGTATTAAGTATGATACCAAAATACTGATAATGGTTTAAACAATAACAAAAATATTTTATTTTATGTAGAATCAGTTATTGACTGTTGTAAGTCACAATGAATTTTAATGCAAATATGCTTCAAGCTAGATACGTCCTATCAACAGAAATACAAAGCCACTTGGAGGGTCAATGCAGCAGAGAAGAGGGAAATTAATAACATGAAGACAAAGTGACGGTTGTTTTAGGCCAGGCAGAAGGAGA
This sequence comes from Dipus sagitta, assembly GCA_036346955.1. Taxonomy (NCBI): domain Eukaryota; kingdom Metazoa; phylum Chordata; class Mammalia; order Rodentia; family Dipodidae; genus Dipus; species Dipus sagitta. The sequence continues at coordinate 115,894,417 of CM070776.1, read as the reverse complement.
CCACAAACTAATTAAAAGATTCTTGTGAGACAGAGACAGGCTCTGTCTGTACTAGAAGACTGGAAAAAGAGAAAACATGAGCACTTCATGTTCCTTGTGCTTACCTCAGGTCACATTAATTGTCTTCATAATGACCCTGTTGCACAAATTATATCTATCAATCTTGTTTTAAATCTAGTAAGCAATGTCATGGGGGATTTCCCATCAGTATGAGGAAAATCATGAGGAAGGTGTCTACGTTTCCATTTTACAGACGAGGAAATGCAGATATGGAATCATTAGTGAAGGGCCTAGTAATTAAAAGAGATGTTTTGGTGAAAATATTGTGTGAGGGTATGATATGTATTTAAGGTTAATTGTGAAAATTAATTTATTCCTATTTTCTACACTAAAAATATTGGGTTGGACTCGGTGGCATATGCCTCTGATACCAGAACTCAGGAGGCTGAGATAGAAGGTTCACCGTGAATTTGAGCCCAGCCTGGGATTACAGAATGAGTTCCACATCAGCCTTCGATAGAGTGAGACCCTACCTTGAATCCCCAACCACTGTAAAAGAAAAATATTGGGATCTTGAAAATTTTCAAAATCAGAACATTCCACATTCCATTTTATTTCTTCCTCTTACAGTAAGTTATTTATACTTTCTTGGTGAGGAGAAAAAAACTGAAAGGACCACACTTTACTATCATTTTCAGCACTTTCTGACTCCACCCTAACAACATCCACGGAAAATAGAGAGATTTAGGTTAGTAGAAAGGAGGCAGAAGAAAGTACTAAAATCAGTACTACTCAATTTTGGTGTAGGTAAAAACATGCAGTAGGCCTTTTGCACTCTTAAATAAGTTCATCTCTAAATTTTGGCTCAGAGATTTTGAAGCAATAATATATTCTTCCTAATTTTTTATTGTTAATATCAAGTCTGGTCAATTTTTCACATGTGATTCATATAGTATGTCATGGCAGTGTTTATAGGATTAAATAGTTTAATCGGTGCAGTTTGAATACTACCTGAATCTTCTGAAGGTAATATGAATCATTACTAATATCACGTCTAAAGAAAACAATAAACTATGCCACTAACTGATGACACTGGGTTGCAGAGACTGAAACTTCTACTCCTTAACTTATTCCATGAAGCAGGCCTTTTGACCCCAGGCACAATGCATTCTTGTGAGTTTCTATTGCCTATGAATCTAATGTTGCCACTTATAGAAACTGCTGACTCTGGAGAAATTTGATAAAAATATCCAAGATTGCTAGAGAAGCTGTGTTTGTGCCCTTCACAACCATTGATGAAGTACCTTATCTTTGCCTTCTCTTGATGCCTTGCATATGGTCATCTGTCTTTCTGACTACTACTTCATATGGCTTATTTGTAAATTCAAGAAAATATGCTTCTGAGTGGCACTGATACATCGCTGATGCCAAAATATCAGAGAGGTTGAAGCATAAGGACATATTTTTTTGATTCAGGTGGAAAATATTTCAGATTTATGAGGAAGTCATGGCAATAGCTGTTCTACGATATCTTCATATAATCAGTATCTCCCCATTCTTCTATTTACCAAGTTTTATGAGCTCAAAACTTATTCAAAGGAATGATTTTCTTGCTGGCCTGAAAGGTAGAGTGAGCGGGTAGATGTGAGGATAGGGCTGCTTGACTGACCACTTCAGTTATAGCTTTTCACATGCTATATTTCCACTGCTTTCCAATGACCACTTACAGAGGCATTATGCACAGAATGCCTATTGATGTCCCATCGATATTGATGTGATTTCCCCTAGTGGATTGAGGGCAGCACAGCACATAGTCATTAGTATGTAAAGGTTATGTATAATGGATAATAGAGGAAAATGAAACAGCAGAAAGGAATTTGCACGGGAAACAGAAGCAGCAGTTTCAGTGAAAGATTTCACTAGGGTCTATGGCAACTGCAAAGATGGTTGATAAAACTGATGACTCTTACAGACTTAACAAAAGTAGAGGGTGAAATGGTTTCATATTTTGAAATATAATACTTTTTTATTTCAACCACAGAAAGCCATTTAAAAATCATCTTCTATAATATAGTTCTTATGTGGTATCTTTCACCTGAATGTGTATTTATGAATTCTTACTCTATTCTCCTGAGATGGTCAGCACTATGGCAGTGATGGGATAAATACAGGAAGAATTTTTTTTTCAGTGTTTGGGATTGAACCCAAGGCCTCAGGCATGTTAGACAAGCACTCTACCATGGAGCCATTTCCCCAACCCCAGAAACAAGTTTTTATTGATTTATCTAAAGTCACATAATGTGCAGAGCATGATGAAATAAGGAAGAAAGTTATAGTACTTGCTATAAGCATCTTTTCATTTTGAACCTATTCAAACTACTGGAAGAGTATTGTGGCTGATATTTTTGCACTTAGGAAAATCTCACAGTAAATAATTTCAAAAGTTGTCTTTCACCAATCAAGTTACTCAGTTGAGCTTATCACTCCAATGGATATCTTGGTAAATCTGATTGAAGTGGCAATTTAATAAGAAAACAAAGGCAGGTTGAGTGATTTAGTAGACCATGAAGCCAAGTTTACCGGAGATTTAGAAAGACATCATGGCCCAGGGTGCAAATGCATGTGTTCTGCATTCTGTCTACTCTGCCTTAAAGCTCAGGACTTAGTCCTTAAACATTTAAACTCATTGTTCCTCAGTTTCCTCATAGTACTGATACATATCCTTAAAGCTTTTTTTTTAAAAAAAACTTTTTGTGAGAATTAAATGAGTTACTACAAGTAAAGATTTTAGCTTTACTCATTTTCTTTTCTATTTATTTTTTCAACATTTTTTAATGATTGAATTGCCAGCGTTTATCATTATAAGCAAAGAAACTATGAAAATATGGTTAATTATCAGAGCTATTGAATTATAGTTGTAAATAAAAATTATGATGATAATATTTAACCTTTATAGGCTAGTTTATATATTTATACACTGTTTGAAGTAATCTATTTATCTTTATTCATTTATTTCTCATCATAATTATTTGTTATAGGTACTGTTTTAAGCTCATTTTGCAGATGAGTAAATTGGGATTTGAACAGTGAAAATGATTTGCTCAAGGTAAAATACCTAGTATATAGCAGAAGTTTGAAAATATATCCTCATAATTATTGTACTACATTGCTTACTGTTATGCCAAATTCACCTGCTATTTTTTCCTATTCAAGATGACATTCTTTGAAATGACTAAAAATGGTACACTTACTTATGAAATGAAAAAAAATTTAAAAAACCTAAATTAAACAAGACTGATTTTTCAATAAAATTCCCAACAAAGTAACAGCTATCATAATGAATTTAAATGGAAATACAATTCAGGACGTGGTGTAAACTTGTTAACATATCTGGATTTGTTTGTATCAGGAGTTAAATCTTATATCTAAAACATGACCTGTACACAGTAAAGTGAAGAGAAATTCACCCATAAGACACCAAGTTGTTCTCATAATTGAGTAAGAATATTTTGAAGCATCTTCATTGTATTGAAACATCTCAGATTATTCCTTATTTTGAGTGATTTTGTACTAAAACTAGGTTAAATTACAGTTCTTTCTCTTCTCTAAGCCCTGTCACCTCATATGTATTTCTCATTATAGATTATTACAAAATTAACTAAACAATCATGCTGGGTATCCTGAAAAAAACTGAGATTAAAAATACATTTTTGATCTAGGGTAATACTAATGATTAATAGAAGCACTGTCCCATATTCAATATATACAGATTTCTTGGTGGAAACATACAATCAAAGATCTTGGAAATCAGTAGAAGCCATGATTCTTCATGGTTGACATCATTATAACATCCCCACAAAACCTATGTGCTTATTTGCTGATATTTTCCTCCTTTATGACACCTACAAAATTTGTTCACACTTTAGATGAATTACAGTGAGCCAAGCATATTTTATTACTTATAATTGTGAGAAAATCTAAGTCCCCTTTTATTTCCCCCTCAGAATCATATTCATTGTGTCTTAGTGAGTAATTCTGCCTCAATTAGGGAACAGAATTTTACGTTAAACTTGAATTTGCTAATGACGTATCTGATCTGAATATATATATTTTTTCTACCAGGATATTCTATAGTTTGATGAATTATGCTTCCAAAACACATGTTTCTTAAGGTAATTCACATTTTAGACTGCAGAACCACTCAATCAAGGACATTAATATTCAGTCAAAATAAAATTCCATCCAGAAAAATCAATACAACTTTCTCTTAAATGAGGGTGACTTTAATTAGGGTGATGAGAATGACTTTAATTAGGGTGACTCAAGAAAAATGACAATATTTTTCTTAAAATGGAGAATGCCTTACAGTACTTTTGTTCTTTACCTTCCCAAATTTAGGAATTATATACAGATTTTCAATGACCAAGTGAAAATAAAACATACATTGTTTTTGTTTTTTTGAGGTATGGTGATCCTCCTACCTCTGCCCCCTGAGTGCTGGGATTAAAGGCATGTGCCACCACACCCAATATTTTTCTTGTTTTTGCTCCAGTGTAAAACTCTAAGCCCTTGGGAAGAAATTGTGTGTTGGATTTTCTGATAGCCTCCATATAACTACTGCTTTAATGAAATTGCTACCTGGAAATTCAGTAGCAGTGTTACTGTATAAGTATAATTTAAGAGGCTATTGTAGATTAGTACTTATGACTTCGAATGAGAAAAACCATAACAACCTTTTAATTGAAAGGAACATGTAACTACAGTAATTGCAATCAATAAGACTGTGCTGATAGCATAACTATTTATTCTCAAAGAGCTTTCCTTCCTCCCCAACGACAGTGTTTAAAGTTGGGAAGTTAAAATATGAATTATATTAGAAATATATTTGTTCTTGTAACATGGAGCATTGGTCCAAGTTTATGCATTCCAGAGATGAGAGAGAACCATCCTCCCCCACCCCAAACAAAACAAGACAGAATGAGAAGAAAAGTGGGAAATGGAATAAAGGGCTTACCAATCACATAGGCTAGTAACAAGGCCAGAGTCACCGTGATTGCAGTAGCGCTCAAGGCTGTGCACTTCCAATTGCAGCATCTATAAGGTTTGTTAAAGGTAAAGGCAGGTCGGGAAAAGGTGCTTCGAGGCAGCGGCCTGGGAGGTGGTGAGTACACGGTGTTGGATGTCAGGGGGTAGTTCTGACTGGCTGCACTGAAGATAGCAGAGGATCCAGATCCATGTTTGAACAGGAAATGCCTGAGGGGGGAACGGAACAGATTGGCCTGTAAATAAAAAATCCCACTGTACAAAAACACAAACAATACTAATTTTAAACAAAATACTATGATAAATGTTAGCAAACTGAAGGGTATGTAAATAACGTTTTCATATGCTCAAGAGGTAACTGAATTTGGCTCTATCTCCGTTTCTCAGAATTTTATTCATTTCAACTTGTAAGAGGAAGAAAAGGGTATGTGTGTGCTGACATGCTGGCTAGTTAGTACTAGTATCTCAAATTTGATATACTTCACTGTATTCCTCCCACTCATTAAATATCCTGAAGAGGTGAAAGAGACATATCATCAGTGATTTTGAAAAGTAGAACAGGCTAGACCACCAATGTTTGATGTTTTATTAACTACTAAACTATAAAGGACCAGCTTTCATAGTCATATTTTCACCCAAAATTTTTATAAAATTATCAAATATATGGTTCAGTTCAAATAATTTTATAATAAACATGCATATTAGCATGTATCATCTTGTCACTTCTCTATCCACTAGCTCACCTTGTTTTTTAAGCATTTTGAATTCAGTTACATCAGCATGCTTCCCTTCAAATATTTCTCTTCCAATATTATTGTCTATAGTCCGTATTTTTATTCTTTAATGTAAAATTTATACCTGAAAATGATAAGTAGAATCACGTGTGCAACGCCAAACCTGCCAAGATGTAGAACATGCCCACTGCCCCAGGAATTCTCTTAACTCTCCTAAATAAATTCCTTTCTCTCAGATAAAACAGCATTCTGTGATTTCTCACCTTCTTTTATTATGCCTGCTAAAGAACTTCCCAGAAATGAAGTTATGATGCGACCATGTTTGATCTACTACAGGATGGTGACTTGTTGCTTGCTACTATTATATTATGGACCTTTCACAAACAGTACTGATACATTCAAAACTAGGGAGTTGCCAAACACAAATATGTATATTTTGCCGATATACATTATACATAATGTGTGCTAAGGACCAGGAGTTCTGTTGAGTACTCATTATCTACTTTGGTTCTCATTTATGTGAAGTAGGCAAGGTTATTATCCTCATGGCACTTTTAAGGAAAGGATGGCCAAAGAATTTGTCCAAATCTTCCTGACAAGTGCATGACAGAGCTAGACTGGGCACATGGGTCATTCTGCCCTCAAAGTCCTGAATCTTAACTACACTACTGTGCCATCAATGCCAATAAAATACACTGCTAAACAACACACATTCTACTGCTGCACTTTAATGCACACATGAAATCTCTCAGTAAGTGAAAAGTCAACATCACCTTGCACCTGTAAGACACACCCAAATGCATCTAATTGATTTCCCGTGTCCATATTTAAAGTTATAGAAGCATATGCATTGAAGAAAAGAATAGAACTCTAACTCTACATACAAGTTGATAAAACTATTGAAAATAGAGAATTTGGCTCTAGTGTCATGAGGTTAGAAGTTTTCTAAAGGGTTGAGTTGCTGAAAGGATCTGAGATTTCCGTGTCTGTCTTTTATTTATTTATTTATTTTGAGGTATGGTCAACTAGCTGAGGCTTACCTGGAACTCACTCTATAGTTCCAGGCTGGCCTCAAAATTACACCAATGCTCCTACCTCTCCCTCCTGAATGCTGGGATTAAAGGTGTGCACCACCACACCCAGCCCTATGTCTTTCTTGAAAGCAACTTGACATTATGTACCAGACTTTAAACATACATACATTTTTACATAATCATGCTTATAGAACTTTTCCTCAGGAAACTATGTTTATGAAAAGTTATGTAAAAAGTAATTCATTAGAATGTTATTTATAATAGTACAAATAACCCACCCAGATCCCTAATAATTGGTATTTTATTTTATTTTATTTTATTTTATTTTATTTATTTATTTATTTATTTTTGGTTTTTCGAGGTAGGGTCTCACTCTAGCTCAGGCTGACCTGGAATTCACTCTGTAGTCTCAGGGTGGCCTCAAACTCTCGGTGATCCTCCTACCTCTGCCTCCCGAGTGCTGGGATTAAAGGCGTGCGCCACCACGCCCGGCAATAATTGGTATTTTATTAAAGAATATAAAATCACATAATATACAGTTATTATAAATTGTGTTTCAAAAAATCCTTACTCACTATGAAAACTATTTATACATATTACCAAGGGGAAGAAGCCAGACCTCAAAAGAGTATGGGCAAAAGGATATAATTTTTCAAAGGAAAAAGGCATGGTGTTCACAGAAAAATTGTTATCTGTGTTATATTTAGATTGTAGAGGTATTTTCTGAACTTTATTATTTATATAGTTTAAATAATTTTATAGCCGATATCAGAAAAAATGGTGGTTGGTTACATATAGTCAATTTAACAGTCCTCTTCCTATGTAGAGGGTCTAGGCAGCAAGTTGGGCTTGTTATATGTAATCAGGTGATATTCACATAAATGTGAGCTTGATACTATTACTTTCATCTTATGGATGACTAAATAAATACCCAAAGAGGTTTGATCAAAGTAGAGTGTTGATAATTATTGAAATACTCAAAATATTAATAAGAGATAATATGTGAGCTCCAATTTATGCCATGTATTACCCTCCTTATTTTATAAGGTATATCGTTTAGTCTTTACAACATATTTATTACAATCATCATATCAATATTTCAGATGAGTAGAGCACAGCACAAAAGGATGAAGTGATGTGTCATTGGTCCCACAACTATAAATAGCGAAGATGAGTTTCAAACCCAGGTATGCTGGCTTCAGAGCCATTATTGCCAAGAAATACACCACAGAACACTGTACTAGGGTTATCCAGTTACTGGAAATCTTAAGATTTCAATCTAGTCCTCTTAAGATATGGGAGAAGCACATTTTCTGTTGAACTTAGCTTGTAAATGGTGTTGAATTGAGCGATTATCCTGTTTCCTTTGACTCTAATGACAGCAAGTAAGAGAGACAATTACAGAGTCATAGAACTGGAAGAGAACTCCTCAGAAATCTTCTAGTAGCCCAATTACCTCATTTTTCTGTAAGAGTAACTGAAACTTGAAGAATGAAAGTGTCTCACCTAAAAATAACACTGCTACTAAACAGCATGGATAAACCTGGTCTTTGGGATTTCCAACTCAATTCATTTCTCCCAATGCTACCCATGACCACAGTCTGCACCAAGTAATCACCAGGTTCTAATCACCTAGGTTAAGTGACACAGATCAATATATTCTGTTTAGACAGCACTGCCCAAAACATTTTTTCTCTATTTTTAAAAGATTCTTTCGTATGCCATATATTCTTGTAGTAACATTTAAAGGCTGCCTTAACTATTTTGGATGAAAAAATAAACATTACAAAAAGGCTAATCTTTAGTAGAAGAGAACCCAATACAATTATTGTTCTTTCTAAAAGACACCTAGTTCCTTCCAAGGATAGAGTGATAATATAAAAATAGCATTAAGAAAAATACCTTATTGGATAACTGACTCATCTTATTGTACTATTTTCCATGTGATTTTGCTTCTTATTTAAGACTTTGAGTTGAAATAATCTCTGTATCACACAGAAGAGGATATCTGCTTTAATGTCCAGTGACTTCTCTCAGTCTGATTGTCCTCCTTTGTGCATCCAATTTACTATTGAGTATGATCTGTAGCAATTTGCAAGTAACAGAATGGAATGACCTCCTTACCCTCCTACATTTACTCTGGGGTTACTTGCAGGTTACACAATGTCACATTCATATAACTAATTCTATGGAACAACACTCTGATATATTCCTATGGGATAAAGCAAAATTCAGCAGTATGGAGTCCTTTTACTTACTGCTTGGAGATAAAAATCTTCAATCCTTTCCATATTTATGAAGGTGAACAATTGGATTTTTGAGACAATGTAAGTGGCTCAATATGTTGTATATTGATTTGCTCTGGTATATCATTAAGAGATAGAAGAAAGACAAAGAAAGAGAATTTTTGGCTATTATGATGGCAATTACAAGCAATAATCAATATCCGTGAGCACTGCAATTGCATCTGATGTACACCAAAGGCTTTCCAAATGCAGTTTTTTAAGTAAAATATTACAGCTTAATGAATAAATTCAACAGTCACAGCAGAGCAATGTTTAAACTAATTCGTGTTTGAGTGGAGTCAAAATCACCATCCTCAGTGAGGGCCGCTAATCAAATGAGTTTATATACTAAGGTGCCTGTTTTCTGATTAATAAACCCAGATTAAGATTCCATGCTGAAAGTGATCTATACTTTGATGTGCACTCTGGGAAACAGCAAATGGTGGGTGTTGTCCAAAGATTTGAAGTCCATTGTTAGAAAGTGAAACTGTGCTAATATTTTGTCATAATTGCTGAGAAAAGCAGAAACATAAAGACAAATGTGACGTGCTCAATTTCGTATATGTGCTCATAAAGTCAGATCTTCTGTGTAAGTACATGGCGTTTCCCTCAGGACCTGAGTATATACTGAAATGTTGTTATCAATTTCAGACTATTGTTTGGGCTTTTTTTGACAGAGCAAATGATAAAAATGCATTTCAAGAGTTTATGTATAATTAGTGCTCTTCTTTGCATCTGATTTAATATTCAAGTTCAAATTAGAAAAGAAAAGTAAGATATTGCTGACAGAAATTGGTATTATAAAGAAATTGAAAAAAGAACTTTAAGATTTATGGGACCTAGTGCTGTTAAATGGTAAAATCATAAATGCTACTGTAAGAATTTTAAAATAATCTATAAAAGGGGAAAAATGTACTCTCTGTTTTTAAACCTCCACACTACATAATTCTGAAGGTATCTGTTAGCATTAAATAATGTGATTTAATGTTGCACTTAAAATTCCACAGGAAGTAGATAGAAATCTACAGCTTTATAACAACAGATGCATAAATAACCATTTTTACATCTTTTAAACATCCTTATGAGCTACATCTAAACCTGTATTTCTATAGCTTTTGGCTCATATTTATACTTACAGAAAGTGATTCAACTTGCTTCCAGTACAAAATGAGGTTGATTAAAATAGAAAGATTACAAGTTAGTAGGCTGAAATTACATTTGGATAGGATAGTGCAATTTAGCTATTTAATTTTTTAGTTATTAAATTTTTTGAGGATTTAAATGTCATACATTATAAAGTTTGTGATCTTAAGCACTTAAAAAAGTTTTCATTCTGGTATTTTTAAGTGCTATACATCAGATCTCCAGGATTTTATTTTATGACAAATCTGAAGGAGCATATCCATGAACCAACTCTGATTTTCCCTGTCCCCTAGCAAAAACCATACCACTATTTCTTCCTATGAATTTGATTATTTTACATACTTCAGATAAGAAGAATATTGCAGTTTTTGTATAGTGATTAGCTTATTTCACTCAACATAATGTCTTTAAGTTTCTTCCAGATTGTAGTATGTAACAGAATTTCCTTCCCATTTAAGGCCAATAATATTCCTTTCTCTCTCTCTCTCTCTCTCTCTCTCTCTCTCTATATATATATATATATATATATATATATATATATATATATCACATTTTGATTACTAATGGAGACTGAGATTAGTGCCACTTCTTGGCTATTGTGAGTAGTGCTTCTGTGAATAAAGAAGAAATATTTCTTCAGGATAAGCTTTTAATTCTTTCAAATAAGCACCTAAAAGTAGCTTTGATTGATCATATTATAGTTACAGTTCCATTTTTCTGAGATATTTCATATAATTTTCCATAGTGATTTGTATTTTACAAATCCACCAATAGTGTAGAAAGGTTACAATCTTCCATACCTTCTGATCAATTCTTAGTAAATTATTTCCTTATTTATAGTGGGAGACATGATTATAATGCGTAATAGGAGTGATATTTAATTGTGGTTTTGGTTTGCATTTCTCTAATGATTACTCATGTTGAACATCTTTTCACACATATTTTGGCCTTTTATTCAATGTCTTTGGGAAATGTGTATTCATAGGTATCTATTCTAATGCTTTGAAAAATAAAATACCATTTTTAGTCATTTCTATTTTTTTCTCAAATAAGAATGCCTGTTTTGTGGGAAAGTGTGCTTACTGGCCAAGTGTCAATGTCAACATCTCATTTCCCATTAATTACCCTTTCCAAACATTCCTTTTCGAACAAATACTTCTAAAAAGAATTTTTATACATGTGGTAACCGATTGTACTCCTCAACTAACAAATAAAAGGAGGGATTCATTTTCTTTCCTTGAGGATATTAAGCTAACTCTGTTCAGATGTTCCCACTAAATTCTACCTACTACATATTGATACAATGTGTGTGTTCTATGTCATTCACATTTTTGTTTTTAAAATTCATTTAATAGAATACAGAGGATAAGGCTTCCTTATAGTGCTTTTTCACATAAATTTTGTTTCTCTTCCTCCCACTTTTTCCCATCCTGCCCCTTTTGTGCCCTTTCCTACCATAGCCTCCTTTCTGACTTCCTAGTACTTGCTTCCTTTCTTGTACACACAAAATCTCACCATCTCTTCTTCATTTTCCAGTCACTAGACCAGAGAGTTGGGCCAATGAATAAGGCACTTGCCATGCATGCATAAGATCCAGAGCTCTGAATTAGTTCCTATGCAAAAATGTCAGGTGAAATGGTAGTCTGTCTATAATCCCAATGCTCAGGAGGTGGAAACAGGATTCCCAGGGCAAGATGGCTTTTCTAGACTAGCTGAATCAGCAAATTCTGGCTTAAAAAGAGGCTGTGACTCAGTAAATAAAATAGAGGGCAAGTGAGGAAAACACTTGACATCAGTCTCTGATCTCCATATGCATTTGTATACACATGCACATGTACTGGCACAACACACACACACACACATACACACACACACTCACATAAACATTTCATTACAAAATTACATAAATACATGCATGCACATCAAACACATACGTAAAGCAATTATTTGAAATAACTATATGAAGCCTTAATTTTCTAAAGTTTAAGTTCTAATTCTGTAGTCTCTTCTACATGGTTTATATTGGTATTGTGATCTTTCAAATGGGTTAGTCAGTAACCCAGGACATATATGCCCTAATTTATCAGTTTTACCTGGATTACATATTTGTTGAATGCAGGAAAACAGTTTCTATTTCAAGGTTTCTTAAGCCAAAGGTATACAAAGAAATATATATTGGTTTATATGATGTCCTTGATTTTTCTAAAATACTGTTTCTTATATTATTTTTAGTTTTTCTTTGGTGTGTGTGTGTGTGTGTGTGTGTGTGTGTGTATTGTGGGTGACGGAGTGTCTAGCTACCTTTTCTATCACTTTTCTACCTCATTTCCTTAAGACAAGGTTTCTCACTGAACCTAGAACTTCCCTGTTTTTAGTTGGATTAGCCACCAGAAAGTTACAGCAGTGCTTTTTTCTCTGTCCCATTGCCATGCCTGGATTTTTATGTCAGTACCAGGGACTGAACTGAGGTTCTCAAGAATGCTCAGCAAGTGGTCTTACCCAATAAGCCATCTCCCTAGAATCTAAAATGCTCTTTTTAAAATGTGTGTGTATGTGTGCATTTTAGTGGTCTCCATTGGATGTTGTTCTTAGTCATTATCCAAGTTATTCTTTTAATAAAGGGTCTCTCCCTGAACCCAGAGCTCAATGATTGGGCTGGACAATCTAGCCAGAATGCTCTAGAGATCTCCCTGTCTCCGCCTCCCCAGTTCTGGAATTATAGGTGAACTTCTCCACGCCAAGCTTTCTTTGATTGATGGAGATTTGAACTCATGCTCTTATGCTGTGTGGCAAGCACTTTATCCACTGAGCATATGTGCAGCCCCAAAGCACTCTTGATCCACTCTGGTGAGTGATCATACCTTAGGGAATCTAAGGGAGCAAGCAAATTATCTTTTGGTTTATTGGATTAAAATGAGAACTAATAGTGTTCATTTCCTTTTCACATAGTGTAAACCAAGCATATAAATCAAAGAAACAGTTGGCTTACATTTCAACTCTTTATAAGATATTTTGTTAATGAAAGGATTACTGTCAATATAAGTAGTAATAACTTAAATTAATCTCTGTTAATAATGATAATAATAACAATAGCCAAGGGCATTTTTCCAAAATCTATTATGTGCTACGCACTCTGGCATATTAATTTGTACATTATTTTCTCACTGAATTCTCATGATAACACAATAAGGTATATTAAAACTGAAATTTGTAGGTAAATTGGTGAAGGATCAAATATTAAGATCTTTTAAATTCCCAATATCACACAAATAGTAAGAGAGAAGAGTTGAGAATTAGCGTGATTTTGGTTAGTTACTAGGACACAAGTTATATAAGAGCAGAAATGTACTGCTGTATCTCTAGCATCTGAAAAGCTATCCAGAAAACATATAGGTCTGCAATAAATGTTTTACAATCCATGCATGAGTACTAAAATTCAATAACTTAATGATCATGCACATATGCACTCAACGCTAAGCATTAAGGTAATATAATCTTAAATCACATTGCCATGGTCATCTGATATTTCTCTTTTCACAGATGACTATTGTTATGTACTGAATATGTTTTTATAAAAATAATTCTATCAGCTCAAAATTATAGAAAACAAAATTGATATTAGAAGGGTATCACATAATGAAAACTATTTTGAAAGTCAGGTCATTGTCCTGTTTAGGAGACATTAGACAATTTTAATGCAATAGTGTACCAAACTTTCCTGTAGAAATAGAAAATTTTTGATAGAAGATGTGTAGAGGGGAAATGAGGCTAGGTATGTTGGAATGAATACATAAATGCTAGCCAACAAAAATACTACATATTGTAGAATGTTTAACCAAGGTGTTTCAGTAGGACCCAAAATCAATTAACTAATTATGTACTTCATAATAATGCCCTTACAAGTCATTTAATTATTTTCTTTTAAATCATATGTATACTTTCTATGTCCAACTTCAATTGAAAAATATTGCTGTTAAAAAAAATTCAACACCAGGTGAAGGTAAATGTCAAAGTGATATTTTCTTTACTTTTTCTCTCTTTTTTTTTTTTTTCGAGGTAGGGTCTCACTCTGGTCCCGGCTAACCTGGAATTAACTATGTAGTCTCAGGGTGGCCTCAAACTCTCAGCGATTCTCCTACCTCTGCCTCCCGAGTGCTGGGATTACAGGCATGCGCCACCACGCCTGGTTAAAGTGATATTTTCTATTAATGAATATATATTAAAAAGTTGGGGTCAATATTAAAATTGTTTTAGATAAGTAATCTCAGTATATTTTCATTGTGTTTATATTTAATAGTAAGTTAGGTCTTGAGTTATGGATTTCAAGGTATAATTCTTTTTTTGCTATTTGGATTTTTTTATTGAAAGTGAGTTACACATAATATTGAACAAAATGTTAATTAGCTCAATTGAGATTTTTGAAAAATTTTTAAATTTTTTAATATATATATATATATATAACTTTAAAATATATATATATATATGTACAGGTTATATACTACTATTCCCTTGCTCCAACTCCCATTACCATGGGGGCCCTTCTCACTGAGTGGGGTTATGGTCATCACTGTGAGATCATGAAGGCCTCAGTCAGTCCCTATGGAGTAGTGTGGGACCAAGGTTCAAGTTATTACTACCTGCTCAAAAGTTAGACAGTCATTTGCAGGTGAGGATTTCAATCTTATTTTTAATTTTATATATTTTTTTATAGATTTAAGTAGTTAATTCCCTAGCAGTGAATACCTAAAATGGGAACAAACATTTAACCTTGGAAAAATCTATAACTATCCTTTTCAAACTAAATCAGGCAGTAAGTTTTCTGTTAACTCTTAAATCTAGTCTTTATTTTATCAACACACTCAGTTGTATTTCGCTTCTATTATCAGAGCAGCCTGCCAATTTTCTAGAATTGTTTTCATTGGGTATTTGTTTTTCTTTTCTATTTAAAGTAAGAAGTACTGAGTAGAATATTCCATTGTTTGATTACCTCTTTGCGTCCTCCTTATTTTCTATAGACATGCATTTTCCTCATTTATTTTATGATGCAGTTGACCCAGTATACTTTTCTGAATCATTTGCTTTTATTGAATTGTAATCTAGCAAGCACAACTTATTTCAAAGAAAGAATGTTTCAAATTAATTACAAAGGAGGACAAGAGGGACAGAACCTAAGAATCTCTTATTAAGCTTGTTAGACTGAATATTTATATTATTTTAATGAAAAACTTAAAGTATATTAATTTGTCTTATATCATCTTCCAGTTTTCAAAGTCTTACTAATATACATACATTAAGATAAAAAATCATTACTGTGACTATTGCCTCCAGTGCCTTCCCTGTTTTGGTCATACTATATCATCAGAAATATCTTATCAAATATGCATTTTTTTCAAACTTCTGTATCCTTGCAAGCCTTTTAGCAAAGGGAAATGCCAGAAGAGCGAAGAGACTCCTATATGTAGCACAAGCTTACAGTAAGAAAGAAGTGAAATAATCAAGAGTCAATGTAAGGAGATGAAGGGTATAGGAGAAGGCTGTGAATGTGGCTCAGACTGTAGAGTGCTTGCATAGCATGCATGAAGTGCATAGCTCTATCCCCAGCACTGAATGAAGCCAGCTATTGTGGTACACACCTGTAGATATTAGCGCGTAGTAGGTGGAAAGAGGAAGATCAGAAGTTCAAGGTTATCTTTAGCTGTATAGCGAGTTTGAGACCCTGACTCAAAACACCAAAAAACAAATAAAGACTATATGAGAAGAAAAGGAAATTGGATAAGGAAGGATATTTTGATGTATTGGTAGATGTCAGATAGATAGATAGATAGATAGATAGATGATAGATAGAAGATAGATAGGTGATAGATGATAGATAGATGATAAATGTGTAGAACCATGGCTACATTTGCAAAGGGAAAGGGATACTTCTTAGTTGTTTCAGGGATCACTTTGGCTTCCTTTACTATAGGCTCCCTACATCTGATGTAAGTAGTCAAAAATTCTACACTATATTCTTCCAATTTTTGCATTCCCACCAAACCAACCAGTTAGGCACACACACACACACACACACACACACACACACACACACATATATATATATACATATATATATATATATGTCAAAATATATTTCTCTTTCTTAAGACTCTCACAAGTAAATGAGTGGCATGACAGACTTATTGGAGAAAATAATTGCATTAGGAGTGGCCATTGTATTAAAAGTAATGCTTGGAGGACGTTTAGAGCTAAATGGATGTAGTTTACTGTTTTCCAGTGTGAATCACATTATAGATTGGAGACTATCAGTCATGAACAGCCTACAGTCCATGGGCTGCATGTGACCTAGGATAGCTATGAATGTGACCTAGCACATAATCATAATGTTATTTTAAACATCATGAAATCGTTTTCCAATTATCTTTTTTCAATTTTTCACTATTTTGGTTTCATGCTTCTTGAGTGTAAATATATCACTGTGGAGACTTTCAGAACTTATTTTTTTGCCACACACTCATGATCTTATCTTCCTCCCCACTCTCACAGCTATTTCTCCTTAAGACTATTTTCACTATTATCCAAACAAACACTCTGAACCTTAGGGCCAAAGAGCACATGCAACTCATTTAGAATTGCCTGAAACATTTACCCTTGCTGATCAAAGAAGAAAATCCTTGTAAGTTAGGGATAAAAGGAAACATTTTCTACTTTAATTTTGAAATTGCTATTCAGATTGTACCCTTCATGAGCTTGTCACAGGCATGAATCCGAAACCTCAGCTACTGATTAAACTATGCAAAATATATAATAATCAGAACAATTTAAACAACATTAACTTCCTCCTTGTCTGACTACCTAAGAAACAGTTAAATTCAGGTCTGTGTTTAAAAGCCCAGTGAGAACAATCCAACTTGAGCACAGGGAAACTAGTGAAAACCAGGCCTTCCACTAAAATGGGTTCTTCCTGTTGTGTAGATTTTAGAGTGCAAAAACAACTACATCAATTCACTTGAATCATTCCAGTGCAGCACAGGGAGGTGAACAGGGTAAGATCAACTTCAAGAGAACAGTGATTTCATGTACTCCTATGACCTCCAAAAGCACCTATATTCACCAGATATAATGTGAAGCATGCATTTGTTTTCTCTATGCATCACTGTCAATACTTAAGGAAAAATATCACCATTTACTCATAAGGTGCATCAGAGAAATAGCTGGGTAAGATTTAAATTGAACCTAGATGGTATTTTAAACTTTAAAAAAAATATTTTATTTATTTATTTGTGAGAGGGAGAGAGAGAGAAAGAAAGAGAGAGAGAGAGAGAGAGAATGGTCACGCCAGGGTTTCCAGCCACTGCAAATGAATTCCAGATGAATGTGCACCTTGTGCATCTGGCTTACGTATGTCCTGGGGAATTGAACCAAGGTCCTTTGACTTTGCAGGCAAGCACCTTAACCACTAAGGAATCTCTCCAGCCCTAAACTTTTAATTGAAAACATAAAATTATGTTATATTTATTTCATAATTATACTGAGAACGAATTTATGAGGGAAGGCAGTGAAATTATACTGCAACTTCCAAGTATGGAAGAAGGTAAGGTCGTTTTCCAAATAAGGTGGTTTAAATCATATCCATGAATGGTTTTTTATGTTGTTTTCAAGAGATTTTTTTTAAACTAAGTATATCAAGCAGTCAAGTAATGGAAAAATATTTTTCATAGACTGTTCTTACACTGATCTAAGATTCTTACTTAATGATTCTTGTCTGCTATTATCACTACCAAATGACAAACATGGAGACATGATGTCCCTTTCATTTCCTTTTTGTTATTAGAAATTCTGATGGAATCACAACAGTTCAACTTAAATGAATTTCTCTTGTGTAGTTTCCTAAGCTAGAATTACCAAACTTGCAATTAATTACAATCTACCTAGCTGTAAGCTTAGCTGTTCAGTATTTTTTAAGTAGTGGAGAAGGTGACAAGAAAATGAGCCATTAGATGACAAAGCCTGCAAAACCAGAAAAGATCTTAAATATTTAGATTCATTTCCTTATCTGACTGTTGAGGAAATGAGGTTGAGTGGAAGAAAGAGATACTAACAAGGTCACATAACTATATAGTAGCAGAATTGGACTTGGACTCAAGATTTCTCATTCTAAATCCTGTGCTTTTTCAACTGCTCACAGGAGACCATTCAAAATTTGCAAAGAATATCCTGAAACCACTAGACATTTTATTCACTCTACAATATCCTCTATATCTAGAGCTCTGTACAATATGAACTCATGTCTGAAATGACAACTCTGACATAGTATAATATTTTTAATTATAAAAGATTGAATTATGATCATTTGGATTAAAATGGAAAGTGGATTCATATTTAAGAATGGTTTTCAACAAGAATGACAATTTTTGAAAAGCTCTATTTAACCTTAAACTAATCACCAAATCCAATTACCCAGAAGGCCCCAGTTTTCTGGGCATTTAAGCTCATCAAGATTTTAATATGAATAAAATAAAAACTAGATTATATCTTTAGGCAGGGAAATTTAACTGAACCATAATTATTCACCAAAAGACAAAAGGATGACTTGAGGCTCCTTATATAGCAGACAAGTTGTCATAATGCAAGGATTATTGGGTTGGTTTATGGAGACATTGAAAACTATCTCCATTACTTATTATAACTGCTTACATGATCTATTAACAAAATTTACCAAGACCCAGCTATACTTACATTTAAATTGGGAATACTTCCATTATGCCCACTTTCTAGGGTTGTTTAGAGCTTGAAATACCATAACAAGTAAAAGGAATTTGGACAATTGCACACATATGCAATATCTTATCTAAAATCCACATTTATGTGTTTATCCAAAAATATTTAGTTATTAAAAAACATCAATCATATCTTTCCCTAAATTTATGTTAGTTGATGACACTACTCGCTATGGTGAATGGCAAAATTAGAAAGATGAAATGTCATAGAAGAAAGACAATTATTTTAGTTCAAGTTGGGGAAAACAAGATTGTGAATATCACATTATAGTTGATATTTTCATAGCTGAATTAGAAAGTCAAAAGTTAGCATCTGTTTTGTCAATGTAAGCCCTGAGGTGTACATATGTCACTATTACGTATTTTTGTCTGCAAAACAGGGTTGTCTAAGTCAGAGGGAGAAAAGAAATCACACCTTTTTTTTTTTTTTTTAAATTTTAGAGCAAAAGAGAGACAGAGAGAAATGGTGCACCAGGACCTCAGCCACTGCAATCGAACTACAGACACTTTCACCATCTAGTGGGCAAGTGCAAGCTTCAACTTGCCTCACCTTCATTCATCTGGCTTACATGGGATCTGGAGAGTCAAACATGGTCTTTAAGCTCTGCAGGCAACCATCTTAACAGCTAAGCCATTTCTCCAGTCCAAGAAATCAGAGTTTTAATCATGGTTTGGCAAGGCAGCTACTTGCCTTTGGGAATGAGTTAGGTTTGAAAGCCAATTTAAGTAAGGGTAGGAGGGTATAATACCACCTTCTCCTATGACATTAGCAAAGGTAAAGTTTGCCTATGGGGGATTTATTATTTCCTATTTTGTCATTATCAGTTACATATCCTTGTTGGGGATTTGAAAACTTGGGATGCCTAAACTACTATATGGAATGATTCGATTTCTTTTAGTATTATTGCTCACATCTGTAATTTACCATCAATGAAACTTGCACTCTAATTTGTTCTGGTAATTTCTTCCTGCTAACAACATGACAATCCGGACTATTGAACGTTTAGTTGCAGAATGTAATTCTCCTTGCATGTCTCCTTTCAATGTCTATAAATGCTTTGCCTTGGTTTAGCTCCTCTCAAAATGATTCAAGAGTAATCTTTTGTTTCCATTTCCTTATGATGACCCACCAAAGGTTAGTGGTAAGACCCTACTGCCAAAGACACCATATGCTGTTGGAACAGAACATGTAGTGACCTGGCTGGAATCTGGAAGAGAGACAGTCCCCAGAGAGTTAGCCTGTCTAGTGCCAGAAGGTGTGCTACATGAGCAACTGGGAAAAATGACCAACATCTGTCCAAGCAACTAATAGTCTAAGCCACTTAGCAGCAAACAACCTGTTGTGATGCTCACACAAGTTCAATAGTGGCACACAGCCATGGTGGGAAACTAACTGCTCTTAATTTGGCTAACTGATCCGCTCAGTGGAACGGAACCCATAGCTGGAGCTGGGAAGCAAGTCAGAACCATATCCAAACATAAGCCCACTCTCCAATGTCAAGCTACCATCAATCATGGGCTATAAGAGGGCCTACACCTATTAAATTCTCTCTAAAATAATAATTGTTATTCCATTTATCTGGTGCCGACTTCACTCTCTGTTGGAGAATTTGCTTCTCTTTTCCCAATGAACACAGAACCTGGGGAGAGAATCAGCCCATCATGCCTCACCAGGGCCCCAGCTGAAACCATAGAGTAATTAGGGAAATGAGCAAGAGTGCAGCTTTCTTGGTGAACCTGGTACCAGTACACAGGTGAAGGAGACAGACACAGAGAACACTCAACTCCTACCAAGCCAGATATCCAGAGACACAGAGGTTCCCAAGACCTCGTCACTGTAGTAGACCTAAAATAAACCCAACGCGGCTCAGGGAAATTTGCTGAAGAGGGGGCAGAAAGTTTGTTAGAGCCACATGTTGGGATATTATGCACAGAGACATTGCCTCATACCCATAACTGATAGCTAACCCCACAATGCATGACCCATATTCCCCAAAAAGGCGGGTTGCTGAGGAGGGGGAGGACAGGGAGGAGGTTGATGATAGTACAATCATGGCTGTATACACACTGTACATAACTAATAATAAATGCAATGCTTCATTATTACCACATTACTAATACTAGCTGTATAAAATTTAGTAAATGAAAGAATAAATGATCTCTGTCCAGCCACATTTTTTTTCATTTTTATTTATTTATTTGAGAGTGATAGAGAGAGAAAGAGGCAGATAGAGAGAGAGAGAGAGAGAATGGGCGTGCCAGGGCTTCCAGCCACTGCAAACGAACTCCAGATGCGTGCGCCCCCTTGTGCATCTGGCTAACGTGGGACCTGGAGAATCAAGCCTCGAACCCGGGTCCTTAGGCTTCACAGGCAAGCACTTAACCGCTAAGCCATCTCTCCAGCCCTCCAGCCACATTTTAAATTTTTATTTATCTATTTAAGAGCGACAGAGACAAAGAGGCAGAGAGAGAGAGAGAGAGAGAGAGAGAGAGAGAGAGAGAGAGAGAGAATGGCCATGCCAGGGCCACCAGCCACTGCAAACGAGCTCCAGATGTGTGCGCCCCCTTGTGCATCTGGCTAACATGTGTCCTGGGGAAATAAGCCTCAAACCAGGGTCCTTAGGTTTCACAGGCAAGCGCTTAACTGCTAAGCTACCTCTCCAGCCCTCAGCCACGTTTTATTTGACTCCTCTGTGGCATTTGAAAATCATGATCATCAAAATTTTCTCCTTACTTGTTCTAATAAATGGATACTTACTCCTCAATGATTTGCCCTGTTTTTTTTTTTTTCTCTTCTTTGGAAACCTATAATATCAATGTCCTCATGATTTGATTTTCTTTCTACTTTTTTATTTACTTATATGAGAGAATGACAGGGAGAGAGAGAGAGAGAGAGAGAGAGAGAGAGAAAGAGAGAGAGAGAGAGAGGGAGGGAGGGAGAATGGGTTCACCAAGGCCTCTAGCTATCACAAACGTACTCCAGACACATGCTCCACCATGCACAGCTGGTTTACATGGGTTCTGGTGAGTCCTTAGGCTTTGCAGACAAATGTCTTAACTGCTAAGCCATCTTGCCAGCCTTTGATTTTCATATAATTGCAATAAATTACCTACTGATCTTGTGGCATATTGCTAGACTTTTATAGCCATAATTTTAACAACTATAAGTTGGAATAAATACATTAAAATGTTTGGATAATGAACATTTCAAACAGGATGCCTTATATGCTTATCCCAAAATTTCCAGATGAAAATTAATTATTTGTTTCCACCAATTTTCATTCCTAATTTAAAATATTTACTCTATATAATTTCCTACTCAGTTATTCAGTTGGCCCATGCATTCTGCAAAATTTTTCTTGAGCAGGATGTATGAGCTAATTGCTGAGGAATCATTTTTTTAAATGATGAATTCGTTTATTCAAGTTAAAATGGGCAACAAGGGCAACTAGATAAAGGTTCATAGTACAGTGTACAATTAAATATGATCCAGATAGACATATATACAAGGTGCTATTAGACTATAGATAAGAAGTCTACCCATCAAAGTTTAGGTGTCAAAATTTGCTGTGGTCTGAATATGTCAGCTCCTGTATAACTCAGAAATAGATCTCTAATCACCAGTGTGTTGATATTAAAAGAGAGGCCATTTGAATGGCGATTTGGTCATTAAGACTCCATCTTTGTGAATGACATTAGTACAAAAGAGACTCAAGGGAATCTGTAGTCCTCTTCTGTCATGTAAGGTCTTAGCAAGAATATTCCATCTATGAAGAATAGGCCTTCACTCTGTACTTGTTTCTTGATCCTATGTCCCTCAATCACCATAATTGTGGGCAATAAATTTCTATGTTTATAAATTATAGTCTAAGTTATTTTGCTAAAACAGCTAGAACTAATACAAAGACAAAAGCAAGTAAAGGAAAAAAATTAAAAGATGTCTTTGATTTTTCTACTTTTACTGAGCCAAATCTATTTAAGTTACAAGTCATGAAATATTGACATTTTCCATGATGGCTAGTAAAGGTAAGGGTTTTATGTGTTTGTTTGTTTTTGTTTTTGCTTTTGTTTCTTCGAGGTAGGATCTCACTCTAGCTCAGGCTGACCTGGAATTCACTATGTAGTCTCAGGGTGGCCTTGAACTCACAGCGATCCTGATCCTCCTATCTCTGCCTCCCGAGTGCTGGGATTAAAGGTGTGCACCACCATGCCTGGCTTAGGTAAGTGTTTTTTGTTGTTGTTATTGTTGTTGCTCTTGTTGTACATTCCAGCATCTCAAACAGTATTTGAACAAAGTAAACACATAATAAATATTTGCTGAAATTTGTTGAAACTTAGCACTACATTTAACTCATCAGAGTATTTATAATTAACTATTTTTATTTTAAGTACTTTCATAATGTATTTTATGATATCCTCACATCAAAATTTTAGCACAATGGAGATGCAGATGTTGCTGTTTATTTGCTTATCTCATTGCCGAGGGTGGTCAATTCTCTTTAAGCTTTCCTATTCTTTCTTTTTTTCCTGTTCTTTAAATGAAATACTCAGTACTATACTTCCACAATTCTTGTATAGATGTTTCAGAGATCTCCAGACTTTACCTGATCCTATCTTTTGCTTTTAAATATACAAAAATTTTGTGTTGCATAATTCATAAAGAACCCTCTGGATTGTGATGTTTAATGAAGTGTCTTTGATATACACACAGGTACAAACACACATACACTCATGCAAACACACACACACACACACACACGCACACACACACACGCACACATGCACACACACCAGTTTAAAATCAAAGAATTCCCAGGAAAATAATTTTTTGCTACTTCAAATATAACTGATACTTTCAGTAAACTATAACAGATAAGGTTGCTTTACTTTGACATGGAAATGAAAATATTTATGTTTAACACAATAAGTAACTTTGTAATGAATGAAGCTATTAAAAGCTTGCTTTGTCTATTTTACTCAAAATCATCTGTTTCTGTACTAAATACAGAATCTAGGGAGGAACATATATAAATATGTGCTGAGTGAGGGCAGGAAGGTATATATAATGATTCTTCTAAAATTTAATATTCAATTGCTGCACTCATATATTACATCAACCAATTCACTTTTTAAAAAGTTTTCTAAAATACCTGTTTGCATTCACATTTGGATTGCTAAATAAATTTTCTCCATATTAAAATCAGATTGCATCTCACCAAGAAATTTCGTTTCCTTATAAAATGAAAGAAATTATGTTTGCCTATGGTGTTGTTTGGAAATGAACCTGAGAATAGTCTATTAAAACGTATGCTTAAAATACTATCATGTGACTTATCTCCAATTCATTCTTCTTCATTGCCAAAACACAATAAGCTATTATAGATATGTTTTGCTATCAATATGTAAAGTATATTTTAAGATGACAGAATTCTCTTTCATTTAAATCTAAAATATTCTACATTCATCATTTTGGTGCAGGCTGAAAAGCTTGGGTGATTCCTGTTCATGTGTAGTAAACAGGATTTATAGGTCATAGATTAGTTCTAAGAAGTCTTTTCCTGTCTTAAAAAAGAATCTTTAAATCTATGGCTGAAGATGGATTTTGCTAACCCCAGTGCTGTTAAAGGATTAAAGCATGAGCTATTATTGGTTCTAAGTACTTCATATGTACATTCTGAGCTTTTTTAGTGATTATTGGAACAAAAATATGCTTGTAAATCTATTTTTTCATCACAAATGTCATAAGAGGTGAGGAAGAACTACTTATAAATGTTAGGCAGATTTTAGTGCTACTATATAAAATAAAGAAATATAACTACTACTAGATAACTTACTTTTATGGGTTAATATGTAAGGGGAGTTATTCCATAGCTATTTATTTCGCTGCTGTTACCATAAATGAATATTTATTCTAAATGATTCTTATTGCCCTGAGACAGACACTAGGTCTAGAAGTCTGGTAATAAAACATTCGGCATATAGATTTCATTTCTCTTTTCAATCCTTGCCAACATCTCCTTCACCAGTGGCCTTTGCTCTTCTTCCATAAAAAAAACCCTGTATCCTCCACTTAATTGTCACATTGGACTACATCCAGCAAGGGCAGTTAGCTTCCTATCAAGCAATACCCATCTGTCCGAATATGCTAAATAACAATGAAAGTGGTTGCTAACTGCTCTCTCCTCTCTCAATATGCTATGACTCTATCCATTTTTCTAATTTGTCTTCGTGAGCTGAAGTGACCAAGTTAATCTCAAACCAGGTTGTCCATAGTATTGAAAACACATAACAAGAAGGCTGGAGAGATGTCTTAGCTATCAAGGTGCTTGCCTGCAAAGCCAAAGGACCCAGTTTCAATTCCTTAGTACCCACTTAAAACCAGATGCATAAGGTGGAGCATGTGCCTGGAGATCCTTTGCAGTGGCTGGAGGCCTTGGCATGTTCATCCTCTCTCTATCTTCTTCTTCGTTTGTCTCTCTCTCTCTCTCTCTCTCTCTCTCTCTCTCTCTCAAATAATAAATAAAATTTAAGAAAAAGAAAATATATAACAAAATTTGCAAGTGTGATACACTTTGGTGCGTAGGACAAGGTTAATATGCATCATCATTATTCTGAAATAAGAAAATTGCTATCAAAGAACAGATCAAACAAACTTAGGTGGTCTTGAACAGGAACTTCACCAAAAATTTTAATGAATATCTAGTAAACTTTGAGTTAGTAATTTGAATTGATGGAGTGAAAAGAAAATAGCTAAGGGAGAAAAGTGGTTATAATTCTACTTAAAAAGTGGATTTACATGAAAGGTGGAGAAACAGGGAACTTTTCCAGCTCTCCAGAGGTTGTGGATTAGGTTTTTGCTTCTAGACATTATTAAGAACCACTTAGGTGTTAAAGACAGGCTGGGCCACTAAGGGGCCTCAGTCAATTTGTGGGGGGGGGGGAATTTAGTGCCTCAGGCTATTCACACACACCCTGAGGCTCTTACAATCTTTCTGCCCCTCTTCTGAAATGTTCTCCAAGCCTTGGCAGTCATCAGCAGTGTGGACATGCTACTATAATGAAGGTAGGACAAAGGGGAAATAGGGAGGGAGGGGAGGAAGGGCTACTTGACAACAAGTCAAGGGTCAGCAGAAAGGAAGAAAGAAAGAAAATAAGGAAGAAAGGAAGGAAGGGAGGAAGGAAGGGAAGAAGGAAGGAGGGAAAGAGAGAGAGAGAGAGAGAGAGGGAGGGGAGGGAGGGAGAGGTCTCCTGGGTAGAGGAATAGGTGATGGAAGATAGGGGAATACATAAAACTAATGGCAAGGGCTGGAGAGATTGCTTAGTGGTTAAGACACTTGCCTGCAAAACCAAAGGACCCAGGCTTAATTCCCCAGGACCTGCATAAGCTAGATGCACAAGGTGGCACATGTGTCTGGAGTTTGTTTGCAGTGGCTGGAGGCCCTGGCATGCTCATTCTCTTTCTCTATCTCAAATAAATAAAAATAAAATATAAAATATCTAATGGCCACATTAATTAATTCTATAGAAACCCTCATGGATTCCATTCTCCAAGCTACTAACCCCCTTTAAGAAAGCAAACTAGCTGCACTTGATGGCTCATGCCTTTAATTTCAGCACTCCTCAGGAGGTAGAGGTAAGAGGACCAATGTGAGTTTGAGGCCAGTTTGGGACTACAGAGTAATTGTCAGGTCAGCCTGGGCTAAAGTGAGACCTTATTATGAAACAACAACAAAGGGGGGGAGAGAGAGAGAGGAAGAGAGGGAGAGAAGGGAAGAGAGGAGAAAACAGGTCCCAGATTCAGTAACTACCTAAGGCTAATAAGGATAAATGAACTTTAACCTCCTTTCTATTGGCTGTTACACTCCAAACTCCTGCTGTTATCTATAAGGGACAACATCAACACCATATGATAACATTGAAATTAATGCTCACTTAACAAGAGAGATGAGACTGTTTGAAGAAGCAAAAAGCACAAGCAAGCCTATATACCCCAGGAAAGGTCTGATATAACCCAGAACAGACCCCGGGATGAGGGAATGAGAACATAGCAGTTTAACAGTAAGGATTACAATATAAAATTTCCATTTATGTTTTATAGCTTAACAATGATGCAATTTTGGCTCTAAAATGATTATCTTTTATTATTATCAGAAAGAACACATTCTCTCATAAAATTCCCAACCTGATCAGTAGGTTTAAATGGTAATGGAGGAGAAAGGAGAAGAATAACAGGGAGGATAGTGCTTACATTCACTTAAACAGATGACTGATATCTGTGCATGATTTTGAGTGGAACATGTTACTTGTGGAATGTCTTTTCCTCCAGTTTCCATCTAACATTTCCTTATGATATGAGAACAAAATAATTTTGGTCCATTTTTTTTTCAGAGAAACTTCATTTTTTTTGTTCCTCTGCGACCTGCCTCAATGCTTCCTCAATACTTCCTCAGTTACCACTATTTCCCCCTTGATTAGGTTTTTACTTTTGGATTAAGTAATTGCTAACTAAATTTAAAAATTAACCACATGGCTTTGCTCTTTAGTTTGCATCACCTCTGTTACCATAGAAAGGCAATAATGTGCAGCATGTAAATACACAGACCCTAAATCCATACCCTGGATGACTAAAAACCTACTACTATTTCTTACCCAATGGTATTTCACAAAATTCTTTAACTTCTTTGTCACTCACTTTTCTCATTTTATTTTGTTTTTAAAATATTTTACCTATTTGAAATCAGAGAGAGAGAGAGAGAGACAGAATGTGGGCACTCCAGGGCACCTAGCCATTGCACACAAACCGCAGATGCATGTGCCATTATGCACCTGGTTGTACATGGGTACTAGGGAATTGAATTTTGGTCTTTAGGCTTTGCAGGCAAATGCCTTAGCCATTGAGCCATTGCTCTAGCCCAGTTTCCTCATTTCTTAACTGAGGATGGTAACACTAATAGTATCTATCATATAGGTATTCATGTAAGAACTAAAACAGTTAAACTACAGGGGCTTAAAACAGTGTTTGACATGTAATAATGCTACACATTTAGGTATGATTGTTGTTACTACTGCTAGACAGTACATTTCAGGAGTACAGTTATCCTTATTCATCAGTAGCCATGGAGAAACAGGGGTACCCAGAAAATAAATGCTCAGTGAATGCCTTACTGTGCAGGGCAGCCTCAATTATCCATAGACTTAGAGAAATATGTGAATCTGTGATGTGCTGAGAACAGATTAAAGCTAATGTGGCTCTCTGAACTGTCATGAATTTAAATTCCTCTGCCTCTCAGTTGGTCTATGCCAGGATCATATGTTGAACTGAAGATGATATTTATCCCACACTTTCTGTGTTCCTGGATCTCAGCAGATATTTTGCACATATTTTGTCATTCCATTCTTGAAACAACTCTATGACGGAGGGCCTGCCAGTTTTTCACAAATAACAGGGAAATTGAGGCACACACAAGTATGTCTAGGTTCATGATCATATATGTGCCTTAGTCTAGGAATATTGAAGCACATATGATCTTTGAGTGGCTAAAACAGAGAAACCAGTGAGTTGAAAGTGATGAGAAGTTTTAGGCACCATAAATATTCCACAAATCCCATTAATCCTCTCTGGCACGGGCAATGTACTTATCTTTTCAGGTTCCAAAAGATACTTCATCTCCCTCAAAAGGCAACGTAGGGTTTGAGGATACTGAAAGGCTTGACAAAGGTGGTGAAAAAGTTGATATCTGAGGAAGGAACGACTCAGAACAAGGAAGACATAATTGTGAAAACACTAGGTAGTCAAGTCAATGTTTCTGAGAATGACAGAAGGAAGCAGCAACCCGAAAGTTTCTCTGGATGCTGATTTATAACACAGGGAAGCAAGGATGTCTCTGAAGATTGAATAAGGTGATGAAAGAGCATATTCACTTTAAATCATGCAAAGCAAGTATGCAGGATAATGTATCGTTTACTTGGTAATCATGCACATACTGATAGAAGCATTTAATTAGATGAAGATAGAAATGGAAGGGACAAAAAGTAGAATTAGTCCTTGTGTTATTATCATTGGTATTATTAGCGGTAGTACTATTTATCAAGTGCTTTCTGTGCTCATGGCTGTTCCAAGCACATTACAGATATCAATTCATTTAATCCTAGCAACAGCCTTATGAGCTTTATGAAGTAGATCTTTATCACTATCTTTGTTTTACAGATGAGAAACCTGGAGCATGGCAAAGTTGAGTAATGAGTTCAAGGGCACACAGCTAATAGATGGTGGATCTGAAAGTCTGCAATAAGCTATGTGGGCCAGATGAAAAGAAATAGCTGCTCATTTTCAATACTATAGAGGTGTCAGAGTAGTAAATTTAGTGTACATGAGTGATTTCAAATACATAGACATATGCTTGTTGCATTGTTTACCTAAATGCAAATATATGGCAAGCTCCTAACCTCTCATGTAGATGACTACACCACTCAAAAGGCAAAAAGAATTATATACTTGAATGTCTGAGTGGCTAAAACAGTGAGTTGGAACCAGTGAGTGAGGTGATGAGAAGCTTTAGAGACATTATTCCACACAGCACAAATCCTAAATATTAAGAAATGAGCTCTCTTAAGAGCTAGGTAGCATTCCATACCCTGAGGCACAATGGAGAAAGCTATGTTTGTTAAACTCTGGAACATGTGCTTGTCAATTATAGAAACATATGTGCCTGTACTTGGTGCTCTCCACTTAGTTTCAACTTGTAAAGGACGTGTACAAAAATAAAGGTAGAAAAACCAAGGATTTGCAAATATAAAAAAAGTATGATGAAGATAATGCCAAGAAAGTCTCTGATCAAAATGTGATTGCTATATGAGGAAAAACTAAGAATGTCAGAAAACACTTTTAAAGCATGTTTAGAACAAGAAAAGCGGGGATAAAAGAGCTGTACAAATCATGTAATTGTTTTTGGATGGCTTAGAATCATGGAGGCCTTCTCAGTTTCTTGTGAAAAAGAATCATATACTTAACAAAGTAAAACGAGAATCAGTAACTATAAGTTTAATCCTAAATTGGGTAAAGCATTCATTAAAAGGCTCTTGACAATTCCAAGTGAATTAATATTCTATACTATACCAGAGTAGAGAAAGCTTTGTAGATTGGATTGCCTAGACACAGTTGCTAGAGCATTAGGTAAATGTGCCAGAAGACTGGCTTTACTTTCCAAAACGGACAGAAAACATATAGACTCCCCAGACTTAACTATAAAACACCATAGGAATTAAATGCAAAATTCTAGAACATGTTGTTAAAAAGATTATTTTTGAGCACTCGAGCAAAACCTATTGTAACAACCCTGAGAAGAGAGCACAAATTCTCTAAGAGAAATTCATGTTAGATGAACATTTCACTTGCATTTTTTGACAGGCTCATTAGACTGGCAGATCAGGAAATGTGTAGGCACACTGTATCTAGATATCAGCAAGACATTTGACAAGATCCTTCATGATATGTCTCTGAACAAGATGGAGAGATGTGAGTTTTATGTTAGTAGAATAATGTTGCTTAACAGGTAAAGGTCACCACCTTGCAGAGGGGGTCCTGTGGCATGCTGGAGGGCGCTAGCTTGATGTAATCATGTAGAGCATTTTTATTAGTGACGTATGTAAAAATGAGGATGTATCTGTAACACAGCTATATCCTGCACATGCATGAGAACAAAACAATTACTTTGCATGGCAGAATTGGAATTTACCTACAATTCCACATGCTAATATGATTTCAACCCTATTAATTAGACTAGATCAAAAGTATAAACATATTTCACCAACACTCTTCTTCTAAAACATGGTTTAAGAAGTTGCAATTATAGTGATATTAGGATTAGCTTCAGAAAGGTCATGTGGCCACTACAAATGGTGATATTGGAGTGGATAACATTAGTAGAAATAATCATTAAGCAAAAAGTTGGTTGATTTTTGGCAATAGCACATAACACTGAATGAGTGAGTCAAAGTAACTGCAAAGAATCCTATTCATGGGGCACCAAATCTTCTCCTAGATCTTGCCCAAAAGGCAGCCATGGGGGTTTTATAATAAGAAATCTTGTTCAATGACTTGCTAATATCCAGAAAGTTGTTACTCTTTTAGAGTATGTCTGGTCTCTTTCCCTGTAGTCTCAGTGGAATTAGAAAATAAATGACACAGCTCGCTGAGAAGTTTAAACATAGTGGGATACAAAAAGGGTGAACTGAGATAGTCAAAGCCCCCCCCCCCCACATTTTAGGTTTGGGGATTTAGGAGTACCATAGACAAAAGCAGTTAGCACAGGGACAAGCAGCTGGAGGAATAAGGTCAGATGTGTGAACAGTTACATGTGGATATGTTGCCATGAAAAAATAGAATATTGGGCCAATGGAAATAGCAGAAAAATGCAGATTATCTCTTGATCATATTAATGTCAGATATTTATATTCATAAACTTTTCCCTTTCTTTGGGTATTTTTTATTTTTAAACTTATTTATTTACTTGAGAGAGAAACAGGGGGGAAGGGAGAGAGAGAGAGAGAGAATGGTCACACAAGGGACTCTGGCCGCCGCAAATGAACTTCAGACGCATGGGCTACCTTGTGCATCTGGCTTTAAGTAGGTACTGGGGGATCAAACCTGGGTCCTTTGGCTTTGCAGTCAGGCACCTTAACCACTAAGCAATCTCTCCAGCCCTTCATTAGCTATTAACCAGCAACCTGACTGACCACTCTCCTTCAAATCAAAGAAGCTAGGATGAACCTGTAACTGCAGTCAGCCTTAAACCTTACATTCTGTGATCATTTTGGATAAAGTAGAATGTGTTTTAAGAAAACAGATCAGGCAAGGAGGTTTGATCCAAGTAATGTGATGGATGGGTAAAGGAACTTGGAAAACATCATTTAGCTTGACAAATAATAGACTCAGGAACAGAGAACGGATTTCAGCTGTGAGTATTGTATGCATTTTGAGATGTGAAAATTAGATATGGGAAAATGGACAAAGTTCACAAAGCACCTTCCATTAGTCTGATGTGGAATGGAATATTTTAGGAATCAGTCAATACCTTGGATTGAAGGTAATATCAGAAGCTGGTGACCACTCAGTAGGGATTCTAATATCATCTTTCAAATGCATAGTGCTTTATAATGTATGTGGAACTTTCTACTACACTGAACTTTCTAACAAGTGGCCATGATATATATTTTGTGGGGGGGGGGAGCTAAGAATAGCACCCAGGGCACTTGCTAACCTCTTTCTCTACCACTAACACAAACCTCACACCTGGAAATCATTGTATATTTATTTTTACAAGTGAAGATGCTGATGTTTGAAGAGGTCCTATTACACACCTAGTACTTAAGTTCCTGCTCACCCACACTTACCTGTAATTGAAGTGTGAAATGAACATGTTAAAGGTTATATTTGGAAAGTTCTAGTTGATAAGGCTTCTAGATATTTTTAATTTCAGTTTTTCAAATGCACTAAAATGGTTCTCTCCTCAGTCTCACATGAAAACTTATGTTCTTCTCTGCGTCTTATGAAACTGAGACCAATTAATACATTCCTCGCATAGATACAGAAGGTCCGTGGGTGCAGTTTGTACAAACATGCCTAGATGTACATTTCAAATAGGAATAGTTGTCTCTCTCCCCCTCCTTCCAGATTTCCTGTTATTTGGCTTCCTAGATGAAAGGACTGTGTTTGCTTGTCAGAATTGTTAGTTAACCATATTGTCCTGCTGTTTTTTTCATCTATCACTAAGACTGCAAATGAATCCAAAGAAGGAAGGAGTCATCTCTATTTCAAAACTCTGAAGTAGATATACATTATTATTTGCTTATCTAACATTATTCATTTTCTCCTTTTCAATAAAAAAGGATATGTAGATCCTGTCATTATTACTGTTCTAATTGTGCTATCTTCATCATAGATGCTGATGGTTACTGCTATATTTTCCTTCTTTTAAAATATTATATTTATTTACTTGCTTGAGAGAGATAGAGGCAGATATATAGAGAGAATGGGAATGTCAGGTCGTCCAGCCACTGCTGACAAACTCCAGATGCATGCACCACCTTGTGCATCTTGCGTACATGGGTACTGGAGAATCAAATCTTGGTCCTTAGTTTTCACATGCAAGTGCTAAGCCGTCTCTCCAGCCCAACTGCTATATTTTTCAGTGGGAGGCAGCCCATGAATCCATTTAATGTGGTACATGATAGATAATACCATTTTCTGGACATGGGCCGTAGCACTTTCATTTGTTGTTGGTGACATACTCTTTGGTACAATGGCTGGCATTTAATTTAATATGCTACTAAGAGGAAATGACTTATAATGTGAGTTCATTCTGATTCCCAGAGGATATTAGGATAGATGTTGATACTAAACTGGTATATTATGTCCATTATTTAACTATAAATACCTTTGGAAAAAGTTAAAACTTACAGAAGACAACAGAAATCTTGAAATTAAATGATGACAGAATATTTCTTCCTGTTATAACTCCATTCTATTGCCATGCCTTATTTACTTTTTTTAAAACTCACTTTTTAAAATTAGCATGCCCTGCATAACCATAGGAGGAAGGTTATAAACCAGAAAGGTCAATCCTCCAGTGACTACCTGCTAAAGGACATGACCTCCCTTCACTCAGCAATTATCAGTTTCCATTATTTACTCTAGGAAGTATGGTATTTTTTGAATGGCGATGAGGAATGAATCCAGGGCATTGTGCATACTGAGAAATTGCTCTACCATTAAGCTCTTTCACTAGCTCTTAAAGTATAATTTTTACTTAAAAGTAACCAGAAAGATGAGTGATTTCTCAATCTCACCTAAAATCTTTCATGATCAAAGCAACTAACACTGTGGAGTAGTAGAAATTTACACATAGTACAAAGATTTAAGGAGCACAGCTAGGAACCTAAATGGGTGAAGTGACAGAAAATCAATGGCCTTTTTTCCTCTAAGGGTCAAACTTCATTCTACATGTAGACTATATATATATTCTTTGTTTTAAAATTTTTATTAGTATACATATTAGTTATATATAAAATAATGGGTTTCATTAATTCATTCATTATGACATTGCCATGCATGTATATAATGTACTTAGACCATACTCATTCACCTCTCTTGTCCCTCTCTCCATGACACCCTTTCCCCCAAAGAAGCAGGCAAGCATAGGAAATAGTTTATTGACAGGGAAGACTGCTTTACTTGGGGAGTGTACACACCTTTATCCTCACAATACACTTGAGCAACCTGTTGGCAACCTGGGACCCTCATGTACACACTGCTGCATGTAAATTCCACACCAAGCAATGTAATATGGTTCTCTTTCTACACATTCATTACTTGTGATCAATTTCTACAAAAATATATTTCAGGAATATATTATGTAGAAAACAGGGGACCATCCAGCCTGGATTGCTTTTAGTACATGTGCAGAACAACAAACCATGTACTCTACATGAACTTTTAGGGAAAACCCCATACTTACCATCAAATGCCTATAACACCTGGAAAGACCTATGATTAAAACCAGGTACCTCATGGGAAGAGCCATGTGTACTAGAGAAAAGGCATTGACCCAAACTTGTCAATCAAACCAGAGCACCATCCAAGCTGCACCCCTGCCAATGGACCTCCTTCTTACAAAGAAGCCCAAGGCAGTAACTGGAGCTCTTGAGTACTTGCCATTCCAGTTGGCCTGCTGACCTTCTTGGCAGTGTATCTAAACCTTTACTATCACTATCACTTCTGTCTTAATGTTTCTCATTGCTTTATTTTTTTGTGTTCATCTTTTCTAGTTCTTTGAATAAGGTGCCAAGAACCTGAAAATTCCCAGACAGGGATGACCAATAAGCACAAATAATCCTGCTTTTACTTTTTTTATGGTGAATCACTGGGTTTGAATACGGTTACTTACAGGAGTATCTGTGAAGGGTTATTTACAGAAGCATGGGCAATTTATTAGTGGCTATATGACTGAGGAGAACGTGTGTGTGTGTGTGTGTGTGTGTGTGTGTGTGTGTGTGTATTTGTGTTTCCCTCACTCCCTTACTTTTCCCTTCTCTCTGTTTCCCAGCAACCATTAACTCATTCAGGGAGGGATGGTAAACTTACATAAATCCTTCCCTTTCCTAAGACAAATTATTTCTAAAAGTATTAGAAAGCAACTTACTTTTCCAAATGATCCCGTGGTAAAATAAAAATTAGCACTATTCCTTTGATGGTTTGGATTGTCCTATAATTTTGCAGTTTCTTGAAATGGTTAACTTTCACTTTCAGTCTTCAGTGACAGTTCTGATCATTGCTTCATAGCATTTTGAGGGGGGTCTGACAGTGATGTGTTAATGTATCTGCAGTTTCATCTTTATATGCGTGTGCATCTGCTTTTTTCAATGTCTGTTAGTATGTCTGAGTGTTTGTGTGTGCCTGCATATTTTTCTGCCCTTTTACCTCCCCATGCACCTGGGCATATATGGGGGTGTGCATTTGTGTGTCTTTGCAGGTAACTATAGTGCAAGTAGTTTTTGCAGTTTGTGGAATCATCCTCTGCCAATAAGTTTAGTGAGATCAATAATAGCTCAAGTACCTGGTCTCCAGTGGTATGTTGCTATTCAAGACCCAGCTGTTATGCAGATGAACTGAATCCTGTGTGCTGGTTGGGGGAGCTGGAGCAGCTGGGCTGGGCTGGCTGCGGGTAGTCATTGATCTTCTCTGCAGAGAGTCCGCTGTAGGAGGTGGCTTCCTGGCACAGGTGCAGGCGTGTGGAGGTGGCGGTGGAGGTGGGAGGGGTCTGAAGGTGAACTGGTTGTGTGGACTGCTCTGCATGTCTAAAAAGGAGAGAAGATAAACAACAAATTGAGACTTCCTCTTCCACTTGGCAATCAGGAAAACACAGCATGACAGACTTACAGGGATCTCAGATAATATAACCTGAGGGGTGGGGGAAGAATTTTAAGTTGCTATCTGTAAAAATGTCACTTAACTCACAAAGCATGTGCAGCATGCTTATGAAATGTAAAACATTCACAGTTGCATTTGCATGTAAATTCTTCAGGGCTATACCAGCTCAAAAGTAAATGAGGCCGCCTCACGCAATTTGTCATAGTTTCTGCTACTGAACAAATAAATCATCAACAAGATGTAAAGATACAGAACAGAAGTAAGCTGATTTCCATCAGTTGCAAAATCTCACTTCAGAAAATACCAGTGAGAGGCACAAACTCGTTGCAAGGAAAATCATTTGCTACTTCAAATAAAAAATATGAGGCCACCTTCTGGCTTACCTCAGGAAGGGATGCTAGCCTGCCTAAACAGGAGTAAATACATACTTCAGAAAAACAGCTCACAAGTGTGTAACTCAAGTGCATGAAACTAATCTCATTGCCAGGTCCCCACCTCAGCATCCTACTCTTAAAAGGCAGGCTAACAGGAGTTGGATCCAGTTACTGTGCATATTTCTCTAGCCATGCAAAGCCCAGACTGCACACCTCACTCCTTGCCATACCTTTCTAGGAGCCCTGCCATGTTAGCAGCAGCTTAGGCAGCAGGGCGACTATTTTTTTTTTTTTTTCCTACTTGTTTACGAAGGAGGCAGCCTAGGACAACAGTTCTCAGACTTCTGTTGTTTGGTATTTTTCCACTGCTTTCCTGGCAGGCATATATAACAGTGAGTTAGAATCCAACCCATGAGAAATACTCCAATTAAAGCCCTTTGAAAAGAAATCACTACTGTAGCAAATAGTCACCCCTTGTCCACAGGAGAAACATAATAGACGTCAAGTGATTGCTTGTAACACTAGCACGCTCTGGATAAACTTTGTAGATGGCATGGATTTGTCCCACCTCTCCAATGACTGAGAGTTGAAAAGCAGAAAAATGCCAGAGGCTTTCGATGCTTAGCAAAGAGCTCAGCTGCTGTGTGTTGAGGCCCACTTTGCAGTGACTGATCACAGAAAAAAAAAATCACTTCTTTCAATCCTTCCATCTCAGACATGAATTTTAAAGATGTTGGCTTGGTTTGCATATTTGAAAATGACATTACTAAACCAGGAGCATGAATATGCCAAATTTGTATCTGGAATTTCTAGTACAGGTAGCACCCCCTTTAAATAAACTTGCTCTATGAAAATCTGAACTTTACAGAAGATGGACAGAAAAAGGAGTGGTGATCATTTTATCTAAAATATTCCTTTAAGTGGTCAGCCATCCTTACATATGTAAGATGGTTCATGAATTTTCTAAATCACCCTCCATTACTCCAGCTTCAGCCCAGATCCTCTATTCACCAAAAAGTCATCACTAGTAGTTAAAATCTCATTAAGTTTCTTTTCAACCTTTTTGCTTGTACTCTTCATATTAGTCAGAAGTATGCTCTCCATTGTAGGGAAGAAGGAAAGCATTCTAGAAACCAAGGTACCTTGGAAGTTATTTACTTTTACAGAAGGCAAACTTGTTCAGGAACACTTGGCAAATTAATGATAAAATCATGATGAGACCCCACAATGGACTCTATGGCCAATGTTCCTTTGCCTTCTATTCCTACTACACTCAGTAAACAGTGATTAAAATACAATGTTCTTGTGTATTTTACTTAAATTAAATGGAATTGTTAAGCCAAAAGATTATGATGAGCATATTATAAATGAAAGGTTCAAACTTCTACATGAAAAAGGCTAAGCATCCAGTCTGTTATTCTTTCATATTCTGTGCTCTCCTGTTATATATAGACTTATGCCTCACTGCCTTCCTTAATACATTTCAGGTGTTAAGATCTAAGAGGGAAGCAGACATATAAACATAAATGAAAAATTCAAGTTTCTATAATGCAAGTTTTCTTTTCCTTCTTAAGATTTTGAGGCATGGAATCTTCCATGTTTTCTGAATTGAAAGAATAACAGACTGGAAGTTTAGTCTCTTTCATGCAGAAGTTTGAACCCCTCACTTGTATTATGGACATAATAAGCTTTTACCTTAACAATTTCACTTAATTTAAGTAAAATGTATGCTAACATAGTATTTTAATGAATGTTTATTCAATGCAGTAAAAACAGAAGATGTTAACATTGGAAAGAACCATAATGGTAATGGATTTCAGCTATAGATGAGAAACCCAAGACCCAGAGAGGTGAAGTGTCCTGCTTAAAGTTTTCCAACATGTATGAATTTGCCTATGTCTGAAGATTCCTTGCCCAGTGTTCTTTCTTTTTCTTTAAATTTTATTTTCTTTTTTATTTTTAAATATATTTTTTCCTTGACAATGAGTTGTCTTGTTTATTTTTATTTATTTGTTTGAGAGTGACAGAGAGAGAGAGAGAGAGAGAGGCAGATAGAAAGAGAGAGGATGGGCGCTCTAGGGCCTCCAGCCACTGCAAACGAACTCCAGACACATATGCCCCCTTGTGCATCTGGCTAACGAGGGGTCCTGGGGAATCGAGCCTCGAACCGGGGTCCTAAGGCTTCACAGGCAAGCGTTTAACCACTAAGCCATCTCTCCAGCCCCTAAATTTTTATTATTTATTTATTTATTTATGACAGAGAGAAAGAGGCAGATAGAAGAAAGAATGGATATGTCAGAGCTTCTAGCCACTGGAACAAACTCCAGACACATATGCCACCTTGTACATCTGTTTTTATGTGGGTACTGGAGGATCAAAGCTGGGTCCTTAAGCTTTGCAGGCAAGCGCTTTAATCACTGGCCATTTCTCCAGCCCCACCACCAAGCATCCAGTACTCCTTCTACTTTTCTGTTGTGGAAAATGAATATGATTCCTTTCTGTGACTTCAACATTTACTGTTCTTATAAATTTGACCTCAGAGATTGAAATGTGATGGCATTCATTGTTTATTCTATGCATTTTGTCTTAGCTCACATATCAGATAATACATTTCTTAGAGCAAGGTCACCTTCTACTTCTCAGATATGTCACAAAGCATTGAGCATGATTCTATGTACAAAGCAAAATCCAAAAAAATTCTACTAATGGAAAGGGATTTGATTCTACATGTTTCATTTTGTACTTCTCATCAGCTCTTGTTCCCCTTCAGTGGTCTCCTGCCTCAAACCATAGGCTGTACTCAGTCTCACATGCCTTTACATACATACAAACATTAAAAGTTAGGGTCCATATGTTTAGTATGAAAGTATAAAGGAGGATAAGGTGAGGAAGAGGGCATAAAATAGGATGGCAAAAGGAGAAAGGGTGGAAAGGAAACAATCCTTAAATGTAAATAAAAAAAGAGGAAAAAATGTTTGATTCATGGGACCCATAGAACTTCTACTAGTGTTCCCTTTGGTTTTGATTCTGATGCAGCCACTGGATAGCTACTTGGTTACTTACAGTGAAGTAGGTTTCTCCCTTGGAAATCTTCATGGAATTGTACCCAGAATCATGGGGAAAGGCAATGCTATCTGAAAGATGGCATCAAATGATGTTTGTGATGGTTGAGTTCTGTTGTTAACGTTACCAGTTTAGGAACGGAATGAGAGATGCACATCTTGGGTGGGTGTGTGAGGGTGTTTCCAGGCAGGATTAGCTGAATGAAGAAGTCCTTCCTCCTGACTTCTCTATATAAGAACTCTATATAAGAACGTTCCAGGGGGATGCCAGGGCCTTTTCTTCTATTTCTGTGCTTCTTGCTGGTGAATATTTTTGCTTGGCTCCCCTTGCTGCTGCTTCTTGCTTGAGGGAATGTCTCCCTTTCTTTTAGCCTTGTGGACTGAGTGGCTGCTGGATTATAAGAATCTTCAGCTTACATCTAGCTTTGTCTTCAATTTTATGGTCTGCAAACAGCTGGTTTTGGAATATCCAACCTGTATCTTGTGAACTAATCCAATAATTATCCCTTTTTACATGGTCATTCTATTGGCTCTGTTGCTCTAGAGAACCCTGACTAATACAATGTCCATCAAAGATGTGTAAAGAGTAACAATGACACAATACTGATTTGTCATCAAAGGTCACATGTAGGAGAGCCCTTAAGGACATACTTACCGGAAGAAGATTTTTAGAGTTTATGTTCACAACAACTCCAAGCAATAAGTATGATATCTACTAGTCTAACCAGTAGCTGATTTTTTTTCTGGAATTTTTTTAAAAAGTAAGTTCCTAATTGAGTTGGTCAAAAGAAAATTACTCATGGTCATCTGGATTTACTGCTTGTTGTATTATCTTAAAATTTTCATCTCTTACCATGAAAAATGAAAAATTTATATTCTTTATAAAGTACAAATTTACTATCATATATCTGTTACAGATGGAATTGTTTGGTATAGTCACTTTTATTATTTATGTATATGTAGGTACATGTGTATAATTTATATATGTATAAGAGGTACATATACCTATATGTATATTGTAATATACTTACTATGTATTTTTGTTTCTACGTTTCATATGCAGAGGCTTCTCTACCAGTTAATATTGTATTTAAACACCTTCACGATTTTGGATTGTTGCACTGAGTAGAATACATCTAGATCTTAACTCTTATGAAATGAAAATCCTCTAA
Source organism: Dipus sagitta (assembly GCA_036346955.1). NCBI lineage: Eukaryota > Metazoa > Chordata > Mammalia > Rodentia > Dipodidae > Dipus > Dipus sagitta. Next base: position 115,853,866 of record CM070776.1, on the reverse strand, counting down.
AATTCATTCTTTTATCACCTCAGGAAAAAGATGGGGAATGCACTTGTTGCCTCTCAAGTGAAGTAATTTAATTTGTGGGATCCATGAAATGGGATTTTCTAGCATTAACCTCTAATGAAAAATACATTAGTGTTCAGTGTCAGGAGCTCTAGAGCACTAATTCCAGAGGGTTAAGAGTCACATGCACTCACTTCCAAATGTATCTGGCAACCACACTCTTCAGTGTCCAAGAGAGAGAAGCAAGGTAGTGGGTGATTATGCAAATGTGCATATCCAGACATACATATAAAGCTGTCTGAAATAAATTAAGTTTTCAGATAGAAAGTTATAATTCACATAATCTGCTTGGAAAGGAGCCAGTTCAAGTCTGAGGTCCTAAAATAAGTTGGTAATATAATTTCTCAGTGAGGAAATTCCTCCAAATTGGAAACCAAAGATATTTTAAGTACAAGCTTTCAGAAACAACATTACCCCTGTCTCCCAAAGGTAAGTGAGAAAGAATGTGACATGTATCATACCCCCCCTTATTTTGCAAATAAAACTTAATTTGGATTATGTGCTAGAGAAAGTTTTCACCAGAAATGTGTCTGTTCAGAAACAGTGTGGAAAATCATCAGGGTGTCTATGAGGGTGTTTTGCCTTGTACATTTCATTAACACACACAGTCTGGTTTGCTACAGTGTGATGCATGCACTTGTAAAATGCACTACACTATGAAAATTACACAAGAAAGAGGATGAAATAATGGTGTTGGAGCACAATACTCAAAAACGCCATTAGTGACACACTTAATGAAAAGGCACATAATGAGAGTGGTGGTATAGTTTTACACATAATAATGGTTGAGAAATATATGAAGGGCACATTAGGTATATATCTAGTGTGCTTTTGAAAGTGGGATTTGGAGATGTTGCAGTGAGTTATTATAAAATGATAGAAAGGTGATCTGATTAGGACAGAAAGTTCTAATGCCGTATGTGCATGATTGAGGCTCCTGATCATGCACAGTAAACTGAGATGCTTCATGTGTAAGTTTATGCCCATTTTCTGTATTTGTATGTAGCTCCAACTGTTAAATGTAGTTTTGCTGAGTTCATCCAATAATTTGACAGGTGGAAAAAAATGAAACTAGCCCTAAATTCAAATTGTTCTAAATTCTACCCATATCAAGAGAACAGATTAATATTTTCAAAACTAGTATTGTGGCAGCACTAACCATCCATGCAAAATAATTTTCTTTAGATGTTAAAGACAAATATTACAAATGTTATAATTTTATCTGTATTGTTTATGATCAAAAAGTTGATCAAAGTAGATGCATGATTAGGTTTTTCCAGATCCATGTACAAAACTGATTATTCTTTTCATTAATGACAGTATGATAGAGCTCCCACAAATAATTTTTTTTGTTTACTTTTTTATCAAGAGAGAGAGAGAAAGAGAATGAGCATGGCAGGGTCTCTAGCTTCTGCAAACAAACTTCAGATGTATGCACCACCTTGTGTACCTGTTTTATGTGGGTCCAGGAGAACTGAACCTGAGTGTTTTGTCTTTGCAGGAAAGTGCCTTAACTACTAAGCCATCTCAGCCCTTTTAAATTTTATTTTTTTTTAATTTAACAAATAAATTTTGTCTTAAAGTTATTGTGAAGTGTATGTTACCAAAATGGCACATATATTTGTATACTTGTAAAAAAAAATCATAGAGAGTCAGAAACCATTAATTCTACTTTCTGGACATAGTCTGTATTTCATTACCTCATTCCCCAAGGTGGAGGGTAGCTCTGCATTTTGTTTTAATTTGTAAGTTTGAACTGAAAAAAATCCCTGTGGTTTATTCTAATTATTTTGCGGGGCAGAACTTGACCTGAAGTGATATGAGGATACTTATTGTATTTTTCTCATTCAGCCCATTTTCATACATTTAATTATGCAAATACTAAAGTGTTTCATTGAGGGTTTATGGCCCACAACCCAACACTGGTATATGTAGTGCCTAGTTTGCACACAACATTGGCTTTGTAAAGTCAGAAAAATTTGAAATTCTGAAAAAGTATGCCCCAAAGGTTTTGAATAAGGGATTATGGGAATGTATTTGTATTTAACAACCTTCTTGAATTCTTATGAGGCTATATTAATGAATTCCTATGAATACCATCATATTGTACATGTGCAAAGAACACCAGGGCACCAAGGGTTATTGTCATAACTACGTCTGTCAAGTCTCTCAAGGCCAAATTATAAGGCTAGGTTTCCATGTATGGCTTTCTGAACTATTCTAAGTGGGAGAGGAAATACAAGGGCATAGGCCTGAAGGGAAGCAGTGAGGTGTATTATTAATATCAATGTTAAGATTACCACTAATTCCAAACATATATTCCTTCCCTATAGTAAGTTATTTGTCATAACTATACTTTACACTCTGTGAGGAAGGTATGTCATAAATTTACATACTACAACTAGTATCCATTAACTTCTTACTGCACAGTGATCATCAAATTAAGCTTCAGTGTATGTACCTGTGGACAATTCTTTTCTCAAAATCACAATTATTATCAGAGGGTCAAAGCATAGGAAGGTAAGGAAATTAGTTTTCAAATATAAATAGAGTAAACATGTATAGTTTATCACTTCTCTGGATGAAATAATACTGTTTTAATATTAATATACCAATAGTCCTTAATGAAAGTAGATTGACATTTTAAATAAACCATTGGCTTGAGAACAGAAATAAAATTTATTAAAAAGATAATATTTAACAAATATTTCTATATGTATTGGCATGTGTGTGAACCCAATACAGACAACAACAGAAAGAGGCAGAAGGAGTGAGAAACATAGAAGAGAAGTCACAATTTTAGCAGATGACTGGAAGAGAAGAGTCACAGAAGTTCTGGGGGATGGTAAGCAAGAAATTATGATGTTTTCTAATTTTCACGGGTTCTATCCGGTTCGGAATTACTGAACTGTACAAGCTCTCACAACTTGGTGACACCTTGCACTGCCTTTGAAATGGTAAAACACACCTTTGTGAAGAATGTGAATGGGCCACTCCCTGAGCCAACAGATAAGGTAGAGTGCACTGTTAATTTCTACCAGTTCGGGGTGTCTTTGTTACAATCAGTAGAAGTGGAGGTCAACACTGAAGGTATCTGCACTCATGTGACATATATACACATACTTAGTCTCTCTTATGGTTAACCTCCAGAAAGTCTATTTTTTTCTAGGTGTCATTCATTTCTTGTTATTGGATGTGCTGTATAAGCACAACAATCACTCAAAGATCTCCTCCCCAGCCCATATTTCCCTGTCTTTGTCTGGAGAGAAATACAAGTGTGCTGTGTGCTAGGTGGGATTTACATAGTGTAATTAACCAACCTTAGGCATAATAGTCAATATTTCTACAAATAAGTGGCTTATTTGTTAGCTCAATCAACACTCTGACATAGATTAAGACAAATAACCTAGGACTTTACAAACAAGAAAAAAGAGAGGATTGTGGTAAGAGCTATTTTGTTTAATTTACTGAAGTAGTCAAGCTACCTATTTTTCTTGGTTGTGAAAATATAGGTTGGATACATTTTTTGTTTATATTACCAGAGTAGTTTGGCAATGTTTGAAAACAAATAAAAACAGAGATAATCCATTTGCTACCTTATAAAATTATCATTGATATTAGTAGAATTTCAGAAGACTTCAATTTATGGCACAATTTGGAACTTCAAATGTCACTACAACATTTAAATATTAACATATCACTTCGATTAACAATTGAAATTACTGCTTTCCTAAAGACTTTTTAATGTAGTATTGAAGGAAACTTTATTATTCATCATGTACCATGAATCATGAAATAGACAGTTACCCTGTTTTATCTCATGATGACAATGATGCTGTGGCTTCTGTTATTAGCTAATGAAGGCAAAATGTAAATATGAAAAAGTGATGATTCTTAAGTTTCATATTTAGTTTTGATGCAAAGTGAAATTGTATATAGTTATTTAATTTATTTTCAATTCCCATATTCATTGTTTGTTTGAAAATAGGGAATAGAGGGTTCTGAATCATTTAATAAATTAGATAATAACATGGATTCTGGAATTACACAAAGTTTGCATATCCAGGGTCTCATTTTATTGCAATATTATAAATGCCTGCACTATATTTATTTTAAAATAATGGATACCAATCAGGATAAAGTTATGTCTGAAAATGGAATTCTAAATTTTAAAACAAAAATCAGAAAACCTTTTGAATTTATCTATATTTTTAAGAAAAAATAGCATATTTAAATAAAAAGGCAACACCATTAATAGTACCAGAAAAAAAAAGATGGAATTGGAGAAAAAAACCCCACAAAGTACAGAAATAAGAAAAGATCAGACCAGGTAGTAGGGAATATTTAAGTCTTAGCCAAACTTCTCAAATAAAATGAAATGTTCTGATTAAATTTTTTAGTTAAAATAGACCAAATGAATATTCTGAGTTTATTCCTTAAATTAAACCTAAAGCTAAAGTCACTATATATGTCCATGATAACTGTCACAGGAAAGGGACAAAAAACCAAACAGAAATTATTCATATTCTTTCCATAGTGTAGTTCTTTGTCATGAATAGACAGAAAACATACAAACATTCAATTTGTGAATCAAATGCAGTAACTTTTGGTATGTGTTATGCTTTAACATAGGGAAAGAAAGACTTCAATGAGGTTAGAGTATTCCATCTTTCTTCTCATTTGTAATATGTGTATGTAAATAAAAATCAGTCTTTTTAGAGCAAATTCTATACAAAAAACATGTCCAAAAGCAATTAGGTGATACTAACAAAATATTTACTCTTCTTACATATGAGATTTCTCATCAAAATACCTGGAAACTCAACAAGATAATCTCTTAAGTTTCTACTGCTCATGTATACATGTAAATTCATACCTCACAATCACAATGTAGGTAGATAGTGTAATTTTCTATTCTAGCCCTAAGATATTCAAATTAACCATGGTACTTGCTTAAAATAAAAATTGCAAGCATAGCTTCTAAGATTCCATGGAAACATTTGCCATCTGCTTCTCTCTGTGCCATAAGAATGACAAACATCACCCAAAAGGCAAGTGTTCCTTCAGCTTCGATTTTGGTGTGGGGATAGTATGGAGCAGTGCCCTAGTCAATCAAGAACTGACAATAACCAAACAGAAAATGCACATTTGCTGATGTTTCTTCTTCAGAACCCAGAAGGAACTAATTACAACTAATTTGATAATAATTGAGCATCAGTACTCTATTAAGCTATAAAAACACAGTAACTTAAAATTTATAGAAAACTGATCATTTAAATCATAACATAACGGAAGTAATTAATTTTAAAAAATACCTTATAAAAATCCAAAAGAAATTGACAACACATAATGGAATACTATTTAGGATTTTTGGCTTGAATCCTTGAATTCCAAGTAAGAATTAACAATTTTTAGAGACTATTCTTAATTGTTAACATATTTCACAGCAGGGCTTAGGGGGTTGCTCAGTAGATAAAGTGCTGGCCATACATGTTTGAGTACCTGAGTTCAGGTCCCCAAAACACATACATAGCCAAACACAGTAGCACAAGTGATGCAATCCTAGCCCTTCTACAGTGAGACTTGAGATAGAGACAGGAAGATTCCAGAGCTTGTGGGTCAGCAAGCCTGGTGAACACAGTGGTGAACAATGAGAGATAATGCCTCAAATGAGGTGGAAGAAGAGGACAGACACCTAAGGTTTTCCTCTGCCCTCCACATGTATGATGAGACATGTGTGTGCCACAACAGAATATCTCTCTCACTAAAAACATTAAAAATATTTTATTTATTTGAAAAGAGAGATGGAAGACAGAGAGAGAGAGAGAGAGAGAGAGAGAGAGAGAGAAAATAAGAGTACATTAGGGCCTCCTGGAACTGCAAACAAACTCCCATGCATGTGTAACATTGTGCATCTGGCTTTACACAGGAACTGGGGATTTGAACCAGACTTTGCAGACTTTGGAATCAAGCATCTTTAACCACTGAGCAATCTCCCTAGCTTCCTCTCTATTTCCCTTTTGCTTCTCTCTCTCTCTCTCTCTCTCTCTCTCTCTCTCTCTCTCATATATACACATACAAAATAAAAATATTTAAAAAGATATTCCAAAGTATATTTTCACTATTGCATAAAAGACAAACTTCTTTAACAATCCAAGTTTGCAAAGTATGTTCCAGAGGTAAGGCTTCTCCTAAAAGGATGTGAAATAACAATAACTTAGCTGTTAACTTGTCATTGTCACTTGTAAGACTACCAGAGAGGCTGAAAAGTCTATGACCATTTGAATGCTCCATCACTAGCAAAAGAACATGCCTTTCCTTTCTTTGCTTCATTAGGTATGTAAACCTGAAAATAAGCTCATTCTGTTTATAATAACCACAGCTTTCCCCATACCAGCCTGCATTTAAAAAATTTTTTTTGTTCATTTTCATTTATTTATTTGAGAGTGAGAGAGAGAGAGAGAGAGAGAGAGAGAGAGAGAGAGAGAGAATGGGCACGCCAGGGCTTCCAGCCACTGCAAACGAACTCCAGACATGTGCTCCCCCTTGTGCATCTGGCTAACGTGGGTCCTGGAGAATCGAGCCTCAAACCGGGGTCCTTAGGCTTCACAGGCAAGCACTTAACCGCTAAGCCATCTCTCCAGCCCCTGCATTTTTAATTTAATGAATGCAACCTTTGTAGCTATTTGACTAATTTTTGCACCCTTCTCATTTACTTGCTGTTTTTCCTGGTTTTTTAAAAAGATTTTATTTGTATTTATTTATTAGAGACAGAGAAAGAGACAGAGAGAGAGAGGAATAATGAGCATGCCAGGGCCTCCAGCCACTGCAATCGAACTCCAGATGCATGCACCTCCTTGTGCATCTGGCTTACATGGGGCCTGGAGAATCGCACCTAGGTCCTTAGGCTTTGCAGGCATGCACCTTAACAGCTAAGCCATCTCTCCAGCCCTGATCCTCCTGTTTTGGAGTCAATAAGGTCAGTGGACAATATTCTGTGTAGCAGCAATCTGAGGTTGTGGGATCTCCAGTTTTTCATTCATAACTGGAATGACAAAGGTGTCTTGGGCAAAAATTCTTGTCACAATAAGGACATATAGAGTTATTCAGCACCACCACTGGATGGTCATGAATAACATTTATGTGTTTGTCTTCAGTCTGTAATTGATTCCAGTCATCTGACAGTGCTGCCTGATGTCCAACTCTGCCATCTTTGCAGCATCTATCACGAGGAAGCGGGGCAACACTGCATGTGCAGTGACTCAAAGTTCTGATAATACCACTGCCTAATCATCGTTAATTGTCTATTTGTAGAGTAAGGTGCTCTAGTACTCTGTAGTTTCTCAATTTTAGGGACAAAGGTGACCTACTGACAGCCAGTAAAGTGATATAGAGGAGTCCTGGCATGACATTTGTACTTTTGGATTTTGTACTAGTTGGATTAAATGGCACTGCTATGACAGTATACATCACCTTGTTCAAAAATACCCATTGTGCCAGGCGTGGTGGCGCACGCCTTTAATCCCAGCACTCGGGAGGCAGAGGTAGGAGGATTGCTGTGAGTCTGAGGCCACCCTGAGACCCCATAGTGAATTCCAGGTGAGCCTGGACTAGAGTGAGATCCTACCTTGAAAAACCAAAATAAATAAATAAATAAATAAATAAATAAATAATACCCATTGAACTTCCATGTAAAAAGTCACTGAGAACTATAGTTCTTAGCTACAGGGTCAAGGTATATCAGTGTTGTATTGCGTGTTGCTACAAGAACTGATGTTCACAACTGCTTCTTGTAGTTAAAAGGGGTAATTGTTGGACATGGTGGTGCACGTCTTTAATTCCTGTACTCGGGAGACAGAGATTTTCTGTGACCTCAAGGCCAGCCTGAGGCTATAGAGTGAGTTTCAGGTCAGGCTAGAGTGAGACCCTACCTTGGAAAAAAAAGGGATAGATGACAGTGGATTCAAGATGCTCTCTCTAACACTATCATTCTCACTGTGTTATATTTGAACATGCCTTCCTGGGTGGAAAATGGAATGGCTCATAGCTGATGACAGGAAATGATAACAACCCTGATCTTATAAACCATTTTAATTGCTGATTTCACTATATACATGCTTGTAAAAATGATTCTATGTGTTCAATAGGAATAATGATTTGTTTATCTTTCATCCTACACCAAAAGAAAATGTGGATTGAAAAGGTCCTGGTATTCTCACGGGGGTATTTTATACATGTACATGTTATTAAAATGTATTGGATCCAAAATTATTAAGAATTATGATCTTGAAGGCAGCTGGTACTACATTATTGACTGCTACCAATCTTTCTGCCTGACATCTTTTGTGTTAGTGAGGAAGTCTATTAAAGAAGTATAAACAGAAAAGTAACACTTCTCTCTGAAGAAACAAGGTTTATTTCTGTCATGTAGTCAAGATATACATGTTGTTGTCATGTATCAGTATCCATGTCTGAATCATCTCTATATCTCCCACACAAAGTCTATATTTTTACCCAATACAGTTATTTTATATTTAAATTAACTTAAATGCATTTATGTCTTTAAAGTTTGACTTTAATCATGCTACAGTTTGTAAAAATATAGCAGCTATTGCTGGAAAGAGTATTTTATGATGTCAAATAACTTTTGTGATTGAATTATTAACTTCCTACCAGTTTTTGCATTGTGTGGGCATAGCCTGCTCCTGAAAACTTTCTGACTGAAATGTCCATTAACTGATTCTCCTATTGTTACAAATTTTTTCTTTAGTTCAACATATTTGAGTGAGATTTTTTTTAAAAGGTACCAATATAAAAAAACACATATTACTAAGCTTAATTATAAACTTCGTTTATAGTAATCTATTCATTTTTAACTCATTTTATTGCTCCTTTAGAAATCCGATGAATTTCCTCAATTACATTATTGGCTATCACCATGGACCCCTTCCCGTGTAAGTAGATCTTCATGGTTTCCCAAATACAGTGCACAATTCTGGGTGGGCATAATCCAGAATATTAATTTTCCTGATTAGTTTTTAAAAATTATTTTATTAGATATGGACATATTTAGTATGTAAACAACACATGTTGGTACCATCCTTTCCCTCATCCCTGCCCCTTTTCTGAAAGGTTATTCCTGGTTTGGGATGCAGATCAACCCCTTGGGGATTGTGGGTCATGCATTATGAGGGCAACAGTCAGTTATGGGGGAGAGACAGTGTTTCTGTGCAAAATGTCCCAATTTGTGGCTCTAACAATCTTTCTGCCCCTTTTTCCACAAAATTCCCTGAATCATGACGAGTGCATTTTAAGTCTACTTCGGTGATTGGGCACGTAGGAACCTCTGGATCTCTGGTTTGGTAGGTATTGAGTGTCCTCAGTGTCTATCTCCTTCACCTTTGTGCTGATATCAGATTCACTAAGAAAGAAGCACTATTGCTCATTTCCACAATTCCTCTCTGGTTTCAGCAGGGGCTGGGGTGAAGTGCATTGGGTCGTTTATCTCCTCAGGTACGGTTCCTGTCTGAAAAAGAGAAGCAGATTTGCTAATGGAGAGTAAAGTCAGCACCAGTTAAATGGGATAACCATTATTAATTTAGAGAGAATTTACAGGGTTTAGACCCTCTTATAGCCCAAGATTAGTAGGAGCTTGACAACGGAAAGCAAATTCATTATCTGGATATGATTCTGACTCTTTCCCATTTCCAGATAAGGTTTCCTTTCCACAGAGTGGATCTGTTAGCCAATCCAAGAGCAGTTGGTTACCCACTATGGCTAGGTGCCACTATTGCACTTGTGGTATAGCTGGCAAAGATTTTCTCACATTCAGTGGGTAATCAATCTATTGGCTCTGATTATGGTATCTTTGTCTATGCAAAAGATATTAGCTTCATGAGATCCCATTGATTGAGTGCTTGTTTAATTTCCTTGGCTACTGGGGGTTTGCTCAGGAAGCCTTTTTGCAGTCCTATATCGTGGAGAGTGCCTCCTATTTTTTTCTTCTAGTAGTTGAAGAGTTTCAGGTCTTATGTTAAGGTGTTTAATCCATTTTGACTTGATTTTTGTGTATAACAAAATTAGTGGGTCTAATTTCATTTTTCTACATATGGTCATCCAATTTATCCAACACCATTTGTTGGAGATTATTTCTTTGCCTCAGTCTACATTATTGGCACCTTTGTCAAAGATCAAGCAGCTGTAGTTACTTGACCTAATGTTTGGGTCTTCAATTATGTTCCATTGGTCTACATTTCTGTTTTTATTCCAGTACCAGGCTGTTTTTGTCACTATAGCTCTGTAATAGAGCTTTAGATCAGGTATAGTGATACTGCCAGAGGGTTTTTTTTTTTTTTTTTTGCTGAGGATATGCTTGGATATCCAAGGTCTTCTGCCATTTCATATGAATTTTGAGATCATTTTTTCAATCTCTGTGAAGAATGATCTTGGTATTCTTATTGGTATTGCATTAAATAGTATATTGCTTTTGGTCAAATTGCCATTTTCACAATATTAATTCTACCTATCCAGGAGGATGCTTTTCCATCTTCTCAAGTTCTCCTCAGTTTATTTCTTGAGATTTTTTTATGTTTTCCTTATACAAGTCTTTCACATCTTTGGTTAGTGTTATTCCAAGGTATTTAAATTTTTTTTTTGCTGGTATTGAAAATAGGACAGCCTCATTATTTAATTTTGTGGAGTAGAGGTTTTGGAAGTATGTCTTGATGATTCTTCAAATTTCATTGATGTCTGCTGTGATCTCTCCTTTTTAATTTCTAATTTTGTTAATTTGAGACTTCTCTGCCTCTCTCTCTCTCTCTCTCTCTCTCTTTTTGCTTGTCAATGTTTTTGGTTTGTCAGTCTTGTTCATTATTTTTTCAAAGAACCTGCTCTTTGTTTCATTGATTTTTAAAATTGTTTTCTTAGTTTCCAATTCATTAATTTCTGCTCTAATCTTGAATATTTATTTCATCTGGAGCTCTTCGGGTTGGACTCTTCTTGTTTTCCCAGTGGCTTTATGTGGACAGTTAGGTTATTATTTTGGGATCTCTCTCTCTTTGTAATAAAGACATTGAAGGCTATGAATTTTCCCTTTAGAATTGCCTTCATTGTGTCCCATAAGTTTTGGTGGGTTGTGTTTTCATTACCATTCAATTCTAAGAATTTTAGAATTTCATTTTTGATTTATTCCATGACCCATTTATTGTTTAAAAGTGTGTTGTTTAATCTCCAGGAGCTCGTGGAGTTCTTAATGTGTCTCTTGTTAATTTCTAGCTTTAAAGCATTGTGATCCAACATGACGCAGGAAGTTACTTCAATTTTCCTGACTTTATGAAGGCACGCTTTATGGCCTAATATATGGTCAATTTTTTAGAAGGTTCTGTGGGCTACTGAGAAGAATGTGTATTTGATAGAGTTAGCATGGAGCATTCTGTAGATATCTGCTAGGTCTAGTTGATCTATGATGTTGTTGAGCTCTATTATTTCCCTGTTGAGTTTTTGTTTGAATGAGCTGTCTATTGATGATAGTGGAGTATTGAAGTCTCCGACTATGATGGTGTTGGTATTTATTTCTGTTTTCTTGTCGAGTAGATTTTGTTTTATAAACTGTGGTGCACCTGTGTTTGGTGCATATATATTTATGATTGTGATGTGTTCATGTTGGGTAATTCCCTTGATGAGTAAGAAGTGGCCTTCTTTGTCACTTGGTTTGAAGTCTATTTTTATCAGGAATTAATATAGCAACACCTGCTTGGTTTTTATTTCCTTTTGTTTGAAATATAATTTTACAACCTTTCACCCTGTGGAAGTATTTATCTTTAGTGGTGAGGTGGGTTTCTTGAAGACAGCAGATAGAAGGGTATAGGTTTTTGATGCACCCTGATAACCTGTGGTTTGATCGATGATTTAAGACCATTAATATTTAAGGTTATTACTGTGAGGTTTGAGTTAATACCTTCCATGATGAGGTGTTTATTTTGGTGCTTTCTTGTGTTTTGTTCTATTATGAACTTGGTCAATTTTGGTTATTGTGATCTTCTTCTTGTTGGCTCTTGATATTGGTTGTTGGACTGGTATGAGTGGAGTATTCCCTCAAGTATTCTCTGTAGGATTGGCTTTGTGTTCATATAATCTATTTGATTTTTGTTTTCTGTTTTATTGTTTTTCATTGTGTCCATCTCTTTTTTGAGGTACAATTTCAATTCAAGTTCTGATTTTCTTGATGTTTTCTGGAATTTATTCTTGTGTTTGAGCTTCATTAAGCTTAATCAACCAATTGCTGAGATCTTCCATTTTTTGATTCACCTTCAATTTATTCATATCACTTTGGAGGGTTCTAACATTTTTTTTCAATCAAGTGAAGCCTACTGTCAAAAGCTGAACACTCCAGAAGATCGAGTTCAATTTTAGTGATACAACTGTTGGTTCTTTAATGGTTTCCTTACAGTTCAACATTTTCTTTTAAAATCAGGGTCTCCTTGGTTGTTGTGTTTTCATTTTGGGAATGAATTTCTATTGCTTTCCCTACAATTTCATTGAAGTCTTCCATTGTAGGACTAGGCATCCTTGGTGAGATCTCTCAGTTTTCTGACTTTTGTTGGCTTTTTGGCATTATTGTCTACCCATTTTAGGAAGACTCTTTATTTTATTGAGGATGAAGCCAGTTTTAGTCTTTTGGCCCATGCACTCTCTGACTCAGGTGAAATGGGATGTTGGCACCCAGGGGCCAGTTACAATACCAGAGCAAAAGGCCTAATTCCACCATTCACATAGGGACCAGGCCTCCCCAAACAAGGCACACTGGGACCAACCATGACCAGGGGACTGGGAGAAGCCAGGAAACAGGAATATGGCCTATGTACTCTGCACTGCTCCTGCCTACACACTGTCCCACAGGGAAACCAGACTGGGTTGCTGGGAGGGGCCAGGAAACAGGGGTCTGGCCTACTCAGTCCACACTCCATGCCCGCCTGCACTCTGTCCCTGCATGGAACCCAGACCAGGGAGCTCCCGATAAATTTTTAATGATAGCTTTTCATATGTAGCTACTAAGTATGTGTAGATTATGCTTGATAGTTTATTAACTTAAAGATAGCTAATGAAGTCATAAGGAAACATATTACTCAGGAAATATACTGATATATTGGATCAAGTGAAAAATTTCCATCAAAAAAAGCAAATTATGGGCTAAAGAGATGACCTAGCAGTTTAGGCACTTGCTGGTAAAGCCTAAGGATCCATGTTGTACTCTCCAGATCTCAGGTAAGCCAGATGCACAAAGGTGAGGCAAGCCCAAGGTCGCACATGCCCACTAGGTGGCACAAGCTTGTGGAGTTCAATTTCAGTGGCTGAGGCCCTGGCATACCAATTCTCTCTCTCTCTCTCTGTCTCTCTTTATCATTTGTTCTCTCTAAAAAATAAAATAAAATAAAATAAAATAAATCAAGCAAATTAGTGGAATCTAGTAATATAATACCAAAAATGGACTCAGTATTGATTTCAGGCAGCTTCTCCTTCCTCCTACATTGATATTAATGAAATGTATAGATGTTTTAAGGAAATTGAAACATTAGCACATCTCAAGGGGAAGACAACAAACCTACATAAGAAAAAGGAATGAGAACAAGTACTTAAACTATGAATGTATGTAATGTTGGTAAAAATATAGGTGGTAATCTTAGAAATTAAGAAAATTTTCATAATCATGATTGTCAAATGTTCCCTTTAAAAAGTATCTAAAGTTAATTTTCCATTAATATAATTTAACTAAATTTTCAGAAGGTCCTCAGGGGAATCATTATGTTTATAATGGATGGCATTGCTTATGTGAAGCAACTTCTCAAAGAGAGTTCTTATAGAGCATGAAATCAGTGACTGAGGGCATAGAAATTCCTTCATAGAAATCTATACAAGCATTGACCATAAAGTATGATTTGGATTCACAGGTAGGCCCCATGATAACCTGCATCTGATTCAACCTTGCTTTTACTCTGGTTTACTTCTGAGTGCAAAGGAACATTGTAATGGTAGGGATGAAATAGGATGCAGGTGTGTGTCTATGGCTCCATTGTGCTTACCTTGCATTTCATAAAGAAAATTCCTCCCTCATACTATGAGATATCCATCCTTCAGCATAAAAGTGCACTGTGGTATGGGCTTGCTATTTTGTACACTTCCAGGTTCCATGGAATTTGGAAACTGTTACGTCAAACATAATTCCATTACTCATGGAAGTCATTGTCAAACAGGCTTAATGGCCAGCTCTCAGTCTCCAAATTCAAACTGTGGAAGCACTAGGGCCTAGATATAGCTCATTCATTTCTACTTAATGATTTTCATTGGCAAATCTGACCATAGTCGGTCACAGGGCCTCTATAAATTGTCATCTGCTGGTCAAGGTACTAGATAAAAAAATCAGATGTGATCCACTATTTAACTACTGCCCACTTTTTAATGATGTCAAATATCTTAACAATATGCTATTATTACTTATAAATTTCAAAACAAATGATACAAGAGCCAAAGAATAATGGAAAAATGGAACCAATGTAATAAATTCTGAAACACCTTGTACTTGGAAGCAGAAGAAAGAGGTGAGAGTCTTGGTCTTATTTTTTTCCCAATAACTTGAATGAACTATATAACACATTTTCTGTTATGACATTATGTACTTAGAACTATCATCTTTATAGAAATTGTTTAGTTTAGGTACATTGTGACATTTCTAAATGATGCAGATCTCAGGCTATAGATATTAGAATCAGAGCAATGTGGCTTTTCCTTACAGCTCTGCCATTTACATCAGTTTAGTAAGAAATAATGTCTCTTAATGCCTGTTTTCATCTACAAAATAGGGATAGTAGTTTTAATAGTTTTGTGATGATTAGATGTGGGCATGTATATAGACCATTTAGTATTCCAAGATATTTAGTTATTTAAAAACTTGTTCATCATAATTAAAATTCACTTTAGAATTGTCAGTTTTTACCAATACTTCTACAAAGCAATTATTGAAGTCACAACAAGTCAATATAAGAATTGTTGACTCTCATAATTTGCTTTTCTTCTAACCACGCCAAATACCCTCTATTGATTCGCTTTCTTACTCTCTTAGTTCCTTTAACTTCAGATAACACTTTGTGTTTTGTGATTTTCATTGAAGGGCTTTGGATATGATCCCTCACATTTTCCCTAATACTAAATGATTTGGGTGTATACATGTTTTCTAAAGTACCCATTGCAATAACACCATAGGACTTAGCTGCTAGAGCAGATATGTGAAACAAGAACATGTCCGTGAATACAACATAAGTGCTTTGTATTTAGGAAGCACCTTTCATCTGCATCCCTCAAAGACTTTTCCAGGTCTTATCTGATGTGCTATTCACTGGGCCAAGCTGCAAGCAAAACTGCCTTTCAAAGAATTTCCTCAAAGTATATCAGACCTCAGGAGGATAAGAGTTGTGGAAAGCTGGTCAAAGTGTCAGAGTATTCAGAAACATTTAAAAATAATATATACAAAAAGCCAAGTAATAAACTGTTTCTGCTACTTAGAAGTATGGAAATCTATAGGTAGAAGTTTTATACTAAATCAATAAACTGAAACTTCAGGGCATTGGCACAAAGACCATCAGCCCCATTACAAATTAAAGTAATCTTGTATCTGATAAGTTTTGAACCATATGCTGATGCTATTTGGAGAAGATGACTTGATTTACAATGTGTCCAAATATAATTGTTAATACACAGCTTATTAATAATAAACCATATCATATGTAAAGAATATGGGCATCAGATCAGGATTGTATGTAAAATCCTAAACATAGTATACAGTACATATAACAAACTCAGTTACTGTTAGTTGCCCATTACAATTACGTTATCATTGTGATTGTTTAAACTCTGCATTTAGGTTTGGAATCCAATTGTCTCTTGAAGAATTCAAGGAAGACTTACATAGATCCATGTTGGTTGTTGTTGCTTCTGCTACCATTACTGTTTTTATTTTCTGTTAAAATCTGTATCTGAATTATAAGACGAAAGAAAAACAAGCATATCCTCACTCAAAATAAGGTAGGCAAGGGTACTTAGATAATAAGGCATCCTCCTTTTTATATTAATTGAGAACTTTACTGTATGAGCGTATTGTATATTGGTCATATTCCCTCCAGTTATACTCTGTTTCCTATGCCCTGCCCCCATCACACTGAGCCCCACCTTTTGACTGAAGTCATTTACATTGTTTTGTTCTTATGTAGACTATAACTGTGGCTATGTAACTAATGCATTATCTGGAGGGGTATGAGACAGAATCAAATTAGGTATTTCTTTATACAAATGAAAATTGGGTGTAACAGTTAAATAAATTCGGGTATTATCATACAAACACAATATTAATCTCTATACATTCACAATAGAGATAGTACTAGCTTCATTTACTACTTTTTAGTGCCATGTTTTTGAGCTATCCTCTTATTGTATATTTTTACCATGCTAATATGATGTAAAACTGGACCATTTGAACCTAAGTCATTAGTAAGAATGCAATATTTTTAGATTTTCTGAGGATATGACTAATTTATTCTTCCTTGGAAACATGGCATTTCATAGACATAAGTTGTGAACCTACTTA
Organism: Dipus sagitta; assembly: GCA_036346955.1. Classification (NCBI taxonomy): domain Eukaryota; kingdom Metazoa; phylum Chordata; class Mammalia; order Rodentia; family Dipodidae; genus Dipus; species Dipus sagitta. Next base: position 115,837,176 of record CM070776.1, on the reverse strand, counting down.
AGAGATGAGGACTTTTAGGCTTAGAGAAGTGAAGAAGCTAGTCCCAGGTATTGGATCCTATGACATTCTGCTGACTGTATTGGCTAGTGCTAGGCCACCTCTCTTGGGCTTCAGAGTAAACTACATTAATTGTGCTTAACCTACTCTTACTGTTCATCTTGATTGCAACAAATGGAGATCAACTGTTGATGGGCTCAGTCATGTAAGAACTTATAATGAAATCTATTAATGAGGTACTTTTTTAAACAGAATTTAATATTACAGGGTGACATGATTAAATATTTATTTTTATTTTTTTCTGTAGCAAATATTTTATTTCAGTACTACCTATACAATTTATGTGACTTGTAGAAACAGTCTTTAACTTACTTGGTATATGATTCTATCCCAAGTGGATCTTGAAAATACTATGAAAGATTTCTTAATGAATCTGGTTTCAAGGGACAATAGAATGATTTACTTAAGCCATTTCTCTTTCTGCACATAGTTATGCATACACCTAACCACATCCACTATGAAACAATATAAGGATAAGATAAATTTTTATTTTATATGGCACTGGCTGGCATTCATGATGATTATCTCTTCAGTTATGGGATGTGCCAAATTGGCTTCAAATAAATGCTTTCAAAATAACATATGCTTTCTCAAACTACCAATTACGTGTATAGATTTTAGAACTAGAACAATGCATAATTGTGGGGACAGTTTAGGGTTTTGGAAATTCAAATAGTAACTGTTCAAATAGCACTAATACATATGTTACTCAGTAATATAGCTATAATGGTTGGTTAATTTATACAAATCCAAAGTGTAATGCTCCATAGATAAACCAACATCTAAATTCTAACAATGTTATGGATATTATAGCTGGCTTTAAAACTTGTACATAAAAGTCTGGGAATGTAGCTCAGTTAGTAGAATGCTTGCCTAGCTTACATGAAGTCCTGGGTTTGATACATGACAACACCTAAAACAAGGCATGGTGTGCATGCTTATAATCCCAATACTAAGGAGGTTGAGGCAGGAGTATAAATCACCCTTGGCTACATAATAAGTTGGAATCCAGACTATGTATCGTGAGTCTATGTTTCAAAAATGAAAATTAAAAAAATGATTACTATGGGGGCTGGGGAGATGGCTCCATGATTAAAGGTGCTTGCTTGCAGTGCCTAACTGTCTGGCTTTTATTCCCTAGTACACATGAAAAGCCAGGTTAACAAAGTGGTGCAAGTGTTGAGAGTTTGTTTTCAATACAGGAGGCCCTTTTGTGCCCATTCTTTCTCTCTCCTTGCAAACAAAAATGTTTTAAAAAGATTACTTTGGCTGAAAATGGTGGCACATGCCTTTAATCACAGCACTTGGGAGGCATAGATAGGAGGATTTCTGTGAGTTCAAGGCCACCCTAAGACTACACAGTGGATTATAGGTCAGCTTATGTTAGAGCGAGACCCTACCTTGAACCTCCCCCCCCCATAAAAAAAGATTACTGTGTCAAGTGATAAAAAGGAAAATTAACTTCATTTTAGACAACTTTAAACAGGTAACCAAAATATACTATACATCTTAAATGTAAAATTTTGTACTTGTTAATTGTACTCACTAAAACCACCAAAAATTTTTTAAAAATCAAAAATGATCTAGAATATTTGTGCATAAACAAACATTGGTGATGTACTGTCATATAAGTCAAACAAATCAAATATGTGTGGACATTATAAACACTCTTTTTAAATGTATTTATATTTTTATACAATGATGTAAAGGGAATGATCAGGGATATGGTAGATTTTTTGTAGCCATGAATGTTTGTCTTCATATGCCATATCCTCCATTACCAATTAAAACTGTATTTTGCAAAGAAGTGAACTAATTTATTTTTATAGATCTGATAACTGTTATGCATAAGTGCCTATATTTTTCAGACCACATGATAATCCATTCAATTTGTACAACACTTGCAGTTTCAAAAATAAAAAATGTGTAACAAGTATATTCTAGAACCCTAAACACTACCATAGAATTATACTTTCTTATATAGATGTCTAATGAATGGAAATATCATATCTGTTCAATAGAAATTTTCTATATTTCTATATTGTTTTTTATTTGTTGTAGAAAAGGAAACAATACAGTGAAAATTCCTATGAAACAGGATTAAATATTTGCATACCACATGTTCAATAAGGGGTAAATATCCAGACTATATTAGGAACTTAAAAGCGAAAATTTAATAACCTGATTATGAAATCAGTAAAAAACTTCAATAAACATATTCTCATAGAACATATATAAATTGTTTATCTATGGAGCATTACACTTTGGATTTGTATAAATTAACCAACCATTATAGCTATATTACTGAGTAACATATGTATTAGTGCTATTTGAACAGTTACTATTTGAATTTCCAAAACCCTAAACTGTCCCCACAATTATGCATTGTTCTAGTTCTAAGTACATGAAAGGATACTAAGTATTACTAATCAAGGAAATGTAAACAGAACCACAATGATATATCAACTCACCCCAGTAAAATGCCTGATATAAATAATTAGAAAATAACAAGTGTTGTCAGCAATTTGGAGAAAACAGACATTGTTTTACTGGGCATGAGAATGTTAACTGCAGCAAATGCTGTGGAAACAATAGGAAGAGTCCTCAAAAGAGAAAAAAATAAATTACTTTATGACATATATATATATATATGTATATATATATATATACACATATATATATAACTGAAACAGAATTTCAAAAAGATGCTAGCATTCCCATACTCACTGTAGCATTAGTCACAATAGCCAAGAGGTGGAACCAACCCAAATGTCTACTGACAGATGAATGAGTAAACAAAATGTGGCACATACAAACAATAGAATATGATTCAGCCATATTAGAAATTATACCACTTGCAATGCCATAGATGAACTTAGGGAACATTATACTAAATGAATAAAGGGTGACAGATAAAGGCCAATACTACCGGATACCAATTCTATGAAGAATGTAAGCAGTGGAACTCAGAAGCAGAATGTGGATGGGTGCTTTCAGGGCCTAGTGAAGGGGGATAGGAGTTGGCCAAGATATCACATTTTCAATTTTGAAAGGTGAAAATGTTCTAGAGATTTGTGGCAAAACAATGTGAAAATAATTTAAATTTCTATACACATTAATTTGGTCAACATGGTAAATTATATATATATATATATGCTATTTCATCATTAGTTGAGTCGCTTATTCTACTGCAATCATAGGATGATGGAATAATAGCAAATAATATTTAGATTCATTGGCCAAATACAAACATTGTGGAGGAGACAACTTATAATACATAATTACACAGTTCTAAGCAAGGATTTTGCAAGTTAATGCAAGAATTGTGCTATTATTAATAATGTACTAGCTTTAAAGTATAATAAATATTCAAATGTATCAAATTGTGAAAACATAGTATGTTCTTTAATTTGCATTATAATAAGAGAAAAATATTGCATGTAGAAAATATTGTTTGTTGCAAGAGATGGAAAATTAAGAGGCATATGTATCTCCAAACTATTTTTAGAGACTTAGGTATTTAAATAAATGAAATAAATTGTCAACTGTCTCAGTTCAGGTTGCCATAAAAAAGACAGGATATACTAAGCTGGGCGTGGTGGTGCACGCCTTTAATCCCAGCACTTGGGAGGCAGAGGTAGGAGGATTGCTGAGAGTTTGAGGCCACCCTGAGACTACATAGTGAATTCCAGGTCAGCCTGAGCTAGAGTGAGATCCTACCTCGACAAAACAAAAAACAAAAACAAAAAAAAAGTAGGATATGCTGAGCAATTTAGACAACTGAACCAAATTTTCTCATTAGGCCAGAATTCAGAAATACAACATTGTTTTTATAAGATTGTGGATTACAAATTGTGGCCATCTTGCTTTGTTCTTATATGATAGAGAATGTGTAACTTCTCATAAGGATATTTTTAACTCTCCTACCACACTTGAGGTCACAATTCTCATGGCCTTAACTAAACCTAATTATTCCTGAAAAGCCTTATCTCCAAATACAGTTATGATATTTAGGGAGGTATCAGCATGCTACTTTCTCCACCAGGGTCAGCGTGAACTTGAGGCGAAACAATTTAGTACATAGCACCAACTACCTTGAAAGTGTATTACCATAAGACAAAAATCTCCCAAGACATATTTTAAAATGTGCTTATTTTCTATCATGTATTATTTTATATTATGTATCATATTTTCTAAGATACTGGGGATTTTAAAATTTGTTCCTTACTGTACTTAGCATCCCATACTATATATATATATATATATATATATATATATATATATATATATATATATAATTTATGAGCTAACATGCCTTTAAAATTGTTATGCTCCCTTGGAATTAAGATATCTAAATTTTAATATAATTAATCTAGAACAGATCAGGTCTCAGGCATTCTGAATAAATGGCTTTCTACTGCATTTAATTACTTTCGGTTCTCTGACAGAGAGAGGTGCAAATATCATTCCATTTATTTATCATTCCCATCATCATTCTCATTATAAAATGTTGTAAGTCATTGTGATTATAAAGTTACTGGTGCAATAAATAAATACATTAAGATACAAGATGAGGAAAAATGAGGCATGGAAAATTTATATTATTTGCCCAAGCACAAATGATCAACTAGTAGTTGTGTTTGATATGTGAATGGCTTTTACTCTAAGTCTTAATCACTTTCCATGTGTATACTAAATTGTCACCATCATAATTTTTTTCAGAAAATATACGATGTATGGAACTAGATCAGCAAAATATATATTTATGTCTCTTTTAAAAACTAACTTCATTCTAAAAATTACAGAAATAAGTTTGCCACTCATTCCATCTGCCTCTTCTAACAGACTTACCAGCCTGAGAAATCACCATAAGAAATAGTAAGTGATCATCAGAAAGAAGGTCATACACTTGACATGATGAGAAGGTAAGTACATGCATGCTAGCATAATTGACTTAAGGAGCCTAAGATGGTATACAGAAGTGGAGTTGAAAAAGAAATAGAGAACAGATTTTCTACAAGTTTTTATAGAAAGGCCAAATGATACAGAGGGAAGGTAAATGGACCTATTGAATGGGAACAGAGCACTGTACTGGCTTGAGAAACAAATAACGTGAGGAAAAGGGAAGGCAGTCAAAGCAAACAAAGGGATAAGAATGGGGAACATAATAATAGATATTTTTCCTATCCCAAGCTGGTTGTTTAATTCTGTGAATAAGAATTTCTAGACTGCTTATTCAGTGTGAGGATTGTTATATGCTCACGATATAGTCATGAAAGTGAATGTCACTTCTTTCAAAATCTCATGGTGGAGTTGGGGATAAGACTTGGGAGAAGTCATCTATACAATTAAAGCATATTCCGTAGTCCTGGTGTCAGTCATATTTTTCAGGTGTCAACTTCATTCAATTTAGAATTGTTGCCTTCTGTTGCAAGTCGTTTTCTACTATGAATCTTTTATAATGCATTGCAATGAACTAGAAATAGCTTGTATTCCTGTATTGTAAGCATTATTACCCCAAGGCTCCTAGGGAAAAAATTCAACAGAGAAAACTGTATGCTAACTTTTCAGGTTATATAATAAAGCTAAATGCTATTATCATATACATGCACAGACAAATATACATTCACAAATAGCTTAGAATCCATGAGAACACTTGAGGCAGGAGGGAATTTTGTCTACCCAGGAGCCCATTTGCTATTGTAAGTAGAGTTCCCAATATTTCTAGTCATATCATCAATCCATAGTTAGTCATTCTATAAATATTCTAGGTTTCATATGAGAACAGTTTTCCATTTTTAGAGCCATTTACGTGTTTGATTGGTTCTATGCCAGTAGTTAAATAGTTCTATCCAACTACTCAATAAGCATAGTAATATCTCCTGCATTTGGGACTGAGTTGAAAGATTCTTCTTAGATATCTCCATCTCTTTTTGGAGGACACTCAAAACCATACTTTTCCATCCTGAAGCAGACTGAGACCTTGTGAATTCTACTGTTACCACGTCACTTAGGGATCCTTTATTTCTAGAGAATTAGTAAGAGAGGAAGACTTTTTTCTGGCATTTAGATGATTATTTAATGTGCAACTGTTACTTGCAGCATTTGGCTAAGTTTTGATCAAAAATGTGATTCATTGTTTGCAATCCTGCTTTTCATATTTGCATAACGACCATATTTTCCCATGAGAAGTCATTTGTGTCCCTAAACGTGACATCTAGGTGAGTTGGTTTGAAAACAATGTCCCCATAGCTTCAGGTGTTTGTGAATAAGTTTCCTACTTATGCCCCCTGAGCCCTGCTGGAGGAGGTGTGTTACTGTGGGTTGATCTTGAGTCCATCCCTATGCGTGTTCAGAGCCAGCTCTTGCTTGCTTTTCTGTCCTTGCTATGGATGTATGATGAAGTGAGGCATCTTCTTCTGCCATGATGATTACCCTGGAATCTGTAAGCCTAAAATAAATCATTTCTTCCCATAAGCAGCTTCTGGTTGGATGTTTGTCCCAGCAGCAATAAGATAACTACAAATCTAGGTTAGGTAGAGCTGGGAAATGAATAGAGATAAGTATAGAAATAGGTTCAGCAACTGATAGAATGCTTTAAAGTTTAGACTAGGCATGTCAGTTTACTATCCAATTAAGTTGTGGGGTATAAGTAATACTAAGGAATAAGGGTTCTGAAAGAAAAACAATAAGATGAAAGAAAGCTAATGTCAGATGTTCTGTTGTAGTTAATGGTGTGCCATGGTTATGGATTAAGTGGGTGGCAGTTATATGCAAGTGCCTGTGCCTGGAAACTTTCTGTATGTGCTTTCACCCTTTTGTCTTATTCCTCAAGTAAATAGAAACTTCCAGGGGCAAGGAGGTCCTTACATTATCAATCCACATAGAGCACTGCCATGCCTCACTAGATAAGCTTGTCAGTGGGATGACAAATGTGTTCTGGTTTCTTCAAAATAAACCAAACACAAAAGGAAGGAATGTCTGAGGAATGCCTTGTTTGTAATGCTTCAATTAAAAATACAAGATATTTAAGGAATATACATCCAGAATAATGACACTGCAATTAAATAAAAAAGTAAACACATTGAGAGGTGAAATGGGTAGAATTTGGGCCTAGTCTGGAGGAAAACATGCTTCCAGTTGTCCTGCCAAACTTCAATACTTATCACTAAAGAGACATAAACAGTGCTTTACATCTATGAGACTTTACACCATGCTTTACTTGTCCCCTTGAATGTCCTTTCATCCTTCATTCTGTTTATACACCTCTTCTCCAAGGACCTATGCCAGAGTTGTCTATTTCTTTCAGCATTTCTAGTAATCTAAAGAAAAAATGCAACAGTTTTATGTTATAATCTCCATGATCACCATATTTGTGTTATAGCTGAAGACACCTGAAGTCATGTGGTAGCAGAGAAAAATCAGACCCAAACCCAGCCACTGTATCAGATAAGTACTAGAAGATTTAAAAACTCCTGTTTCTAAAGTTTTTAGACTAGGAATCATTTTAAACCTCTTGGACATTCACACATAATAAAACATCATCATTTAAACTAACTTGAGTAAGCCTGTGTTTAATGCAACTTGACAGGTGTAGTATTATGCCTTTATTTATTTTTGTGTTATTTCCTTATTAAATATGTTGAATATTGGTCATATTCCCATTCAGGGTATACTCCGATGTTCCATCCCCCTCCCCATTCCACTGAGGGCTCCTCAGTGGGGTTATCAGTATTCACTGTGGAGTCATGTATGCCTTTTATTTTTTTGTAGTTTCACCTTTACTCTCAGAGAATAAAGCCCTTTTAAAGGCGTTGATTTTCATAACATTTCCTGTTTGGCACCTTATCTGTACTCAACAAATGTTTGTTGAAAGAATGAGTGGAGACAACTAGACAACTCGTCTAGAAAACATATTGAATTTCAGTTCATTTTTAGCAAAGCACAAACTGAGCACAGGTATTTCATAATAATGTTTTACTAAACACTGCTTTTTCAAATGAATGGCTTGCCTGTCTTGCTCCTCACTGTTATAGATTTCTTTCTGTTAGAGCTCAGGAAACGTGTTTATGACATATTCTTGCCAAAGGCTAACTTTAGAAGCAGCACCATGTATCAAGAAATATGTGTCATATAAGCAAATTATATAATAGCAAGCCATCCATTCTTCCCATTATTTTAACAAGTGTCTTTTTAGTTTAAAGGGTGGCGATCTGTATCACATTCTTCTCTGAGAGGCTGAAAATGTAAACTGTACTTGAATTGATGTCACGGTTGTCTCTTATTCAGAATGGGAAGCACTTTGTCAACCTTATTTTCATATATATCTAGTGTGACTACATACCCTCAAGGAAATTATTTTCAAGAATGAATTTGAAGGATTAAAAGGTTCACCAAAGTCACATGAAATACATAACTATGAAGTATAGTCTCATTTTATGGCTATCACCTCCTTACACTTACGTAGTGTTTTATGGTTTGCAAAGCACTTTGAAATATATTATCTCGTTTGCTTCCTAAAACAGGAATCTGTGAGATAGACAAGGAAGGCTTCATTCCATTTTGTATATGAAAACCAAATAAGTTAACTGACTTTACCAAGGACGTAGAGATAGCAAGTGGTGAAAAGAAACTAAGAAAAGAACCCAAGTCTTTCAACTTCGAATCCAATATTTGTTTGAGTTTGGATCCAGTTTTTCTTCAACTTTTCTGTTTATAACAGTGTTTTCAGGAATCTGGCTATAATAATTGATGGCTGCTGAAACAAATTTTGATCAGCATTATAAATGGAAGATAACAGAATCTATTGTACAGAATCACCTTTAGTAAAGGAATGAATTGTTCCATGAAATAACTTTGTATAGTTTCATATGAAACTTATTTCTAATTATGAGAAATGGTGAGAAAAATAAGTTGAAAAGATACTGATCTATATTATGCTAGCTGTTAAAATCATTAAGTTGTCAAAAACAGTTTATGATGGCAAAAATTCCATGTTATTGGTTTTGACATTAAAATATTGTGGATAATAAATGTATATTTTCTAGCAATCCTTGAGCTAGATATTAATTATGTATGGTAACATTATTGCTTGATCCTTTGGAAGAGGTCTATTTGAATATTATACTTTAACAGCTGGTATACTGGTTTTATTTCCATTCTATTTGAAAAAGTGCTAATTGCTATTTGTAAAGAAAACATGTTATAATATATTTATCTGCCTTGAGTATATTCAGGAGAATGTTAGAAACATTGATTTTATACAATGGACTAATATTAACATATTAAATTCTCACCAAAATAAGTATTTTTCTCTAGATTTTAGCAGTAGCTGAATTTATTATATTTATTATTAATGAACAGTCTAAATGAATGAATTAATACTATTGTCTTTTTCAAAATGCTCTTTTTATTTTTATTTATTTAGTTATTAGAGAGAGAGTGAGAGAAAGAGTGAATGACAGAATGGGAATGCCAGGGTCTCTAGCCACTGCAAACAAACTCCAGATGAATGCACCACCTTGTGCATATGGTTTCAGGTGGGTACTCAGGAATTGAACCTGGGTGCTTTGGCTTTGCTAGAAAGTGCCTTAACTGTTAAGCCATTTCTCTAGACCTAATAATATTTTCTTAATTGTGGCTTTTTACTACACATGTAATTTAGTACAACATCCTTAGGAGTGCCCATGGTCCTCAGCAACCTCCATCTGTTTCAGTCTTACATTTATTCATTTTCCTAGCACTGCACATATTACCTTTGCAGGCATGCTATGGACCCTTCTCAGTGGAGATTGGTCTTAAAAGTTAAATGCAAGTTTTGAAAATTATTTTTATTTATTTATTTTTAAGCAGAAAAAGCAAGAGGGAATGAGTGCACCAAGGTCTCTTGCCACTATAAATGAACTTTATGTGCATACACCACTTTGTGTATCTGCTTTATGTGGGTACTGGGAATGAAACCCAGGATGGCAGGCTTTGAAAGCAAGCACCTTTAGCCATAGAGCCATCTCCTCAGCTGCCCAAATGAAACTCTTATAGGCAATGTGACTTCCTCTGTGATGCCCTTATCCACTCCATTTTTGTGTTATCATATCACATATTAAAATTACCTAGAAAGAAAACAATATTCTACTTCTTTCTTTGTGTTTCTTTAGCTAGGCAGTATGGTACTTGAGAGATGGATCTATATGTTATTAATCTTTGAATCCTCATTCCCTATCATAATGCTCAGCTCATGATATGACTTATTTTTTTGTTAAGGAAATAAATGGTATTTACCTTGAATTGACATTGCCAAATAAAAACATACATAATGTGATTTTACATGTGGTCCCAATAATTTTTAGATCTTTCTATACTGTATTATTTATAAAAATAAAGTCTCTTTAAAATTCTTTTGTAAATGCCTAAACATTAACTATTATATTAGTGGAAGAAAATTGCATTTAACATTACTATTCTATAGTTCATACAATGGTAAAAAGAAAAGGCAGGCTGAATTTTGTTAAAAGAAACAATTAAATTACTGATTATTTTATATGGTTATATATATAAGAGACTAGGACATTTTTCTTTTCCTGCAGTCTGAGATGTGGTTTTAGAGGTATAGCCTAAATATTAGTATTTTATCTCCTATATTCAGTCATCGTTGTATTATGAATAAGAAGGCAGCTAAACAAAAGCAATTTTTATGGATAGTTGGATCATTTAATATTTTCTGATATAGTGCCATTAAAGTTTCATTTATATTCCTATAGGGTTTCCTCCTCACTGTTTCAGCTAATAGAGTTTGAAGTCCCAATGTGTCTATAACTCCTTTGAGGGATTAAAAAAATTGTTGTTCTGAAAACATAGCACTAACTTCCTCAACATATAAAGCAGAAGAACCACAGCTGGAGAAGTGTGAACGTCAATTTACCCTTCATAGCACATAAAATTACACTATGATTGTAGAGTAAGGCTCTATTTAATTGACAGATCTTTCAATACATAAACATATTAGGGCACCATCTGTTTGAGGACTCTACTGTGTATCTATGTGAAGTAAGTATTTTTTTTAAATATATGATAATCTAAGGAGAATTCTGTGAGAATTTGGGAGTTTTTAAATTTTTAAAAAATTTTCTCTGCATTTTTCAAAATACTATTTCATGTATTATGAGCTGGTTATGTTTAACTTTCAATAAATGGTGAGTTTATGATGTTATCCAAATCTTACTTTTTCTTTCAGAGTGGCAAACACACTGTTAGCATTTTATAAATATGTAGCAAATATTTGTTAAGAAAATAAATGAATAAATTATTAAAATCCAGATTAGTAAATATTTCCCTCAATTGTCACTTGAAGTTTCCTCTATTGTTGTCATGCCACAATGATGAATAGCTAGAATATCTATCCTGTCTATGGAGCCATATAGCACCAGTGACACAAAGTGAAGTTGGACTATTCATAGCCCATAATCTAATCTCTCCTAAATTCAAGCATTTTGATCGCCATGTGCAAACCATCTAAACCAAAGGTAACAAATGTCGTAAAACAGTTGGACTTGCATCTCCAACTAACAAAAATCAAACTGTGAGAAAGTCATAAATGTCTATGTGATGATTCCTCTCATATTCATTATTGAAAAAAATCAAAACCTCAAGAGTCAAAATGTTAGTTATTTTTGAGTCATGTATAAAAATTGTGATTGTTTTTTTTTTCTGTCATTTTATTTGTAATGTATTTTAAAACAACATGTTATGTATCTTTAAGACATACAACAAACAATTTTTGTAAAATCTTTGCAGCCAATGATTCATTATTGTATTTTTAGGTGGGGGGTTCTTATTTTTGTTGAGGTAGGGTCTCATTGTAGCCCAGGCTGACCTGGAAATTACTCTATAGTCCCAGACTGGCCTCAAAATCATGGCAATCCTCCTAACTCAGCTTCCTGGGTACCAGGATTAGAGCATGTGCCACCATACCTGGCTTCATTATTGCTTTATATTTTAAGATGCTAGCAGGTCACAGCATATTTTTCTTACTCTTTTTTTTTCCTTTTTGGTTTTTCGAGGTAGGGTCTCACTCTAGTTCAGGCTGACCTGGAATTCACTGTGTAGTCTTAGGTGCCCTCAAACTCACAGTGATCCTCCTATCTCTACTTTCCAAGTTCTGTGATTAAAGGTGTGCGCCATCACACCCGGCTTCTTACTACTTTTTATTATAACCTTTTCTTCAAGGTTGTAAAAGTACTTTTAAAATAACTTCTCTGAATAATAATAGAAGCTTTACACCTATGTAATGTTAAATGAAACCATTTAACATTTATTATAATAAATATAAGGAAGGATTCAGGGGAACATAATTTGTCATTTGATTTTAACCAACAAAATATTTTTTAAAGTGTGCAATCTATTAAAAGAGTCCTCAAGATGCTGTAATTATTATTCATTTTCTAGAATTGTTTCACCATGAAGCTTTATGCTTCTATGGGGACTTTAATGTTTATGTTTTGTGACGGCTGCATTGACTATTAAAAAGCAATTTGGCTGACATTTTCAGTCTTTTGTTGCCAGTTTTAATTGGATTGTTCATCAAGCATCAACTCCCCCGTTAACTGCAAAAATTTGAGGCCAACATCAGTTTACAGTAATGACTGTTTAATGATTTTATCCTGTCAGTATGCAAGCTTCATATGGATGTATGCATGATTAGTTTCATATCAAGACCTGTAATTAAATAATTGAAGCCTAAACAGAATGGATATCAAACATGAACACATATTTAATAAAGACTCAGAAGCTTATCAAAATGCTGATTAGCAATTAAAAGTCAATGTTTTGAGTTCATTTGGTGTTAGTACACTTATGATACTTATACAAATATTTGTAGAAAGTTTTAGCCTAAGGTTAAAAGACAGCAATTATTTTTAGCATTGCACTACAATTGGATTTTCAAAAGGTAATTTATATCCAATGTGTACCCATCTACCTGAGTGAAAAAAAGAAACATTAAACTGTTATTTCATTTGTGGGAAAAAGTAGCCAAAACATATAGCCCCAGGAGTAGATATTCTTATCTTTCACACACAACCCTAGTCCTTAGAAAGTTAATCTGTAATACCCTTACATGCTGCCACCCCTTTGTTTCTATGTCATAGGATGTTAGAATTAAGAACCTTGGAAACTATTATAACTTATAACTTCTTTCCTTAATTTCCAAATATTGAAGTCTAGATAATTTAGGAGTGTGCCTAAGGCCATAAAGCTAGTGGTAGATTGAACACAAGAATGTAGGTCCAAATTTTAAATTTTATTTCTGTCAAGGATAACCAGCAAGCAAAACCTCTGTGTATTAAAGAATTATCTTTTTTCACCATTCTATTAAATCAAAGCTTCAAACCTAAAACAAAAAAATGTATATGGAAAGGTATACACTGAGAAGACTCACTTTCTATTTTCACATTTATACAATTTTGCCCTTTGTTTCTAAAAAGCATTCACATCTACTATTATTATTATTAATCTTTCCAGTGTTTTTCATGCTATCTTAGCATATATAATACATATACATTCCACTTGGTATATGTAACACATCGTGCACCATATGTAAATTTTCATAGCTTACTTTTCTAAAATAATGTATGTTGAGATCTTTCCACATAAATGCATAAAATATTGTCATTTTTCTTTTATAATTTTCAGAGTATTCTATTGCATTCATACATACTATAGCTTATTATATGTTCTGCAAAACTCAGTAGCTACTTGAAATATTTTAGATATCAAAACCAAATTATGCATATGTAGGAAGTACTTATTTGTATAATTGAAACTTTTAAAGTATGGATTAAAGTAAAGAAGAAAGCTGAATTTCTGTCAATGTGCACAGCACATAGGGACATCTTGAAAAACATTTCTTTATGATTTAAAGTTCTTTTTCTAAAGCTGATTGCCTAGGTAAGGCATTTTCTGGCATTTATTGGCATAGGTAGGTGAAATTATGTATTATTATTAAGATGTTTACTATGTAGCACATAGAATTTTTACTTTTCTGCTGTGTTCGATAAGCATCACATTTCAAAATCTTCCCATATTCAGTCTAATAGATCATGCTACTTGCCTTCTGTTCATGGAAATCCCTTTATATCCTGCATTTTAAAACAGTTTCATTTCACATTAGAATGGAAGGCCTGCCTATGCTGTTGTACTATAATGAAAGACATTAGGAAGACAGAGCAATTAAGGTAGAAGCAGATTATTAAATGACAGATCCAAGATTCTCATTTCATGAAACATGTACTCCTGCCACATGCCAAATTCCCATTAACTTCAAGAAGGAATTATGCGCAGAAGAAATACGGAGGCTGAAGAGGGCAGGATAAATTAGTACCGAGCAATCCTTTAATGTCAGTTTAGAATGCACAGAATGCTTTAAATTATGTGTAGTCATGTTATTTGGATTGCATATTATCTACTCACACCTTCTTTCTGACCATATCTTCATAGTGAGTAAGGCAAAGAATTGCTTGAAACAAAGAAGAGACATGAACAACCTGTTCTTGAATTGTAAGTTACAACAGAATTCAAAGGTGTAAGTCATAAAAATGTAACAATCACTCAAGAAAAAAAGGGAAGAAAAATAATTGAGTTTTTCATCAGCATATAAAATATTTACATTTAAGCATATAGGTAGAACTATTTTTAAAACTCTATTAATTAAGATTAATTTATGGAGGTAAGTTTTACTAGTTACTAGGTCCTTATAACATGTGAAATGTATGTTATGCTTACTTTCAAGTGTAGTACAGGAATACTACCACTACAAGTGTCCATTGGGATCTTTAGGATCATTGTTTTAAACATGCACAAAACTATGTCAGTTCTATTCTTATTGTTTTTTATAGTGTTCAAAATAGTTTATTTCCTTGAAAAGGTAAAAACAATTCCCTACCATATTAACAGTTTCCCTTCCATGGGACAGTGAAGAGCAAGTTTCAGTTTAGCTCTTTTAAAATGATAATACATTTTAAAAAAAGTGTTAATGCATTTTTTAAAAAGAAACTGTTATGTTAAGTCAGCTAAAATATGTCTAAGTGTTAATATTTTTAAAAGACCAGTCACCAATTTTGAATAGATACTTGACAGAAAATAATTTGAGGGCTGGAGAGATGGTTTAGCGGTTGAGCGCTGGCCTGTGAAGAATAAGGACCCCTGTTCAAGGCTTGATTCCCCAGAACCCACGCTAGCCAGATGCACAAGTGGGCACACGCGTCTGGAGTTCCTTTGCAGTGGCTGGAGGCCCTGGCGCACCCATTCTCTCTCTTTCTTCCTCTCTCTCTTTCTCTCTCTCTCTCTCTGCCTTTCTCTGTCTGTCGCTCTCAAATAAACAAATTAAAAAAATGAACAAGAAAATAATTTGAAACTTCCTTAGTAGGAAGTCTAAGGTAATATTACAACATATTGTAAAGGAAAATTTTTTTTGGTTTTTCGGAATCGGGTTTTGCTCTAGTCCAGGCTGACCTGGATTTCATTATGTATTCT
This sequence comes from Dipus sagitta, assembly GCA_036346955.1. Lineage (NCBI taxonomy): Eukaryota > Metazoa > Chordata > Mammalia > Rodentia > Dipodidae > Dipus > Dipus sagitta. The sequence goes on along the minus strand of CM070776.1, from coordinate 115,821,594 downwards.
CAGGGTGGCTTTGAACTGAAGACAATCCTACCTCTGCCTCCCAAGTGCTGGGGATTCAAGGTGTGCGCCACCACATCTGGCTATAAATTTCATTTTAAAACTGGCTTTGGAAGGGCTGGTATATGTCATTCTTTTTTAATTGTATCACACAGTGCATGCCTTAAAATTTTTATAGATTGTGCTGACCCGAGTTTGCATGATATTTGCTAATAGATGGGACCTTTCATCTTTGGTAATAATCTAATTGCTGATTCCTTTTTTTTACCCAGCTTTTATAGGACTCAGGATCATAAAGCTTATTAACAAAAGTAAGTCTTGATTCACAAAATAAAACTTTACAACTTACACAACTAGCCAACTGGGTTGCTGAGGGATTATCTCATTATTCTTAGTAGAAGTCAGGAAACAGTATTTAAAGTCATTTCCTTGAAACAAACAATAACTTATACTAAAAAGTAGAGCAATATTTATTTCTTTATCTCTCTAAATAGACCTCTGCTTTTCTTTAAGTGACATAATAGTAAGCTTAGTCAAAACATCTTTTAGCATCTCCTCCTAGCATGCCCATGTCCTCTTCATTTTGCCTTAGAAGCATTGCAATTTTCTATGAATGATGTTTCACAATTTTTTTCTAACATCATGATATGCTATGAAGAGGTTTGTTGGTCGCAAGAAAAGTTTATTGCTTGGAAACCAAAGTGCATGGGGGCAATAAAGAGTAGGAATTTGAGAAGTCAGCTTCTGGATATAAAGGTAGAACATAAAATATAAAAACTTTCACACTACAAAATACAGAGAAATATGGAATAAACATTACATGCATCTTTTTAAGTGGAGAACTGAGGCACAAGAAGTAAAAACATTAAACCAAAAAGGCCCAAGAGCCAAAACTACTAAAGTGGGAAATCTATAGTTGTATGCCCATGTGTCTCTTCTATAGCTCCCTGGCTAAATGGTGACTTAATGAGATGGGATCTCAAGACAGAGAGAGAGAGAGAGAGATTGAGAGAGAGAGTGTGTGTGTTATGAGAGCTTTTTAATCTTCACAAAGGTGGGAGTTGCAACTGGTATCCCTATCTGTTGCCTACATATATGATATACTTTTCAAAAGGGTATTCTAGAAAAATCAACTTGCATAAGGCAGTTATAAAGAAGAATGTCTGTGGCTGGATAGATGGCTTAGCAGTTAAGGCACTTGACTGTGAAGCTTCAGGACCCATGTTTGACTCTTCAGATCCCATGTTAGCCAGATACACAAAGGTGAGGCAAGTGCAAGTTTGCACATGCCCACTAGGTGGCAAAAATGTCCAGAGTTCAATTGCAGTGGCTGAAGCCCTGGCACACCAATTTTCTCTCTCTGTATGTATGTCTTTCTTGCTCAGAAATAGAAATAAAAATGATGAAGAATGTCTGTTATGGATTTTGTTGTAGGTGAAAATGATATAAAAAATCCCAAGCTTTAATTATTATGGGTTTATATTAAGCATGGATTTAGATATGAGTTTACACTATCTATGCAGTCTAACAATCATCAATATAAGAAATTCATATAAAAGTATTTGGATGCCCTGGCAGAGGCAGATCTGGAGGAGATTATAATCCAAGGTTGAAAATTATGAGAAAAAACATCCTTTAAACAAGATTCAAGTTGCTCTAAAATTAGAATCCCAAGTTCAGATAATGCTATTGTTTACTATATATATTAAGAATGGTGAAATGAAGAATCAAAGACATAATCACAAACACTAGATTGAAAAGAGCTAATAGAAATTCAAAAATATTGTAGTACAAAAATATAAGTATATGGCTGGAGAGATGGCTTAGCATTTTAGGTACTTGCTTGCAATGCCTAGGGACCCAGGTTCAAGTCCTCAGTACCCACTTAAGCCAGATGCATAAACTGGCACATGCATCTGGAGTTTGTTTGCAATGGCTAGAGGCCCTGGTATACCCATTCACTCTTTCTCTATCTGCATCCCTCTCTGCCTCTCAAATAAATAAATAAATATTCTTTTAAAAGTCTGAATTAAAGCTAAAACAATCACAAAGATGTTAGTTCAACCTTCCCATATATTGGCCTATACAATTAATGAGCCCTGAGATAACTATGTATTATTTTATTATGAGAGAAAATACATATCCTTATTATTTCAGACATTATTTCCAGATTTTTTGTTACTTGAACAAACAAAAAGAGAAACAAACTATTTTTTTTTTAAATTTTGATACAAATTTTTAACATATTTTCAGGATCCTTATACAATATCTTTAAATATTGGTGTGGTGGTTTGATTCAGGTGTCCCCCATAAATGTAGGTGTTCTGAATGCTAGGTCTCCAGCTGATGGAGATTTGGGAATTAACGCCTACTGGAGGTGGTGTATTGTTGGGGGCGGGCTTATGGGTGTTATAGCCAGTTTCCCCTTGCCAGTGTTTGGCACACTCTCCTGTAGCTATTGTCCACCTTATGTTGGCCAGGGAGTGATGCCCACCCTCTGCTCATGTCACCATTTTACCTGCCATCGTGGAGTTTCCCCCTCGAGCCTATAAGCTAAAATAAACCACTTTTTCCCACAAGCTGCTCTTGGTTGGGTGATTTATACCAGCAATGTGAACCTGACTGCAACAATTGTAATGCATGTCTAGCAAATATCTGAGTAAAGAGAGTGTAAAATAAAGAATATTTCCTACAAAGGAGAATGAATCATCACTGCACTCTAACTGGGAGAGCAATTAGAGGATGCACTTTGAGAAGCATAAAACTGAACTCCAAAGGAAACTGTGAGTTTCCTTTGAATGAGTGAATAGTTAAGCATCTAAAACTCTGAAAGTAGTAAATATTATAATAAATATTTTGAGACTAGAAAGAAAGAGAATCAATATCCTCAATAGTAATTACATGTAAGGAGATTGACCAGAATAGAAAATTGTGAATCATACCTATTTTTTTTTTTTTTTGGTTTTACGAGGTAGGGTCTTACTCTGGCCCAGGCTGACCTGGGATTCACTATGTAGTCTCAGGCTGGCCACAAACATACGGTGATCCTCCTACCTCTGTCTCCTGAGTGAGATTAAAGGCGTGCACCACCACCCCTGGCAATCATACCTGTTCTTTAGGAAAATGGTAAATACTGATTAATTTTAAACTAAGTAGGGATAATAAAAAAGTATCTGCTAAAGTAAAATGTTTCTAATAATTTTCAATGTATAGTGATTGGAAGAAATGCTTGCATCATACTTTCATTTAAAGTTTTACAATATTTTATGAATAATTAGTAACTCTCCTTTACTCTGTCATACATATTTCATGACAGGAAAACAGATTTCAAAACTAAAGGGAGATAGGGAAAGAGCATGATGAATACATGAAAATGTGACAGGAGTTAAATTGACACAAAAAGATTTTTTTTGAGTAAGCCTTCTGTCATACTTTCAGATATTCTTCAAATTTTGTTTGAAAAATGGAATAATTAAATCTAATTTCTTTGTAATTTAATAAAAATACAAATTAAGAATGGCTGGGTGTGGTGGCACACGCCTTTAATCCTAGCACTCGGGAGGTAGAGGAAGGAGGAGTGCCGTGAGTTCGAGGCTACCCTGACACTGCATAGTGAATTCCAGGTCAGCCTGGGCTAGAGTGAGATCCTACCTCAAAAAACCAAAAAAGAAAAAAATTAAGAAAAATACAATCCATAGATTCTCTCTGCAGAGGAAACAAATATAGTAGAGAAACCAAGGAAATGCATTGTCCTTTCTTCTTCACTTCTCTTTTTTTTTTCAAAGAGAAGACTATTAAGCTGAGTTTATTGAAATTGGACAATTTGAAGATAAAATACCCTATGTGTGTTAACAGCATTGAAATTCCTTTTCATTAACAGCATAATTTATATGGATATATCATGTGTTGACACCCTCTTTTCCCTCATCCCTGCCCCCATTCCACTGAGGACCCTCCTCAGTGGGGTTTCAGGTATTCCCTGCGGGGGTTTTGCTTTGTGCCAGCAGCAGTCAGTTTTTTTTTTTCTTTGCTGGGGAGGCAATTCCTGTAGGTATGTCTCAACCTGTGACTCTTACAATCTCTCCCTCTCATCTTCTGTAAAATTCCCTGAGCTGTGGTGGGTGAGTTTTAAGTCTAATGTAGTGAAGAGCTCTTAGGAGTCTCTGGATCTCTGATTTGGTAAGTGTGGAGTATCCTCAGGTTCTGTCTTCTTCACCTTGGCACTGATTATCAGGTTCAGCATGGAAGCAGCACTCTTGATTGTCTCCCCAATTCCTCTGTGGTTTTAGATGTGGCTTGGCTGAAGTGTGAGGAATAGTTTATTTCCTCAGATCGTGCTACCTTCTGAAAAAGAAAAACAGATTCTCCAACCGAGCATGAAGTCAGCATAGTTTAAATGGGATAAGCATTATTATTCTGGGGAGAAATTGATGCATGTAACCTCTCTTTTAGCTAAAGACTAGTCAGAGATTGACATTGGAAATCATAATGTTTGTCTCCATAGGATTTTGATCTGGTTCCCAATTCCAGATATGGGTTCCTTTACACTGAGTGGATCTCTTAGCCAATCAGAAAGCTATTGGTTACCCACTGAGGCTGTGTGCCACTATTGCACTGGTGTGTACATCCTGTCAGAGTGTTTGCTTCTGAGTAGCTTAGACCTCTGGTTGCTCAGACCATTGTCGGCCGCTTTCCCCCAGTAGCTCATGTAGCACTTTCCAGCACAAGACAGGTTAACTCTGGGAACTGGCTCTCCTCTAGATTCCAGCCAGGTCTCTCCATGCTTTGTTTTGGCAGCATATGGTGTCTTCAGCAATAGGGTCTTACTTTTTGCCTCAGATAGGTAATCAATTGCTTTGACAGAAGCCTCTCTTGTTTGGGGGACCTCGTAGGTCACTCTGATCAGCTCATTGTGGGTAGCAACCGATTTCTGGTACTGGGAGGTATAGGCCAAAGACAAAAAAAGTTTTAAGGTTAGGCTTCCTCCCACCCTCTTTAGGCCCCTTCTTTACAGGTGCTCCCCCCTTACTCCTATTGAGGGTTATATCTTTTAGTCTATCTGCAAGGATAAAGATTTGTATTGTACAAATTTATTTTGGATTTAGTTCTGTGTTTGTTTTTCTCCACCCTCCCCTTCCCCATTCCCCAAACCATTCCATCCCTATTGTCTGCGACTTGAATTGCCTATCAGCTATGAAGGCAGCTCAAGCTTGTCCAGGTTAGGAACTGAAGATGAGTAAGACCATGTGGTGTTTGTCCTTCTGTGATTGAGTGAGTGCGCTGAGTATGATCCGGGTCCAAGTCTGTACATTTTTCTATATATTTCATTGTATCATTTTTTTTTACATCTGAGTAGAATTCCATTGTGTAAATGTATCACAACTTCCTTATCCATTCACCCAATTATAGACACCTGGGTTGATTCCAGTTCTTAGCTATTATGAATTGAGCACCTATAAACATGGTTGACCAAATAGCTCTATCTCTGTAGTGAAACATGGAGAATTTAAGATAAATACCCATTAAGAGAGCAACTGGGTCTGTTGGTAGCTCTATATTCATCCTTTTCTAGAACCTCCATATTGATTTTCATAGTGGTTGTACTAGTTTACATTCCCACCAACAGTGAATGAGGGATCCTCTTTCCCCACATCCTTGCCAACATTTGTTGTTGCTTGATTTTTGCTAATGATTGTCATCCTTACTCAAGTAAGGTGGAGTCTCATAGTTGTTTTAATTTGCATTTCCCTAATGATTAGGGATGTTAAAATTTTCTTAAGCGTGTGTTAGCCATTTATATTTCATCCCCTGAGAACTCCCTATTCAGTTATCAGCCACATTTTGGAGTGAGTTGCTTGATTTTTGTATTGTTTAGTATTTTTTGTTCTTTGAAAATTCTAGATATTAGGCCTCTGTCAGTGATATAGCTGGTGAAGATTTTCTACCATTCTGTTGGTAATCTATGAGCTCTGATTATGGTATATTTATCTGTGCAAAAGCTTTTTAGCTTCATGAGATCCCATTGGATGAGTGATTGTTTAATTTTGGGGCTACTGGGGTTTTGTTCAGGTAGTCTTTCCCCACTTCTATATCATGGAGAGTTCTTCTTACCTTTCCTACCAGTAGGAGAAGAGTTTCAGGTCTTATACTGAGGTCTTTAATTCAGTTGGATTTGATTTTTGAGTATGGTGAGATGAATAGGTCTAGTTTCATTTTTCTACATATGGTCATCCAGTTTGACCAACCATTTGTTGAAGATGTGTTTTTTCTCCAGTGTCAGTTATTGGTACCTTTGTCCAAGATCAAGTAGCTATAGTTATTTGACCTAATGTCTGGTCTTCAGTTCTGTTACATTGATTTATATTTCTGTTTTTATGCCAGTGCCATGCTGTTTTTGTTACTATGACTTTGTAGTATTGCTTTAGCTCGGGTATGGAGAAACCTCCAGAGGTGTTTCTTTTGCTGAGGATATGTTTAGATATCTAAGGCCTGCTGCCATTCCATATGAATTTTGAGATCATTTTTTCTACCTCTGTAAAGAATGATGCTGGCATTTTTATTGTTATTGCATTAAGTCTGTATATTGTTTTTGGTAGAATTGCCATTTCCACTATATTAATTTTACCTATGCAGGAGCATGGGAGATCTTTCCATCTTCCAAAGTCCTCCTTGATATCTTTTTTGAATTTTTTAATTTTTTGTTATAGAGGTTTTTCACATGGTTTAAAAGTGTTATTCCTAGGTACTTAATTTTTTTTAATGCTATTGAAAATTGGATAGCCTCGCTGATTTCTTTCTTTGTACATTTGTCCCTTACATAGAAAGGCTACTGATTTTTATGTGTTGATTTTGTGTCCTGCCTCTTTGCTAAAGGAATTAATCACCTTTAGAAGTTTTGAGATGGAGACTTTTGGGTCATTTATACATAGGATCATGTTTTCTGCAAATAGGGCTGCCTTGACTGCTTTTTTTCCAATTTGTATCCCTTTTATTTCTTTCTCCTGTCTTACTGCGTGGGCTAGGACTTCTAGTACTATGATGAAGACTAGTGGTGAAATTGGGCACCCCTATCTTGTTCCTGAACATAATGGGAACTCCTTAAGTCTTTCTCCATTAAATATTATTTGGGATTTAGGTCCTTTATATACATCCTTTATTGTGTTGAGATATAAATCCTATCTGCCTATTCTCTCCAGTGTTTTGATAATGAAGTGGTGTTGTATTTTGTCAAAGGCCTTCTCTGGATCTACTGAAATGATCATGTGCTTCTTGTGATTAAGTTTATTTATGTGGTGAATTACATTGACCAACTTCTGCATGTTGAACCATCTCTGTATCCTTGGGATGAAGCCTGATTGATCAGGTTGGATAATGCTTTTGATGTGTTTTTAAATTCAGTTTGAAAGGATTTTGTTCAGGATCTTTGCATCTAAATTCATCAGGGACATAGGCCTATAGTTTTCTTTTCTTGTACCTTGGTATAGTTTTGGTATTTGGGTGATGCTAGCTTCATAAAAGGAATTGGAGAGAATTCTCTGCTCTCCAATTATTTTAAACAGGTTGGGGAAAATTGGTTTAAGTTCTTCAATACAGGTTTGATATAATTTGGCTGAGAAACCATCCAGGTTTTCGATTAACTTTTCAATCTCAAAGGATGTGATAGGTTTGTTTAGGAGATTTATCTCTTCTGAGTTTAGTTTTGGTAGGTGGTATGTGGCTAGGAATTCATCCATATCTTCCAGAGTATCCAATTTTGTGGAGTAGAGGTTTTGGAAGTATGTCCTGTTGACTCTTCCTGTTTCATTGATGTATGTTGTGACCTCTTCTGTATCATTTCTGATTTTGTTAATTTGAGACTTCTTCGTTTCACTTAGTCAAATTGGCTAGGGGTTTATCAATCTTGTTTATTTTTTCAAAGATCCAGCTCCTAATTTAATTGATTTTTAAATTGTTTTCATGGTTTCCAATTCATTAATTTCTGCTCTGATCTTGATTATTGCTTTCTGTATGGAGCCCTTAGGGTTGGATTATTCCTGTTTTTCCAATGACCTTAGGTTGATAGTTAGGTTATTAACTTGGGATCTCTGCATCTTTGTTATGAAGGCATTTATCCCTATGAATTTTCTTAGCTCTGCCTTCATTGTATCCCATAAATTTTGGCCTGTTGTGTTTTCATTATCATTTAACTCTAGGAATTTTACACTTTCTTTTTTTAAATTTCTTCCACACCCATTTATTGTTTAAAAGTGTGTTGTTCAGTCTCCAGGAGCTGGTGGAGGCCCTGATGTGTCTCTTTTTGCTACTTTCTAGCTTCACAGCATTGTGGTCTGATATGATGCAGGAAGCTACTTCAATTTTCCTAAATTTATGGAGGCATGCTTTGTGGCCTAACATATGGTCTATTTTAGAGAAGGTTCTCTGGACTGCTGAGAAGTATGTGCATTCTTTAGAATTTGGATGGAAAATTATGTAGATGTCTGTTAGGTCTAGTTGATCTATTGTGTTATTGAGCTCTATTATTTCCTTGTTGATTTTCTGCTTGGATAAACTGTCTCCTGATTATAGTGAAGTATTGAAGTCCCCAAATATGATGATATAGGTATTTATTTCTGTTTTGTTGTCAAGTAGGTTTTATTTTATAAACTGTTGTACATCAGTGTTTGGTGCATATAGAATTATGACTGTGATGTCCTCATATTGGTTCATTCTCTTAATGAGTAACAAGTGTCTTTCTTTGTCCTTTTTGATTCCTTTTTGTTTGAAGTCTATTTTATCAGATATTAACATACATATACCTGCTTGTTTCTTATTTTCATTTGATTTGAATATCATTTTCCATCCTTTCTCAATGAGGTGGTTTCTGTCTTTAGTGGTGAGGTCAGTTTCTTTAGGACAGCAGATAGAAGGGTCCATTTTTATTATGTACTCTGTTAACTTGTATCTTTTGATGGGTGAGTTAATACCATTAATATTTAAATTTATAACTGTGAGGTTGTAACAATGCCATGATGAGGTCCATTATCGGCTTAGGTACTTTCTTGAGATATGTAATGTTTTGAGCCCTCTCTAGATTTGGTTATTTTGATCTTATAAGCTTTTGATATTGGTTATTTTAGTCTTCTGTGTTGAGTATTCCCTGAAGTATTCTCTGTAGGTTTGGCTCTATGTTCATATAATGGTAAAGTTTACTTTTTTCATGGAAAATTTTCCTTTCACTATCTATTTTGAGGGATATTTTTGCTGGGTACAGTAGATTGGGTTGCAAGGCCATAGGTTTTTAGACTTTCATTTAAGGCCCTTCTAGCTTTCAGAGTTTCCACTAAGAAATCTGAGGTAATTCTGATGGAATTGCCTTTGTATGTAGTGAGTTGTTCCTCTCTTGCTGCTTTTAGCACACTCCCTTTGTTTTGATTGCTAAAAGTTTTAACTATGATGTGCCTTGGAGAGTTTCTTCTTTGGTCCTGTATTTTTGGTGTTCTGTAAGCTTCTTGTATCTGGATGGGCCTCTCTTCTGAGGGATTGGGAATTTTTTCTTCATTTTTAAAAAATATATTCTCTATTTCTCTGATTTGGATTTCCTTTCCTTCTTGTCTACACATGATTCAGATATTTGGTCATTTTATGGTATCCCACAGTTCCCTCATATTCTGTTCATATGAATTTTTGAACTTAGCAAAATATTTGGACTCCCAATCAGTTGCTTCTGTCTTATCTTCCAGCTCAGAGGTTCTGTCTTCTACAGGAGTGTTCGTTAGTAAGCAGTTCTAGAGAGGCATTTAAAAGTTATATTTGATTTTTGTTTCCTGTTGTGTTATTTCGCATCATGTCCTTTTGTTTGTGAGGTAAAATTATAATTAGAGATCTGATTTTCTTGATGCTTTTTGGAATTCATTTTTGCATTTGATTTTGTCTTCTTTAAGCTTAATCAGCTGGTTTTTGAGATCCTCCATTTGTTGATTCACCTTCAATTCATTTATATCTCTTTTGAGGCTTTTCTTTTTTTGTTCAATTAAGATAATTCTAGTGCAAAAGCAGAGTGCTCTATGAGATGATTTTGCTCAATTTATTTTATTTTATTGTTGGTTTTTGATGGTTTACTTCTAGTTGAGCAATTTTTTTTTTGATGAAGGTCACATTACTTGTTGTGTTTTCATTTTGGAATTCAATTTCTTTGCTTTCTCTGTGATTTCATTGTAGGCTTACATTGTGGAACTATGCATCCTTGGTGGTGATCTCTCAGTTTTCAGTGAGTGTTTCTGTATGCACATCCTCCAGAGAAGGGAATCCAGGAGTTGGGGACTCAGAGGTCATTAAATCAGGAAGGCATAGACCTTCACTTCTCTTTCATTATAAGCATGGCTAACACTTTTGGTTCAGCTTTAATTGTTATTTATATAGTTCTTTAGGCAAGCCCAATGGACTGGCATTTTTTATGAGACAGAAAGAAAATTGGTGTACCAGGGCCTTCAGCCACTGCAATCGAACTCCAGATGTGTTTACCCCCTTGTGCACCTGTGTGGCATTTTGCACTTGCATCACTATACATCTCACTTATGTGGGATCTGGAGAGTTGAACATGGTTCTACAGGCTTTTCAGGTAAGCATGTTAATACCTTAATACCTATACAATTAATGGAATTCATTATGACACCTTTATACATGCACATCACTTACTTTGACCATAGTTATCCCTCCATTACCCTCTTCCATTTCCTCCCTTCCCTTTATCTCATCCTTTCCATAGTATTTCCAAAATATATGTGGGGAATATATGTTTTATTTATATGTACATATATATGGAATATATATATGGAGTTAGATAGTCTATATTCAGCATATGAGAGAAAAAATAAAGCATGATGTTATGGTTTCAAATGTAAACTATCCCCCATGGTTTCATGTACTTGAATACTTAGTCCCCAATTAGTGGCACAATTTGGAAGATTGTGGGAATATTAGGAGGTGGAGACTTACAGGAGAAAGTATATCTTTGAGGGCAGGCCTTTAGATGTAACCGCCCAACCCTGTTTGTTCTCCCTAATTCCTTCATGTTGATGTGAAGATGTGGCATAGGTTTCTTCTTCTGGCCTTTCATGCTTTTCCAGCCATGATGGATACTTCCCTTCAGAAGTCCAATTTGAAATAAACCATTTCCTTCTATAAGCTGCTTCTGATTGGGTGTTTTGTCCTGATAATGTGAAGGTTACTGATATAAATATTTGTCTTTTTGAGTTTGACTTATCTTGCTTCACATAATGAATTACCATTCATTTTCTGTAAGGCAAAGCTTAAAAAATTCTTTTTTAAAAAAATTTTTTGCTCATTTTATTTATTTGAGAGTGACAGACAGAAAGAGGGAGAGAGAGAGAGAGAGAGAGAGAGAGAGAGAGAGAGAGAGAGAGAGAGAATGGGCGCACCAGGGCCTCCAGCCACTGCAAACGAACTCCAGACATGTGCGCCCCCTTGTGCATCTGGCTAACATGGGTCCTGGGGAACCAAGCCTCGAACAGGGGTCGTTAGGCTCCACAGGCAAGTGCTTAACCATTAAGCCATCTCTCCAGCCCTTTAAAAATTATTTTATTCTAGCTTCATCAGCTTTTTGTTTTTCATGTTTTGGGCTTTCATTTAAATAACGTTTGAATACATGTTTTTTAAATAAAGTCTAAATGTCCTTGAGCTTAAAAGTCAGGGAATTCATGAACATTTCTAAAATTCTTTTAATGATAAACAGTAGCATTTCAGTCATCAATGTGAATAAATCACTCCCTCTTATGTTTCTCCCAGTATTCCTCACAATGAGCAGAAGTAACCAAAACTCACTTTCTTCTCACAGTTGGTAATTTGCCACACTGGCTCTCCCTCTGGGCTGGTTTGAGATCTATGATATTGATTTTCCACTTTTTAGAAAAAAAAAAAAACATTTGGTGATTGCATGTCTGACTTCTGATCTATTCAGTATGTTATATATAAGGAAAGGATGGAGTTCCTGTCTCTAGCCAAATATTGTTTCACCTGTGGTCCTTAAAATCTTGATTTTTTTTTGTGATGTTGTGGAGTCTTTATTTACAAAGTTGTTGCTTGTCTTACCATGAATTTTTGACTTTGAAGATTTTTGTAAAATCACCATCCAACTTTTACCCATCTGTCTTACTGAGTTCTGTTTAAATTCATTTTTCTGTGAATTTTATTCAACTTTATTTTTTATATCTAAGAGTACATAACTTGGAAAAAGAATACTCTATTTAATTTCCAGTATCATTCCAGATAATAACATTTTGAGTGAAGCATGAGATATTTTTCCATATATTATGAAGTTGCTTACACAAAAATATATAATATTTCATTTTCTTTTTAAAGTTTTTTTTTAAAAATATTTTATTTATTTATTTGAAAACAGAGAGAAAGAATGGGCATACCAAAGCTTCCAGCCACTGCAAACGAACTCCAGATGCCTGCGCTGCTTTGTGCAACTAGCTTTACATGGATACGGGGGCAATTTAACCCATGTTGTTAGGCTTTACAGGGAAGTGCCTTAATCAGTGAGCCATCACTCCAGTCCCGTGTTTTATATTCTATGTATAAAATTTTTAGTTACATAGGTCATCCAAATTTTCTTGCACACGGTTGGTTGCCATGGTGGGTAACCAACTGCTCTTGATTTGGCTAACTGATCTGCTCAGTGCAATGGAACCCATAGCTGGATCTGGGAAACAAGTCAGAACCATATCCTAAAAATGAGGCAGCTCTCTATTATCACCAAACATGGACCACAAGAGAGCCTACACCTATTAAATTCTCTCTAAAATAATAGTGGTTCTCCCATTTATCTGGTGCTGACTTCATTCTCTATTGGAGAATTTGGTTTTCTTTTTCAGATGGACCCAGATCTTGAGGAGAGAATCAGTCCATCGTACCTCAACATAGCCCCAGTTGAAACCAAGAGTAATTGGGGAAATGAGCAAGAGTGCTCCTTTCTTGGTGAACCTGGTACCAGCGCAAGGGTAAAGGAGATGGACAGAGAGAATACTCACTCCTACCAAACCAGATATCCAGAGACACAGAGGTTCCCAAGACCTCATCACTGAAGTAGACATAAAACAAACCCAACATGGCTCAGGGAAATTTATGGAAGAGGGATGGAAAGATTGTTAGAGCCACATGTTGGGGCATTACATACAGAGACATTGCCTCTTACCCATAACTAATGGCTAATACCACAATGCATGACCCACATTCCCCAACAAAGAGAGTCTCTCTGAGGGGGAGGACATGGAAGAGGCTAAAGATGATACCAACATGGGTTGTATAAACACTGTGTACATAAATAATAAAGCAAAGCATTAATAAGTAGGGGATCCTGCAGACTATGAAATCAACCAGCTGGACAAGAAGTACACACTTGTGTAATAGTGACATATAGCCTCTGTGGGCATCTAACTGTTCTCTGACTGAACACGAGGCCCACTCAATGGGGAATAACTCACATCTGGTACTGGAAACCAAGTCAGAAGCTCAGGGTCAGGAAAATCAGTATTCAGAGAAAAGCCCACACTGCTCTCTGGTGAAGAAGAATGGGCTTGTATACCAAAATTTTCCCAAAGAACTTTACATATCTCCTTTAGCCCAAGTTACTCTCACTCTTGGCTAGAGAATCTGTTTTATTTTACAGATGGCAGAGAAAATGGAGGAGAGCCAAGATCCATTAATAAGACAGGAAGACAGCTGACTGCTTACTGCAAGACTTGCTACCTCTACCACAACTGCTAGGGCTCAGGAGAAATTGCAGAGGAATTGGTGGCGTGAATACTGCTGTTACCGCTAGCCTGACAACAAGCTCCAGGGTGATGGTGGCAGATACAGTGATCAATCAAAACCTATCAAAGCAGAAATCCAGAGGCTACAGAGAACGCAATACTAAATCAGACTGCCAATATGCCTGCCATTTCTCGGGGAATGTTGTGGAAGAGGGGGTAGAAATATTGTAAGAGCGACAGAGTAGGTAGTAATACCCTAATGCAGTGTCCCCCTAGTTACCCTGAAAGGACTGACTGAGGCATTCATGGCCCTACAATGAATATCATAATCCCACTGAGGAGGGGCCCCAGGGTAACCTGGGAGCTGTGGAGAGGGATACAACAGTATATCTTGTATATATATATATATATATATATATATATATATATATATATATATAAAATTTTCATACTATATAGATGGTTACAGGGTCATGGTGTAGTGGATGTATACTGCATACTATATGTGTGCCATTAACATTGAATATATTGAAAATTGGCAGACTTACTAAAACAGTTTTCTAGAAGCTGGCAATAGACAGTATTCGTCTAAGAATCAGTACATTATAATAAATTTCTGTTGGATTTCTGCTGTGAAGTGTTTTGATAAAAAGTCATTCAACAACTGTAGTCAAAGGTTGTAGCTTGCCTTCTCAGAAAAACTGAAGGAAACTGAGGAAGACATGAAAAGTACATACTTATCCACACAACATATATCCATTTCTATATATTTCTTTTGAAATGGTATGTCAATAGTCATAGTTAATGATTATCTTATTAAGACGCTACTGCCCTTCCTCACTCCCTCCCCCTCTGTTTCCTTTTCTTCCTTCATTTCTTCCTTCTTCCTTTTCTTTCTTTCTTTCTTCCTTCCTTCATTCTTTCTTTCTTTCTTATTTTCTTTCTTCTTTCCTTTTCTCACCTTCCTTGTCTTCTCATCCACTCCCCTACCCTCTCCTCCCCTTAAGCCTCTTCCTTATCCCTTCCTTCTCCTCTCCTCTTTTTCTTTCCTTTTCCTTCTTCTTTTAAGGTACTGAAGATTTAATACAAGGCCTTGAGAATACTTGGCAGATGCTGTACCTTTAAATTACACTCCAAGCCTCTGCAATGCATTTTTTTAAGTGTCACAGTTGCCATGTACATTTAGGTCATATAGGGATCTACCAGAATCTATAAAATCCTTTCCTAATCATGTTTTCAGTTTCGCTAACACTTTTAAATTTGTGTCACAGAGGGAATTATTTACAAAATATGTTTCATGAACATTTCTTAAGAGGGTGGGATGAGGGGTACAGCCCTGAGCACATCGTTTTTACTATTACCTTGTTATATACTTTGAAGTCACACAGCACATTTTGATCTGAAGGGGAAAAATTTAAAAACACTAAAACAGTCCCTCCTTAAGCAAGTTTTCACTTTCCTTGTTTTGAGCTACCATGGTTAACAGAAGTATGAAAATATTAAAGGTGAAGTTCTAAAAAAAAAGAATTTTTAAATTTTAAATTGCACACCATTCAGAGTAGCATGATGTATTCCAATATTATGTTACCTGGTATGTGAATCATATTATCGTATAACATACCTGCACAGCATATTCTACCTATCTATAGTTACTCAATGGCTGCTTCAGTATCACAGTCCTTTTGTTCAAGTAACCTTTACATTGTAAAATTATGGTCCCAAAGTGCAAGGGTAATGGGTTGGAAATTTCTTTACAATACATTTTATATTTGTTCTATTTTAATATTAAGCTCTTATTGTCCCTAATTTAAAAATTAAGCTTTATGACAAGTGCATAAGTATAATAAAGCATAGTATATACATATAGGGTTCAGCTTGGAGACTCCAATAAGGAATTTGAAGTAAACGGAAAGTAGTATATATACAAAGAACAGTGCCAAATACATTAGAAACGTGAAGTATGGCTTTAGTTGGGAGATGCTAACACAGAAACATGGGGCAGTATATTCCCATTCTTTAAGCATCTCATACTTGGTAAATTCTACAATGTAATCTCTAATTTTCATAAATAAGGGATTAGCATACATCACTTTATAGATGAAAAATTGGTGCTCAGAAACTTCAGTAATTAGCTTAGGGTAGGTCACACTGGTAGAAGGAGGCATACCTGGGAAATGAACTTAAGCCTGACTGCAAATATCCATCCTGCCCTACTTTTATTGTGATATAAGGCATGCATTAAGGAGTAAGCACAAAAGAAGTTCTAGACATACTTCATTTTTAAAGAGTTGTATTCTGACTGCTGTTGATTAGGAATTGGGCTCATGGAAAATTGGAGCAGACAGTTTACATTATAATAGATCCTTACTGTGTTCATAAACATACAAATGAGGGAAGTCTCAAAAGTGCCAATGAGGTAAAATTGGATTTTCAAATGCCTTGCCCAAGCACTCATTTCTTAACTTATTATCTTGTTCTGAAATTCTTCAGGTTAAAATTGCTACCCTTTAGTGACCAAAGTGTATTCATATAGTTCAGTAAATTTCACTAAAAATACAGATAACTTTTAAGAAATATAGTTATGCTGCAGTAAGAGAAATTTAAACCACTTGTGATTCCCATCACATAAAACTTTGGTGCTTCCATCTGATTTTGAATTCAAGATGGTGTTTGCTGATACTATTATTTCAGTTAGGCATCTTACTTTGAACAGAACTTGGATGGCTTAGATCAGTGATGGTTTGCAACTGTTATTTAAAGCAACCACACACATCTGCAAATGACTTTGTAGCCTTAGGGGAATGCAAAGTGAGGTCACCAGCAGCGACAAGCAGAGCCTTCAGATACTGATGGAAAAATCATTATTTCACCACCTCTGTTAATTACTTAGATGTCTTAAGTTGGCAAGAAGTAAACTAGATGCACTTGCAAGGACTGTGGGGAGGCACCCAGGGATACAATTTAACATTTTCTGAGCATCTGTGAAGGGCCAATAATATGCATGAAGATGAAAGTATTATCAGCATTATTCTTTCCTTTTTTGTTATTTTTTCTTGTTTGCTTCTGCTTTAGAAATACTTTTTTATTGTGTGTGTGTGTGTGTGTGTGTGTGTGTGTGTGTGTGTGTCTTCATGTGCCTGTAAGTATGGGTGTGAATGCCCCATGGCACATGTGGAGGTTATAGGACAACCTTGAGTGTCAGATATAGCTTTTCATTTTGTTTGAGGTTGGGCTATTTGTGAGCTTCTGGGGGATTCTCCTCTGTCTGCTTGCTGCTCACCCTAGGTGCTACTGAATCCTAAGAAGGACTGGAAATGCAGCTCTGTGTTAGGGTGCTTGCTAACCATGGACAAAATGCTACAAACAACCAGCTTTAAGTGGGTTCTAGGGATGCTCATGCTACTGTGACAGACGTTTTAGCCATGGAACAATCTCCCTAATTCTGTAATGATCCGTCTTATCTTAACTGTCACCTTTGGTTGAATGAGTCTTGAAATTTTGTTCTAAGACAATTTCACAGGGCTTCTCCTCTACCAAGATTCATCCAGATGTTCCTTCCATTGTGTTTCATCTTTTTAGCACTGTAGATTTAGTTTGTGTTCATTTTATTTGCATTTACTGATACAGAACACATATGGCATGTTTTGAGTTTTTTGTAATTTTTTGTTTATTTTTATTCATTTATTTGAGAGTAACAGAGAGAGAGAGAAAGGGGCAGACAGATAAAGCATGAATGGGCATGCCAGGGCCTCCAGCCACTGCAAAAGAACTCCAGGTGCATGCACCCCCTTGTGCACCTGGCTTACGTAGGTCCTGGGGACTCAAACCTCGAACCTGGGTCCTTCGGCTTAACCACTAAGCCATCACTCCAGCCCTGTGTTGAGGCTTTTTATGCATGTACTTTATCTCCCCATATAGATTAAAAACTCCTTCAGTGAAAACAAATGAATTACTTTTACCATATTTTTCAACAGTCCTTATTCCTTTCTATGCCTTCCTTCCTCTCTCTTTTCTTTGGTTATTTTCTTTTCTTTTTAGTCCATACTTTTAGTGCTAGAGGTCAAACTCAGGGCTTTGAAAATGCTAGGCAAGCTCTCTAACAGTAAGCTACATTCCATATCTTTTTTTTTAGTTATGAATAAATGGTTCAGATCTATTAAACATTCAGTAATTATGTGTTGAAGAGAGTAAACTTTTACTTTTGGATGAGGATGAAACAGGGAAATCACAATTTACCTAGGTTATCATTCTATTGTTCACATTTACTCCTCATCTCCAAAATTTCAATCACTGTTACTGAAATGTATCCCTGTATCATCTCCCAAATGCTTTACACATTGATTTTGAGACCTCATTATCTTTCACTTAAGCTATTAAAATGTTGTCAAGTACTCCTCATATCTTTAGTCTCTTCTCATCCAATCCATCATCAATACCGTAAGGAGAATGTACTTTCTAGTAACTAAATTGATCCATTGCAAGGACTAACTGCACACTATACTTTTTCTACCCTTTGCCCAAGGATCACACATCATATTTATAAGTACAAGTCTAGAAAATAGAACTGTGAAGTACCACCTCCAGGTATGGTCCAAGAAAATATTCATTTAAGTGTTTCATTGCTATTCTACCTTTTTGTGTTTGATGCATACAAACATGGTAACTTGTCAAGCCTCATTCTGAAGATAGTGAAAGAATAAGGATGGGTAGAAGGCATCACTCAGTTAAACCCAGAAGAACTGCTCACTCATAGGGTATTTTCAAGTGGTATTTTGGTCAATGAAAAATCAACTAATTTGGAACCACTATAGAGTTTTGTTTTTTAGTCAAAGATAGCTTTGACTTAATTAATACATTATGCTATTGTTATTATAGTCTAAAGTATTCACCAATTGCCAATCCTATTGATGTGAAAGCTCTTTGAATGACACATTTAAATATATACTAGATTTATGTTGGACTCATGTTATTTTTAACATCTTTTTACCAAACTTCCATAGTCATATAAACCATACCATACATTTCAGGCACAATTATTTACTTGGAATTATCAGTAAAAAGCACTTCAAATCTAAATCCATGCTGTACTTTTATCCTAGAATTATTTCTAATTTTTCTGGTTTCATTCTTTAGTTTTCATATCTGAATATTTTATCATTCATGGAACAATTTATATTACCATCATCTCTACTATAATGTGTCTGATTCTCCCAATAACAAGACTATTATCAGGCTATAGAGATTTCTTGGTGGTTAGAAGTGCTTGTTTGCAAAGCCGGAAAGTCTAGGTTCAATTTCTCAGTACCCCCTAAAGACAGATGCACAAAAAAGTGGATCTCTCTGGAGTTTGTAGTAGCAGGAGACTCTGGAACACTCATTCATATCTTTCTCTCTCTCTCTCTCTCTCTCATTGCAAATGATTAAATAACATTTAAAATTTTTTTTAAACAAGAGTATATTCATTCCCAAAACATAAAAAGCCATAACATAACACTAACAATATTTCTAGATGAAAATCATATGTTTACTGTCTGTATGACTGTTTTTAAATAGATTGTTAATGCTTTGAAGGCAAGAATTGTATCTTGTCCATCTTTTAACCCCAAACAACTAGTCTATACTAATATATAGGAGACACTCCTGAAATACAGGAAAAAGATATTATTGCTATAAAAGATGGAAAAGATATTAGTTATATAGAAATTGAATCTTTCCACAGTGTTTCTCATATGTATATATAATTTCTTATCTGTAAAAAGTTATATAGATTTAAAATACCTTACATAAATGTGTATTTTGAGTGTAAAATATTCCACATGGGCTCATACATTTGAGCACTTGGAGCCCTTGCTGGTGGAACTGTTTGGGAAGTTTGTTGAAACTTTAGGAGGTAGGGCCTTACTAGAGAAAGAACTGTTTGGGAAGTTTGTTGAACCTTTAGGAAATAGAGCCTTATTAGAGAAACTGTGCTAACGGGGGAGAGCCTTGAGGTTTTATATCCCAACCCCACTTCCTGTTCTTATTCTCTGCTTTCTGGCTCTGGATACAATATGGCCCATCAACTTTCCAATCCTGTATTTCTCTCCTGCCTTAATGAAATGTAAACTTGTTCCTTCTCTATGTTTCTTTTGGTCAGGTATAGAGAACAGCAATGAGAAAAGAAAATTGAGGTGAAGAAACTGGTACTGAGAACTGGCCTGTTGCTATAATAAACATGACTGTGTCCTGATAAACCTTTGGACTCTTTATATTAGGGATGTGGGAGAGTTTGGATGTTTTGGTTTGAGAAGCTTTACAATGTACAGTGTATCAAGCAGAGCTTAAGGAGTCATTCTGGTGATAGTATGGGAGACCAGAAGGCTAAGAGAAATGGAGACTGTGGGTCTTGATTCATGAGCTTTCAGAAAGGAAAAAAGGAGTTGATCATAAGTTTATGATATTCTGTCAAAGAATGTGATGTGTTCTGCTTATGTTCTAACAACATGAGTAAAGTTTAATTTAAAGGCAATGAACTAATTTATTTGGTACAAGAAATTTCAAGGCAGAGTAACATGGCATCTATGACATGATTTTTGTTAATTGTCCTTGTTTAGGCCTACAGTTTTTTTTAAAGCAAAATGCCTTGCCATACTATGATAAAAATTCCCTTAGAAGCTGTAAGCTTAAAATAAACCCCTTTTTCTCAAAGTCACTTGTGGTCAGGTATTTGTTTGTAGCAAAGAGAAATGATACAGATAAGAATAAATAGTTAATTGTCTAGATCTTAATATTCTGATACTGGAATGGACATATTTTATCAAGATGAAGGAGAAGAAAGATAAAATTGGGTAAAGCTACATCAAATTCAAAAGTGATTATTGAGCTTATCTACAGGAGTACCAAATTTATATGTGTATGTATATATGTGTGTGGAGAACTATAGTAGTAGCAATAAACAAATTCAATGTAATAATTAAACTGACTTAGAAATACCTATGATATAAAAGTGAGTAGAAAGATTGTGTATAGTAAATTCTAATTTGTGTAAGAAATATAAGGAAAATGTGTTTCATGGTACAAACAGTGAGACATAGAACTATGAAATGTACTATATATGCATGTATAAAGTCTGCTTCATGAACAATTCATTACATATAAATTGCTGAAAACAAGTCTTGTTCCTGTGAAACAAATACATAGTAGCATTTTAAAAATTTTTTATTATTTATTTATTTATTTATTTAAGAGTGACAGACAGAGAGAGAAAGAGGCAGATAGAGAGAGAGAATGGGTGCGCTAGGGCCTCCAGCCACTGCAAACGAACTCCAGACGCATGCTCCTCCTTGTGCATGTGGCTTACGTGGGTACTGGGGAATCGAGCCTTGAACCAGGGTCCTTAGGCTTCACAGGCAAGCGTTCAACCGCTAATCCATCTCTCCATCCCATAGTAGCATTTTTTATTAGATTAGTTTTACAATGAACATGTATTACATTCATTTCTTAAAAACTAAAAAGATGTGTTGGAGAGATGGCTTAGCAGTTAAGGCATTTGTCTGCAAAGGACCTAGTTTTGATTCCCCAGGATCCATGTAAGCCATATGTACAAGATGGCACATGCATCTACGCTTTGTTTACAGTGGCTAGAGGCCATGGTACACTGATGTTCTCTCTTTCTCTATGTGCCTCTTTATGTCTTTATCCCAAATGAATAAAAATAAATTAAAACAAAAAGTTTAAAAAGAGAACAGTGAAAATTGTACAAGTGATGAGAAGAGTTTAGTTGAGTAAGTTTCTACTATAACCTACCTGCCTTTAGATAATAACCACTACACAAAATTCAATAAAAGAAATCAATGCCCTGCATGCACTGGAGAATGAACAAAAGTAGTAGATTCTGATGGGAATAAACACTTGCAAGGTGGCAAAGAAATGGTGAGTTTTGAGTTTTTATATGTTTGCTTTTCTTTAACCAGATGTAAAAAGCAGTCAAAGATGTATAAGGTAGTAAATACCTTGACAGAAAACTGTAATATATCCAGCTTAATGTTGCATGGGACAGAGTTCAGGCAACTCCAGCCAGTGGAAAGCCAAGCATATATCATCAAAATATGTAGAGAGAGGATATTTTCCATATTCTATATATAATTTTTAAATTTCTGACTAGCCTTGGAAGCATGCATGTTGGGCATATCTCAACTGAAGATGAGGAAACTTAACTGAAATGTGATCTACAACTCCAAAGTCTGAGTTGACCAAGTCCAAAAACTTAATTCTTTTTCTAAGCCAAAAGAAAACAAAGTAATATTTTTAAGAATAATAAAATGGAGTACAGAGTCTAAGCAATAACAATAACAATGTTCAAGATATAATGCAAAACTGGATGGGTATGGTGGTGCATGCCTTTAATCCCAGCACTTGGGAGGCAGAGGTAAGAGGATCACCATGAGTTCGAGGCTACCCTGAGACTGCATAGTGAATTCCAGGTCAGCCTGAGCTAGAGTGAAACCATACCTCAAAAAAAAAAAAAAAAAAAGATATAATGCAAAACAATTCAACAAATTGAAAAATGGTAAAATGAGATTGATTCTCAAGAGGAAAGGTCTTTCTATAGAGATCCATCCCAACATAACCCAGGTATTACAATTAGCAGACTAGGCTTTTCAAACAGCTGCTTTATCCTTATGGATATGAAGAAAAATATGCTTACACAATATCAGATGGGAAGTCATTTTAGTAGAGAAATAGTGTACATTTAAAGCTAAATGGAAATTTTAAATGAAAATTACAATATTTAAAATTTAAAAAATGAAGAAATACAAGTCAAGGATATTCCTGATTTTAGAAGGTTTTGCTAATATCACCTTTTCTTTTTTTAATTATTTTTATTTATTTATTTGTACAGCGACAGACAGAGAGAGAAAGAGGGAGATACAGAGAGAGAATGGGCGCGCCAGGGCATCCAGCTACTGCAAACGAACTCCAGATGTGTGCGCTCCCTTGTGCATCTGGCTAACGTGGGTCCTGGGGAGTCGAGCCTCAAACCAGCATCCTCAGGCTTCACCGGCAAGCGCTTAACCATTAAGCCACCTCTCCAGCCCAGCCTTTTCTTTCTCTAAAAACTGCCTACTATCCACAGAGATAAATCCTCTTGTAGCTGTTATGTGATTGTTCTGCTAATATTCTGAAATATTCTAGCAATAAGGTCTTTGTCCTACCTTTCAAACTTACTATATTTACATCTTATGAGATGATATTTACTGTGGCTTTAGTTTTAGGATAGAGCCTTAGACTGAGTCAAGTTTCAAAATTGAGATGTTATGCCCATTCCAAATCACAGGTATAGTCATTTATAGTGGGAAGCACAGAGAGCTCATTTGTGGAAATGTACAGAGAAGCTGAGACAAGATTGACTGACTTCTCCATAGTTCATGGTTCTAATTCCTCATTTGTAATTAATATAACTTTTATCTTTGAATTGTGAGATGCTTTCATGTTCTTATAATAAATTAAATTCCTCATGTTTTTGGTTTATATTTTTTTGTAATGTGCCATCTAAAGAGTCTTGATTACATGGCAAAGAATATTCCTATTCTTTGACCTATCACTGATTTACTAGGTAGGTCAATAGTTCAAGGCTAAGTTTTAGAAGCAGTATGAACACGAAAATAAGACATTTTCACAAATTTAATAGTAAAGCCCAAAAATCGAGAATGAAGTTAACAATGATATAACAAATGAGATCAGTCATCTGTATAAGGAACCTATTCTAAGGAATAATATGTAAATGAGCAGTGAAGTATTTTAGGAACAGCCAGATTTGATTAAATGGCTATTAGGAAAAATATATTAGTAAAAATTCTAACTGAATATCCTGAGATAGGATGTGCCTTGCCTAACGTCAGATACTTAGGTCCTGAACAGGGGACACATTTTAAGTAGACAAAATGCAAAACAAAAAGGAAAAATACTGTTTACTATTTGGCTTCTTATTCAGTTTCCTATTAGGAAATACATGCACTGACAGGAATAGTTTGATCTACGTTGAAGCAATATATTTGACCCAAGAACCATGCTGGGGTTTGAGATGACAATCTCTATGTACTAGAAAATCCATGTATAATTTTATACTCCCCCTCAGCTTAACCACTAATAGCCTGCTATTGACCTTACCAAAAACATAAACAGTCAATCAATACAGATTTTGATTGGTACAGGTATTATATAGAGTGGAAAATACACAAAAACCAGAAGAAATAACTTCTTACTAGGATGAACAATTTACTGGAGAGAGACATACTTCTCACATGGATATCTTTAAAGTCACACTGCATTTTTAATTGGATCTTTATAATACTTGTACTTAAAGCAAAGCAATGGGACATGGCTATGAAATTATTACATTAGTACAGTATGTACTACAGCTGATCACATTTTTTAATTTCAAAATGCATCTATCCATTACTCTAGTTTTCTATTGACTATGAATTGTGTCATACATGGTCTGTTAAGGGTCTGTGCAAGGCTTGACAAATTTTAACTTTCTATATTTGTATACATTTTTATGCCAGTAAATGATAAAATAGACTATTATCTTCTATACTTTATGCACTAATGACATACATAAAATTTTCTTATTTGTTTCAATATTGCTAGGGTATATATGTCATTTTCAACTAAAAAAATTACTCCAAATCTTTAAAAAAATCTAATTATAGTTGGAATTGTATAACTCACATTTTAAACTGTAAACTTTCTTTAAGGGTCAACTGTATTTCACATTGAAAATCAATAAATCTGTTATGAGTTTGGTCAAGGTAAGGCAAACCTTTTACAATCAAAGAATTCTAAATGTTATGACAAGAGAATTGACATGAACTACCAAATAGTACAGGGCAGTACTTTAGTCAAGTGAAGGATAGTATGTTACCCAATAGATCATGTCTCTCCAACCAGCCTCCTAGACAATGATTCTATTTTGTCATTTTTGGTGGTAAATATCTAAGATGGTGAAATTTCACATCATTTATAAATAATATACTTTGCTCAACAGTGTATACTCTGGTTTTCCATAGTCAATGAGTGGTTAGAATATTTTACATAAGCTTAATATGATGAATACATTTGTTTGAAGTGACAACTAAATAAGGCTCATGTATTTTCTTATTAGTTTAGCACATCAAAGTTACTGGTGAATTAAAAAATACACATACACAAATTTATTGGAATATTTCCAAATAAATCTGGATAAGTTATATTGTAAAGATTTTCAAAGGGGCTGGGGGGATTGCTCAGTGGGCAAAGTGCTTGCTTTACAAGCATGAATACCTGAGTTTGATACCGCAAACCCATGAAAAAATGCCATGTGTGGTGGTATACTTGTAATCACAGTGATGGGGAGATGGAGACAGGAGGATCCTTTCTACTCACTAGCCAGCCAGTCTAGCTAACTAGTTATCTCTTGGCCAATGATAGATTCTGTCTCAAGAAGAAGTAGATAGCAGGCTGGAGAGATTGCTCAATGGTTAAGGCACTTGCCTGCAAAGCCTAATGATCCAGGTTTGATTCTCCAGTGCCCATGTAATGCCATATACACAGAGTGGCATATGTATATGGAGTTTGTTTGCAGTGGCCTGAGGTCCTGGTGTGCCCATTTTATCTGTCTCTCTCAGCATGCAAGAAAATAAACAAAAACAGAAAAAAAAAATAAAAAATATATTTGCATGGGAAGATGAACAAATGGAAATTTTCTTCTTCAACTGAGTTTTGCACATCTTTTTCATATCAACTATATGTGATCTGTATTCAAGTTAATTTCTCACTTAAAAAATTCTTAATATTAAGTTAATGTTACTCATAAGTTGAATATTTCTAGAGATCAACTGTATCCAGGTAAAAGAGATTAACAACATCATGCATATTATATGTATATAGATATATATCAACATACATAAGTATATGTATATCAGAATGGGAAGAGGCTTAGTGACTGAATTTCAATATGCAGCACAATATTATAATGGTCCAACAATGATTAACTTTATATTATCCAGACAATACACATTATTTCATAGTGCTTTCTTTCCTATCATTGATAAGACAAAAATAAAACCAGTAAGACAAAGAAAAGGAATGAATATGGACAAAACATTCTCTACAAAAATATGATTGAAAGATTACTTTCCATTCTTTAAATAAAATGTAAATTAATATTAAAATATGAGACTAAAATGTCATTTTGAAAGGGGTTTTATAATTCTGCAATCACAGGGCTTTCTTACCCACCCCTAGGATTAAAAATAATTATTAATTTCATCCAATGTCATGTTCTATCATTTACATGAAAATGTTGTTGCCTACTCAACACATTTTAATTTCAAAGTATTATGTAGCATTTTATTACAGTGTAATACTTTTCTATAGAAAAGATTCATATTAGTTGAAACTCATCTAAAGTCATCAGCTACAGTATTGATCAGGCATTGGAGTTAATATTCTGTGGATAGATTTATAAATTATATTCTTACTAACAATGTGTCTACAAACATTCTGCATTTATTTGACTATGTGGAATGGATTCAGTAAAATGATTTCAAAACATTAAAAATGTACCCTCGTATAAATCTTTCCTTAATATTATTGGCTATAACTAGAATTTGAAGTCAGATAAAATAAAATTGAACTCATTCCTTTCTTTTTGTTACTTTTTGTTTATTGATTATTTTTTGTGGTGCTGGAGATTGAACCTTGGAATCTTTCTACTGCCAGGCAATTGTTCCACTACCATCACAGCACAATGATATATGATGTAAACTGATATCCACTGTTTAGTAGCTGAATTACTCTCCATCACTAAGGCATCAAATGTGCACCAAATCTCAACATCTCCCTTGTCCCAAGTTATCACAATTACAATAAAAGCATTGGATTCTGTAGGCCTGGGCCAAAAGAGTTCTTTTTATTCTTTTAAAACTAATGAATCCTGATGGGGTCAGTTTTTCCTCTTATTTTCTAAGATTTCATGGTAAATTAAGCTTTTGACATTACTTTTATAAATTTTCAATAAAACAACCTCAGTCTATGAAAGAAATACTAATTAGAATTGTTAGAACAATGAATTGAGGCCATAGATTCTATAAGATTGTATAAGCATTTTAAAATCTGTGGATGAGATAGTGGTTTAAAGGCAATGCACATACATAATTCAAATATAGTAAGGGTTTCATTTGAAAATATGTGTTTGTGCTTTGTCATATCTTACCACATTCTCCTACTTTTCCTAATATTTGATAACATTTGTATGGTGCCTTATACTTTATGACCTGCTCTCACCTGATCAACGGGTATGAAGTCACAAAGAGGGAGTCAAAAATTACAAAAAAGCTATTTCATAAATCATTTCCAAATTCACTATTATTTTTCCAAAAGCTCGGAGGAATTGTATTTCTCCAGTAACTTCATTCAGAATACTTATTTGTAAAGATTACTGAAAAATAAAAGTTAATGGGAAAGAGGTACAACAAGGAATATTACTTTTATTAGCTTCCCCAAACTGAATACAAGTCAATTTGACTGAGTGAAGATAAATTTTATTTACGTATTTTCATCATTGTGTAAAGAATTAAAACAAATAAGTACATATCTGGAAATATATATAGTTTGGGATTAAAGAGTACCATGCTTTCTTCAAGATGCATTATTTACATATATTATTTTTTACATATATTATTTATTATATTTACATATATTGTTTGCATATATTATCAGTATGGAGATATATATTATTCATAAACAACAGGAAATGCCAATAATAAAAATAAAGAATAAACTAATGAATGAAGCAGCATTTTATTTATGCTTTCACTGTGAGCATACTAATTTCTTAATGCCATGAAGCCATATTATGTGCCTTGACCCTTGCTATAAAATTTAGGTAAGCCAATCTGTTCAAATAATTTATCACATATTAATTGCCAAATATTACTTGCATCTAGGTAAACTGTATTATTCAAAATAAGTCAACTGATATAGAAAAATCTCAATTAATGAATTTACCCATTATTTCACATAAATATGAGTCTGTAGTAGATAATATAGTAGAAGTTCTTTTCCTGATTCTAGTCTTCCTCTCTCCATATATGAGTATACTTTTTATTTATAAGAATTTCTGAAAAGACAAAAGTCTGCTTTATGACCTGTTTTAGCTTTTGTAGTCTTCATTTATTTATCTCTTCATTTAATACTTGTTCACAGAATGAAAACTCAAAGTAAATGCTACTAGTTTATGTATATGCAGAATATTTCACTTTGTGAGGTACCAGAAAATACCATACAGAAAAGAGAAATTATTCAAATGAGCCACTGTAAGATAAGATTTAATTTTCTTCATTGTTGTTAATATGCGCAGACAAAAAAGCTTCTTTTCCATTACCTCATCTTAAGTAGTTTTTCAAATCAAACCCGTACTCACACTCATGCTGTCACTGATAATGGATCTCATGTCAAAGAAAAATAGCAGAGAGGACCTGATAATAAGTGCAATTATGAAACATCAAAAATCTAGATCAAAGTGGATATCCTAACTTCTATATGAAGTCACTTCACAACATTCACTATTCATGTCATGTGGCCCTGACAGGATATATTAATTTTCTCCATTATGAGAGCAACGGGATTGGCACACTTCAGTCAGAGGCTGGCAATAAGTATAGCCATTATTTCTGTCTTATTTTAATAGTATGCATGTGTGTGTATGTGTGTGTGTGTATGTATGTGTGTGTGTGTGTGTGTGTGTGTGTGTGTGTGTTTGTAAAATATACTCCCCAGACACACCACACTGTGTCTCCAGAGGTGATAGAAAATGTTCTGGGAGATATTAACCTCCTTTTGAAGGATGGATCCAGGCAAACATTTTATTTCTTTCAGATAGCACAATATTTTCTCTGTCCAGGAAACATCCGACCTATCTTATGGAGGACTGAATTATCTCAAATAGAAACTCAGAGTACATCTCCAAACTTGGCAGCTTGAATCATTTTAACAAGTCAACCTAATTTCTACAACCATCCCATTCCTAAATTCTTCTCTTTCCCCAACTTCCCTGATGTACTTTTCAATTACATAATTTGCCTTTTTTTAAACCAAATGTTGAGTATAAATCATGTGGTAGGTAATTCATAGTGAATTTTCAGAGCCTATATGATATGTAATCTCACAGGTCATTTTCTTTTTAAATTGTGCCTTTCACTTGAGGACGGAATTAGAAACATATGCTACAGATACAGGAATTCTCACTTCTAAGTCGCCTTCAAATCAAGTATTGTTGATATTTAGAAGAAAAAAAAAGGTTTCGGTGTTTACACGTATACACTTTTAAGTTTTTAAATGACAGATCTTCTCAGTAATGAATTCTTTAGAGTTATAAGTTTATGCCACTTTTCATCCAGAGAATAAGAGAAACTATTTTTCATGTTTACTATAAAAATTTTGAACACATTTGTTAAAAGGGAAGAGAAAGACTATTTGCAAAAGGAAAAAGGCAATCCCATATGCTCAATGACA
The DNA here is from genome assembly GCA_036346955.1 of Dipus sagitta. Classification (NCBI taxonomy): domain Eukaryota; kingdom Metazoa; phylum Chordata; class Mammalia; order Rodentia; family Dipodidae; genus Dipus; species Dipus sagitta. Next base: position 115,792,306 of record CM070776.1, on the reverse strand, counting down.
GATGGGACCTACCCATGAAAAAAAGATTTTGTAGGACTAAACAGAAAAGAATTTCAAAGAGCCCCCAAACCACTTTCAAACTAGCAAATTGAAAATTGATTATGCTAATAAAATTTCAATGAATTTTAAATATTTAGGTTATAAAATAATTGTTTATTATTCAAACCTCACTAAAACATAACTTTTGATTTGTTTTTATCAACTTCAGTAAATCAAGACTTTTCCTTATAGTTGGGAAGCTCTAATCTAGTTTTAAAATAGATAGGCTTCCAATCATGGGCCTTAACATATGGGTAAGCTAACTTAATACTATGTCATTACAAACATCAAACAACATAATTTATAGATAAGCCAATTAACACACTTCATTTTCTCTGTGGTAAAAAGTGGCTCTGAACCTGGAACAACTTCTGGAGTTGTGCAACACAATGACAGCTAGACACTAGTTTTGGAGCTTAATGTGCCCAGCCGGAGAATAATTTTATAGCCTTTCTATCATGGGAGAAAATGTGTGAGACCGTTAAGATGCAGACTTCATCAATAAATTATGGTTAACAGAACAGGGTTAGAAGTCAGTGGTTTCTCTGGTGATCAGGAAATACTGTTCTTAAACTGTTTTAAAAGGGTGAAATGCTAAAAAATTGAGAATAAAACAAAAATAAAACTAAACATGGTAAAATAATTGTAAACGTTGACTAGAAAACACAGATGCTAATATCATAGAACTATCATAACTATTCTCTAAACCATAAAATATGTGAAGTTTATGACAAAAGACCTATTTATCAGAGATACAAAAGGCACCTGTAATATATGTTATATTATTAAAATGCAGTGTTTAGGGTTTAAGACCATAGAACCTTAGTAAAAAGGAGCACTGGAAACTAAGTTTGAATCAAAAACAATACTTAAAATCTTGGTTAATTTAGGAATGATTGAACATCTATGTACCTGTTTCATCATTTGAAAAAGTAACCATGTAACAAATGTTTGTAAACTTTTTGGGGAAAACGAAATGAGATAGCTCCTGCTATAAATTTAGAGTAGTGCCTGAAACATACTAAGTACTTATTGAACAACTTTATCAATAACATAGGCTTGGAAGAATTACATATCATTCAGGAGCAGACATGGTTCTTAAAAGTTTGGAAAACATTGAGTTTCTTTCACTTTTTTCCTCTCTTTGTTTGGTGCTCATACTTTTCCAGTTCCTTCTTCTCCCAATTCTTCCTTTCTTCTCTAGACTCAAATGCGCCTTTTTGTTTTTAATATATTTGTTTAGTTATTTATTTGAGAGAAAGAGAGAGAGAGAGAGAGAGAGAGAGAGAGAGAGAATGGGCATGCAAGGGCCTCTAGCCACTGCAAATGAACTGCATATGCATGCACCACAGTATGCATCTGGTTTATATGGGCCCTGAGGAATTGAACCTGGGTGCTTAGGCTTCATAGGCAAGCGCCTTAACTGCTAAGCCATCTCTCGAGCCCAAATCTTCCTTTTAAAAATAGAACTGGGTAGATGTCCTTACTGGGCATCTACCCTAAGACCTTCAAACCACAGGCTACAGAGATTTGCTCAACTATGTTTGTAGTGGCTCAATTTGTAATAGCTAAGAGCTCTAATCAATCCAGATGTCCATCACTAGAAGAATGGATAACTAAGATGTGGTATATCTACACAATGGAATTCTATACAGCAGTAAGAAAAAATGACACAATGAAATTTGAGGAAAAATGGTTGAACCTGGAACAGATCATTCTCAGTGACCTTACCCAATCACAGAAAAAAAAATCGCCACATAGTCTCACTCATCTACAGCACCTATCCTGAATCTACCCAAGATACCTTACACACCCATCAAGGATCTCATGGACTAGACACTAGGATGGAAGGGGAGGGAGGGGAGGGCATCAAAAGGGTGGGAAACACAAATCTAGACCCAAACGGCAATGGTACCATAATTTCCTACTTACTAAAAGACAGACCAAATGGCTGATCCTTCACCAGGCCCTTACAGGGAGCACCTGAACCACAAGACACTGGAGAGGGTAAGATTAATACTAACCTCAATCTTCTACATCTTCCCGCCCTCCCTCTCCCTCTCCCTCACCCTCTCTCGCACTCTTCTCTCTAACTCTTGTATATTAGTTATCTTTTTCCTCATTTTCTTAGTGGGCACTGACCTGTAACTCCCAGAACCAGCACGGGGCTATCATCCACAATGAGCTTTTGATCAGAGAGACCTACAAGGTTTCCTAAAAACAGACAGATTTCTGTCAGAGTACTTGATGACCCACCAAAGGTTAATGGTAAGACCCTACTGCTGAAGACACCTTATGTGGTTGACATGCAAATTAGAATGGCATGGCTGGAAGTTGGAAGAGATTCAGTCCCCAGACAGTCAGCGAGTCTAGTGCCAGAAGGTGCTACATGGGCGACTGGGGGAAAATGACCAATATCTATCCAAGCAACGCATGGTCTAACCCACTTAGCAGCAAATAACTTGTTGTGATGCCCACACAAGTGCAATAGTGGCACACAGTCATGTTGGGGAACCAGCTGCTCTTGATTTGGCTAACTGATCCCCTCACTGGTATGGGACCCATAGCTGGAGCTGGGAAACAAGTCAGAACCATATCTAAACATAAGCCCACTCACCAATATCATGCTACCATCAATCATGGGCTACAAGAGGGCCTACACCTATTAAATTCTCTATAAAAAAGTAAGGGTTATCTCATTTGTCCTGGTGCTAACTTACTTTCCGTTGGAGAATCTGCTTCTCTTTTTCAGATAGATGTAGATCCTAAGGAGAGAGCCACCCCATCATACCTCAAAAGGGCCCCGGCTGAAACTAAGAAAAATTGGCGAAACAAGCAAGGGTGCTATTTTCCTGATGAGCCAGATACCAGCACAAGGGGGAAGAAGATCAACACAGAGAAAAATCATCTCTTACCAAATCAGTGAGCCAGAGCCTCAGAGGTCCCCAAGACCTCATCACTGAAGCAGACCAAAAATGAACCCAACATGGCTCAGGAAAATTTTGTGGAAGAGGGGGCGGAAAGAATGTCAGAGCCACACGTTGGGTCATGATATGCAGAGGCATTTAGCTTACCCATAACTGTGGGCTAACTCCACAATGCATGACCCATATACCTCAACAAGGAGGGGCCAAGGGGAGGAGGTAGGTCATGGATGAGCCTAATAATGGTACCAAACTGACTGTATTTGCTGAATACAAAAGTAACTAATAAAGAAAAAAAAGAAAACAAAAGTAAAAAAAAAATAGAACTGTATAATCTTAATCTCTTGTAAAACCCCAACAGATAGCACTCATTTTTGGGTACATTGTCTCACAGCAGTTTCAGGAGATAGCATCTGGTATGATGGACCACCGTGGAGGTATGGCTGATATTTTGAGTATAATAATGACTGCCTGAACACAAAAGATTCCATATTCTGGGAATGTCAAGAACTTCTGTGGTGGGCTGGAGAGATGGCTTAGCGGTTAAGTGCTTGCCTGTGAAGCCTAAGGACCCCGGTTCGAGGCTCCACTCCCCAGGACCCACGTTAGCCAGATGCACAAGGGGGCGCATGCGTCTGGAGTTCGTTTGCAGTGGCTGGAGGCCCTGGCGTGCCCATTCTCTCTCTCTGTATCTGCCTCTCTCTCTCTCTGTCTGTTCCTCTCAACTAAATAAATAAAAATAAACAAAAAATTAAAAAAAAGAACTTCTGTGGTGACTGTACATGTTGCTTTTTACTGACTTCTCCAAGGTTCTTCAAGACTAATGACAGTGTTTACTATTTTTTTATTAAGTTCATATATCATGCTGGAATTCCACATATAGGTTGTAGAGCTCATAGAAATGCATTTAATATGCCTCAAGTATAACTATTGATTTCCCTGTTTTCACCTTTCTGTTTTCCTTTTGTAACATCATACTGTACAAAGCTCAGCAGAAGAGGTTACAGAAAAAAATGTTAAAGCCAAAGGACAGGGAGGAGGGCTTTGTAATACTGTATTCCAGAGAAAAAGTGGTCACTGCATTCCTAAGCTCAAAGTTGCTGTCCTTACTTACATAGGACCTGCATAATATTGAGCCCATCCACATGTTGTCATGGATGACGAAGGAGGGCAAAAGACGAGATATCAAAGTAGAAGATGGAATAATTGGAAAGAAGAGGGGGTTCAGTGGAGAGGACTGGATAGGGGGACAAAGGAGAGTGGTGAGAAAGAACTATGTAAAACTTTCAAATAAAAAGTTAATAAAATGGACAAATGTATAACATGGACTCACAAGCTCAAGGCCTTGAAAAATCCTGTTTCAAAATTTTTAGAAAGGGGCTAGAGAGATGCCTTAGTGGTTAGGGCACTTTTCTGTGAAGCCAAAAGACCCATGTTCAACTCACCATATCCCATGTAAGCCAAAAACACAAGGCAATGCAAGTGCAAGGTCGCATATGCATCCAAGATGGTGCACAGGTCTGGAGTTTGATTGCAGTGGCTGGAGGTCCTGGAACCCCCAATTCTCTCTCTCTCTCTTTCACTCTCTCTCCTTTTCTGTCTCTCTTTCTCTCTCATAAAAAACAAAAAGAATAGAAAAATAAGAAGTAAAAATAAAGGGCTGTGTATATTGCTCAGTAGTAGAGAAGTTGCCTAGCATATGTGATACTATAGGTTCAATTGCAAGTATTACAACAATAAATAGAAAGAAAGAAAGAAAGAGAGAAAGAAGAGAAAGAAAGAAAGAAAGAAAGAAAGAAAGAAAGAAGGAGGAAGAAAAGAAGGAAGGGAAGGAAGGAAGAAAGGAAAAGTTTCAAATTCATTCAGTGGCTTCCTTTTGCACTTGAGAATACATTTAAAATTTGTGTCATCTGGATGCTATTTACTTTACCTTCTTTTTGTTTGAGCTGCTATCCTTTTAGTAAACAATATTTTTGGCACACTTGTTTTTCAGGTACTAAATGGAATAATCCCTTGCTACCGTACACCCTTTGTTATGTACTAGCAGGAGGGTTACCATGCTCACCATACTTTGAATGGCACCGCTCAGGAGCGGCTATGCTGGTTGTTAAGTAGGCTCTTCTATCATCTCGTTCATTCTCTGAAATTTAAAATACCACCTTATCTAGTATAATTGAAAACCAGGAACTTATATCTTTAATTATTTTTAATTCTTTTTTCTTTCTTTCTTTTTTTTTTTTTTTTTTAGGTGGGGTCTCACTTTTAGCCCAAGCTGACCTGGAATTCACTGTGTAGCTTTGGACTGGCCTTGAATTTACAGCAATACCCCTACCTCTGCCTCCTGAGTTCTGGGATTAAAGGTGTGTGTAACCATCCCCAGTTCTAATTCATTTTTTAAGTTGGCTATTTTTCTCCTTATTCTGAAATATAAGTGATCTCTATAATCAGTGGCATTCAATGCCCTATCTGTAGCATCAGTTCCCATAACAAATACATCCTGGACACGTGAATCAAGATTGCTTTCAGTAGTTGTCGGAGGGTGTGGTGATTTGAATGACAAATCCCCATTAGCCTCCAGTGTTTGTTATTAAGTTTCTTACTTAATCCCAAGATGGTGGAACCTTTAGAAGGTGAATCCTTGCTAGAGGAGGTGTATTTATGGGGTAGGTGGACCTTGATGTTGGTTAGTCTATTCTACTAGGTGTTCAGTGCCAGCTCACACTTGCTATCTTTCTCTAATATGTGAAATTTTGAGCCAGGTGCCAAGCTTTCCTCCATCATAATTAAGCTTCCCCTAGAAACTGCAAGCCTGAAGTAAATCCTTTCCTCCCACAAGCTGTCTCTGTTTGGGTTCTATCTCAGCAATGAGAAGCTACCTGTTGCAAAAGGGTTATTGTCAAGCAGTAGGTTTTGTCATATTAAACCAGAAATATGTAGATACTTCTAATTGCCACAACATATGACTAACCTAGTACCTAACAATAGCTACCTCAATAGAATTTCTGCATGTTTTTTTGACTATGGAAATGTTAACTATCTGCAATGGGGGTTACCATTTTAGGGGTGAACATAAAAGTAAGCATAATATATATTCTGTGAGTTTTTAAATATACTGTGTATTCAAGGTAATACCTATAATAATTGTAAATTGTTTTGGCTTTAAGACTCCTATAAAAGTCATAGGTTTAGTCATTTCTTTTATACGGAATAAGGGATAAATTCCTAAATAAATTAAATATCATATTATCCTAAGGTTGTAATTTCTTCTTTCTCTCTTTCTTTCTTTCTTTCTTTCTTTCTTTCTTTCTTTCTTTCTTTCTTTCTTTTCTTCTTTCTTAATGTGATAGCTTCTGTGTTCCTAGTAGGCAATGTGACGTTAATTTTTCCCTCAGGCACAAACACAATACAACTTCATTAAAAATTAAAGGTATAAACAAAATAATTCTGTACTCAAAGTTTTTTGGGGGATCTGTTTATGAAGATGGTCTCAAATTCAAGAGAAAGAAGTCAAAACTCTAACTGCATTATAATCACTATCCTTTTAAAGATTTATAACCATTCCTTGGTTCTATTTTGTTCTAACAATTCTCTTAACATGTCAATTAAAAGTCATTCCAATCTCAAGCACTGTCTTCAATTCAAAGGCACCTGTTTCAATGTCATTCTGATCCATGCCATGAAATTCAAAAAGAATTCTTTTTCTTTTTACAAGAAATAATCTTAAGGAAATTCTGAAAAAAGTCATCAGCATACTTTCATTTTCAGATTTAATTGTTAATGCTTCAGAAGGCTATGGAAATTTATTTGGGTTCTCTTCACAGTGCTTTATTTGGTCTGTGTGAGAAAAGTAATTTCTTATGAGCAACTCATATCCCTAACTCCTTTCAGTGCTTTTGGTGTGAGATGAACTATTAAGTTGAAGTACATCTGTGCTTGTGCAGTTCAACAGGTTCTGCTTACAAACTGTGTAAAAACACATTTTCATTTTTCAGCACATGGTAATATGCACTGCATTGCTTTACCACCAGCAAGCACTACTTTGGAACAGATGACAGACACATTATGACCATTGTGTTTTATTTTTTGCAATTTCCTATCCACATTAATTTATAAAGCCAGGATTTATCAAATTTAAAATATAGGATAATCTTATTATTTTACCTTCTAAATAAGGTGATTTAAGAATCACTACCTTGAGACCAGCATCCCAACTAGATTTTTAAGAATATTGTGCTCTGCAGGGAAGATTTCATTATGATATTAAATAGAAGAGATGTAGTATACCAGGAAGTGCAATATTCTATACAACAGATCAACCTGTTCACTAAATTCACTAAATTGTGAATGATAATCACATATAGCTAAAATTTATCTTGGTGTTTACAATAGCCATTTGACTACAATGAGTATCCTTTAATTTGGCTAATATTTCTTCTGATATTGTCATAAGGATAAGCAACATCAGTTAAATTTGACTAAACTTATCTGAGTTGAAAGAATTTCCTATTCTCTGCCCAGTGGGTCATAATTATACCTTTTTTCTTACTCCCACTTAAAAGATGGGTGAGATCTAACTGTGTTTGTTTTATCCTCAAAAGTGAACAATGAACTGTTTGTCTATTTCCTGTTATATCGCTAGATTTTGTAGCCCATGAATTGTCCTGCATATGGAACAAATTCAAATACTTGTTGAACTGCCATTAGTGCTAATATGATTTAACTTGAAAGGTAGGTCTTGATTCATCTCTTCCCTCAGCTCAACAGATAAGTAAGGAATAATCATTGTGCTAGTACTTTGTCATACTGCATAATTCTTTGGGGTTTCCCAAGATGGTTTCTAGAACTTTTCCCACTCTAGAGTTTTGGCCACTGGCTAATCTAAGGAATTTGTCAATCCACATATATATAAAGCCTTGATAACACAGGAGGATTACAGCAACATACTTCAAGAACTTCCTTCCCAAAGTTCTTTGTTTACTTCACTGTGCTTTAAGAGATGCTGGCATGGATTATGTTCTTCCTGGAAATATCATGTGTTAACCTTATGATGGAGATACCTAGTTTTTGATGCAAAATAGGATTATTTAGTTGTCTTTTAAATTTTTTTGTGTGTTTTGTTTATTTACTAAGCTAGAGGTTGGGGGAGACAGTGGGCATGACAGGGCCTCCAGCCACCGCATATGAACTCCAGATGCATGTGCCCACTTGTGCATCTGGCTTACATGGGTCCTGGGGAATCAAACCGGGGTCCGTTGGCTTTGCAGGTGTTATGCCCAGTTCTCAGCACCCCCAGTGACCACCAAGGAGAACCAAACACGTATGCAAGGGCACGTAGCTTTATTTCGGGCTTAAGCTCGAACTCTTGACTTCACCAACGCAGTGGATCCCTACAAGAGCCCGGAGTAGTGGGAGGGTACGGTTTTTATAGGGATTTGAACATAGAATAAGGGGATGGGTACATGATTGGTTGATTTAAACAGTAACTGCACTTGTACTCTTCTGATTGGCTTGGGAATTTGGCTGGCAAAGTTGGGGGCAGGAGCTAGGGGAACTCCAGGCAGAAGAGGTAATCTCCATTGTGATTGGCTAAGCAAGTAGTGGTAACATTTGTATGCTTTCACTTGGCTGGGGCAGAAAGGCAGAAGGGACAGGTCTCCGGCATGTCCTGGGCATGTCTAGCGGTGACTTAGGCCCTTGGGCGGATATCTTTCCTGACCATATGTCAGGGCAGTTGCCTTCTGCTTAAGCGGGAACCTGAAACTTAAGCCTAGCCAGGGCAGCACCCTACTGAATCCCTTCTTGGCGTCAGTTTAGTTTCTGGGTCTTTCACAGGGAAATGCCTTAAAGGCTAAGCCATCTTTCCAGCTCTTAGTTGTCTTTAATAAAGGGATATTATTACCTAATAAATTTAGAAAGGTATAATCCCAAACCATTATTATAAAAACAAATTATTGTATCCCCCAAGTTGGGTACAGCAAACATGATATGTTAAGAAGTTACATTTCAGAATAGTTATGTTATAGATCATGTGGGTTATTAATTGTTGTTTTTTGATCTCTTGTTCCCTAGAGGCAACTACTATCTTGAAGAAGGTATGTTAGGTAACTAGTTAAATATTAGCAGGATTAAGGACATTAAATCTGGACCTTCCCTCATACTTAGTAGCATGTAAAATTAATGGTTAATAAAAAATGGTCCTGAGCCATATTTCTGGTTTTTAATCATGTAAAAATATTAATTGATAACTGTCTAAACCTGGTTTGTAGAGCTCTAACCCTTACTATATTATTATTTAATGATTTTTAATTTTTTTAATTTATTCATTTGCAAGGAGGGGAGAGGGAGACAGAGAATGGGTTTACCAGGGCCTCTTGCTACTTCAAACAAACTCCAGATGCATGTGCCATTTTGCGTGAGTACTGGGAATTGAACCTAGACTGCAGGTTTTGCATGGTAGTGCCTTTATCTGAGCAATCTTCTGACCCCCCCCTCCAAATATAAGGCTTTATGATAAAGACAAAGGACATATCACTGACAGATCCTATTAATCTAAACAGGCTTGTCCAGCTTTCTGTCCAGAGCATTTAGAAATAGTGTAAAGCCTACCTAAAATGTAAATGTGCACATTATTTATTCTTGCCCCTTGAACTGATGTCATCTGTAATTGTCTCTCCAGCCACTGTCCACTCTCTCCTTTTGCGAGTGCCCAACTTTACTCTGTAAAATAACCTCTGTCTTCTACACTAGGTTTTGTATGTCTCCCATGCATTCTTCTGATGGAGATCAGAAGGAACCAGGAGCCTTTGAGGCCAGAGTGAGATCCTGGTAGCAGGTTATGTATTCTTCTTGCCAATTTATTTCTTCCTGGCCATTATTTCTTGCTGGCATATGCTTGTCCACTCTTTCACTTGTATATGATGTATTTCTTTAAGATTTCAACTGAAATGTTTAGTTATAGAGAGTTTCCAAGCTAACATTAACCAAACCATGCCCACTCATACCATCATGTTTTCAAATTCATCTTACATAAGAGCACCTGTAACGATTTGGATTTATCTGTGTATACGGCTATGTTTACTTTGCATTATTTATGGAACTCAAGCAGTCCAGTCCCCGTGAGGGTAAAGATCATGCCTATCTCATTCATCACTGGACACTTTGTACCTAGTACAGTTTCTTACCCCTACTAGGCTCAATAAACATTTGTTGATAAAGGGAACATAGTCTGACAACCAATAGAACCAGGAATGAAATCTCAATATTTGGGTATGCTCATAAATGGAGCAACATTCTTTCATTTTCTATACTAATCACATATGTGGCATTCTGAAAAGAAAAGCAACTTGAAACTGTGTGTAATTAAGGCTACAAGTAACACTATATGCCTTTTAGAAAACTAAAGCAGTAAGATGTATATATTTTTAAAATTTTATAGGTGATATAACTGTGTTCCCACAAATTTTAATGTTTTAAAAAATCTTAATTGGCAGTAATTGCACTATTTACATGTTAATGATCAACACCTGGCCCCAGCTGGGTATAAAGAGGCTGACAATGTTTTTCTCTCACCTCCCTGGCAAGGAAGTAAGCATATGCAATTTTAAAGAGACCTGCTTGCCAGAAATAACACATTCATAATTGCTAGGACAATATGAAATTAGTTCACACATTTCACCATTCTCAAACAAATGCGTAATATTATTCATGTTTAAAAGCTTTATGACTCAAAGAGGACCTTATTTCCTACACTTTGTGATTATTCACAAACATTAAATTATTCCTGTCAATGAATGTGCCAGAAACTGGCTAAATAGAAACCCAAGTGGCCTCCCATAATAAAGGCCCAGTTCCTGCCTTAATCCCTTGAAAAAACTGAATTTCCTTTGAAGTCATTCAAAATCTATAATTAAATATGTTAATTTACTGCTTCCTCTATCATATGATATTTTGAATCACTATAGTTTTGATTTTATTTCCCCCTACAAGCCCAAAACCAATTAAGAAGTATTGAAAAGTGACTTTGAATAACAAAGATTGTTTTTGAGTCATAAAATGATTCTTACTAGATTTTGGTGTATCATCATCTTGGTGACTTAAAATTTCTTATAAGTATAACAAGGTGAAAAAAGGAGAAACTACTCTTGAATTATATGTATTTGTAGAATTATATTTTATCAACAGATGTAAGAAAGCTTGACGCAACCATTTTACTTGCAACTATAGACAAGCAAACAACCATGTGTTTATGGGTCCCCAGTATTCTCAGGTACTTTTTAGGTGTGAGTAAATCATGCACAAGGACCACATTTTCTCATAAGGATGTTTATAATCTTTCTTGGGAGAAACATTGAAAATAACATCACTATGAAATATTTTTTTCCTCTCCAAAGAAATGAGGTAAGTTTAAAGGAGAGTATATTGTCAGGGAGGTCTATATGGAGTGAAGGTAGAACAAAAATGTTAGCCTGTACTATATACTAGGAAAAATTCTGGCTACTTGCTCTCAATTTATTAGAAGTCACAGTCATGAAAAGCTGTTAAGAGTTGGTACAGGAACCCAGATAAGCCATTGTACACTGTTCTCAGCTACATGCTAGCCCTAAAGAGTAAAGACAAAAGATAATGTGAGAAGAATAATAAGAATAAAGAGGAGACTTTTTGAAGTGTGCTGGGCTGAGATTACTTCAATAGTACATATGTTGAGTCATACCAAACGGTATCAAATGGACTCTAAAGGAAATGACAGGTGATACTTCCAATGGCAGAAACCTGGACCCACAGTGCATACCAATAGCCCCACAAACCCAGCATGGTTCTGAGCCTATTAACTTTTTTAAAAAGTATTTTTATTTATTTATTTATTTGACAGAGAAAGAGGCAGAGAGAGAGAGAGAGAGAGAGAGAGAGAGAGAGAGAGAGAATGGGCATGCCAGGGCCTCCAGCCACTGCAGACAAACTCCACATGCGTGCGCCCCCTTGTGCATCTGGCTAACGCGGGTCCTGGGGAATCCAACCTGGATCTTTTGGCCTTGCAGGCAAGTGCCTTAACTGCTAAGCCATCCCTCCAGCAACCCCCCTCCCGGTTAACTTTTTAAAAATTTGTTTACATTTTTATTTATTTATTTATTTATTTATTTGACAGAGAAAGGGAGAGAGAGAGAGAGAGAGAGCGAGAGAGAGAGAGAGAGAGAGAGAATGGCGCACCAGGACCTCCAACCACTGCAAACGAACTCCAGATGCGTGTGTCCCCTTGTGCATCTGGCTTACATGGGTCCTGGGGAATCAAATCTGGGTCCTTTGGCTTTGTAGTCAAATGCCTTAACAACTAAGCCATCCCTCTAGCCCCCATTAACTTATTTTATTTTATACAACGTTGAACTTTAGATCCTTTCACACACCCACTACCTCTCCAGTTCCCTTTCCCTGGCATTTTGAAATGCTAGACAGAGCTGAGAACAAAAGGAAGAAGACAATAAGAGGAAGGACTATTTGGAAAGAGAAGGGTATTCTTGGGATGGGGGCAGGGGAGAGGGGAACAAAAATGGATAAAGAGATGGGAATATGATCATATTACTGTACTTCACATATTAAAGTTCTCAATAAAATAAAATAAATATCTAAAAGGTCACAAAATATACACATATTTTAAATCATAGGAAAAATAGAAATAATGTTCTGCAGGCACATAAATAAATTTTACAAAGAAATATTTGAAAGCATTTTTATCAGTTTCAATAGTCAAAAAATGATTTTGAAGTGGCTTAATGGGAAAAGACCTGGTTGATGTGAAAACTGTTTTTCAAAGCTGGAATCACATAGGAAATAAATTGTTCATGGGCATTAAATGTAGAAAATATGGATATGTTACAAAAGGCTGCTGGTTGATGAATAAAGTATACCTTCATAAACCAAAAAAGATAGCAGTGATTAATATTAAATACATATTTTAATGAATTATATGTAATAGGATGCAAACAAAAATATACTGGCATCTTTAGAAGTATGTCATATAGAGTGTCTGCCTATTAAATATTTGCATGGAATATCTCTGATTTTTATCTAACTTTCATGGAGTTTACATACTTAACTCAGAACACAGCATCTATGCCTCATATTCTTTATGACAATATAGAACTTGGAAAATACTTTAGTAATATTCCAAATATAATGAACAGAAAGAGCACCAGAGCCTCCTTTAAAGATTTTGAGTTGAATATCAATATAATGAGTGTAGCTCAGGATTCTAGAGAAGAGAGACATTGTGGGATTATTTTTGTGAGACATGTCATCATAGTATTTCACTTTAATTTTTCCCATAGTGGTTTTTATTAGGTTCTTTTTTGCTGTTTTGTTTTTAATTTAATCTTTGCTGTTTCCCAGTGTTAAAATTTATCCTAGTTTTAGTAAAATTTTAAGAACAGACTAAAAGTGGAATTACAACATATGTCAGTAATTTGGAATGAAATAAGAAAATAAAAACTCTACTAATTTTGTAACTCTTAATTGCTTAACATTGTTCCTTCATATTTGTTGATTAGTAGCTTGTTATTGCCAACAAGTACATATTTAAAGCATATCGAACATTGGTAAATATAATTAGAAACACATAAACACATAGAGCATAAAATATATAAGTACAAGAAGACAATTACAATACTGGCAAAAGAGTTATAAATCAAATTTCATATAAATGGACAATTTACTTAATATATAATGAGTATTAATAAATTAATAATAAATCACAAAATATAATAATATCAATAATTTTTATAAATTGTAATATCAATGATTATTAATCTTATAGAACTGACCTTTTTCATTCATTAGAAGAAAGAAAACCAAAATAAAAATTCCATAGTATTGGATTCAGACCCAATCATATTGGAATCATGCTAAAATACTCATAATATATTGTGTTTGCAAGTACTTGGTAACAGGAAGGCTCACATGCTAATTATGGAAAATAGAATTAGTCCAGCTTCTGTAGGAGGTAATTTGACACTATTCATCAAATTTTTCAATATTTATTAAATTTCAAAATGAATACATTCTGTGGACACGCTTTAATTCTAGCATTTATGTGCACAAAACAACACACATAAAAATATTAACTTTGTATATTGGTGTAATACGAAATGAATTAAATTAACTTTATTCATTATTGGGAGCTGCTACAGTTTGGATCTTCAATATTCCCAAAGGTTCATAAATTGGAGCCTGGTCAATAGGGTAATTCAATGGGGAGGTAGTGGAAATTTTAAGATGTAGGCTCTTGTGGCAAGTCTTTGGCTCATTGAAGCACGTCCATGAAGGGGATTTTGGGGCACTAGACTCTTCCTCTCTCTCTACTTGTATTCCTAGTTATGAGGTGGGCAGTTTTCCATGTCAAAAATTGCTGTTTTGATGTTCTCACAGGCTTAGAAGCCATGGATCCTTTGAAACTGTCAGTTAAAATAATAAACCTCTTCTCTTTAAAGTTAGTGATCATAGGTATTTTGTTATAGTGAAAAAACTGACTCTAACAGTAGTACTGGCATACCATAAACACAGTGTATAATATTTAGGCATTTGGAAAGTGAATATCTGTTGGAAGTAATGACCTATCAGTTTCTTATATTTTAGACATAAAACATATTCCTGTTCCCCAAAAGGTTCATGCAATGAAGACTTGGCCCCTGACGAAAAATGTGCTCAGGAATGGGGCTTTAAGGACATGATTAAATTATGAGAGTTCTTAATTTATTAATGAATTAACCCACAGATAGATTCCAATCTTAGTGGTATGTGGTGGAAAAGTGAGTAGGTTGGTGGAAATAGGTCACTGGGGACATGTCGTTGATGATATACTTTCCCCCTACATCTCTCCGTCTTTATTTCCTGTGCTCTGTGAGGTGAGCTACTTTGATCTACAACATACTTCCCTCCATGATGTTCAGCCTTGCTTCAGGCCCATAACAATGGGACAAAGTTTTTTTTTTTTTTTTTTTTTTTTTTACAAAAAGTACACAAAATTTAGAAATCACCAAACTAAAGTTACCTTAATTTAAATTGTTTCTTTCAGATATATGTCATAATGATAAAATTTTTGACTCATATAGGAAATTTCTACCAGAGAAATGAAGAAATGGAGTCATTCCTGTGACTACCTGACCATATGGGTCAGAAGCCTTTAAAAATGTTTTGTGAGAGAAATTTGGAAAAGTTTGGAAAAATAGGCCAGATAAGCTTCACAATGCTAGAGCTAGCTAGAAACAGAGATTCTGGCCAATTCTGGTGGAAGCTCACAGGACCAGAATGCCAATAGGAATATGGACAGTGAAGACTGTGCTCATAAGGTTTCAAATGGAAAATACTCAAGCCGTTTGTCAAGACTTAAGACTAGAAATTATACACATTACATCATCACACAGATTTTCTCTACCATTTCTCAGTGGCCCAACACATGTTTGGAAATGTGAATTTAAAGGTGATAAATTGCCGGGTGTGGTGGCGCACGCCTTTAATCCCAGCACTCGGGAGGCAGAGGTAGGAGGATCGCCGTGAGTTCAAGGCCACCCTGAGACGACAGAGTGAATTCCAGGCCAGCCTGGACTAGTGTGAGACCCTACCTCAAAAAAAAAAAAAATAAAGGTGATAAATTAATTAATGTGATAGACAAATTTCTAAGGCAGCCTTACATTTAGCCTGTGGCATAAGTATCATCAACTTCTTTTAGCTGGATTTATAGTGCGGACTGGGAGAAAAATGTGGAGTGGAAAATTTTGAAAAATGTGTGGCTGTGCTAGAAAAGTAACACATATAAAGTTATCCCAGGGCTGGAGACATGGCTTGGTGGTTAAGGCACTTGCTTTCAAAGCCAAAGGACCCAGGTTTGGTTCCCCAGGACCCTGTAAGCCAGATGCACAAGGTGGCACAAATGTCTGGAGTTCATTTGCAGTAGCTAGAGGCCCTTGTACACACACACACACACACTCTCTCTCCTTGCTTCATTCTCTCTCTTTCTCTCAAATAAATAAAAAAATTAAAATATTAAAAAAGTTATTCCAATGAATAGATAGTTTCAGAAGAGATTTACAGCATTAAAAAAGAAAGTTAGTATTTTAACTGGAACAACAAAAAAAGATGACTTGAGTGCATCTCACAAATTTTCCATTTTAGGCTGAAGGGAGCGAAAGGTAAACTCATTTAAGAGATTTTTTCCCTTGGAAAGAGAACATAGCCAGGTCACACTGCTTGCACAAAGCCACCTAGAAAGTTGTTTACCCAGGGTTCCTTTCAACATGACAGCCACATAGAAACTCAAGAAGGCTACTTTGGGTATGGTCAAAGGGGTCCTGGCTACTGCTTGACCTGGCATCCGACCTTATTATCATCCAATGACACTGGTTTTGCAAGCAAGCAAACTTTTAAAAATACAGGGTCATGAAGACTTCCTCCTTGATCTCAAAGGATAGCCTGGAGGTAGTCACAATCCAGGAGAGTCATTGCCCTCTGGGAAGCCTCTGCAATAGTGACAGTGTGAAGCTGTACATAAAGCCAAAGATGCAACGATGACCCTAGGAATATAAAAATTCCAGGAGCACAGGAACTTTGTAAAGGTCAGATGTAGTTAGGAAATGGAATAAGGAGAGAGGTTGTATGACTTGGCATTTGGCAAGGCCATAAGAATTGAACTTCTTTAGCCTTTTAGAACTCAAATCATGACACCAAATACCTTCAGTACAAGACATGCATGGAGCAGTGGGGTCTACTGCTTGTTCCACAGGCTTTCAGTTTTGCTTTGGTCTAAATCCTCCCTTTATCTACCTCAATTTCTTCATTTTGGAATGGGAGTATCTACTCCATGCCACTGAATCTTAGAAGTGTGTGATTTGTTTTCAGATTTCACAGGGCCTCACAGGTGAGAGTTTGCCTCATATCTCAGAGCAGACTTTGCAGATGGATTTTACTAATACAGATACTGGTAAGGTTATGGAGTTTCTTAGATATGGACTGAATGAATTTTACATTGTGTAATGTTCATCAGTTTTTGGGGTTAAGAGATGGAATGTTGTGGTTAAAAAGGCTTGGCCCCCAAAGTAAGCTGTAGCTTTTAGAAAGTGATTGGATCATAAGGTCTTTGATTTTATCAATGGAGTAATCCATTGATCAATTTATACTTTGGCGGCATTATTGGGATGTGATAGAAATTCTGAGATAGGGCTTAGCTGGAGGCAGGAAGTCACTCGAGAATTATTCTTATTATTTTGTCCTGGTCTAGCCTTTTATTCTTCTTTTCTCTCTCTAAAGCTTGTGTACCATGACATGAGCAGCTTTTTTTCTGCTGCATGTTCTTTCCATCACAGTTTCTGCTTTCTCGCAGATCCTCAGTAAAGGAGAAGGCTTGCCTAAATAATTCCTGTCTTATTAATTGCTTCTAGGCATTTGTCATAGGAATGAACAGTCTGATAACTCAAAGATACTCTACAGAGGGCAGAAGAAAGTATTGGACAATGAGTACCATGTACTTCTATTTGAACCAACATCGGGTCATTTATCTGGATGCACCACTATACATTTCAAACATATCTTTGGAAAAATATTCAAGAAATTTGAAGATGTGGTTTCAATTAGAGAAACTGGGGTCAGCGAGATAACTGTCTTGAGTATATACCCCTTATATTAAGGGAAACTACAACAAATTGCCAATATTCAAACTTTATGACATATAAGATCACCAAACTCGTAGTTTTAAAAAAGTTCCATTCTAATTTTTGATAGTTGTATTACATCTTTATTGTCCATATGCCCACTGGCATTCTGGTTCTTATGAGCTTCCACCAGAATTGCCAGAAACTCTGTTTCTAGCTAGCCCTAGCATTCTGGTGCTTACCTGGCCTACTCTTTCAAACTTTTCCAAATTTCCACACAAAACATTTCCAAAGGCATCTGAACCATATGGTCAGGTACCCACAGTAATGACTCCATTTCTCTGGTACTGATTTTCTATATTAGTCAATTTTTTCATCACTATAAGATGTATCACATGTTAAAGATTTTATTATATCTTTTCTTCCTTCCTTTCTTTCTTTTGATTTTTCTAGGTAGGGTCTCACTGTAGTTCAGGCTGACCTGGAATTCACTATGTAGTCTCAGGGTGGCCTCGAACTCATGGTGATCCTCCTGCCTCTGCCTCCCAAGTGCTGGGATTAAAGGCGTGAGCCACCATGCCCATCAGTGATTTTATTGTTTCTTAACAGAACTAGTACAGATATTGTTATCAAATGGACTCAGAATATGGGCAATTGTATATATAGCTGGAGTATGAAATTACCAAGAAAATAAACAGTCATTTTTTATGATAGCTGTAGTATAATTTGAGAGGTTCATTTTGGATTCAGAATATGTAGAATTTTGTGCCCTCACCTTGTGAAGTTGGGATGCTATAGAGATTTTAATAGTACCTGAAGCATCGAACTATTATTGGGATAAAATAGATATATAATATACTTAAAACAGTATCTGATACATAATGCTCCATAAACATTTGCTATGGTTACCACCATTATTATCATCACCATTATCACTTTAACTGTTGTTGCAGTTTATTAGTAGTAGTAGTATTATTATATTTATCATACCATAGCTTATTCACTTCTTGGGGCTTCAAATACTCTTTTATCCTTTTGATTTCTTTCCACGAACCTACCACAACTAGCCCTATTTGAACCACTTTGCTCTCAGATTCATTATTCATTTTCTTCTCTGGTCCTTATCCTTATCTCTTATTCATAGGTAACTATGTCAGTTGACTCTGCTCTTGTCCCTTTTCCTTATAGTGATGGACTCCTGCTGATGCTTGAGTTATGTGGCTACAGTATTCCATGTTCAGCTTTTCAGTTCTTCCATTGTTTGTGTAACTAGAAGCCAATATAGAATATCCTTGTAGGTCTTTCCATCTGTTTAGCTTGCTGCTGATTCAGTAGGCCAAACACAAAGAGGTGTGATCAGGGCTGGAGAAAAGCAAAGGATGATTGACATTGATGACCAGTTCTGAGTTTACTTGACTTAACTAGATCATATGGGTGGGAGCTGAAAGTGAAAGTTACTTTCAATGACAGGATTGTGGTAACCAAGCCTTTAGCAGGATTTAGCATTTTTACTAAATCAGGCAAAGAAATAAATTATTTCTGTCCTGTTGGTATATAGTCAAAGTTTCCATCAGCAAGTGCTGCAAACTATTAATTAAATGTCTAAAGTAGGCATAACCAGTACTGAAAGTAAATGCAAGCATCAGTAGTAATGCATAATCAATCGAATGTATTTATGACTGTTCTCTCATTATTTCCTAATGAGGAGTTCAAGAGGCTATGCATGGCTGTGGATGGCTGGCAGGCTACTACATCAATACCTTGGGTCTGTCAGAGTCAGCTCACTGCCTTCGAAATGTTTATTTGTACATTTCATGAAGCCAGTATGCATGGAATAAATTATTTGCTCATTAATTTAGTCTTTAGTTATTCTCTTTCAAATCACAGGTTATAGACTGATTATAAATATATAATAAAAGAAAACCATGAAAATCATGGTGACATACATACATATATATATATATATATATATATATATATATATATATGGAGAGAGAGAGAGAGAGAGACAGAGAGAGAGACAGAGAGAGAGACAGAGAGAGAGAGAGAGTTTTCAGCTTGATGGCATGAACAAAAGGACTAAAAACACTTTCTGAAAACCTAAACACAACAGACTTGCTCTACTAATGCTAGATATTTATTCTAACAGACTTGCTCTACTAAGGCTGGAAATTTTTATTCTAACACGAACGTCATTGTGTATCAAACAATAATGTTGTAATTGGGACAGTCTAAAATACTATACAACATTACATGACTATTGTCCTATAAAATGGTTTCCAGAAAATTTATTGGCAGAGCTAAATAGATTCTGTTTTGTTTTTCTTTAATACCATCAGTAAGTACATAGAATTTTATATTTTAGCAATATTTTTCAATGATAAAAGAACTTTGTTAATTAAGAACGTATTTTAAATGAATAAGGAATTTTTTAAATTTTTTTGTTTATTTTTATTTATTTATTTGAGAGCGACAGATACAGAGAATGAGACAGAGAGAGAGAACGAGAGAGAGAGAGAATGGGCACACCAGGGCCTCCAGCCACTGCAAACGAACTCCAGACTCATACGCCCCCCTATGCATCTGGCTAACGTGGGTCCTGGAGAAGCGAGCCTCGAACCGGAGTCCTTAGGCTTCACAGGCAAGCGCTTAACTGCTAAGTCATCTCTCCAGCCCGAATAAGGAAATTTTTATATAAACACAATACTCAAGGGAATAAAACTGATTTAAGACATTTTGAATTGTTAGTTTACTTAGAGATTAAAACATTTGAAAATAAGGAAATGTATTTTGTCATACTGTAAAACTGTGAAAAGAATAGGGGTTCAAGTTTTAAAATGAACAGAGAATGATTTTGTTTCTTACCAAATATGTTGAAAATTATTCCATTCATGAATAAATATTATTGCAAACAAGGACATAATGTTGCTGTCATCATGACAAAAATCACTTTTGAGTAGATAAGGGGAGTGTGTCAGTAATATCGGAAAGAAAGGAGATGAAATAGATGTCGATAAAATATAACTAAATACCATTTCTTAGAGAAGGCTATAAAGAGAGTAAGAATTATAGTTCATTTAAAAAAATAAGCACATGGGCTGGAGAGATGGCTTAGCAGTTAAGCACTTGCCTGTGAAGCCTAAGGACCCCGGTTCAAGGCTCAATTCCCCAGGACCCACGTTAGCCAGATGCACAAGGGGGCCCATGAGTCTGGAGTTCGTATGCAGTGGCAGGAGGCCCTGGTGTGCCATTCTCTCTTTCTATCTCTCTCTGTCACTCTCAACTAAATAAATAAAAATGAACAAAAAATGTTTTAAAAAAAGAAGCACATAATATATGTATGTATGTTTATGGCTGCATACATGTGTGTGTGTGTGTATATATATATATATGCCATATTGCAGTATATAATAGTTCAACATATTAGGCTAATGAAATTTGTCTAAGCACTTGCTTATGAAATATGGATATATGATTGGTAACTTGTATATCAGTTATTTATAAATTGTAAATAATTTGGTTTCAACTATTTTATTTGATGTTCTACTATCTTTTATTCAAAATTTGCTTCTCAATCCACAACTTAAAGAGAGAAGGGGGATCACAATAGAAACTTTATAATGGGTCATTTGCTGTCTAAAATATTAGTTGTTATTTTGGATTAATACCTTATCAATATCATTTGTTATAATCAGAATAAAATATGTCTAAATATGTTTTACATTTTGTATAAAGTATGCTAAATTTCAAAGACTATATGTCATATTTCATGTATTTCTGAGGCAAGTTACACGTTTAAGTTGCTTTCAGATCAGACATCATGAGATTGTTATATCTGTGGCACTACTTGAGATGAGCATTACACAAAGAACCTTTTTCAACTGACATAACAAACCTACTGTATTTCAAATCTGTTTTGATAAAGGAGGAAACTAAAACTCTTGGATCTTAAGAAACTTGCCCAATCACAAAGTAATTAGAAAGTCTGGGAATTATAATGACATTTCATCTTCTAAAGCCTGAACTTTTTTCTCTGTGATCTACCTATTGTTTCTCCATGGCCCATCTACAAGCATGAAGGAGAATTGGAAGAGGGAAATACGATTATATTTTCTAAGGCTGCAAGAACATGACCCATCTTAACCTCCAAGAAAGAACAATTGAAAACAAATCTAGAGAATGCTATGGGATTATGTATGCATATTATCTAACTCCATTAATGATCCTTCATAAAACATCTCATTCTTTGAGTTTTCCATGAAATCTTGGAGAAACGGTTGAGCAAACCTCAAAATATCCAATAAGTTTCCTTTACTCAGTCAGATAAAACTGAGTTTTAAAAAATTATAATTGGAAGTACTAAAATCGGGGTGGAGATGAAGCTTGGTGGCAGATTTTTTTTTGTAGCATGTGGCAAGACTGTGGGTTCAAAACCCAGCATCATAAAAAAGTAAAATGAATTGCATATAATATTCTTTCAACTAGAAGCCCAATTACATTTTATGCTTCATTTCCTTAAAATTTGTATTTATTAAAGCTTTATCTAGGTAGCCTTTCCCATAAATTTGCACTATGAGCAAAAGTGAGAACAGCTCAGAGAATTTAGATCAGTGCCTAATTCGTCAATTCCTTCAACTCTGTGTTGTAACTTCTTCACGGATTCATGCAACAAAAATGAAGTGACTACTAATGACTTAGGCATGAGTCTTCATAATAGACTTGTGAGTCACACCAAGTTCCTGATTTTCCTTTTGTTAGTCCATTTTATCCTTTATTAGACAAAGGCAAAGATCATCCATGGGTAAATTCAATCTTCTTTCTTCATGCAACATGCTGAAGCATCTAGTAAAGTACCTAGGGCACAGCAAGTAATTTATGAAATTTCAAAAATATGCCCTTATTTCTTGATAATATTGAAATTAATATATTCAAACAGATTTACTAATGACTTAATAAATACTTCCCATATCTGCCAATTTTAGTCTCTTTGAAGTTAGTTTATTTATTTTCTGTTTGTTTCTACATACTTACAATCTTGCCTGTTGCATTTGAGCATATGAACCTCAAATCACCCTCCCTTATCCCTCCAATTCCACTGTAACCCCTTTTCTTCCACTACTTACCAGAGGCTATGCCATAGAAAAGAATGATTTCTCTTCCCCCAGCAACCCTTAATTTTCATTAGCTCCCCAGGAAAGAGGTTAATCATATATTCTACCAAAGAAAAATCAATATGAATTGAAAAGCTTCTGTCTTATTTGTGCAGGGTGTATGTGTATTTTGAGACATTGTTTTATTTTGTTTTATCATATGCTTATCATTTAGTTGACAGTATCATTAACCTCAGGGCTGAATTAGCATTGCAATCAAACTTCCATAAGACAGGAGATCAGTACAGACACAGGTGTTGTTCTTCCATTTCTGAGTGACAAATAAATCATTATGTCAACAAGATACAGGATGAAAGGTTGCTTAAAAATAAATGTCTACACAGCACTAAAAATCCTCAGTTGGCACAATTCCTCACCATGGTTAATATAACATGCTGCTACCCAGAGACTTTGGCATATGTCTGTAATCCCAGCACTCAGGAGAAGGAGGTAATAGTATGACAAATTTTAGGTCAGTATAAGCTATATGGAAAAGAAATCTACTTCATATTACTAAACGTTAAGATAGCTCAAAAAGTAGATAATTTGTAATTATGAACTTCTCATAGCATTATTACCCATGTGACTTTTAATGGTATAAAATTAAAAGAATTTAAGTAGTCTTCCCTTGTCATTATATTTTGAAAAATATTCAGCAAAGAGCAGAGAATCTGCAGGTGTATGCACAGGTTTGGTTACTTGCTCATAACCCATTTCTTCACAGACTGTCATATTTAGGGATAATATGTGAATTTCATATAGTCAAGAGGTAGTTTGAGCTAGGCTTTTGGAATTATTTGAACTCTATTTCCAAGTGGTAGTAACAACAATATCTTGAATTTGGCATAGGGTCACATATCTGTAAATCTGGCACCCATGAGACTGAGGCAGGAGGGACAAGTATTCAATACCTATCTTTGCTGCATAGCAAAGTTGAAGATAGCCTGGGCTGTATGATACCCTGTCTTAAATTAAAAAAAGAAAAAGAAAGAAAGAGCCAGGCATGATAGAGCACACCTTTAATCCCAGACTTGGGAGGAAGAGGTAGGAGGATCATTGTGAGTTCACGGCCACCCTGAGACTACATAGTGAAGTCCAGGTCAGCCTGGGCTAGAGTGAGACCCTACCTCAAAAAAACAAAACAAAACAAAAAACAAAGAAAATGTATCTTGGACTCAATTTACTTGAACAACAGAAAATTGCTGCTTAGAATGTTGAATTTCCCATCTCAGATAACTGGGGCATACTTATGGCATGCTGATAGCATACTGTGCAATGAGGAAGAGGAGGAGGATCCTAGTAAGTATAAGCTGGGGTACAAACTCTCTACTAGAAACCATAATGTGATCTTCCCTTATTCTACAGTTAGGGAGTTATAGAAATCATCTGACTGCTCTGTAGAGAACACATTTTCTGGTGCTGGTTCATGTAATGGGAAAACATGTGCTATCCAATGGGAGCCTAAACACATTGGAAGCATACTCCTCCACTCATTTTCTTCCTACTAGTTGGTAAGAAAGTTTCAAGAACCAAGATTACAACATGACCCTAGGGGTGAAATAGTAACATGAAATAGTTGAATATGTGTCCCTGTGTAGTTAGATTGTATACAGTGGAGGTGTTTGCTCAACATGTATAGATTGTCACATGGTAATACAATGATATTCCTTGCTTATACAGCAGCTAAGCCATTTATCATCACAAATGTAATACCTTAAGACTGTCTAAAGACCTTATAGGATGTGCCTATGGTGTGTACTCATTTGTGCCAAAGCACTTCCCATATTTTAGATAATAACTGAAATACAATTTCTCCACAAATCATTTCCTGATGTGCCTCCAATCTTCCACCAGCTGAGCATAACATTTTTTTGCCCCTTCCTCACAGGACTTCTTGTTTTCTGACTTCATATCATAAATTCTGTTTGTGTATGTTTTATGTCTTCTACCAAAGAAAACTTTCTATCTTATTCTCCTGTGCCACTTCTAAACTGCCAGCATTGTGTCTTTCTCCCAAAGTGCTTCTTGACCAAGGGAAGAATGCTGTATGCTGTTTGTCTCTAATCTGCTACCGTAGCCTTATAAACCAGGAGCAAGTGCATGTTCTTCATGAGCAACAGAAGCAGACAAGAACCTAAGTCCTAAGACTGAGAACAAGTTGGACACATCATAACTTTTACCTATAACTTTGACATCTTTTGTCTTAGACTGTCTTTTGTTTCTAAAATTCATAGCACTAAAGATGTAGCAAAGTAGTGGATGATAACTGATAATTGATCTGCTAATGTTCAAGACTTGACTGTGGAAAAGTGTTCATTGCTAATAGCTTTTTTCTTATTAAAAAGGTCTACTAGAGTCAAAAACTATAGGCCAACTATGATTTGATTGCAACACATACACTGTTATATTAAGATGTTTCTCTTTTACTTTGTATATCACAACTAGTGTACAATTTGTAGCTATCTATATGCTGTATTTCAAATTAAAGAATCTGAGTAATTGGTAAAAATAAAAATTTGCTGGAAAAATTTCAAGGAAATTACTTGGTTGAACAATAAGCATAAGAAGATGTAATTGTTTTTTGCTAAAGCTAACCTCAACGATATTATTTATACACAAACAAATATGCTCACAAATTTGCACTCAGGATCTTGGGTTGACATAATTACTTTTGTTTGTTATTAGGAATCAATGCATAAAGGAGAGGTTGGAGTAAAGCAACCCATTAAACTTTTTCCTCTTTGTATAATTACTCATTAACATTTACTTTTTTGCTAGGCAAATGCAAAATTAAAAGCAAAAAACAACATGAAAATGTAGCTTTTGTCATGAGCTCAAAATAGAAGAATGTGAATACTTATTCATGTAGAGCTGTTTTATTCTTTCTCTAAAATATTTTAAATCTACAAAAGTAAAGCAGAAAGTAATGCAAGTTTCACATTAAAAATTATTTTAAAAAGTTAAAGTATATTTTACTAAAGATAAATTTCCATAATGAATAAAAAGATTTCATGACTAGTAATAGCTAAAGTTAGACAATATCATGATTATTTTTCTGCTGATTTACAACATGTTTTAATGAAATAATCATCACATTGATCCTGATTTACTATCAGTTTTTGCCACTTAACATAAGAATAATGTTATTTTTCTGAAACACTGTGGTTAATGCTACATCATGTTCTTGTGTATAGATAATCCATTATTTATTTGAACAAATGTACATTATGGGCTTCACATTTTCTCCTCATGCCTCTATAGTTATTTCATTTATACCCAATAGAATAAAATGTAGCAATGCATTTATCAAATATTTAATACATTTTTATGAGAAATTGCCTTTTTGTCAAAACATATTCTTTAAAAGTTTTAGAGAACACTGCTGACTTTTGCACAGCTAATTAAATGTAAGAAGGCAGATGACATGGACCTATGGCTCTCCATTCCTGTCGACATCTCTTTTTCATAGATGCTATAGCCACTGCAGAACAAAAATGAAAGTACTTTACAGATAGCCACAAACCAACCCCAATATTAAATATGTTTAATAGCTACATGATGGAAAGAAATACCAAATAGATAAGTATAAGGATTGACAAACAAGTGGTTGTGGAGACTGTAATGAAAATTGTGATGTACATAATTCCCAACAATCTTATAATCTTTACACCTAGCCCAAGAGGTACTAGTATTTCCATTTTATGGATAACAAAAAAAAAATAGTTTCTGAGGCTGGATTATAACTAAGTAAGAGCACACACTTAGTATGGGAGACACCTCAGGTTCATCCCCAGCACTAAAAGAGAGAGAGAAAAAAGCAAAAGCAAAAGCAAAAGAAACAAAGGAAGGTCATGCTTTGGTCACTGCCACATCGTTTGGTTGTTTCTTGTATTACTGCTCTTAGGAACAAAGCAAAACTAACATTGCTACTAGTAAAAATGTGGTCCTTATTTTGAATTGCAGATTCCTTATTCTTTATAGAATTCTTATTCCTTTATTTGTATAGAATAAAGAAGCTAAGAAGGGTGAATTTGCTAAATTATAGGTAGGTTTTCTTATTTTATCAAACCTACTAGGAATATATCTTTTATTCTTCTTCTTGGCTGTGAAGTTTGCAGGTACTCAGTGTTGTAGAATTATAAATACTGCCCAAGGAAGGGGCTTATTTTTCTTAACCTTGGAGGAAATTAAAATGCCTTCATTGTGAAAGTGATATGAATCTGAGGAGATCCTTTGTGAAAAGTTTGCTTGGGGGCCCTAAATAAAACAGGTCTTTGGCCTAGATCCAAGGTGTGTGACATTCCCAGCAACCAACTATCACATTATTGTTTCTTTTTTTTTTATATAAAGGAAGTCCTCACTACGGGATTTATGCCACAGTCAATAAAAAATATCTCCTGCCTCTGAACGTAATGTCAATCAGGGAAGCAGTGTGTGTTCTCAATAATATAAGAAGAGAATGATTATAATGCCAACTCAGAAGTTCGTGGCCTTATCACATTAAAAACATTAACGTGTAACTTAAAATACCTTTGATCTGAGTTAACTCTTCACAGGTTTTCCCTCTTTAGAAAGGAATATTTAAAATAGGCTCAAAAACCAGCAATACAAGGTAAGTTGTGAATCACATTGTTGATTAATCTTTTAAATGTATATACTTCAATAGATGGCAACTATTAAAATGTAAAAGTCCACAGTTCATTACAGGACAGAGCAAAGTAGGAAACGAAAACTTAGGATAAAACACTATGGGACATGGCCAATTTAAAAATGTCCAGAAAGGAATGTAACAGATCTCAAAAATGAATGTAAGAAAATCAATTTTAAAATTGGCTTTAATTAGCCGGGCGTGGTGGCACACACCTTTAATCCCTGCACTCAGGGGGCAGAGGTAGTTGGATCGCCATGAGTTTGAGGCCACCTTGAGACTGCATAGTTAAGTCCAAGTCAGTCTGGGCTAGAGTGAGACCCTGCCTCAACCCCCGCCAATGGCTTTAATTAACACACATTTATACACAGTTTCCAAGCACACTTTTAATTTCAAGCTTTGAGTTATCTTACCCTAGGCTTATTTTTCTGGAACATCATAGTCCTTCTTGTACTGTTATCGCTATATTAGTTTATAGTGCCGAAAGCATAAATTGGAATATCATCTTTTTGAAACACGTTTTTCATAACTCTCAGTTCTTTTAGAAACAAGCATGGAATCATAACAGTGCCTGTGACATGCTAGACTCCTACTATCTTTGCTATTGTATTATTCTAGCCACAACTACATAAGATATAAATTTAATTGACAGAGACCATTTGCAATTTATGAGTCAAGAACTGTCCAAGAAGAGAATTTGATGTACTTTCCACCTACCCTTTTATCAACATTAAACAAACAGTATGTTTTACTACAACTCACTTCTGACATTTATCAGTTGCTTTTATTTGTTTTTCTGCCAACCTCAGCCTTGTCAGCAGGACTTCAGCATGACAGCAGTGGCAGCTCATGCCAATTAGACCCTTTACAATAAGCAGTTCTTTTAGAACTATATGTGTTCAAATAGACAAAATGGTAAATGATTAGTATTGTAGAGGCCAATGGTAAGGAACTCATTCTATGCATGTCTACAGTTCTCTTTATTGAGCCACAAAAGACATCCAATCAAAATTTTAGAAAGGAAAGAAACACCCACAAAATGCATCATGACTGTAAGTTGTTTGGTGGTTTGAAACACACCATGGTATTTACATGTTGTTTGAAAACAGTATTGATAATTAAAGGATATTGCAAGAGCTTGAATTAATAACAACTGTATAATTCAATTTTATGTGAATCATTATGAAAGTAGTAGATGGGAAATTTCTGTCCTGAAGAGTACACCCACACTCTTTCTACACACAAATGTACAAATTGTATGAAAAAAAAGGCTTGAAGAAAGTCTCCTTTCCCTTTTATTTAACAAAGCAGCTATGCAGCTTGCCATCCTGGGCTAACAGCCAGAAAAAGATTATGGTAAAAATAATCACCTTTGCAACATTAAAGAAAACATGAAACTGGCACTATGATTCAAGGGCTTATTTCTTTCCCTCTAAATATGATACCACTTTTAAAAATTATTTTGGAAATGGTTTTCTGCAAGATGTATCTAAAGAAGGAAGAGTTGTATTCTTTTCAGCAAATAGCTAAAGGTGTTGAGAGATTTCCGGTTCAAAATGTATTAGGTATTTGACTACTTAAAGGGAATTTAGTGCTGATGAAAGATGCCAGCTTGACAGCCATGGAAAATGAAGGAAGCGTTCTTTATTCCCAGGGCATGCCATCTCAAAACAAGAAATAATCTCTTATGGTTAAGAGGGTCAGACCTTATTGTTTAATATTCATTGAGAGTCCACACATGCTAGATGATGGAAAGATACATATAGACACAGCTAGTGTCCTAGAAGATAATACATTCCTCAAACAAACATATTCCTGATCTCAGGGGCTTCATAAACAAGACTAGTGGCCTCTTCTCTGAAAGGTACCATATCAACAAAAGCTCATAGGTGAGGGATTCAAATGAAAGGCAAAACAGAACTTGATTTGAACATCTTTACCATTTCTTATAAGTATTCTTTCTCTGTAAGCTTAAAGTTGCTACTGCTTGGGCTCATACTTGTAAGATGCAGAACTATTTTAGAATTTTTGGAAAATACTCAACACCAACCCTATCTACTTCTACTCCAAAATATAAATTCTTACATACTTATGAAATATTCATTCATTGTATAAAAAATATTTTGCCCCAGCACCTTTAATATGGAAGTATCTGTGGCACCTGGACTACCTAGGAAGTTAGGTATTCCTGGCTTAGTATAAACCTAAAGTCATTATGAGAAATAAGACGACTTCCAATAGGTTATCTGCATTATGTGATTGGATATGGAATATGAGGGAAAGAACTCTGTGTATTGCATTATAAGCAAATTGATTTGTAATGGCAGCCATGTGATTCTGGAGCTGGAGAACAGAGGATGGTCTTGCCTGACTTGCGTTCTCTGGCTGGATCCAAGTCTGTACTCTTTTTGTAAAAATAAAATAAAATTCATTTACTTCTTTCTGTTGAGAGAGAGAAAGAGTGAATATGGGTGTGCACTAGAGCCTCTTACCACTGCAAACAAACTCCAGATGCATGAACCTCTCTGTGCATAGGCTTTATGTGGGTACTGGAAAATCAAACCTTGGTTGGCAGGCATTCCAACAAAGTACCTTTAGCTACGGAGCCATCTTCCCAGCCTCCAAGTCTCTGCTCTTGATAAGTGTTGTCCACAAAACTTGAAGGAACTATGTGGATTAAAACTCAGGCATAATTGGTGCTGATTCAGAGATCAGATACAAAATTTGACACATAACAGGAGAATCATGTTTTGCCTATGTCTCCATAGAACATAGATGTTCAGATGGCTGAGAAGCAGTATCAGAATTTGGAGCATAACTTTGGGAACCCTGAGTGGGAAACAGTCCACTCTGGAAGGGTATTATTTTGCCAATGGCCAAGGTAAGGCTACCTCTACTTTCTTGCTATTTAATACCATTTTAGAGTAGTAAAGCAGGAAAGGATTGGCTTTGTGCATGTGAGATTCTTGGAAATACAAGATACAATTATGGAGTTTCAGGCTGTGGTGTGATCCTAAAAATTGTAGGGAAAAATAAGTTTGCCAGGATTCTGACATTATCCGAGTATTGGTTTTTGTGTGTCCAAATCTGTTCCTAAATGGGTAAAAGTTAAGGCACTTATATAATGAAGAAAAAAAAAAGCATTCAAAAAACTGACGAGCCAATCCAACATAACACTTCTCATGCACCTACAATTTTTTCGGACATTTGACACTGAACTCCACAAGATTCTTTCTTTTTTTTTTTCAAAAAAAATATTTATTTATTTGACAGAGAACGAGGGAGACAGAGAGAGAGAGAGAGAGAGAGAGAGAGAGAGAGAGAATGGGTGTATGCATCCCTTGTTCATCTGGCTAACGTGGGTCCTGGGTAATGGAATGTATGTCCTTTGGCTTTGCAGACAAACCGCTAAACTATCTCTCCAGCCCTCCACAAGCTTTCTTAAATGGAGCAAAAAGGAGGATATTTATATCAACAGACACCACTTTTGTTCCTAGTTTTCAGACGTTTTGTTCTTGAGCTTTTGGAGGTAATGGGCTGTGTGACTTAGAGTACAGCCAGTCCAAAGTTAAGTATACTTTAGTGAAAGATAATTTTTTGAAGATCTGTGTGTCCCTTGCATTTTTTTCTTCTTCCAAAAAAAATTCACATTCTGTGATTTTTCTGAGTACTGTTTCTAAGACTATTTCTTCAGTTACATTACCCACAGAAGTCTTACTGCTCCCCGTACCCAAATGTTTTCTTAAGGCCTGAAGCTGTAGAGATTCCTAAGTCATACCTCACCCAATATTTAATATCAAGGTTGTGAACAAAGCCCAGAGCATCTGGAAGTTCCAGGTTAGTACCACTACTCCATACACTGCACTACATATGTGACTATATATATGTGTGTTGAGAAATGACAGTCAGTGGCTCCTGAAGATTTAGAAGCAACTTTGTTTTCATTATCATATTTTATTCATTAGCAAACAGAAGGCTGACACTTTAATAAAATTTGTACCAACAAAAATGTGTTACATAAGGAGCTTCACTGTTTACCAAATAGTCCAGAGAGCAAACAGGTTTAGAGTCCATTAAGGCGTGATGAATAAGAACATTTGAACTTTGTCTAAAACACAAGAGTATTTAAAGGATACTCAACCTAAGAAGTGCTTTCATGTAGGATCTGCTGATGTTTTAGAACAATGAAACTCAAAGTTGGTATCTTGAGAAGTAACAACACAACATGGCTGCATCAAACTTCCAGTAGATAGACCTTTATCATATTATTGAAATTGTGCCCTCTGTGAAGTTGTCTAAGCACACTGTGGAGGGGGGCATTATAGGTCATGGTATTATAATAGTCAATGACATTCCACCCTCTCCAAATAAATGTTTGTCTCACAGAAATATTTCACTGGTTAGCACTTTGTCAAAGGGCGCACTTCTCATTACCATTTCAAATGCACTTTCCCTGCTCAAAGGTACCTTTATCTGCTGCCCCAGGGCTTTGCCAAGACACTAAAAAGTTTAGTCACCATGCATAATATACAACATAAGTTGCTAGTATTAATTTTTAATAGTGCTTTGCTTTATCACATCCCGTGGTCTGTGGTCCCTTGTGATGCAAGTGTGAGGCCTTACTTACTAACCCCTTCCCCTTTTTATAATGCAATCCCAGCCATTACCGTGGGTGCATATACATAATAAAAGACTTAAACAAAATTAGTACAAATGAAAACATATGCATCTTAAGGTAATTGTCAAAACAGAAATAAATGCCTGGATGAGAACTTTAGCAGAGACAAAAGGAGAGGAATAAATATTGTTCAGGGAATCACAATTACACCTGACTAAAACAGCTGTGTAATGTTCAATAGAGTGCCAGTTCCTTAGCCTGCAAAAGTTATTACTCAGAATGATGAGGTGTTTAACAGCACCAGCTCTGGATTTCAACCACCACTGCCCATGTTTGAATACAGACTCTTCAGTTTACTAGCTATGCTTTCTGTGATTGGTTCCCCCTTTTCAATTTTGGAATGATAATAGTACATATCTTGTGTTAAAATCCTTGGGCACAAATATTTAAAGCTCTTTAAACAGTGTCTGGCCAAGTTTAAGTTTACAATAAACATTACATGTTATTATTATGCACTATTACATGTGCCCAAAATTGGATGTGATATCAAAGTATATATTGAATGGAAAATACCAACAAATAGCAAGGGCTGGAGTGAAGGTCAAAGGAAATTATATGTTCTATTTGGCATGAATTGATCCATCTTTGAAAAAAGTCAGTAAATACCTCTTGAAATGATTTGTTCTGTGCTTATACAAGTTCAACATTCTCTCTTATAAATGTACCAATTTAACCTGCAATGTGTCACTAACTTTAATTTTTGGCTCTTGCTAGTTTTTCCACCTGTGGTATAGGACATAAAATTTCCTTTGAACTTTCCTCGGGCTATTATTATTTTTGATATTTTCTATTAAAAGTGATGTGCTTTGATGGCACAACCATACACTTCCAAGTTTTATCCTAAACCAATATTCTCTTTGGACAAATGACAGAACCTCTGGGCTACCTTAAATGAGAATTGAATCATACGTCACTAAATCTTTTGTTCAGGTAGTTGCTAGATTGAACTTTCTGAAGTGCAAAGGTGATTATGTCTCTTGCATATTCTCCATTGCCTTCAGTATCTGTATTCTACTGATGACATAGATGTAATCCTTGCCTATTTATCTAGCTTCCCTTCCAACCCCACCCCACCACCACCCAGGAACCTTACACACTGGTTAAGGTAAAATAAGTCTATGTATCTCCAACAATTCCCCAGTCTATCATCATGCTTCTGTCTTTATTTTTTTATTCATGTGAATCCCACTTTAAAAAATCATCATTGTTATTTTATTTTAGAGATTGCAAGAAAGAGAGTGAGAGACAGAGAGAAAGAAAGAGAAGAAGTGTGTGAGAGAGAGAATTGGCACAATAGGGCCTCAGCCCCTGCAATTGATCTCCAGATGCTTGTGCCACCTAGTGGGCTTGTGCAACCTTGCCTCACCTTTGTGTATCTGGCAAATGTAGAATCTGGGGAGTAGAACATGGGTCCTTAGGCTTCACAGGCAAGGGCCTTAACCACTAACCCATCTGTCCAGGCCTGAATCCCACTTTTGAAAAGGTCAAGCTTACTTTGTGATCAAGTAATCTCATGTCTTTCTGTTAAGATGCTTCAGCATAAAGGAGGTGCTTAGTAAATACCTTTTGGCTAAGACAATGACAATAAATATTGTTTCATTTTTAAATTAAAGGACACAGATGGACATAAGTCACAATAGCAATCTGAAATGCTAAAATGCTATGAAAGTTACATTTGGGGCTTATGCATATAGAAATTGTTTTCTCAGCCTTGACCTTTCATCTTTAAAATGTTGCCCACTGAGCGGATCGTAATTATGAAATATAGTGTTTAGATATTAGGCAGCATAACCCTTGCTATGTTCATTAAATATACATTAGTTGATATTTATAAATGTTTTATATATATTACAAAATGTTAAAACACATTTCTGCTCTATGAATGAATTTAGTACAAGATTCTACTTTAATTTTTATTAACCTTTTAGCCTAAGTGTTAATCTTTCCCATTCTATTGGGAGCAATAGGACACTTTCTCCACATTAGCTTCTAGGAGGTTACAGATATGTTTCCAGTTTGTCTGGTCACTGAGAGTTGGCACAGAGTTACCTTCATAAATGATTCAAGTTAATGGGAAATATTAAAATTAAAGAAATAACAGCAAAAATGGTTCCCCACAAGTGAGAAATGATCATTAGAATATCTCTCCTTGGGGGATCATCCCACATAGCCATTCATTAAAAGTAGCTTCAAGGGCATAGAAAAGAGGAATAGCTGTTGCATATCCAATATGGACTTTATGGAGGAGGCAAGGTTGTGTTTAAAATATATAGTATGGAGTATATAAAAATTCCAAATAACATTGCCCATAAAATTATTTTCCCAAGACCCTAGGTAGTTTTAGTTATACTGGCTTAAGGGCAGTCAAATGAACGTTTAGTTATATGTTTACATTTAAAAATATTCAAAAAAATTGAGCTTAAGAATTGTTATCTTGGGTGGAGAGATGGCTTAGCAGTTAAGGCACTTGCCTGCAATGTCAAAAAACCCTGGTTCAATTCCCCAGGACTCATTTAAGCCAGATGCCCAAGGTGGCACACGTGCCTGGAGTTCAGTTGCAGTGGCTAGAGGCCCTGGTGCACCCTTTCTTTCTCTCTCTCTCCCTCTTTCACTTTCTCTCAGACAAACAAATGAACAAATAATTAAAAAGAAAAACAAAAGTTATCTAGCCAGCCATGGTGGCACACATCTTTAATCCTGGCACTTGGGAGGCAGAAGTAGGAGGATTACTGTGAGTTTGAAGCCAGGCTGAGACTACATAGTGAATTTTGCATCAGCCTGGGCTACAGTGAGACCCTACCTTGAACCCCCTCCCAAAGAAAACGAATTGTTATCTAATCTGTGTTGTATTTCTACCTATATCAGTACTTTAAAAAGTTGAGTTATATGTATGGATGCTAAATTTATTTGTGATTAATCAGGAAAATAAGTACATTCTCCTTATAAAATCCCCAACTCTCATTTACTCCCTAGGTCTAATACAATACTTGCTGCTGTAAATTTCTCAATCTGTCTCATACCATTCTTAAAAACCTTAAATAAAAAGTTCTTATTTCCCTTTCTTTCTCCTATTATTACCTCAGTCTCCCACTTCTCACTTGAGTGTACTTTACCAGTTTGCCCATTACCTTTTATATTACAAGTATAACACAGGTTTGATTCTTTTTTAGAAGAAAAATAGTTCCCTTATGTTATTTTACTTCTTGTATACCCAATTCCTAGAAAATGTGTAAAGATTGAAAATACAACCACCTAAATGTTCAATGCCAATGTCTGATTGTTGATGTTCCCACTCACAGTAGGCAGCTCCCTCATATCTGGCTTTAGCAGTCCTCTATATTGTCTTGCATGCTAGAACTAGACTTGGAACACATTGATGCTGGAAGAGCACTTACTAATAATCAAATATGTTCATTTATAGAAGATGGCATTGAGGTATAAAGTAAAGAAATCCTTGAGTAAGGAAACAAAGAACCTCCACATGGTTTCTTGCTCTTTGTTCTTAGCTTCCCTCCTGCTTTGGCTTTCTGAGTTTGGTTTTATTCTCATGCTCTTTTATTTATTTATTTTTTGGATTTGCTTTCAATGTGGATTTAAATTCTTACTTTACTTATTCCAATTTGCTAATCCTATGAATAGTGATGTCAGTTAGGTTATGTTTCTGGCCTTCTCACCTGCTTTAAGCTGGTATAATCTAAATTCAAGAGTGAGTCCTATTTGACATCCAAATATGACACATATAACTTTTTTTTGTATTATTGCCTCATCAATTGGTTTGTTGACTCAGAATTTTAAAATTTGGAGCTTAAAAGACTACTTTCAATTTAAGGCAAAATCTAAAGAGTTAATCTTAATTAGCATAAGAAACAAATAGAGAAATGCTCCCTAGTGAAAATCACTGCAGTACAAAACGGGTTATGTAGAAACCATATAACCGCTACTTCTAAACATATCAGGTTGCCATTCTCCCAGGAACCTTAAACAGTCACAATGGATTGAATGTGACATGGTCTCCACTATGTCTAATATACCTACTAGTTCTGTGATTTGGCAAAGGGAGTGATTGAAACACAAAGATGTTGACTATGGAAAAAAATAGCTTTTTAGCCAAGCCCAACTGACTGGTCTTTTTATATGAGAGAGCGAGAGTGGGGGTGAGAATGTGTGTGAGAGAGTGTGTGTGTGACAGAGGATGAATTGATGTGCCAGGCCCTCTAGCAAATCTAATCAAACTCCAAACATGTGTGCCACTTAGTGCACATGTGTGACCTTGAACACTTTGGTCACCTTGTGTCTGGTTTACGTGGGATCTGGAGAGTTGAACATAGATCCTTAGACTTTGCAGGCAAGTGCCATAATCACTAAGCCATCTCTCCAGCCTTGGAAAAATATTTTTAAAACTGTTTTAGCACTATTAAAAAAAAAAAAAACTTTCCTCCCGATATACTGCTTACCGTTTGTTTGTTTTATTTTTATTTATTTATTTGAGAGTGGCAATCAGAGAGAGATAGAGGCAGAGAGAGAGAGACAGAGAGAGAGAGAGACAGAGAAAGTGAGAGAGCTTGCAAGTGCATTAGGGACTCCAGCCACTGCAAATGAACTCCAGAAGCATGTGCCACCTTGTGCATCTGGCTTACGTGGGTACTGGGGAATTGAACCTCGAACCGGGAACCTTAGGCTTCACAGGCAAGTGCCTAACCGCTAAGCCATCTCTCCAGCCCTTAGCACTATTTTAATTAATTATACTTTAGGCAGGAAAAAAAGATACAAAGAGTTTTGGAGGGCAGGGAGATGGCTCAGTTGATAAAGCACTTGCTGTGTAATGCCACACAAGCATGTGGACCTGAGTTCAGATCCCCACCACCCATGTAACTGCTGGGGATGGCACTGTGTGCCTGCAATTCCAGTGCTATGGAGACGGAGACAGATAGAGACTAGTGCTTGCTGACTAGCTAGACTAGCTAAATTGGTGAGTTTTAGGTTCCATGAGAGACCCTTTGTTAATACACAGGGTAGAGTATCATTTAGGAAGATACTCTGACCTCTATAACACAGACACACATATACATGCACAACCACACACATAGGAACATGCACCCCCCCCCACACACACACACAAAACAAGTTTTACAACATTTCAGGGATAGATGGTAACTGCTACCTAGTCACGTGTTAAAAATCAATACTGCACTGCCGAATAGTTTTAAATTTATCGATGTATATAGGAAATGTATGCTCTCTGATCTTATTTATAAACAGAAAAATCATAGCTCACACTTGATGCAAACAGAATTTAACAAGATAAAACATGAGCAGAGAGATTTCAGAAATGTCTCAGAGGCATATCAGCCCATTAGTCATCTAGCTAGAGGTCCTATCCTCATCTGGGCACTTGAGCCTGGTAAATGCGCGTACAATCAACTTCTGTGATGAATCCAAAAGAAGACCAAGAGAAAACAAAACTATGCACTATGTAGCATGACCCAAATAAATATGTGACCCTATAATTGTGTTGTGGTTTTTCAGAATTTAGGATGGATGTTATATGAAAGAAATGATGAAGAAAGTATTTGCATTTACAGCAGATAGCTAACTTGTCCACTAATAGGGAAAATATCTACATATTTTGCACTTTTTATTTTTCTTTTGAAAATTGAAATAAAATAAAAAATAGAATTATATTAAGAAACCATAAGCAAAGAAGAAAGACAAGATATAGTCAGAGATATAGTCAACTGATATATCTGACAAAGGAACAGTAGTCAGAATATGTAAAGAATTCCCAAAGACCACTGAAACACCTAAACTGTTTAATATAAAATATGAGATAATTAGGGCTGGAGAGATGGCTTAGTGGTTAAGCGCTTGCCTGTGAAGCCTAAGGACCCCAGTTCGAGGCTTGATTCCCCAGGACCCATGTAAGCTAGATGCACAAGGTGGCACATGCATCTGGAGTTCATTTACAGTGGCTGGAAGGCCTAGTGTGCCCATTCTCTCTCTCTCTCTCTGTCTCTGCCTCTTTCTCTGTCTGTCTGTCACTCTCAAATACATAAAAATAAACAAAATTTTAAAAAATGAGATAATTAATATGGAAACCCCTTAATGACCAGTATAGCACCAAAGATACTTACCCCCACACATACACTAGTATTTCAGGTCAATTCAAATGAAAACATAAGTATTCTACTTCACACTCATTAAACTGGAAAAATAAATTAGTTCAATAATGCCAAGTATAGGTGAGGATATGGGA
Organism: Dipus sagitta; assembly: GCA_036346955.1. NCBI lineage: Eukaryota > Metazoa > Chordata > Mammalia > Rodentia > Dipodidae > Dipus > Dipus sagitta. Next base: position 115,753,984 of record CM070776.1, on the reverse strand, counting down.
AGGGTTTTTATCTCTCATAGCAATGAAACAGACACAATTATTATGCAAAGCAAAATAGCTAGTTATTAATTTGAAGATGAATATATAATTCCACTTCTAGAATTTCTAGAAAAAAGCTTTCACATGTATACCAGGGAATAAGCATAGTAAATGTCACTGAAGTCCTATTTATATTATTCCTATAATGGGGTATTACAACACAATATATTGTATAAATATTTCTGTATCAGTAAGGGAAAATCTAAAATAAAAAAGCAAAGATAGTTGAATAACAGGAAATTGCAAGCTGGAAATTATGGTACATGCTTATAATCTCAGCATTTGGGAAGTTGATACAGGGCAATTTCAAGTTGAAAACAATTCTGGGCTCTGTGAAGCCTATCTCAAAACAAATACAAATGAATAAAACTAATTTTCAAAAATAAATGAACTCAAACTTTAAGAGAGTGGATTACTCTGAAAATAAAATGGGAGTTTACCCAGTTGTTTAACATTGTGTTTCTTTCAAAGGAAATAATTTTATACAGAAAATGAATATAGGTATTCATCTATTCTCTGTCTCTGTCTGTGTGTGTGTGTGTTTATGAGATTAGTAACAGAAAATGGGGTGATCCAACATTAAAAAGGAAATTGGAAAGATGCTAACTAGAGAGAAGTGGCATTATTAGCTCTGTTCATCCAACGAAAATACTTATAAGCTAGACATAAAAGGTATAATATTAAAAAATTAATGAAATGTTATTGGTACAACTTTTCTATTTCTAAATGAAGTACTTCAATGTTCATTTTAAGTGTAGACAAAATAAAATATTCTTTTAAATCAGGTGGCCCTTGTCCTTTAGATGAAATCAACTGTAATCCATTCTGTCAAGTGATTGGTCCTTATCTCTTTGCTGCATCACAAGTGAACGAGGTCCTGCTGCTTTTATTTCTGATTATAGCAAATCCTTGATGGCTCAGAGCCAACTGACAGGATTGGATAGAGTACAAGATTGTAGCCTTGAGAATTCAATCTCTAGCAGCGACTTCTTATAACTTTGACATGTGGCTTGACCTCTCAGGACCTCTTTCTTTCTATCTTTCAAGTGAGGATAATAATGTCAACCACCAGACACTACTTTTAAAATATACTCTTGTTCCTAGATGTTTAATATTAAATAAATGCAAGGTGCTGCACAAAACCCTTACAGTGATGATAACATTTTCTTTTGTAGTAAGGGATTATCACACAGGCAAAAAGCATTTATGTAAGTGGTTTTGGTGCTCCCATCAACAAATTCTTTTGGGCTAGGTGCAAGACTGACTTGCTTCTTGATGCTTGTTTCAATCAATAACATGATTTTAAAGTGTTTAAATTCACGCTGAGACTCAATAATAAATATGAAAGAAGTCTTGGAGAATATTCACACATTTAATTAACTTCAAAATTAACAACCCCATGGGGAATACCAGCAACCGCACTTAGTAGGGCCCCCAGTGGAATGGGGGCAGGGAGGAGGGAAAAGATTGTACCAAAACATGATGTGTCCATACAAAGTATGTTCTTAAAAAATAAATAATAATAATAAGTGTTCACTGGCCCAGTATTTGACTCAGCAATAGAGTACTACCCTATCTAGCAGGTGCACATGGTTCTGGTTTTAATCCTCATCACTATTGTTTTAAAAGAAAAATTAAACAAAATGTTAGAAGATATGCTACAGTCACTCATGGTGATGTGTAAGTCCAGCTACTTGGGAATCTAAGTTAGGAAGATTACAAATTTGAAGACAGCATGATCAAGACAATGAGACCCCTATCTCAAAAAGAAAAGCCACCCTAATAATATCCAAATGAATACTCAAGACCAGTGTACAAAGTATGCGTACAAATTGTATTCTATGATTGTGTTTTTTCCTATTTTCTATAATAAAATATCTAACAAAAGCAATGTATGTAAGGGAGGGTTTATTTTGGCTCGCAGTTTGAGGATACAGTACTCATGGTGAGAAAAGAGGTCATGGAGAAAAGAGTGAATAGCAGTAGTTGCATTGTATCCATAGTCAGGAAGCAGAATAATGATGGCTGGTACCTAATAAATGCTGCCACATTTTTCCTTTTTATTTACCCCAGGACTATGGCCCATGGGATGATGTCACCTACATTTAAGGTGTGTCCTCCTTCTTCATTTAAAACCTTCTGTAAATACCACAAACATTTACACAAAAGCATGTTTCCATGATTATTCATTAATCCAGTCAAGTTGACAACGAAGATTAACCATCACAGTTAATAAAACTAAAGTACATAGTTACATGTAAATGCACATACAATAATAAGGAGGTGTTGTCATGTAGGTTAAAAGTTACATAAGTATGCAAATGTACATCAAAGAATATCTATGAAATGATGTACATTCCAAAACTTAAAATAGGTGCTAATTGGAACCCCAAAGTCTATTTGATGACACAAGTGAAACTGAATATCCTCAATACTAATGCAATTTGCAAAAGAAGAGCTAAAATAACTTGAATATAGATTTATATATCCATAGATATGTACATAACATTTTAATAAACAATGACACACATTATAGCTTTACAATATATGTTTAGACATCATAATTTTAGGTAATAACATGTTATGGCAAAGTGAATATGCCATTTTCACTTTTAAATTTCACTTCAATCTCCTTAGAAGAAAAGAAGTGAAGGGGAAATATACTTTGCTGTACTTATTTCAAGGTGATTTGCACTTTCCTGTTGATCAAAATACGGGTACAGTTACCATGGAAAAGATATTTCTATGCTCAAAATTACCTTCAGAGAATTTGTACCTCGGGACTCTGAAGAGCAAAAGCCTGTCATGTAAATAGATACTTTTTAGCAACATGGTAGTGCCAAAAATTGTGAGAAAACAGTTAGTAGTCTCTAGACATTACCTCAGTTGGGTGGAGAAAGTATTTTCCTCCATGCCTCTCTCTGTGAAAGGAAAGCTCACACATTTATATAAGCACAGCATCTTTTGTCCTTTTGGTTGAAGTAAGAAAGGGAAAACAGAAGAAGAAAGAGATAAGGAATAGAATTTCAACTAAAACTCAACCCAGCTACAACATGGAGGGAGCTTGGGTTTTGTAAATGAAAGCAAGGACTCCTGCAAAGCAAAAAGGCTTCCTCAGCATGCGACATATGTTCCCTGTTATTAGGAAAGAGTGGACAAAACTCAGCACAGAGGAGTACCAATCATGAACAATTGCTTTTGCACGATTCTAGATAACCTGGGGCTTCTCAAAAGCTATGCATGCAGAGCATAGGTTATGACCCATCTTGGCAAGAAGGTGAGTAATCTGGCAGCCTTTTTCAGAGGATGAGAGAGAGGGGGGAAGGAGAGAGAAAGAGAGAGAAAAAAATATGAGTGAATGAATGAGTTTTGAGACAATTCCATGGACATAGGCTCAATATGCCATCTACTGGTCTTTTGTCTACAGAGGCTCTCAAACCACTATCTATTTACTGAATAAGGAAGAATGTGATGCAAGCATAACTTTGACACAGAGAACTACCAGAAATTATACAAACTACAGAATGTCTTTAAACAATTATTTGTTATTGAGTATTTATCTTCTTTCCAGTTAAATTAGTTCCTTAAAACAATAGTCTGTTTGCAACATTTAATGTCATCAGGGCTGTGTATAGATCAATTTAGCACAGAATTGTTTTCTTCTATTCTCCCTCATTTTTCCTTGTGTCTTTGATGTTTCTTCCTTATTATGCCTTTAGACTGATGAACTTTTGATTTACTGTCTACAATTACATATCATTATGATCTAATGACTAATATACTCTCTAGTGCAAACTATGAACTCTTTAATGTTTGATAAATGAATAATTAAACTTATGAAAAACTTAATTTTTTTCTAAGAGAGAGAGAGAGAGAGAGGAGAGAGAGAGAGAAAGGAGAGAGAGAGAGAGAGAGAGAGAGAGAGAGAAAATTGGCACACCAGGTTCTCAGCCATTGAAATCGAACTCCAGATGCTTGTGCCACCTAGTAGGCATGTGCGACCTTGTGCTTGCCTCACCTTTGAAGGATTACAAGCATTCCTTAGGGCTCTGCTAAATGGTTAGAGATATAAGACAGATTCTTGATCCTGGAATGATCAAGGTCAATAGGCAAATGTAACCTGTGTTCACTCAAAAGCAATGTTTTTTTTTTTTTGTTGTTGTTGTTGTTTTTTTCTTACTCTCCCTATGCTCTATCTTTAAAAAGGAAACCAAGTTATAATTTAAATGACAATTACCCCATATCTTAGTTCAGGTTACTATAAGATGCTACCATGGGCTGGGTGGCTCATACAAGATATAAATTTATTTTCTCAATTTTGAAGGCTAAAAAAATATGTAATTAGAATCCTTGCAAAGATCAGGTTCCTGATGGGCTCTTTTTTGTTTGCTTGCAGATGACTTGCACTTTATTTTGTCCACGTGGGATAGATAGTCAAAGAGAGCCTAAGTGCCTCTTCTTTTAAGGACAATATTCTCATCATGAGGGACTTATGATCATTTAAACTTAATTTTCTTGCCAAAAGTCCTTTCTCTCACTATCAAGGGCTAGGAATTCAACATATGAGATATGAAAAGGGCTAAATTCATCCTATAGTGTGCTTTGTTCACTAATTTAATTCCCAAAGACTTATAGAAAAAAGGGTAGAGCACAATGGGACTATTTTATTGAAAATGGAAAATATTATTTTCCTTTAGTCCATCAAACTCTAGAGAATTCTTGGCACTATCACTGTCGGTCACTCCATTCAGGTTCTCTTCTATTCAACAGTACCATTTCCTATACAGTTACACTTATTTTTTTGAAACCCCAGAATCTTTTGTCATACCCACAGTAGTGAAAGCCTCAAAAGACTTATTGCCTCACTAAAGCTTTAAGACAATGGCTATCAGTAGATATTTCTATTGTAATAGGAACCATATTAGAATTATATAGCAAATTATATTAGACTTACATTACAGTGGATCGATGATAAATAAAACCTTTTCTCCTTAAGCTCTACATCACCCTCAAAATTAGGGAATGATTTTATTTGAGATGCATTATCTACTTTTTAATTCACTAACTCAACTTCATTAACTTTCTGAGCAGGTTTTTCAAGCCTTCTTTTTCTCTAGAACAACTTGTTTTTATGGCTTTTTGCGACCCCTTCAGTATTTGGAAATCTAAATAATGTGGTTTGCCATGCCATTCTGGCCTTACAATTATATAAACTATAGCTTATTCCTACACCTGTTTACTTCCCCTTTCCCTTTCAGCATTTCCTCACCTCACAAATTCTTTCCATGGATATTCAGGTAATTTGAACAATACATGAATCTGAAAGATGCTAATGGATTTATTTTTCTTATATTTCATAAAATATTGCAGAGGTTCATTAGGAGGTGTGGTGGTTTGAATATAAAATGTCCCCCATAGCCTCAGATATTTGAATACTTATTCCTCGGTTGGTGGCACTGTTTGGGAAGGATATGGAACCTTTAAAATGTGGAGCTCTATTTGAAGAAATGTCACCTGGGGGCAGGCCTTGAGGTACTTGCATTCATTGCTCTTTCTAATTACACCAGGTTGATGTGATGATGTAATGTTGCCTTTCTGATCCTGCCATGCTCTCCCTATCATGAAAGACTTCCCCTTAAATTTGTAAACCAGAAATAAACCCTTACTTTCCTTAACCTGCTTCTGGCTGGTTAGTTTGTTCCAGCAACAAGAAAGTAACTGATATAGGAGGCAATTTAGACATATTTAGTACTTTCTTTTCAGCAAATAAATAGTCTTGCTTTAAAGGAGATGTCCCAACTTGAATATATTTCTTCCTTATGAATTAATATATATCTTGGTACAAATCTTATCTGATCTATCCTGCCTTGTTGAGGGGGATCACTTTGTGCTTATGGGTTCATTCACTGATATGTCTGCCTTCTTAAATGTAATTGTGATTTTCTCATTTTGTTTCTACTTAACTTCCTTCAGGATGCATATTTTATACTCTCTGGCATGCCATGGGGATGCAAGGGACAGATACATTCAATGATTCATTACCATTAGCAGTCAGAGTGGAATCAAGAACTTCATCTTTGTCGACCTCCCAGCTTTCCTTTCCTGTTCCTTTCACCAGGGAAGCATGTTATACACCAGTGGCTCGTCTCACCTTCCAATCTAGATGCAGAGCTTATCTAACAGTTTGCTTTAATTCATTGCTCTGAATAATCTTTACATAGAAATAGGGCAATCTTCTCTTTTTACTCCCCTATAGAATGTTTATGACACTGATTATCTAAACTGAGGAGAAAACGATTCTTAAAAGCACAAAAATAAATGTAGTTTTGTTTCTAGTACAAAGACTGTATCACAGTTATCAATATGCATTCCAGATGATCATTTCCATTGTATCTAATTACTTCATTCCAGAATCTGTTGTCAGATAAATGAACACAAAATGAACGTAATTCATCCCTGAGTTCTTATAAATGCATGGGTTTCAATCTACAATGTATATGTTGGATCATTAAGAAAAAGTTCCCCTTCTATAACATTCCTTTTGGTGTTCTCAGAAACAATCTTGGTTCTGATGAACTGAATGGTTGATGAGCATGGTAGTGGTGGAGGGGAAGGGGTGAACCTTTTTGTATTATGCTTTGAGTGCTTCCAGTATAGACTACATATGCCCTGATAGGACCTTTTAACCACAGGTCCTTCTATAGAGCCAATACTTTACTTTGAAAAATAATATGTCACTGATAGTGAAACTTTGGCAAGCATAAATAAAAGTTGTACTCCATTAAAATATAGCATGTCTGTGTCCTGAAAAAGTGTATGTATAATAAATACTTCAAGTTACTACAGAGTCACTTGAAGTGGTGTTGTAAAAATGGAAATAGCTTCAATCATACTAAAATTAAAAATTCACTTCTACTTTTATTTTAAAAAATAGTACATTTCTTAATCTTGTATCTGAGGTTATCATGTAGCAATGCTCTATCACATAAATAAAAAGTAATCCCTTTTCAGTCTTTCATGCTTTTATCTAAAGCACAGAGCTAGCAGATGACCTGCAAATTTAATATTCTCATAAATCATTTATGAATCTTGTTACTACACATTCTGATTCAGTAACTTGGTGGGCCTTAGATTTCTAACAATATTTCAGATGTTATGGGTGTTGTTATCTGGATCATCATTTAAGTATCAATTAACATTTATTTGTATGCATTTGGCTTTTAGTTTGTGTTTATTTGCAAAAGCTCTGCAATACATGATGTATTTTAAAATCATTTTCTCTGAACAAAAAGCTGCATCATGGATATCATATATTCAGAAAATCACACAAATTTCTTGGTCTAACATGAGCACACAAGTAGCCTAGAATTGCTAACAATGCCTTGAATAGCAAGAGTGATGATGAACTAAAGGTAGTGCCATGGTCAGTGTCACATCACTGGGATGAACCTCCAAATCAAACACAGTTTATAGGAGGAACAGAATTTACTTGAGGCTTATAGATCCAGGGGAGGTTCCATATGGCAAAAGTGAGCAAGCAATCAGCCAAATAGCAGGGAACCCAGGCAGTACTCAGCACTCTGCATTCATTAGGTTGGAATTCAGATCTGCCCAGAGTAACACCTTAGGGCTGGACCCTAGGATCTTTCCACAGTGACACCTCCTCCAGCCAGGCAGCTGGAGATCTAAATTACAAGCTTTAATAAACTCCTGAATCTTTTGAGGAACATCCATTCAAACTACCACAGGCAGAAATGAGACCTTAAAACTGAGCATGGAAATCACCCTGGGACATGTGCCTCATCCTCTGTCTTCTTCTGATAATGTGGAAAGTTTACAAAGTGTGTTTGGGTGTATATGGAAGGGTGTAGAATATAAAAGTAGAATGTAAGTTCTGATATAAAGAATGCACAAAATTCTGGCAGGCTGCAAAGGATATGGGTAAGTAGATAAGTGGAGAAGAGAGTACAATGTTCCAGGCACAGATAAAAGATCATGCAAACACAACTGTTAACCGTTTTTGTATGAACACACACTCAGCTAATCTGTTGCCTCCACAGAATATATATTCAGACTCAAAGACAAGGGTAGTATGAATTTCATAACTTGTGAAAATAGTACACTTTTTTTCTTTGCTTGGGGGCAGTAGGCCATTTGGAGGGCTAATAAAACTAAATATGTCCTATGTATTATAGGTGTAAGCCTTACCAATGATATATAATGCAGGGGACAAAGATTCCTCGGTACTTTTGTCCTGCTAGAAAATAGCTGACTTGCTTTGTTTGATCAGGCAGGAAAATGATATTGGTAGCTGTCAAGTGGCAGGTGGTGACCACTGTTTCTTTAAAGACAATATATGAAACACTGAAAATTTATTTCCCAATAAACTTGGCTTTCTGAGCTGAACCACAAAAATGTGCCACACAATAAAATCATAAAGAACAGGGATTTTTCCAATTGCCATTAAATATAATCCCAGTGATGTGATTCATTGTGGCTCATGTGCAAGTTTCCTCTCAACACAGTTTATCAAGCATCAGCTTCTCAAACTAGACTTCCACTTGATACTAATTTCCTTTTTTAGTTTGTTTTGCTTTAAGTTGACTACAGTTTTCAATCACATTATCTGTTCATCACCTGGATGAAGGTGACCCCATAGTCCTTCTTTATCTTATTCCTGAAGTACCCCTAGATTATCTTTTACAAGCAAAATTAACAATGATAACAGGAAAAATAAATTAATTCAAAGGTTAGGGTTTATCAAATGCCATCTTCTGAAGAATGCATTTTTATTAAACATGAGTTAAATACTCTTTTGAAAGCAGAGGTATGATTATGAAGAATTCTGTTTTTTCCTACTGCATGGCTAATTCCACAATCTTTACATTCAATAAGCATTGCACAAAAAGTTGTATAAATAAATCTGTCATTAGTTTGCCAGAAAAAATATGTTATTGTAATATTTTTGAAATATAATTATATTTTTAAGGGAATTTAAAAGTTCAAGAAATGAATGACAATATTGACATGAAAATATGGTAAATGTTGAGATAAAAAGCTTACAGATACATAATGAGAGTAATGGTAGTACTAAGAATATCTCTTAAATCAACATTTTCTAATACATGAGAAGGTTAATTTTTAAGTAATACTAATTATCCATAAAAATACATTTTGAGACCTTTGTATTAAACACATCTGTATAAAAGTTTCTGTATTATATCACTTTCCTATGTTTATATGTGTTGCCAATTAAACTAAATAGACATGGTAAGCAGTACCACAGAGACATGTTCTATTTTTTTTTTCTTTTTTTATGGTTTTTCGAGGTAGGGTCTCACACTAGCTCAGGCTGACCTGGAATTCACTATGTAGTCTCAGGGTCGCCCTGAACTCATGGCAATCCTCCTACCTCTGCCTCCCAAATGTTGGGATTAAAGACATGTGCTACCACTCCTGGCGACTTTTTTTTTTTTTTTTTACGGCATATACTCCATGGAACCATTTATAATAAAAATTTATTTAAGAAATGGTATGTATCTTATTTCACCATTGTTTTAAAATTTGTCTGTGCAAAATGTATCTTCAGGCCTTCTAAAATACTATTGGTGTAATCAGCTACATTCAGCATTAGCAGTGTAATATGTCTGTAACTTCTGTATTGGACTTGTAATTCAGGGTGATTAAGCCAATTGGACTAAGCCACGATTACCACTTTATATAATCGATCCACAAATTGTAGACATAATTAATTGAAAGTGTGTGTGCAAAACAGAACGCGTGGAGTAAGAAGGTTGATTTGCTTGTTGTTTCCTTCCTATATATTCTCATGCAAAGGTGAAAACTAAATGGGATTTGTTAGACTGTAGGTGTCAGAAATTGAATATTTCTGTAGCACTCATAATTACTTTCACAAGGCTGAACAAGAAATGCAGGTTTGAACAAATCATGATGGTTAGAAATGAGGCTTGAGATTCTGAGTAGGTTTTGTAATCAGCAAATTGAAAAATCTCCGTGGAGCCCCAGCCATGCCATCCTACAAAATATCCTTTGATATTATTATATATTATCAAGGGCAACTCCATTTCTTTAGGGGGGTATGCATTATGACATTTTTACATGATAGCTCTCAGCAGGCTTTTTAGTACTCTGATAGACAACCTGGTTTGCAGAACTATTTTACTTGTTTTAAGAGGTCTCTAATCATGTAATCATAGGTGATTTGGAAATGGTTTTGAAGAAGGACTCTTAGAGCTGTTGAGTTAATAACATGCATTACCAACATTCCATGGTATTTTTATAGTTCCAAAATGTTCATTCACTAAGTGAGCTGCTCTCATTCTCACTCCCATTCCCTCCCTCTTCTTACATGTAAGTATGTGTACATAATGTGGGCTGAATTAGAATGAGTACTCTAATTTTATATACCACGAGAAATGGTATTCCTTGGAAGTAATTTCAAAAACTTTTAATGAACCTAAATTTTCCTGTGGCTCACCAGGTAGACATTTCCCCTGACCATAATTTCCAGTGTTTTCTCTCTCTTTCTGCTACTTATTCACGTGATCAGTAATTTATATTGCTCCCCCATATTGGATTCCAATAGTAAAACATGCATACACATGCTGTTGGTAAGATTACAAACACGAATAGACTTTGGAGTATATTCTAGCAGTATCTAAATAACATATATCTTCTATTTGTTTCTCCTTAAAATATTAAATTGATATAATCTTTGATCCATTAATTATAATTTTAGCAAAACTATAGTACAAGATAAATCCCTCAGGTCCATTAATGTCTATGTACATAGAATTTATTACAATGTTGCTCATTAAAATAAAAAGTGGAAAAATCTAATTGTCCACACATATTGAGGACCATCAGGGAATACAGGCAGGTCTATAAGCACTGACATAAATCCCTAACTATAAATGATTTAAAATACCTAAGTTACAGAACCTATATAAGCCAGTCCTACATATATCTTTGAAATATTCCATAAAGATGCATGTGGTAGTTTGAATGTATGGCCCCATAGACTCAGGTGTTTTATTAAAATCATGTTTGGTTAGGCTGGAGAGATGGCTCAGCTGTTACAGCACTTGCCCGCAAAGCCTAATGACCCAGGTTCTATTCCCCATTACCCACTTAAACCCAGATATACAAAGTGGCAAATGCATCTGGAGTTTGTTAGTGGCTTGAAGGTCCTGGTGTGCCCAATCTCTCCCTTCCTCCCCCTCCCCCTTGTAGATAAATAAATTATTTTTAAAAATTTAGTTTGCACCTTTAGATCCTAGCAGGCAGACTCCTGCTATGAGGGAGGTAAGCCTTTGGTGGCAGATCTGGTTCCATTCCAAAGGTGTAGAGAGAAGAGTTTGAGCTCTGGTGGTACTATGCATGCTTTTGGTGCTGGATGTTTGGTGGTCTGTCTCTCCCTGGATCTGTGAAAGGGAGCCAGCTTCTTCTACCATTGATGAACTTTTCCTGGATCTATAAGCTTGAAATAAATCCCTTCCTCACATAACCTGTGTTTGGATAGATGTTCATCCCAGCAATGTGGAGCTGACTAAACAATGAGCAATATGAAACTTGTCACTGATCACCTCTGGATAGGGGAATGTGTTGTGACAGGTGGGAGTAAAGAATAAATGGCATTTATATTTTATAATGTTGCATGGTTTAATTTTTTCACACTAAGCATATAATCATATATAACCTAGAGAACTAATACTTTTAAGAAAGATACTCACTCAATAATCTCTAAACACGAGGTTCAAATACCATCCAGTCAAGAAAAAGAAATATGCAGCATCTGATACTTAGCTTAAATTAGGCATCTTAAGCTAATATTAGGGATGCAGCTCATACTTTCCAGTAGGCTCATGAATTATCTTTTTCCTTTGAGTACTATAATATACGAAGTATAGGATAGTTCTATGCTTATGCATAGAAACATCCCTTTAAGTACAGATGAAATGTGTTGATTGAATTTACTTAGTAATATATGGCAAAGTGATCACCCCTATAGTTATATTACTCTACATACCTTCCTCCTTTCTCTCATCCTCCCTTTTCTCTAATCTCTCTCTGTGCCTGCTGTCTCTGTCTCTCACTGTATTCCTATCTCTGTCTTTGTTGGTCTTTGCATTTGCTTATCTTTAAGGAATGCTTGCTTTGGAGAATATGCCAGGCTATGAGTGAGCCTATGCAGGGGACTGTATGGCAAGGACTAGAGAAGCACTCCCAGTAGCTGAGAATGACCTGTGGCTGACAGCCTGGAAGAAAATGAGAATTCAGCCTTACAATGAAAATAATTGAATTCTATCAACAATCATATGTACTGAGAAGAGAGTCATCAGATGAGAACTCAGTCCCAGCTGGCATCATGATTTCAGCCTGGTGAAACCTCAAACAGAAGACTTACTGTATGTGCCCAAACTCTGACTGCAGAGTAACTGTCGTTTTACATCCTTAAATGTGTAATAGTGTGTTATATAGGAATAAAGACACAATATAATTATCTTGTCCTAACAATTTTAGATGTATGGTTTAGTGGAAAAAATTCAATATACATTATTCTTTACATAACTTTCATATACTAAGCAATCCTTATATTATACAGCTGTTCTAAATTCTTGTGAAGTGGCCATGTATGAGGATGCTATGGTAGAAAACTCATGATTCCTGGTCACAGCCTGTGTTTAATAGGACATAAGCATGAAATATCTATAATAAATAATCTAATGTTTGAAATCTCACTAGTCCTTCAGAAATTACTTCAAAATTCACTGGTGAAAAGAGGTTGATAGCTTGACCACTCACCCAAATTAGTAGTTTTAATCCTCCTTTTCTTCTCTCTGTTTTATTATATTTTCCAGCATCTATTTTTTTGAGGTAAGGTCTCATTCTAGCCCAGGATGACCAGGAATTTACTATGTAGTCTCAGGGTGGCCACAAACCCACAGCAATCTTCCTACCTCTACTTCCTAAGTGCTGGGATTAAAGACGTGTGCCACCACATTTGGCTTCCAGAATCATTTTAAGACACTTATAATAAAAACTCAACTGCTAGAGTAGAAGCTGGGTATAATGTGGTTCGTTATATCATTGCTTTTATATTCTGACATTCACATAATTTTCTCTTGGAGTTACATTCTACTATAGCAATTGTCCATAACCCCTATCAGGGATAGTCCTCTTCTTTAGTATCAAGACATCAGTGACCTTTTAAGTTAACACGGACTTTCTTTTAAAGGAAGTAAAGGGACGAATCTAAAAAGCCATAACCATAGACCTGCATATTAGAATACACCACAATCAATGTAATCATCCATAGGCGAGCTGAGCTAAACATCATACTGACAGGATATGAAGCTGAAGAGGATTAGAGGAAGAATGACTCAATTTTATTTCTCCCATGGGCAAAGGCAAAAAGAGTGTCATCATGAACAAATTAAAGTTCCACAAAAAACATTTGTACAATGTGCCAATCCAGAAAGCAAAGGGCAAACCACTAATCTCAACAGTTAATAATTAGAAATAAAAAGAGCACAGCAAAAAAAGAGCAATAGGATGAAGGGGCATTAAGAAATAGCACTTCCGACTGTGTTGACACTTGTAGAGTTTGAATTTTGACTGGTTTTATGGGTTGTGATTTTTCTTACCACAGGCATTTAGAATTGGCATTCAGACACTCGGCAAGCCATGTTTAATTAACTTAAACTTCTGAATAAAGATACAACCAGAGAGCAGGTAGGACTTCTAGTGTTATGACTACAATTGCTACTCTGCCTACAGAAACACAGACACTGGTGATATTTTTTATTCCTCTACACCTTATTAGGTAAAGATTCCAGCCACATCTATAAAATTATACCTATATACCAATTGTACCTTCCTCTCTTGTTTCTGTTTTCCCATCAAAATTACTATAATATCTGATTCTGCCCTGTGATCCAAATGAACTGAAGAGACAGAAGGAGGTCACCTTCAACTAATCCAGGAAAATTCACGAGGAGCAGAATAAGCATTGTCTGATACTTCAGAAAAGTTTTGGCTTAGACCTGGTCATTTTAGGGTGAGATTAGGTAGAAAAGGATGGATGACACATTTGAAAATGTGTTCTTTGTTTAAGGGGCATGTGTGTACAAATGCACATGAACACATCATAATAAACTTACAGCATTTAAGACAATATGCAATCAATTTTAAATCTTCCTGTTCCAGTGTATATGTCATATTTCTTCTCTCATTTTACCATCCTATCTTTACATATGAGCCCAAAGCACAATCCTCAATGTAATCCTTGGTTCTTACTTCTTTGTTTATCCTAAAATCATTCATCCTTCAAAAACTACTTTCTTTAGACAGTCTTTCATGATCATATACCTCTATGAAGCAATTTCAGATAACTTCCATTTATCCATTCTTAGTTCATTTCAGTCATATTATAGTCATTATATCACACTCAGTCCTAACATTGTTTGTTCTTTTAAGTGCATTTTCATTTAGTCGGCTATGTTATCCTTACTTTGGAGTTAAAAAATAAAGCTAACAAGAAAAACAAGCATCTGACAACATTTACAAAACACAACATCAACCTAATTTACTAGATATGTAAGATACAGAGGCTAGAAGATTGGCGAGCAAGATGACTTACGGTGTGAGAATTGGAAGTCTACAGAGGAACTGCAATTGAACTGGCTATTGAAAAGCATGTAGAAATTTTCAAGATGCACAGGGAAGGAAACACATTCTTGACAAATGGAAATGTATGTCTAGTGTTGAGAAAGCATATGGTGTATTTGGAGGAAAAGTAATTGAGTAAATGTACCTGTACTGCATAACAGATTATAAGTTTTGGCTAAATTTTATGACATCTAACATCTAGCTATGGTAAGTATCAAAAGGTACATTTGTATTAATATTTTTGATAGGATTATAAAAGCTTGATTGTAAGTGATTAGGCATTCAAGTGAAAAATCACTTACATGAATACTGTTAAATCACATGTGAAAAATCAAGATGACTATATATAAGGCAGAGGTTAGATATATGGATAAGTAAAGAATATGTTAAAAGTGGAGTTTGGAAATAGAGGTGTGAGAGACAAATATCTTGGAATAAGTATTAAAAATGTCTATGAGTGCTAATAGATGATGATGGTTCTAATTACATCAGGACAATCTATAGGACGGAAGACAAGGAATTGGTTTTATGCGTGAATAACATGTGCACCACCCGGTAAGTGCACAAGGGGCAGTTATAAATAGTTCTATGGAAAGATGGTGAATAGAACTCTGGATTTGAAAGCCACTGAAGTGCTTACAAACCTAGACATGTGTTATATTTCTCAGGAAAAAAATCTATATATAAAAAGAAGAAAAATTGTCTAATAACAGCTCTTTTCAGAATGTTGATACCTTTAATAGGTGGATTGAGGATTGATGAAGAGAAATCAAGGAAGAATTTTAAAAATTTAGAGAACTCAGAGAAATTCATTTTCCCAAGGGAATAATTAAACAATATCAACCATTTCTCCTGAAGGTAGGATGAGAGGTATGTTGACAAAATTTACACAGAATACCCATGATGAACTTAATCAGTGCAATATGGCCTCAGAAAGGAGTCAAATTAAAACTCCTCTTATTTTGTTCAATAAATATTTATTTATTTTCTTTTATGATGTATGCCAAATCTTATTCTAGTTTGTGAAGCTTCAAACACAAATATTTGCCCTGTGGAATTTATATTTTAGTGGGTAGGGGAAAGACTGACTGGAAAATTAGCCAGAGGATGTTAGTGATGAGATGAGAACTAAATAGAGAAATGGAGGAAAGAAAGGGGCATAGCTAGTTTGTTTAACTAGGCTGTATGAGGCTGCAGTTTTAGATAACATGGTCATGGAAGACCTCATGTGTTCAATCATATATATGTAGGGATGTGAGAAAAAAACAACCACATATCTATTCATGAAGCTGTGGATTAGATGTTTCTGGAAGAAGTATTTACAATGTGATGGTAGGCTAAATACAGGGTAAATGACAGGGTACTAGAAACTGAAGCTCTGGAGATGGGGACAATATGGGAAAGTTGACATTGTAAAGGGGAAGGATGCTTCTGACTGTAATACCTGTGATAAAAATAAACACATAACCAGACATTTTGAAGGTAAAATGGCAGGAAGTTGAGGAAATTTTATGATTGATGGCCTTCATATTCTGTGTGAGGTAGGAAGCAACATTGTCTGCAGTCTGTAAAGATGAGGTAGAATTAAGTGTTCAACTAGAATGGCATTATAGCAGAAAGCACAGGGAATCCAAAAAGAGATGGCTTAGAGAAAAATAGGATGAGCAGGCAGTCTTAAGGCACTTGAAAATGTTGGATATGATGAATTTTCAGGGGTGCCAATCATGTATATGTAGTTTTTGGTAGTGATGACCATAATGGGGGAATGGCAAAAGCAAACATCAAATGAAACTGTTGCACTGTTGAGGATGGGCAAAATGGTATAACACCAACACGTCAGTGTGTTCATGGTTGGAATAGGATTTGTAGGAAAGAATGTAAGACAAAAATCTAAGGAGCTAGGAACCTCTGCAGGCTTTGATGAGAGCAGAAGTGATTTATTAAGTGAAGGAGTAGGAGCAGAGATGAGGTGAGCAAGTGGAAAGAAAGCTATGATAATTGGCTGGTAATGGTTATATGAGTCCTAAATTTAGGTTTTCACATAAATTATCTGTCAGAAAATTGAATTAGATTGTTTCAGTTTGATGCTTCTATCAGAATATTGGATTTATCAGTCCAGTCACATATAATAATGAATTAAAAATCATTAATACATAACAGTAGAATTCTCATAACCCCAAAATATGAAAATTCCATGCCAATTATAAAAGAATTGCTGCAACAGAGCAACAGAACATTTATTTCTTAAATCCTCATTTTTGAGTGAATCACAGAATCTAAAGACATCTTTTAACTGAATAGGTACTCTATGGGTGCTGAACAAAATAGTGGAAAATACTTATATTTAAAAATTATTTTCTAAGTAGTAAAACACATTCACTCTAGCCAAATAAGATAACTTCATTCAATAAATGCAAAAGAGTTGCAGTTTTATTGTTTTAAACTGTGCAATGGTATCATTAATGAAAAAATAAAACTTAATTTGATTAAAATTTATCCTTTTGGTGAACAAACACATAAAAGCTCTTGTAGATACTACTTTTGTTTAATTAGCTAATGTTAAGCTATTCTTTCTATTAAATTATATCCCAATACCCTTAAATCATTCTCTCTCAACTCCCTTCATCCACTTCCCAACCTGTAATAGCTATCATTGTACTCTACTTCTATATGATTACAATGCTTAATTGAAATCAAGATAAACCTTTTAGAAGCAAAAGTGAAAGTTTCAATTTCAGTTTTACTGATTTTTTAAACCTGATTTTAGAATTAGTTATCAGTTAGAAAGTATATATATGAAACCATACTTTGGAGAAATTATTTGCCATGACATAAATGCATTGTTTTCTGTGATATTCTCAATCTACAGCAATAATAATTTCATACATAAAAGACTGAAATTGAATGACTGATAAAGTTGTTATAAGTCATGTTGAAAATACAGAGACAAAAAGTTAGACTTTGCAAAAACAAAAATGTTAGAGTTTGATCAAGTGCAGCAAGGGAAGGACAACACGTTAGATGGTTCTACTATAACTCCTTTCTTCCTTTTAGGATTCCTTCAATCCTTCATTGCATGTGGTTGCTGCACAGCTTTAATTTTGAAATTACAACTATGTTTTTGGAATGCACTAGTGACAGATGAAGAGAAAAAAAATAAGTTGACATTTTCACCCTTATCTGTAATCATGATTTCATTTTCTATACATTTTATATGTTACAAATGGCAAGTTTGAGGACAAGAGTGAGGGAAAAGAAGTTTATGGGAAGTGTGGCATTAAAATCAAGGGCAAAGGAAATATCACATATAGAGAGTAGAGAGATAAATAGGAGGAGTTTTTCCAGGTTCCCTGTGTTTGGAATGTAGGGTGAAAGGAGAAAAGTATGCAATGAAGTTATGGCAGGAAGAGGATTTAAAAAATCCTGTTATTTAGGAACTATGAAGAAGTATTGTGTGTAAGGTGGTGGGAATTGTAGGTTTTTTTTCATGACAGGTTGCCATTATACAGGATAATTTGACATTTTATACTATACACATGTTTTACTCACTATCTTTTCAATTTTGATTTTCAATTACATTACATTTTCTTCTAGAATATAAGCTATTAAAGAAGAAAGAGTGAGGCAGGGTACATGAGAAATAAATCTGAAGAATCTCTCATCATATCCCATCACTTTCCATCAGGACCATTTTGCTTTGCTTCCCTTTATCTGTATGTAATTCCAGAGACCTTTTACCACCTGAGATATCCTTTAAGATACAAATGGAAAGGCCCATATGAGTTATCTCTGTATTTAGAGGTTGCCCTAAAATGCTTTATATAGAAGTAGCAAAATATTAGGTTCCTAGTACTAGTAGAATAATTATAGATCACTACAGGGAACTAATTCCTGAAAGGAGGGGTTGATGCACATAGCACAGTTATTCTATTTGTCCCTAATGTGATGAGCAGTATCAATAATTTCTTTTCTGCTTCTGAATATCACAAGGTTAACAACAGAGATGCCAACATAGGGGTTTCAATTATCCACCAACATTTAACTGATATCAGCCAATAAAAGTTCAATTTTTAACCATCAAATCAGAAAGATGATGAAGGATACATCTCTAGTCATGTAAGACAGGTTTATAGCAATATATTTTTGAAAAAAGCAGAATAGAATATAACAGGAAACATAAGGAAGAGTAAAATATAATGGAATGCAATAGGTTCGGCTACACAAAAATGGAGTAGACTAGACTAGAATAGAATGGCATAACACAGTATGTTTTAGCTGCAGAACCTAAGTACCATTGTGTATAATTTTTGTTTAAGACACTTATAATTCCTGTGCTTGATAACAATGTCATCTTCTATCTCAGGTACACAGAATGTCTATATTTTTTTCTAATTTCTCCAAATTTGGTAGCACATCTTCTTCCTCTTCTATGCTCCTGAAGGACACATGCAATTAAGTTGTGCCCACCTTTCTTAATATCAAAGTCAACTGTATAGCAACATTAAATCTATATGTGTGTGTGTGTGTGTGTGTGTGCGTGTGTGTGTGTAATCCCATTTGCCATATAGCCCAATATAATCCCAGAAGACATGCAAGAATGTATTGCCTTAGAATTCTATGTAACAGATGTTTGAATATTATGTTATTCATATATCTTATACCTTTATGTTCATTCATAATTCTGTGAAAACTAGTTACTCTTCTTTGAGTTATATAGTTAGTATACTATGCCCTTCCATGATGGCTTTATTCCGCTGTTTTTTTTTTCTGCTTGGGAATATTCTTTCTTCACCAAGTGCTCATGTGCCATTTGTTTTTCCTACTTCCTTAATCGTGGATAGTTTCATTTTATAGATTATGACATTTATCATTTTGAATTATCACTCAACTTTGAATGAGGATTATTCTTTTTCTGCCAGTTGTTAGCAGTAGCTTCATACAGAAAACAAACCCAGGTATCATTCCTGAGTAATACATATTCTTTGTCACTCCGAGTTCAGTTCTTTTGTAAGAAATAAGCTGTGTGTGTAAGAGAGAAAGAGAGAGAGAGAGAGAGAGAGAGAGAGAGAGAGAGAGAGAAAGGTAGAGAGAGGGAGAGACAGACAGAGAGAGGCGGTGGTAGCAATAAAGATTTTTATATACTTTAATTAACCAGTATCAGTAACACATTCATGTAGGAGGTGACAGGCCAAAGCATTGTTATTGACTAACAGATTTTCTGTGGTTCAGAAGTTCAGATTAAAGCTTATGTTAACAAAAGATGTGTGTGTCTGTGTGTGTGTGTGTGTGTGTGTGTGTGTGAGAGAGAGAGAGAGAGAGAGAGAGAGAGAGAGAGAGAAGAGAGAGCTCCTTTAGTTTTATTTACTTCAAGTCCATAAATACTGGAAGGTGTAGAGTTGCTCAAAATTCAGTCTATTTTTTCCACTGTTCTTCAAAATTATTTTCAGATATATGATGGGTTTATGCTTTCTCTTTTTGAGCCTTGAATTCTCTTTGGCACATTCAAACTTCTACAAATAGTATATCTGTCCTGCTCCCATTTTTCTAAGTAAAGAATATCTGATCCAGCCCCATGTTGTGTGACAATTCCTTAGGTGACATGTGCTCTGCTTTGTCTTTAGTCATATGTAAGCCTCTCTCCACATTCCCTGCTTCATTCTTGAACTTGGGAGCCTTCATTCATCTGCTGTGGTTGACACTTTGTTTCTCATTCTACTTATTGTATTTATATAATATCAGAGAAGGGAGGGGGAAGGACCAATATTCCTCTGCCACTCTCAGACTAGAAGTCATCTCTAGATTCGTCTTATGCCACAAGTATTTTTTTCTTTTTTGTTTTCCTCTTCTGCCCAGCAACAAATTTCTACTTACCTTTTAATCTTTAGCCACATTGGTCCACATTCTATAAAACTTTCCCTAACTCCTTCAAGATAATTTAGATGTTTTCACTGTATTTTAGACATAGCCATACTATAGAATATACTATGCTGAATTGTAATGTTTTACATATTTGTCTTTCTACCCATCTTAGTTTGTAAAGGACTACAATTTCTTGGTTTTCTAAAAATATACAGCATTCTTTGATTAGATAGTAGTTGTTCATTAAAAATAAACTAGTGGATGTTTTAAAATCTATAACATACAATGCCTTAAGCTTTTTATTTCTAAAATGTAAATTTTAGGTTGGCAAACAAGTTCAGGGCTTTATACAAGAGAAAATATCCAAATCCTTTTTTTTTTTTTTTTTTTTTTTGGTTTTTCGAGGTAGGGTCTCACTCTAGCCCAGGCTGACCTGGAATTCACTATGCAATCTCAGGGTGGCCTTGAACTCACGGTGATCCTCCTACCTCTGCCTCCCGAGTGATGGGATTAAAGGCGTGCGCCACCACGCCTGGCTACCCAAATTCTTTAGTGTGGCTGCAACACTCTTACAAATTTGTTTAAAATTACCTTGAAGTATCTCTTACCTGTCTGAGATTTCTATGATTTGGTACACAAACTCAATTTCCTGAAATTTCTGAAATATGCATGCCGTTTTATGTTTCTGTGTCCAAGTACATTCTGTTTGCTCTGATTGAAATGCCCTTTCTTTTCTCCCTACTGAGTTCATATTCATACTTTCAGGTATAGTTGAAATATCACCTTTTATGTAAAAAATTCCAAGATTTCCCAAGATATAGCATTTCCTTCAGCGTGCTCCAATATCATGCATTTTGCATATATCTCTATTATAAACTTCCTGTATTGTGCTGTAATTATCTATTTATATGTGTACACACAAATTTACTCTCTGCGAACTTCTCAAGATTAGGGGAAAGCCTAATGATTCATTTCTAGGTCAATGGTCGTTTGACTATGGTAAGTGCTTGGCAAAAGTTTGTTGAACAAATTCAAGTGTTAAAACTATTTCCAATACATGGTATGAAATGTTTGCACATTAAATTTTGAAAAGAACGTTTTCTATTTTATATCAAGTAGACACTTCTAATGACTTTACTCACTTACTTTGTTCTGGATATACAGAAGGATTTACAGAGATTACGGGGTGAGTTTATTCTTAGAGTACTCTTGCACTACTTGACAGTTTATCTAACTTCATGTTCTCTGTTTGATAAATGTAGATGAGTTCAGTAAGTTTAACTAATGAATTGGATTGACCGTACAGCAATCCAATCAAAATTACGGTGACTGGCTCTCTGGACAATAGGGGAGAAATATTGACCTTTTGTGGTCAATTGACCAAGTTATATAGAAATGTGGTAATAATGTCACCTGAATTATTTTCACCAGCACCATTATGTTTAAGTAAGCAAGCTGTGATGTAGGTAGCTTGTAATCACATGTTTGTAATTCTCATCTCTACTTCTGCATATCTCCCAAATAACACTGCCTTTTATCTACAGAAAGATTTAAAATGGTTAGTGGTGCATAGCCATGGTGGGAAACCAACTGCTCTTGATTTGGATAACTGATCTGCTCACTGGAATGGAACCTATAGCTGGAGCTGGGAATCAAATCAGAACCATATCCAAAAACAAGCCCACTCTCCATTATCAAGCTCCCACCAATCATGGGCTACAACAGGGCCTACTCCTTTTAAATTCTCTCTAAAAAAACAAAGGTTATCCTATTTATCTAGTGCTAACTTCACTCTCCATTGGACAATTTGTTTCTCTTCTTCAGATGGATGCAGACTCTAAGGAGAGAACCAGCTTATCACACCTCAAAAGAGCCCCAGCTGAAACTAAGAGTAATTGGGGAAATGAGCAAGAGTGCTGCTTTCTTTGTAAACCAGCACAAGGGTGAAGGAGATAGAAACAGAGAAAACTCAATTCCTACCAAACCAGATATCCAGAGACACAGAGGATCCCAAGACCTCATCACTGAAGCAAACCTAAAACAAACCCAACATGTCTCAGGGAAATTTGTGGAAGAGGGGGCAGAAAGAATGTTAGAGCCACAAGTTGGGTCATATTGCACAGAGACATTGCCTCTTACCCATAACTGATGGCTAACGCCACAATGCATGACCCATATTACTCAACGAGGAGGGTCCCTGCAGGGGGGCAGGGAGGAGGCTAACGATCGTACCAATGTGACTGTATACACTGTGTACATAACTAATAACAAATGGTTAATAACATAAAGAGGTCCTGAAACACAGTAATGATGCCTCATACAACATTTGAAGTAAAGCAAATATTTGTTTAAAAGACCTCAAAAGATTATTTTCTCTATTTAATTTACTAGGTTACAACCTGCAATTTATGAAGGAAAAGTGTATAGCATGGCTTGATGTACAATAAAGTGGCAAAATTATGTTTTTTAGTTCTATTTATTTACAGAGAGAAAGAGAGAGAGAGGGAGAGAGACAGAGAGGAGTTGAATGAGAAGGGGTGCACCAGACTTCTAGCCATGGCACATGAACTCCAGATGCATGAGCTACTTTGTGCTTCTGGCATTATGTGGGTGCTAGATAATTGAACCTGGGCCAGGAGGCTTTGCAAGTAATTTCCTTGAACTACTGAGCCATCTTCCAAGTCCAGCATTCATGTTTAATAGCACAATCATATGTTAGTAATAAATTTTATTCTTTTGGGATATGTTTTTTAGAAGAAATTTATCCCTAAAAAAGCAATATATAACTGAATTTCTTACTGAAATTCCTCCTCATATATATTTACAATTTCTAACTTATTTTTACTTTCTGTAGATGTACATGGGAATGTAAATATTTTCAGAGTTTGGATGAGCAATTATACCTACTTAGACTACAATTAAATATTGTATACAACAAATAAGAAACATTTATTAATATTAACTATGCATATATTCTCAAAATATGTAAAAGTGTTTGAATTTCACTCTTATTACAATGGTAATGCGTGGAGATATAATTGTAAAATAACAAGACATAAGGTTCTGCAAAATATGAAGGATAAATATAACCAGTAATTTAAATATTCTTCCCAATGCAGTGCCTTGAGAAATGATCTTGCCTGGAGCAAGTACTTGGTTTTCTTATATCCATGTCCCATTTGGGTTAATTAAAAATGCTATTTTATCATATTCATGTGGGAAAATGTGACATTTAACACAACTAATTTATTTAACAGAAAAGATGAACAAACTGATGACCTAATATTTCTGCTATAAATTTCACATATTTGTACTTACTATCTGTCACACTGAATAAGAGTTATATGACAAAACAATTACAAACCATAAGAAATTAAGGAAGAATGAACACAAAACAATTTTAACAACCCAAAATTCCTTCTTTCTCATAACCAAGTATGAAGTTTGAAAAGTACCAGAAATAGGGTCCATCATAAATAATCACAAATCCTAAAATCTTATGCTATAATACTCATACATGTGGGGGCAGGATAATTATTCCCATTAAAAAAACCAGATTTCATAAGAGGTCCCTTTATTTACTGAGCTCTCACAGAATATAAAACTGAAATCATATGCATACATTGCCTTAAAATATTTCCTATGTGCTTATAAGGAGTGAAATCTGAATCTCAGTAGAATATTTATCAATCCACATTCTTCTAAAATAAGCTGGTAACAGTTCAAATGGACCATGATAAGGGAATAGTGCAGTGGACCTAAAGATACAAGACTTACAAACACATTATTAGAGAATAAGTCTCTGAAGTCAAACAAAAATTGAACTGGTATGAAAAGAGAAGCTATAAGAACACTTAAGAACAAGTGATGATCTTTTCTCATTCATATCAGGGCAGTGTAATAAATTACTCTCTTGTCTCTCAGAGTGTCAGGAGAAAACGATGTTTAGATTAAACCACGCTAAGGTCTAAAAGGATAATTTGTCAGTATTTTCCAGTTTACCACCAATGCAGTATTGATTTGTTAGGGCCCTTCTTTCTATTTTATTTACACTAATTCAATCTGGAACAACTGAAACTCAACTTGCTGGAAAGCAAGATCCTTCTTTAAGTCTCATGGGCTCAAAGGTATAAGGTACAAGAAAATATGTCCTAATCAAACATTTTAGTTGTGTGGGTAAAGAAATATCTTTTATGGAAGCAAATTGCTTTCAAAGAAAACCACTTTTCTGCTGAAATTTACCTTGGGTTAATTTATTCAATTCCTTCCTTCCTCTCTTCCTTCCTTCCTTCCTTCTTTATTCTCCCCTTCCTTTCTTTCTTCCTCACTTCCTCCCTCCCTCTTTCCCTCCCTTCCTTTCTTCCAATAAAATTATGATTTGGGAGAGAATGTGAAAAAAGAAGAGGTCCAAGTGTAGGTGCAACTTAGCAAACTAGTGATTCTAGTTCTAGGCAAATGCTTGGAAATTAGACATAAGACAGAAACATTTTGATAAACTTTATTATGCCCCAAACTGATAAAAATGGCAGTGTTTGATGTACAGATGTCAAAATACAAGAAAATAAACCACACTTAATAAAAAGATAGGATGGCTTTCCAAAACGTAATACTCCTTATACAAGTAGTATTGCATAGATCAGGAATGCAGTGAATGAATAAAAGGTTAACATAATTTTATATATATATATATATATATATATATATAATAAAAATTAATAACAAGTACTGATTTCAATGAGCTAATGTCATTTCCTTGTCTTTCCCTTTTGTGTGGCTACTTTTACTCTCTTTTTTCTCTTCTTCAGATACCTAAGTGTCAGCATTGTTTTGATTTGAAATAAGAATGAACTATGATGTGACTTGGGATTAGTAAATCTTACTTTAATTCCTTCTTATTATGTATTGTAATAGTGTCATTTTAGATTTAACTGTTCTATAAAGTCACATTTACTGATAAGTTTGACTAGCTTGATTGATGAATTCTCAGTAGATCATATTTTAACCAATAAATTGATGAATTTGGTGAAATACAGTAGCATCTTCATAAATAAAGTCTTCGATAGTTTATCCTGGAATGATCAGGCATTTCAGTCACACAACATATAGGAAATATCTTAAATGAATCAACTCACTTATACATTTTTGATTGGTTTCCCTATTTTTATAAATCATTCAAAAAGACATAAACATTTCATTCACTACTTCTTAACATTAAGTTATGATGAATATAAAGCTCTCCTACAATATTCTTTTTTTATTAATTACTTTTGTATTCAGCAAATACAGTCAGTTTGGTACCATTATTAGGCTCATCCATGACCTACCCCCTCCCCTTGGCCCCTCCTTGTTGAGGTATATGGGTCATGCATTGTGGAGTTAGCCCACAGTTATGGGTAAGATAAATGTCTCTGCATATCATGACCCAACATGTGGCTCTGACATTCTTTCCGTCCCCTCTTCTGCAAAATTTCCCTGAGCCATGTTGGGTTCATTTTTGGTTGGCTTCAGTGATGATGTGTTGGGGGCCTCTGAGGCTCTGGCTCTCTGACTTGGTAGGAGTTGATTTTTCTCTGTATTGATCTCCTTCCCCCTTGTGCTGGTATCCAGTTCATCAGGAAAACAGCAAACAGGAAAACAGTAACTCCCAGTACCAGCATGGGGCTATCATCCACAATGAGCTTTTGATCAGAGAGACCTACAAGGTTTCCTAAAAGACAGACAGATTTCTGTCAGAGTACTTGATGACCCACCAAAGGTTAGTGGTAAGACCCTACTGCTGAAGACACCTTATGTGGTTGACATGCAAAATGGAATGACATGGCTGGAAGTTGGAAGAGAGTCTGTCCCCGGACAGTCAGCGCGTCTAATGCCAGAAGGTGCTACATGGGCGACTGGGGGAAAATGACCAATATCTGTCCAAGCAACTCATGGTCTAACCTACTTAGCAGCAAATAACTTGTTGTGATGCCCACACAAGTGCAATAGTGGCACACAGCCATGGTGGGGAACCAAGTGCTCTGGATTTGGCTAACTGATCTCCTCAGTGGTTCGGTACCCATAGCTGGAGCTGGGAAACAAGTCAGAACCATATCCAAACATAAGCCTACTCTCCAATATCAAGCTACCATCAATCATGGGCTACAAGAGGGCCTACACCTATTAAATTCTCTATTAAAAAAAAAGTAAGGGTTATCTCATTTTCCTGGTGCTGACTTACTCTCCGTTGGAGAATCTGCTTCTCTTTTTCAGATAGATGTAGATCCTAATGAGAGAGCCACCCCATCGTACCTCAAAAAGGCCCAGGCTGAAACTAAGAAAAATTGGTGAAATACAATATTCTTTTGACTTGTGATCTAATTGTGATTATATAACAGTCTGTCTATATACAATAATCTGGCCTATCAATCATAACTGTTTTTCCTTGCATGCACAGATTAGTTTGACTATTTTATTAATAAGGCAGTATATGCACCACAAAATGAAACTAAACAGCTTCAGCAAACCAGAAAGTCATTTTGACTTGTTCAACTATTAACTTAGGGACTTAAAGGCTACTAATTTTGTCTAATTGAGCAACACATTTAGAGACCAGTGGGCTGTATACAGATAGATACACCTTAAAATCAGTTTCATAAAAATTAATAGTTCAACTCAATGAAAAGTTACTAGCTTGTGTGAAGATAATATAGCCAGAAACTGGATTCTAATAGTCCCGTTTTTATACATATTTATTCATTAAACAGTATTTATTGAATACCTCCTAACTGATAGAAACTTATTTCAAAGCCTTACATAAGAAAAGAGTATATTGGTCTCCACAAAATACTTCTGGTAGAGAGAAATAGACACTTTATAGTAGCCATAGCACATAAGAAAAAAAAATTATATAGTAGATTATATATGATATGGAAAATAAATAAATGTTAGAATAGTTTAAAGGAATTGGGAATATATATTGTAATATGAAATAGTCTGTATCAGAATATGACGCACTGAGAATAGGACATCTGAGCAAAGGCCTGAAGTATTGAAAGTTAAACAGAAAATCTGGAACAAAATAGTTCTACGCCATGGGTTCAGCTAGTGTGAAGTCCCTAATGCAGATCTATGCATGACGTTTTTATTGATTGACAAAGATGACAATTTCATTGGACTCCAGTTAACAAGAGAAAAATGTAGAAAGATATGAGGTCAGAGATATTATAGGTCATGCAGGGCATTTTAGACCAATGTTTTTTTTTTTTTGCTGTGAGATGTGAAGCTGATTATAAGTTTGTTAGCCTAGGAGACTTGTATTTTAAAGAGATATCTCCCAGAAGTATGGAAAGCTCATAGAAGGCTGTTGAATTAACCCAGAAGACAAATGATGGTGGTCTGGACAGGATGATAGTAGCTGAGGTAGCAGGAGAATGGGGAGCCAGCTGATAGAGTGGATGTAGGCATGAGACAAAGAGAGCTTCCAGGTTTTGGGGGAGAATCAAGCTTCAATCAGCTGAAATAAATAAGCATACAAGTGACACAAGAATCAGGCAGCTGCTGGATATGGTGGAGAGTAAGGTACGAGGATTGTCTTGAATATAGATCCAGCCTGTTATACATAGTCAGTTTCAGGTCAGCCTGAGCTAAACAGTAAGACCTTTCTGAAGTGAAATAAAAACTATGTGGTTGATGGTGGCCATAAAGTTAAAAACAAAAGTAAAAGTATGGACTTCAGTGAATGAGGGAAATGTTACTTAAAATTTGCCACTTAGCATAATAGGTTCACAGAAACACAATTATGTGTACACTGCGAAAATTGTAAAATGACAAATAAATGATTTTGGTTTCAAAAGGAAATGGCTTGGTATATATTTCATGAAAGGTTTAAAATTTGTAGCTGTCTTTTTGTTTAACAACTGCTAATTTTGGCAGACAACTTAGAAATATAAAATTGCTTGTCCACTGTATTGCCATATGTTCATGCCCTACTTCCTCAGAAAGATGGAAACTTGACCTCCAAACATAGCATTACCCAGTAAAAAAATGAGTATGACCCTTCTATGGATGTGAATCTAAGTTAATGAGAAAAAATCAAAATAAGCAGGTGACTTAAAAGTGTCACAAAGGCAATTATTTATTTATTCTTAAAATTCCAACACAAATGGTGCCTATGCAAACATTTCTACATATATTTCCATCAAAATTACACATCAAGCATAGTGTACTGGACATCCTGATTTTTAAACTGCATGTTGCAGCCTGTAGGTGAGCTATGAAGTGAATTCACTAGATCATAATAAACATAACAGAGAAATAGAACGGAAAGGAATAGAAGAGAATATGTCAGAATATGTCCCTCATAGTAAAGATAGGCATTTTCTTATGAAGTGTTTGCTTCATTTTTGTTTAGAAATTCATTGTGGACAAGGATATAGCATAAAATATATTTCTTATACTGAGTTCCAGACAAAAAAAAAATACACTATACACAATGAGTCAATGCCTGTTGGTTGTTGTTTTGTCTTAGTGATGCACAGTGAAGATTGTTCCACTTCAGCACACAGAGTTGTCTCATTTTATTTGTGCTAAATTGTTAGAACATATCCTGACAAGTATAAAAGGTACAAAGAGTAATATTATAATCATCTATGTACCCCACTGCCTAGCTTAATATATAAAATCATTATAAATGCACACAATGAGTTTCGAAGTAGTATAAGCCCCCGTGCAATTCCCCCTGGGCCACCCCACATCTCCAATCATATATGCCTCTTTGTTTTTGAGGCTGCAGTGTATTCCATAGCATGAATGTGCCATAACGTGGTATCCCTGATTTTTCAATATTTGCAACAATGCTTCAGTGAGCAAATTCATGCATATCATTGCATAATCATTCAATACCTATAGGGTACATTTCTGGAAGTGAAACTACCAAGTCAAATGAGATATATTTTTGTGAGATGTTGTTATATCTCTTTAAACAGCTTATGTGTAATTGTAATCCTATATCCAATGTTTTCTACACCTTTTAAAAAATCTATATTGCCAAATATTTCCTCTAAATGATAAAATCACACTAACATTTTAATGAATATCTATTGAGAGGAATGAGGCCACATGTCTTCTCATTTTCAAGAATAATTCTCATCTTTCTTATTATGGCATGTATTTATAGTTTTCTATTTTTTGTTAGAATTTTCCCATATTAATAAGTAGAAATGTAAGGAAACGACGTCAACATGTAATTCAAAATACAAAAGATGAAAATACTCCATTAACATATAGAATGATCTTCAAGTTAACTCACAAATAAATATAAAGGGTGGTAGCATATATATGTACATATATATCATATAGAAAATTGTATATTAGAAATATTTTTCATCATTGTTAATGTAGATAAGGATATGGGAAAACAGATACTATTCAAATAGTCCTAATAGTAAAATAGATTGGCAGTACATTTTTAAGGGTAAAATTTGGCAATCTCTATAAAATTTAAATTCACATTACCTTTGTCTTAAAATTTCCTTTTGTAAGAAATTATCCAAGAGGTATGACAAAAGATGGGCATATAGATTTAAGTAGAACAATTCTTTTAATATCAAAACAGCAGATCCTACACATGTATCAATAGGAAATAAATAAATAAAAACGTTATGCATATATAAACAGAATCTCATATAATTATCACAGAAAATGAGACAGATTTCTGTTACAAACAGAAAAATATTCAAGATATCTGAACTGGAAAAATGTTATTGGATTTTCTACATATATGATCCCATTTGTACAAGACTGACATGTTTGGAAATGACGCATAATACAATATTAACACTATAACTAAGGGATGGCATAAGAAGTGGGAAGATGGAGGAGGATCCTTCCCTTATTTCACTTTTAGTCTGTTTTCACTCATTTAATATTTAAACCACTAGATGATATTACTTTAACATTAAACAGTGCTAGTGAAAATTTACCTGCTTAAAAATATGAGACTGTCATGTTTACCTGGATAATAGCTTGAAGTTTAATATTATTAAGTGGGTTTTCAATGTAAGAGTATCATAGCCCCACAGACGTGCCTCACCCACACATAAAGTAATCCCAATGACTTACACACTTCCTCTGATAGTGTAACATCTCCAAAAGAGCTGTTACAAAAGTCAACTGCACTGTCTCATACATGTCTAATGGTTCCAACAGAGCCATTAGGATGTCAGTTACATGGCAGTGCTCCTGCCAAAGCTATTGCCAAGTCATTGCATTGTTTCACACACTTCCTGTGACATTCAGATGGTTCCTAAGGAACTGTTATCACTGCTATGGAAGTGTCCTCTCTAACTTACATTACCAGGGGAAAACAGAAGCAAAGGAAATAAATGTAAAACAAACAAATTCCTTTCACTAAGTGTGCATGAATGGCCACACATGGTTAAATATCAGAAGGGATGACTATGTGGGTATAGCTATTATATGGCACTCAAAAAATTCTGAGATGTTAGTGTAGGTAATTTGTTCCACAATTCCAGATGTTCCTTTGAAGAAATTTAGGGTTTGTTAACTATGCATGGCTAGGTTGGTATGTTCTTTATTGGTGGTGCATGTTATATCATTAAGGTTCTCAGTAAACAGTGCAGAAGCAATAGGGATTAGTGCTAATGAATTTTTTGGTTCTGATGGGATTATGTCAGCTATTCTTTTACTTGTAAATTTCCTGAAAAGCACACAGGGACCTCACAACAATCCTAGAAATCCATAATGCTTCTGAAGCACTGAAAATCTAACTCAAACTCAATGTTAAAGGGCTGCTGCAAGGACAACAGGCAGTAACAGTAGCATGAATAAAGCATCAGCCTGGTCAAAAATGGTTCTTGACTTTCCACTAACAGTTTTCTATGTTTAGCAAGATATGCTTACTTGCTAATGAAATGGCATATTATTTTATGTAAGAGAAGCACAAGGATTTTTTCCCACTCATTTGAAACAAGTAGAAAGTAGAATAAACTCTATTAGACTAGTGAGTTACAAAAGTTTTGGAAGCTACAATACATGACCATATAATCCTTGGTAATACAAATGGCCTCCTGTAGTGTCTGTCCCATTACATTTCACAATAAATGAATAGTAATATATAATCGTTATAACTAGCATATTATAAAAGGAACACTATAAAGTGTTATGCATACATTTTCACTCATACTTTTCACAAAACCCAAATGTTGAAATAAGTAATGCCTTCATTTGACAGACCAGGAAATTGAGGCTGGGAAAGTTAGCTGCCCCAAGATCATCAGAAAGTTGCAGAAGTAGAGGCCAAACCTAGCTCTATCTTACAGTATAGCTATTTTCAAACACTCGAGAGAAAAATTGTTTGTTTAGCTCACATAGAAATAACTATTTGCAGTAATAAATGGTTTCATTTCCCTTGTATTTTCAGATCAGGCACACATACCTAGTTCATGAAGCTAACTAAATTAAATTAAATTTAGTTTTCTATCCCCTTTGTAGACTTCACTGTGTACATGTGCTTACTTGCCATGGACTGTTCTGTAGCAGGAACTAATTCAATAATCAAATGGGAGGGTTCCCAGGAAATGCTATGTATAATTTGACCTTACCCCTGGTGGAAATAGGTGAGACCAGTGAAGACATCTGAGTCAAACTGAAGAAATAATCCTATCTCCTTGGAATTTTGTAATGGCACTAAAAACCCATGGGTCATGTTAGCTGCTTTTCAGAACAGAAGAAATATAAGCTGGGTAGGGCATTATGAAGATTCATTCCTGTCCACAGGTGGAGATTAAGAGCAAAGTCAATGTGCTCAGAAAGGGCTGAATAAAATGAGTTCATATGCAAAAAGAAGCTCTTGATAATTTTTCTGATTAGTCCTTTCTTGTTGCCTAGCCCTTCTCTTGCCCTGAGTCACATGAGGCCTCCACATTCTCTTTGAATTAATTTACTTTTGCTTAGTTAGTGCAAGCTACTTTCTGTAACTTATAATACATCATTCTAATTAACAGAGCAATGATATTTCCCACTAGTCCATACTTTTTTAAGTTTGGGGATCATGCATTGTATTTATTTTTCATGTATCTCTAATATCCACCATAGCGTTTTACAACAAGTAGTAGTTCAGTAGACTTTGTTTGAACAGAAATATCATGGTCATCAATACTATGTCTAATTATAATTTCTTCGTAATGTGTAATTTATTAAAATTAAAAATGACTCTTTTTATATATTTACCCAAATTTTATTATTAGTTACTTCCCTTTCTTCTTTTATAATATAAATTATATTAAGGCCACACAGGAAAAACACATTCTTGGAAATTGATTATTTTAATTTAGCTGTGGACAGAGTTTCGCCCTTCAACCCACTGCATAGTTGAAAGAGACTATTGATGGGTACCATAATCACTGAGGTTGATAGTCAAGTTGTTCTAAGAAATCTTATGTGATCATTTGTTAGAGGCAGAATTGTGTGTTAGATGATCAAATGCCTAATTCACTGTAGCATTTCAATCCTTCTAAGAATCTCACAATATCATAGAGGATCTATGACCACAACATTGCACATTTACTATGCTTGTTGTTTATAATTATCTTTTGGATCCTGTGGGTAGCTATTGAAGATGTAACAGTGAATAAAACAGGCCCGTTTTTCCAGTAGCTGTCAATCTAGGGCTTACTAACAACCATTGTGAAGCCACAGAGTATATGACTAGCCTAAGAAGAATAGTCGGTTAGTCTTGATCCTACAC
This sequence comes from Dipus sagitta, assembly GCA_036346955.1. Taxonomy (NCBI): domain Eukaryota; kingdom Metazoa; phylum Chordata; class Mammalia; order Rodentia; family Dipodidae; genus Dipus; species Dipus sagitta. The sequence continues at coordinate 115,720,650 of CM070776.1, read as the reverse complement.
TCTCCAGTGTCTTGTGGTTCAGGTGTTCCCTCTAAGGGCCTGGTGAAGGATCAGCCATTTGGTCTGTCTTTTAGTAAGTAGAATTTTATGGTACCATTGCCATTTGGGTGTAGATTTATGTTTCCCACCCCTTTGATGCCCTCCCCTTCCTCCCCTTCCATCCTAGTGTCTAGTCCACGAGATACTTGCTGGATATGTAAGGTATCTTGGGTAGATTCAGGTCAGGTGCTGTAGATGAGTGAGACTATGTGGCGATTTTTTTTCTGTGATTAGGTAACTTCACTGGGAATGATCTGTTCCAGGTTCAACCATTTTTCCTCGAATTTCATTGTGTCATTTTTTCTTACTGCTGTATAGAATTCCATTGTGTAGATATACCACATCTTAGTTATCCATTCTTCTAGTGATGGACATCTGGATTGATTCCAGCTCTTAGCTATTACAAATTGAGCCACTACAAACATGGTTGAGCAAATCTCTCTAGCCTGTGGTTTGAAGGTTTTAGGGTAGATGCCCAGCAAGGGAATAACTGGGTCTGTTGGTATCTCTATACTCATCTTTTTTAGAAGTCTCCATATTGCTTTCCAAAGTGGTTGTACCATTCTACATTCCCCAAAACAGGGGATGAGTGTTCCTACTTCTCCACATCCTCACCAGCATTTATTTTTATTTGATTTTTTGATGTTTGCTATCCTTATTGGGGTAAGGTGGAATCGCATAGTTCTTTTAATTTGCATTTCTCTGATGATTAGGGATGATGAACATTTTCTTAAGTGTATGTTTGCCATTTATATTTCTTCCTCTGTGAACTGCCTATTCAGCTCTTTGCCCCATTTTGTGAGTGGGGTGTTTGACTTCTTACTGTTTAGGTTTTTCTGTTCTTTGTAGATTCTAGAAATTAGGCCTCTATCAGTTGGATAACCCACAAATATTTTCGTCCATTCTGTGGGTAATCTATTGGCTTTGCTTATTGTATGCTTGTCTGTAGGGAAACTCTTCAGCTTCATGTGATCCCATAGGTTGAGTGATGGTTTAAGTTCGTGAGCTACTGGGGTTTTGTTCAGGAAGTCTTTTTCCATTCCAATATCATTGAAAGTACTTCCTAAATTTTCTTCCAGTAGTATTCGAGTTTCTGGTCTTATATTGAAGTCTTTGATCCATTTGGACTTGAGTGTAGTGCATGGTGAAATGTGTGGATCAAGTTTCAGTTTCCTGCATATGGTTATCCAGTTTGTCCAGCACCATTTGTTGAAGATGCTCTCTTTTTTTCAGCCTATATTGTTCGGGCCTTTATCAAATATCAAGTAGTTATAGTTGCTTGACCCAAAGTCCGGGTCCTCAAGTCTATTCCATTGGTCTATACTCCTGTTTTTATGCCATTACCATGCTGTTTTTATTACTATGGCTTTGTAATATAGCTTTAGATCAGGTATGGTGATGCCTCCAGAGGTATTTCTTTTGCTGAGGATATGTTTGGATATGCAAGGCCTTCTGCCTTTCCATATGAAATTTGAGATCATTTTTTCTATCTCTGTGAAGAACACTGTAGGGATTTTAATTGGAATTGCATTAAATCTGTATATTGCCTTTGGTAGGATTGTCATCTACACAATGTTAATTCTGCCTGTCCAGAAACATGGGAGGTCTTTCCATTTTCTCAAGTCCTCCTCAATTTCTTTTTTGAGTGTTTTTATGTTTTCTTTGTATAGATCTTTCACTTCCTTGGTTAACATTATTCCAAGGTATTTTATTTTATTTTATTTTATTTTTGTTGCTATTGAAAATGGGACTATGTCCCTTATTTCTTTCTCTGTATCTTTGTCATTTGCATATAGGAAGGCTACTGATTTTTGTGCATTGCTTTTGTATCCTGCTACTTTGCTATAGGAGTTAATCACCTTCAGGAGTTTTGGGATGGAGTCTCTCGGGTCTCTTACATACACAAACATGTCATCAGTGAATAAAGCTAACTTAACTTCTTCCTTTCCAAATTGTATCCCTTAAGATACTAACCTTAATCTTCTACATTTTCCCTCCCTCCCTCTCCCTCCCCCTCTCCCTCTCTCTCTCTCTTCTCTCTAACTCTTGTATATTAGTTATCTTTTTCCGCATTTTCTTAGTGGGCACTGACCTGTAACTCCCAGTACCAGCATGGGTATATCATCCACAATGAGCTTTTGATCAGAGAGACCTACAAGGTTTCCTAAAAGACACACAGATTTCTGTCAGAGTACTTGATGGCCCACCAAAGGTTAGTGGTAAGACCCTACTGCTGAAGGCACCTTATGTGGTTGACATGCAAAATAGAATGGCATGTCTGGAAGTTGGAAGAGAGTCAGTCCCCAGTCAGTCAGCGTGTCTAGTGCCAGAAGGTGCTACATGGGCGACTGGGGGAAAATGACCAATACCTGTCCAAGCAACTAATAGTCTAAGCTACTTAGCAGCAAATAACTTGTTGTGATGCCCACACAAGTGCAATAGTGGCACACAGCCATGGTGGGGAACCAACTGCTCTTAATTTGGCTAACTGATCTCCTCAGTGGTATGGGACCCATAGCTGGAGCTGGGAAACAAGTCAGAACCATATCCAAACATAAGCCCCTCTCCAATATCAAGCTACCATCAATCATGGGCTACAAGAGGGCCTACACCTATTAAATTCTCTATAAAAAAGTGAGGGTTATCTCATTTATCCTGGTGCTATCTTACTCTCCCTTGCAGAATCTGCTTCTCTTTTTCAGATAGACATAGATCCTAAGGAGAGAGACACCCCATCATACCTCAAAAGGGCCCTGGCTGAAACTAAGAAAAAATGGCGAAACAAGCAAGGGTGCTGTTTTCCTGATGAACCGGATAGCAGCACAAGGGGGATGGAGATCAATACAGAGAAAACTCCTACCAAATCAGAGAGCCAGAGCCTCAGAGGCCCCCAACACCTCATCACTGAAGCAGACCAAAAATGAACCCAACATGGCTCAGGGAAATTTTGTGGAAGAGGGGGCGGAAAGAATGTCAGAGCCACATGTTGGGTCATGATATGCAGAGACATTTATCTTACCGATAACTGTGGGCTAACTCCACAATGCATGACCCATATACCTCAACAAGGAGGGGCCAAGGGGACGGGGTAGGTCACGGATGAGCCTAATAATGGTACCAAATTGACTGTATTTGCTGAATACAAAACTAACTAATGAAGAAAAAAAGAAAAGAGAAAAAATAAATAAATCATAGGATACTATGAAAAAGAAAAGAAGAATAGTAGGGTGAGATACAAGTGGAAAGGGTAGAACAAATGAAGCCTGATGACTGATACCAAAGTGTCACTCAGACCTTGACTTCCAATAGGTCCCAGGATGAAGATACTTTGAATGAATATGCAGTTTTCTTTTGTGGCAATATTTGTGCCTTTTTGTGCATGTATGCTCTTATATGTGTATGAACATATGGAGGTCAGAAGAAGATAACTCAGGGTGTCATTCATAAAGAACACCGTCTACCTTTTTTTTTTTTTTGATGTAGAGTGTCTTACTGGCCTGGAGCTTACCACATGGGTTAGACTGACTAGATATTGAGCCTCCTTCACAATGTTGGGTCTACAAGCATACACCACCAAGCCTGACAATTTGTACCTGTTTATTGGTGATCAAACTCACTCATGCTTGTGCAGGAAGCACTTTACTGACTGAGCTATCTCCAAAGCCTGATTTTTTAATGAAAAATAAAAAGGTGCTGAAGATTTACTTAGGACATATTAAAGGAACTGGAAAGGACATACTTTCTCATAGTCTGGTGAACATCTTGAAGTACATATCTCCTTCCATTGTCTGTTAGCTTCCCTTCCTGGTCTTTTAAGAGTTATTCACAAATATTCCAATTCTGAGCTGAGTTTATAATCCTTCAGGGGTTGTAACATACCAAGGATTTAAATTAAATAAAAAGGAACCAAAGATAGCTAAAGAAATGAGAAAAATTCTAGAAGGCTTGGGCAACTATTGAAAGGAACAAGTCCATCTAGGCATAATTTTTGAAACATGAACAGAAGTTTCAAATCATATAGTATCCTCTTGGATGGATAGAATTGTACATTTCTTTGATATTACTTCTTAGGATCGTTTGTGGTTGGACAACTTACCCAAACCAGTGATTTCCTTTATGTAGGATTTATCCCTCATTCACAGCAATGAAACTTAATTCATTATAAAGTGGCCAACAATATTTGGTCCATTGCCTCAGTAACAATTGAAAACCAGTAAATATAGGAAGACAAAAATAATTTAATGTGCCATTGATACTAACTGAGGCACAGGGATGGAGTTGCTTGTAATATGAGGTAGGGAAATGTATACTGAAAACTATTTTTAGCATTTTACTTTTCAAATGTTGAATATATAATTTCAGTTAATGAGCTAATTAAGTATATATCCTGATAGACATATTTTCATGAATGAATGATATCAATAAGAAATAAATACACCATTTGCACACAAACACCAATTTAAAGTAGTTGAAAAATAACTGATTTGGATGCTTTAGAAAGCAAAACACAAAACATTTACACTCTTATCTCATTTTCCTATAAGGAAATGCTAAGTGTAGATCATATCTGCTTATAATTAGTTAAAAGTATATAATTCACAATGGTGAAATATTACCATAAATTATAAACAAGGCCCCAACTTATATACTCCTTACTGAAAATAGTAATAAGAGTCAGAGTATCACAAACAGAGCTCTAAGCTGAGCAGAACTGTTCAACTTTACAATTGATGTATACATAGATCAAAAGAGACGAAATGACTAGAAATTTGCCTATAGTGCTTAGTAACTGGTTTCTGAATTATTTAACACATCTTCATATGCAAAATAGGGTTAATAATATATCTTTTTTAAAGTGCTCATGAGGATGAAATGAGATGAGGATATAAATAATGTGCTTGACAATTTTAAAATGCTAGCATAATAATTGTGAATATTCATATTATATATGTTACAAATACTGTTCTAAATCTTTAAATGCCAAACTCCTTCTAAATTTGAATCACTGTGGTTGGATGTAAGGACACCACCACAAGGTTTCTGAAAAGGGTCGATCACAAACTCAGCCATGAAATTAATTATACACATTGCTTTTAGTATCTCTCTGCAAAGACGCAAAATCTAGTATGTACAATTGTAGAAAAAGTAAAAGAACATCCGTCCCCTCTACTAAAGAAAGACATCAGTAGGAGTTTACAGAGAAGAATGAACTTCTTTTTCATTTCAAGGAGTTATTTATAATTAATGACATGAACAAAATATGACTTTAAAGCCCAGCCAGGAACATCTGGAGGCAAAGACCAAGGCCATCTGCTAGGTAGCATGGGACAGTTATGACATCAGCTCCTTTCCGAGTACAATTTTAGGCCATGCAATCTCCCAGAAGACAAACAGAAAACCTGGTAACTATGTACTATTGGAACTCATGAAGTTCAACCCAAGCCAACCTGAACTCAATCTCTACTCCCAAGCCAAATCAATGTTTGGCCATCACTCTTAAAATCATGTCATATCAGTCTCCATAGCCACCACTCACCCTCTCTTCATAAGCAAAACGCACACAATAAAAGACGAAAGGAATCCAACAAGCTGCCACTTGCCTAATACTGGCAATTTCCTTTACCAGCCCCACATGTTTGTGAAAGGGGCTAGATCCTGCCTTGTGGATAAGGCATTGGGATGGGACGAGGTAAAGAGTAATTTGTAGTCAAATATTTGGAAACACTTGCCTTGAGTAGATCCAGCTGGAGCCTCCATGTCACAACAAACTGGAGAGAATTTAAAACCTGTAATAGCAAATGTTTTACTAATTAATTGTGATCTGCATCATCTGGTATTCCTCAAATTTCAACCTGAACATTTCATCCAGTGATTTTTTTTTTAAATAAAAGCTTTATTAAAACAAAACTCATGTGCCATAATTTTCCCTCCCTCTAAGGCATACAATTCTTTTTTTTTTTTTTTTTTTTGGTATTTTAACAGAATTGTGAAAACAGCAATGCTGCCTAATTGTTCAATTTGTATCACCTACAAAGAAACCCTTTCCTAGTGGGGCATGGTGGCACACGCCTTTAATCCCAGCACTGGGGAGGCAGAGGTAGGAGGATCGCCATGAGTTTGAGGCCACCCTGAGATTACATAGTGAATTCCAGGTCAGCCTGGACTAGAGTGAGACCCCACCTCGAAACACCAAAAAAAAAAAAAAAAAAAAAAAAAGAAAAGAAAAGAAAGAAAGAAACCCTTTCCTAACAATCCTATAGATTTCAACCCAGTGAGCAAATTTACTTGAGATTCTCATGCCAGGAGTGGCATGATGGGGAAAAATATGACTTGGCAGTATAGAAGATCACTTAACATTCCATTTCATATAAATTTGACTCATTCTCTTGATTGATAGGTGAAGGCCAGAAAACTGTGATGACAAGGTCTGTCTCCTAAATTCCATCCAATTGTTCTTTCGCTGGCATGCACATGCGTGCACACACATACACACATACACACACAAGTAAATGAGCATTAGGCATAGCCTGGTAGCTTGTGGTCATTGTCCATATAAAATTTTGGAAAAAAAATATATGAATTCATTCATTCCGTTTAATTCATTACATTTCCATAATTAGTCTCCTATATTCTTGTCCAGGTCAGTAATACATACATTTATGAAAGTAATCTGAAAATGTCAATTTCTCAGGATACTTGGCATTATCAAAAAGTGTTATGGCCCATTAATTAAGAGATGATATTCCATGTAGTGGGCAATTAGTCTGTCCTATCCTTATAATCAGTATTTTCTGTGGGTTGATTGAGGAAGGAGAAGACAGAATAGAAAATGTGCTCCGTACAGTGTAGCTGGGTACCCCCTTGCCACCCAAGTAAATGAGAATTAATGACAGCTTGATATCTTTCAGTCATGGTGATGGGTCCATAGGAAACTTGGACAAAATTAAAAAAAAAACATTAAAATGGAGACAGGCTATATTTGTCAGTGTGATGGTTTATACTGATTGCCAACTTGATAGACCTAGAATCACAAAGGAAACAGTTCTCTGTACATGTCTGTGAGGGATCATCTTGATTAGGTAAGTTCATGTGGGAAGACCCACTTTAAGGGTGGGTAACACCCTTCCATGGGGTGGTGCCTTGGTGGAGAAAGGTAGCTGTGCAGGAGAATTCATTGCTCTCTGCTTATTAATTGTGGGTACAATGTGATCAGTTCTGCTTTATGCTTCTGATTTCAAACCTTATGAGCCACATTGAATTTGAACCATGAACTAAGCTGAAATAAACCCTTCCTTACTTTAAGTTGCTGTGGTATTTTGTCCCAGCAAGGAGAAAAACAACTAATGCAATCTGATTAGTAATAATTTAACACATTTATTGTGAGATGGCTTACTTTTATAAATATTTGTATTTATTTGAAGGGGGAGGAGAGAGTATGGGCACACCAGAGTTTCTTGCTAATACAAAACAACTTCAGCTGGGCGTGGTGGCGCACGCCTTTAATCCCAGCACTCGGGAGGCAGAGGTAGGAGGATCGCTGTGAGTTCGAGGCCACCCTGAGACTCCATAGTGAATTCCAGGTCAGCCTGGGCTAGAGTGAGACCCTACCTCAAAAAATCAAAAAAAAAAAAAAAACAACTTCAGATACATGTGCCATATTGTACACCTGGCTTTATATGGGCACTGGAGAATTGAACCTGGGCTATCAGCCTTTGCAAATAAGTACCTTTAGCCACTGAGCAATCTTCCCACAATCTTCCCACATGTGCCTTTAATCACTAAGCAGTCTCCCTAGTCTGGTTTTATTTTTTGTTGGGGACAGAAAAACAAAATAAATTTACCCCTACCCTCCAAATAAATACTTGTCTTTTTCTAAAAGTTGTAAGAAAATAATATATAATAAAAGTACAATGATAATTTTCTTAGTATTTATTGCCTAACTATTAATGGTGTTAATTCATTTTATGTTTTTCCAATTATTTCCATCTAACTTGGTTAATTTTTTTTATTAATTAGTTTTGTACTCAGTGAATACAGTCAATTTGGTACCATTGTTAGGCTCATCCATGTCGTACCCCCTCCCCCTGCCCCCTCCTTGTTGAGGTATATGGGTCATGCATTCTGGAAACTTGGTTAATTTGAATCTGGTTATACACTTAACAGGTTAATCTGAATCAAAATAGAGAGCACATATAGAAAATGCTTGCTAAATTATTGTACATCTCATTGTTCATACACTGATATAAAGCCAAATACTTGAAATGAGTTCTTCCTATAATAAATCCCACTGCCATTGTGCTGGAGAATAAGGATGAAAATAAAAGGTGAGTAATGAATAAGCTATGCACAGTATTGCTGACTACATGAAATTAATCCTCCTGGGGGTTTCCTAGAAATGAACATTTTGCTTATCATTATAAATAAATGTGTCTATTTACCAGATACTTAGGTACAGGCCTTGCCCATGTGATACTGATAACTTGTATTTACGTTCTGCATATTAAATAAAGATGGGCAGATAGAGGAAAGAAAAACAAAGGCAAGGGGAAAAGCCATCCTCTGCATTTTATTTAAACTGCAGAAGTAGGTTTATTACCATTTTCACCATCAGACTTCCGTTCATGGTCAGTGTCAGTCAAGGACAATGCAGAGTTGGCCCTGCTGGACAGGCAGGAACTGTGTTCTGACTTCATTCCTCGTATCCACATTCTCAGTGCATGGTCAGGTGATGCAGCACCTTCAGTCTCTGTGTCCACATCAGATCCCATCTCTAGCTGGTAACCATGCCGAGAAACACTGTGCATGTCTGCCTGGTAGCCAGAGCACAGAGTGTGAGGTGTTTCACAGAATTCCATCTCTGAAAAGAAACCAAGTCAGACGGAAAGATTAGAAGTTCAAAGAGAATCATTAAATTCCACTTCTTGTCCTCACACCTCTCTTTCTCATTTGCTAGTAATTATGAGGTTTTGTGAAAATTTAAAATTCTGCCCTTTCATTTATGATAGCTAGGTGTGGTAGTTGGAACGGATGGCCCCCAATATATCCAGGATTTTATTAAACACTGTAAATTAGATCTGCAGCCACCTGGCTGGAGGAGATGTCACTGTGGGTGCATCCTAGGGTCCAGGCCTGAGGTGGGGGTGGATTTGGAGTTACAGTCTAAAGATATGCAAAGTGCCTGTGTTTTTCCTGGAGTTCCTATATGTGCTGGTGTAACTTGCGGGGCTTTCTCTCTGTTTGGACCTGTGAAAGCAGGACAGCCTCTTCTACAATTATGGAACTTTCCCTGATCTGTAAACTTCAAATAAATTTTTCATTCCTGCATAACTGTGCTGGTTTGGAAGTTCATCCCAGAAATGTGAGGTTGTCTACTACACTAGGGTTCTGTGCTTATTTTGTACTTCTGAGTCTGAAAAATTATTCTGTTGATTTTTACAAGGTTTTGGAGAAAGCATGCCCAAAATAGCATATAGCTGAATATTTTTTTACAGCACAAAATATAATGAAGTGAGTACAGATGAGTGTAAAATATATAGTATTTCCTCTAAAAGACACTTCAAGAAAGAATTTCATGATCCATACAGCACATTTATGCTGAAAATAGTAAAAACCATTTGCTTTTCTAAGCATGCAATCAACATAAAAGCAAACAAATCAGAATTAAAATTCCAAAAGAAAACATTAAATTCCAAAGTATTTTTCTTAAAATATGTTAGACTCTAGAATTATGAGTACACAATATTGCTATTTTCCACTGTCTCCAAAGGGCATAAGGCCTACTATATGTAATTTATTCTGTTTTATTAATTGTTTTAGCAAATACATACAAAATAGGTATATAGTACAACATAGTGATATTTCATGATTTGGATTTTCTCTTTTGACTCCCAAATTTTAGAAGTCAAGACATTCAGAATCTTAAAAATAATATAACAAAGCTCATCTTTTAATAGTTGAGAAAAATAAAATGCAGAGTACAGATGCCATTTTTCCATGGTCACATCAGATAACACTATTTTTCCCCCCTGGAATGCTCACATGGGAATGGTTTCTGCATAACACCAATGAACCCGCACCAACGTACTGCACAAATATCTGGCATTCACTCGTACAGCCAATTTTACATTCAATTATAGCAAAGTGTCAAAATGAAGGAAAGGTGCTTTAACAATCCCTAATAAGTTAATGAAAAATGACCACATGCCAAGACATATGATTTGAAATGTCCATGTAGTACTTAGATAAGGTAATCTTGGGATGTTGTACACTATATAGGATTTTTCAGACTGACATTAGAGACAGGGTATGTCATTTAGCCAGGAAGAAGCTTAACTGAGTGCATGTAATCCGTAGCACCTACCGATAAAATGCAAACTTTAACATGAATTTAATCTTTGAATACAGAAAATGTTGGATCTGAGATCCAACATGTACAGGAGAAATACAGAACATGAATTTATTTATTATAATGACTATTTCTGTGACAAAATTTGCCAAACATGTCGATATTTCATACTTATTAAAGAGCCATTAACACCATGCTTTTTTGTTTGTTTGTTTGTTTTGTCTTGTTTTTGTTTTTCGAGGTAGGCTCTTCAGCTCAGGCTGACCTGGAATTCACTATGGAGTCTCAGGGTGGCCTCAAACCCATGGTGATTCTCCTACCTATGCCTCCCTGAATGCTGGGATTAAAGCATGCACCACCACACCCAGCATCACCATGCTTTTTGAAACAGAAATTGTATACAAATAAATCCACTATTATGTATTAGGAAAATACAATTAAAAATTAAACTTTCATAGTTATAAGTAACTTCTGAATAGGTTATATTGTGATTCTGGTGATTAATGTATTTAAGAGTAATTCTACTTTTTTAATGAACATTTATTTAAATTCCAAAGAAATGATGTTCAAAAGATAACCAAGGTTTTACTTGCCAAATATATAACCTTATTAAATCCTGCTTTTCCTGTCATAAGGCTAAAGCTAAAAATCCATCTTGCCTAATATACATCTTAGAGATTTAGAATATTGGGATCAGTTAATATTCATGTTCTCAATACCACAGTATTTAATCATCCAACACTATAATGACATAGTTACTACAATAGCCTGGTAACATACCTGTCATGTTGGAAGTAGAAAGAAAGAATTTTATATAGGTTTAGACTCCCAATTCCTTCCATTTCCCCTCTACCACTGATCCTCAAAGTTGCTTTCTTCAAAATCACATGGAGGTCTTGTTAAAACTTAGATTTCTGGGCTGGGGAGATGGCTCAGTGGGTACAAAATGCTTGTTGTGCAAGCACGATAACTTGAGCCCACATTTCCCTATAAACCATGTAAAGCCTGACAGTAGTGAGCATATAGAATTGCCACTGCATAACCACTAGAATGAATTTTAAAAAATTTGACCATATCAAGTTTTAATAAGGATGTGGAGCAAGTTCAATTCTTACACACCAGTTTCAAGAAAGAATGATACAGCACTTTGGAAAATAGTTTGGCAGTTTCCTAAAAGGTTAAAGTCAGACATACTAGGAAAGTATCTGAGCTCCTGGGCATCAATCACACAAAAAATTTAAAACTTTGGTTTACAAAAAATTGTACAAGGTTGTTTACTGGAGATTTATTCATAATAGGTAAAAAGAAGAAATTTATGGCTGCATGAAATGAACTACTGTGCTCTCTGTTCAATCTAGAGGGTTGTCGTCAGGTGTTCAGCCTGGAAAAGTCATTCATCAAAATGTATTATTAGGTAAAAAATAGAAACTGAGGCACCATAGTGCTGAGAAGTGATAGAGGAGTGTTCAGCACTGCAATATCTCTATCATACCTTCCAAGGCTCAGGGTCCATTGCAGAAGAGATGGCAGAAAGAATGTAAGAGTCAAAGGAAGGGTAGGACTCCTTACAACTTGCTCCTCCAGACACAAAATGGCCTGGATATCCATGACCTCACAGTGCCTGACACTACCTACACAAGACCGTCACAATAGGAGGTAAAAGATGATGACATCAAAATAAAAGAGAGACTGATTGAGAGGGAGAGGGGATATGATGTAAAGTGGGGTTCTGAAGGGGAAAGTGAGAGGGGGAGAGAATTATCGTTTATTGTCTAATTATGGAAGTTGTCAATAATAATAAAAATAAAACAGGATTAAAATTCTGGAGAAAAGAAAAGTAAAAACTCTTTATAAACAGGCTAATGAATAAACCAACTGTAGTACATTTACTCAATCAATATTAGGCATTTCTAATAATGAATTGTTGCTCTATAATGAATGGGTGACCTTGAAAATAATTACAGTGACTCAAAACAGACAAACAAAATAAATACATTGTGTAATTCTATTTATGTCAGAGTCTATAACATGTACACAAATGTACAGCTAACGGTTCCCTAATGAGAGTAGAGGGAAAGATGAATAACAAATGGACATGAGATCCATCTGGGGGTGTTCTAAATGCCAGTTGTCTTGGTTGTGATAACAATTTCACAGATATATTAATAGCAAGTGTACTTTATTCGTGTGTGGTTTACTGTACTTCAATTATACTTCCATAAAGCATTTCTAGAGGATGGTATATCACCTATCACGAAAATACCAAGGGGAATTTGAATGTGAATAGGTCCATTTTCTTAGGGGGAGCCAAGAGTATCAGAGCTGGAAGGAGGTCCTAGTCCCCATTCCCCAACTGATAAAAGTATGTGTAACATGAACAGAAATAAAATCATTATCTTGCCTCTATCTAAGCCATGAGGCAATCAAGATGCATGCACTTTATTTATCCATTACGGCTTGCTGTTTTCCTAGGAACAATAACAACTGCTAATCAAATTTGGGTGGGAAACAGGATGAAACTGATCACAGCTAATGCAGCATCCTGCAGCTGGAATTCGTGGGAATAAGTTGAATGGTTGTGGCATATAGGATCACTTTAGACTACCTGTATTAATTTTAAGAAGTTAATTTGTAAATGTTATGAAACACTACATAAAATGAACTACTATAATTCTGTCTGAATTTAGAGTTTGATCTTTAGATAAATGGGAAACCATTTATCAAAACTTGGAAGGGAAAAAATGATTGTCTATATCAGTATTTTTCTAGAAGTGCCTTTTTTTTTTGTTTTTTTGAGGTAGGGTCTCACTTTAGCCCAGGCTAACCTGGAATTCACTCTGTAGTCTCAGGGTGGCCTCAAACTCTCGGCGATCCTCCTACCTCTGCCTCCCAGGTGCTGGGATTAAAGGCATGCGCCACCACGCCTGGCTTGGAAGTGCCATTTTTAACTTTCTGATAAACACAAGATTTTATTATTCTTAAAATTCCGACCGACTATACTTCCCATAAAAAAGATGTGCTTGAGACATCATAGTTCAGGCAAACAGTTGGAAATCAAGAACAATGATTAGATTTAGGCATGCCCTGAAAAATAAAAATAAGGATAGGAGATAAAATTATTACTTTTAATTTTTGAGAATCCAAACAGTCCTTATAGATCACATGTAAATATGGTCAATTATCCATATGGCTCTTGAATAAGTCATTTTGAGTAGTCTCAGATTCTTCATATGTAAAATTTATAGGGCCATATCAAATAAAACTCCTCCAGGGCATTTTCCCCATCAATAATTTTAACCTGAGATTTTTATGAAAGAAATATGCATCAACTAACATTAAAATGTAAAAAGAGTTGATGATTTTGTGAGGCAAGGTACTATCATACTTATTGTAAAGGATAATCACATATGTTAAATACGTTCTATATATATGCAGGTAACCATATAAATATAGCTAAATAGGGTCTGTGTTGTGACTACATGATTACTTCCTATATTAAAGTATTGATACAGCTCAGGTAACTACTACAAATTACACAATTATTAATGTAGTACTTAGGTGCTGGAGAGATGCGTTAGCAGTTAAGGCACTTGCCTGTGAAGCCTGAGGAACCAGGTTCAATTCCCCAGGACCCACATAAGCCAGATGCACAAGGTGGAACATGCATCTGGAGTTCATTTGTGGTATCCAGAAGCCCTAACATGCCCATTCTCTCCCTATTTAAATATTAAACACAAAAAACTGAAGATATTCTTCTCATCAAACATATAACTATCTGTGCACACTCATTACTCTTGAAAGTGGTGCTGTATAGCATGAGTATAAATCCACACAATCAATAAGCATTACTGATCATTTAATCATCTATTACTCACTTCAGGGTAAAGTACAGTGAATTATTACAGTCTTCAGCAAGAAATACAATGAAAGAAAGAAATTAGCCACCCTAGATAGGAGACAAATCATTTTCACTATTGGATACCATTTTGTATTTCTCAGTTTGAGGGCTTTGAAAAGAAAATGATGTCAAATTTTCAAACAAATCAGTTCATGTAAGTTACTTCAACACAGCTTTGTTGAACACCCACTCAATGTCAACTTAAGACATCCAAACTAAAACAGTCTTCTTTGATTTTTCTTACTTTTAAAAGATTAATCCAATTTCGTTTCCTCTTCCCTTCATGAAAGGGCTTTATTAAATGTAAACTGCCTTACTAGGCAGGGAGAAGAATTAGAAGGACCATGTCATGTCCTTTGCAAAATTCCTTTTTAATTTCCCTAATAATAACAATGTAATAAAGGCAAAACCTGATTTATTCTTTTGTTGAAGGCTTATCACCCTTTCTAGGACATAGGACTGAGAGAGGAATTGCTGCTCCCAATGCACTGGATTGGGGCTATGGTTATCAGAGAAATTCCACAAATATAACTAAGTTTCTGAAGTCTAATCTCATGTTTCCAAGTGCGCTCAGCACTCAGGACATATCAATTATGCCTTGTTTAATTTTCAACATTTATCTGTCTGCTAGTATACTGAAAAGGAAGACAGCAGAGATCAAACTGAAAGTATTAACATTTATCATTTGCAACCAGCTAATACTGGAAACCTGACAACATCCCAGAACATAGTTAAATGTCATGTTAATGTAAAAAAAAAAAAAAACCTGTTGACTGAATTGCTTATCTGTAAAAATGACCCACACTAGATTTGGTAGCATAGAGTCAAAAGAAAACATGATGAAATAGGAACTTGGAAGAAAAGAAAACACAGTTCCATTACAGAGACAGACTAAAATGTCATTCATCAATCTTAGGAAATAAAGGAAATTTGATGTGGGATTAACTAATTACTATTTCCTTGAGCTAATTGTTACTGTAGAGTTCAACTCCAGTTAGAATATATTTACATAAGATAGGAGAACTTGTTAGAAGGCTGATATAGATAGCTGGTGCCAGGGCAGGGAAGAAGAGGGATGCCTGCTATATAATTTTTGTGAAAAGAGTCTGTAAAAACAATCAAGGATCAGAAAAGATGGTGGGAGGTCCTCGATTATAGGAGAAATTTAGATCAATGAGAATCTGTGCATGTTGCCTTTATTTCAACGTCTCAAACAAGACAGGGACTTCCTGGCCTAAATGAGAAATTTTCAGGGCTACTGAACACTGCAAATGCATGGTGTGCAATGGCCCTAAAAATTTCTCATTTCTTACCCATGTTGGTCCAATTTTCTGGCTACTCATAACATTTTGGAGCATGCATCCTTATTGCCTACTGTGGTCTTCCAGGTACACTTGTGTATTTCCATTATGCTCGCTAAGCATATGAAGCTGTTTGCTCAATGTGTTGTGTGTATATCTGAAATTTTCAACTACATTAATCTCCTGTACAATTCCATCTAGAGGAGTGAGGCTAATGAGCTAAGGAGTTAAACAACCATTAAAAATATGGTGAGTGCTTCACATACACTCACATCAAGGCCAATAATATGAATTCTGAAATAGTCTACACTGCTCTGGTAGCATTTATATTGTGAGGAATGAGGAAGATGCCAACATGGAACTGTGCACCTGAGTCAATGTCCATGAAACACTACTGAACAAAATCCATTCTACTCGATTGAAGGATTATTCTTAACACTTTTCAGAAATAGTTATTTTTGCCTCTGTGGCTTTGAACATATCATGCCAAGCACTTAAAATACTTCCCTTTGCATTTTCATTAATCTATTGCCTGTAATTCACCCTATCTCAGTATCCTCACAAAGCATTCTTTAACTTTTCCTCTATAATTTTACCTTTCTGTATCACACATATAATTCTTACCATATAATTTTGCACATGATTTCATTTTCTTCTACATTCTATCTCCTGAATTAGACCTGCATCTTCTATAGTATAGTATCTTCTAAATTTTTGGTCTCTCACAATATTGAAAACTGTATGCTGGTGATTTGTCATAAAAGACTAGACGTTAGGCACTCATATTTTGCCAGGGACCCTAGGAATTGGAATTCATTCAGTAAAGACCATTCTGGGGGTGAAAATATGTCACCTATAAAACTTTCTATGTCAGAAGAAAGACTTATCTTTCAAAAGGAAGATATCTCCCAGTTCCCTTAACTAGGTACCACAGAGAAATCTATATACGCATATTTCTTGGCTTTTGTTTCACATTTTCTACACATAGCAATAATGCTATAGGCACAATGAAGACAGACGAAGAATATATCTCTTCCAAGTTTTAGCCAAAGCTGTAAAACAATCATTTATAAAATTTCTCTCTACATTTTATGTCACTTTTCTCTTATTGTGTATGAACTCATAGACCTAGAAGCACGCTTAATGGCCAGGGATGTGGTAATAGTGACTACAACACACACACACACACACACACACACACACACACACACATGCATACACACACATACATGCATGCATATATAAATTCACAAATACACACAATAATTAAATGGGTTAATGAGCAAATTTAATTTGCTTGATTATGGTAATCACTTAAGTATGCCTATAAACAATATAAGTGTATAAAAACCTCATATGTACACTTAAATACATACAATAAAAACAAAAATCTTGATTTAAATGTTTTAGATGATCTCTACAGAACCATATACATTTCAAAAGGGTTGAAATCATCCTATTTCCTGGAAAAAATCTAAGCAAAATTTATTACTAAATATCAAGGAATCAAAACCAAAATCAAATACAAAGCTCCTTGAAAGTTCTAATATGTTGAATAAAATTCTCACACATATGAAATGGTTGTACTTAACAAAACAATTTCAAGTTGCACTTTTGTTAAACTGTCTATGTGTTCCAAATAATAGAGGCTCTACCAATTTGGCAAAAGATACTATCCCATTGTCTAAGAAATGTAGAAAGAAATAACAATTTATACTGATATTAGATTAGAGTAAAGAAAGTATCCTGGATAGCTTTCAACTGAAACAGTCTCTCAAAGGCAGCTTTTGTCAGCATGTTATTTGTCTTAATGAGCTAGGAAATCGCTCCCTAGGAAAACTTTTTAGAAATATCCCCAAGAGTGTAGGACTTAAAGGCTTTCACTGAAACTATTCACCAAGCCTTAGTAAAGCATAGCTTTTAGATAAAGTTGAGTAGAAATTTCTTTTGCTTTTCTCATCAATTAGTTTCATGACATATACAACACATTACTATCTCAATGAGTTTTTTGAGTGTCTAGTTAAGAGTATGTAGACATTAGAGAGCTTCTATTTTCAGGAATTCAGAGAAAGAAAAAGAAATGTTCTAAGTAGGTAAAGGTTAATGAAATTATTTTTGGACAATCATCATGAAGTTTTAAATTTGACTTGTATTTATAAGAGAACATCATACTTTAGAGAAGGTTTCCATTTGTAGCCAAAACAGCTTGATAGGAATTATGTTCCCTTTACTCCTGAAATAATAATAAAAATATGAAATGTATAGAATAATAGTTTTCAGACATTGAATAATATATAACAAAATACAGTGATATTTGAGATATGCAGAAAAATAAAAAAGAAATCATTGTGTTGTTCCAGTTTATTGCTTGCAAAATTTCCAGGCCTCAGGATAAGGATACAGCACAAAGGTGGGGCCTAGTGTACGAGGCATGGCAATTAAAGTAGGGTTGGCATAACAGAGTAACTCAGAAAAGAGTGACAACTAAAGGAACTCCAGCAATCTATAGAGTGATGGACTAAATATTCCCATGCACTTCAACAGCATGTGGATGGAAGGAAACACCTGAGGATGGAGAAAGATGGTCTGAAAGGAATAAAGAGAACAAACAACCTCTCAATATGAGATAGTAAACAAAACAGTCTTTACTAAGATTTGATCCAACAATACTGCTTCTGGACATATACCCGAAAGACTCCACTTATTACTACAGAGATACTTGCTCATCCATGTTCTATTCACAATAACTGCTCTATTCACAGTAACTAGGAACTGGAATCAGTCCACATGCCCATCAACTGAAGAATAGATAATTAAG
Organism: Dipus sagitta; assembly: GCA_036346955.1. NCBI lineage: Eukaryota > Metazoa > Chordata > Mammalia > Rodentia > Dipodidae > Dipus > Dipus sagitta. The sequence goes on along the minus strand of CM070776.1, from coordinate 115,702,249 downwards.
ATGTGTTGCACAATGGACTTCTACACATCAGTAAGGAAAACTAAAATAATAAAATTTGCAGGTAAATGGATGGAGCTAGGCAAAAAAATTGTGAGGTCATACAGGCACATAAAGACAAATGCTTTATGTACTCTCTAATTTGCCATTTCTAACTGGAATCAATTATAGATGAGTGAAAATTGTAGTTAGCACCAGAAATATAGGCATAAATCTAGAATGAAACCAGTAGAGTGAAGAACTAGGGAAAGAGGAGAGGAAAAGTTACATGGCAAGTTAGGGGAGGGTAGAATATTGGGGCTAGGGGTGGTTTTGGAGGGATAGGAGGTAGGGAGGGAGGGAAGCAAATTGTCCAAAGTTAAGATAACATAAATCATTTCCACCGAAATCCTAATTCTGACTAGCATTCTATGAGATATTACCCCCAGTAAAGGGAGAGGGGGCAGTCCAGACAGAAGGTGGAAAATGTTTAACCTTAAAACCATGGATTCTGGCTGGTAATTCCCAGGCCCAGAGTTGGGTTGCCTCCCATAGATGTTGACTAATGAGACCCATAAGGTCCCCAAAACAGTGTAGGCCATTGCCAAAACACTTGATGACCTTCCAGAGCTAAAAGGTAAGACCCTATTTCTGAAGACACTACAGGCCAGGGTCACAGGACACTGGAATACCATGCTGAAACCAGAAGGGAAACTAGTTCCCTCCTAGATAGCCTTCATAGTGTTCAGAAGCACTATCGGAGTGTCTGGAAGAAAATGGTCACCAAAGCATGAATAAGCAGGGGACCCTACTTACCATAAAATCAACCAGCTGGACAAGAAGTAAACACTTGTGCAATATTAGCACACAGCCTCTGTGGGTAACCAACTCTTCTCTGATTGGATTTGAGGTCTGAGGAGTAGGAGAGAACTCATACTTGGTATTTAAAACCATGTCAGATTCCCATAGTCAGGAAACTCATACTTGAAAGAGAAGCCTCCAATGCTCTGCCGGCTTGCACTCCACAAATCTCTCAAATAACCTTGCATACTCACTTTAACCTAAGTCACACCCACTCCTGGTTGGAGAATCTGCTTTATTTTACAGATGGCTGAGAAAATGGAGGAGAGTTGAGATACACTGATAAGATAAGAAGATAACCAACTGCCCACCAGAAGACTTGCAACCTCTTCCAGTGCCCAGAATAACATGCAGTGGAAGTGGCCAATGAACACTGACTTACTGCTAATCTGACAATCAGCTCCAGGGTGATGGTGGCAGACACAGTGATCAAGCAAAACCCATCAAAGCAAGAAAACAGAGTCTACAAAGAACTCACCACTAAATTACATTGCCAACAGGCCTGCCATGATTCAGGAAACATTGCTCAAGAGGGTATGGAAAGACTGTAAGAGCCACAGAGTGGGTGGGAATACAGTGAGGCATGATACCTACACTAAACCATTGGGAATGACTGAGGCCTTCTTTACTCCACAGTGAAAGTGAATCCCATAACCCCATTGAGAAGGGCCTCAGGATAATAGGAAGAGTAGAGAGGGAATAAAAGAGTATAATCTCTCTCTCTCTCTCTCTCTCTCTCTCTCTGTGTGTATTCACATATGTGTATCTCACACACAACTGAAGTTATTAGTAAAACATGAGTAAATTAATTGGCAATAATTTTATCTATTTTATTCTTCCTATTAAGCTTTGTTAGGTTTGGTTTAAGACTAATTAGATCTTCCTGTTCTGTAAAGGCAATTTATGTATAATATGATATATTACTGTTTCACTCCTAAATATTTACAAAGAAAAATGCAATTGCATGTTTACACAGCAATCTGAATTGAATGATCCAGCAGATTTATTTGAAAGAGTTAAAACTTAGAACAAACTCAAAAGGCTATAAACAGAAGACATGCAAACTAATGTGCATCTAGCCAGTGGAATACTACTGAGACATAAAAAGGAAACATTTTTTTTTTTTTACTCAGAAAACAATACAGATAAATATAAAAAAAATTATGCTTCTGTATTCCTGTAACCCTATTACTTTGAGGGGGAAGCAATTGATCATATATTTGAGGATAGGCTGAGCTACTTAATGAGACACGATCTAAAAAGGAAATAAATTAAAATTTAAAAAGAAAGCAGACAATCTGTCTTCATGCTGCATGCTCACAATTCCACGAAACTCTAGAAAACTTAAAGCAATCAACGGGGACAGAACAGAAAGACAATGAAGGATAGAAACATGTGATAAGGGGGCAGGAGCAGTCTTTACCTTCACTCTGATGATTTTGGTGATGAGTATGCATATATGCCAAATTTATCAAATTGCATACTTAAAATATGTACAATTTGCTATATGTTAATTATACTCCAACAAAATGATTTAGAAAATACAGGGGGAAGACAAGAATGTTTCTGTTTGCCTAATTAAATGTCTCAGTAGAACACTAGGAGCAATGAAACAATACAACAAGCTTGACAGGAAAGAATAATCAATCTGTGTTCACAAACTGCCATGAATGAGGGAAATGCCAGATGTCTCTCAACATGGGACTTAGTTTACTTTTTTTAAAAAAATATTTTATTTATTTATGAGAGAGAGAGATAATGTGTATGCCAGGGCACTGCCATCTTGTGCATCTGCCTTATGTGGGTACTGGTGATTCAAACAAAGGTCCTTAACCTTCCAAGGCAAGCATCTTAACCACTAAGCCATCTCTCCAGCCCTCCAGTTTGCTTTTACTCCAATGAATCTGAATAGCTTAAACTCTATATACTGAAATCTTGGAAGTTTTCACTGGTATAGACTGATGTGACAATCTCAACAAATTGCGTTTAATCCTAACTGTGACCAAGGATTCATGGATCAATCTGGGCTCAATGACAAAGTGCCATGACAAATTAAGTGTGAATTTAGTGATATCAATGAAAACATTCATCGTTTTTCACTCTAACATGCTAAGTCTCTTTGTTTCATTACATGGCTGTGGATTTCTCCCATAATCCTGGCTATTCAATTCAGTCATATGCATACTAGTTGTTTCAAAAAAGATTAGAGAAGAGGTAATAATTAATTCAGTACAGGTGAGGTCTACTATATCAACAACCCTTCCAATCTACATATCATCAATGGGAATATGTTTGGGGGAGGTGCGTATAGTCATGGAGGAATGGGTTAAACATAAGCCTGCTGTATGATCTAGCTATTATATCCTTCAATATTAAACAGTCTTATAATAAGTGTCACTTTAGACTTCATTTTAAAGCATAGTAGATGTTAACAAATAAAATTATTTTGACAGTGGTGCTTATGTTAAGCTTACCATTATAAATTTCTGTTTAGAATTAAAGGTCATTCTTCATTAGCTTTGGAAAGGGGGAAACTCATGTACCTCAGTTACCAAGAAATTTACTTGTAAATGAATAAGCACGATGTTTTAGATAACAACTTGGACAAGTAGCTCTCATTTTAAAACACACATTGCACAATCTTGAGACATACGTAGATGGAGGTCAAGCTATGAAGGAAAAAGCAATTTTCCTTATTAAAAAAAAGGTAGAAAGTAAATCCAAATGTATGTTCTGCATCTTTATGTGCCAGGCCCTGAAGCATATGTTATTTCATTTAATCCTCCCAGTATGCCCTATGAGACAAGTTATTATTATCCCTATTTTTCAAATAAAGCAACTGAGGCTCAAAAAGAAATTAAATAAAATTGTCCAAAGCTTCACAGATACAAAATGATCAAGCTACTGCAGAACAATTTTAGCACTGAGTCCTAATCACCTCATGCAGCATATGAAGTTATAAGTAGGACATTCAAATTCACAACCCATCTCTCGTTTGTGCAATGTGCATGTGGCTGATGCTAGAACTTCCTACTTCTTGCCTCCCAGGTTTCATTCAGTTTGCTGCTGTTTCCATCTGGATTTTCACAGCCAGTCGCCAAAGTACTTTGAAGGATATGGCAGCCAGGAGACAATGGGCATTTCCTCTGTCATAGACGGAATGAAAAGAGACTCTTATGCTATTAGAACATATTAGCTCATTGTTCTTATGTGAAGTTAATGGATTTTTACACTTCCTAATTCTTATGGATTCCCTTCACTATCGTCATGTCACTTTGACTTACTGAAAACAGCAGTGATATTTTAGAGCATATTCTGTGTTTCAGACAACACAAACAACATCTGTGTCTGCAGGCAGACACAGAAAAGAAAATGTTGGCCTCTCCTGTGTTTAGCTCCCTAGCACAAAGCAGCTGCCTTGAGGAGAATTTTGAAATTATTTAACAAAATTAGCAAAGATGAGAGGAATATTATTCACTGGAAAATGTGTGTTAGGGGGATTACTTCAGCACATAATTGTTCAGCCACAGGAGACAATTATATCAAACTTTGGGAGCATTTCCTGTCTATAAGATAGCATTCTAATGATAGGCTAAATAGACTGAGCATAAATCTGTGATCTACATTAAGATTTTTACATGCATCACAAAAGTCAGAGAAAGGCTTTTAGTTGAAAAGATTCTAAAGTTCCTGATTACATGTTTAGCAATATCTTTATTTTAAGTTTATAAAAGAAGTATGGGATTCGATAAAATTCTGCCCCTCTTTCACCCACATATGATCATTTAGTGTGAACCCTACATGCTATTTCATCAAAATGGATCTTCTAAAATGTCTGGTAGTGAGGAAACAAATACAAGAGCAACAATAGCATCAATGCTTTTGAATTAGCAATTTACACATCCCAAATTCATATTAAAATTTCCTTAAGCATTTAACTTGAACAATAAAATTAACATTTTAGGCACTTAACAAGGGACAAACTACATACACTATTGTAGGTTCATTCGCAGATTTTGAAATGATGGGCATGTAAAAGTACCTATGAAAACTGACCAAGGATATAAATGATATACAAGGGAGATACAATATGAACCTACACAGTACACCCCTAGGCTCCACTTGGTCCCCAATTACCACGTGGGTGTGGGGGAGATTCAAAATTGCCCAGTTACTTGTCTCTGTCACTGTTGTCACTAATTCTATATGTAAGGACTCCAGAATTACTAATTTAAACACAAATAACTGAATGTAGTTTGTCAACATCTGAGCATCATGGTACATGACTTTTATTCTACCTACTTGGGAGGTTGAGACCAGCCTGGGTCGCAAAGTGAAGCCCTGTTTGAAGAACCCCAAGCCACAAAACAAATTAAAACAAGTTTTATATTAGAATGTAGCTCAGAGGTACTTGTCATATGTGCACTAATGTCCTGGGTTTCATCCCTAAAATCATAAAGTGATTGTCTATAAAATCTATAAAGCATCCTGGGAATGCTAGAGCTGTGAGTTTTAACCCAGAATATTAGAAAATCTACTAAATTAGAAAATATTCAACACCTAATGTAGCAGGCACGTTTAAAGAAACTAATGGAAAAAAAACTGAAAAAAATTCAAGATTATCACAGAACTCCTGTTCTACTGAGAATGTAATTGTTACAATGGTGTTAAGACCAAATTAATTCTCAGAATCACATAGATTTGTATAGCAATCTATTAATTAGTGTTTATTTCATCTGGGTATTAACTTAAGGCTTCTTCAAAGTGTCAGGAAAACTGAGTGTTATATGAAAGCACATAACACAATGGAATTGGGCCTCTTCCACTCAAATGAAATCTATTAGGTGAAAATCATGTGTGTAGCTGTTGAGTATCTTCCAGTCAGGGAAGTTGAAGACCTTGGGAAATGTGCTAAGATAGGCTGGACTTACCCTGAACTGTACATTTACATTGTGTCAAGAAAGAATTCTGGATACATACATAGGAATTTAATATCTTGAGAGTAGAAAACAAAGATGAAAGAACAGAGTGACAAGGGTAGAGAGAAAAATGGAAGGAAGGGAAAATTTTACTTGTTGGGGGAGATATTTTCCTCAAATCACATAGCAGTTCTAACATTGAACCTTCAGAGACTCATAAGTGGGATAGTGGAAGGAGGTGTGAGAAAAAAAAATGGAGACACAGCACAGCTTACCTGTAAACTGATAAGCATATCATAGTTTTACTTCATCATGTATAAACCACAAATAAAAATTAAGCCTGGATATGGTATTCTACATAAATGTTAAATAATATTTGCTCAAAAATTGCAAATCCAAACAGTATTGTTTAAAACAATCCACTTGTGAACAGTTTAGTTATAGCATTAGGCTAAAATTATAAAAAGATAACTTTAATTCATCTAGGAAATCATTTTTATTTCTCAGCCTACATAAAATTCAAATGGGCCTTAGGAGAGGTGTGAAAGCTAACTGGAATGGCCATTTTGAATTCTAATTATTCATATATGAAATTGAAATATACATCATATACTACTATATTACAATATCATTGGATTTCAGGACTACATTTAAAAATGTCAAAGGCCTTTGCAATAAAAATAACAAAATAAGTTAAGTGTAAAATTAGATGGTTTTGTATATAAAAGTTTGAAAATACAGTAAGTTTTCTTATTATTCCCATGTAATTATCAGTTCCTGGATTTTTATTAGTACCAAAATACACCTACTATATACTTACATTATTCACATAATTCTACAGGTAAATATTTTATAACAATAAATGAAGAAAAGAGCTTCCTTATCTCCTGTCTAGTCATTTCATGCAAAAAATGATCTAGCTCTCTTGATGAGGTGACAGAAAACTACTTAGTGTTCAGAGATGCATTAGTGTGGGGTGACTAGCATACCATTAATGCAATTGGCAGAGGGAATTTATTAAAAATACCTCCTACTGGTTGGGAGAGTTTTGTGTTTCTCCAACTGAAGCAGATAATTTCTTTCAGCTTGCTAGCCACATAATCACCAAAATTGTTAAAAATTGGTTCTTCTTAATGAAATTGATTAATAAAAACATTAAAGATATGTCTGTGCACACACACACACACACACACACACATATATTGGGTTTTGACTAAAATTTAATGTATGCTTTATGAAACAAACACAGAAATTTCCAGTGTATTTGCTCACTCTAAAACTAAATGATGAACTGGAGAGGTGGCTTAGCATTTAAGGTGCTTGCCTGTGAAGCCTAAAGATGTAGATTCTATTTCCAGTGCCCATGTAAGCCAGTTGCACAAAGTGGCACATGCATCTGGAGTTCTTTGCAGTGGTTGAAGGCCCTGGTGTGCCCATTCTCTCTATCTATCTCTTCCTCTCTCTCTCTCTCTTAAATAAGTAAATAAAAAATATTTAACTAAATGCTAAACGCCAGCTAGATATACATATCACAAATTGGTGACAGATCTCTAAAGTAAAGAAGATAAAAAATCTTATTATAGTAAAAAGTTCATAGGGAAGGCGACAAACTTACACTGTTGCACTTCCTTAGCTGCTAATTGTCACATAGAATTATGGTTCTTTCTCACAAAATTAACAGTGATAATAGCAAAAAAGCTAGTCATCAGTTATTCTAGTACTTACTATATGTGATGCACTTTGCATACCTCATGAATTATGGAATACAATAGATCCCTAAAATATTAATATTATTAATTATTATTATATTGGATTGATATTTTCCAGGCATGACAAGTGATTCTGAACATGTTGAAGTGTATGACTATGTTCACTGTTACCAGTAAAAGTTGAGATCAAGGGGCTGGAGAGATGGCTCAACAAATAAGGAACTTGCCAGCAAAGCCCAAGGACCCAGGTTTGATTCCCTAGTACCCACATAAAGCCAGCTGCTCTGGGTGGCACATACATCTGGAGTTCATTTGCAGTGTCTGGAGGTCTTGACGTGCACCTCTCTCTCTCTCAAATAAACAAATAAGATATTTAAAAAATGAGATCAAAATTCAAATCCAAGTCTGTCTATATTTAAGAAATTTGGCTTCTTATAACAAATTAAATAGCAGCCAGGTTCTGACTGACTTCACCTTGTTATATAGATAAAATGTGCTTACTATGTGCACAGTACCTGGTGGTAGTTAAGGCTAACCTAACCTAATATTAATCTCTATTTTCAAAGAAACTAATTTCTTGTTATGGAGCAGAACATAGCTATAGAAGCAGAGCTCAGTGCACGGTATAGGGAAGGAGCATTGGGAGAGGAAGATAAGGATGGGGAAATGGGTCTGTGGTATCTTGAAGAGGTGATAGATTGAGCTATGATTAGATGATAAGGTTCAATGAGCAGAAAGAAGAGTTTATTCCTTCTTAATGTGCTTCAGGTTTATATGTTAATTTGTTATCTAACATAGATTTTTAAAGGTTATCCTAATTAAAAAATAGAAAGCAAATTTACTTATCATTGTCTCCAAGTGTGATTCTTGTCTTTGTGTTGCCTTTCAGTAAATAGAACTCCAATGCATTCATTTACACAGGAAAAGAATTTTAGGGTCATATTCCCTGTATTCAAAACAACAGCAAATCACCTCATTTTTTAAATCTCCTAAGTAAATCTTGAACCAGTATAGTTTATTTTTCTGTTTCTTCCAGGTTTTTTTTTTCTTTCAAATGGGCCAGCCTCCTTTTCCTTTCATGCCATTTGTGCATGGTATTTCTTCTTCCCCTTTTTGTCCTTTTATCAATCTATTTGGTTAATTTTCTCTCCCACCTTTCAAATTTCAGCTCACTTCGTTGATCCTCCAGAGCAGATTCTGTCATTTTTTTCCCTCCAAAATATGAATCACAATTATAACATTATGACTACTTATATAATTACATACTGTCACTGCATAGCCAGCATACAAAATGACATTTTACAAATGGCAAAACAAATCAATTATTTGGTGACTTAAGAGGAATTTTACAAAAGGATGATAAGCAAAGCTCACAACAGGGATAGGAATGGGGACCCCTGTCCAGAGGACTGATAAAAGTGAGAGCCTATATTTGGTACAGTAAATATGTGTATATCAGTAAATATGCTACACTGGCTGGTTTATAGGTATCATAGAAGGGACAAAAATATATTATTATAAAAGAAGATTGTGCATCACCTAAAATATTAAGCATTCCATAATTCAGTCTAAGGCAGTAGAGAATCACTGAAGGTTTAAGGTAAACTGCAAACTGTTAATGAAAACTTGTAGCTTTCCCAGCTGGTCTTATATTTATTTATTCTGTATTTCAAATCAGTGCTTACAAGTATCCATCTCTATTTTCAGTGTCTTTAAAGATTTACTTTGTTGTTGCTTTTGATTTGAGGTAGGGTCTTGCTCTAGCCCAGGATGACGTGGAACTCACTATGTAGTCTCTTCACAGTGATCCTCCTACCTCTGCCTCCTGAGTGCTGGAATTAAAGACATGCACCACAACTACTGACTTAAAGTTTTACTTAATTTAATTATTATGTATTTAAGAGTGAGAGGAGAAAGAGAAAGAGAGAGTATATGAGTGCACCAAGACCTCCTGCTGCTTGATGCAAATGAACTCCAGATGTATGTGTCACTTTGTGGGTCTAGCATTCCATTGGTACATGGTAGTTGAACCCAGAATGTCAGGATTTGAAAGCAAGTGCCTTTAACTACTGGAAAATTGCCTCCTCCTTTTAGTGTCTTTAAATGGCACATACTTGGAGAGATTATTTCCCTATAGAAGTGTCATATCTTGGAATAATTGGATTCCAATGATTTTCCCAAGTTGCCAGTCTATAGTAATTCTTATATCTTGGAAGACACCATTCTTATCCACATTTTAAGTGAAAAGACATTCCTAACATTGTACTGCAGTCTTAGCCACAATTTGCAAGATATTTGATAGATATCTGGTCAAATCTGGGGCGATCTTCCTATAGCTTGAATGTTCCATGGAACACTCATGATAACATTCTGTTGCCATTATAAGTAAGCAAGTGCCTTTAGCCACTGAGCAATCTCCCCATTTCTCTGCTGCTTTTGTAACTGTATCATGAGGACATATCTCAACGTGATTAGTGCTACTGTCATGAGAGTGAGTTAATTATTTGGGGAGTAGGCATGTTACAAAATTGCATATTTGGCTCTATTCCTCTCCCCCTTTTCTCTCCTCCCCTTCTCTTTCCCTTTATTTTGACTTCCGTTCTGCCCTTCTGCTATCTAATGCCTTTACTACTTCATGATACAATACTCTCATCAGATACCAGCACTTTGATGATGAACTTCCTATCTTCCACAACTTTAAGACAATAAATTTGTGTTCATTATAAGTTGTCAAGTCTATGATAATACAGGCAGAGACATCTCCTTATTGATCCTAGAGGTTGCTCCTGGTATTGATATCAAACAAAGTAAACCTAAGTTGATCTTTTTTCTTGAGGTAGGGTCTCACTCTATCCCAGGCTGACCTGGAATTCACTATGCAGTCCCAGGGTGGCCTCAAACTCAGAGCAATCCTCCTACCTCTGCCTCTACAGTGCTGGGATTAAAGGTGTGAGCCACCACGCCCGGCTGATCCTTATTTTTTAAAGATTTAATTTGTGTGTGTGTGTGTGTGTGCGCGCACATGCACATGCACTTGCACTTGTGCGTACACTTGCATGCAGCATCTCTTGCCATTGCAAACAAATATCAATTTGGCTTTATGTGGCTATTTGGGGAATAAAACCTAGGTTGAAAGGCTTTAAAAGCAAGCTCTTTTAAACACCAAGCCATCTCAGCCTCCTTCCCCCCTTTGACACAGGGTCTTCTGTAACCAAGTCTGTCATTGAACTGATTTTATGGTGAACAATGACCCTGAACTCCTAATCCCTCTGCATGCACAAGTCCTGGGACTACAAATGTGTATCTGTATAATGTGGTTCATGTGTTTATGTTGTGCTGGGCTTCGCAAATGCACTCTCCATATTGAATCATATTCCAGCCTCTTCCTTCAATTTTTAAATGTTGACTAAAAGTAAGCAAAAAAGGATCACTTGCCATTCAGTAGTCAGTCAACCATATTGACATCCCAGAGCAATTAGGAACAGCCAACTTGTGCATAACAAAGCTGACCTACAGAGGGAATGCAGTGTAAGAGGGAGTCTTTGCACTATTCAGGTTCATGGGTCCATCTGCTTGTTCAATTTTTTGCTACCATCATGTCTTGCCTTGTTGTTTGGTTAAATAAGTAGAAAAACAATTTTTTTCTCTGGAGTTTAAACAGCAGAAATTAGAAAAAGCAACATGACACGAATAAGAGCCTGGATATTTAAGATAAATTGTACCCAGTGTTTTAAGATAAGCAAAGAAAGTTATACTTGAAGGGGGAGGCTCAAAGCCTAAAAATGAAGTTCTAAAATAAATATAATACTCACTATTAAACAAATTTACTAAGAAGTAAAAGTAAAAGAGACTTTATTGGAGTCATGGCTCAAAAAGTGAAGACAGTCAATATTTAGTTAAACCCTACTTTGTGAAAAAATATAGTGAAGCTCAGATTTGATCATGGACCTGTTCCCACTGATATTGAGTTAGTAGACCTTCAGTGGTTTTTACATTACAACCAATGGTAACCTTTCTCCGCGTATGAGCCAGCATTATAGTGCTCAAGTGACTTTATGCATAGAAAGTTAGGCCTTCCTGTATCTCTAAATCTTGAAAATTCTATCCATTCTCTAAGGATCACTTAAAACTATTAATTTTCAAAAACTTTCTGTATCCAGAAATATCTGGCCATTCTTCAATATTATAGTTCCCTATTTACACTTGCACTGTGATACATATCACTGAACAACTTGTAGTGGGTGATCGTTAGTTTGTAGCATCAATGATAATACAATTTAATTGAAGCTGTGCCATGATTTTCCTGAAAAATATTGCAAAAACTGAAATATCTATATAAGGATGGATCTCATGAAAAAAATGTCAGAAAAGTCAATGTATTTATCAAATTTTGTCAGTGTATAACAAACTAAACAGTATACTAAGAGTATATAAGTACATGCTAAAGGCATAAGGAAAAACAAGAGATGATAAACAAAATTATGATAATTGTTACCTGGTTAAAAGGTGAGGTAAGGGCTGGAGAGATGGCTTAGAGGTTAAGGCACTTGCCTGTGAAGCCAAAGGACCCAGGTTCGATTCCCAAGGACCCACATAAGCCAGATGCACAAGGGGCACATGCATCTGGAGTTCATTTGCAGTGGCTGGAGGCCCTGGTGTGCCCACTCTCTCTCTCTCTCTCTGTCTGTCTCTCTTCTATCTCTTTCTCTCTGCTTGCAAATAAATAAATAAAATTTTTTTAAAAAAAGGTGAGGTAAGAAGATTCAAATCTATAAGGATCAGAGACAATTGAATAGGTACTGATTATATTTTATTTCTTAAGGTAGATGGTAAATATGTAAAATCTTAATTGTCAGAACTCAACAGACCCAAGTTTCAACCAAATGACTTTTTCCTCTTTAGCTCTCTGCTCTGACAAAGAGAAAAGGGTATGAAAATATGAATACTCTTCATGTTGCAGATTTAATCAGTTTTGTTGTATAAGCAAAAAAAATTGGCCGGGCGTGGTGGTGCATGCCTTTAATCCCAGCTACTCGGGAGGCAGAGGTAGAAGGATCGCCGTGAGTTAAGAGTCCACCCTGAGACTACATAATGAATTTCAGGTCAGCCTCGGCTAGAGTAAGACCCTACCTCGAGAAACCAAAAAAAAAAAAAAAAAAAAAAAAAAAAAAAAAAATCTTTGGCATCAGGGAGACCTGGTTTCAAATTCTGGTTTGACAACTGTAGTAACTTACTCTTGATAGGATGTTACACAAAGAAAGTGGATATTTAGAATGATGAACACATTTTATTCAAACTAAAAGTCATAGAATAAAGGTTCAAAGGAGCTTCTTAGATGTCACACTAGTGAAAAAGTCACTTGAGAAAGATCTTTAACAATCAAACCTGAAAGAGAAAATTGCACTCACTTTACATCACACAAATATACAAAATTACTACAATTCATCATTCTTTAAGCATAATGCTAACTGGTTTTAATATACTTTTTTACTTAAAAATGCAGAAAACATATACTAAACACATGCACATAAGTACATTTTTGATACATATGCATATGTATTTTGTCATTTCATTATTTATGAGGAGTAACATTTTCTAAGCCTATTATGATTTTTTCAACCAGTCTTGCATATTTCTCTGGTCTCCAACTATTTAGTATTGCAAGGAATGCAATGTTCAATGACTCTCTCTCTCTCTCTCTCTCTCTCTCTCTATATATATATATATATATATATATATATATATATATATATCTGTACTCTTGCTGTTTTGTAAGAGATTAGTCTTCCAGGTGACTGTTGAGCCACAGTGTATGTATTCATTTTGTTTTATTAGAGTCTCAGAAATGATGCTATAAAATATTTTAATTAACATTCCCATCAATGATACATATAAACACCAGAATACTTACCAAATATCCAACAATGGATGTTACTAATCATCTGTTATTCTTTTTATGCCAAATTAAGACTCTATGAAGTTATTTTATTTTTATTTTTGTGTATTTATATCTATATATTTTGTTTAACATCTATTTTTATTGGTAATGGGTAATTGTTTAATTTTTATCTTAAATATGTTATCCAGGTATATAGTATTTAGTATGTACCAAATGATATTTCCCAACCTGTATGTTTTTTTTTCTTACTATTACTTATGGGTATTCATTTTTTGTTGTGAAATCTGTCAGATTTTTATTTTTAAATGTTTAAATTTTTTTCTTTTTTTCTTTATTAGTTGGTTTCTATTCAGCAAATACAGTCAGTTTGGTGCCATTATTAGGCTCATCTGTGGCCTATCCCCTCCCTTTGGATTTATTTGCTACAGGGATGGAGGGAGGAAGGGAGAGAGAGAGAGAGAGGAAGATCCAAATAGATAGAGAGAATAGGTTCACCCGCCATTGCAAACAAAATCCAGACACATGAGCCACCTTGTGCATCTGGCTTTATGTATGTACTTGGGAATCAAATCTGCATCCTTAGACTTTATAGGCAAGTGCCTTACCACTAAGCAATTCTGCAAAACATATTTTTATTTACATGTTTCACATAGGAAAATGTTGTATTTAACAATATTATTTTTAAAATATTTAACTTCTAATTTCTCTTAAATCTGTATCCTCCAACTTTTTTTGAGGTAGGGTCTTACTCTAGACTAGGCTAACCTGACACTCACTCTGTAGTTTCAGGCTGGCCTTGGACTCACAGTGAGCCTCATATCTCTGCTTCCTGAGTTCTGGGATTAAAGGCATGCACCAAAATTCTTGGGTTATTCTTCTTTTTAAATAACTAAATAATTCTATGAACTAAGATTTTGAGCCCATCAATAGAGGACAATTCCTTTTCAATCATTAAAAGCTACTGCTATTTATTCTTTCTTGCTTCCATTTATATCATATGTTGTGCTGAAAATTACCAGAAAATATTTATTGTATGAAGTTACTAATGGGCAACAGCTAGTATATTTAGAAACTATGGAAATCCAAGTGAGAGACAAAGATAAAACCTCTATAATGTGTTTCTTTTGAGTATCTCTGCTGTAGAATATTGCTAAAGAATTCTAGTTTTCCATTTTATCATAAGCAACATACCTTTCTGTTTAGATTTAATTAAGTTTTGAGGGAGCTAAACTCAATACACAATTCTCTCATCTTGAGGTCTGTATTCTGATTCATTTATTATTAGTTTAGTATTTTTTGTATATTCTTTTCATTAAATTAAAGCAACATTAATTTTGGTTTCTTGCATATTTTCAAATATCTGTCTGTGCTTCAGTATATGATACCCTTACTCGATAATAAGACATTTGGTTATCAGTCTTTTTCTCTTGTACCTTTACAGAAGGTATTTCATTGTTTTATAGCCTCCATGATATAGATAAGAAAAACAGTAAGTTTGGTTGTTTTTTCATTATAAATAATATAGTCTTTATACAAGGAATCCTGAAAAAAATTTCCCTGAATCCTTGAAGTTCAGGAGCAGTTTCAATGTATGTTTCAGTGTAGAACAAAGTACTCCTCTTCAATAAATTTTTTTTTTGGTAGAAGAGCTTTTGTCTTTGCTAATCCCACACTTAAATATGCAATTAAGTTTAGCTTGTATTTTGTTAATGCATGAATACTTTGATATATGTTTTATGTCAATATATTTTATATTTTCTTGAGTTGAATATTTTTTATATTTATATAAATTCACTTAATATTGTATGGCTTAAACCATATCATTAGATCTTCCTTCCAATCTACTTTCCTTCCTTCCAATATATTTTTTGTTATTTTTATGTAATTTTGTCTTTTGATGTATTCAAAACAAAACCCACGGCCTCATATGTACTAGGTTGTTATCTGGCAAAAGTTTCCTGAGGGAATAGGACACAAAGAGCATAGGTAACTCGAAAGGCTATATCCCAGTCCCTTACTTTTGTGGTAATCTCTTTTATGACTATTAAATGAATCTTAATTTGTTTTATTTCCTTTTTGATCTAATAATTAGTTAAAATATTTTATAGTACTTACTTTTCAACTTATCTTTTTCATCTTTAATTTGTTGACTTCCAGCTTTACATAACGCTTTTCAGAGAAAATTACCTATCAGTTCCCTTCTTGAAAATTTATTTAGGCTTTCCATATGGTGAGATATATGTTGAATTTGCTGTACATGTATCAGGAGCACAGAATATAATTTGTATTCTTGTGCAACAGAGTTTGTAATTTATGTATTCATTAAATTACTTAAAATTCAGATATGGGCTGGAGAGATGGCTTAGCGGTTAAGCGCTTGCCTGTGAAGCCTAAGAACCCCGGTTCGAGGCTCGATTCCCCAGGACCCAAGTTAGCCAGGTGCACAAGGGGGCGCACACATCTGGAGTTCGTTTGCAGTGGCTGGAAGCCCTGGTGCGCCCATTCTCTCTCTCTCTCTCTCTCTCTCTCTCTCTGCCTCCTTCTCTCTCTGTCACTCTCAAATAAATAAATAAAAATAAAAAAAATAAATAAATTCAGATACTTGTATAGTTGCTTTTTGGCCTATGGGCTTCTCAAATTTTAAAAGAATTATATTTCACAACTGTCACTATAGTTTTGCCATATGTGTTACATACCACTTTAAATAGTACATACAATTAATATTTTTTCAATGAACAAATCATTCTAGGTTCTATTTTAATGTTTTTAGTCATGAATGCTACCCTATCTGATATTGGTATTCTTATTACAATCTCTAGTAAATGGAAATTTATTTTGTTAAAAAAACATTAAATTTGAGAGAGAAAATAAATGAATGAATATGAGCATGCCAGGACCCCCTGTTACTGTAAACAAATTCTAGATGCATGTGCCACCTTGTGCATCTGGCTTTATGTGGGTACTAGGGAATCAAACCAAGGCTGGGAGGCTTTGCAAATAGTGTTTTTAACTGCTGATCCATCTCTCCAGCCCTAGTAAATGAAAAATTTCTGACACTAATCTTTTTAATGTTTGTGCCTCATATATATATTCACCTATGTTTCATAAAGTTCAATTCTTTTATCAGGAATAAAAAAAGTCAACCAAAATTCTTGTTGTAATAAAAACACTGTTGTAGTTACCTTCTCTTTGCTGGCATGAAGCATCCAACCAAAAGCAGATGATGAAGGCAAGGATTCATTTTGGCTTACAGTCTTTTTTTGTGGGAGTGAAATGTTTATTTTGGCTTATAGACTCCAGGGGAATCTCCATGTTGGTAGGGTAAAATGATGGCATGAAAAGAGGGTGGACATCACCTCCTGGCCAATCAGGCAGACAACAGCAACAGAAGAGTGTGCCAAACACTGACAAGGGGAAGCTCGCTATAACATCCATAATCCCACCCCAACAATGTACTGCCTCCAGGAAGTTTCAATTCAAAATTTCCACCAGCTGGGGAAACTAAACATTCAGAACACACAAGTTTATGGTGGATATCTGAATCAGACCACCACATTTTGTCCTGGCCCTCATAACTGATAACCATACATAATTTAAAATACAATGCATTAAGTCGAAATTCAAAATTCCCCATAGTTTTCTATCAATCTCAATGATGTTCAAATATCCTCATAGTCCAAGATGTTTTAACTGAGCTGTAACACCAAAAAAATAAATAAATAGATAAATAAATAAGCCATTAGGGAAAAAATAAATACTCAGACTTCAAAGATGGCATTGGGCATAGCAAAGAAATTTTCAACCTATAAAAGAATTAAAGCAAACAGTGCAAACATCCAACTTGGTTGCTCTAAGTCCAACCACTCTAGTCAGTGACAGGTCTCCAAGCTCCATAATTCTAACCAGTACAAAGTCCCTGGAGTTCCAATTCCTTGCATCCAGCTGGTCTACCAACAGTCCCTCAAAACATCATCTGGTGCCAGCAGCTCTCTTTAGCAGCCATCTCATAGTTCTGACATCTCCACTGGGTCTCTGCTACCACCCAAGTTTTATCTTCATGGCTTCATTGGGCTCCATGCAAGTAATACAACAAGCTTGCTTCACACTTCCCATGGACATTTCCAAAACACAAAACTATGTTGCAAATTTAATGATACTCTCTTTCCTGCATTTGTTATACTCTATAGTACCATGTGATCTACCAATTTATTAATCTGGGTGAGGGGTTTAAAGCAGACTTTGAAGAACAGTACACACCTTTAGCATTTTAACCCCTTCCAGAAAGAGTCCACATTCTTCCTCTTGTCCCAAAGCAGATGAGCTGGCAAAAATCTCAATGATTGTAATCGCTCATTCAATTGCATCTGATTGGCAGAAGTTTCATTGGCTTACAGTCTTAAGGGGAAACTTCATGATGGCAGGAGAAAGCATAGCATGAGCAGAGACTGAACATCACATCTACCATAGCAAGTGGAAAATAACAATAGGACAGTGAGTTTATTAACACTGGAATGCTAAGGGTTAATTAACTTCAAGGTCCATTCTTAGCAACACACCACCTTTAGCCAGGCTACATTTCCTAAATTGTTACGAGCTAGGAAGCAAGTATTCAATACACATGGGTTTTGTGGGGGGGGGGGGCATCTAACTCAAAACACCACATATAATGTCTTTATCAGAGTATAAAATTTCATACTTAACATATGGTAGTCAGAGAAACCACATTCAGCCCCTGAACCCCATGAAATGATGATCATCCATGATGCAAAATACAATGCATTCAGTTCAACTTAAAAAGTCTCCATAATTTTTATCAATTCTAAAACAGCATTCAAAGATCCCCATAGTCCAAGGTATTTTAACTGTGAGGCTGTAAAATCAAAAATGTATAATGTCAGGGAGTAAATATTCACACTACAAAATATGACATTGAAAGGAAAGATTGAACCAATGCAAGATCTAAAACAAACAGCATACATCAGATCCTTTAGGTCTAAGCCCAACATCGTTAGCCAGGGACAAAGTCTCTGTTCCAATTCTGTCCTTCCAGCTGGGCTGCTCATTGCCCACTACACAATCCATCCTGGGCCAACAGCTCTCCTTGGCAGCCACCTGACATTCTTGGCATCTCTTTAACATCCTAGGGTCTTTCAGTGGTTTGAATAAGGTGCCCCCACCCACACACTCATACATTTTGAATGCCTGGCTCCCACCCCTTGGCAATTTAGGAGGTGGTAGTTTGCTGGAAAAGGTGTGTTGGCAGGGTAAGTTTAGAGGTGTTATATAGCCTGCTCTCCTTTGCTAGATTCAGCTTGATCTCCTGGTGTTGGTTTCCACCTGCTGTGTCAAGGAGGTGATTTACGGTCTCTACTCCACCATTTTCCATTGAAATCATGGAGGTTCCCTGAAAGATTGTAAGCCAAAATAAAGAACTTTCCTCTCATCAGCTATTTTTGCTCTGGTGCTTTGTGCCATCGATGAAAAGGTAACTACAACAGGTCTCCCTGCAACCCATGGTTCATCCATGCCATGGCTCCATTGGGTCTCCACACAGGGAATCTAAGAACCCTGCTTAACATTTACCATTAGCCATTAGCCATTTACCAAAAATAAAATAAAATAAAATAAAATAAAATAAATAAAATAAAATAAAATAAAATAAAATAAAGCAAACCATGTTGAAAACAAATGACCCTATATTTTCTGAATTTGTTATAGTCCATAGTCCAAGTGGGTTATCAGATTTGTTAATCCAGGGGGAAGTACATTCGACCTTGAAAACAGGACAACTCCCTCAGAATTCTGGCCCCTACTTTCAAAAGAGACAGCATTCTTCCTGCTATCCCAATGAAGAACAGCTGGCCCGATTTCAATGGTAGTATAGGACCTGTCTCCAGCCTGAAACTTCTATTTCTTCTGTTCCATATCTATCTGCTCATACCAGTCCATTTCTTTAAACTCTATCCTGTATAAGTTCCAGTCCATTTCTTGAAACTCTATGCTGTATAAGTTAAAGGACATGGAAAGAGCCCAGCTACCCTCTCACACAGACTGCTTTTAACCCAGTCTTGTCAAAGCTTCTTTTTTTCCCCTTCATTAGCCAAGCCAGTACAGTCCATAGTTATTTCTGCATTTAGATCTTTCAACTCTCAACAAAATGGTCCATGAAGCTCTGCTTACAGCACTGCAAGGCACCTCTCAGTCCAAGGTTTCAAATCTTTCAATATTCCTCCCACAAATCAGTTCCAGAAGATTAAAAGCCACACAGTCAAGTTTCTGTCAGCAACAACACCAATTTATGTACCATTTTTTTTCTGTTGTAGTTACCTTCTCATTGATGGTATAAAACGCCATATCAAAAGTAGCTGATGAAGTAAAGGATTTACTTTGGCTTTCAATCTCAAGGGTAATCTTTTCGATAGAAGGCGACATCATGGTATTAGCAGAGGTTGGATATCACTTCTGCCACAGCAGATGGAAAACAGCAGCTGGAGAATGAGCCAACTAATACTGGCAAGTTTACGGGCTAATAAACATCAAGGTCCACCCCTAGCAATATACCACCTCCAAGGTTCTATCTCCCAAATTTCCACCATCTGTGAGCCACACATTGAAAACACATGAGTTTATGGGGGACACCACATATACTGTCTTCATCATAGTATAAAATTTTATGTTTAATATATTTATGGTAGGCAGAATTATGCCTGCAAATTACCCATGCCCTAATCCTCACATATTTATCAGTTAATTTACATGGCAAAGGTAAATCAAGGCTTTAGATTATAGAATGTTTGCTAATAAACTGACCTTAACATTGACTATTGGGGGTTATTTGAATATTACATAAGTAATCATAAAACACTCAGGAAGTAGAGGAGAGAAACAGAAAGACAGATGGAGGAAAGAGTCATGAGTCAAAGAATGTGGGCAGAATCTAGAAGCTATAAAGCTACAAATAATACCACATATTTTCCTTCAAGCTTTCAGAAAGAAACATAACTGTGCTGAAACTTTAGTTTTTGCCTGGTGAGGCTCAATATAAACTTCTGATTTTCAGATTTATAAGTAACACATTTGTGTTCTTTTTGTTGTTGTTGTTCATTTTTTATTTATTTTTGTTTGAGAGCGACAGACAGAGAGAAAGGCAGAGAGAGAGAGAGGGGGTGGGAGAGACAATGGGCGCGTCACAGCCTCCAGCCACTGCAAATGAACTCTAGATGCGTGCTCTCCCTTGTGCATCTGGCTAATGTGGGTCCTGGGGAATCGAGCCTCGAACTGGAGTCCTTAGGATTTACAGGCAAGCGCTTACCCGCTAAGCCATCTCTCCAGCCCTAACACATTTGTGTTCTTTTAAGCTACTGACAACATAAAATGAATATTGTACTGTAACATGTAGATAGTAGGGTATTTCCAAATTCCTGAGGGCAATAAATGAACAGAAAATTTAATTCAAAAATTAAGGAAGTATATTAATATTCTCCAGTTATATTTATTTCTATTTCCTTCCTTTATGTTTTTATTTTTATTTTTTATTTTTTTTGGTTTTTCGAGGTAGGGTCTCACTCTAGTCAAGGCTGACCTGGAATTCACTCTGTAGTCTCAGGAGGGCCTTGAACTCACAGCAATCCTCCTACCTCTGCCTCCCAAGTTCTGGGATTAAAGGTGTGAGCCACCACGCCCGGCTCTATTTCCTTCCAGTTTGAATTGGCCTCTTCTCCTTCAACTATCTGGCCTTAGCAATTTGAAAACTTGGTGGCATTTTATTTTATAATATCTTCTAATCTAATATGTCTTTCAGTTGTAATTCCTCAATTGTAAAGTTTGTAATGCTTATATATGGGGGAATGGCTTAACACAAAGAAATGTCTCCTCAGTTGTGGGAATATAAGGGTTAGTTTCAGATTATACAGAGTGTCACATGTGACCTTGGCAAGGAAGAAGACTCCAAGACATTCTTTATGTCACCTATGTAAGTGGCTCTTACTCCACCCATGTGAAATCAAACAAGCAACAATAGAATACAAACCACCAAACAAACAAGATATCGTGGCTACAGAGGCTAGAGTGCCGGAGGGCAGCTTGAGGGCAACCACACGAACAGGTAATTGGGCCTGTGAGCTGACAAAACAACTTGTACCCACACCATTAAATGACTGTAATTCACTCAGAGCCTGGCAGAAATTCCATTGTTTATTGCTATAAAATAAACTCTGTAAAGCATAAATATGGAGAGAATAAGAATTTAACATTTTGTTAGCTAGAACATCTTATATGACAGAACACTAACAAAACTTTTATATAGGTATATGCATATATATATGCTTAAGAATAATTATTCTTTGAATGATTTTCATAAAAGAAATCTTTTCCTATCCCTCCTTCAGTATTTCTACTGGATTTTCTCCCCTAGCCTATATTAGCTTAATAAATTACTTGGATTTTGAAGGTAATAGTGAATTATATAGACTTATCCAAAACATGGATTTCAAAACTGGCTTGAATGTTCCAATATTAGTAAAATTTAATTGTCATCATGAATTACTTCTTAATTATGCTGGTTAGGGTTTATATGTATACTTGAAACTTTAACATTTTAGTGTGTTTTACATTTTCTTGCATAAATAATCAAAGTGTGTGTGTTTGTTACCATCTGTAATATTTTAAAATAGGAAACAAGATAGTGTATAATTTTGACTATAATTTGTATGGCTGCTAAACTAGACAAAAATTTTAAAAGGAATAAATGAGTTGAAATACTTAAATATAGCAAAGATTATTGAAAAGCTTAGTTTTCAGCCTTGGATCTTAACTTTAGACTTGAAGGGGGATTTTCATACCATCTGGTCAAGTGGGACACAAATTCAGATTCCTACACTGAATAGGTAGGTATAAAGATAAGTTTATTCTATCATATATGACAACACTGATTGGTGGGGACTGGACTCTAACTATAGTGATGCTGCCCAGCTCCAGTTGCTTATGGCCATGTTGGAACACAGGCCCAAGGTTCCAATATTTTGAACCATGTTGGACATCATGAATTGTATATGAAAACATACTTGTAAATGCTGGTAAGTTATTCAAAATTTTAAACATTGTTACACAAAGTGTGTGTCTATGGGTCAATTACACTACAGTTGGTGCTAAATTTTTATATCTGATCAAGTCCAACACTTTATTTTGAAAAAAGAAAAATAGGAACATTGAAATTCGGTGTTATATAATTTCCAAGTAGTCTAAGGCAAGTTGTTAAACCTTTGGGAGCCTTGGTTTCCCATTCCTAAAAATGAACATAACAGACTTGTGAAAATAAAAAGTCATCTGTCATTTTTGTCTATAATGGATCTTAACAATAGAAAAGTCATACATTTTTGCCCCTTTCCCCCAATCTTTGTCTGCTTTACTTCATCACTATTTTGAATAGGAATTCTTTGCATCTGGACTTATATTATGCCTCAAAACTTGGTAAATTTAAATATTTCAAGGTTAGACAATGTATGTATATCTTTTCACTGCTGTATTCCCATCTCTAAAAGTACTATCTGATATCATACACATTTTATTTTATTTTATTTATTTGAGAGAGGAAGAAAGGCATATGGGGGGGGCAGGGCAGGGGAAAGAATGGGCATGCTAGGGCCTCTAGCCACTGCAGATGAACTCCAGGTGCATGTGCCACTTTGTGGCTCCTGGGGAATCAAGCCTAGGTCTTTAGGCTTTGCAGGCAAGCACCTAAACTACTAAGCCATTTCTTCGGCCCCTCCATAACATTTAATAAACATATTTTGTATAGTTTGATTAGTGAATTCAACCAATAAAAATGTCTTGACTTCATATTAATGAATTTTTGTATGCTCAGCAAGTTCTCTACAACTGAGCCACATTCCTGGCTCTGGGGTTTGGATTACTTGAAAGTTTCCATAGTGATATAAGTTCACAGAGCCAGGGTTGAACCACTGTTCTTCAGGGAGAAATAATGTTGTAGGGAGATAATTAAGGAAGACAAAAAACAAATAAATAAAAGTGTACTTGACTGTGCTTTTGATTTATAGTGTCATTCATTTAATTACATAGTTCTTGACACCAATTATATTTAAGAAGCTTTCATTAGAGAAGTAGCTTTACTGTGTCTTAAGTTATAATTTATTAAAAGAAAAAATATTTCCTTAAATCTGACCATCATCTTCCCTTGACGAAAATATAAATCTGACCAAGTATACATTTACAAATTTTGACAGAAAAATAACCAAGTGAATTAATCAAACTTGAAATAATTCAATTTTTACATATAACTCAAGGGAGACTTGATTTATTTCTTGAGTTCTCTGCATTGCTTTTCTTCTTACTGTCTTTATTTGTGATGGCCCACTTTTACTCTTGCATTTTCAGCTATATCATGGATTTGAGTTCTTTGATGTAAAGTATTTTGATTTTCTTATTTTCTACTCTTATTTATACACATTATTTCTTCTAAAAAATCTCCATTTTTATGTCTTTGTCTTTTGTACAAGAGAAGTTTCCATGTTTCACCAGTTATAAAACATAATATTTTTATTTATTTATGAGCAATATAGAGAGAGGGGGGGGGAGAATGGGTTTGCCAGGTCCTCAAGTCACTGCAAATGAACTCCAGAAGCATGTGCCACCATGTGCATCTGGCTACATGGGTTCTGAGAAATTGAGCCTGGGTCCTTAGGCTTCCAGGCAAGAGTCTTAATCACTAAGCAATCTTGCCATCCTTCTACCAGTTATAAAATGAGAATATTTGAGAAGTGAATATAACAAAAAGAAATGCACATTCCTTAAAGAACATCTGTAAAAATTAAATTAAATTTGAAATACAGAGGTGCTCTCCAATGAGGTAAATATTTGTTCCTTATAGCCTTGAGCTTAACTCCTGACAATGGTATCCATGATTTTATAGGGAATAACCTTCATGACTTAGAAAGGTGACATTGAAGTTAAATGTATGTATATGTTACCATTGTTCTAATTTTTTTACATTTTATTCTATATTTTCAAATATGTTTGACATATTTATATCATAACCATCCTCTTAAAATGTCCCTTAATGATTATGTTGTATCCCTTCTACATTACATGCAACAAAACCTCTCATTTTTTAGCATCTTGGACTCAAAGTATTTGATAGGGTTTAAGGTCATGTGACCATCTGTTGCTCCATAACTTATTTTCCATTTATCTCAAACATGCCTTCCATGGACATTGAGGTGTTCTCTTTACATGTTGCCTCTTTAAACTCTTATTTATTATACATTTATTCATACCATTTTCATTGCATAAAATGCATTCACATATTATCCTATAACTCAATAAACTCTGTTTTTTGAGCTATAGGATAAGTTTTAATTCCTCTATGAAGAAGTTTTTAATCTATTGCTGTAATTGATCCCTTACTTTTCTAACATCCTTTAATACTCACCATCCTCTCAATTGTGCCATTTGATTATATATGGTCTTGTCACTATTTAGTTACTTTAAATTATACAGCCCCATAAAGCACCCAAAGGAAATGTTTATGTCTCTTGTATCCCCTAGTTTCTAACTAAGTGCTAGGCACATGGTTAAAGCATAATAAATATTTGCTAACTGCTAAATGATTCCTGATGCCCCATAGTAGGCTGGGTCTATATACACTGTCAGTTCTGTCAACTGAGGTAGTGGAAATTCTACCTGAGATTATGTCTGCATAAAAATAAGCCGCTGGCATAAATTTTGATAACTACCACTTGAGAATTCACCTGCAGGAAATGGACCTCAGGCATATTACTTGGTGCTCTAGGAGGCCCTCGCACCAGTTTTCTCGCGTAACAATATATCTAGGCTATGTGCTAATGTAATGAGGTGAGTCTCTCAAACAATTCACTTTAAATCTTTCCTTACCATTTTAGTTTTCTTTCACAACCTTAGAATTCTAACTTTCAATAGGCTATGTCTCTGAAATGACACACTGATAAGAATCCATAACAAACTGTACATGCTCTGTGTCATCATTCATTTTTTTTGTTGTTGTTGTTGCTAGAACAGGACACACAGACTAGGTGATTTTGAACAATACAAGTTTACTTTGCACATTGATCTAGAAGCAAGAAGTGCGAGAGCATAGCGATGACATTTGGGGAGGGCCTTTGTGGTTCATTATCCCATGGTAAAAGGTGGAAACACAAGCAGCTTCCTCAGACAGGTAGCACCCAATTCACAGAAATCATTTTCTTGGTAATTTCATTTTTCAATCTAAGAGGGCAAAGCTCTCATGGCCTTATCATCTGTTAAGAAGCTCACATCTTAGTAGGATCACAGTGGTCATTAAACATCAATATGAGGGGCTCTATTCTTTGTGTTGGGTCTCCAATCAAAGGCCTTGTGCATACTAGGTGGGTGTTCTACTATTGAGCCATATTCCTGGTTATTTTTTGAAACAGGGTCTATGTAACTCAAGCTGGCCTCTATTTACTTTAGTTCTACTTCAGACTTTCCAGTGTTCGGATTATATGCATATATCATTATGTCCAGCACCTCAACATGAGTCTCTGGTAGTAAAATTAGAATTTTAAAGAAATACTTTTTCCTGTGAAAACTCTAGCTTCAATTACATACATGTTCTGTTTAATTTTTAATAATGTAACCCCAAAGTTTCGGTGAAAAGTGCAACAAAGTATTATAAATTTAATTCCATAATCTAGAACTCTGAACATTTTTTGAACACAGTTTCTCTTCTTACACTCTTTTTCTCACTTAAATTATGACAAAGCAAAGCTATAAACTCAAATTTCCAGACCCAGACCCTCCTCTTTTATTTTATGCTCTGTGTTTCTTTCTCTCTGTGTCACTCTCTCTCTCACACACATACACAGAATCATACTCTTATGCTTTTCATCTCCTTAGCCAGATTGAAACCTACATATATATATATATATATATATATATATATATATATATATATATAAACTTGACATTTCTACAATGAATATCTTTATTGTGTACATTTTCTTGTTGTCTTATGTATACACTCTTTCAATGTAACTATGTGGTGAAATTAAATAAATAGTACAAATTATTATTATGGTTTTAAATCCATCCTAATACAAACCTGCCCCTTTCCGTGGGCACTGCCTTCCTGAGGTCACAGAGGATGCTCATGATAAAAGCTCTTCAGCTCACACCACTCAGCATCATTTGAGGCTCTCTGTCAAAGTGCCTCTCTCCTTTCAACTATGATCATATATTCATTTTAACGACCCCCTTATGTACCCAGTTGGCACTCATAGGACCTATTCATCCTATGACTTCAAAATAACCCAAGCACTTTATATGTGTGCAATTCGTCCAGATTACTGTGTGCAGACCACTTGGTCTCTTAAGTGTTAGAATGGTGTGCTTGCTTCTTTTGTACTTTGCTGCATGACCACTGTAAAGGTACTGTACACTGTTGGGTTTTAGCAAATGTTATATTGAGAGTCCAATAAATACCTGAAAGAATCTTTTTAAATTTCACTCTCAAGTATCTACAACATGCCCAAGAGAACATGAGCAGCAGAGCTTATTAAAAATGATTTGGACCTGCTATACAATTTCCTTTAGACTGGATTTTTCCTTAGGCTTAGGATATGTGCTAATTCTCTCAGCTGTTTTAATCATGTAGATATTAAACAACGTGGGGCATCAAACAATCCTTTAGAGTTATGAGATGTACAAGGTCTGAATAGAAACAAGGGAGGATAAAAGCCAAGCCTGTGGTGGCTGGCAGTCCCAGCAGCAGGTGTCTTGACTAAGGGTGGACCCCAAGAGCTACTGGAAAATGAATAAATGGAGAAATCCAAAAGCTGTCACAGAAGAAAGCTCCAAAACTCCATCCAAATCAAATAAGGTTGCCAACTTTCAGTCAGGCATTTAATAGGAGAGTGTTAAATTCGCCTGGATTATAAATAAAAATCTGCCTGATGACATGTTTTCCCTTAAAAAAGAAAAACTCACCAAAACAAGAAAGCAAACAAAACAAATCAACAATAGTATCTATAATATTTCAACAGAATCTAAATCCCAAACAGGGAGGTTTGACAGCCAAACCTGTTTTTAAAAAGTAATGGTGACCAGGAAAGAAGATGATCGGTTGTAAGAACTCACCACCTGGAAAAGGGAGTTACCTGGGGAGCGGCAGCTGCCATAGGAAAAGTAGAACAAACACACCTGCTGTCAGGCACACCTGTTCTTCACAGGGAGAGGAACCATGAGGCTGAAACAGCAGAAAACGCCCAAGAGCAGGGTAGGATGCCTTTTGCAACCCTTAAATATTGTCTCTGACTTCTCTTCAGTTATTTTCTTGGCAGGAAAGACTGTACGGTAACCACACAAGATTCCCCTCAAAACTTTCTAATTTCAGAGTTTCTCAAATTGATTTTCTGGCAGATAAAACAAAATTTCTTAGGAAGGGAGGTAAATATTTTTTTTAGGGTCTTACCTCAAAGAATTCAGAGAAATTATTATGTGCTATGTTAAATTATTAAAGGCTTTGGATCTCAGGTTGCATGAATCATACCAGGATTGGTAGAATCGATAATAGTTTTGGGTGAAAGGAACATTCATATTCTCTCTTTCTCTCTTCTTGTGCACATTTCCCAGAGGCCCACCCTGTGGGAATTATTTGGTTAAGTATGGACATTCACTCATGAACACACCATCATTTCTGGTTCTGCAAAGTTACTACCTAGTCACTGATGCTTGCAAAAAGTTGAATTCTGAGCTTCCACAGTAATCTAGAGAATATTGCAGTCCCATGAAAATAAATCAGATTAAAAGAGCAAGATAGCTCTGTAACAGATTAGCTATACTAGTTTTGTAAACGCTCACAATGCCTTACAGGAAAGCCTGCCGCCAGCAGATAAGCCAAACTAGAGTTCAATATCAGTGGCAATATTTTGTCCTGCCTTGTAAAAATTGATATAGTAAGGGATGGAACTAATTGAGGAAGGAGTCATAGTGGGATAGAAGAAATTTTAAATGTACCTTATATAGAGACACCCCCAACAAAGGACTTTAAAAAATCCAATCTTTTTGAGCACTACTAGATATTCTATGTTAAGTATTGTAAGGAATTCAAGTGACCAATATATCAATACAATTAAAAATATTTCCCATTACTATCTTTAATTTGCTATTTCATTGGGGAGACAAGCTTTATGACCTGTGCCTAAGCCAGAAAATAGCCAGCTGCAGAACTGTGAATGTCAGACAGTGAAAACTATAACAAAAGGCAGTGAAAAACATATGTGGGAGCTGGAGTGGTGGAAGAAGACTTGATCAAAGGGTGAAGGCTTAGGCCTTGAGGATACACAGGGCTTTTAAATTTCAGAAACAATTCAAGAAAAAATAGGTTTGTACCTAAGACTTATGGGAACAAAAATATTTCAAACATAATCATTATGAGTCATTGTCACTAGGATTACTTTTGAATCTGTGTAGATATTCTTACTAATAAGGAAATTAAAGTCCACAGAGATTAAAGAGAAGTATATCAGCACAATCTGTGTGGGGTTTTTCTAAGCATGCATGCAATAGAAACAGAAAAATAAAGTTTAAATTTTTTCACTTTAATTAAATTTTTTCACTTTAATGAAATTTCAGGCATCTCCAGAAACTTAGGTTTCAGATAAAAATTAGTACTAGAATAAAAAAAAAACTCCCAATGGGTGCCTCTGCATGGATTTCATAATAAAGTCCCTACACTTTGTGAATTCACATTCAAATCAATCATAAACTATGTTAAAAACATCCCAGGAGTTAGCTTTAAACCCAAAATTCTCCAACTCTACATCTCCAACTCTTGATGAACCTTGTGGTTGCAAGCAAGAAAATTAATTTCTAGATTTTATTAAGTGTGACTTCCATATAGTCCAGGAGCAGCAGGATTAATCAGTTTTTTTTATGATTCTTTTCAGCTACCAAAATTTTCCTGAAGATGTTAATGAGCAGTGCAAAGTCAAAAAGGTCAGGATCCAAAACACCAAGAAAGGTACACAAAACAGACTGAAAGCCCTCTTTCAGCAACTGAACATGGGAAACATTTTGCTCATCACCAGTCAAATAGAACATACCCATGTGTGCAAAAAAACATGAATGCATTTGAAGACTCATTGACTGTGGTAGGAACAATTTGGGGTGATTTTGAAAGTTTTTACTGTTCATAGAAAGAATTGATATTAACTATAAATTTGAAAGCATTGTTTAAAATGATCAGGAAGGCACTATCAGCCCAGAATTTTATATAATTTCAGCAGGTCTTGTTAGAAATTTACCACTAGTAACATATGCATGAAACAAATTAATTTAAAAATTAAATTTGGAAAGGCAATTCTGAAGCTATCTAAAATAAGCTTTTCAAAAGCACTTTAAAAGCACACATTTAATTCCAATAATTGATAATCATTCTTAAGTGTTCATTAGAGATCTCTGTTTGGCCACATTTTATTTACCTGGGTTAATTTTTAGTGCTTTTTAGAACCTCATTCATATATTATATTCTATAATGTTTATGTAGATATGCAATACTATATATATTATTTTTATGCAGTTTATTTTCCACATAAATATTCACACATTAAAACAGTTCAAAGTATATATATATATATATATATCCACCTATATATATGATTAAGTGACCATTCTTCTTCTGTACTGAAGTGCTTTTCTCTAGAGGTAACAATCAAAATATTTTTATATTCCTTACACATGTACACACATAGATATCTTGGTATATGTATGCATGAAATATTTATATATGTATTCTAAAACACACACACACACACACACACACACACACACACATATATATATATATATATGATTTTCAATGAAACTTGTGACCTTGTATCATAGACTATTCTATTTTGTTTGAAAACATAGCATCATATATATATATATATATATATATATATATATATATATATATATATGCTACATCCTTTGCAACTAGTGTATTGATAAAAAGTAGATATTTAACCAGTTCCTATTGATCAACGTTTGTATTAGCAGTTTGTTTTTGCCAGATATCACTGCAATAATCCTCCAAAGAGATTACATGGCTTTGAATTGTATGTGAGTGCTTAGTTGTCTTTTTTAAAAAATATTTTTAAATATTTTATTTTTACTTATCTATTAGAGAGAGAGAGAGAGAGAGAGAGAGAGGGAGGGAGGGAGGGAAGGAGATACAGAAATAGGCAGGTAGAGAGAGACAGAGAGAATGGGTGCACCAGGGACTCCAGCCACTGCAAGTGAATTCCAGATGTGTGCCCCCCCTTGAGCATCTGGCTTACATGGGTCCTGGGGAGTCAAACCTGGATTCTTTGGCTTTGCAGGCAAGTGCCTTAACCACTAGACCATCTTTCCAGCCCCACTCTGTCTTTCTATTTTTATTTTTTGTTTTTTTGAGGTAGACTCTCGCTCTAGCTCAGGCTGACCTGGAACTCACTATGTAGTCTCAGGGTGGCCTTGAACTCTCAGTGATCCTCCTACCTCTGCCTCCTGAGTGCTGGGATTAAAGGTGTGTG
Organism: Dipus sagitta; assembly: GCA_036346955.1. Taxonomy (NCBI): domain Eukaryota; kingdom Metazoa; phylum Chordata; class Mammalia; order Rodentia; family Dipodidae; genus Dipus; species Dipus sagitta. The sequence continues at coordinate 115,671,318 of CM070776.1, read as the reverse complement.
CCACCACGCCCAGTCTTTTTTTTTAAGGAATAAAATTACAATTCTTAGTAAGGCATTCAAACCTTCAGATGAGCTTCTTAACTGGTCAAAATTAATTCCGATTCTGTAATTCTGTCTGTTGTTTCAGAAGATGCTGCAAGACTTACTATGGTATGATTTATTGTGCTTGCTGACATTTTATATGGATGGATATTTAACATGGAGGAGAAGGAAGGGCAAATGGTCTGTGTTTTCTACTGTGGTGTTCATTGTGTCTAGTACCTGAATGGCATGTGAGTAGGTATATTTCCTAAGGTGTACAAAACTACAAACAATGTGAAGTGAGCAGAATAGATGGAGCAATAGATGGGACATCAATAATGTGGGTTATTAATCAGTTTGAAAAAAGGGTTAGAAACAAAAGCACTAGGAGACATACCAATGTTATCAAATTTTGAGGAGTCATCTTTATTCCAAAACTTTGGTATAATCAGTGGAAGAAAATGGAGACCCATAAATGTTTTGGAAAGCATGAAGAATGCAACTACAACCATTCTGGCTGGCAGATCATATATTTAATATCTCCCCATATATTATACATGTCTATTGAATTGCAGATATTTCTTAATAAAGGATTGCCTTACAGTGTTCCATGTGAATTAGTGGGAAATAATAACTTTGGAGAACTGAGAAATGCAATTTCTCTAGGAATAAAGTACTCTCTTGAAATAGGTGAGAAACTTGGAGAAATAAATTACTGCTTTCGGGGGCCATTATAATTTCCTACATTTACATTAAACTTACAATATTTAAAAATGAAAAAGTTAATATGAAGATTTATGGAATTGATGATTTGGATAGGTGAGTTTTCTGAGTTGAATTCACCATCTTTTTAAGTTCTAGCTGTACTAAACAATTTCTAACAACACTTTCTTTGTTCATTTTAACATTCTTTTTATTATTTTAGTTTCTTTGTATTTATTTATTTGAGAGAGAGATAAAAAGGGAGAGTGAGTGAGCAAGAGACAGAGAGGGCGGGGGGGGGGGGAAGGGAGGGAGAGAGAGAGAGAATATGAGCATGCCAGGATCCTCCTGCTACCGCAAATGAATTCCAGACATAGGCTCCATTTTGTGCATCTGGCATTAAGCAGGTTGTTGGGAAGCAAACTCAGACCATTAGGCTTTCAAAGAAAGTGCCTTTAACTGCTGATCCATCTCTCCAGCCCATAATTTCTATGAATCTGACATTATAGACATATTTAAAAACTATCTTGTATCAAATAACAAATTGTTCTGTGGTCACAAACATTAAATTATTCCAATTTTTCAGATTTGTCTTATATCAAATTTTGATAGACCATTCTCATTCAAAGTTAAGTACAGTATTTATTGTGTTCTTGCATGTCTGTTTAGATTGTAGATTATTCTTAATTCCAATGGCATACCTTCCATAAATCCTTCTCTGATTCTTCCATCACCTTTTAAATAAAATGTTCCTCTTGAAGTTCTTATAACAATGTATATCAAGTTGTCTGATTTTCAGTTTCTAAATCAGAGTTCCTTATTGGCTTCAACTGTGTATTTTTATTCCTGCTGCTTACCCCAATACCTGCCACATACCAGAGACTCAGCAAACATTTGTTCAATTACATAGTTATTACATAACCATCAAACCATATATGTCAATTATTCTCATGGCATAAATTTCTGTACTTGCTACACCTTGGCTGGTAAATGTGAAGATTTCTGTCATTATATATTTTATGTATTTTTCAACATGAACATGTTTAAAACTGAATTAATATGCTAGGTGTGGTGGTGCACGCCTTTAATCCCAGCACTAAGGAGACAAAGGTAGGAGGATTGCCATGAGTTCGAGGCCCCCCTGTGACTACATAATTAATTCCAGGTCAGCCTGAGCCAGAGTGAGACCATACCTCCCAAAACCAGAAAAAACTGAATTATTAATTTCTACCCTGAATACTATTCCTTTCCCAACCTTCCCCATATTAGTCTCTCCAGCCAGAAAGCAGACTTTTCTAGATTATTCTTCTTCCCCTCCTCCTTCTTCTTCTTCTCTCTCTCTCTCTTTCTCTCTCTCTCTCCACTCAAATATAAATATAATCCAAAACAAAAAACATTTGGGTTTATCTCTTTAACATATATTTAAAGAGGTCCACTTCATATTACCATCACTTCTTGCATAGTCTTTTGCAAGAACGCTGTGATTAACTTTTATTCCTTCACGCATTCAATATGCAACCAGCTGCAAAGAGTTCTTCTAAATCTTTGCTATAGAATATAGTGCCAACAGTCTGTTCTCTTTGTATTCCTCTAGTTTCATTAAGTTGTACCTTTCCCATACCATTCTACAATATAATCAGATCAGCTTGGTTAGAGGTATTAAAACAAATCAGAGAGAGAAAACTTTTATGTTCCTTATCTCTTGCCATGTGAAATTTAAACTGCCTTGGGACTCGGCCAGAATGCAGGTCATCTCTAGATGAATAACATAGACTTTATACTGGCATCTACACGACCTTAGCCAAAATACGCTTCTTTGTAAATTAGCCTACCCCAAATATTTTACTATAGTAATAAAAACTGATACAAGAATATGGGTAAGAAGAGAAAAAGCTAGTCAGAGCAGGAAAGTCTGTCAACCATATGTAGAATTATAGTAGGAAAAGCATGCTCATGTCACAATTACATATATTCATAGTTAATTTGAGGATGATCCTAGGTTTAGCACCATACAAGTTGAATTTGTTAATCTCGTCTAGTAGTTTATTATCCAAGGTGCTGATTACAGTGCAAGGTATATAAATTACTTGAAAAGGTATTATTCATGTAGCCTAATATAGCTACTTGATAGACTATGTCATTGCAGTATATTATTTGTTATTGAACTTCCTCATTTTCATTTGCCGAGCTGATTTTTATCAATACTATTATGGCTTCTTTTTATTTATAGCTTCTATTAATCTTGACTGTGTATTGTTTGCATTAAAGTGTGGTTTGAAATATTTCTATTAAAATGATTAACATTTTTAATTGGACTTGAGCCAAAATATTAGACTACAGTTTTGATATAATCTCATATATGGTGATGTAAAAAAGCATAATTTAATTTCAGTGGTAAACCAGAACAACTCATTCTTTATAATATAAAATGAAAATGCAATATAAACCTATAAATGCTTGGACATACTTCCATTACCTAAATAACACAGTAATTCAGTAATATTTGGCCAGAGCAAAAGAGCATCATATTTTGAAATTATACTCCTAAATGTGATAATTGTAGAACATTTGAGGAAATAAACTCACAATTTTAGTTGAAATTCAAATTATAAGTGCTAGTTGAACATGGAAACAATTTTAATAATAAAAGGGATGTAGAAGTGTCCTCCTTGCATTTTCTGCATCTGCAATATCAATTATCTGGTTTATTTAAACTGCTCAACATTCAATTAGTTGTTTCACTGTTATACAAATATTGCCTAAACATAATTTTTTTACAGTGAGCCAGCCTGTGATATGTATAGATTACTACTTCAATTTTATGTTTCACAATAGCTAGCATAAATGATTTGCCTCTAGTCGCTCCATGTACTTGTATGCCAGGAAAAGAATATGATTTAATAAATTGGAATTCTTTGTAAAATGTGAACTGTGTAATGATGGCAATAGTGAGAAACATGGTAAAAGAGACGGTGTGCTTTTGAGATTTTTCCTTCTATACAGAAGTCTACATAGACTTTGTAGAAGTGCTGAAAAAAGGACAAACAATATTTGTAGATTTCTTGGTGAACATGGTTTCTCCACAGATTCCTGGCTAAATTGTAAAACTGCAGCATTCTGGTGAGCAATTGTGTATACATCAATGCTCAAATGAAAGCATTCTGTAGAAGTTGTATGCACAATAAATCACCATCTGTACTTGGCCCTTGGAGTCTATTTGAATGCCCATTCAGTCCAAGCCGGCTGGCTAGATATGTCATTGATTTTCTTCTTCAGTGCCATCTCTGGGAAAAAAGCCAATGTTTAATAATGGAAAAGATCACAATTTAAAAAGGGAGGGGGAAGACAGGGTATTTTGAACTCAAATTAGCAAGTTCCTGGAAACTAGGTACACTAACAAGATGCTCATGGACCTGAGTTGCATATAAACAAATATATAAAACCAAATATTCATCTGAATAAAAGGCCATTCCAACATCTTGATTAGAAAAACTATGTCTGCCAGTCCTACCTTTCTGCCTATTGAATTTTCATGGACATAAAATCTAGTCTTTAACCTTGACAAAGACCACAAGATCAATATCCTCTTTACATTCCCCCAGTCTATTAGCCACCCTTCTAACTTCAGCTGTTGTCTGTGGTGGTCTTGAGTCCTGGATCCCTTATTTTAACTTGTCACTGAACATTACCTGTGCTTTCCCTCTCATCTTTCTACGCAGCTTTTCTTGTCAATATTTTCAAAGATTTTATGTTGTTTTGACTTTTTCCTAAATTTGGACTAATTAGAAAATTCTCATTACTGATCTTCATATCTTTTACTAGGCACAGTTCTCTTTCTGCAAGTGTAAGACTGGTCTAAGAGCAACAATTTCTTACAAGGAATACAAGGGCCTGTAGGATCTAGCTTTGCCCGGCCCTAGCTTTGCCCATTTCCATCATTCCATCTTGCACCATTCATTCCCATCACTCACTATGATGCACTCACAATGACCTTTTTGTTAATTAAATATGTCAAATTTATGTTTAGAATATGTGGTAGTGGGTTTTTTTTTCCCTCTACAATGACCTTCATCCAAATCTTTAAATAGCTATCTCTGTCTTGTATTAAAGGTGTCATCTCCCTGGACTTACATGATCATGAAGCCTGAAAGCAAATCCTCCATGTACTCCTTATTATAAATGTGTTTAAATTTCTTAAGGGAATTATAAAAAACAAAACAAGAAATAAACTGACTATTATTAATCTCTCTTTAAAAGAGTATAACCTCCTAAAAGGAGAAAAAGTGACTAATTTTCATCATTGTCTTTCTTACACATACTATGAGATTCAGAAGATCAATTTAATAATTGCTAAATGAATAAATAAGTGGCCATTTTCAGACATGTCATTTGTGAATTCTTCCTTGAGCTGGATCAATCAAGGTAAATTCCATAGACTCTCCCCATGACCATAACTGATTGACTCACGAGTGACAACTGAACAAAGCTTGCTAGTCAGAGTCTTTGCTTAGGATTTTAAGGTTTGGATCATATAAAGCAGAATTCTTTTCTATCAGGGGTCTGTAACTGCAAGAGATAAAGCTCAAGATACCTTCTTCAGCCATAATTTTTACTTTGCGGAGAAAGCTTGTAGGTGAAAGAGAATGAAGCTTAAGTACAAAGACCACTAAAAAGATTTTTAAAACTATTCCAGTAATATTTGTTTCAGTTGATTCAGTTAGTTCTAATGCCCATCTCATCCTTGTCCTTTATGGAATTTCATAGTATTTTTTTTCTAGAATTCTTGCTGAAGCTAGTTTAAGTTCATTTTTTTATCATTTACAATCAAGTTCCTAACATGTATGTTAACCCTCCTGCTTAGTATATTTAGTATTCCTTATTCCTACTTAGTATATTTAGTATAACATTCTCCTAATGTTTGTTAATCTACTCATGAACCTCTTTCCCAAAATTTAGCAGATGACATGTGTGGTGGTTTGATTCAGATATCCCCCATAAATTTGGGTGTTCTGAATGCTAGGTCTCCAGCTGATGGCAATTTGGAAATTAAAGCCTCCTAGAGGCAGGTTATTGTTGGGGGGCAGGCTTATAGACATTATAGCCAGTTTCCCCTTGCCAGTGTTTGGCACACTCTCCTACTATTGTTGTCCACCTGATGTTGGCCAGGAGGCAATGTCCAACTTCTCCTCATGCCATCATTTTCCCATGCCATCATTGATCTTCCCTTTGATCCTATAAGCCAAAATAAACCCTCTTTTGCCCCACAAGTTGCTCTTGGTCAGTTGACTTCTGCCAGCAATGCTACCCTGACTACAACAGTAAAATTGGTACTGAGGAGTTGTGTCATTTGCTGCTAGACACCTGAATGTGTGGCTTTCACTTTTTGAAGCTGATTTTAAAGAGGAATGTGGAGGATTTGAAACCTTGGCCTAAGAGATGGCTTGCAGTGCTATAAATACAGCTTGATGGACTGTTCTATTCAGAATTGAAAGATCTGAATGCAGTAAGAACTATGGACTGTGAGGTTTGGCTTATGAGGGTGAGAAAAAGTTTTGCCTGGATTAGGCTACAAGAAGTTTGTGTGAGAGGCTTGCTGTTATGCTCATGTCCTGAGAATTTGTGCAGGGTTGAATTGTGTAGAAATGGACTGGTGTGTGCAGAGATATATGGCACAGAAAGAATTCTTTGGGCTGAAATTTCTGCCTGTGCAGCTGTAATTGTATGAGAGATCATAACCATTGAGATTGGGCTAGCTGACTTGCATTGGGCCAACAGGAAGAATGCAATCTTTGGAAGGGGCCTGAGTGTAGAAGGAGTGTCCTGTTCTTCAGAGACTGCTTTATTCCCCCGAGATTAAAAAAAATTGCACCATACCTAGTATTATGGAGTATAAGAAATGCAGGAAAAAGAGTTTCATCAAATTTGGAAAATGGTCTTGTGTTTTAGAAACAGCCATGGGAAGTGTGAAGCAGGTTTGTGGATTGCCTGCACAGAGACCTGATGGAGCCATGAGGATAGACTGTGGGTTGCAGTGGAGATCCAGCGGAGATGCTGAGACCATGCAATGGCTGCTAAGGAGAGTTGCCAGCCCCAGATGAAGTTTTCCAGGATTGTGAGTAGCCTAGGTAGAGGGGTGGAATTGGAACCCCAGAGATCGGTTGCTGGTTAGAATTATTGGACTTGGGAATTTTGTCACTGGCTAGAGTTGTTGAACTTGGAGCTACAGAGTTTGATGTTTGCCCTGTGTAAATCTTGTATTGGTTGAATATTTCTTTGCTATGCCCAATACCATCTTTTGCAGTGTGAATGTTTATTCTGTGCCATTATGATTTTGGGGAGGATTTTTGACATTATGGCTCAGTTAAAAGTCTTTGGATTATGGGGATTGATAAAAAACTATGGGGACATTAAGGTTGGACTGAATGCATTGCATTCTACATCATGGATAGTTATTAGTTTATGGGGGCCAGGGTGGAATGCGGTGGTTTTATTCGGGTGTCCTCCATAAACTTAGGTGGTCTGAATGCTAGGTTCCCAGCTGATGGAGATTTGGGAATTGCATCCTGGAGGCAGTGCATTTTGGGGGCAGGCTTGTGGGTATTATACCTAGCTTCCTATTGCCAGTGTTTGGCACACTCTGGTTGCTGTTGTCCACCTGATGTTGGTGAGAAGGTGATTGCAACCATCTACTCATGCCATCATGTTCTCCTGCCATCACAAGCTTTCCCTCAACTCTGTAAGCCAAAATAAACCTTCTCCCCCCTCCCACAAGCATCTCTTGGTCAGGTGATTTTTGCCAGCAATGTGAACCTGACTGCAACACTGTATTCTACTTCATCTAAAATTAGAAAGTATGCAACATGATAAATTGTTGCATGTAACCCTCTTCTTATGATTCAGAGTTGAAACTTCATATCTTTATTCTGTATTGTATCACTTTAGGCTTTTATCTAGAACTTCATTCCATTAGATACTACCCCTATCATCATTCACTTTTTCTCCACTTTTCCTTTTCACTGTCGGTAAGCATTCAATCATTCATACTTCAAATATTTATCTGTTGCCTGTGGGAAGTACAGTTTACATGCTCAAGCACTATTTTCGGATCTATAAACACATGGATGAAGTTACAGAATTGACATCCTGAAACCTGTGTTCTCCTTTAGTTATTGCCTACCTCTTCAACCATCTCATCCCTTCTCACTCAATCATCTCAAAACCCTATACTTTACTTTATATCTCTAATTCCATTTTTTCCTCAACCCACCAAAATCTGCCTTCTGCATTATTACACCAAAATCTGTCTTGTTAAATCATCAAGGAACTCTTTTTTTAAATTTTTTTTGTTATTTTTATTTATTTATTTGAGAGCGACAGACAGAGAGAGAAAGAGGCAGATAGAGCGAGGGAGAGAGAATGGGCGCGCCAGGGCCTCCAGCCACTGCAAATGAACTCCAGACGCGTGTGCCCCCTTGTGCATCTGGCTAACGTGGGTCCTGGGGAATTGAGCCTCGAACCGGGGTCCTTAGGCTTCACAGGCAAGCACTTAAGCACTAAGCCATCTCTCCAGCCCAAGGAACTCTTAAATGCCAAATTTGGTAAGGTTTTGAGATGTATATTTTTGCACATGGTATTTAATCATCCTTCAGTATGCTTTGTTTTTCTTTTTATTTCTATAATACTACAGTATATTTAGTCACAATTAATTCCTTATTTCTCAGCATTTTCATGCAATCCTCTTCCTTTCATCCATAAATTAATTATATGTCCTGAGATTTTCATCCATTTCCTTCTGTTTTATGTTTTATTCTCATTTCCTATAATATTCCTATGTAAACACATCCAAACTCATATGTTAGTTATATATAAACTTCCAAATCAATTATCTAGCTCTAATTCAAGTCATGATATATGAAAATTCATACTATGTGTTTGTATATGGAGAACCAAATACCCCTAAAAAGTCATGTTCAAAAGAGAATAGTTTATCTACTATTCTGCTGTTTTGCTTTCATACCAACTCCGTCTCATTTTACTGATTTATCAAAGAACAAAAACCTTGATTCACAAGACTGGGTCAAAAGGTCCATGGTTACAGGCTCTTGCTTGAAAAGCCTGTCAAATCAGGTTCAGTTCCCCAACATCCAAGTAAAGCCACTAATAGACCAGAGTCTTTTGCACTGGAAAGCAATCCTGTCTCTCAAAGAACTCAGAACACAGACAGCTCCTATGACCAACACATGTGTGCCATGGAATGCACATCCATACAGACATAAAAATAATAAATAAATAAAATTTTAAAATTCTTGATTACCTTCTACCTCTCACAGTTAGTCAGCAGATAAACCCTATCAGTTAAAATTTATGTCTAATATGTTTCCTTTCCTAATTTGAACATTGAATGATAAAGTTAAATCTCTCAACACATCTTTCCTTAGGGTGCCATACTATCATTATAAATGGTAATATTGGAACTCACTTTTCAATCACAAACTGTGTATACCTCATTGCCAACAGAAAGCACAAAAAGTTTTTAAATTCTACTTGCTGTAGAGGAATAGGCTTAAACATACCAAAGTCCATCTCAAAAATTTTATGCCACTGGGCTTGCTATGAGCAGTTTAAAAATACTTTGCATTTTCCACAGTCATTTATATAAGAATTTAATTAATTAAATCACATTCTGTTAATAGAAACAGAAAGCCACAAAATACTTGTAATAACACTGGCCAGAGAAGTAAAAACATGGAGGAAAAAGGGATGGTAATTAATTTAATGGAGAGTAAAATTCTTACCTAATTTCTTGTTGCAATTTTGATGTTTTTAGAATTCAATCACTTCTGTTGAGCATTGTCAGCATCCATATAAAGCCCGATATTATATTACTACCATGTGACTTAGAATTCATTTCTATTCTTTATTTTTATCTCAACCCAAGCATCATAAAGAAATGCCACAAATTTTATTATCTTTTATTCAAATGGATGTTAGTTTTTCCACTTTCTAAGGTCTATTCTTCAAATAAAGAAATACAAAGAAGAATGTCAGAAATGATCATTTTAGTTTTAGAAGGCCAAGGAAGAATAGATTCTGTGCTGTAAGGAAAATTGTCAAACCGAGATATTGTTGATTATCCCAGCAAATCTCCCTTTCCATCCTACTTTTCTTCTTTGGTTCAAAGATTTTTTTCCAGGGGCAGAAGGAAGGGCTGCACATTTCAAATTATTTTTAGGACTTTGATTAACTGTGCCACAAGACCCCAGGTGACTATTAATATACTAGTAAAGGCAGTTAAAAGAAGACCTAAGGTCATTCAGTGAGTGAATGGAGCCAAATTGAAAGCAGGAGTCTTGACCCAGCATTGTGATCTTTCTAGGGGACCATATGGTAACAGCAATTTGAAGGGGGAGAATGGGAATAAGGGACAATATCTACACAAAGGTTAGAAGACAAGGCTCCTCAGCATGTAATTCAGCATTAAAATGAAAGAACTTACCAAGTGAACTCTCCATTCATCCATTGTATCTCAATAAAGCATAATCCTATTATAACTCAGTACATGATCATACAGCTACACATATACTATAGAGAAAATCCTGTGTCTTGAAATATAAAGGCTCAAAAACTCAAAAGAAAAAAAGCTATCACTTATGCTTCCTAACATGAGTTTTATAAAGGGGAACTGCTATATGTGATTTGTATCTACAACCAAAAGACAATTGCTGAAATAGTAAATGTTGCAAAAATTCCTGTCCAATTAAATTAGCTAATTGGATAATGTAACTTTTTAATGTTTAAGGATCACTTGGGATTATATGTCAATTAGTTAACAAGTACTTCCCATGCAAAGAAAACTGGAGCTCATGCCATAGCTTACGAAGTTCTTTGCAAGAGGAGACAACATTCATAAAAATGCTGTTAATTATGTTTCCACCTCTCATGCATTGTTTACTTTTGTTATTTACCTATGTCTTGAATAATATTGAAGCAAGCCATGTAAGTCCCTTTGTCAACTGCCAGAAGTATAATTCTCCACAATTAATCAGTAAAGAGAGAATTAAGTGTTGCTTCTTTAGAATTAGGACAAACCTGCTGCTGATAAATTGAATGTATTAAGAAATTAACATACCAGTAAATGATTGATCATTACAATTATCTGAATTTGCATTTCTAGAATTCTACTGAAAGAACTCAAAAATCACTCTTCTAAGGTATTTTTAGCCAGTTTCCAACTGGGTAAAATATACAAGAGATTTGCTGCTTCTTATTACAACTAGGAGTGGAAATGTACTACAAGATATTCACAACTGAACCTTAAATGAGTCCAACAAGTTTCAAAGTACAAGCTCATTCTAGACTTGGCCAATTAATTATTATCTATGCTGATATATAAAGAACAATTCATCAATATGACATGAATCACAAAGGATTATAGGTCATCTAACTAAAATCACCATGATTAGAAAGCTGTGGAAGGGTACTGGGGAGATATCTCAGTCAGTAAAGCCCTTGCTTTACAATTCTGATGACTGAATTTTATCCCTAATCCTCACATAAAGCAAGAGGCATGGTGCAAATGTATGTAATCCTAGCACACTTGCACTGAGAAGGGAGGCAGAGACAGAAGAATACTGCAGCTAGGCATGGTGATTTCAGTAGAGAGCTACAAGAGAGTGCTTGCTTCAATCAGAACAGAACATGAGTACAAACACTAGGGGTTGTCCTCCAACCTCCACATATGTGGCCATACTCAAATACATACCCATACACATATACCATAAATACATACACACAAAATTCAGAAAACAAAAATAACTTGTAGGAGAGCACACCAGTTAAGTCAAAATTATTTGGCAGTTGCAAGTCTCTCTATATAAGTATCCCATAAAGATATAAAATGATGAAAAAAATCAAAAACAAAAAAAAGAGTAAATAAAATACAACAGTATCATCCAAGAAACATTATTCTCAATCAAAGCCAAAATAATTTTTTTGATGACAAGGAATAGTACTACTACTGTTACTGTGGGGAAGAAGAAGGAGGAGGAGGAGAAGGAGGAAGAAGAAGAAGAAGAAAAGAGAGAAGGAAGAGGAGAAGAAGAAAAAGAATAAGCAGAAGGAAGAGAAGGAGAAGAGCAGCGGGAGGAGTAAGATCATTCTCAGTGAACTTACCCAATAACAGAAAAAAAAAATCGCCACATAGTCTCACTCATCTACAGCACCTAACCTGAATCTACCCAAGATACCTTACATACCCAGCAAGCATCTCCTAGACTAGACACTAGGATGGAAGGGGAGGAAGGGGTGGACATCAAAGGGATGGGAAACACAAATCTAGACCCAAATGGCAATGGTACCATAAAATTCTACTTCCTAAAAGGCAGACCAAATGGCTGAACCTTCACCAGGCCCTTAGAGGGAACATCTGAACCACAAGACATTGGAGAGGGTATGATGAAGACTGACCTTAATCTTCTACAGCTTCTCTCTCTCTCTCTCTCTCTCTCTCTCTCTCTCTCTCTCTCTCTCCTCTCTAACTCTTGTATATTAGTTATCTTTTTCTTCCTTTTCTTAGTGGGCACTGACCTGTAACTCCCAGTACCAGCATGTGGCTATCACCCACAATGAGCTTTTGATCAGAGAGACCTACAGGGTTTCCTAAAAGAAAGACAGATTTCTGTCAGAGTATTTGATGACCCACCAAAGGTTAGTGGTAAGACCCTACTGCTGAAGACACCTTATGTGGTTGACACATAAAATGGAATGGCATGGCTGGAAGTTGGAAGAGAGTCAGTCCCCAGACAGTCAGTGCGTCTAGTGCCAGAAGGTGCTACATGGGCGACTGGGGGAAAATGACCAATATCTGTCCAAGCAACTCATGGTCTAACCTACTTAGCAGTAAATAACCTCTGGTGATGCCCACACAAGTGCAACAGTGGCACACAGCCATGGTGGGGAACCACTGCTCTTGACTCGGCTAACTGATCTCCTCAGTGGTACGGGACCCATAGCTGGAGCTGGGAAACAAGTCAGAACCATATCCAAACATAAGCCTGCTCTCCATTGTCAAGCTACCATCAATTGTGGGCTATAAGAGGACCTACACCTATTAAATTCTCTATGAAAACATAAGGGTTATCTCATTTGTCCTGGTGCTAACTTACTCTCCGTTGGAGAATCTGCTTCTCTTTTACAGATAGATGTAGATCCTAAGGAGAGAGTCACCCCATCATACCTCAAAAGGGCCCTGGCTGAAATTAAGAAAAATTGGCAAAACAAGCAACGGTGCTGTTTTCCTGATGAACCAGATACCAGCACAAGGGGGAAGGAGATCAGCATAGAGAAAAATCAACTCCTACCAAATCAGAGAGCCAGAGCCTCAGAGGCCCCCAACCCCTCATCACTGAAGCAGACCAAAAATGAACCCAACATGGCTCAGGGAAATTTTGAGGAAGAGGGGGCGGAAAGAATGTCAGAGCCACATGTTGGGTCATGATATGCAGAAACATTTATCCTACCCGTAACTGTGGGCTAACTCCACAATGCATGACCCATATACCTCAACAAGGAGGTGCCAAGGGGAGGGGGTAGGTCACGGATGAGCCTAATAATGGTACCAAACTGACTGTGTTTGCTGAATACAAAACTAATTAATAAAAAATTAAAAAAATTATCATTAGCTGAGATCTCATTATAAGCTAGACAAGATTTTAGTGTCCTATTGGTATTCTACTGGCTTGTATTAATTAAATATTTACAAGAAACCTTTGTGTTCCAGAAGTCAAAATACAAATATTGGTGCTCTCCCACAAAATAATGCAGGCCATTGACAAAGCACTTGATTACCCACCAGAGCTGAATGGTAAGACCTTATTGCTGAAGACATCACAGATGCAGTTGGAGGTATTGAGTGCTCCCTGATGACTAGTTCTTATTTTGCTGGAAAATGCTATGTGATCTGCTGGGGGCAAAAGGTCACCAAGAGCCTGAAGAAGAAGGAGACCTTGTAAGCTACAAAATTAACAAGCAAGGCAAGATGATTACACTGGTGCAATAGTGGCATACAGGCATGGGGGTATTCAACTGCTCTCTGATTGGATATGAGACCCATTAAGTGGGCAGGACTTCATATCTGCTACTGCAAACCAAGTCAGAAGCCTATGGTTTGGAAGGTAATAGACCTTAGGAAAGCTTCCACTGCTCTTTGGCTAAAAGGAGAAGATATGCCCATCAAAATGCTTACCAAATATCTATGTTTATCACCTTTGATCCATGCTGCTTTCAACTTCATTAAAGAATCTGCTTTTTTCAGATGGCAGAAAATACCTGGAAGTACTAAGACACATCAGTATTACAATAAAAGAAAGTTGATTACCTAGTATGAGGTTACTCATATATATCACAATTTTCAGGACCCTGGAGCTATTACAAAGAAGGTGGCAGAATAAATATGAGTGCTGCTTTTACTGTGCTCCTGAAAACCACATCCAGGGAAATGGTGGTAGACACTAAGGAGACTCAAAACTCAACAAAACAGAAAATCAGAGGTTTCTGAGCACTAAACACTAAAGGGGACTTCTAACACACCCTCCAAAGATTGTGAAACAGTGAAAGGAGGGGTGGAAAGAATACAAGAGCCATAGGAATGTGTACTGTGAGGCACTGATCTCCCCACAGACTAGTTGGTGCATTCATGAACCCGCAGTGAATACCAGTAACTCCAATGAGTCTGGCCCTTAATGGAATGGGGACAGGGCAGAGAGAAGATGAGAGTATCACCCTATGGAATGATGATACATTTGCAATATGTTCATATGATAAAGTTCTCAATAAAAAATTAAATCTAAAACATGCTCATAAAGTTAAAAATATTGCTCTCATAACACTTAATTTCATAGCAATGACAAATAAAATATATTTATATAAATATATAGTGCAATATAGATTGGCATACACATGTACTTGAGTAAATATATATATCAAGCATTAATAAATATGCTAAGCAAAAATTAAAATATGATTGCATTAAAAATGGTGATAAGTAGTTTTGACCATAATGACTCATTTTTCTCAGTTTGTCATGGTACATAGCTATTGTCTTATAATTACTTATTCCCAGAAAATTCATTCACTCTCCAAAATCTGGATATTTGTAGGTCAATAGGTCAATGGTAGCATGCATTTTATTGGTATCAGGCCCTGGATTCTTTGTCCAGCAAGAGACACCACACATGCAAACACAAAGTTTTTTGCTTGGGTAATAAATCAAATGTTGATTCAAGTGTCATATACTGAGGAGAAAGAAAACAATAATGTTCAGAGGAGAATGATAAGTTTACATAGCATGGTCAGGAAACACCTCAGTGAGAGGATAGTATGTGTATAAAGATCTAATTTAGGTGAGAGAATAAGCCATATAGGTATCAAGAAGAAACACTTCAGTAGCATAGTGAACAGTGGTTGAAAAGGCAGAAATATGCCCATATTTTTATTTCATATTTTTATTTTTAGCTGTTTCAAGGTAAGAGCTCACTCTAGCCCAGGCTGACCTGGAATTCACTATGTAATTTCAGGGTGGCCTTGAACTCATGGTGATCATCCTACCTCTGCCTCCCAAGTGCTGGGATTAAAGGCATGAGCCACCATGCCCAGTTTATGCCTGTATTTTTGAGAAACATCATTTAATTGTTGTAACAGAATGGATAAGGAAGAGGAAGTAAGAAATAAGATGACAAATCAAAAGAGAAGCACCATTATGTAGAGCATTGTGTTCTGAGTGACCTGAGGATTCACTACAGGTTGTCATCAGGAGACGAACATTATCTGCCATATGTTTTAAAAGTACCATTCTGGCTCTGTGCTTTGAGTAAAATGTAGGGTTATAATGTAGTACAGAACCATGGAGATCAGTTAGAGGATTCCTATAAAATCAATATAAGAAATGATGGTGTCTTAGACAAGGGAAGTGACAGAGTAAGTGATAGGAATTAGTCAGATTATAATTGTGCTATAAAAACAGAGATGACATGGTTGGTTGATAAAATAGATGAGGTCAGGGATCACATCATGGTTTAGATAAAAGAGTTTGGGGAAGAGAGTTACAAGAGTCTGTGACGAAGAAGACTGGAGGAGGAAGTTTTTAAGGCATAGTAAGGAATTTTGAATATATTTCAACCTGTATATCCCTAAGCGCTGACACAGAGAAAACATTGTGTCTAGTGAGTTAATGTTGGGCAGTAATCTCCCAGACATGAATAAATGACAAGTAAAACTGAAATAGAGGTACACAGTACTTTGTGGATGAGTGTCTGAGCTGGTGACAGCGATGGGCTCTTGATGTTAGATCTTTTTTTTTTTTTTGGTTTTTCGAGGTAGGGTCTCACTCTAGCCCAGGCTGACCTGGAATTCACTATGGAGTCTCAGGGTGGCCTCGAACTCACGGCGATCCTCCTACCTCTGCCTCCCGAGTGCTGGGATTAAAGGCGTGCGCCACCACGCCCGGCTTTGATGTTAGATCTTACTGTTCTCCCTTTATACAGCTTATAAAATGTCTGTAAAAACTGCCCAAACAAAGAAGAGAGAGGTAGCCATGGACTGCTCTCTTTATCTTATATGACAAATTGTCCAAAGATCAGCTAACTCTCTTACATCCAGACTTGTTCATGCCTAAAAGTGGTTGGGGTGGTACATGCATTCCACACAGAGGTAACAGAAAAAGCAAGAAATGAACATAAACTGGTACTACTGAAAAGCAATGTTGCTAGAATATTTCTGGACACAGCTGCTAGCTGCAGTAACAGCTGAAATGTAAAGGTGGGATGTGAGATTGTGAGGTGGAGAACAAAAGTTTTGCAATATAGATATGTTTCATTTGAAATACTCATTAGATATTGAAGTAAAGATGAAAAATAGCAGGCTGAATATGAATATGAATGTGAGGGGAGGTAGCAAAGCTAGATATGTATTTTTATCATACAAATCTCATTACTATCATGAAATAGGATTCTTTGTTCAAGAGAATATGTGTAGCAAAGGTAAGAGAAGGAAGGGTCAGAGGACTGAGTCCTCTCATCTTCATATGCTGGAAAGATGTAGAGAATCTATCAAAAAAAGTTGAGAAAAGATAATAAGATAGGAGGAGACTAAGGGAAAATATGATATTCTGAAAGCCAAGGGAAGAAAAGATCAATGGCATCAAATGTTACTGAAAGGTCAAGGCAAGAACAAAGAATTGACCACTGACTTTAGCACTATGGGGTGCTTGGTGATCTTGACAAGAGCCTTTGTAAGCAATTTCAAGACATGCTAAGGCTAGATATTAGAAAAATATTTAAACTAAATATTGTATCTCCTGCAAATAGTCATAGGGACTGAAATGAAGAAGTCCATGATACAATAATTGGGCACTGAAAAATAACTGTCAGCCTGATGATTTATATACTGCTTCAAGGAAGCAGCAAAGGAAAAAAAAATGACAGTAGGAATGAACCTCATAAGAAGGAAACGTGTTAAGCTTAAGACCTTGGAGCATATTGGTTAGCAATGAATAAATTACCTCTGTCTCAGTTACTTCAAATAGTTAGCGCATAGCATTAAAAAGAGCAAGGTCAACGATTTGATCTGCATCATTGATAGCTATTTTAACAAAAAAAAGGACATTGTCCCTTGATGATGGAGTAACACTTACATTTTGCATCTGTCTTGCAAATTAAGCTGGTCTAATGCTAGTCACATAGGATTCCTAATATTAAATTCCAGAAGACTTAAGGTGTACCAATCCTTTCTGACTAGGAAAACTGCAATTATTGGTAAAGGAATAAAGAAGAAGCATCATAATTTTTAATTATATAATATCTACTGGTATATGTTATGAATACATTTTTTCAAATATAACATATTGATTAAAAACATGACCATTAGTTTTCATCAAACATGTTCATGTCCTAATAGGGGCCACTTATTAGAGTCTTCTTAGGAAAGTTAACCTCCTTTCCCAAGCTTCAATTCTGTTACCGTTAAGATATTAGCCATTTTATTGTTTGAAAATGGTAATCATGAGAGTTTACTTCATACTATATAATTGCATACATTATCTCATCTGTCTGGCTTTGTTAGTCTAGATACATTTTTGTGAATTAGCTATTTTATTCAAACTTGAGAATTCACCAGAGATTGAATCTTTTTTTTTTTCAGCTGCTCAGATGTCATCTATGAAGTTAAGCTTCTTATGTGGATTAAGTCAATGGCAATATTGATTCGGGCATTTTATGAGCTACCAATTCTAGTTATCATAACCTTTGAAGGAAGAGAAGAAATCTTCAAGAAGATTAGCAACTGTCTCATTCTCACACTGAATAGACTTAACTGTAAAATAATCTAGTTATAAAGGATGTTGGGGTCTTAAATGAAAAACTAGAATTTTCTTGTATTCAAATGACAGTATCAATAAAGTGTGCCTCTATGTTCTACCGGGGATGGAACCCCTTCACAGTGCTTGGTTAAGTTCAGAGTTTTTCATATAAAACTATTCCATTTGAAAATGCAGACTTCTGAAAAACTCTGGGGTTGCAATGGTAGTAATTGAAATAAGACTAGATCATAAACCTTTGAAATGAGTCTTTGCTGTAAAGGCACTAGAGCTGATGAAGGATTTGACAGGAAGAATTCAGATGCTGTTGGATAATAATAAAACCTAAGTTCTTGGGGTGAATGCCACTAGTAAGTATTAGAGTGAGCACATGCCAAACTGCTATGGATAGAGTTTAGAGAGCATGTAAAAGCTCTCATGCTTATTTCACAAGTAGTAGCAGAGTAAGCATTTTCTAATCCAATTAGTTAGTGTCTATGATTACACTACTGGAAAAGATAGATGTTATAAATTTGACTTTCATCAGTACTCTTTCAGGATTTAAAACTCCATCTTCTGATGTTAGCCATGTCATTTTAAGCAGGCATATAATGAATAAGATTTGAGCTAAAAACTAATTGGAATTGTTATAACTATATTTATCATTATGTGGCAGAAACTCTTGTTAAACCTGTTTCCATTAGTACTGAACACTTCATTGACCTTGTGAGCAAGGGGCCCCAGAACTTATGATCTTTCATGAAATCATACTAGCTAGTGTGGAGATAGGAGGCTCCTTTATTCCCATATATTCTGCTATTTCCAAAGACACGCAATTTTAGTACTGTAGGGCCACATAGGAGAGCCATTCAGCCAAGATAAAATGGCACCAAGAAAGGCATTTCAGAGCAGGTAGAGACTCAAAGGCTGAGAAGAATGTAGCAATGTGAAGATAGGGCAAGTTAGGCCTATAATCAGTGCTTGATTCAGAGATGAATGATGGCACAATGTATCTAGGATTAGAGTAAAAATTAGAATCAATAAGAACAGTGAAGATATAAATAATCGTGGCTGTAAAGTTGCTAAGTGCACACCTGGATGACATGCAGTATATAGGAATAAGTTCATAGGTTTTCTTGATAAATATCCATTTTAATATAATTATAGGATAATTTTAATGCTGCTGTTTACATTTTGGTTTGTAGTGTGTGGAGCAATGAGAAGTAGGGTCCAAATGAATGACTGATGGAGAAACAGTGGTCTCAGAGAGTAGTCAGGCTTGAGGAAGTTGTGGTGGTTTGAATTAGATTTCCCCCTAAGACACATATATTTTGAATGTTTGGTTCCCAGGTAGTGACAAGTTTAGAGGTGGAGTCTTCCTGGAGGAGGTGTATTGTTGGGAGTGGGCTCATGGGTGTTATAGCCAGGTCCTCCTTGCTAGAGTTCAGCTCAATCTCTTGCTGCTGATTCCTGGCAGAGTTGGTGTCCAGCCTCTGCACATGCCCTGTCAACATGGAACTTTCCCTCAAGACTGTAAGCCAAAATAAAGTTTCCTTCCATTAGCTGCTTTTGGTCAGGTGCTTCATCTCAGGAACACAAAAGTAGCTCCAAGAGAAAATTGGTACCAATGGAGTAGGGTCATTCATGATAGAAACCTGTGTGGCCTTTTGTAACTGATTTGCTAGGGGGATATGGAAGAATTTGAAAACTTTGCCTAGGAGACACTTTGTAGTGCTATATGCAGTATTTGATGGTAGATTCTGGTCAGAGAGTTTGAAAGACCTAAATGTAGCAAGAACTGTGGACTATAAGGTTTTGCTTGTGAGGGAAATAAAGAGCTTTGTCCAGATGTGGCTAAATGCAGTTTGTATGAGAGGCTTACTGCATTATTCCTGTGTCTTGAGAACTTGTGCAGGGTTGTGTTCCATAGAAATTGACTGCCCTGAGCAGAAGGCTACCACACAGAAAGAAATGAAAATTTCAAGGAGGACATAACATCCATTCAGTTGCAATTGTTTGGGAGATTAAAACTATTGAGATTGGGCCAGCTATCAATTGGGACATCAGGAAGAACATGCACTCTTTTGAAACTAGGGAGCCTGAATGCTGAAGAAACTTTCCTGCTCTTTAAAGTTGGCTATATTCTCCCCAGAACTAACAAATTTGGTAGCTTACCTGTTATTATGGGAGTATAACAAATACAGGAAAGAGTATTTGCAATGGGGTGTTTTAAGAAAGCCATTAGCTGATTTGAGGAAGTTCTTGGAGTCCTTGCATGCAGGACTAATTGAGCCATGAGGATGTCCCATAGGTTACAGTACAAGAGTCTAGGATTTTACTGAGATACAGGCAATAAAGGATGGTTACCAAGAAGAGCTGCTGTCTCAGAATGGATTGTTCTCTGGGATGTGAACAATACAGTTGGAGGGACAGAATTAGAACTCCACTTCCTTAGTAAATGGTTAGAGATGTCAGTCTTGCACTGAATCAGTCTCCCTTTGCTTTTCCCAATGCAATATTTTGCAGTGTGAATGTTTACTCTGTGTCATCATATGTTTTTGGTTTTACAACTCAGTTAAGAAATCTTGGACTATGTGGTTGATTGAATAGTGTTGTTATTGATAAAAATTATGGGTACTTTTAAAGTTGGACTCAATGCACTATATTTTCCATCATGTATTGTTGTCAGTTTATGGGGTAAAGTGTGGATGTGGGATTTTGAATTAGATACCCTGCATAAACACGTGCATTTTAATGCTTGGTTCCAAGTTGGTGGCAATTTTGGAGGTGGAGCCTTGCTGGAGGAGGTATGTTGTTGGTGGTGGGCTTATGGGTATTATATCTGGCTCCCCCTTTCTGGAGTTTAGCTCACTCTCATGCTGCTATTTCTGATGCAGAGGATTGATGTCTAAGCTCTTCTCATGCCATGCTTTCCCTGGAGATTATAAGCCAAAATAAAAAAAATTTACACTGTGTACATAACTAATTAAAAAGATATCCTGAAATAAATTTAAGAAATTCTCTTTTCTACTGATCCAAATAAAATATATAAAATGAAACAAACAAAAAACTTCCATCAGCTGCTTTTGGTTAGGTGCTTTGGCCCAGGAATGCAGCGATAACTACATCAGGTGTCAAAGTAAGAACCAACTGAAAAGATATCACAAAACTTCATTGAATTCTGTTTAACTCATTCATGAAATTTTCAGTGTGTATACATTCTATGATAATCCTATGCTAGGCTCTTAAGCAAAACAATTCCAACCTAAATTTCTGCTAGTTCAATATTTCTAAGTTATATATTCTTGAATAATTCATTATAAAATACATGAAAACCAATATATTCAACTTTTGATTGAGTTTACTAAATATTTGTTTGTTTTCTCTGTGAAGTACTATACTATATCAGAGTGTTCAGTTACTGTTAATGATAGCTGGTTAAACTCCATTTTCTCTAAGGGCAGGGTAAGGGGAAAGGGACTTTAAGTGCTCAGTACCAATGAAGTTTTGTAAAATATGCTAGATGATAGTAGAAATTACTTGACAGTTTCAAATTACAATATTTACTGAATAATTCTGGAAAATCATAGGAGTTAACTTTTTATTAATTTTGGTTAAGATGGTTTGAATACACATAGGCAATAGTGCAGATATTTTGGGAAGGAAAATATCAACATAGACCACTATCAGAAAAGATTGGGGATTGAAATCAATTCTAATCACATCTTAAATAACTTTTATGGGAATTAAGCTTAGTGTGATTCGTTAAGAAAGGTATATCCTACAAAGTTTCTTGACAGCCATCCTTGTGGTTAAATTTTAATAGAACTGAACTTTGTTTCTGAACTTCAGTAACAAAAAAACCCTCTACTTAATTATTTTCTTCTTAGATCTTTTGTATTTTAAAGCTTTATTTTAGTGACATTTCAAGAGTTTTACCATAACTATGAAAATTCTATTTAGCTCGTTGAACCAGGGTCCTTTCAAAGGCCTTTTCTTAGTGAAGCCAGATATCATATAATGCTGAATCTTGTTGAGCCCAGACCAGTGTGACAGTCTTACAATGTTCTCATAGAGGTAAAATTCTAGCAAAATCAGACTTAATATTTATGGGCAAATATAACTTTCAAATCTTTAACATATAAACACATGTAAAGCAGAGTTTCAATCATGCCTGGAAGGTAGTCATATAATACAGTATATCCATCATTAATAAAACCAAAAATAATAGAAATCCTCATTTAATTGTGATATTTATCTTCCTATTTACCCATGGCAGTCAGAATTATAAAACTAGAGCAGATATTAAGATTAGAAGGCCAACTATGATCTTTAAGTTTCTCTTTATTTCTATACTAAAGCCATTCTTCAGTGTTTTCTATGTCTACAGTCTTGTGAAAAGTAAAGACCAGGACAAATTCCATCTTCACATAGCCATAAATCAATTCCACATTCATATTCATCTTTGAAAGCTAAAAACATTGAAAAGAAAAAATTCTTGTAATTTAAAATATCTTTGCCAGAAAAAATTAGCTAAATCTTATAAAATTTTAAATTATGAAATTATATTATAGCTATATACTAATTATATTTAAATTGATTTTATAGTATGGTAAAGCATTATATATTAAAACTGCCAATTTTTTTTTCCAACAGGCTGTACAAAGCACCAACACTAAAAGTAATGTGATCAGTATTTCAACCTTTTTCCACTTTCCCAAATCCTCTGTTTAAAAAATGTATTTGTCCAATAAATATTTATTGAACATTGTATCATGTGCCAAATGCTACAGTAAATTGCAAAAGGATGATGGGAGAAGTATGATATATCCAATATAATTGTATTTTTAAATCAAGTTGATCAGATATGTGCTATGGACCACTGACAAGATGTACTGGCACTACCAATTTAAAATGTGGATTGGAAACAATTCACTAACTGCCTGTCTGGGCTGTGCATTCTAGTTAGGATGTTCCAATGAAGCAGTTTTATTTCCTTCTTTCCAAAAGGTAGTGTGAAGGAAACCACTGGGAAACAATTTTCCAAACATTAATGATTGGCAAGTATATCTTAGGTTTAGAGTATTTTACATGGAAAGCTATAGGAACAATACTAAGAAGAGGCATAAGTATACATGTCTGATTTTTACATGCTATGCCATTGAGTTCCTCTTGGATTTGGTCTCCCTATTATTATATACAAGCATTTCTTGCTTAAGAAAATGCAGTAAATATAAAAGAGTATTATTTTTATTTCAAAATGACCCACCTCATTTTTACATCAATATGTGATTACTGAACTATATGACATAAATGTATATATGCATGTACATAAAACACAAAATTTTTATGACTTTCTTGTGACCATCCTATTCATCAACATTACAGATTATATTTTCCAATTAGTGGAGGTAATTTTGCACCATATTTACTGACTAATTTGAGACACATTAACATTCAGCTTGGTTGTATGTCAATGTGATGATTTTTTAAGTGCTCTTTAAACTCTAGGCTTGAGCCATTAATGAGACATAATTGGACTTTAGTGGTAAAGCCTTGTAAATGTCTTAGCTGAAGCTTGAAAATTATTCTTAAACCTTCAAATTCTAGAAAAGGTTTGGGTGTATCCTTATTATGTATTTTTTCTTTACCTTTGAGATAATTTCTCATTGCTTTTACTCCATGTCATAAAAGATACAAAGCGTTATCTGCTCAAACAGTTACAGACTCAAGAGTAATAAAATTAAATATTTCATGTGTTACAGGAATGATTGGCACCAAAATAGCACTGCATACAGTTGAGTTTATACTGATGGGATAGCAGAATCATCAGCTTTCGGTATAAAGACTTGAAGTGAGAATATTTTCAAGGTTCCAAGGGATTCAAGATTTATCTTCTGTCACCTCTAGACCCTTTCAGAATCATAATGAGAAGAAAAGTACTGAAAATAAATAGAAGTTATTTGTATAGGTTTCCAGCTCTGTATCACAGATGTCCAAAAAATCAGAATAACATTCTCTGACAGGACAATTTTCTGACAGGACATGCTAGCGTACCATGTACTTGTGCCACTGCAGATATTTAAAACCATTTTTGACTGTTCAAATGAATATAAGGCTAGATTTCAAAATGTCAATTCTAAATCTTCCTCAAACCTTTATAGTAAAAAAAAAATAATCCACATGTAATACTGATATAATCTCAGTCAACCTATGAACTAAGACTCAGGATGCCACAGAGGCTCTGTTATCTATTGAACCAAGCTCTTCCTTTTCACTTCACTCCTCTGGTTTAGTAATGGCTTCCTTCTACATTTCTCTAACCTTCCCTTTTCATATCCTCTTAAAGTCTCTCTGCTTCAATCATGTTATCTATTGCTTTCCATTCAAATTATTTTATTTACCTTTGTATCTGAGCCTTTGTGTAAATCTGTATAATAGGCTCCAGTTTGGTCAAATGTAGAAGAAAAAAAAAAAAGCTCTTTTTCTCAATCTTCGTAGTCCCAGAGATGCACATCTACTTTTCATCATTCCTTGTAGCAGAAACAGCAGAAAGAGGAACCAAATTGTGTACCTAAGCAAGGGGAGTTGTTTTCTGCCCAGAGGATAGTAATCTATGTGGTGCTTACCCAGGGAACCAGTATTTTCCTTCTTAAATTATGTACATCTTGAAAGAAAACAAAACATAATTAAATTGAGAACATTATCCTCATTCCCGATATTAATGTGTAGGTTTTGTGTTTGACTGGGGTTTTATATGAAAGTGAGTGTGAATGTTTGTATGTGTATGGACACATATGTGTGTGTACAGGTGCACAAGAATGGGTGTGCATGTTCTTTTGAAGGCCAGGGCTCAACATTACTCCTTCTCAATGGATCTCCACCTATTTATTAGACAGGTTGTCTCGCTGAACCAGGAGTTCACCCATTCAGCTAATTTAGCTAGCTAACAAGCCCTGAGATTCACCTACCTCTCCTGCCAGCTTTCTGGTTATTACAAAAACATTTTATCACATCCAGCCTTTACATAAGTACTAGAGATCTACATTCACTTTCTCATGTTTGTGCAGCAAGCTCTATACCCTCTGAGCCACAGAGGAACAGGAAGAATGCAGGCTCTTTTGAAGGGGCCTGAATGCTGAAGGAGTGTCCTATTCTTTAAAGTCTGCTTTGTTTTCCCCCTGGATTAACAAATTTGCACCTCGTCTGGTATTGTGGAGTATAACAAATGCAGGAAAGAGAGGGTCATTGAATTTGCAACATGGTTCTGTATTTTGGAAATGTCCTTGGGCAGTGTGAAGCAGGCGTGTTGCATTACCTGCCTGGAGACCTCTTGAAGCCATGAAGATGAACTATAGGTTGCACCAAAGATCCAATGGAGATTCCAGGAGTATGGGATGGCTGCCAAGGAGAGATGCCAGCACTGAGTGTTTTCTGGGACTGTGAGTATACTAGCTGGAGGGGTGGAATTGAAACTTCAGAGACTTGCCACCAGTTAGAATTCACTGAGAGACTTGTCACTGGTTAGAATTATTGGAGTTGAAGCTACAGAGTTTGATGTCTGCTCTGTTTAAAATTTGTATTGGTTTAATATTTCTTTTCCATGCCCAATGACATCTTGTGCAGTGTGAATGTTTAATCTGTGCCACTATGCAGGTTTTCTTTTGTTTGTTGTCTTCATATTCTGGCTCAATTAAAAGACCTTGGATTATGGGGATGGGGATGTTTGATCATCATTTGTACTGATTAAAAACTATGGGGACTTTTAAAGTTGGGCTGAATGCATTGTATTTTGCATCATGTATGGTTATCAGGTTATGGGGGCCAGGAGTAAAATGTAGTTGTTTGATTCAGATGTTCCCCATAAACTTAGGTGTTCTGAATGTTAAGTTCTGAATGCTGGTGGAAATTTGGGAATTGGTGCCTCCTGGAGGCAGTGTATTGTTAAGGGTGGCCTTGTGGGTGTTACAGCCAGCTTCCCCTTGCCAGTTTTTGGCACACTCTCCTGTTACTGTTCTCTACCTAATGTTGGCCAGGAGGTGATGTCCACCCTCTGCTCATGCCATTGTTTTCCTCTGCCATCATGGAGCCTCCCCCTGAGCTGTAAGCAAAAATAAACCCTTTTCTTCCACAAGATTCTTTTGGTTGGGTATTTTCTGCCAACATTGAGAACATGACTGCAACAAGGTGTACTGAAAATATTGTAATTTTTCTATAATGAGCTTCAATTTTATGTTGTTTCATTAGAATTCACATACAAAATTATTGTAGTCAAATTCAGTATACTAGGTGGGTGGCCTTTGCTACTTGTTGATAAATTGTCATCTAGGAGTTGGGTGTATGGCTACATCCACTCTACTATTTTTTCTATTTATTTATGTATTTAGTTCAATTGACTTTATTAGCATACAAAGGATTAGGTTTATGTATGGAGTTTTAATACAATTTTTTCTTTTCTTTCTTTTTTTTTTTCTTTTGGTTTTTTGAGGTGGGGTCTTGCTATAGCCCTGGCTGACCTGGAATTCATTCTGTAGTGCCAGGGTGGCCTTGATCTTATGGCAATCCTTCTCCCTCTGCTTCCCAAGTGCTGGGATTAAAGGCCTGCACCACCATGCCCAGCCTAAACAAATTTTCCAATCTCTACTTTTCCTCCTTCCTCCATCCCTCCTTGTGCTTCTCCAACAAGCCCTCCTTTAGCTTTCATATGAAATGTTCCCTATTTCATTTCTCTTGTCACCTATTCTTCTTCTCTTTTGGTCTCTACAATTATCTTAATTCCAAAGTGAAAAAGGAAACTTATAGGAATAATGCCCTTCAAAAAGATGCCCGAAACAGTCCCCCGCAACCCCAGAGGGACTGTCTGAGGCCTCCATGACCCCACAGTGAATACCATAACCCCACTGAGGAGAGCACCCAGGGTAACAAGAGCAGGGGTGAGGGGATATAAGAGTACTACTACTACTACTACATATATATATATATATATATATATATATATATATATATATATGAAAAACAATACCTGAAGTCATGACCTATGTTGTACCACTGTAAATATCCCTCTCCCATTTTTGTAGCTACCTCTCTCCCTTCTCTAGATGAGAGGTGCAAATATACCTGTATAATATACTAATGTTTGCACTAAACAATATAGGTAAAAATGCCATTTTAATGTATGGGTGTTATGTAAGTATTCATTTAAGGAAATATTGTTTCTACTTTTAGAAACAGAACCCCAGCCTCGTTAGCTTTGGTACTGGTTGGACAACTACTACTGGATGATGATAGTACTATATCAAGATGACATAATGCCAATAGAAGGTGAATCTCAGAATCAGAGATGAAGCCGGGCGTGGTGGCGCACGCCTTTAATCCCAGCACTCGGGAGGCAGAGGTAGGAGGATTGCCGTGAGTTCGAGGCCACCCTGAGACTCCATAGTGAATTTCCAGGTCAGCCTGGGCTAGAGTGAGACCCTACCTCGAAAAACCAAAAAAAAAAAAAAAAAAAAAGAATCAGAGATGATTGTTTGGTGCCATCATACTGCTGCAGGCCCATAATTTTTCATTTAAGTGTTAAATTTTGGAGTATCTAAGTTATGTTAACTAAGGGGAATGATATTCCCTTAATCCATGTCCCATGTATATAGAGTTTACAGGGCTTTTTGAATTCTAAGGAATGTGCAGCAAATGTTGTATTTATCTGCTCCCCTTTTATCAAAAGTCTCAGTATCATGATCTGTAAGATTCTGAAAGAACTTTGAAACCCTTGCACCTTCTAAAATGTAATAAAATATTACTCTAGGCATTGTCAGACATTGAAAGATTTTCCATAGAATGCAATTATCAGATTTGTATTTTAGAAAGGTAATTGGTAACAACTTAGGAGATTATCTGAAATTCTACAACCATTAGAAGAAAATTTAACACAAAATATATACAATATGATCTTTTAAATCAAATAAACACAGTGCCAGTCCACAGATAGATAGATGTAGATATAGATATACATATAGATTATATATGTATATAGATTAGATATATGATTTCTACCTTCAATGTGGCACATAATTCTGTCTGGCAAATATTTCTTTACCTAAATGAGAGTGTCTATTTAAGATTCATAGCACAATTTAAACATAATCTCCTATACCTAGTATTTCAGTTGAAAGTGTGTGGGCTTTATTCGCAGAGTCATGGCTTTGTATCACAGCTTTGCTATTTTCTTAAGGTGTGACTCTATAAAAATAAGTGCTATCAAATATTAAATCTTCAATATTCTAAATTATGAGAATTTTACAAAAGTAAATGAATTGAAAACTAAAAATAGGAATCATAACGAATATTCCCACATCATGGGGGTTTGGTAATTACTAAAAGAAAGCTATATTCAAATCCACTTAGTAGGGTATCTAACATCAATAGACATTACTGCTCTCATCTTCAGTTTCCCCTCACTTAAGATCCAGATATGTATGGAACAATACCTTTTTGCCAGTCTTAAAGCTCTATCATTATTCAGCTGAAACACTTAACTCAATCTGCACATTCAACATTTGCCATTTTGTTTTCTTTATCTGAGAAAACTGAGAACAAGATATGAACAACTTTAACTTGTTTCCACTCAATTTTGGAACCTAATTTTTGTTTCACCCTATAAAGTTTTTTTTTTGTCACACCTAACATCCTGAAGAATTCTCCTGTAGAGCATTATTATAGTAGCTATGATCACTTGCATGTACTCCTCAAATCCCCATGATTTGGCCTTTCTCTAACACTTCTGAATCTGCTTGGCGATGGAGCCCTACATCAGATGTACACTGTAATCCCAGAGAACTGAGTAGATTTTTTTCAATGCCTAGACCCTCCCAGGTGATTTTAATATCCAGTGAAAGTGGGAAATGTCTGGTCTAAAACAATAATGATCTGCTAAGCCACCTGTTTTACTGCCTTTTGTCAACTTTCATTCTGCTTGTTAATTTTGAACATTAGTTAAATCTTCTTTCTGGAAAATCCTGGTTTGTATTAAGTTCCTTCCTTTTGGGTCTTCTCTGATATCTCAAGATCACTTTTCTTCTGCTCATGATCTGAAATCCATGTATTTTTCCAGATGTCACATTAGGCTCTTTTTGATTGTCCACATTTGTCTGCTACAACTTCACGAACTATTCATATTCCTGTGAAAATGATAGTGGAATTTTGGTAGTGATTGCATTGAATCTATAAATCACAGTGGGGCCTGTGGGCAGTTTAACAATATTAAATAACTTGAAATACACAATATAAAAATAAACTGTGTCATTTTCTTAAACTTGAGGTCTAAAGTTTGTGTTTATAGTTATGGCAGTGGGCTCAAATGTCAATGTAAGATCCTTACTTCCTCTGTGCCTCAGTGTATTAATTTGGTAAAATAATGATCCCAACAATATAGAAATAATGGGAACATCAAAAAGCATAATCCATAATGTAACTTACTCAGTGATAACTTCTTGATAAATGCTAAAAATTCCTCTCATGATTATTGCCATCATTCATTAGGCAGAGTAAGTAAGTACACGTACCTTATGCCTAGACCTACACAACATGTACTTATATCACCACTATAACACACACTAGATTGCCTCACCATTGCTGATAAATATCTGCCTTTTTACTAATTATAATTAAGTGACAGATCATGTGACGTGGAAGATACGAAGCTACCGGTGGACTCAACAGGCAATAATACCTTGATTAATAATGGATGGCTTCCCTGTCTTTGAATAGGTGAAGGGGAGCAGTGACATATATGCTGAAGACATTCCATTCCAATTTTAGGTGCTCAATAATGTCACAATGAAATTTGAGGAAAAATGGTTGAACCTGGAACAGATCATTCTCAGTGAACTTACCCAATCACAGAAAAAAAATCGCCACATAGTCTCACTCATCTACAGCACCTAACCTGAATCTACCCAAGATACCTTACATACCCAGCAAGCATCTCCTAGACTAGACACTAGGATGGAAGGGGAGGGAGGGGAGGGCATCAAAGGGGTGGGAAACACAAATCTACACCCAAACGGCAATGGTACCATAATTTTCTACTTACTAAAAGACAGACCAAATGGCTGATCCTTCACCAGGCCCTTAGAGGGAACACCTGAACCACAAGACACCAGAGAGGGTAGGATCAAGACTAACTTTAATCTTCTACATCGTCCCTCCCTCACCTCCCCTCTCCCTCTCTCTCTTATCTCTAACTCTTATATATGAGTTATCTTTTTCCTCATTTTCTTAGTGGGCACTGACCTGTAACTCCCAGAACCAGCATGGGGCTATCATCCACAATGAGCTTTTGATCAGAGACACCTACAAGGTTTCCTAAAAGACAGACAGATTTCTGACAGAGTACTTGATGACCCACCAAAGGCTAGTGGTAAGACCCTACTGCTGAAGACACCTTATGTGATTGACATACAAATTAGAATGGCATGTCTGGAAGTTGGAAGAGAGTCAGTCCCCAGACAGTCAGCGGGTCTAGTGTCAGAAGGTGCTACATGGGCGACTGGGGGAAAATGACCAATATCTGTGGAAGCAACGCATGGTCTAACCTACTTAGCAGCAAATAACTTGTTGTGATGCCCACACAAGTGCAGTGGTGGCACACAGCCATGGTGGGGAACCAACTGCTCTCAATATGACTAACTGATCCCCTCACTGGTATGGGACCCATAGCTGGAGCTGGGAAACAAGTCAGAACCATATCCAAACATAAGCCCACCCTCCAATATCAAGCTACCATCATTTGTGGGCTACAAGAGGGCCTACACCTATTAAATTCTCTATAAAAAGTAAGGGTTATCTTATTTGTCCTGGTGCTAACTTACTCTCCGTTGGAGAATCTGCTTCTCTTTTTCAGATAGATGTAGATCCTAAGGAGAGAGCCACCCCATCATACCTCAAAAGGGCCCCGGCTGAAACTAAGAAAAATTGGAGAAACAAGCAAGGGGGCTGTTTTCCTGATGAACCGGATACCAGCACAAAGCGGAAGGAGATCAGCACAGAGAAAAATCAACTCCTACCAAATCAGAGAGCCAGAGCCTCAGAAGCCCCCAATACCTCATCACTGAAGCAGACCAAAAATGAACCCAACATGGCTCAGGGAAATTTTGCGGAAGAGGGGGTGGAAAGAATGTCAGAGCCACATGTTGGGTCATGATATGCAGAGACATTTATCTTACCCATAACTGTGGGCTAACTCCACAATTCATGACCCATATACCTCAACAAGGAGGGGCCAATGGGAGGGGGTAGGTCACGGATGAGCCTAATAATGGTACCAAAGTGACTGCATTTGCTGAATATAAAACTAACTAATAAAGAAAAAAAAATGCAAAAAAAACTTTAGGAGAGACTTGTTGGACTATTTGGATTAATAAAGAAACCAAAAGGTGTCTATAAAGAAAAATGAAGAAAAAAACATATTGAATAAGTTTTCATGAGAAATCTCACTATGTTAAAGATATAGGCCAATTGGGACTGTTATTAAATAATTTAGTTAATTTTTTTTGAGGTATGGTGTCACTCTAGCCCAAGCTGACCTGGAATTCACTATGATTTCTTAGGGTAGCCTCAAACTCACAGCGATCCTCCTATCTCTGCCTCCTGAGTGCTGGGATTAAAGGCGTGTGCCCCCATACCTGGCTCAAATTTAGTTAATTTTGTTTGTTAAAAATCTAAGTTCTTTCAGTGCAATCATTAAAACTTTTTATACTCAAAACTTGAGACAGTTGCAAAAATAATACACTCACAATAGAAAATTTATTATACATGGTCAAATGCTATGGCAAATTTTTTTTTATTAGTTAGTTTTGTATTCAGCAAATACAGTCAGTTTGGTACCATTATTAGGCTCATCCGTGACCTACCCCCTCCCCTTGGCCCCTCCTTGTTGAGGTATATGGTCATGCATTGTGGAATTAGCCCACAGTTATGGGTAAGACAAATGTCTCTGCATATCATGACCCAACATGTGGCCCTGACATTCTTTCCGCCCCCTCTTCCTCAAAATTTCCCTGAGCCATGTTGGATTCATTTTTGGTCTGCTTCAGTGATGAGGTGTTGGGGACCTCTGAGGCTCTGGCTCTGTGATTTGGGAGGAGTTGATTTTTCTCTGTGTTGATCTCCTTCTCCCTTCTGCTGGAGAATCTGCTTCTCTTTTTCTGATAGATGTAGATCCTAAGGAGAGAGCCACCCCATCATACCTCAAAAGGGCCCTGGCTGAAACTAAGAAAAAATGGCGAAACAAGCAAGGGTGCTGTTTTCCTGCTGTGGCAAATTTTATACTATAGGTCTTGCTACTTTTTGTTACCTCTACCATCCATGATATTTACTCCCTAAATATGAATCCTGAGATCAAGATGAATTTTGAGATTTTTGTAGGAGCTGTAATCTAAAAACATCTACATATAAGGAATCATTAGCTTAAGTTACTGATGTGTGCTTGAAATAAGAACAAGGAGACATACTTCTCAAATTTAGGATTGTGTCAGCACCTTGAATTTCTATAAGGCAATAGTGCTTGAACATTTCTGCTATGGGACAATGTAGCTCATTGATGTGAGGAAAGGGGTGGGGATATCAGTTATGAGAGAACATTTATTTCAATGTGAACCCCATCCATTTAACAGTATCTATATCATAGTCAATGCTAGATTTTTTTTATTCATCAGGGACTAAATTACCAAATGGAAATATAATAATTTTCTTTGTAAGCTTAGAAAATCAAATCAACTCCTACCAAATCAGAGAGCCAGAGCCTCAGAGGCTCCCAACACCTCATCACTGAAGCAGACCAAAAATGAACCCAACATGGCTCAGGGAAATTTTGCGGAAGAGGGGGCGGAAAGAATGTCAGAGCCACATGTTGGGTCATGATATGCAGAGACATTTAGCTTACCCATAACTGTGGGCTAACTCCACAATGCATGACCCATATACCTCAACAAGGAGGGGCCAAGGGGAGGGGGTAGGTCACGGATGAGCCTAATAATGGTACGAAACTGACTGTATTTGCTGAATACAAAACTGACTAATAAAGAAAAAAAGAAAAAAAAAAGAAAATTCAAATCAGAAGTTTTAATTATTTCCACCAGGTGGCGATAATGAGAGATACAGGTTTATGTTAAAATCATGAAAAGAACTAACCAAACAAGAAAACAAACATAATATTAGGAGAACAACCTGCCACCAAAGAAAAGGTTAAGAAGAGAAAAATAAATGGTTGTTTCAGTTTTAGTATGTTAGGAATGTATGCTATTGCATAAGTTGTTACAGGTTCTCATTGTACCTCCTTTTTATGCACGGGCCATTTTTAATTCGTTATTATTTTGAGGTAAAATGGCTACATTGACACTAATCTATATGAAATTATACGGAAATATCAAAAATAATATTTCTTCATTTTATATATTCGCATATATATGTTGTCATTTTCTTTTGTGTTAATTTATTAGTTAATTGATGCCATTCTTGGAAGAGAGTGGGATTGGGGAAAATTGGTATTTTAACTGCCTCCAGAAAACATATCTCTGTTATTCCACCTGCCCCAAATCATAAGCTAAGACTATTTAGGAATCATGTATCCTGTTAGCAAAGAATTATTTAGTGTCCATACTGTTCTTCAAAGGTATTTGGAAAAAAAGAAACCCGTCTATAGAATGCAGCAGCATTCAAGCATTTACTTGAAAGAGGAGAGTGCTACTTTACTGGAAAATAAACATGAGGATGTGAGCATATTTCATATGAAAAAAAGTATTCCTCAATATTTCCCAAAGTTAACCTTAAATTGGAAAAAAATAACTTCCCTAACAAGTAAAAACAAACAGAAATCAACCATCAGAAATTACACAGGCTCTCATGTATCTTTCTCTAATGATGATGAGAATGAAAAGGCTTCACATCTCCTTGTAAATCCTTGATTCTTAAAGAGGTTGGCAAGGTTGTTGTGGAAGGAAATGAAGTGCAACTTAAGTTTTTGAGGGTCTCAAAATGGCACTTGTTCCTTACCGCAAACTTGATAAAAGTGGGTGAAGTAGTGTTGTGTACAAAGAATTAGGACTTTGGAGCTATAGACCTGATTTCCAATCTTGATTCTCCCTACTTAGCTATAGAACCTCGGGGATGTTATTTCTATGTCACCATCACCTAATTTTCCATTGAAGATAATGCCTCATACCACATGAGGTGTTTATGGGAACCACAACTAAAGCAACACATCTAGAAGAATACTAGAACAGAGTAGGTCAAATTCTAAACTGAAGATGCTGATAGTAACAATGAAATCAATCTTGTAGATGAGAAACCAGGCTAAGAGCTGAAGTAACCTACTTAAAGTTTCATAGCTAGCAAATTTTGCAGGTGTCTAGCACAGTTCCAGACACTATATCTGATGGCCTATTAGTATTATGTTTTTCTTCATTCTTGTGCTAAAACCATATATTCCGAGAATCTACAATGTGTATGCATTCTAACACATTGAATTGTATATGATGCATGCAAACAACTATATCTGTCAATTAAAAGAAAACAATATAAGTCTCAGCTTTATCTAAGATATTGCAAATTGAAAACACTGATATATAATTTTCAAAGTTAATAATGTTTTCTCTGACTTACAGATAGTATTGGGATAAAACAATTAAGTGGATTCCAGTCCTTACAGAAAATTAAATTGAGCTAATTTTTCTTTGCTTAACATAGGACAATGCTTTTGTTTTTCCTAAAAGGTATGCATTTTCCCTCCTATTTGTCTCTACAGATCAGCAAGTTAGTGGCAGATGAGATCTCCAGTTTCCAGACTTCCAGTGCCTGATTCTTTATACGTTAGTTTATATGTCAGATCACTGAAGAATGATGCTACCTGAAAATATAAGTATATTTAAAATGTGTTTATGTCAGTTCATGGATGATAGATTCAGGTTTTTGTTCTTAGCCCTTTCCAGTCTCACCCTAAACACTTTCTGTAAGTAATCTCATCCATCCCCAGGCATATCTTGCTCTAAGGAACTGATGGAATCAAGTCTGTTTTTATCCAGAGCCTCAATCTAGCCTGTACAGAAAACATGCATTTCCAACTGTCTGATGGGAAATAAAGCTGGTGTAGCACCATCAGCATCATAACTTACCCTGTTCCAAAAGATCCATGTTCTTCCCTTTCAAACTCAAACCCTTCCTTCATAAATAGATCACCATTCTCACAATTTTGTAAATGTAAAACTTTGAGTTCATTTCTGACTGTTTATTTTTTCTTTCAAACTCCAACAGCAATCAGTTCCAAAAAGTCCTATCAATTCTATCACACCTGTATCTCTGGACTGTTTCTCTTCCTCATCCCAGTCATTCTTTAACTCTCTATGCCATTCTTAACTTAGAGGTAAATTCCACAGCCTCATAGATTTTCTTCCCACATCCAGTTATTCTCAACTGCTACCATTCCTCCACTTGCCATCTATACTTACTTATCCATTTTTTGTACACTTTATCCTAAAACTTATAATTAATGAGGCAATTCTCCAATAACTCCCTCTTCTTCAGTATTAATATGTTTCAAGATCCTTAGTGGATGCCTGCAACTTCAATAATGCCTATATATATGTTATGTATATAATATATTATATAATATATATATATATATATATATTTCTATAAGCACAGACCTGTGATAAAAATTTAGTTTATAAATTTTGCATATCAAGAAATTCATAATAATAACTTATACTAAATTGAAAATATTAATATGGTAATAGAAGTTCTATCAATGTGGTATCTCTGTTTACCTCTATTTCAATATTTCTCACTATATTAATGTAAGAACATGAGATAAGGTGAAGGATGTAGACACTGTGATGAATGCTAGGCTACTGCTAGACATCTGATGATAGCAGAGAACAATGGGCATCTCCTTTGGTTGATCATGGGTCATTGAAACATGAGGATTTCAATGTATATATTTCCGGAATTAGACAATGTTTATGTCTGTGAATCCTCAATAAGTGAAAGATTGTTTTTTTTTTTTCTTTCTTTCTTGAATCCTTTGGAAATACTTATAATTGAATGGTCTCTCTAACTCGACAAAGTCTTGCTGTAGAGGTGAGAATACTTTGTGATCATAGAGATTACTTTAATTCTGTGCTCTACCTGAAGAGCATATTGCACAATTTTGTACTTAAATGTCTGTACAATTTGTGCCAGTTTGGTAAATTTAATCATATAGCTGGATCTGCCTCAATTTATCTTACTTCATCATTCTCTGAAGATGACTCAAAAAATTTTAAATGTCATTGTTTGTAAACACTACTCAGTGTTTTTAAATATATTTTCTACTTCTTTTTTTGTTGTTTTTTCGAGGTAGGGTCTCACTCTATCTCAGGCTGACCTGGCCTTCACTATAGTCTCAGGGTGTCCTTGAACTCATGGTGGTCCTCCTACCTCTGCCTCCCAAGCGCTGGGATTAAAGGCGTGAGCCACCACGCCTGGCTTCTTCTACTTCTTAATCAACCATATTGGCAAATCCTTTTCAATTAACCTGTATTTCATTGTGAGTTATTTTCCTGACTTCTTGATGAAAATACAAGCAATCTTTAAAATAATTCATTATTTAACCCCATACATACTTCTGTCAGGCTATTACAGATTTGGATTTAATTCCTCTACTACAGATTTGTGAATGATGCTATATGAATAACAATGGATAACTTCCAACATCACTTTATCTAGATGAGGGTTCACATCACAAACTTAGCTGAAGCTGGGAATGTAACTTATGGGTTGATGTATGCCCTGTACATGCAAGTCCCTTGAGTAGATCTCCAGTATTACCAAAAGGAAAATATCAGCAAAAACCAAACAAACAAAAATAAGCAATAGCAAACAAAAATTGCTGAATTAATGATTTTATTCTCTTCAAAGGATTAAGGTAAAAGCACAACCTTGAGTTTTCATTCATGTAATAAACAGATTTAGGATGGCCAGGTGCTTGATCTATTATTAAAAGGACTTTAAATTCCTTTCTCTTCCCAGTGCTTCTCCACTTCTGAGATAAAATAGCAGTGAAACCATTCCATAATAAAAAAGGCTATTATCCAGGCATGATGGCACACACCTTTAATCACAGCACTTGGGAGGCAGAGGTAGGAGGATCGCCATGAGTTTGAGACCACCCTGAGACTACATAGTTAATTCCAGGTCAGCCTGAGCTAGAGTGAAACCCTACCTCGAAAAAACCAAAACAATACAACAACAACAAAAAAGCTATCACTAACACTTTCTGACTATGGTGCCAGTTCATTGGAAGATTTTGTGTGTGTGTGTGTGTGTGTGTGTGTGATGTAGAGAGACTGAGTGTTCTTTGCTATACACACTATGCCTGGCTTTACCATATGTCCTGTAGTGTTGACACAGGCTACCAGAGTTAATCTGTGGTCCTTCTACATTTTATGTCCCAGCGCTTTAGTTGCACTTTTAAGAACATAGGCTAGGGCTGGGGAGATGGCTTAGCGGTTAAGCGCTTGCCTGTGAAGCCTAAGGACCCCGGATGGAGGCTCGACTCCCCAGGACCCACGTTAGCCAGATGCACAAGGGGGCGCACGCGTCTGGAGTTCGTTTGCAGTGGCTGGAGGCCCTGGCGCGCCCATTCTCTCTCCCTCTATCTGCCTCTTTCTCTCTCTGTCTGTCGCTCTCAAATAAATAAATAAAAATAACAAAAAATTAAAAAAGAAGAACATAGGCTATATTGAGCATCCTCTTCCAGAGAGTTCAGTTTCACTGAAGCCTCAAGCTTGATTTGGGTAGTGCACTTTCTCTACACGCTTCAGCTGTGCTAGAAACAAAGAAGAGCTTCATCAGAAGAAGAACCTCCCCAGAAATTTTCATATTTTCAGTCCAAACCTGTTACTAAATCTGTGTCACCATTTCTTATTTTCAGCAAATGGCTTTCTGTTGCTTGTTTCTGAAGATTCTGTGCTGAAATTGTGTCATAGGCTCAATATATTCTGACTAAGCCTGTTGCCATTAATAAAAACACATTTTCTGTTTATGTCTCTACCCACAAATTGAATGCCTTTTCTATCATAAGTAAGTCTGTCCATAACTTTTGCCATTTTAGGTGTAACATCAAAATTAGCAAGGATTACTTTTCTTTCTTCATGTTTTTACAGACAATAGACTAGATCATATGATAGATATGTAGTAGCAACCTCAGCATGTGATATTTGCTTCAAATTTTAATAACTCTTACCTTTTCCTTAAAAGGATACAATTTGTGGTTTTTCTATGACTAGTCTGTATGATTACTAAGATGGCCACAAAAGGAATAAGAGACAAGTAGGACAAACAGCACAAGTATATTGGGCAAAGTGTTCCATCTTGAATGGGACAGAGAAGGAATGCATGGGATTTTGTTAGGTTATTCAGAACTATTGTAATTGCAAACTTATAAATTGTCTATTTCTGAACTTTTTTTTCATATTTTTGGATCTTGATTGACTATGGGTTATTAAAACCCATAGAAAACCAAGTCATAGATGAAGAAACTATTATAAATCACTTATATCTAACTGTAATGATTTATTTGAATATCTATTTTATTCATCACATATGCATATACATATATGCTTGGAACAAGCAGTCATTATTCACCCCTAGAATAAGTCTGGTTTAAATTAAGTGCTAAATAAACATTTCTTGCTTATAATAGTTTACTAAAAGATAATAGCATGGCATCATCAGAGACTACCCTCACCTCACCTCACATTTCTCTGATTATACTGCATAGAAACAAAATTTGAGGCTGGCTATCTCTTTATTCTGACTCAGCATAAAATAGTTTATGCTTTTAGAACTACAAAAATTGTGTATTATTTTAAAAGTATTTCATTTATTTATTTGCAAGCAAAGAGAGAGAGAGAGAGAGAGAGAGAGAGAGAGAGAGAGAATGATAATTGGCACATCAGGGCCTCTAGCCACTGCAAACAAACTCCAAATGTGTGTGCTACTTTGTGCATCTGACATTACATGGGTACTGGGGAATCAAACTCGGGTCGTTAGGCTTTCCAGGCAAGTGCCTTAACCTCTGAGCAATCTCCGCAACCCAATAGAGCATTCCTAATTTCTGTGGTTCTTTCCTACAACTCACAACTCACAATTACGTTTGTCTTCTATACAGAGAAACATCTAGACCCACATTTTAATGGAACTGCACATTCATTAAAGTGAAATATAGTACAAAGTTACTTTAAAAACATTACAAATATTCAGGTAGAGAGGTGAGGATAAGTATTTTAGAACAAATGTGTATTATATTTAGCTGCAAACATATGAGAGATTAAAATGAACTACTTGAAAATATGGTTACAAAACATTTGCCAGTTATATTAAGAGATAGGAATGACATGGTTATTATCACAAACATGTATTGATATTTAAATATTTGGGTGAATGTCTTAAATCATTGGCTCTGTGAGGCATTTTTAATGTAGGATTTCAGTACTAATTAGGATACAATAACTTAAATTTTACTTCATTTGACACAGTAATGTTTTAAGAGTAGTTTTAAATGAATGATGAGCTTTTGTTTCCACAAATGAAACAATTAAAGGGCATATATATCCCATACATGTTTCATAGAAAAAAAATAGAGATTATGCAGGGGAGTTGGCTCAGTAATAAAAGGCATTTGCTTGCAAGACTGCTGGCTTGAGTTCAATTCCCCAGTCCTCTCATAAAGCCAGATGTAAAATGACAATTGGTTTCTGATTCCAACCCACCAACAGCAATGAGAGGGAGAGAAAGGAGAATCCAGAATTCATGTACCAGCCAGATTTGAACATATGCTGTGGCAAATACTAAGGAAATTTTTTCTCAAAAAGAAGGCAGAAGAAGAAGAACTTTCCTCTGATCTTCACATGAGTGCCATGGCGCACACACACACACACACACACACACACACACACACACACACTAAAAAGAAAAATAAGTGTCAATAAAGATTCATGAGCCTCTTCTTTATTGGGTATACAGTCTAGAAAACAGGCAATGAGATTCAGGCAGTCTAGTTAGAAACTGCAAACTAGTGTAGGTAAGATATGAAGAGCGTAATGCTAATGTGAATGGAGAGAAGATGGGTTCCAGAGATGTGGAGACCAGTTCTTCTGGAGGAAGTAACTTGTGAATGGCTGACTGGGAGAAGAGGAAGAATAATAAACCAATATCCAAGTGATGTAAAGAGGCCTGGATTGAGGGTATTGAGATGATTTCCTTAACTTTAAATGTATTGAATTTAGAGTGAGTGACTGGTATGCTAGTAATTTCAAGATATTTAGCAGTGCTCTAAAAGTTTAAGTCTACAGTAAAGGGAGGAGGTTAATGATGGAAACATACGTTTGAAGATACATGAAATATATGTGATCACTGAAGGTACTTGAATAAGACAGTAAAGAAGAATGGCATAGGAATTCCTTGGAGGACTCGTTAGACTATACATTGTTACGCCCTATGGCCAGGGTTTCTGAAGTGTAACATGAGACAAGATCTTTATTAAATCTCCTGGTTATGCTGGTATTGTTAGGTCAGGGTACATACTTTGAAAACCACTGTTCTAGATTTTTAAAAATCTTTTGTAGGGCTGGAGAGATGGTTTTGCAGTTAAGGCACTTGCCTATGAAGCCTAAGAATGTATGTTCAAATGTCCAGGTCCCACATAGCCAATTTTAAAGTGACAACAACATGCAATGTCGCACATGTGCACGAGGGAGTGCACGCACCTGGACAGCGTTCACAGCAGCTGAGAGGCCCTGACGAGCCCATTCATGGTGTGCTTCTTTCTCTCCCTCTCTCTCTCTTTCTCTCTCGCAAAAAATAAAAAAAAAGTAAAAAACAAAGTCTATTTAAAAAAAAACTGCGGAGCCGGGCGTGGTGGCGCATGCCTTTAATCCCAGCACTCGGGAGGCAGAGGTAGGAGGATCGCCGTGAGTTTGAGGCCACCCTGAGACTCCATAGTGAATTCCAGGTCAGCCTGGGCTAGAGTGAGACCCTACCTCAAAAAACCAAAAAAAAAAAAAACAAAAAAAAAAAAACAAAAAAAACTGCAAGTTTCATAACAAATACCAATGTGTGTTCTATGTAATTAAGATTGTCTAATGCTGCTTATTAATCAATTGAAAAGAAAATGAAAAAAATATTTCAATTTATAATTTATAATACTTGCATTTCCTTTTTCTTTTTCTAAACTTTAATTCACATTTTTATACATCTGTATTTTGAACATAATCCTTTCCCAATACCTTCTTTGGGCCCCCTTTTTGCCCCTCCCACTGCACACCATCTTCTCAATCTGTCCATTTTTTACTTTGATGTTATTTCTTTTTCTGGTTCATTACAATGCTCTGGTGATTAACCCCCACCTATGTTCATGCAGACACCCGTAATTACATTCACTGGGTCATATTACTTTCTGATTTTTGTTAGTAACTATTTTGTCTTTCCAGAATTGAGAATCCTAGCTGCTCAAATAATTTATATGTGGTTATAAACAAGATTCCTTTGGACTAATGTGCAAAAGGTTTCTGCATTCTCTTGATAGACTATCTGGCCTCTTTTCTGGTAGTTTCCCCTAACCAGCTAGCTTTTTCAGCAGCCAAATATTTATTTGAGACTTTTGTCCCACATGAGCAATGGCTTGAAAAGCACTTAGCTGTTTACTTTACATCTTACTATAAATTATTTATCCTTCAGTCTGTAAATAGCTATTTGTAGGATTAGAGAAATTTTGAAAGCTCTGATAAGAGGATTGCTGCACCCAAATTTATGCTTAATCCGTAAAAAGTACATGTAACCTACAACCTCAGCTGAGTTAGCATATGAAATGGATTCACTGAGCATATATAAGTAGTACAAATTATTAACTAGTTAACAACAGCAAGTTTATTTTTGATATGCAGGTTTATGCATACAAGCATTTCCTGAGGAACAACTGTATTAGTCATAAAAATCCAATAAACACTTACCTTGAGTAGATTTCTCTACTTCTTTCCTCTTTTTACTCTGGCTATTATAGTTCATCCTCAGTTCTTGGTTATATTCATGCAGAGTTTCCCTGGAGTTGAAAGACTGTCTTGGTTTTCTCCCATCTTCACTCTCATCAGAAGAACTGGTATAAGCTAGATCCATTTCATGCTTGACTTTTGACAGAGGCTGGTAGGGTTTGCAGTCTGTTTGCTCCATCTCTGATTAAGCAAGCTCAGTTTCATGAAAAAAAAGGAGTGGATGTCCTTTAATGAAAGCAGCCCTGCAAGAGAATGAAAATCACAAGCCTTCTTAGATTTGTCCTTTTGCAAGGAAACACATCTGGCAGATTCACTATTGGTGCTGATAATACTATCAAAGGAGGGAAGCAAAAGACAAACTAGATGACATGAAGCTAGCCGGAGGCAATAATAACACTGTGTTACATGCGCACATTGTCAAGCATTTAGGACGAAGCTGGCGGTTGTAGCATCAGAGAATACTCAAAGTAAAAGAAAGACAGCTTACAAAATGTTTGTATTGCAATGCAAATAAAGGGCAATGTTGTATAAGCTTTGTGTGTGTGTGTGTGTGTGTGTGTGTGTGTGTGTGTGTGTTTGTGTTTAACGTTAAAGTCAGTGGTTAGATTGGAAGCCATTATCAGATTTGGAAGTGTCCAGGAGTAAAAATATTAACCTAGCACAACCCACATTTGAAATGAAAACTGGTAAGCGAACTACATTCACAAAGAACACATTTTTGCCCCTGGTTTAATATTACATTTAAAATGGGCTCTGAGCAAGGGAAAGATTCTGAACTAGAGAAGCAGCTACCAGAGCTCATGAAATAAAGTGTCCTTGAGGGGGACTGAGCTCTCTGTGTTCATATTGTGGCTTTTGAGCCTCAGGCCTGCAGAGCATTCTTAATGACTTAGGCAGTGGTAAATTTTTGTTCTTCATAGTTCTGAGAGGATGTAAACAACACTTCTGGTGACTCTACTGGTACAGGAACAGCGGGATCTAAATCGAGTTTAGAAACAGCAATATTAAGCTTTATGATAAATCACTGAAAGAGCCCTCTCCCCCCCACAGAATGCTGAGCTAAGAGCTGCTGAAATCTTAGGACCAGCAAAGGCATTACCTGCCCTACTTATCACAGACAGGTTTCAGAGGATCAAGTTCCATTGGAGTTG
The DNA here is from genome assembly GCA_036346955.1 of Dipus sagitta. NCBI lineage: Eukaryota > Metazoa > Chordata > Mammalia > Rodentia > Dipodidae > Dipus > Dipus sagitta. The sequence continues at coordinate 115,628,017 of CM070776.1, read as the reverse complement.
TCATCATCCCCTGGAATGTTTAAAGTCCTGTTAAAATGTTCTTAGTTTTTTCAAATTATTTTATCAACACTTCTGCCCACTGCTCTAAGTACCCAACTTGTCCCTTTCATATAATACATACATACTTGGTTTGAAACTTCTTTTGAAGTGAAATTGACTCCTTTATTTTCCCTAGCACTTTACCATTTATTTTCCCCTACAGAGTCTCTCTCTGTAGCCCAGGCTGGCCTCAAACTTGTAGTGATGTTTGTGCCTGATCTTGTCATGTCCTGGCATTGCTGGTGTGAGCCACCTTAGCAGACTTACATATGTATTTTGAAGACAATATGGAATTCCTACTGCATTTATGGACAGCATACAGTACACAGCAATCCTGTAAAGTCACATGGATGGATGCATATTAAATGATACATTTGACTCTGTAGTATTGGAACAAAAAGTGTAGCAAGTTGCCGTCTTATTTTCTTAACAAAAGGTGAAAATCCTTTAAAGTAAGACAGCCTTTACACTTCATAGTGTCAGTACGATTTAGTACAAGTCTAGGCCTATACATAGTAGTAACTATTTCATACCTAAATCTACAAATTCTGCAGATAGTCTAGGACTACACCTCATTTACTTTGAATTGTACGGAGATGAATATCCTTACAGAGAAAACAGATGTGATATTGTAAGTGAATGTATGTGTTATTTCCACAGTAGTTTAATCTAAGGTCATCACATGACTCCATATATTGTTTCTTTTTTCATGTCTTCTCAATTTGTCCCTCCAGTCGGGATATTTTCCCTATGTTATGTCTTGAATATACAACTGCCTGCTCAGTATGTCCACTTGGTTATCTATAAGGTATGTCAAATTTAGTATGTTCAAAACTGGGCTCCTGGGGCTGGAGAGATGGCTTAGCAGTAAAGGTGCTTGCCTACAAAGCCTAAAAAGCCAGGCTCGATTCCCAGTACCCACATAAAGCCAGATGCACAAAGTGGTGCATACATTTGGAGTTTGTTTGCAGTGGCTAGAAGTCCTCTCTCTCTCTCTCTCTCTCTCCCTCACTCTCTCTCTCCCTTCCTCTCTCCTTGAAAATAAATAAATAAAATATAAAAAACCCTGTAATCTCTCTCTTCCTCTTTCACTGTCAAATAAATAAATAACATAAAATATTTTAAAAAATAAAACTGTAAAACTAACTAACTAAATAAAACTCTGGGCTTCTGATCACCATCCTTTCTCTAGCCTGTTCTTTCAAACTCTTCTCTGCCTCAGGTAATGATGGCCATTTTCTTCTGCCTGCTCTGGTCAATTAAGTTAAAGTTGTTCTTTGACTCCTGGTTTTTAAATCGTAGGGATTATCTCTGACCCAATTAAATGTAGAGTAACAAGCCTTTAGCATAAGAATTTTATAGAATAAGTAGAATGGTCAGAAATGAACCTGAATACATATACAAATTTAATATATTGAAAATTAAATGTGTCAAATTTATGTTGGGATCAGGGAAGAAGGAAGATGCATTAGTTAATATATAAGTGATGAAGAAATTGGTGGGAAATAAAAGGATAAATGAAAATGGATCTTTTATCATACTCTTTATATCCCAAAACAATGCAGATGTTTCAAAGATTGTAATTGAGCAATATTGTTATTTTATCCTTGAAAAGCTGTAGGTTCACCGATTTGTTTGTTTTCATCTGTATTTACCTAATAAGACTTAAAATGTTTTCTCCACCTGGATTAACTGACACGAATTTTAACACAAAGAATTACAATGTGCTTGAAGGGATCAAGGAGCTTTTAGCAGTTTTGTGCTTTAAAGGAAAATTGCTTCTAAGGACAGTAAAAAAATATATCAGATACATGTGATATTTCTCATTCTTAACTGATTTGTGGCTTTGAATAGCTGTTATTAGAACTTTGAAAATGGTTAGTAATAGGTATACCAATCTCTCTTTCTCTCTCTTTCCAAATAAACTTACTGTACTTCAGAAAAGAATTGAGGATACATACAGCAATTCTGAAGTTTAGGAAGCCTTCATAGAATTTCAGAGAAGAAGGACAGTAACAAGGCAATAGCAAACAAATGGAGACTACTACTCTGTGGGTGTGTGTGAGGCAGTGGGTGTGATAGTGTACCAGGGTCTTTTGCAGCTGAAAATGAATGGCCAACTAACTTTACATGGAGCATTAAATTCAGGCTGGCAGGAATTGAACCTGGGCTGGAAGGCTTTGCAAGAAAGTACCTATTACCATTGAGCAATCTCATAGCCCCTTCATAAAGACCTTTTACATTAATTTAGATTAATTGATTCAGGTAATGCAATCCTGACTGACTCTTCTTACCTTTCTTTGTTTTCCTAAGAAAGCATTTGAACAGGGAACTACTTTGGGAGGATGTCTATGACAATTGTTTGATTCTCTACAAAATAGAAGTAGAAGCCTCCTTCATAATTCTGTCATCTGTAAGTGTGATTGTACTCCTTCTGGTTCACTTCTTTCCAACTATAAAACAATGCTTTTTAAATACTTTTATAATCCTCATTTTTAATGGTTGTGCAGAGTACATTTGCACAGGTATTATCCTACTGTCAGATATTTCTATTTTTTCCTCTCCATTTATGGGCTTTATAAGTGAAGCTGTATAAAGATGGCATGGACATCTTTAATATTTTTTATTATTTCTTTAGGGTAGATTCCAAATACTTGAATTAATGAGCTCAAAGTTTTGAACATTTTTGTGCCTTTGGGGGCTTATAATAGCATATACTGCCATTAGCAGTGTGTGTGAACACTTTTTTCATTGTGTCTTTGCCAACTTTGAGTATTATTTTTAATGAATATTAAAATAAGAAAATTAATGGTGCCATATTCCAGTTTGTATTTTCTTGATTATAAGTGAGGCTGAATGTTTTTATGAGCATTTGCTAGTTCTATTTCTTCTCTTGTAAACAAACTATTCATAGCTTTTGTATATTTATCTACTGGGAACTTTACTGAGTTTTTTTTTAATTAAACTGTACTGGAGCCACACAACAAATAACATAACTCTCTCTATTTATTCTCTGAAGCCATCTTTCACAGTGTATTGTTTGCCATCTTTATTTATATCCTTTTTTGTAAACATAATGAGGAAAATATGATCACTAACTAGACATAAGTTGCTTGTGAAAAAAATAAGGCAAACTAGGTAAAACCAATAATACTTCCAAAATCAATTTGTTAGTATATGATTACTATGGGGCTTTTTGATTGAATTCATTTATTCAGAAAATGAATTGTATATTGGCTGAATTCTACCATAAAAATTATCAATTTCTGTGTGATGGTGGCTAAATTAGCACAATAAAGTCAAATAAGTAATTTAATTTTGTCACAGAATTTGCCAGTTCTTTTCATGTCAAATGGATACACCATAATGTTTTAGTAAATAAAATATAAATAAATCAACATCTTTTAGGATACAGGCTGAGATCTTTAAATATATTCTTATCCATAAAAAGATAGCTTTTGAAGTAGCCTGCTTTTATTGCATGTAGGTATTATACTGAGAAGGTGATATTCCAGGGTTGAGATGAAATTCTATTTACTGCTTTGCTTCCTATGTATTTATTTAAATTAATTATTATATAAGCATTTCAAAATCTTACAGTGGGAGGATAAAAGGTTCTGCCTGGAAAATTATGTGTCCAAAACTGATTTGACTAATTTGTGAGAACAGCTGCAGTTGATATTCTCATGGTGGTTTGGCAGGCTGTGAAGGCCTTTATGAAAGAAAGAATTCAAGTTAATAAATTCTACAACTACACAGTCATGCTTTCACATCCCTTTCTGAACATTTCTTGTTTTTACTGCTGTTTTTCTTTTAAATTTCTTTTTGTTAAAGCTTCCATTATGTTGATAAACACTGATATGGATTACTGGAGATAAGTGGACAGAGGAAAGACTTAGTGACTAGAAAAGATGGTTGTGTCAATAGACAACATACAAAAAAACATTAAACCATTGTTTGAGACACTGGGGGCTAAATGTAAGGTAGTATGCTCCATTGTGACTAAGGGTATCTTTTTTATAATTAAAGTATATTTTTTTTTTTACTTATTTGAAGGCAGTAAGATAAATAGGGAGAAGAGGACCAATGAGAGAAGGATAGAGAATGGGAGAATGGGTGTGCCAGGACCTCCAGATTCTGCAAATGAACTCCAGATGCATGTGACACTTTGTGCATATGGCTCTATGTGGATACTGGGGAATTAAACCTGAGTCATTATGCTTTGCAGGAAAGTGCCTTAACTGCTGAATGATCTCCCCAGCCCCTCCTAACCCTTACCTTGAACCTTCTTTGTATGAGACAAACACACACACACACACACACACACCCCTTAAGAATTTGAACAAAGTTGCTATGGACTGCTACTGTATTTATTATGATTTTGAAAGATTACTGAGGATTTCGTACTATGCCATTAGTATAAACAATTCTCAGATTCTCATTGAGGAAGTGATCTTTTTCACAATTGTGTAAACACCTTATGCATTTCAATCATATCTTTTAATGTTTTGCAAATAATAATTCATCTTTGAGCTGCAGTGACATCTATCTTTACCACATTATCTCTTTTGGAATTTCAACAACTGGCTAAAGTAATTTCAAATAATCTTTCTCTTATTAGTTTCTCAATATCCTTTGTGGTGGATTATGCATATTATCTAAACACTTAATGGGGGAACAAACTTCAAGAAAATTGAGGGTAACTCAATATATAAAAGCTTTCTTTACTCTTTGGAAGAACAATAGCTGCTTATTTCCCCAAATAAATAATCATACTCAATTCATTTTTCTTACAATGAAATCCATTGGGATTTTGTAAATTTCACAGTAATTTTAGCATTAACATACTTATCTAAAGTGTTCCATCAGATTTAATATAGTATGTTCAAAAGTAATAGGCTTTAAATATGTTTATCTAATGAGAGGTATCACTTTCTTCCATAGTTTACAAATAGTACATATTAATCAAAGCTCTAGTGCTATCAATCTTCAGCATTAGTTTTGTGAAAATGGCATGTTATCAGTAACCCTCTCAAATTTCATGTGCAACAAGTAGAAGCAGCAATATTTTCATTGCTTGCTACTGGAATCTCATTTTCAATTATGCTGTGGTTTAAACTGAAAAGGATATAATAAAATTAACATAACATGTGCTACAAGAGTATAGAGCTTTAGTGACTTAATTGCAGAGGTGGATATAAGGGTTAATAATGATCACTGGGATTTTTACCAATTAGTTTAATGCTTTGGGAAAATGACAACTAAGTCCAAGTTCATAAAACAAAGTCAAAGAAAAATTCTTAAAAAAGAATCCTAAAATGTATGTTCTAGACAAATCTTTATGATCAAGTGGTGTGCCTCCATTTTATATCTACACTGCACTGTTAATACCAAAAGGCAATAATGCCATGAACCTCATATAGCAGTCATGAAGAGCATACTATGGTGGTTTGAAAGTAAAATGTCCACTATTCACTCAATAGCCTTATGTGTTTGTGATCAGGCCTCATGTTTGATCTCCAGCTACTGGAGCCTTTGGGAGGAGGATCCTTGGTAGAGGAGCTGTATCACTGGGGGTGGCCTTTGGATTACATAGTCCCGTACTAGTAGCTCACTGTCTACATCCTCTCTGCTGAAATAACAAGACATGACACCAGCTGTCTGTTATTGCCCTGTTTTCCCTGCTATGATGAAGTTTCCCCTTGAAGCTGCAGGCAGAAATAAACCCTTTTCTTTCACAAGCTATTTCTAGTCAGGTGCTTTGTCCCAGCAATGGGAAGGTAACTGCTATGTATATGAAAATAATCAGATATAAAGTTTCTAAAAGAACTACTAGGAAAAGGCTTGTAGGGCAGATTCACGTTGCCAGCTTTCTTAAATATTATTATTTCTATTAATAGCATGGAATCCCATAATTAGCTAATAGAATTCTTATTGTATCTCAAGTAAAAAGAACTAGACAACAGATTAAGACTTTGGTTAGTCACTTTACACACATGATCACTTTTAAACCTCAATTCGTGAGATAGCTGCTTCCATTGTCCTGATGGAGTAAGAGAAGCAAAGAGGTTAAATAAATTTTTAATATGTGTTTATTTATTTGAGAAAGAGAGAGAAAGAGGCAGATAGAAAGGGAGAAAATGTCCATGTCAGGGCCTCCAACCACTGCAAAGGAGCTCCAGATGCATGTGCCACCTTGTACATTTGGAGTTATTTAGGTACTGGAAAATTGAATCTGGTTCTTAGGCTTTATAGGCAACTTCCTTAACCGCTTAGCCATATCTCCAGCCTTTAAAATCATTTTTCAATGATCATACAGTTAGTGAAGATAGAAATCAGATCCAATGGGTCCAGTTCCAGATTATTCTTCATCTCTTGCAGTCACTGAGTTTCTGAAGATTTAAAAGGAGTTACTGGAACCAGAATGCCAGATTTTCTGTGGCAGGTTAGAGAATGGCCAAGTTGCTTATAGAAAGTGTTGAGGTAGAGAGGTCTTGCATATGGAACAAAGAGAATAAACTTCCTAGAGAAGAAGGGTATAAAAATTCCCAAGAAAAAGCTAATGTAAAGCTGATTCATAGATTCTTAGGGTGTTGTGATTATAATCAGAAAGACAAAAAAAGTACATGGTTATTCTCCAAAATGAGCATCAATTTGTCTCCAACATAACTTCTGTACTTACCACATTCTATACTTAAGACTTGTTACCCACATAAAGGATACATAGAATTGACTTGGTGTTGTTGGGTCAATATGTCTTCAGCCTGATCCACATCTATCCACAATGTCAGGTTATAAGCAAAAAAAAAAAAAAAAAATCTAGGCTTCCTTACCTACACCCTCCCTACAATCAAATACCCAGTAAGAATGTAGAACAGAAGGAATTGCAATGTTTGCCTGAAGATATTTGGAAATAGTTTATATTGACTAGGTAGTTGTTTTTACTGTGAAAGGATCATATTTCTTTCTTTGCATATGGCACAGTTTTGGTTTAAAGTTGTACACTTTATATAATATATATCAAATCTAAACTTCAATTTCTTCCCCCAAAGTTATTGATGCTACTTCTGCATGTTCTTTTAACTTGTAAACTGGCTTGCAATTAAATTGCAAAATATATCAACTAATAATATGTGGCTGATAGCTCTGGTCAGTTTTCTGTAAAAGTCTTATAAGCTGAGTTTCCTAATCATCACCCTATAGCTTTGGGATTTGTCAATGATTCCAGGGTTGCACTGAATCAACTTGAGTAAGGGTACAGTCTTCTAACAATGGAGCTTTGTGGGGGAAGGAAGCTCATTCAAGATCCATGCTAGCTTCAAAGTTTTTCTGTCTCAAATTTTCTGCTGGACCATTTCAGATCTGAACTGTGTATTGTTCCAGCATTGCCAGTCATGATATCTTTGCTTTTTGTAACTGCAAATGATAAACTCAAATTAGCAGAACTGTCAGCACTCCCCATAAGCCTAACTTTCAGTTTGTATTTAATTATTTGTAACAATATCATTGGATATGGGCACCATACATCAAATGATCCATCTTCAATTGTGGAAATGCAACTGCAATTCTTAGCACTTGTCGTACTATGACAGAGCCTTGTCAATGACCTACCTGGGAATTGAAAATGGTGATGATGGGCAGCAGCCCTGGACAAAAATAATATAAATCTGGACTGGGGAGATCGATTAGTGGTTAAGGTGCTTGGCTGCAAAGCCCAAGGACCCAAGTTTGATTTCCAGAACAAGGTGGCACATGCATCTGGGGTTCGTTAGCAGCAATTCGAGGCTATAGAGCACCACTTTCTCTTCCCCCTTGCTCTACCTTCCATTCTTTCTCTCAAATAAAAAATAAACAACATATATTTTAAAGGTTTTATAAAATAATAAAAATTCCCCTTTTATGATACAACGACTTATACTTTATTCAAGCATAAGTAATTCACTGTTCCTGAAGGTCTTTGATCAATTTCCAAAGTCTAATTTAAAAGGCTCTTTTAGTCAAAGTTTTTTTGTTGTTGTTGTTTGTTTGTTTCTTTTACTCTTCTAGTTAGTTTTGGGGAAGTGAATTTGTGGAACATCTTAATAGGTCAGATTAAGAAGCACAGGTGACTGACTTTCTACTGTCAGGACTTTATATAAATGCTACAGAATAGAGATATTTTTCACAAAGTAGACTTAACCTGACCCACCATGGCTCAGGGAATTCTGTGGAAGAGGGGGGCAGAAAGATTGTAAGAGCCACAGGTTGAGACATCATGCCCAGAGGTATTCCCTCCTTCTACAAATAACTGACTGTTTCTCCCACAATGCATAAACCACAGCCCCATAGGGAATACCTGCAACCCCACTGAGGAGGTATGGGGCCAGGAATGAGGGAAAAGAGGGTATGAACACATAATGTAGCCATATGAAACATGTTGATAATAATAATGAAAAGACATTAAAATAAATGGTTTCAAAACTGCAAAACTTTTAATCAATAATTATGTATTTTGATATAACATTTATGAAATGTTGGATTAACTAAAACATATAATTAATATTATTTCAAATTAATTTCAATGTTGTTACTATGGTTCCTGGAAATTTTACAATTTCATGGGTCCCATATTGGATTTCTACAAGGGAACATAAGGCTACAGCTATCATGTACCTTATGGAAGGTGCTAAGTACAGAAACTCATACCAGCAAGTGCAATGGGAACACAAATTTAAAAAAATCTGGATTAAGGTATATAGAAAAAAATGAGACACTTTCTTCAACAAATTAGTTATAAGTAAAAAAATAAAGAGGAAGAGAAAATGTAGAACTATAAAGAAATTATCAATTGATTATGTGTGATTTTTTTAGATTCTAATTTGAGCAAAGAATTTTTAAAGTGCATAATTATATGATAGGGTGGAAAATTTGGAAATGCACAAAGTATCTGATTCTATTTAAATCTATTTTCACTTTTTAAAAATATTTATTTATTTGAGGACGAGAGATAGAAACATGTAGACTGGGAAAATGGGTGCACAGGGCCTCCCAGCTACTGCAAACAAACTCCAGATGATGGGCCACTGGTGCACTTGTGCAGCTGGTTTATGTGGATAATGGGGAATCAAACATGGGTCCTTAGGCTTTGCAGGCAAGTGCCTTAACTGCTAAGCCATCTCTCTAACCCTAGTTTTTCATTTTTTTTCTTTTCTTTTTCTTTTTTTTTTTTTTTTTTTGGTTTTTCGAGGTAGGGTCTCACTCTGGTCCAGGCTGACCTGAAATTAACTATGTAGTCTCAGGGTGGCCTTGAACTCACAGCAATCCTCCTACCTCTGCCTCCCGAGTACTGGGATTAAAGGCGTGCGCCACCACGCCCGGCTCTAGTTTTTCATTTTTAAGGTATTCTATGGCATGGTAGTTACGATAGTAAAGAACTTTTATAGCTTGAAAGCATAACTAAAGTTTTACAGAAGAAAGTACATGATCACTTGGACTTCTAAAGTTATAGAGAAAAGGGAAGGAACTTGGTGTCATGGAGACTGAGCAGGATTATACATGTCTAACATACAAATGAGGTTATATAATGCCTATGGGTTAGGTCATTTAATCATATTTTCTTTTTGCATATATTTTAAAGGTTTAGACAATGAAAGATCAAAATAGTTTGAGTGTTTTAATGATGTGGGAAAGTATACAATCTTAAATATAAAATCAATAAAGTATAAATTAATTATTAAATTATTTAATTCTAAATGCATGGAAATAAAGAGATAACTTTATATAAAAATTTCCATGGGGAGTTTCTATAAATTTGTCACTAGAAAAAATATTGTTAATATACACACAGAGGGCTGTTTATGAGCCTTTGAAAAAATACAAGACTGAACTAAAGCACACTAGTGACAATTATGTGTTGTGCGATTATGAATTTTTAATTGTTTGGCTTACATTTTCCCACATTATCTATATTAAGGATTATTTCCTTTTTATCTCACATAAAGGAATTATAAATTTCAGGCAGAAAATCTGAAAGTTTTACTTTCCTTTCTGGTCTTCCTATCCATAGTCATATTAATGTGTAAATATTTAGGAAGTATATGTTAACACTAGCACCTAATGTACAAAACATTATAGACTTTTAAAAACTATTAACTTTCACAAATAGTATTATAATTTATATGCATGACACCTCTCTGGCATAGAAGTTTTGGAGGACATTATAACTCCCACTTTAAGATAAAGACACAGAGGTTCAGATATTTGTCATACATGACATAGCAGGATAGTAGTAGAACTTGAAAAAGAAAGCAGGTTTCATCACCTCTCATCTGGTGCTATTTTCAATAAATTTTGTCTCTTATGAAGAGTATCAAACTTGACACAGTAGTTATTTATCAAAGAAGTAACTTAAACCCAATTGAATTCAAGTTACTTACATCAATTAATTGTACTAAACATTTTATTTACTTAATTGTACCTGAGAACCATGTGCAGAAAAGATGTACTCAGATGAAATAACAAGGAGGAAGCAGTAGAATTCTGTGACATATGGCATGCTTGCTGGTGAAATCAAAGGTATGTTTCATGCCAGATTTTTTGTCTGCAAAGTGTCTTTCATTTCACTAAGAGGTATACCCCATGCCAAGAAATGCACAACCTCATAGCCTTTTCTTTTGAAAGCTAAACCCATGAGAGCATAGAATTGGCATGACTTGATGGAATACTGAATGTAATATGTTTGACCAATTTGTGGGTACAAACTCTCCAGATGATCCTCTCTACAGAAGGACTGTAGACTGTCATCTGTATTTCCTACCAGTCTGGGGAAATACAAATGAGCCTCAGCTTTCCCCCTGGCTAGAGAATATGATTTTAAAATCCTAGACAATGAAAATAACTCTGAGAAAAGAAAATAAAGGCTAAAAGAGTGACACAATCAAACATATAAGAAGGATGGGGCAAAAGCAATTTTGTTCTCTTTTTCAGAATAACATCTTTGCATTTTTTGCCATAAGGGGTCTAAAAATACTTAAATGAACCCAAGATTAGGCAAAAGAATCTCTTCTTGACCAGTCAATCTACCTCTTATGGATGAGGAAAGGAGCTTGTTGGGAGCAGGGCACCAGGGTGCCTTAGAAGAATCCATCTCTGTAGATTTTTGCAAATGTACATTAAAAATGATACTAGAAAAGCCTTTTGTACCAGATCAAGATCATCTCTCAGGAAATTACCATCTTTAACAAAGGCCTCATATTTAAGGAGGGAGTTGAACTATTTGAGACATGGATTTTACTTCAGATGTCTTGTCCTCCAACTGTTATGGTCAATCTTTCACTTAGTAAGTTTTGCCTTAGATGCCAAAACTGCTTACAGAGAAGTTGGTCTGTATGAAGGAAGACAGACCACAAAGTTCAGTCTAACCTCAGAGCTATACTTCAATAAAGGGAGCAAAATGATTCCATAACATTTAATACAGAACATGCAATTATAGTTAATAGGAGTGTTGCAGTCAGGCTCACTTTGCTGGAAGAAATCACCTGACCAAGAGCACCTTTAGGGAAAATGGCTTTATTTTGGCTTATAGACTCAAGGAGAAGCTTCATGATGGCAGGAGGAAACAATGACATGAGCAAAGGGTAGACATCACCCTGTGGCCCACATAAGATGGGCAACAGGAACAGGAGAGTGTGCCAAACACCAGCATCGGGAAACTGACTATAATGCCCATAAGCCCACCCCCAACAATACACCACATCCAGGAGTCATTAACTCCCAAATCTCCATCAGAATCTGAATCCAACCTGCACAAGGAGAAAGACTTTGGATAAGAAAGAGAGCTAGAGTCTACCTATACCTCTACTTACACCCTTAAGTTCATGTTTCCTCATCTATAAAACTAGAACAATATCTCCATCACAATGTTGATGTGACGATTGACATGAACATAAGTCATACATTTTTTATAGCAAAGAGAAAGTATATATTCCACAAAGGAATTGACAATGGCTATTCACAGTGGAATTGGGGAAAACAACTTGGAAAAATAAAAAGAAAGAAAAGTTCAGGGAGCACCTGCCATGTGGAGAGCTGGAAAGGATAAAGAACCCATGCGGAGTATAAGGGCTATGGGGCCTCTTCCCAGCTGGGCCTGGGCCAAACCAGGCCAGGCCCAACCAAGGGAAAAACTCACACACAGCTGGAAGCTCCCAAGTGACCAGAGAGCCTGCTCTCCCCTTGCAAAGGTATTTATAACCTTAGGGTGGTGGGCTGTCTTTCGGCCCAGGTTAACCAGAGGGCCAGCTGGTTGGTTAGGGCTAGTGGCTGTCTCAGGAAGAGATTAGCTCTGGCACCCAGGGGCTAAACTTGACCAACCACGATGTTTGAATCCTATGAAAGACCTCCATCCTGGGAGGGGAGTCCTGACTGTGAAAAAAAACAATTCTAGGGAGCTAGTCAAAAGATAAGAAATCAGATCATCTTGGACTTTTGGCAAGTGCAAACTTTTCTACCCTTTTTACCTTCAGGGGTCCAGTCACTCTAACTTTATCCCCTTAGTTCCCCCCTCACATGAAAAAAACACTCTGCTATTAGAGGAAAAGGGGTAATAATGTCAGATCATTAACTATTTCCTGCTGAATCTCTCCCAGAGATGGGAACTACTCTAAAGGACACCAAAAGTTTATTGATGAAGTGCAGGAAGATAGAGAAGTGAGCACATAGCAATCTAGTCGCCTTCAGGGTTGTCCTTCTTATAGACGTCTATGCCTTAGGGAGCATTTGAGGAAATTCAGGTAGATGGAGTTGGATTGTCTCAGGACAATCTGAGCATGAGCTGGCTGAGATTTTCTTCCAGAAATGTTCATTGAATGGCACAGTAGTGTCTGACATTTTTATTTCCTTTTAAAACAAATATTATAAGGAAAAACAAAAAAATATTAATTTTTTGTTATTTCAAGGTAGGGTCTTGCTTCTAGTCCAGGCTGACCTGGAACTTACTATGTAGTCTTAGAGTGGCCTTGAACTCATGGATATTTTCCTACCTCTGCTTCACAAGAGCTGGGGATAATGGCATGTGCCACCACACCCAGAAAACAAACTAACAATAAACTAGTGTTTAAAATAATCCACATGTAGTTCGTAGTCTAATGTGGTACAGTGGATAAGCACTTCAAAACTGTTGGCTGTCAGTGTTATCATTAACATCAGTATTATTGTTGACAGTAGGAACACAGATTTATGTGTAAGTACGCAAATCCCATAATCAAGTACAAAAATATCTTGTGCACTCTTCAAAATGTGCACATTTCATGAATCCTGGAAAAGGGTAATGGATACAGAAAGTACTATGAAGATTTGGAGTAGATACATATACTTACATCAAGAAAGGGAAGGAATATTCAACAATGAAAATTAAATATAACCTGGAATCTTCTTCCCAGATGGCTAGCTGTCAAAGTGTTGGAAGGTGCTATTCAGACTGCTGAGGGAGAAAAGTCAATGGATTAAACTAGTAGTAAATACTGTGAGTGACACAACACATCAGTTGGCAAGATGTACCCACTGGTGTGATAGTGGCATGACTTTTATGAGGGTAACCTACTGTTATCTGATTAGAGTTGAAACCCAGTCTGTAAGAAGGAATTTATGCCTGGTACTGAAAACCTATCCAAAATGCTCTGACTTAAAAAGTCACAGGGCCTTGGAGGGAAGCTACTCCTGCTGTTTGGCTAAATGGCTCTGTTTTACCCATAAATTGTTCTCTATTTTTTTATGCTGATAGATTAGTACTTCTTTTACTGTTGGTCAGAGAAGCTTCTTTGTTTATTTATTTGCAGTTGGAGGTGACTAGTAGGAATACTCAAAACTCATTAACAGTACTGAGAAGCCAGGCACAGTGGCACACATCTTTAATTTCAGCACTTATAAGGCAGAGTCAGGAGGATTACAGTGAGTTTGAGGCCACCCTGAGACTATATAGTGAATTCCAGGTCAGCCTAGGTAGAGTGAGACCCCACCTCGAAAAACTAAGAAAAAAAAGGACTGAGATAAGTGATAAGTGACTATTGAGTGCTCAGTATGAAATGAGACATCTCTAACACACTCTCCAAGGCTCAGGTAATATTGTGGAAGAGAGAGCAGAAAGAAGGTAAGAGCCAGAGGATGGGGAGAAGTGGTGAGAAATATTTCTTCTAGATATAACTTAGCCATTGCACCCATGACCTCTCAGCATCTGTTGTTACCTCCAAGAGAGCTGCACAAGATTGGGACCATCAATATTCCATCATAGAATGTATAGGGAGTCATGGGGTCCCTAATCTCCCTGAAAATTTATAGGCAATTATTGGTTGTTGAAAGAGGGAGAGACATTTTCTACAGTGGTGTACTTGCCTGTTATCCAGAAAGAACCCTCTACTGATGCTCACACAAACAACCCAAGCATATTTAAATTCAATAGTTTACTAAAAAGAACATCCAAGTAGAAGTAGGACTAGTCAGGAAGTTTAAAGGAATCAGCAGGAGGGGACGGAGTACAATAGAATGTAATAAAGCGTAGTTATGACCAAAATATACTATGTAAACATAATGCAATAATTTAATTGCCATTATAAAATAAATTAATTAGTAATACCCTTTAATAATAATCTATCAATTCTCAAAGATAATAACAAGTAAGTAAATCTTTTCTGAACTTAATACTTTCTATTTTACTCTCAAACATGCATGGACACACATATGTATACACACACACACAACCTCTCACTTCTTCAGAATCCCATTAGCTTTCTACTAATCCCAAACTGAACAAAAGATTCATTACCTTCATCCCTAATTCACATCTGTTCTTCTCTTTCATCAAAGGTTACTTGATCTGTACAGTTTTTCCTTTCACTTCAGTTTTCCAGATGTCTACCTGTCAACAACTTAGTCAAAGTGATTAATGACTAACTGGAACTATATATGTTATCTTTCCCAGAAAAAAGTTAAATTTTAGAGAAGACCTTCTGAAGTTCAGTACCTTTGACTAAAAGTATTTACTTTTGGTTTGAAATTTCCGGCTTCATGGTAGAGCATTGAGTAAGATATCTTGTGAATAGAAAATGCTTCTCTGGGCTGGAGAGATGGCTTAGCAGTTAAAGTGCCTGCCAGCAAAGCCAAAGGAGTCAGGTTTGATTTCCAAGTACCCACATGAGTCAAGATGTACAAGGTGACTCATGTATCTGGAATTCATTTACAATGGCTGGAGGCCCTGGCATGCCCATGCTGTCTCTATTTATCCACCTGTTTCTCCCTCTAAATAAATAAAAAAAATATTTTTAAAAAGAAAATTCTTCCTTTTGTCTTCTTAAAAATCAAAGATATATAGCAACAACTGGGTTTACAGGGTTGAGTTCTTACCAGGCCAGATTTTTTTGACCCTTATGGCAGAGAAAGGATTGACCTATATCCTTCTGGAAAGTCTTCTGTGGATTTAATATTAAGTAATGAGAATTAAATTCATCCCCAGATAGAAGCTAACAATGACATTTTTTCTCTATCACAGCTTCAGAGAGAATTATTGTTATATTATTAGTATATTGAACATATGAATTAAGGCTGCCAAACAGGTTAAGAACTTGAAATGTCCTATGAATTATATTATTAATGTCCTCAAATAAAATTCCTCTAATAGCATTCAGTGATAAAAAGCTAAGGCTCTTTTCCCCTTTGCCAATGATATGGGAGTCCATGAAAAGATCTAGCCTTCATGTTACTGAAAAGGAATTGATAGCTCTAAAATTTTCTTTTATTCACAGAGGATTAGTGTTTATTTCAAATATCAAAGGTTAAAAATGCTCATAGTAACTGGTTCTTACCCTTTCTTCTTCAACAAAGCATTTGAATTATAGTCAACACTCTGTGATCTGGTATTTTCATCAAAAAATCTGTATTGATGGGGAACTCAGCCAGTACCACAATAGATATTTCTAATGATGACCACAAAGAACAGCACAGAGTGGAAGTGATTTCTCAAGTCTCAAATAAAAACTAGATTCCATTCATTGTATTTTTATATTTAAATATAGTTTACTAATTCTTCATTGCATGGAAATCACACAAAGTATATAATTAAGTGGGGCACCCGATTCATCAATCACACTGAATGAAAATACTACCATCAAGGCTTAGATCTTTGAGTCACACTCTAGGCCTATTACAGCTTTCTTTGATTCAGTGTTACCTTAAAGAATTTACTCATGGACAAGTGTAAGTAATACATGGGTGACATCCAGTATGCTTAGTGATAAGTAGTCATTTATATTTCTACGGCGTCTTGACATCAGAATATACATAGGTTGACAAATGTGGCAGGAACTATAATCATTTATAAACTACTTTTCACAGAAAATGAACTGGGTGTGGACTATCGTTTTTCAATCTTGTCAGTGTTTCTTACAATGTATACATTGGGTCGTCAGTGATGTTTGACTGAGAGACTGTTATATGCATTAGTTAGTTGCATTTAATTTTATGGCAATATAATATTCATATTTAATGTTCAGTTTAGGGGCAAATATAAATAAAAGCAAAATAGACTTGATCTCTTTATAACACAATTAATGTTTATAAATAGTCATTGGGCCATAACATAATGAGGTTAATAATTCAGTATCCCTGACATTTCTACACAGCATTACAACTCAAACATTATTTAAAAATTTTAAATCATGTGCCTTGCCATATATATATATATATATATATATATATATATATATATATATATAAAGATATAGTAGAGGTTGTGTGTGTGCCTGCATGCACACATGTTGTGCATGGGTAAATGATGGTTGTTGAAAATGTGAAATCTTTGACAACTAGAATATAATTTGCAAAAAATAGTGTACATTGGGGCTTCACAGATTGCTCAGTGATTAAAGCCACTCCCTTTCAAAGCCTGACAGCCAAGGTTTGATTCCCCAGTACACATGTAAAGCCAGACACAAAGTGGTACATGTGTCTGGAGTTCATGATTCCAATGGTAAGACGTCCTGGTCTACCCATGCACCCTTGCCTTTCTCTCTCTCCATCTCTCTCTGTCTTTTGAAATAAATAAATGAATATTTTAAAAGCACAGTGTACAAGCAGAAATATAAGAAAACATAAGGAAATGTTTTCTCTATGATTTATTTGCATTAATAATAATACTAGAAATACTAAAATTAGACATATCTTAAATAAGGAATTATTTCACATTCTATTTCCTATATTCATTTTTCTTAGCCCTATGACCTTTTGGTGTGTGAAAATGAAATATTAAGGTATGTGATTGCTTTGGGAAGGACTAGCCCAATGTTATCATAGGATATGAATTTGAATTGTTTTCAAACATCTTTCTAGAATGATTGTCAGAGTGACCTTTCTTTACTCATTAAAAAATAAAATGGAGTTATCATTCTTATATAAAACTAAAACTTCATGTTGAAAAAGAAATTGGAAGATCTTAACTCTTTCAAGCATTACAGCTTCTGTTAGGGTTTTCTTGATCCTAACATCCTCTTTGAGGAATTCTCCTATGGAATACTGGTCATAATTTCTTTAGAATGTAAGGTAACTTGGTGATAAACAGTGGTAGAAATGATCTACTTGTATACAGTTTTATTTCTTACAGTAACTCAATATTTAACATAACATTTTACTGAATATAACCCTTCATTGGTAGTGTGTCAGATCTCTGAGTTGTAGAATTTCATTTGTTTTGTTTTTTAATACTGATTTTAGATTTTTCCTTAGAAATAGGATTTTCATGTTTATTTGTGTATGCATGTGTGAGGCATGTGCTTGTGTGTGTCCAGATGCATATGGCTCATATGCATGAGGAGGTCAGAGGAAGACATCAGATAACCTCTTCTATCACTCTTCTACCTTATTTCCCTGAGGCAGAGACACCTACTGAACCTGGAGCTGCTGTTTTTAAATTAGAGTGACTGACTAGGCAGGCTCAGCAATCCATCTATCTCTTCCTTCCTCAATTTTGTGTGTTATAGGCATGTGTGGACATGCCCCATTTTTTAATGTGGTTGTTGGTGATCAAACTCTGTACTCTTGTCTGCTGAGCAATATCCATTAAATAGGATTTTTTGACCTGCGATTAGTGGTTTTAATTCTTCACTGAAGCTTAGTGCACATCTTTGGTCCATCATTCCTTCGTCTTTTTTTCTAGCCTCATAAATCCAAGACTTCAGAAGCTTAAAGTTTTTCTCTTCTGTTACAAGTTGCTTCAACTTTAGCTTTCAAGGTTGTTTTTCACTTAGCTCTCTTAATAAAAATACAAAGCATGGGCTGGAGAGAAGGCTTAGAAGCAAGGCACTTGCCTGTGAAGCCTAAGGACTGAGGTTCAATTTCCCAGTACCCATGTAAGCCAAATGCATAAGGTAACACATGTGTCTTGAGTTTGTTGGCAGTTGCTGAGGCCCTCGTGTGCCCATTCTTTGTCTCTCTGTCTTCACCTCTCTCTCTCCCTCTCTCTCTCTCTCTCTTACACACACACACACACACACACACACACACACACAAATAAATAAAATATTTTTTAAATACTAAGCATTACCCAGATCCTGTGAGTAATTATGGTAGTATGCATTAGACTGAAAAGCCACAAGATCCTCTCTATTTGGTGAAATAAAAGAGTTTGTCATCATGTGCTTTCCAATTGAATTATTCTTCTATGAATTGCTTTTCTTTTAATTAAATAATACAAGTATGATGGAAGGGTACACGTTTAAGTTATTTATCTCTGCATTGGTTGGGAGAATTGAAAAATTAGCACAATTAATTGGGTAAAGGTGGGGCAATAGTTCTATGTTATATTCACTTGATTGAATAGCATGTCATCACTTAAAGTTGACACAACGAAAAACATGCAGAAACTTGAAAGTATGTTGCAACTTAATTTTAAGTAAAGGAAAATAGATATACCTTGTTATTTACAATGAATTAAAGCCAAATATATGCACTAAGAGGGCCAAGAGGAGTAAAATAACCAACATCTGTCTAAGCAACTCGTGTTCTAAGCTACTCAACAGCAATCAACCTGACACGATGCTCACACATGTGCGATAGTAGCACACAGCCATGGTGGGTTACTAACTTCTTTTGATTTGGCAAATGGATCTGCTTAGTGGAATGGAACCCATACCTGGAACGGGGAAACAAGTCAGATCCATATCTGAAAAAGAGCCTGCTCTCCAATATCAAGTCCCACCAATAATGGGCTACAAGAGGGCCTACACCTATTAAATTATCTCTAAAAATAATAATGGGTATCCATGTATCTTGCACTAACCTCACTCTCCATTGGAGGATTTGCTTCTATTTTTCAGATGGATGCAGAACCTGAGGAGAGAACCAGCCCATCACACCACACCTGGGCACTAGCTGAAGCCATAGAGTTAGTGGGGTAATGAGCAAGAGATGCTTTCTCGGTGAACCTGGTATCAGCACAAGGGTAAAGGAGACAGACACAGAGAACACTCAACTCCTACCAAATCAGATATCCAGAGACATGGAGACTTCCAAGACTTCATCACTGAAATTGACGTAAAATGAACCCAACATGGCTCTGGGAAATTCACAGAAGAGGGGGCGGAAAGATTGTTCGAGCCATAAGTTGGGTCATTATGCACAGAGACATTGCCTCTCCCCTATGACTGAGGGCCACCCCCACAATGAAACACCCACAATCTGTAGGGGGGAGGAGGACAGGGGGAGGCTAACAATGGTATCATCATTGCTGTATACACACTATACACATAACTAATAAAAATAATAAGCAAAAATATTTAAAAAGGCCCAAGGGCTGGAGAGATGGCTTAGTGTTTAAGTGATTCTTGCCTGTGAAGCCTAAAGTTCTTGGTTTGAGGCTCGATTCCCCAGGACCCACATTAGCCTAATGCACAAGGGGGTGCTCACATCTGGAGTTCGTATGCAGTGAGGGGAGGCCCTGGCATGCCCATTCTCTCCATATATCTGCCTCTTTCTCTCTGTCTGTCCCTCTCAAATAAATAAATAAAAATAAACAACCAAAATATTTTTAAAAAGGCCCCAGAGGAAAGACATAACAAAAAATCAATTGAAAGCACATTAGGGTCTAGAGTGATGTCTCAGTGGTTAAGGTCCTTGCCTTCAAATCCAAAGGACCCAGGTTCGAGCCCCCAGTACTCATGTAAAGTCAGATGCACAAGGTGGCACATGTCTCTGGAGTTTGTTTGTAGTGGCTAGAGACCCACTTTCTCTATCTGCCTCTTTGTATCACTCTCAAATAAATAAAAAAATACATATTTTAAAAAACAAAATACAATAAAATGAAAAAAGCTAATATGGAATTATGGATTTCATAAACTGTCCAAGTGCTTTGAATTATATGTATGCATGTGTGTTTGTTTCAGTACTTGAATGCAGTTTATTCTCTTTTGTTGTTGTGGTACTTGGAAAAGGGCTCCAACTCTGATATATCCATAGCCTTAAAAACCTTTACTTTCTGGTGTGTGTGTGTGTGTGTGAGTGTGAGTGTGTGTGTAGGTGGTATGTGTAGGCACTCGTGTGCCCTGGCATGTATGTAGAGATCAGTGGACAAATTTGAATGCTTGTTCTCACATTTCACTTTGTTTGAGGCAGGAATTCTTATTGCTTATCACTATGTTTGTCAGGCTATTTGGCCCATGTGCAACTTGGGATTTTCCTGCCTTCATCCCCTTTCTCACTGTAAGTATGTTTGCATTACAGATGCCCACTGTAGCATCTGGATTAAAAATCCTTTACATTCTAATGAGTCCCATTTCTATTTTGATATCTTTCTGGGTTTTTTTTGTCATCAGTAATGATGACAAGTTTATGGACCCAAAATTGTGCAGGTAATGACAGTGTCTGTGAGATGAGGGAGGTGAAACAAAGAAAGTAAAGAGAGAGGTTATGGTCAAACTATTGTATGCATGTGTATGAAAATTATCAACAAAATGTTTAAAAATCCTTCACTTTTCAGTGTAAACTGGGACTGCCATCAAATATAATCACCTACTTTTGAGCTAAGACTTCATGCTCCTAATCTACTTTATATCTCACTATATAGCATCTTAAAATCATAAATAATGCTTTACTTTATTCAATCAAACATTTATAATCCTGAAGGCTTCTTGGTTTATCTTCAGTCAAGTTGAAGTGTTGCATTTTTACTTGTTTTTTAGAGAGACAGAGAGAGAGCAAGAGAGACATAATTGGCATGCCAGGGCCTCAGCCACTGCAATCAAACTCCAGATGCTTGTGCCACCTAGTAAAATAATATGTGTTTTTGGTTTATCTGATGTATGTTCAATATGTTAATGCTCAGTGTAGTTAAATCGGTGTGTTATCTTCATTACCTTCAGTGCTTATTAATTTATGGTAAATATTCACAATTGTCTTTGTAGACATTTTGAAGTATATAACACATTATTTTGAAATATTATGCAAGAATAATAGAAAGAACTACTGCACCTCATATGGTTTAAAGTTGCAGAGTTTTAAAAACCAAGTTTGATTGGTTTAAAATAACTGATTTTATTCATAAAGGGAAAAATGTAGCTAAAATAAGGCTTTTCTGGGAAATTTTATTAGTCTGGGAAGGATGGAAAATGGAATATAAAGGCGGGAAGGAACCAAGGGCCTGTGGATTAAGGAACACTGGCTATGAAAATAACCTTGGTGGTGCATGCCTATAATCCCAGAAACTTGGGAGTTGGAGGCAGGAGAATAAAGTGTTCAAAGTCATCCTCAGCTACACTTTGACTTCAACACCAGTTGGGGCTACCTAAATTAAATTTTAAAAAAGAAAAGAAATAAATTGGCTATGAAATAAAGGAAAAGCATCAATAATTGTACATTATGAAAAAAAACTGAACAGTTCTACCCTCTTCCAAATAAAGTGGAAGATAAATCAGGAATTAAGATCCTATGTATGTTTAGAAGCATCTTTATGCATATGAATTGAACATAATACATGAAATTGACAAATTCTTCAAATTCTTTTTTAAAATTGGCAAATATGACACAAGAAACAATATCAAAATCTAGTTATCCCTATATCTATTGAAGTCATTATTTTTGTAGCTTTCAAACTCAAATCAAATAAGAATTTCTGACTTTGATGTTTTCATTGGTGAACTGTTTTAGATATTTAAAAGTGAAAGGGTAGGGGGATGGCTCAATGATTAAAGTTGTTTGCTTGCAAAGTGTATTGGCCCAAGTTCAATTCCCCAACTACATATGGACAGCTAGATGTAAAAAGTGGTGCAAGTATCTGGTGTTCATTTGTATTGGAAAGACACCCTCATGAAATATATATATATATATAGATAGATAGATAGATATAGATATAGATATATAGATGCATGCATGTGAATAAATAACAACATTTTTTAAGAAATAAGGGATAGAAAGTCTCATCATTAAGGAGATTTCATAAGCATGAGGGATCTTCAGGTCCCATATAAAAATCAACGGAATGTGGCCATGTGCACATGTAACCCTAGTCTCCCAGGGTAGCACAGATACCAGAATCTTCAGAGCACTGCAAGCTGTGGGATCAATAAAAAGAGACTCCAGATCAAAATAAGACCAAGCAGAAGGATGAATGGGGACACCCACTCTGGACTCCACACTCAAGTGACCCCTACTTCAGGTAAGTCTAGAAGGCATCATCTCAATGGCACATACATGTGCATATACTACACATATCCCTCACATGAGAAAAAAAAAATTGGAAAAATAATACAAGTTGAGGTAGAAAACAGCACTTTCTACATACTGATTTACTGTAGGTGTGATTCTTGCCAGACACAACTTCTTCTTGCTTAGTTTAATGGAAAGGCCCAGAAAAGGGGCCTCCAGAGTGGTCAGAAGGAGGGAATGGCTGAGAAAAAAATAGAAGTTGCTCTCTGCAATGAAAAACCAGATAGCTTGGGCTGGAGAGATGGCTTAGCGGTTAAGCGCTTGCCTGTGAAGCCTAAGGACCCCAGTTCGAGGCTCAAGTACCTAGAACCCATGTTAGCCAGATGCACAAGGGGGCACACGCATCTGGATTTCGTTTGCAGTGGCTGGGGTCCCTGGCGCGCACATTCTCTCTCTCTCTCTCTATCTCTCTCTGCCTCTTTCTCTCTCTGTCTGTTGCTCTCAAATAAATAAATAAAAATAACCACAAAAATTAAAAAAAAAAACAGATAGCTAACTGTCATGTATACTTTTGAAAAGCCCCACTGGTTTGCTCGCCTCACCTACTTGCTATGAAATCCTCCTTGCTGCTATAGAGTATAAAATGAAAGTGCAGGTAGAGCTTGGGGCCAGAGTTCTTTGAGAGTGGTCCTAGCTCCAGTCTCCAGATAAATAAACTCTCTCTTTCTCTTCTACTCTCACGGGTATTAGAGTAATCATTCCAGAGAAATTCTTGGTACATAATCATATAAACCATTTTAGAATGAAGGAAAAAGAAATCCTGCTATTCTTATAATATGGGAATAAATATTTAAACTCAACTTTTACAAGGACATTATAAATTATACATGAATATCTATCAAAAACAGACACAAAGTAACTAATGCAATATTATCAAATACTATCAAGTGACATATAAAAAGGGGAGACTTAAGAGGATGGTATTGTATATATGTAAGTAGAAGAACAGATTAATGGGGGTGAAAAGGCCTAAGTGATATCAGGGGAAGAGACTGAGTAAAGGAAAGGTGGGAGGAGAGCTAATCAAAATCTAAGAGGGTATGAATAAATCATATGGAAACCTATGTTTTTGGACAATGAGAAACCTAGAAGCCATACACTGTTCCTAGAAAATTTTCAGTGCCAGGGATGGGATATCTTCTAGTGAGTTGTTGGCCAGTGAGGTCCCTGATACCCCCAAATCATTATAGGCCATTTCTGAGGCTCTTGGGTTCCCACCAGGAATAGATGGTAAGACCCTATTACTGAACACTCCACATACTTATGCTGCAAGGTCACTGAGAAATTCTTCTGGAGCTGAGCTGAAAACCTACTTGGTGTAAACTAGCTGACAGAAAGCTGGTAAAAGCTACACTGCATGCAGTTCCATGGGAGAGAGAGAAATCTCCAGTGGAGATAAACAACAGTGGACACTGCAAGTCTTAAATTTGGCAAGCCTGTCCAAATGAACCAATGGGTGCAGTAGTGGCATGTCTGTTATGGGAAACCATCTACTCTCTACCTGGACTGGAGGCCTGCTTCACAGTAGGGAATATATGCCTGATACAGAAAACCTATTACAAGGGAAGTCAAGAGCCCTACGGGTGTAAAGTCTGCTGGTGTCTGGCTAAATGTATATACTATGCTCACCAAACTGCCTGGTAAGCACTTCTCTTAAAGTTCTTACCCATGTATTAATGCTAGTCTCACTTTTGGGTCGAGAGCCTTCTCTTTTCAGATGGCAGTGACCTTGGGATGACTCACAAGGCATCATAGTGCTGAGAAGAAGTGACAGAGGAGTGCTCAGCACTGAAACATCTCTACCACACTTTCCAAGCTTCAGGGTTCATTGTGGAAGAGGTTGCAGAAAGAATGTAAGAGCCAAAGGAAGGGCAGGACTGCTTACAATACACTCTTCCAGATACAAAATGGCCTGGATATTCATGACCTTGCAGTGCCTGACACTACTTACACAAGACTATCATAATAGCAGGAAAAGATCATGACATTAAAATAAAAGAGAGACTGATTGAGAGAGGGAGGGGATACGGTAGATAATAGACTTGCAAAGGGAAAGTAGGCTGGGGGAGGGAATTACCAGGGTTTATTGTCTATAATTATGGAAGCTGTCAATAAAGAAAAGGAAAGAAAAAGAAAACATTATAACAAATAGGACTTATCCCAAGGATGCCAGTTTGATAGAACATTAAAGAACTTATGAGTGCCATGTACACCATAAAGTGGGTAAAAGAGAATAATCAATATCATTTTAATAAGTGCAGATAAGACTTGAAAAAAAGATAATACCCATTTAGAATGAAAACAAAAACAACCTTTCAGCAAACTGGTAATAAAAGAAAAAATTCTCAATCTGTAATGAGTATATAGTAAAATCTATCATTAACATCATTAACAATACTGAAAGACTATTTTTCCTAAGATCAGAAATGGTTATTGGATATCTGTTCTCACTGTTTATATTCAATATTGCAATAGAATCCTAGACTGCAAAATAAGGCAAGCCAAAAGAACAAAAGAAATACTGATTTTCAAGATGGAAGTCAAGCTGCCTTTATTTGAAAATGACATGCCTGTCTGGTAGAAAACCCAAAAGTGTTAAAAATTAAATTGTAAAGGCTCTCCAAGCTTCACCATGTCAACCAAGGATGACAAGAAGAAGAAAGACGCTGGGAAGTTGGATAAGAAAGACAAAGACTCAGTCAACAAGTCTGGGGGCAAGGCCAAAAGGAAGTGGTCCAAAGGCAAAGTTCAGGACAAGTTCAAAAACCTGTTTGAAAAAGCTACTTATGACAAACTCTGTAATGAAGTTCCCAATCATAAGCTTATTACCCCTGCTGCGGTCTCTGAGAGACTGAAGATCCGCGGTTCCCTGGCCAGGGCAGCCCTTCAGGAGCTCCTTAGTAAAAGCCATATCAAACTGGTTTCAAAGCACAGAACTCAAGTGATTTACACCAGAAATACCAAGGGTGGAGATGCCCCCACTACCGGTGAAGATACATGAAGAGGTTCAACTCAACTGAGTGTACATTTGTAAAAATAAAATTTTATTAAGTCAAAAAAATTAACCTGTAGAAATAATAAGTGAAAATAGAAACATTCCAGGATTCAGAATCAATATAGGAAAATCAGTTGTTTTTCTACATACAAGCAATGAGAAACTCAAATGTTAAAATTAAATTGTCATATACAGTAGCATAAAATATTACTGAGAGAACTTCAACCTGATCTAACTAAATGGAGAAATATGCCATTGATGTATATTGGTAGAGCCATCATTAGGACCTCAATTCTTCATCCATTTCCAACCCATTTGAAAGAATGCAATATTTTGTGGATGAGCAGATGACTCAGTTAGGAAAGCACTTGCCACTCAGTGTGAAACTATGTTTTGATC
This sequence comes from Dipus sagitta, assembly GCA_036346955.1. NCBI lineage: Eukaryota > Metazoa > Chordata > Mammalia > Rodentia > Dipodidae > Dipus > Dipus sagitta. The sequence continues at coordinate 115,601,865 of CM070776.1, read as the reverse complement.
ACAGTGCCCAAATAAATGCTGTGTTTTGCAGGGTGTGTCTGTAAACCAAGAGTTTGGCAGGCAGATACAGGTGGATACCAGGTATAAGAGCTAGAGTTAGTTTAGCAGAATTGATGAGCTCCAGGTTCAGTGATGAGCCCTGACTTGAAGAATAAGGTGGTAAGTGTTTGAGGAAAGCATTCAGGCCTCCATATGCACATGTACATGCATGCATGCACAACCATACTCTTATGTGTGACCATACACATGCAAAACATTATTTAACATTAAGTTTTTTTTTTGTTTGTTTTTTTTTTTTTGTTTTTCAAGGTAGGGTTTCACTCTAGGTGAGGCTGACCTGGAATTCACTATGGAGTCTCAGGGTGGCCTCGAACTCACGGCGATCCTCCTACCTCTGCCTCCCGAGTGCTGGGATTAAAGGCGTGCGCCACCACGCCCGGCTAAGTTTTTATAGAATTTAACAAGATAATTTTGAAATTTGAGAAGAAAAACAGAGAATTGAGAATAACCACAATCTTAAGGGAGTAATAAAACCTGATTTCAAGACTTATTACAAAATGATGGTAATGAAGAAAGTATGGCATTATTGTGAGAACAGCTAAATATATCAATCAAGACAAATGGAAGAAGTTTCTAAAAGATGTCTTCAGCAGGAAAAAAATAGTGTCTAAAACCATCCATCTTACTTGGGGAGATGAAACATTTATTTATCCCCACTGTTCCCTTCAGTTTCTGATACCTGAGTTGTGTTCATCAAACATTAGTTGAATAAATGATCATTTTAAATATCCCCACTGTGACAGTAATTCATTTGGCAGTTTTTTTCCCTTAATATCCTTTGATAAATAGCATCATGTAGCAACTCCAAAACATTTCCATTGACCTAAAAATATATCATTTATATGCTATGTGTGTATGTCTCAGAAAGTTGAACTTACTTAAATATTTAAGACTCTGGTAATACATTTCTTATAGACATCTTAAAGAAATACTAGCCAAACAGGAATAGACTATGTTGAGATAAACAGGGGACTTCATGAGAAAAGGCTATAAAGTTGGGTGTGGTGGTGTACACCTTTAATCCCAGCGCACAGAAGGGAGGCTGATGTAAGAAGATAGCTATGAATTCAAGGCCAGCCTGAGTCCACAAAGTAAGCTCCAGGTCAGTCTGCCCTAGAGTGAGACAGACAGACAGAGAGGGGGGGGAATGGGTATTTTTCTTCATCTCCTGAGATATACCATTATTTGTTAAACTTGTCAGCTTCAAGAGAATTGAAAACAGTATGGCTTAATGTACTGCAAACAAAAATTTTATAAAAATAGATTTTGGACATAGTTTATCTGTATAAGAAATCTTTAATTCAATTAGCTAATTAATTTCACAGGGCTGTGCATCTTATTAGGTGTAACCATTTGTCTTTAACCAAAAGTGCTTGAAGTTTTCCTCCAAATAATCAACAAATATAATAGAAAACTAAGTAAAATATGGTACTAGATCATAATTTTGACTTTACATTATTGATCAAAAATAGTCCAATACATAAATGTTGTCACTTATGAGACCTCCATATCACTCCCTTATTTTACCACCTCCCACAACTACAGCATGCTATTGATACTGGCTTGCTCACCCTTAAGATTCATTCTTTTGTCTTACAGGATTATCTCCAGAATTGCTCCATTAAAATGCAAATAAGTTATGTAGGAGGGGTAACATATTAACATACTCACAGTAATTATCTACCTCTATCATCCTATCAGGATTAATTTATCATTTGCCCAGAAGAAATAAAGGCCTGTGGGGTATTTAATGTAGGAGGATACAATTTAAAGTGAGAGGCTAGAGATGAGCTCATGTGTTCATGCCTAGGTAACACATCATTTCTGGGGGCTTTGATCAGCAAAGGAATCGTATTTACTCATTCAACCAACAAACGTGAGTGTCTATGATTCAGTAGTCACTGTGTCAGATGCTAAGGATATAGGAAAACATAAATTAACACTTTACTAACAGAAATGGAGAAATAGTAGATGTCTAGACAGAATAGGAATGGGGCTCAGGATTCTGAAACTTATATTTCTACCTGTAAGATGAAGTATTAATTCCTCCCTCACAGAATTGCTATGCATTGAACATGATAATGCATGTGAAGTGTTTTGTATAGTTCCTTACATAAAATAAGATCTTAAAAAATTGTTGCTTTGGGCTAGAGAGAAAGCACAGTGGTTAAGATCCTTCCTGTGTAAGCTTAAGGGCCAGAGGAAGCCCCAGATACTGATGTGTGGCACTAGTCCTGTAATGGAAATTTGGCTCCAGATTTCAGGTATCATAATCTCCTGATATAGCTAGATATGATGTTTACTGACTACCAGAGTACCTAGTTGTCTGCTGTAAACCTGTTTTTTTTTTGTTGTTGTTGTTTCATCTGTTTATTTGTGTTTAAGTTTATGGATGACCTTCCCTGAAGAAAATTACATCTTTTTATTTGACACTGCATTCCTGAAAGAGCTTTTTTTGGTTTTGTTTCCAAATTTAGAGTTTACCTACTCTTCCTTTCAACTCAATTATGCATTGGATAAAAATTATCACCAAAAGCTCATGTGTTGAAGGTTTAGTCCATAGGTAGTGAGAGGTGATTGAATTATGAAGGCTTTACTAATGGATGAGTTAACAGCGGAATGTGTTAATAAGTGAGTGGGGCTTTGTTCAAGTAAGTAGATCACTGACAGGTATATCTTCTGTCGGGTCCCTTTCTCTGATTCCTGGTTATCATGAGGTGAGGATGTTTCTGACTCACTGAACACTGGAGCCAGTTGAACATGCACTAAAACCTCTCAACTTATGAACCAAAAAGAGTCTTACCTATTTTAAGGTGGTTTTGTTGGGTATTTTGTCACAGTAATGAAAAGCTGAACAATGAAGGAACCTCTACTTATAGCCATCTATGAGTCATAATAGATAGTGGTAGCTACTTTTTCTCAGTGGTACAGCTGACACTTTTGTTCATAACTGGCATAAACTAAAACCTGACAAACTTATGTTTACTCCCTCCTCCCACCCAAGGCAATAGTATTCAATAACTATTAAACAATGATAATATTGTATAGGAGAGAATGTCTCCCATTAAATAAATCATAGAAATGTCAACCTACCTGTCTCAGTTTTAAAAAAATTATGAAAAATATACTTAGCTTTAGGCATAGCTTTTTTATATTCATGCATAACAAGTTTTAAAGAAAGAAATGAACTAGTACTTCATAAGGATGAACTATGGGTTTGATTTGATTAAAGTTTTTACTTTTTCCTGAGATAGTCAATTATTCACCCAATTGCTTAGTATATATACTCAGAAATTGCACTTTGCATACCTATTACATAAGTCATGTCCAAACATGGTTAACCCTTCATTATCTGTGCTAATGTTGAAGAGAAGAAAATCATTTTATCCCCCAAATCCAAATAAGGTGAGCTTTAGGACGATATTAGATGATGACTCTACCTTACTCCACATAAACATTTATTGAGAAGTGGCTATAGACAATATTTACTTCAGTAAATATTTTAGAAAAAAATACTAGGTGCCAAGCACAAACACAACTGATAACCAAATGTATGTAGCCTATAAGTTTGAGAATAAACAAAATTTCAGCAAAATTAACAAATGTCAAAAAAAAACTTGAATGGAATGAAACAGAATATATTGTAATGCTTATCATATAATTTCATTTCCCTAGATGTGCACATTGCAGGGCTATGTATCTGGCCATAGCTGTTGCCCCACTTCCATGACAGTGGGAAAGGAAGTTCATAGCTCAGCTTTCATTTCAGGGAGATTAATTTGATTTCCTTTATTTGAGTCTTGCCATAGTTGATAAGCTGCACCCTCCTAATTATTACCTCTAGGTTAGTTGCAGGGTTTATAATACATCTATAATGTGTAGAGTTATATTTTTTTAAGTCTTACTGTACCACCAATCATAGTGATTTGACTTAACCATGATATAATTAGTTACTCATTGAACTGACTGCTTACTTAAGACAATTGACCCAATTAATTATCAGGTTTTTGTGTACTTGGATTTAGGGCTGTTCTATCTGATAACAAGCCTTCAGTTCTTTAATACCACTCACAACAGCCAAATGGAATGGCTCCAACAGAGACTCGATGTCCCTCCAAGCCAAAGTTCCTCTTTGACCCTTTACAAAATAAGTTAATGAGACCCTCTGTGCCGGAGTTTATCCTGAATAAATGTATTGCTATTGTTGAGCTGCTTCACTTCCCTTTCTTTCTTCCCCATGCCAAACTTGCACCTTCCATCCTGGACAGATTTCAGAGATTTTTTTTTGTAGTTTTACTCATATTTTATGAAAGAATAATGATCATAAAATACATTTTGATTTCCCATAAACACAAAAGGCTATACAACTGAATGTAATCAAGATACCTTGGTTCTCATTTAGAAATTCTTTGATTCTTATCTGAAAGATCTTTTGATCAAAGAGGAGATGATTTTTTTTTCATTTTTATTTTTTATTTTATTTGATAGATGTAGATCCTAAGGAGAGAGCCACCCCATCATACCTCAAAAGGGCCCCGGGTGAAACTAAGAAAAATTGGCGAAACAAGCAAGGGTGCTGTTTTCCTGGTGAACCGGATACCAGCACAAGGGGGAAGGAGATCAACACAGAGAAAAATCAACTCCTACCAAATCAGAGAGCCAGAGCCTCAGAGGCCCCCAATACCTCATCACTGAAGCAGACACAACATGGCTCAGGGAAATTTTGCGGAAGAGGGGGCGGAAAGAATGTCAGAGCCACATGTTAGGTCATGATATGCAGAGACGTTTAGCTTACCCATAACTGTGGGCTAACTCCACAATGCATGACCGGTATACCTCAACAAGGAGGGGCCAAGAGGAGGGGGTAGGTCATGGATGAGCCTAATAAAGATTTCAGAGATTTATCATTCTTACTTTATAGATTAGGAAGCTGAGACGTAAACAAGTTTACAATGATTCAAATTTGACAGCAATAAAAATTTATGACATTTCTTATCCTCCTGCTTCCCTTTATGACTCCTCCCCAAATTAAATGTAGTTTTTCCATAGTGTTCTTTATTTCAACATCTACCTAGTTAAGCCTCCTGGACTGGCCCACCTTCCATTTTATTATCAGGCCTAAATTATACCTAAACTCTTCTAATGATCCACCTTCCCTATTGAAGTTTTTCTCTTCATTGCTAGGATTCTAGTTCATGATTTCATCATTACTCTACTGATTGATGATTTCCACAGCCTCCTGATTGATGTCTCTGTTTCTCCTATGGTTTACTCTGATGTAATCTTCACAGTGCAGTCTGAGTGATCTAAATGAAACTTTGGTCACATCACACCTCTACCATAAGCTTTACAAAGACATCCCAATTTTCTGAAGTTTAACCCCCCAAATTTATCTATGTTTCTTCCTTCCTTTCTTATTTGAGAGACAGAAAGAAGGAGGCAGAGTAAGGGTGAGTATGGGCACAACAGGGCCTCTTACCACTACAAATGAACTTCAGACACATGAGCCACTTTATTTATCTGAATTTACATGGGCACTGGCGAATCAAACCCAGGTCATCAAGCTTTATAAGCAAATACTTTTAAACAATGAGCCATCTCTCCAGATCCCCCAATCTTTTAATTGAAATTTAAATGTCCTCAAAGGCCTGTACTCCATAGTTTGTGTTGATAACTGCAAATTTGATCTCATCTTGTGCTACTTGAATTCCCAGTCTTCCAACCACTCTTTTCTGCTTAAGTCCCATATGTTTAACAAGGTCTTTCATACAATAGGTCCTTTGTATGTGCTTTTCCCTTTCCCTACAATGTTCTCCCTCCCTCTTTGCTTAGTTGTTTCTTTGGATATTAGTGAATCCTCATTTTGTCAGTGAAATATGGTCAGATATTTCATATTTGTTCAAATTCTCCTATGATATACTCATATATAGCACTGACTCTTTCCTTACACACATTAAACACATGTGTAGTAGTACATTTATATGTACAATTAATTTATAATGTCACGCCACATTACTGGATTGTAAATCCCATAAGACACATATCCAGTATATTTTAGCCTACTCTATCTCCAAATCTCAGTCCTGTGTCTTATCCTTAGCTCAATAAATAATAATGTAAGAGATAAAAACATGGATTTTCAGAAGTGCATATAGCTGGAATTCAGACTTTTGAGTCCTCAGGCAGGACTCTTTATGACTAATGCCACTTCCATTTAGGTTAAAAACATAGGATTAGGATGTATAGCATTTTCTATACTTTAGCTACAAACTAACCCCCTAACTTCTGCCAACTGCTACACTTATGCATGGCAGTTTTCATCAAAGGGGATGTATGAATGCATCAGCAACTCAGTCATAGTATTAGAACAATAAATCACATGTATTAAAGAAGGCAAGCAAAGGATGCTATTATTATTATCAAAGTAGTATATATGTGAATTCTCAAGGAGGGTAGATCCTGAATTGAATATTAACCATAAAAGGAAGTCATACAGTTCTGCTATAGAGCATATCTATCATCCTTAAAAAAACATCTCAACCAGGTTTCTGAATTTCATGTTTTCAAAGTACTTAATGTTTTTACAGAAACATCTCAAATACCCTTCTATAGATTAAGGTCTTACTCATTTGGATGAAAAACAGCATACGGAACAATATTCTTTCTTGAATAAAATAAGATTAAATAGATGCAATTTTATACTTTAAAAGCTAAGTGAAATAATAAAGAATATTTATGAAATTCTTTTTCTGGAAAAGCTACTTATAGGAGGTTTTTATTTTAGACTAATAAGTGCAATTTTAATGGTGAAATCTGCAAGGTGTGCAGACTCTTTGGAAAAGCCAATATATAATCCTGAAGTACTATAATCATGTAACAGTTGCTTGATCTTTCAAATTCTTTAATCCTTCTTCATATTAACTTTTTGACCTAGCTAGCTTTTGGCAAACATGCTTTAAGTTCATGAATCTATCTTCATGTCATAAAACCATAATTTCTTGAGGTTGTCATGTGTTTGTAACTCTGTTACATATATATTTAGGTTCTGAGTGGTTCACAGGAAAACATATATTAAACACAGTACTCCCAAAATACATACTTGAGTTGAAAGTCCAATTTTATTTTCTGGATTTCAGGATTAGAAATCCAACTGCATTTTACCAACAGATTCCATGTTAAATCAGGAAGGGATTTACTGATGGCATTACAGCTAAAAAGCAAATAACCCTCAAACATACTCATCCTTCCCAGAATACTATAATTGAAATTTCAATTGAAATTCCATCCCATCAAAAAGATAAGGATAAAATAAATGAGATTTATATAATAAAAAAAGAAAATCACCCCCAAATTTCATCTATCATGTAACTACTATGTCTTCATTACTCCTTTTATGGTAGGCAAAATATCTATAAACTTTAAATAAGTTCAAAGGTACATCAAGTGAACCAATTACTTCATTAAAGATCCATGATGACTGTTCAAAAACTTGGCATTGTCATAGATACTGGGGTGTATATATAAGTCAATAATAGGATCAGTACTTTCCCACTTTGCATGATAATCTTGTTGAAAAGATCTAGGCAGTTATAACATTTATCACCTAACACTAGCATTTAGTCCCTAGTGATAAATAAATTGAAGCAAAAATAGAGAGCATTGCGGGAACTTATATCATAAAGAAAACTTTCAAAAAATAGTGGGATTTAATTAGTCTTTGAAGGATGAGTAGAAGCACTAGCTTGATTTAAGTACAAAGAAGAATGCTGGTGAGAAGGAAGGATATGGTTGATTTGTTAAGCAACTATTATGTGCTGGGAAAGTATTAAGGATTTTATGAACTGATAATAAATTAGGCTACATTATGAAAGGCACTGAATAGTAGACTAAGAATTTTGAATTTGAGCTAACAACATTTAAATTTCCATTCCAGAACTCATCCAAAGCATACTGTTGGCCATTTGTCTAGGGTCCTGAGTTATAGCTAAATTCAACACTTTAAGGTGGATCATCTAAATAATGGGGCAAAATTGGATAAGTATAATTATGGTAGTAAATTAATTGTATTACAAGGAGAGTCCAACCCAGATTAAATAAGGATCCTCCTACATCACACTTTAAATCCAAATGTCAAGTATCCGTAGACATAGATGTACTTGGTGACTTGCCTGTTTCGTTATTTTGTACAATACGAAATCTCAAAGCAAAACATTAATGTGTTTTATCATTACTGGTATGCTCATCATGAACATTACCACTAATTTAGGTCAAGTGAATGATAAGAAATTGGACAGTGTGCGCCTGGGACAATTGTGTTGGTATGAGGCCATGGCACTGGTACCAAAGGGAGATATACAAAAGAGATCTGAAAATAAGTGAGACTGCAATTTTCTACTTATCTATGAATGCTCACTTATGCCATTTTCAACATGGATAGTAAATTTGTTAAAGTTTAACAGCTTCTGATCATTTTTTAAACAACTAAAAATCTTCCATCACCTAAATGATTATTTTCATCTATGTGCAAGATCAAGTTAGTGATCCCTGAATTTCTTTATTAACAGTCTTGGTTGTCTGAGTTTGTTCTAGAAGAGGTGAGTTTTCCAATTTGGCTATAGAATTTCATTTTAAAAGAAAAAATATTTCCAAGTATTTCCCCTGTATACTTTTCAGTTTTTGCTAGTTTTTGATTTATCTATTTGTGGTATTATTGTTATTTTAATGATGTTTACATGATAGCTGATAGCATAGTAAAGTCTTGTCCCTTACTTCAAAGGGCATAATAGAATATAATACTTAAAATGGCTTCAAGGGGTTGGTACTCGTAACAGACTTCAAAAGGAAGCAATGAAGAACTTTTGAAAGAAGGAGTACCCTGGGAAACAGGTAAAGATGACTTTTGCAGGAATGTACCATATGGTCATTGAAATGTAAGACTGGGGTGCAAAATATAAATTCCAACCACAGTATTTAAGAAAAAAATACAGTGCATGTGAACAAGTATTCCTAAAGAACTAAAAATAGCATTAACAAACAACCATAGTGTTTATTGAGTGAGTCCTTAATGTATACCAGACTCAATGTATAATTGCCATTCATGTGTTCTCATTTAGTTTGCATAGCATCCTTTGAGATAAGCCTTACTATAGTCATTTGATTTAGTGAAACATGAGTTATAGGGAAGTAATAGAGAAGTAACTGATGTAACTATTCTGAAGTTACATGCTTCATTGAGGCAAGAGTTACATGCTCATTGAGGACTTGCATATATACACTTTAATATATATGTCCTGTGAACATAATAATCATGCATTCATTTTAAATGGTATAAAAGAATTAAACAAACATGGATTGTCTTCTTTAAGGTAATTCCTTAGGAAATGGCTCACTTCTTAAAATTAAATAATTTTCATTCATTTAAATTCACAAGAGGGGAGAGAGAGAGAAAGAGAGGGGATGAGCATGCCAGGGCCTCCTGTCACTGCAAATAATCCCCATATACACGCACAACTTTGTGCATCTGGCTCTACATGGGCACTGAGGAATTGAACCCGGGCCATCAGGCTTCACACGGTAAGTGCCATCACCTGACGAGCCATCAAATCAATCCAAGAAAATGGTGTACACCTTACTCTGTTGCAAACACTTCCAGAATCCCTTTAGTAATTATGCCTGAAACTGGAAACATCGTCATCCTATTCACTAGTTGGAATTCTTTCCTTGAGGCAGAATTTCAGTTCTGTGAATGTCTAAGCAAAGTTGGAATCAAGAAGGTCAAATGAAGTGAATTATCAAGCTAAAAATATTATTTGGGACTAAAAGAATGACGTGATATGAAGAAATGAAATAGAAATTTTCTTTTTTACACACCTTTCTCCACATTCTGGAGCAGTGGCAGCAGCTTTCCATTTGATAGAAACTTGATGAGAACACTCCATAACTCTCTCAATCTAGCTAAAATTCTATGTGTTTGTGTTAAAATGCAAATGTTGTATATATTAAAATTAATAGGTTATACATTTTACATAAGATAAGAATAATACTGCTACATGAGAGATATTCAAACATAGATAAAATTTAGATACTATGGAAATTCTGATATTTGTAGATCTACATGAACTAGGTTAGTTAACAAGTGATGCAGAAGTGAGCTGGGCTTGATTAACAATTTAAATTCAATATCTATAATTCAGGGTAAAGGAACCAATTTGATTAGTTAATAAATATAAACTGGAAAAAGATTGAAACCCACGTTTATCAGTGGCCTTCCTAAACCCCATTTTTAAACTAAGCATCAACCAAAGCAGATGCTGATGTAGTAGAGCAGCATGAGATGAACACAGAAAGACTGCTGCATCCAGATTCAAGGGGATGGTGTTGCTGAATAAATACCAGCTGTGAGTTCAAACATGATCTACAGTTAGCCTATTATCCCTCCATGGGTGATTTGGTAAGTCTCAAGGATCTGTCAAGGCCCATTAATAAATGTCTTGCTCTACAAAGGCAATTTAAGAAAAGAAAAGTAACATGGACACTTCAAATTGTCTCTCCCTTGAGTAAAGACCCTCCCATTGACCTTGCTTTAAAGACAGGGCAAGCTGGCAAGAACAGAAAAGGGCCATCAGCAGAGTGTAGATAAGTTTTTAGAAATGCCTTATTGCCTTTCAAAAGGATGAACAGGTTTTCTGGTGTAATTCAAGAAATGCTGAAAATTCTTTTTACCAAGTATGAATTTCCTTACTATCATAGAAAGGTATTGTCCTTAGACTATTTCCCTACAGAGTCTGTGCAAATTTATTAATCAAAGTAAATACTTGTTTGCACTACTTTACTGCAAATCTGTAAAATGCAAGATAATAATAAATCTCTTTTTTGCAGCACATTGTAAATCATATTAGCAACTTCTGGTGCTCTCCAGGTTTAATAGGTGATAGTTTATTATTCATGTTCAGCATAAACTAAGTCATTAAAATTACAAATTTACAAGTAAGCTACAAAAAATTATGCTTGTATTCAAGATTATGGTTTTCATAATTGAAAATACTATCTGACCCAGAGCAAAGAAAATGTTGAAATTTGAAAGTTCACGTACAAGTAATAACAGAGAATAATAGAAATCTCTGAACACTAGAGCTATCTTTTTATTTATATCAAGATGAAATACTAGTAAATCTAAAATGTAGGTTAGGTTGCTTTGCAGAATTTTTATTTCCAGAATTCTTTAAAAGCATCATATTTCCAAACTGCATGTGTTACAAATATTAGAGGAGACATATTAATGTACAGATTCTGGCATGAACTGAAGATGCTTACTTTAAGAGCATAATAATTTTTTTGTACTGAGTGCTCAACTCTATGGAAAATTCAAAAGCCCGTGCCAGTCTGTTTTTATTTTACCCAAAAATGAGAAATGAGTATGCATATATTGAACTTGCTGCAACCAAGTATTTTTCCCTGGCCAGAAAACCCAGCCATTTGAAAGCTATATTTAGGAAGAAAACCTTTTCCACATGTATCTCCAGCTGCTGATTCAATGTGTCTGAGCTGCCTGCTTCTCCTTTTTGAGGTCTCCAGAGGCTTCCAGTCACAACCAGAGACTGGCTCCTCTGGAATTTAATTTACTGTTGTTGAATGAGCTTTCTTTTATACCACATTTTTCAATTGAAATTAGTGTCTTGATTAAATTCCAAAGGAAACTCTGCTCATAATAGACCTGTCAAGTGCTTCCCCTACATACTAAGAGTCATTACTATAGAGATCCTATAAGTATACTTCTAATTTTGCCTTTCAATTTTATGTATTTTATATATAACTTCATTTTTTTCTTCAAGTTTTATCTATTTGAAAGGATTTTCCTATTTTTATTATTTATTTATTTATTTGCAAGCACACAGAGATAAATAGAAGAAAGACAGAATGAAAGAATGAGTATTTCAGGGCCTCCAGCCTTTGCAAGCAAACTCCAGATGCATGCATCACTTTCTGCATCTGGCTTTATGTAGGTAATGGGGCATAGAGCCCATTTTATCAGGCTTTGCAGGCATGTACCTTAACCACTGAACAATCTATCTAGCCCCTAGAAGGGAATTTTTGTAACAGACAAGTTTATGGAGTGAAGAATTCTATGCATTAAAAATGAAGAGAAGGGCTGGAGAGATGGCTTAGCGGTTAAGCGCTTGCCTGTGAAGCCTAAGGACCCCAGTTCGAGGCTCGATTCCCCAGGACCCACATTAGCCAGATGCACAAGGGGGTGCATGTGTCTGGAGTTCGTTTGCAGTGGCTGGAGGCCCTGGTGCACCCATTCTCTCTCTCTCTCTCTCTCTCTCTCTCTCTCTCTGCCTCTTTCTCTCTCTGTCTGTCACTTTCAAATAAACAAATAATTAATTAACAAAAAATTTAAAAAAATGAAGAGAAGCCGGGTGTGGTGGCACACACCTTTAATCCCAGTACTGGGGAGGCAGAGGTAGGAGGATCGCCATGAGTTCAAGGCTACCCTGAGACTACATACTGAATTCCAGGTCAGCCATATGCACTGAGTGGCACATGTGTCTGGAGTTCTTTGCAGTGACTGGAGGTCCTGTAAAACCCATTCTCTCTTTCTCTCAGTCTCTCTCCTCTCACTGCACATACATACATACATACATATAAAATGGGGAAAATGAAGAGAAAAGAAAATGAGAGAATAATGTGAAGTAACTGAAACACCCTATGTCCCCAATGTACCTTATAAGTTAAGAGTTGTATAAGTTAAGAGATGTGCAATATTGGTAATTACCTGCCATATTGTCTAACTTCACAACTCCCTTTTTGTAAGAAATGAGGTTCTCACTTGCTGACTGAGTCAAATGAGAGTCACTGATACAAATGATATTGTTTAGGACTATTTTCTGGATCTCAGATTTCTTATTTGAAAAACGAAGTGGGTAAGATTACATGATCATCAAGCTCTATGCTCCATTATATGATTTGTGATGGTTTCAGTGTGATCACTGAAAACTGGCCTGAAGGTTTCTCTTCAATGTGTAGTAAAAGTTGGTAGGACATGCTTTGTTTGCAAGACAGAGAAAGCAAGAATGCACTGAGCTGGAAGCTTCTTTCCTGCCGGCTAGTTTTCATAGTACTAGAATGTTTATGTAGACTGCTAGGATAGAAAGTTACCAACAGTCTTACCCAACAGTAATATCAAGCCAGGCAACATGTGACCACTGGTATAATTGTGACATCACTGCTATTGGGGCAATGGACTGCTTTTTTTTTTTTTTTTTTTTTTTTTTTTTTTTTACTAGATTTGAGGCCAATTCAATGAGGAGTTCTTGCCTGGAATTATAAAACCTGATCAAAAGCCCATGACCAGGGAAGTTCATAGGTACTAAAAGAGAAGCACTACTGTCGTTTTGCTAACTGGGCATGCTAAGACCATCAACGTAGCTTCTAAATATTTATATTTATGTCTATAGATTAGCATTGCTCACAATTTCTGTCAGAAGCTTTTTGCAATGGGTGGTAGTTATTTCAGAGACTCAAAATTCAATAATCTTCTGAGAATAAGGAATCATTGGATGCCCATCACTAAAGGAGATATCTTTATATGCCCTTGAAGGTTTATGGAATGCTGTAGAGGAGGAGGTAGAAAGAATGTAGGTGGGAAATAGTGCAATGGAATGTTGTCTTGTGGATATGATGGGGCCATTGCACACATGGACTCACAGCAGGTAGGATACCTGTGCAAGTACAGTCCAAGATTCAGTCCATTAGCATTCCATCATGGATGGTGGTAGAACTCATGACCTTCCCCCTCCTTAAGGAGCTATTGGCAGTTACTGGCTGCTAGTGGTGGAGGAAGAGATATTTTCTTCAGTGCTGTAATCCTATAAATTGAGTTCCATTCTTGCTAATGCAAACAACTCTACCAAAACTCAGCAGGTCACCAAAAAATCAAAATAAAACTATCCAAGTAAAAGCAGAACCATCTGGGCACAAGATAGTCACATAGGAGGAGATCTGGAATAAGAGGAGGTAATCAGGATGAATACATTCAAAATACTTTGTATGTATGTATGTATGTACAGTCTGTCAAGTAAAATTTTTACAAAGGTGGGGAGACTATTAAGTGTTGGGTTACAACAGAAGTTGCAAAACCTGTTCATCCCCTTCACTTTCACATCCTGTGTGACATAACCTCTCCTTTTGCAAGAGCCCTTGCCACTGTGGTACAGTCTGCCATGAGATCTTCACCAGAGCTGGGGGATGTTCTTGAAACTATGACCTTGAAAATTCAGATCTAGGAGTTAAACTCCTTTTTAATGAAGTTATGCAACTTCAGGTATTTTGTTATAGTAAAGAGATATAAAGTAATTCACCTTGCTTTGACCACCTATGATTAAACTCATTTTGAGTTTGCCTTATTATCCAATTTAATAACATACACAAGTAGGAAATTATATTCATCAGACATATGGTAGACACTGGGGAAACAACTATGTCTAAGATTTTAAAGGAGGGTAGAAACCTATTTATGTAGATAAAATATATTTTAAATGATGCATGACAGTTCAGGGTAACAAAAAACTATGTGGGGAAACGAAAATCACAGGTGAAGACAATAGAATGCTTTAAAAGCTGTCCCCACTACCATCAACTCATTTTTTTCTACGCCACTGTTATTTGAAAGCTATTTGTTTCAGCAGTGAATATGACCTACCCCATCCTTGCACTACCATTCTACCTACTAGGAGCCAAGAGTAATAGCATACATCTGTCTTCTCAAAACTTAGGAGGCTTAGGCAGGAGAATCCATCTAAAATGAGGGGATGAGTTTACAAATTATATTACAATTGCTATATGATGCCTGCCTCCTCTAGAGAACAAGAAACTCCATAATTATTTGCTTAAAAATAAAAAGTGACTCAGCATTTTGGAGGCTTATAACCTGAGAGGAAAGAAAATGAAACAGTTATGCTCCCTACTTTTCATCAATTTAATCATTCTGTAATGGTCAAGAGTAGAGGAATGGTATCATATTTTGACCTGACTTAGGGGTGTGTGTGTGTGTGAGTGTGTGTGTGCGTGCACATGCATGCATGCGCATATGTGCATACACACATGCATCAATGCAAGAGTGCGTGTGGATATATAAAAACAATCAATCATATCTGTTCTCTAAGTCATTTTAGCTCCCTCTCAGTTATCTGTGCTCATTTCGTGCTTCATCCAAAGCTTAAAAGTATCATGGTACTCCTGAATTTCCTGAGCTTCATCTTCAAAAACTTGATTTTAACCAGTCCTACACAGTAACCCATTTCTATGTTCAGTGCCCAAGTCAAAATTGCTCCAACATTCACTGCTATATATTTGACACATAAAATCAAGCTTTGACAGATGGATTTCAGTTAAATTGTTTCTTATAGGTTTTGCTGAAATAAAAAAGAATAAAATGGACAACTTCTATAATATTGCTTCTTCATTAAAACTAACTGATAACAGCCCATGAATGCATCTTGTCTTAACAGATTCAAGTGCCCTCTGGTTTTAACTCCTCACTGCTTTATAAATTACCTTAAATTGAACTATCTAAAATAATTTGTTAAATGCAATTGTGAATATTCTTGTTCTTAATAGTTCTGGACTTGAATAAATTAAAAATAAGCATGAAAGGAAACATTGAATATGATAAGAGCTCCTGCAATACAAAAGAATACACCATCACTTTACCAGCAGGGCAGTGACACTGGATCTCACACTATAGCTGTCTGGATTAGAAACAACCATTGTCTCAGCAGAACCAAAAGCTTCAGCCATTTTTGATGGGGCAACTGATACAGGAAAAGGAGGCAAGAAAACTGCTTGGGATCCTAAGTCTGGTTCCATGTTTCTGTGAATATTAGGGAGAAATGTTTCTAAATTTGCATATAACATGAAAAATCATTAACAAAATGACCCTGTTCATTTAAAAAATAAAAGAGTACAGAACGAAATTACCTTTAATTTAGAATGCACATATAATACCAAGACTTCAGTGAGAGAAAGGTTTCCAGATTTCCATTTTCTCATCAATTTCTTCTTGTTAAGAATATAAGTGTAGAGAATTTCATTTGTCCTGATGCTAACTTACTCTCCGTTGGAGAATCTGCTTCTCTTTTTCAGATCGATGTAGATCCTAAGGAGAGAGCCACCCCATCATACCTCAAAAGGGCCCCGGCTGAAACTAAGAAAAATTGGAGAAACAAGCAAGGGCGCTGTTTTCCTGATGAAACGGATACCAGAACAAGGGGGAAGGAGATCAGCACAGAGAAAAATCAACTCCTACCAAATCAGAGAGCCAGAGACTAAGAGCCCCCCAACACCTCATCACTGAAGCAGACCCAACATGGCTCAGGGAAATTTTGAGGAAGAGGGGGCGGAAAGAATGTCAGAGCCACATGTTGTGTCATGATATGCAAAGACATTTAGCTTACCCATAACTGTGGGCTAACTCCACAATGCATGACCCATATACCTCAACAAGAAGGGGCCAAGGGGAGGGGGTAGGTCATGGATGAGCCTAATAATGGTACCAAACTTACTGTAAAAAAATAAAATAAAAAAAAAAAATGAAAAAAAAAATGAATGAGCCTTTACAAGCTGAATAATAAAAATACTGTGGGCCAATCAAAAAAAAAAAAGAATATAAGTGTAATTTTCTCTAACTCCCATTCTAGTAATCTTGACTCAATATTTTATTTTAAAGACAGGAGATGATAGTCATTTTTGTCATAAACTCTCAAGAGTTTGTGAGCTACTTTATAAATTTTGGAAGCTTTTGATCTGATGGCTATATGTTCCATTTGCTTGCAACCAAAACTGAAAGGGACCTTTCTGCTTCAGTGACTGTCTTTTAGGTCAAAGGCACATTAGTGAAACAGTGTGATCCAGTGAGTTCTAAGGACCTCTGCTATTCACCATGTACACATTTGAAACAAACATCACTAGGCAATATCCTTGTCACTAAACTAACATAATAAGCCATCAAAAAGAGCAAGAACAATGGGCGTTCATGTATTTCCACAATGGAAAGTTCTCATTGCAACCTGTAAGCGTATCTTGTGAGGGTGGGCATGCATCTATTGTTCTCAAGTTATTAAACAGTATGTCCTAAAAAGATATAGTAGGTTTTAACCTAACCTACTCAAGCAATGTATACAATGCACTAATGACACAGAAGAATCATGTTAAGTTAGCCTATGGAGGAATTCCTGTGAAATGTTTCCTATTACAAAACTGAGAATTCATGTTATATATGACATAATAATGCAAATGAAAGTATTTTTATTTTATTTATTATTTATTTTTGGTGCATGTAGCATGTTTGGATGTGTGTGCATTTGTGTGCATAATGTGTACACTTGTGTATGCACAGATGTGCATACCCTGTGAGCACATTTGAAGGGGTCAGAGGAGAACGTCAGGTGTCCTCTTCTATCAGTGTATCATATCATGTTGTTTCTTAGCATGAAGTCACAGTCAAACTGGCTGACCAAGGAAACTCAGCAATTCTCCTCTCTGCAACTCCCACAGGGATATAGGCATACATGTCCACACTCAACTCTTTACATGGTGCTGGGGATCAAGCTCAGGCCATCTCAGAATTTTATGCTTGTATGGAATGAGCTCTTATAAGCACACTTACATTCTTCTCTGGTTATTATTATTATTACTATCATTATTATCATTATTATTATTATTGTTGGTGTAGTTTTTGATTTAGTGTTGTTTTTGAGACAGGGTCTCTTTCTGCAGCCCAGATAGGCCTGGAACACACTATCTCAAGCTTACTTTAAATTATCAGTGGGCTTCCTATCTCAGCTTTTTGTATGCTTGGAATATTTTTTATTTAATATTGCCCTTTTGCCTTCCATTATAGATAGACACAAAATCTGAGAGGTATGATCTCAGCCCTAAGTAAGCATTGCAATCTTCTGAGAAATACATTACAACGAAGACTGCTGGGTCTCCCCTGTCACAGAGTTTAGGGCTCAGGAAGTCTTAGAGCATGGGGTTTGTATTTTGAGAAAGTTCTCAGGAATGTGATGCAGCTGACTCATAGATCATACATTGAGAATTCCTGTGCTAGAATATGGACATAATCAGCCTTAGGATTCAAGTTGTTGTCTCATTTCATCCAGATGGTCTTATATGAGAAAACTTCTATTGTGACCACTCTAATCAGACATGATCTTACAACAGATATTTGCTGAAGGTTATAGGAATGATAAGATGACAAAATATTGGTATGTCTCAGAAATTCTATATGGCCATTTTGTAAAATTAATATTAAATATATCTGAATTAGTAGTTGCAAATGTATGTACATATAGCATGCTTTAATTTGGGGGAATTTTTATTTATTCACATTTGTGTGTGTGCACATGCATGTGTGCATGCATACATGAGTACATCTTGCTTTTGCAAAGGAATTCTGGATGCACATGCTACTTATTGCATCTGGATTTATATGGGCATTGAGGAATTGAACCCAGACTGTCAGGTGTTGCAGAGAAAATATGTTTAACTATTGAGACATCATAATTTCAACTATACATAAAAATGGAAAGAATAATATAATAAATACAAAAAAAACCTATCACTTAGATTGAGAAATTATTACTAATTTGCTAAATTACTTATTTTTAGCTGGTATATGTTAAAGTAATTCCTTGGTATCATGAAACTTATCTCCAAAATATTTCTGTATATAAAAGTGGAAACATTTTACATTGTGTTTTATTAATTTTTGTGGTGCTAGGGATGGCTTTGTGCAGGACAGCCAAGCCCTCTGATACTGAGCTCCTTACCCAGCCCTTGTATTTTAATTTTAAAATATGTTAATCCCATTGTTTTTTCAATGCCCATTAAATACTTAAGGCAAGCAATTTACATGTTTTTAAAATAAAGAAACTTAAGAGTCAAGCACATTACTCAAAAGACTGGCTCAAAATTCTAAAAAACGTTGCTACCAGAAGAGAAACCAAGACTTGTTAATTCACTCACTCATTTATTGATTTATTTACTTAATAAATATGGGCCTTTTCTATGTTAGACATTATGCCAGGCACTAGACATATGGAATGAAAAAATCTACTCCGTCTTGCTCTCTGCTCTTTCCAAAAATATGTAGCTGCTATTCCAATTTCAGTCTAAAAAACTACTAAAATAAATGAGACCAGACCATCATTATTCAAAGTAGATTCCACATAATACTTATTACTTGAGCTGCTAATAGAAACACATATGCCTCAAAAGGTTCTATGTTCAAAGTAGTTTAGGAAGCCCTTGATTAGATTAGTAGGTCCCTTTATTAAAGAATGTATTGGAAAATCTAATTAAATTGTATGATTTGGACATTTGCAAGTCACTTTATGGTAATTATATAGTATTTCCTAATGTGTATAAACATACATGCATCATTTCTCTTCTATAAATGTATGAGTGTGTGAATGTTTCAAAAATTTCTACAAAACATGTTTTGATAAGTTATCCACTAGAAGACTCTAAGGACTGTTTTACAAGTTAAGGAAAAATTTGTAGAGGCTCACTGGGTGTGGTGGTTTATTTGAATAAGATGTCCCTCATTAACTCATGTGCTTGGGTCCAGCTGATGATAATTTGGGATGTGGAACATTGCTGGAGGATGTGTGCTGTTGGGGGTAAGCTTAGGTGTGTTATAACTAGCTCTCCCTTGTCAGAACTTGGCTCACTCTCCTGCTACTATTTTCCACCTGCTGTGGCAGACATGTTGTCCAATATCTGTTCATGCCATGCTTCCCTGCCATCATGGAGTTCTCCTCAAGACTGTCAGCCAAAATAAAATATTTCTTCCCACCAGCTCTTTTTGGTTGGTGCTTTGTCCCAGCAACATGAAGGTAACCATACCTTACTGGATAAAGCACTCACTGTGTAAATATGACAAATGGAGATCGTATCTCCAACACCCACCTAAAGCTGGATGCAGTGGCAATGGTGGGTAATCCCAGAACTTCTACAGAGAGATGGGAGACAGAAGCAGGAGAATCCAGAAGCTCAGGGGCCAACCAACCTAGCGTTCACAGTGGGAACAAGAAGTCCTGCTTCAAAACAAAAGTGGAAGGGTGTGAGGACCAACACCTGGGATTATCCTCTCACCTCTACACATGTATCACAGCACATGTGTCTGTACACACACACACACACACACACACACACACACACACACAGAAAGATTTTTTTAAAAAGAAAATATTATGAAGAATAATGCAAAATTTATTTCATAGACACAAAACTGACTACTTCCCACTTTCTTTTTTATCATTTAATTAATTAATTAACTTATTTATTTTATTTTTTTGTTTTTCAAGGTAGGGTCTCACTTTGGTCCAGGCTGACCTGGAATTTACTCTGTAGTCTCAGGGTGGCCTCTAACTCACAGTGATCCTCCTACCTCTGCCTCCTGAGTGTTGGGATTAAAGGTGTGTGCCACCACGCCTGGCTTTCATTTATTTATTTACTTATGGGAGAGAGAGAGAGAAAGAGGGAGAGAGAATGGGCATGTCAAGGCCTATAGCCACTGCAAACAAACTCCAGATGCATGTGACACCTTGTGCATCAGCCTTTCATTGGTTTCAAGGAGTAGAAGCCAGGTCCTCAGGCTTTTGCAGGCAAATACTTTAACCACTAAGCCATCTCTGCAGCCCCTGCTCACTTTCTTTGCTATTGTTTTTAATTACTTGAATACAAAGGAATATGTTTCATTATGGTGTTTTCAATTCATTATGTTTTTTGGTTTGGCTTTTCTCCATTGTCCCTAATAAATCTCATCCCTTCTACCCTCCTCTCCACTCTACCATCTTTTCCAGTTTCATATTAGATGATTCCTTTTTTCATCTCCCCAACTTCTTGTCACCTCTTGTTCTTTTCTTAGGGTCTACTATCTTGATTCATAGTCTATACTCACTGAAACATACAAAGTTAAGATCTGCATATGAGATAGCACATGCAATGTTTGGCTATCTCGGCCTGAGTTACTTCACTGTAATGCCTTTTTTTTTTTTCTAATTTCATCCAATTTCCTGAACAATTCAAAACTTTCCTTCTTTTTTTTTTTTTTTTTTTTTTTTACAGCCGAGTAAATTCCATTGTCTATATGTAACACATTTTCATTTTCCCGTCATTAGTTGGTGGACATCCGTGTTGTTTCCATTCTCTAGCTCTTGTGAATAGTGCAATAATGAGCATAGTTGTGCAAATATCTCTGTGGTATGTCACAAAATCCTCTGGGAATATGCCCAGGAGTGGTAGAGCTGGGTCATACAGTAATTCAATTTTTAAATATTGGAGAAACTTCCATCCTGATTTCCACAGTGGATTCAGTAGTTTAAACCTCACACAGTCAATAAGGGTATCCCTAACAATCTCAACAGCAATTTTTTGTGATTTCCTTTTATTTAATTTTTTTTTTTATTGGCAACTTCCATAAATCTAAAAAAAAATTTTCTTTGAAACTAAGTAAGGTTTAGCTTGGTTAGTGTTTGAATGAGAGTCACTTTCAGATGCAAAAATAAGACTAACCATTTGTAAGTGAATTGGTCACTTTATGATATAAAAATACTAAAGTGAACAGTTAAATTAAATATATTTATCAATATTATATAATATCAAAGAATCTTGTAACTATAGTAATATCATACCAAGAGCAAGTTATATAGATAAGACTAATATAAGTAAAATGTTTTCTTATTTATTTATTTTTTTATTTTTATTTGAGAGAGAGAAATACAGAAAATAGGCAGGTAGAGAGAGAGAGAGAATGGGCACACTAGGGCAACCAGCCAATGCAAATGAATTCCAGATGCATGCGTCCCCTTGTGCCTCGGGCTTATGTGGGTCCTGGGGAGTCAAACCGGGATCCTTTGGCTTTGCAGGCAAGCACTTAACCACTAAACCATCTCTCCAGCCCCAGTAAAATGTTTTCTTTAACACACACACACGAACCATTCCAAATCAAGAAAGAAGTGTACTTACTTTGAATTACTGTGTGTTATTACTGGAATCAATTTAAATGAAAGACAAAGGAAGGAAAACTGAAAATACAGGCTGTATTAGTCCAAGAATGCATGCACATGGGATTAAACAATTTCAAGGGTAATCGTTGAAATCATTCAGTATGTACCTGATTGGGTAACATGACATGTTAGCCTTCTGGAAATATATATACTTATATAACATTGCTTAACTTTTCATATGAATAGCTTTGTCATCAGAAAGACAAATATATACAAAACACTCATTATTTCCAGGAAGAAACTTTATTCTTTCTACATCCTGGTGCTCACATCTCCATAGTACTTTGCAACCCTTTTAGATATTTTATGGAGGAAATATAAGGATGTCAAAAACTGATTGTGTTAAAAGTCAAGACATCTATGTAAATGGAGATGAGTAATCATAAATGAAGATTTAAGTACAAAATGATTGCTTATGGTTAGGATTTTGACATGTTATCTAAATTTTATTGCTGTAGCAATTTTATTTCCAGGCAGACTATGCATTTTAAAGTGAGACTGATAAGTATCTTAGTATTTAATTTTAATAGTAATCAGTGTGTAATACTTTAATCAGCAATGACTTTAAACATAATTTATAATAACTCTACCAAAAGATTCTGAGTGTTTATTTCTTCCTTTAGTTAAGATGTAGTACAAATATCTGGTGTTTAGTTCAATAGCAAAATGATGCTTTTATAAATTTTAACCAAAAACTTTCACTAGGTAATGTTTACATTCTGTCCTTTTAGTGGGGCCAGATATGCCACAAAGACAAATGATATTCTGTACTTAAGTGATATTATATGATAAATTGAGAAATCACCAAGTTTGTTACTTATTTTAGTTTGATTAAATCACAGGCTAAAGATTCTGAGCCATTGTATACTCCAAGTTGAAAAAAAAATCAATAAATCCTAGTTAATTGGCAGTCAAGAGTGTAAACAGAATAAGTAAGGACTTTGGTCAGCTAACAATAGCTCAGCAAGCTTATCCCAGAACTGTATAATGTAATACAAAGCATTTCTTAAAAGTTCTTTGCATGATGTGAAACCTATAATTTGTAGAACAATAACACAACTATCTATAAGAAGAATTAGCACATGTATCTTAACTTCTTTCATAAGTCTATAATAATATAGATATTCATTGTTTCAGAAAAGGTATGCCTTTAAATCTAATAATTCATCTATCAATATACCCACAAGGTATAGAGTTGTATGGCCATGCATATTTAAAAAGTAATTATGGAACTTAAAGCAAGTGGTGGTTTACAACAAAGATTATAATCTGATCCTCAATAGCAAAAGCAGGTATCAATTATTTCTGAGTTTTTTTTTTTCTGTTTGCACATTGGAATAGTGTAATTGTACTTCAGGGTTGAAAACATAAACAAAAACCAATGCAATTGATTATAAGGTTATAATTGTAGACTATGACAAAAAGCTTTTCAGTTTTTATGTGCTTTGTAAGGGAAATAGACTGTTGCCTATAAAAGGATCAAATAGCTTGTCACTATGGGGAGGGGGGAAACTTGGAAGATAATAGGATTCCTTTATCTATTCTTTAAAAGAAAACTGTTTTTTAAAAAATATGGACTATATTTTGGCAAACTGAAACATTGTATCACTACAACAGAATAGAAATCCAGTATTTTCTAATAAACATTAAATTAATCACATAACTCATTATTTAACCTATGTTGAAATCATTCTTTGAGATATAATTCTTTAGCAAAAGTATTGGTTTTAATTAATAGGTAGATCAATGGTATAATTTACACTGATTTCTTTTTGCATTTCTTAGACCAGTAATTCTTATCTGGGGACATTGGTCATTAGGGAAAAATTTCAAAATCTCTATGGTAGTTTTACATGGTATGTGGCTTGATAAAAGCATGATTACTATCATAAAACAATTTTGTATTTGTAATGTCAAAAAATAATTATTTTCATGATGAAGTTAAAGAAAAAATAACACTATCGATGGAGCACAGGGATATATGTTTATCAAAAGGAGATTATATTTGAGTAGGCTGGAATATTGTTTTGTAAAGTTTAGCCCAGCTCCCCCAAAGCTGTGGAGAATGGGTCTTGTTATTCCTGGACAACTAACATGTTAACACATCATGTAAATTCCCAGCCATATCAACTGACCCACAGCAATGCTTTGAAGATTCACTAGTACAAAATGAAGAGATTGTCTAGAAAAGTAATTGCAGCTACTAAAACCAATGAAGAGCAGGTTGTTGGAAAACAAACCAGGTTACCGTTGGGTGTTTTTACATGACAGGCACACTTCAATTGTCTGCTTTAGTAAACAAAACTCATACAATACATTCTTATACTGAAAAAAAAAATGTTTACCTGATGTTAATTAAACTAACCTTATTGTACTTTTACCTAGACACCCTGAAGGATACCTAACCCCCTTCTACTAATGAAAGAGCAATTTCAGAAGAACCAGATGGTAGGTCCAAGGACCAGATTAAGTGAGAAAGGTAGATGTGTATTATGCTTCACTTGGATACCATAGTCTTATACTGGGGCAAAACTTTCAAAGCCATTCACCTTCTCAGTATAAATCACTAAAGTTGGATCAAAGGAGCAAAAGAGCAATAAATCAGAAGAAACATTATACTAAAGAAGAAAGGGCAGTGAAGAGCTTTGTATTCACATGATCAGATGCCTCACTCCTTTCTTTCCGTCAACTTGTATGAACAAATAATATTTTCTCACCCTTTTGGATGAAAACAATGACTTACCTATCAACTGTTTCCTAAAATCCTACTATTTAGTAGACCCAGAGCTAAGTACTTTCACTCTTCCTCTCAAGAAGCTCATAGTCTACTATAATTATAGTTTAAACTTTATATAATAATTTGGGAAATTCTGCATGTGAAATTTAGGACTTTCTCTGAAGAAAAATTGTTCTCTCTCTAGCTCTTCCCCCTCCTCTCTCTTTTAATGGTATATATTTGATATTGCCTATGTTGGTCTAAGTTTATGTAGCAGACAGCTCCAGGTTCACTGAGATTAAATTCCAAACCAGGCACAGTTATCGAGGAAGCGATATTTATTGAAGCTTACAAATCCAGGGGAGCTTCTATAATGGCAGAAGTAGCTGACGTGCCTTCACAGGTCCAAGCAGAGAGAGAGAAGCACAAGCCAAAAGCCACACAGCACAGCACACTTTAGGAACTCCAGCTAGGAACTTTGCATATCTTTAGATTGGGACTTCAAACCCATCACCACACCTTAGAGCTGGACCGCCCAGTGACACCTCCTCCAGCTATGTGGCTGCAGATCCAAACCACAAACTAATGAAACATTGAATATATTGGGGGCATCTATTCAAACTGTACAGTTAACAAAATATTATATTTCTCTACATTTCTTTCTACCTAGCTTAGAGAAAAATAGAAGTCACTTCCTTATAGGAGCTCATAAAAGAATGGAATGAAACACTTGTTTAAGCAGATGGGGTTAATAGATAACAGGAGATCCTGAGATAAACAGCATTTCCTGGGGCCTGCACAGCAAACTCCTTAAGATAAGCAGGACTCCTGATCACAGGCCCACCTGTACTGCCCAGGTGGCACTTCTTGTAACTGACCAACAGATATGCTTACAAGTTCCTTTTTTCTAACTTTTATGGCTGTAACTGTCACATGTAAATTTTGGTTTATGGTCTAACTCCCATCCTGTTTTTTTTTTTTTTTTTAATCCTAACATCTTGTGGTTATTTCCAATAAAAGCAGACACTCCAAACAGTTCAGGGCTACTGCTACCCTGAGATTACCTCTGGGACACAGACCTGATATACCAGACTTTCATATTTTTCTTTTCTATCTTTTTTCACACATTAAACTTTGAATCACATTCTGTGAGTCAATGGTCTTATTTGTGTGACACCGGCCCCCATAGCAAAACTACCACAGGTTATGATCATTCTGAGAGAGAACAGGGGAGAGAAAGTGAGAAAGAGAAAGAGAATAAGAGAGATCTTAGGATTTACATTGACTGCTAGAAATGGAAATAAGAGCAGGCTTGTGTGCAAGTACTAGGATTATCTTGGGTAGGGATCAGAGATCATATTTAGTATGTCTTGACAATAAGATTTTCAAGGGAAGGATGGGGAGATTGCCCAGTGGTTAAAGTTGCTTGCTTGCAAAGCCTTCAAACTCAGGTTCAATTCCCCAGTATCCGTGTAAAGCCAGTAGTACAAGTGGAATATGCTTCTGGAGATCATTTGCAGAGGCAAGAGGCCCTGATGCTCCCATTTTCTCTCTCTTTGTAAATAAATAAATAAAAATATTAAAAAATGAGTCAATAAAAATTTTAAGAGCAAATCCCCAAAATCTGCTTTACATCAAACAACTAAGATACTTTAAATTTCTTGGTGTTTGTTTTCTGTGCTTAAATAATAGGCAGAATGAATCAAGCCAGTGAATTATGGTAAAGACAGTCATATTATGAATATTACTAGAACAGTGTGTTTGATCACTCCAAGATACCTTTGGACCCTGAAGCTGGTTTACAGAGCTCAGATGCTAAACTTACCACAATGATCACCCTTGTGAGCAGCTGGTTGGGTTGTGCTTACACTACCCAACTGATACCCATATGGCCATTGGTTCTATGTGTATTTAAGGTATATGAGCCATACTGACTTTAAAAAAAAAAAAAAACTCAGAACAACAAGCACTTATTGTGGAAACCATTTTTGAAGTCCTAGTTGGAAAGAAAATCCAAAACTTTAATGTTACTTATGCAAACTTGTTATAGTTACATCTTAAGATATAATTAAATGAGCACCTTGGATATTCAAAATGAGTATTCTGGTTTCCAGACCCTGTTTCCATAAGTATAAAACTGTACTCTGGGTGATTGTAGACATACTACTTGGTCTCCCTAAATCCATAGACTTCTTTCTTATAAATCAATCAATTAATAGGACCCACATTGCTTGAGGTTAAAATGAAATGTATGAATATTCTCTAAGATTCTATAGCTTATTAAAATGCTAACTGCAACAAAACAATGGCAGTAATAAATAGATGTCACACTTGGCCATTATGGTGTTTCTGAGTCCTGATTAGTAAACATAGATTGGGATTTGATGAACATAACATTGTAGTCTTGAGGATGAAGTATGTTTCTGTTTCTCTCCTTCTGCCTCTCTCTCTCTTTCCTTCTCTCTAAGTACATTCTATATTTTAATACATAGATGTGCCCCTCCCTGAAATTATGGTGATTTCTTCTCTCTTCCTCATATAAATGACCTACATATTCATTGCTTCATGAACTAATAGAGACTATCACACCCACACACACACACACACTTGAATACTACTATGCCAAAGAAAGGAAAGAATCCTGTCATATGGAACCAAAGATTTTTCTGTTAAATAAAAAAAGGCTAGGCATACAAGACAAGTACTCTATGATTGCACTCACACATGCAATAAGGTGACTATTGATAACAGCAGTGCACAATATATTTTTCAAAAACTAGAGGGAATGATTTTCAAAGTTTTTGCAATAAATAAGTAGCAAATATTTGAGGACTTAAATATGTGAAAATTGTTTTATATATTATGCAATGTATACATGTATAGAAATGAAACATGCTACCTCACTAACCTGTAACAATTTTATGTTTTATGTGTTGAAATATATTTAAAAACAAAATAAAAATATATTTCACAAAAAATAATATGAGCTCTAAGAAGGCAGGAAGCCTATTTTTGTTCATGTGTGAGCCTTTGTATACCTACTGGTATCATGAGCACATGACATGTACTAGGGTTTCATAAATACTAAGTAACAAGGGAACAGATCTGCTAACTCCATGAACCCATATAATTGAATACATTTTTATCAAGAAAATAGACTTCAAGCCTGTTGTTAATAGGCTCAAATTTTGCCAGAGGTTTTCCCTGGAGGGTTTTTCTAAATGGAAGGCTGAGGTTTATTTTTTTTTTCCTAGTCATATGCTTCAAAATTTGAGTTAATTCTCCAGGTGAGTAATTAGGATAAAACTTAATTCTTCAGATGAATTCTAAGGAATTGATTATTTCTCTAGAGGCCACTGGGCTGCATTTAAATCACCATTTCACTTTTGACTCTGAATGATCCAATTTACAAATCCCAATGAATCAAATTAACTAGATAACTGCCAAAATGTAATTCCATTCATGAGTGAAAGACCTGGTTTTATTGTCTTCGTTAGTTAAATGAACTCCATTAGTTCAACTTCTCTTCCAATTGTACTGGTTTAACATAGACCATGTTGTAAACTATTAGTCCTAAAAATGGCAGGAATAGGGCTGGAGAGATGCTTTAGCAGTTAAGTGCTTGCCTATGAAGCCTAAGGACCCTGGTTCAAGGCTTAATTCCCCAGGACCCGCTTTAGCCAGATGCACAAGGGACACATGCATCTGGAGTTCCTTTGC
This sequence comes from Dipus sagitta, assembly GCA_036346955.1. Taxonomy (NCBI): domain Eukaryota; kingdom Metazoa; phylum Chordata; class Mammalia; order Rodentia; family Dipodidae; genus Dipus; species Dipus sagitta. Next base: position 115,573,296 of record CM070776.1, on the reverse strand, counting down.
AGTGGCTGAAGGCCCTGACATGCCCATTCTCTCTCTCTCTCTATCTGCCTCTTTCTCTTTCTGTCACTCCTAAATAAATAAATAAAAATAAAACAAATCAAAAAGGCAGGAATACTAAAACCTGATCCATTTTCCTTATGATATTCAAAATTTAATATCTCCCTCTTTTCCTTCCTCCACCATTGATTGAAGACTATACATTTATCCCAGAGGGATGTAAACTTCTCCCTAAAACTTCATATTATAATTGTAGAGAAATTGCCACTGTTTTCTACATGATTTAGTGCTAGCTAGTAAAATAAATTCCAATTTCTCTGGTTGCTGTTACATAAATTTTAAAGAAATTAAATTGGGTTCCTTTTTGCCTTTGAAGAGAAAAAATTTTGTGGTTTCCCAATATGTTTGGATTATTGTCAAGGTGTCTATTAAAAATCCATCCCAGGGCTGGAGAGATGGCTTAGCGGTTAAGCACTTGCCTGTGATGCCTAAGGACCCCGGTTCAAGGCTCGACTCCCCAGGACCCACGTTAGCCAGATGCACAAGTGGGCGCACGTGTCTGGAGTTCGTTTGCAGTGGCTGGAGGCCCTGGCACGCCCATTCTCTCTCCCTCTCTCTATCTGCCGCTTTCTCTCTCTGTCTGACGCTCTCAAATAAATAAATAAATAAAATTAAAAAAAAATCCATCCCAGGGATTGCAAATTGAATTAAAGACCAGAGGTTTTTTGGCTTGGGATTCTTACTAGGTGATTGGTACAATTCCTATATTATTTCCTATTTTTCTCATATAGTTACGTTTTCATTTCAGTTCTCATTCTTTACACATCTATAAATGTGGACAATTGTGGTGAGAGTCATTGCTCTGTTCGTGTACATCAGCACCCCTTACTATTACAAGGTCTGTAAGCAAATAGTTCAGAAATAATAGCAGATTATGAAACAAAATAGTCATACTGTTTCCCCTTATTGGGAATTTTTATGAAAATTATTTCCTTGATTTTTTAAATAAGGGTTTGGCAAACTTATTTTTTTAATACAGAGCCAAAGTAGAAAATATGATAGGCCTTTGTGGTGGAAACATCATATGTAAGCAAATGAATGTGACTGTGCTGAATTCAAACTGTTTACAGGCATGGAAGCTGGAATTGCTCAGAATTTTAACATGCCACATAATATTATTTTTCTTGATTTTTTGTTATAACTATTTCAAAAGGTAAAAATTATTCTAAAATTATTAAACATGTAAAAATACAAATTAAACTACATTGAGCTGAAGTTCATAACTTGTGGGTCCCTGTTCTACATTGACCCATGAAACATAAATGTGAAAATAATTACACTTTTTCCATTCAGATGATGATAAATATGGCCCTAAGAAGATGAGAAAATGGGACCAAGATCTTGAATACCATAAGACTATTCACTAATTCAGGAAAAGCTTATTGAATGCTTATCTGGCCAGGAATGAGTATTACTAGCACCTTGTGTATAGTGCCAGGAGTCTGAACCTTTAAGAGTTAATATGTTCTCACCCCAAATAGATCCAACAACAAATGCTCCACAGGAAAGATAGTCATGCTTTAGAGCAGAATTATTTATCCCATGCTGGCTGAAAGATCTACTGGTTATTTCAAGTACTCAAACTGCAGTTAAAATGATTTGAACCTTATAGCATTCACTTTTACATGTTTACCTCACCTTGTGGGATACGCCAATGGGGGGATAAAATCAATAATTTGGAGACATGCTCAGTGTTGGAAATAACATGAAAACATACAGGTAAAGGTATGAAATATCATATCTTCTTTCACATTCTTTCCTAAGGTTCAGGTGGCCTTATCATGTAGGGGAAACAGGGAAGATATTATAAATATAATTTAATCCTTGACTATAGGAATTTAACAGCCTAGTGCACTAAAATCTCTAGCTTCAGATGTGATATATGATAAACTGTTTGAAAGTATTTCTATAATTACAAAACTTTTATTATTTTCTTTAGCATCCCAAGCATCAAGGGGCCTAATTAATTTAGAGCAAGGCAATTCATACGAAAATAGATCATTTATGCCTTTGAGATATGAGTTGCTGAAGAATTGATTTCAGATTTGAGGAACTTAAGGCTACCTTATTTGTGCATAATTCTCCCTCTATCTTTAAAAAATGTATCTTTGATTTATAACTTCGATTAATTTCTCTTTTCTTTTGTGCAATAATTATCTTTGTAGATGCAGATTTATTACAATTCATATACCCTTGAATAACGAGTCATGGAAATGTAGGATCAAAACAAAGTGGCTCATTAAGATTGGCCATTTATGAATGCTGTGGAACACAACATTTGGCTAAATTTTAGCATCTATATTTGATGACTTTGAATTTGGAACTGGCCAAAATCTGACAGGTAAGTTTCTGGAGAGTACAAGTGAAAATAGTGCTAAAGAGGGATGACACTGGATGACGACAGATACTACGTATAAAATTTTAATGAATTGTCTGTGCTTCATAAGTAGGTCCTGAGACTCTAAGATAAAATCTGTGCATTGTCCGTAGCAATTAGAGAAGGCTCATAGTTGGAATAGGAGTCATGCTCAGTCATGGTTCTGATCCTCCCTTAAATTAAGACCTATACTCTTGCTATCAATTAAAATATGTTTAGAATAAAGAAATTAGTTTTGTTATTTAGATATGGTTACTACAAATATGCTTTACCAAATGTAAAGGGATCTTTGTATTTTTAGCTGTGAAGGGATTAGTTTTAAGAATATCTCTGGATAATCCCTGAGAATGCAGAGAAACCAACCAATATCCAGTCAATTCTGTTTGGACTTATGTTTTACTATTCCTTAAGTGAAGTAATTATCAATAGGCAGTATGAATTTCAAATTTATACTCCAAAATAATTTTTTAAATGTTATATTTAGAATATTCAACAAGAGCAAATTATGATTTTTTTGGCAATATTTCTAAAGGTTCCAAGAAACAAAGCACAGTATTTCTATAACTATTTTGCTTTATAACCATAAAGCAAATTGTAATTTTCAATATTGTACATGTAGAAATGTGGTTTCATAAATGATTGAGATTATGTAATACAAATATTGCTTTTTTGAGGGGTTGGGGTGTGAGGGCTCTTCATTCCAGTTTTTCATTTCTATAGAACTATAAAAGATACCAAATTTCAAAATGATCCATCCTCCCATCTAAAAATGTAAGAATGATGAAGGTGCTACATGGGCGACTGGGGAAAAATGACCAATATCTGTCGAAGCAACACATGGTCTAACCTACTTAGCAGCAAATAACTTGTTATGATGCCCACACAAGTGCAGTGGTGGCACACAGCCATGGTGGGGAACCAACTGCTCTCAATTCGGCTAACTGATCCCCTCACTGGTATGGGACCCATAGCTGGAGCTGGGAAACAAGTCAGAACCATATCCAAACATAATCCCACTCTCCAATATCAAGCTACCATCAATTGTGGGCTACAAGAGGGCCTACACCTATTAAATTCTCTATTAAAAAAAAAAAAGGGTTATCTCATTTGTCCTGGTGCTAACTTACTCTCCGTTGGAGAATCTGCTTCTCTTTTTCAGATAGATGTAGATCCTAAGGAGAGAGCCACCCCATCATACCTCAAAAGGGCCCTGGCTAAAACTAAGAAAAATTGGAGAAACAAGCAAGGGCGCTGTTTTCCTGATGAACCGGATGCCAGCACTAGGCGGAAGGAGATCAGCACAGAGAAAAATCAACTCCTACCAAATCAGAGAGCCAGAGACTAAGAGGCCCCCAACACCTCATCACTGAAGCAGACCAAAAATGAACCCAACATGGCTCAGGGAAATTTTGCGGAAGAGGGGGCGGAAAGAATGTCAGAGCCACATGTTGGGTCATGATATGCAGAGACATTTAGCTTACCCATAACTGTGGGCTAACTCCACAATGCATGACCCGTATACCTCAACAAGGAGGGGACAAGGGGAGGGGGTAGGTCACGGATGGGCCTAATAATGGTACCAAACTGACTGTATTTGCTGAATAGAAAACTAACTAATAAAGAAAAAAATTTAAAAAAAAGTGAAAATATACACAGCGACTAGATCTGGGTTCAAACACAAAATGAGTATTTATTGGATCATTAAAAGAAGGGAAATTGCTAAAGTATCTGAATCAAATGGCCTGCTGGGTTTTCTGAATGCAGAATCATTAAACATTATTCAAGATTGCACTTCTAAGCCGGGGTGGTGGCACATGCTTTTTTTTTCTTTCTTTCTTTCTTTCTTTCTTTCTTTCTTTCTTTCTTTCTTTTTTTTTTTTTTGATGTAGGGTCTCACTGTAGCTCAGACTGACCTTGAATTCACTCTGTAGTCTCAGGGTGACCTCGAACTCATGGCGATCCTCCTACCTCTGCCTCCTGAGTGCTGGGATTAAAGGCGTGGGCCACCACGCCTGGTTTTGGCACATGCTTTTAATCCCAGCACTTGGGAGGCAGATGTAGGAGGATCGCCATGAGTTTGGGGCCATCCTGAGACTACACAGTGAATTCCAGGACAGCCTGGGCTAGAGTGAGACCCTACCTCAAAAGAACAACAAAAAAATGCACTTTTAGAGGGGTGTTCATGGCACAAGTCTTGAGAGGCAAACAAGGTGAATTAAAAAAAATTTCAGTTACTTGGTCTGGGTTAGATATTTTTAAGAAATTGTTAATATAAGCTACATGTGATAAATCCCTATAATACCAGCATAGACTACATGGTGGGTTTAGGATAGATGGCAAGACCCTATCTGAAAAAGTAAAAACTAAATATTTACATATTTAGAAGACTATGTAAATGCTAATTTAGTTTAAGACAGAAATGATAGTCTCAAACCTCTTTTATATGGAAAATGTGAAAGCATTCTTAAAAACCTAATGATCAAATGATGAATCTTAGAAGAATATGATTATATATATTTAGAATATAAGGAGATCAAGTATATTTAGAAATTAAATGATATGCCTATAGATATGCAAGGAGGGAAAGTCTACATAAAATATCTCTTTTTATCCAGTTGCATAGTGAAAAATATTTGAGCTACATATTTCAAAATGCTGGAAAAATAATCCCAGACTAAATCTAATAAAGGTAAAAAAAATAAAATCTAATATAATAGGGAAAAAAGAATGCAAAGGAAGGAATAGTAAAGCTAAAAGTTGGTTAATCCAAAAATTCATAAAATAAACAGTTTTTTGGAAAAACTTACTGTGGTGGTTTGATTCAGGCGTCCCCCATAAACTTAGGTGTTCTGAATGCTAGGTTCCCAGCTGATGGAGATTTGAGAATTAACGCCTCCTGAAGGGAGTGTATTGTTGGGGTGGGCTTGTGGGTGTTATAGCCAGTTTCCCCTTGCCAGTGTTTGGCACCCTCTCCTGTTGTTATGGTACATCTTATGTTGGCCAGGCAGTGATATCCACCCTCTGATCATGTCGTCATATTTCTTGCAATATTGGAGCTTCCCCCTTGAGACTGTAAACCAAAATAAACTTTTTTCCCACAAGCTGGTCTTGGTTGGGTGATCTACCACCAATGCGGACCTGACTGCAACAGTAAAGTGTTGCCAGGGAGTCGGATTGCTGCTAGACACCTGACTGTGTGGCTTTGGCCTTTTGGAGCTGATTTTCAAGAGGAATGTGGAAGGATTTGAAACCTTGGCCGAAGAGGTGGCTTGCAGTACTGTAAGTACAGCTTCATGGACTATTCTGGTCATAGCTTCAAGACCTGAACTCAGTAAGAACTATGGACTGTGAGGTTTGACCTATGAGGGTGAGAAAGAGCTTTGTTTGGACTGGTCTAGCAGTTTGTGCAAGGCTTGCTGTTATGCATGTGTCCTGATTTATGCAGGGTTGCTTTGCAAAGAAATGCACTGATGTATACAGAGGGATATTGCGCAGGAAAATACTGAAATCTTTGGGCCCAAACTGCTGCCCATTCACCTGCAAATTGTTTGAGGGATTACAACCTTTGAGATTGGGCCAGCTGATTTGCACTGGGGCAACAGGAAGAATGTAGACTCCTTTGAAGGGGCCTGAGTGCTCAAGGACTGTCCTGTTCTTCTAAGTCTGCTTTATTCCCACTGTATTAACAAATTGGAACCCTACCTGGTATTGTGGAGTATAAGAAATGCAGGAAAAAAGGACATTGAGTTTTCAACATGGTCTTGTGTTTTGGAAATGGCCATGGGCAGTGTGATGCAGGTGTGCTGGATGCCTGCATGGAGACCCCATGGGGCCATGAGGATGAACCATTGATTGCACTGGAGACCCAGTGGAGATACTGGGACTATGAGATGGCTGCCAAAGAGAGCTGCTGTCCAGGGATGAAGTTTTCCAGGACCGTGAGTAGCCTAGCTGTAGGGGCAGAATTGGAACTCCAGAGACTTGTCACTGGCTAGAGTTGTTGGGCTTGGAGCTACAGAGCTTGGTGTTTGCCCTTTTTAAACCATGTATTGCTTGAGTAGTTATTTACTATGCCCAATGCCATCTTTTGCAGTATGAATGTTTATTCTGTGCCATTATGGTTTTTTTGAGGTTAGTTTTTTGGTATTATGGCTCAGTTACAAGATCTTGGACTATGGGGATGTTTGAAGATCATTGGGATTGATAAAAGAACTATGGGGACTTTTAAAGGTGGATGAATGCATTGTACTTTACATCATGTATGGCTGTCAGTTTATGGGGGTCAGGGGCAGAATGTAGTGGTTTGATTCAGGTGTCCCCATTAACTTAGGTGTTCTGAATGCTAGGTTCCCAGCTGATTGAGTTTTGGGAATTAATGCCTCCTAGAAGGAGTGTATTGTTGGGGGTGGGCTTATGAGTGTTTTAGCCAGTTTCCCCATGCCAGTATTTGTCATACTCTCTTGTTGTTATGGTCCACCTTATGCTGGCCATGGGTGATGTCCAACCTCTGCTCATGTTGTCATTTTTGCTGCCATTGTGGAGCTTCCCCCTCGAGCCTGTAAGCCAAAATAAGCTGTTTTTTTTTTTTTTTCCCACAAGCTGCTCTTGGTTTGGTGATTTCTACCAGCAATATGGGCCTGACTGCAACACTTCCATAAACAGAAAAGGTGGAAACACAAAAAAATATACTTAATAAGACTTAAAATGGGTAAATACAATTAAATCTATTAACCAAATAAACACATACACAAAGTTTCTTAAAACTTAAAAAAATTACAACACTCTAAAAAAGAAATTTATAAAACTAAAAAAAAACATCAATAATCATGAAGAAAGTAGAATAGGTGGTCAAAATTTTCCACAAGATGACACAGATAAACTTTATGGAAAATGTATAAAAGAGCTGGGCATGGTGGCGCATGCCTTTAATCCCAGCACTGGGAGGCAGAGGTAGAAGGATTGCTGTGAGTTCGAGGCCACCCAGAGACTACATAGTAAATTCCAGGTCAGCCTGGGCTAGGGTAAGACCCTATCTCAAAAAAAACAAAAAAAAAAAAAAAAGAAAATGTATAAAAGTTTTCATAAACCCCTATCAGTATAACAGTATTACAGACTAAAATAAGAATGAAATGTGCCTACTCATTTACTGACATCAGTAAGATATGTTTCAAACATTTGACCAGAGTAACCTGAGAAAAGAAAAACATTGATTTCATGGAAAAATCCTTAAAAATAGTGAACTATTTCTAGCAATGTATAAGAATATGAATATCATGAGCAAGGTGATTTTCTCCAAGAACTGAAGGAGTCATTCAACAGTACAAAAATTGATCGAATTATCCTAATTAACAAGGTAAAAATAAAGACTACAGACATATTTTAAATTTATTTTTATTTATTTATTTTTGGTTTTTCAAGGTGGGGCCTCACTCTAGCCCAGGCTGACCTGATTTTCACTATGTAGTCTCAGGGTGGTCTCAATCTCACAGTGATCCTCCTTCCTCTGCTCCAGAGTGTAGGAATTAAAGGTGTGTACCACCATAACCAGCCATTTTATTTATATATAGATATTTGGAACTAATGTTTAAAATATTTAAATCTTTAAAATAATTTAATAGAATATTAAAAAGTTTGACCTGCTAGAGGATAAAAGTCATAAAGACTATGAGCAAACAGTGGATCCTGCAAGCAGCAACATCAACCTGCCATCAAAAATTTACCTCTGGGTGCAATAGTGGGACATAACTTATGGGTATAATCAGTTTTTCTCTAATTGGATATGAGGTCCACTCAGTGGGACAAAATTCATGCCTGGCATTGAGAACCAAGACAATAGCCTATGGCTTGGAAGGGCATAGAGCCTAGAGGGAAGCTTCCCCTGTTCTTTGACTAAAAGGATAAATTAATCCTGTCAAAGATAAGATGATAAAGAAAGACAATCTCAGGCTTTAGAGATTGCTCAGAGGTCAAGGTGCTGGCCTACAAGGGCCCAGATTCAATTCCCTGGGACTCATGTGTAGATTTTGTTGGCAGTGGCTGGAGGACCTGGTGCACCAATTCTCTCTCTCCCTCTCTCTCTCCCTCTATCTCAAGTAAATAAATAAGAATAATATGTTTTACAAAAGAAAGTAAAATAAGTTATCTCTATCATACCTGCCATGGTCCAGGAAATACTGCAAAAGAAGTAGAGGATTAAATATGAAACTTGTTTATGAAGATTTAGGTAGACACTAAGGAGACTCAAACATTATCAAAGCATAAAATAAAAGCCTTTCAAGAACTCAACACTAAAGGAGATTTTAATATCCCTTCCAAAGCTCAGGGAACATTGTAGAAGAGGAGGCAGAAAGAATATTAAAGCCTCTGGGTGGGAAGTAAAAGTTGGGGTCACTGCCTTCTGAACATAAGTCAACTGGTTAATTCATGAGCCTGCAGTATTTACCAATGTACCCACATGACCTGTACTGTTCTGAAGCCATAAACATTTTGACAAAGAGGACAGTGGGGCGGGGGGGGGGGACAAAAAGACTGAGACCACAAAAACAAAACAGAGGAAGGGCTTCTTTAAAGAAGAGAGTCCTCAGTGAAATGGTGGAGGGGAAAATGGGACAAAAGATGGTAGTACAACCAAATTACCATATGTTCATATATTAAAATTCCCAATAAAAGTTAGAATAATAGGGGCTGAAGAGAGAGCTTAGGGGTTAAGATGCTTGCCTGTGAAGACTATGGACCCAGGTTTCATTCCCCAGTACCCACATAAGCTAGATGCACATAGTGGCACATGTGTCTGGAGTGAATTTTCAGTGGCTATAGGTCCTGTTCCCTACCCCATTCTGTCTCTCTCTTTCTAAAATAAATAAAAATAAAGAAATATATTTTTCAAAAGCTAAAGTAATAAACCTTAACTGATACTTGAGAAAATCCTGTAGTGAATGCCTACCAGTGATATATTTGTCCCAGTATAGCCAGGAAAAAACACCAATGGTTATTACATCTATTTCAAATTTTAATGGAGGCCTAGACCATGAAATAGAAAAAGGAAAATAAATCAGATACAGAATTGGAAATCATTACATAAAATTGACATTATTTTCAAATGATGTCTTCTTAGGAAGACCCTAGGGTGAATAGAAACTGCTATGACTAACAAGAGAATTCAGCAAGGTGTTGTTGTTTTGAGATAGGGTCTTACTCTAGCTCAGACTGATCTGTAATTCACTATGGAGTCTCAGGGTGGCCTCAAACTCTTGGCAATCCTCCTTCCTCTGCCTCCTGAGTGCTGGGATTAAAGGTGTGTGCCACCACACCCAGTTTAGCAAGGCTTTTGAGAAAAAAAAATCAATGTTCTTGAATCAATGACTAACCCCTATATAAGTAACAACCAATTAGATAATTCAATAGGAAAACAGCCCCAAAGTTTCAGATTATCATATTAGCTAGCACCAATGAACCTAAAAGTAAATCTGGCCAAAGCTCCGCAAAATTCTTATAGAGTTTTATATAAACTGGTGAAGGATAGAAAGTAGTTCTGTGAAAGGAGAGATAAAATATATTCACAAATGTGGTGACTCAGTTTCATGAAGGTATGAATCGTGCTCATTTTAATCCACAAACATGATGCAATGGCAAGAGATAAACTGAAAACATGTGTAGCAAACATGGCAAAGACACCTGCAATGATCATATTAAAAGGTTATTTTTCATAAATACAGATGAACATATAATCAGAAAATGAAGAACTAATATGGGTAGGTAAAGCTGAATAAACTTTGGTACAACATACATATGGGAAACTGGTGTCGTAAACAAATCAGTGGAATGTAAATTAAATCAGTGGAAACAAAAAAATATGTACAAGCTGCAAACATTTTACCCAAATCAAGTGTTGGTAAGGATAGAGAGAATTAGCAATTTCACGCTCTGATATTAAAAGTATAATCGGGCTGGAGAGATGGCTTAGTGGTTAAGCGCTTGCCTGTGAAGCCTAAGGACTCCGGTTCGAGACTCAATTTCCCAGGACCCACGTTAGCCAGATGCACAAGGGAGCGCATGCATCTGGAGTTCGTTTACAGAGGCTGGAAGCTCTGGCGCACCCATTCTCTCTCTCTCTCTCTCTCTCTCTCTCTCTCTCTCTCTCTGCCTCCTTCTCTCTGTCGCTGTCAAATAAATAAGTAAACAAACAAAAAAAATTAAAAAATGGCGTAAAAAAAGTATAATCTTATATACCTTGGAAAGTAATTCAGCAATGCATAAAGTTGGAGATATTCATGCTACTTGACCCAGAAGTTCCACTTCTAAGAGTACACCCTAAAAAAATGTTTTCACACACACACACACACAAAGCTCCCAAGAATGTTTCCCAGAGAACTGCTTGAAAACTTAAAATTTAGAAACAGTTTATGTGTCCACCAATAATGAAGAATTAATAACTTTACCCAATAGACTACTTTTATAAATTAACAATGAAATAGAACCTCATATATCAAAGTTATATGATGGAAACAATGATAATAGACAAAATAAAAATGAAGAACAATATGTATTTAATGAAAAACACATGGATACTATAAAAACAGATATCAAATTCAAGATTCCAGTTATACCTGCCATGAAGAATGAAGAACATGTGCCATGGGTGGGGACTATAAAATGTTTCAATTTTGTCTATAATGTTTTATTTCTGAAGGTAAATATAAAAGATGTATTGTAACAGGTTAGATTAGAACAGGCTGAGTAACACAGCTAATGAGGATGTGAGAATTTGCTGTATGAAATCTCTGTAAATTTGACATATGTCTTCATTAAGAAAATAAAGTGAAATAAAAAAAAAACACAGAAGAAGTTGCTTGGCCCCAGAGCCTTGAAGTTCTTCTCCTACCCTGATCTAATTTCTCTGTTAATTTCCTTATGGTTATTGGTAAACCAGTTGCTGAGAAGAGTTCTAATTTTTGCTTAGGCTATGTATTGGAAACAGGAGCTAATTGTCTTGTTTTAAACCAGTTTATCATCAATCACTTCAAGAAACCACAAGAAATCCCATATTTTCTCATGTCTTGCTATATATTTTTGCTGTTGTTTTGAGAAAAAGTCTCACACTGTAGTCCGAACTGACCTGAAACTCACTAATTAAGTGCAATAAAGAGATGCAGGGATCCCTCCTCTTTGAGAAACATAAGCCCAGGTTCACTACAAGCCTTATGTATTAAGCTAAGAGATAACTGGTGTTGCTGCATATTGCTGTAGTATGCCTAAGCCCTAGGCAAAATAATAATAATATCATCATATGTTACAATATATGTTATTAAATGTATATGTAATATTACTAAAAGAGACTATCACTGCAGTTGACTCATGTCCCAAGCCAGTTAACCAGGCTGAGCTCTCATCAGAAATGAGGACCAAAGGTGTACAACAGGAGAATGTTGGCCATAGGAGAGATTTGGATGATGAATGGGGATTAATTATCTTGCTCCACTTTTAACAAACTAATATAACTTATTTGTTTGCAAGCAGAGAGACACAGAGAGAATGTGTGTGCTAGGGTCTCTTGCCACTACAATGAAATTCCAGATGCTTGTGCCACTTCATGCATCTGGTTTTATGTGGGTACAAGAGAATCAAACCAGGTTGGTGGGTTTTGCAAGTAAGTGTCTTTAACCACCAAGCCATCTTATTGTATAAGCAAGAGATTTGTGGCTATCTTAGACAGATGTCCTTTGTAGTTTCTAAGGGACAGGAGTTGATCATGTCTATGTATAGTGTGTCTGTTACTTTTCTAACTAATGTGTATTTCAAGATATTTTAAATAAATATATGTAGTATATCAATTTGTTAATAAAATTAATACTTTTGAGAGTTTACAAACAGCCTGAGCCCTTTCTTTCATCTTGAAAGTAGAAAATAACAATTGCCCAAACACTATCAAACATAAATACTGAAAGAATGAATCAGAGAAGGTTGGCATTTAGGAACCAATGAAACTCCAATGGATTCTTACAGAAAAATACATTTCTCATTCCTTTCTATATTGTTTATGTTTCATAAATGCTGTTACTTTAACCATTCTGTACTTGCCTACTAGTAAACTTCAATTCAAAAATACATCAAAATTGGGCTGAAGAGATGGCTCAGCAGTGAAAAGTACTTGCTTACAATGTCTGCCAGCCTGGGTTCAATTGGCTAGTGCCCACATAAAGCCACTTGTACAAAGTGGCACATGCATCTGGAATATGCAGTAGCAAAAGACATTTTCGTGTTCATTCTATACCCTTTCTCTCTCTCTCTCTTTCTCTCTCTCTGTCTCTCATAGACATTCCCAAGGTGCTAAAAGTCACTGTTAGAATTTTCAATAATTTTTATCCATTGGAGGTTTCCTAAATCTTTGAAGATTTTTGTACTTCCTTAACTACTCATTCATGAAAATTTGTAAATGTTATAATTTATTGCTTTTGAATAGACTTTCAAAGAATATATGACACATACCAAAAAGTTAGCTTAAAGTAGTCCAAATCTTAAGAATATGAGAAATTTGTGAATTATTGGCAAGAAAATGACCATACGTGAAGATAATATGTTTACATTAATTTAATCAATAAATGATTCTTGCTAATTGTTTTGTGTCCCATGGGTGGTCTCTTAAGACATATCTTGAGTACATACAAATAATTTCAAACTAGTATATTGATTGCATATAAACATGTTTGGGTAAAATTGTAGTTTGGAAATATAACCCTATGCAATTTCAAGTAAACTAGCTCAGAAGTCTTGAATTAGTATATTAATTTAAAATATAAATTAATGAGTTATAGTACTTTGTTATTTTAACTATGTTACTCATTTCAGGGTCATCTTAAGTAAATAACAAATGATATAAGGAAAACATGCATCTTTCCCTCTTCTAACCCCTTCAACTGAAATTTACATATATACAGAGTAAAAATCCACAAAGAAGTCAGATGTGGTAGTTTATACCTGTAATTCCAGAAATTGGGAAGCAAAGACAGGAGCATCGGAAGTTCAGGGTCACTGTTGATACATAATGAGTTCCAGACCAGCCTGGGCAAAACAATAGCAACAACAAGATCCACAACAACAATGAAATTCAACAACCAGCCAATAACAACAACAACAAAAACAAAACAGTAACCGAAAACGTTCTGGAAACTCCAACATCAATTAATAGAATCTAATTAATAATTATGATTTTCTTTTTTAATATTTTAATTTTTATTTACCTATTTGAGAGAGATAGAGAGAGAATGGGTTTGTCAAGGCCTCTAGATACTGCAATCAAATTCCAGACACATGTGCCGACTTGTGCATCTGGCTAACTTGGGTCCTGGGGAATGGAACCTGGGTTCTTAGGCAAGTGCGTTATTTACTAAGCCATCTATCCAGTTCAAGTTTTTCTTTTTTAAAATCTGGCAGTCATAGATCTTCTATAAACATTATCCCTTCATATTTCTGAATCACCTCAGTTAGAGTTATTTTCCCATTTCTAGGATAGCACACAAGCCTTTAAGTTGATTCTACTTCTATCTTCCATTACTTAAATTTTACGGTTTTGAAACTGTGAAATAAGGGTAATACAACAAAAATAAGGTATATTTTTATATTATGAAACTAGTAGAATATGCCCCATTGGTATTAGGAGAAATTAAATAAAACATTAATGTATTTAGCTATCAACAGTATTCCAAAATCTAAAAGATACCAAGAAACAATAAAGGAAAACATATGGATGAGAAAGAAGAGGAGATGGAAAGTGAGAAGAAGAGAAAAGGAACAGAGAGAGGGAGAGAGAGAGAGAGGAAGAGAGAGAGAGAGGGAGAGAGAGAGAGAGAGAGAGAGAGAGAAAGAAAGAAGAAAAGAGAGAATCCCAAACTTACTATTTTCTAACTGGATGAAGTCACTAACTTATAACAAGTCTGCACTCTCCAGAATGTACCATCCTAAAACTATTCTATATCCAGTCATCAAATTTATCTTCGTAAGATTAAGCTTCCATGTAATTATTATGTACAAAAGTCTGTGGAAATAATCTATGTGTTATGGAATGAAGTCCAGCCCTGTGTTCTGGCCCACTGCAACCTCTGTAAGCATTCCTTTTTGATATATTATTGAGTGATTTTCCAACTCCTCAGCATGGTTTCCTTTAAGCATAGTTCCTAATTTTACTACCATATTATTTATAAATTCTGTCATTCTCTTATTCATTTTTGAAAGCCTATATATTAAAACAAAGCCTTAGTCCAGTAACTTATACTGCTTTGCATAACTCTTATTTTCCAGAACCAAAACAACTAGTACCATTTGATAAAGATTCTTGCATGCAATTTTCATTTCTGTGTTATGAAATTGTTCTATTTCACAAATTCTTTCAGGAAATACTATTGAGTTCCTATCATGTACAAGGTAACATCATTTATGCTACAAAACTTATTTTTAGTTGAGAATCCTTCATTTTCTTCAAAATTTAGGAAGATGAGTGTGTGTTTTGAGTTGCTAAATGACTGAAAGATACAATTAGTGTATAGGGAATAGGGGTAACAATTATTATGCTGTGGTGTGAAACAGGCTTACAAAAAGTTCACCCTCCCAAAATATTTTTTAAGACTCCAAGATGAATCTAGTATAGCTCATGTTCCTTATGAGCTGATAGGCTCAAAGGGAAGATAAAATGTTTTATTCTAGTATTGAAACTATTTGATAATTGTAGTCTGTTGATTGTTTTCTGTTTGTCCTCCTCAGTTTCTCATAATTGAGACATGGTAGATAGTATGCAGAAACTTAGTAACTTTAACCATATGAGAAAACAAAAACATAAAATTCAGTGTACATTTTTCATGCTGGGAATGACTGCCTTGCAGATAATTATAGTGACCTCATTGCATTCAAAATCAATGGAAAAGACCAAGCTGTGACAATAGAAACTGCTAAGCCTCCTGAGAAACAACTGTGAAGTTTAGGGAATGGTAAAAACAGCTTCTGAAAGCAATGAACAGGAGAAAAGGCTGTCATTCCATAAGAGCCAACTGCAATCCTTTTTATTGAACAAGGAGCTTGTGATGGAGCATTTTCCTTTGCACAGATTGGCGGTAAAGTGCTATGGATTTCTTTCCTTTTTCATATCCTAGTCTTGATTATAACAATCATAAACTGCATACATTGTGGAAGAAAAAAAATTCTATTCAGCTCAACTTCACAATATTCTTCCTTTGTTTATAACCAAATTTTATTCAACTCTGTATCTTCTTGGTCAGCAACAGTTAAATAAAATGACAAATAGTTGTCAGGTGCATGTTAGCAGCGAGAAAACAAATATGTGTACATCATAGAACACTACTTTGTATACATATTTTTCTGAAGGGAACACTCTTTTTTCATTTATTCTCACAACAATCCTGGGAGATGTATCATCATCTCATTTAATAACTGGAGAAATCATAGCCCCTAGAGACAATGTCACTTGGTTTGTGTCAATGCCTGGAATAAAAATCAAATCTCTTGAATACTTGGACAATGTATTACTTAGGAGATTGCCTTTATTGCTTCACAGAAAAAGAAAAAAATGTCCTTCAGTAAAAGCAAAAAAATCTGCATACCATTCAAGATGCTAGACTTCTGCAATCTGTTTGGTTTTTCAGGAATTTTTTTCTATGTTACATTGCTCTTAGTTAATTTTGCACCAGACAAGGCAGGAGAGCAAAACTTGTCATTTGCAAAAATTGGCATTACTATGCACTGTTCAATAATCTCTCAGCTAGTTGAATTTGTCATAAAGAAACAAGTTTGAGAATGCAGCAGTCCTAGAATTCCCAGAGGACAGAAAGAAAATTTTGATCAAAGATCACTGGGAGGATAATAGCTGACTCACAAATAAATACACGTCAAATAGGGCTGCAGGTTCTTCTTTAATAAACAATAAAGTTCCTGCTACATGAAACAGAATGTTTTTAATAAAGAAAACTTAAAGGCAGATTGTTCTAATGAATATGAAACTTTCACTCCCATCCTGCTAGTGATATTTTGATAAATCCTTAAAAATTAAATAGCTAAAGGTTAACTTCAGAGATGTATACCTGAATTAAATGTGTACCTACATTAATTAAAGAAATACAAAGCTAATAAATTTGTAGAAAAATGGAAACATAATTAACTGTGAAAATTGGATATTTAATGTCACATATATTTTGTGGTTAAAACCATGTATACTTTTCAGATTGTCCAAAGAAATCAACTGTAGTAGACAGCTTCAGGTTTGCTGAGATGAACTTCCAAACTAGGCACAGTTATGGAGGAAGGGGTTTATTGAAGCTTACAGATCCAGGGGAAGTTTCATATGGCAGAAGAATCTGGCCCTGGTTTCAAAGGTCCAAGGAGAGAGAGAGAGAGAGAGAGAGGCCCAAGCTAAAAAGCCAAAAGCTACACACTACAGAAATGCCAGGAGGAACTCAAACACTATGCATATCTTTAGATTGGAATATCAAATTCACCACACCTCCTCCAGCTAGGTGGCTGCAGATCCAAACTACAAACTAATAAAACACTGAATATATTGGGGGCCATCTATTCAAACTACCACATTCTACCCCTCATCCCCAATAGATTCAAAATCACACATTGTAAATTGTATTCATTCCAATTTCAAAGGACCCCACATTCTTGACCAACTTAAGATAGTTCAAAGTCCCAATATTCCTCTGAGATTTAGCAATGTCTCACTTGTGAGTCCTGTAAAATCAAACAAGTTACATACTTTTAACATATAAAGGCACAGAGTAAACATTTTCAACTGGTATAAGGCATAGAAAGGAGATACTAAAACAATGTAAACTCAACCACCATCAAGCAAACATCAAACTTCTGCAGTTCAGGTCCAATGTAACCAGAGACTGACAGTCTCCAGAATTTCCAGTTCCACCTCTCCAGCTGGGTAGAGTAGCAGGGGAAAACTTCTATCTCAGACCAACAGTGCACTCCATGGTATCTCTTGCACAGTCCTGGTATGTCCAAAACATCTTTGTGTCTCCATACAAACCAGGATCCATCTTCCAAAGGCTCTTCCAGCCTATTCATGAGGGTCACCAAGCTCTGCCTATATGCCACATCTCTGCAGTGACTCCTGAAACCATGTGCATTTCATGACCCACCCCATACATTTTTTCATGCTTCTAAAACTAGTATCAGGTGTTTAAGACACAGCCATATTCTTAATTCAGGGACAATATAGATCTTAACCTTGAAAAGCAGGTTCCTTCCCCACTCAACTCTTTCTCAAAAGAGTTTGCATTTCTATCATAGTCTTTCCTCAGGCATCCTCTCCATTGTTTTAATGTAAAGCACTTGGCCCATCTTCCTTAAGATTGCTAATGTGTAGACAATAGCACCTTCAGTAACTTCAACCAATCTCAGTGCCTGTAATTTTAACTTGCTGGAGGTTTTCCAACTTAAAATCTTAAATCTCTCAGTCCAATATCTTTAGCCAAGCACATCAGTGTATTACAAACTTAACCTTGATCAAACTCTCTGGGCCTGGGCAGCATAACACAGCGAACACTTGTGCCAGTAGCACAGTTCCAATAAAGTCCATTGTAGTCTTTCCTTGCCCTTATAAAGTTCATAAGCCAAGCCTCCAAATACAATTATTGCTGCACTTAGCATTCTCACACTCTCATAAGAACAGTCCATAATACTTAGCTCACCACCCCAGAAGGTGTCTTTAGTTGCCAACACCAAGTCTATGCCCATTGCTCCAAAACGAAGTTCCAAAACAACAAAATCCACATGATCAGGTTCATCTCACCCCACATCCTGGTGCCAATTTACGTAGTAGACAGCTTCAGGTTTACTGAGATGAATGTCCAAACCAGGAAGAGTTACAGAGGAAGGGATTTATTGATGCTTACTGGTGCACCTCTCTGAAGTAATATATATTCCAAGAACCAAGGCATGTAAGTATTCTAATAAGTGCTCCAGATGACACTACACAATAAGGAGCCCAATAAAATGACTTTAACTTGCATTCTCACACGGAATGTGGTGATATGGGGAGGAATTTTCCAAATAAGAAGAATTATCAGATTCTATAACCTAATATTAAACCTAGGTTATGGCTTTTTAGTAAACATAATCTAGCCCACCTACATAGGCCCCTATTTTTGTTTTATGTTCTGAATCTACTTACCAGTATGATAGACATTACCTGTCATATGGTGTTATATACTATTGTGTGAAAGTGATACTATCTGTAATTCCAACCAGGGGAAGTTCCATATGGCAGAAGAACCTGGCCCTGCTTTCACAGGTCCAATCAAAGAAAGAAGCCCAAGCCAAAAAGCCAAAAGCCACACAGCACACTTCAGGAACTCTATAAGGAACTCAGGCACTTTGCATATCTTTAGATTGGAATCTCAAATCTACCACACCTCCTCCAGCCAGGTGGTTGCAGATCCAAACTACAAACTAATAAAACACTAAATATATTGGGGGCCATTATTCAAACTACCATACCAACCAATTCTAACTTACTTGATTTGTTATTTTAAATATATTATAGGTTTTTAGAACAAGGAAAATTCCTAGGTTCATCATTAGGAATTATGAGACAATGTGCATAAGGTGATTACCAAATGTATGACATATGGTTAATGATCAACAAATGGGTATTTTTATATTAATATTTCACTATATTGAAAGCACAGTGTTTTCTATAGCATGTGATTATTTCTCATACTATCATTTAGAATCTAATTTTCAAAGCATAACACTCTCCAAATTGTTAAATAGAAAACCAAGTAAAATTTACTAGACATGATTACCCATGTATTTGGAAATGGATAGAATGAGCATAGATAGCAAAAGGCTAATGCTGGTTTTCAATAACTCTAACTTGACTTTAGTTTTGCAGGTCTTGTTGGAGATTTAGACAAGGGTGCATGAAGACTCAGATGCCTTTGATTCTGTACTACGAAAAGCAATGAAGAGCAACAACCAAGCTCATGAAGCTACTAACAACAGATCTTTGGGATTTATCAATCTCACCTTTGCAGTTTGGAATATTTATGAAGTGACTCCATGAACTGCACTCACTGACTTGTAATGCTGATGAATTTGAATCATCATTATTGAGAGGCTATTGTATTAGTGTTGTGGTAGCAAGAACCTGAGTTGATCACCAGCCCAACTGTTTAGTGAAGATTTCGCTTCACCAAAACTCCATGCCCTCCTGAAATTTTCCAGGTGTGTGCAGCAATTCTGCTAAGGTATAACAGCTACTTCTATTTCCATGTGAAAACAACCACTAGTGCCAATGCTAGCAGTGAAAAGAAAGTGTTATTTCTTGTTTTGTTTTGTTTTGTTTTTCAAGGTAGGGTCTCACTCTAGCCCAGGCTGACCTGGAATTCACTATGGAGTCTCAGGGAGGCCTCGAACTCACAGCAGTCCTCCTACCTCTGCCTCCTGAGTGCTAGGATTAAAGGCGTGCGCCACCACGCCCGGCGAAAGTGCTATTTCTTAACAAGAAGATGGCTTTGGAAATGACTTTCATCTTGTATTTATAGAATCATTAATGGTATGAAAAGGGCCTGTTAAATGTTTCAGTTATACTTTACTACAATTTATTAGGTAAATTATATGCTAGAGTGATATTTGAGGGTATGGAGAGTCAAGAAGTTCATTGGTCCTATCCCTTATGGTGCTCTGTTGAAAACAATAACATGTCACTCCCAGTGGGTAAGTTTATAAAAATATTCTGTGGAAATTACTCTATGTGCTATCTCTCAGACTACTCTGGAGATTGAGGGTTAATAATCTAGTTACAACAACAATCAAATCATTATTAAAATTCCACAGAAACAATCAAAATGCATGCTGTCTCCAAAAAAATGATGGATCACTTTATTAATTGACATTTCACAAACAGAGATGCCTTTAATCTTTACTAAATAAATGCAAATGTATTCTTTAAGTCATCGCAACATTATGTAGTAGTTGGCATTTTTTCAAAATTTTCTATTTCCACCTGATTTATCTTTGAATGTAATTTATGCTTGACATTGCTTTTGTTATAGTCATTTAAGGGTGCATTTGGTTTAAGCTCAGACACTGAGTCTTTAAAAAGAATTTTTTTTTTCACTCAAAACAGAACATCATGGCTTTGCAACATATTTGTGTTGATATTTAAGAGATGAGAGTTAAAAATACATTTAAAATTGAAATGCTTATGAGTTAAGGTGTTAAATCGTACAAAATCTTTAAAGGGGAACTATAATAACAAAGTCTATGCAGAGTTCAGTTGCAATACAAGGTGTTGGGGAAGTCTGGGACATAGTACATTTGTATTCACATACATCACAATGCCCTCCAAAACTTGAAGCATCAAGGAGACAATTGCAAAGGCTAACTGGTACTTTCATCTTTATGAACATGGGTGTTCTTTACTGACAGAACCAAAGAATAGAAAAACTCTTTGGCAACCTATGGCATAAAATAATCTTTATATCTGCCATCGGATCGATGCTGTGAAACATGGAGATTTATTTCCCATTCAGAAGCACTATCAAGCTTCTGCTATGTGAAAAATGACTTAATTCGAATCCAAAAGTGAATGCTTCTCTGGAGTCCTCACTGCCTTCAACTATCCCTCTAACACCCTTTTGATGAGGTAGACATAATAAGGCATGTAAGGGCAAGGAGTAATCAAAAGAAGTTAAATATCATTCTGTACTAGAGCAGTGAGCAAGAAGTAATAATATTTACCACATATTTCACATATGCCTTTGGTCAGCATTCACTTTCATTAGTTAATTTAAAATATGTAGGGGCTGAGGCTGGGCTTGGTGGTACATGTCTTTAATCCCAGCACTCAGGAGGACGAGGTAGGAGGATCACTGTGAGTTCAATGCCAGCCTTAGTCTACATAGTGAATTTCAGGTCACCATGGAATTCACCAAGACCCTACCTTGAAAAACAAAATGCAGGGGCTAGGAAGATTGTTTAGTGGTTAAGGTACATGCATGCTTAAATATGTAGTCATGGGAATGAATTTTGCATGCCATATTTTACAGATGGGGATATTTTAATTCAGTGAGTTTGCTCATTTATGTTTTTATTTATTCTATAATTAATAAATGAATACTAATTGCATAAAACAAAAAATTCAATTTGCACTCTCTAAATGTCTGGGTTGCAGAGTCTAGACTAACACTGAAGCATGTCCTCTCTCAGAACAGGTTTGACACTTACTGCTGCACCTCTCTGAAGTAATATATATTCCAAGAACCAAGGCATATAAGTATTCTAATAAGTACTCCACATGTCACTACACAATAAGGAGCCCAAGAAAATGATGTTAACTTGCATTCTCATACACAATGTGGTGATATTGGCAGGAATTTTCCCAATAAGAAGAATTATCAGATTCTATAACCATAATATTAAACCTAGGTTATGCCTTTTTAGTAAACATAGTCTAGCCCACCTACGTAGGCCCCTATTTTTGTTTTATGTTCTGAATCTACTTACCAGTATGATAGACATTACCTGTCACATGGTTTTATATACTATTGTGTGAAAGTGATACTATCTATAATTCCAACCAATGATTTTAGTTTCATCTGTTTGTGCCCACTAAATAAATCCCTTCTCTCCTTGGCATATTTGTTCCTCAGCTTCTTATACACAGTTCTCATGTTCCTCATTAATCATTACTTAGCCACGTTGAATATAATTAATCCTTTTAATCTTATAAATTAGTCTCTCTGAGCTCTTGGAATACTCTAAATACTGTGTGCGACATTTCCCTAGTTTCCCTCAGACTTTTGTTATTAGGTGCCCTTTATTCCTCATGCCATTTCAACAGAAGCAAGTGGGAAAGAATCTTGCATGCTTTGCATTGATATATGGAACTCCATATTCACAGGTGCAATTCTGTAAGGACTTTACTCATTATTCCAAGATCACAAGATGATTAGTCAGTAATTCTACAAGGCCTCATAGCTGTACTTTTCTCCCCCATACTTAATTATCATTATTTTTTGTGGTGCCAGATTGCAAATCATGTCTTCACATATGCTAGTCAAGTTCTCCATCACTGAGCCATACTCTAGTCCTATTTTTTGACATTAAATAATTGTGTCCATTAATGGGGCATAATGTGATAATTTACAACATATATATATATATATATGTGTGTGTGTGTGTGTGTGTGTGTGTGTGTGTGTGTAATATAAAATCAGGATGATTATAATGTGCACCTTCTTACATATGCATCAATTGTTTGGGATAAGAACTTAACTATTCACTTACACTTTATTCTAAAACACAGAATAAACTGAAAACGATAGTCATGCTACCATGCTATAGAAAGGTAGAGCTTTTTTTTTTGTTTGTTTGTTTTTTGAGGTAGGGTTTCATCACTCTGGACCAGGCTGACCTGAAATTCACTATGATGTCTCAGGCTGACCTTTAACTCCCAGCAGTCCTCCTACCTAAGCCTCCTGAATGCTGGGATTAAAGGTGGGCACCACCATACTTGGCCTAGAATTTATTTTGCCTCTGTAAATGTTACCAGTTACTTAACATCTCTCTATTCTCCTTGCACCTTTTTAGCTTGCACATATGAGCAAGAACATATAGGATTTGTCAGTGCCTGACTTGTTCACTTACTTTTGGTAGTTTCTGTCATGTCACCCCAAATTATATGACTTGATTCTTGTATTCTTTCTGTGTCTATCTTTGGTCCAGCTATGCATGTTGCACACAACTTTTCCTTGTACAAGTTACCCCAGTAAATTATTGCTTAAAGTAGCTCCTAAGCACTAGCATATATTTTTGTAGGTGTGATTGCTTGGCTCCTGAGATGTTTCTAGGTTTCAATAGTTTAGAATTTCTTGTTTTCCTCATTACAGTTATGATATTCTGTAGGAATCTACTACCAGAACAACTTTCCCATGTGCCACTTGGAGCTCTGTGTCCTTGGGCAGGTTTGTTAGCCTATGTCTCAATTTCATTTTCTATAAACTGGGAATAATAATAATAGTAGTATCAAATCCAATATTTGTGTTATAAAACCTAATTAAATGTTTAAAAATCAAAACAACACCTTATTCAAAGTGAGTGTGACTTATGCATTTGCTTCATAAAACTTCCTTACTGTTTAAAGCTATTGCCACCATATGGCATAGCCAACCATCGCAGCACTCATACTTTGGGAAATAGTCAATTGATTCCTAGTAAATCATCAGTATATATTCTAAGTGTCTACTATTATGTGTATGTGTAGGTCTTAAAATAATCATCCAATAAATTGGAGGAATACATATGTAAACCTAGGTCTAATAGAAATTGTGTATGGATACTAGATTCTTAGTGAGGGTGAAGATAACCAGATGCTGTTATTTAGTGAACAATTCACCCAAACTAATCCAGTGCCTAAGAATATAGTGATTCCTGACTAAATTTTAGTTTATTTCACAAATTAAACAAAATAAATCATTCCTTTGATCCTAGTTTTCATTTTACATGTCTCAGACCATCTGTTTACAGGGCAGTCATGAAAATGTTGAGCCTTTTCTTATTAACCTTGCTCAGATTGAATATAATTCTTGGTAATTTCCATTTAATTGGTATAAAATGTACTATCTGTGCTTTAAAATAATTGTAACTGTATTTCTCAAGATGCACTACATAACAACGTGCCAGATTGTTGCAGCACTATCAAAGTTTAATTGATCTAATTTAGATTTCATCTTACAAAACTGTACATTATAATTCCTCCTCTGACCAAATGACTGCAATACTGTTGCTTGTATTTATACATGTCATTAACATTGAAATCTTCTAATAAAAAGGATTGTGATTTTTTGAAAACATTCTACTCTCCTTTGCTGATCACATACTAAATTATATTATGGCATATTCTGGGATGCAATAGTGGATTTACCATCAAACTCAAACTTCAGAACAGTTCACTTGCATACTCCCCTTTACATGTTCACTTTTATACCTAATTTAACAAATATGTCCATGTATTTTTGTATGAGATTCTGATTTATTTTAACTCTCATGTCCTCACAAAGCATAGATATTCACCTGTATTTGTAAGTTCCTGATAAAGTATCTCTTTCAAGAAAAAGCAATAGAAATTTAGCACAATTAAAGAACTAGAATTCAATGGATGTTTGCACCACAAAATTTTATGATTTGATGTTTATTTCTGCCTCTGGACTGACACTCCTTTGTAGTTCACGTAAACTGGGATATTGAAAAAGTCCATCCATTGCAAAAAATATATTTATAAGCATAGGATAGTCAACAATCATTAGTGATAGTATATTAAAACATAACTACATATATGTTATGTCATCTAATCTCTTCCTCATTAATATAACACATTCTGATTAGTAAGATTTATTTGAAGGCACTGTTTAATTGTGCAAACACAGGTCTATTTGGTTTTACTGATTATATCTATTTTGTCATTTATAACATCCTTCCTTTTGATCTTAAAACTCTGAGCTGAAGAGAAAAATTGATACTATTCATCATTTGGAGCTTTGCAATAAAATTTATACTCATGACCTCAGTAAACTGGTTTTTCCCAGATATTGCTATTTGTTTTCAGAAAGTAATCTTCTGGAGTTGGAAGAATCTGACCTATAATTCATTCTACTTTCTATTAAAGGGCACTTTACTTGGATATTGCTGTAATGTCAATTGGGGAGTTGTTAAAAGTATTATCAATAATACAACATCCTTATCCAATCTTCACACTGAGCTGGATTTCAGAGATTCTCTTAGAAATTATAAATTCTTCAGAAGCACTCCTCCTTCTTCCCCTTTGGATTGTCTTCCTTATGATCATTAGTTCACTATTTAGTACTGCTGTAATACTAACATGTAACCATGTTTATCAGAATATTTCCAGAACAGAAGAAATTCAGGCATTAAAAAAAATGAAACTGGGTACTCATCCAAGGTATGAAAACATTCTTGGCTTAGCAATCATAATGGTGGGCTTCTGATGAGACTTTTTTGAAAATAGCTCTGAGACTATGAGTTTATTTCAAAGTCCATTGAACCCCTGAACTTTCATAGAACCAATGATGAGCAAAGAATATGAGTCCTGATGTTCTAACATTCACATTGAATCTTGATTATATCAAGTATCATTTTAAAAAAGAACTCTGAAACAAAATAAAATATAACCCCAATTTCTGGGGAAATAAAACCACTAATCAACCAGCGGGATCTCATGAAATTATAAAGCTTCTGTACAGCAAAGGACACTGGATAGAGCAAAGAGACAACCTACAAAATGCGAGAAATTCTTTTCCAGCTGTACATCTGACAGAGGATTAATATCCAGAATATCCAAAGAACTCAAATAACAGGGCAATAAGAAATCCAACAACCCAATGAAAAAATGGGCCATGGAACTAAATAAAGTGTTCTCACCAAAAGAAATACAGATGACATATAAACATCTAAAAAAATGTTCTAGGCTGGAGAAATGGCTTAGCAGTTTAGGCACTTGACTGTGAAGCCTAAGGCTCCAGGTTCAATTCTCCAGGTCCCACATAAGCCAGATACACAAGGTGGTGCATGCATCTGGAGTTCATTTGCAGTGCCTAGAGGCCCTGGCATACCCATTCTCTCTATATATACCCATTCTCTCTCTCTCTCATAAATAAATAAAAATAATTATTAAAAATAAAAATAAAAAAGTGTTGTACATCCTTAGCCACCAGGGAAATGCAAATTAAAACTATGTTGAGATTCCATCTCTCTCCCCTCAGAATGGCTACCATCAAGAAAACAAATGACAATAAATGTTGGTGAGGTTGTGGTAAAAGGGGAACCCTTCTACACTGTTGGTGGGAATGTAATCTGGTACAGCCATTGTGGAAATCAGTGTGTAGGTTCTTGAGACAGCTAAGAATAGATTTGCCATATTATCCTGCTATAGCACTCCTAGGTGTATATCCTAACGACTCTTCTCACTACTTAGAGATACTTGCACAACCATGTTTATTGCTGCTTTATTCACAATAGCTAGGAAATGGAACCAGCCTAAATGTCCATCCACAGATGAATGGATAATAAAGATGTGGAACATCTACACAATGGAGTTCTATTCAGTGGTAAAGAAAAAATGAAATTATGAAATTTGAAGGGAAATGGATGGATCTGCAAAGGATTATATTAACCCAAGCCCAGAAAGCCAAATGTCGTATGTTCTCTCTTATATATGGATCCTAGCTACAAATGCATAGACTTGTGTGTGATCTGGAACCAATAATCAGTAGCAGAGGCCCATAAGCTAGAAAAAGGCTATAAGGGAGGGAGGAGAGGGAAGGTCTTAAGAGGATGGTATTGTATATACATAAGAAGAACAGATTACAGGTAGGGGAAAGGCCTAAGCAAAGTCAGGGGAAGAGATCATATAAAAGAAAGATGGGGGGTGGGTCAATCAAAATTCAAGAATTTCTGAATAAGACATATGGAAAGCTACTTTTTAAAATAATGGCACATCCAGAAGCCATAGATTGTTACTTGAAAATTTTCAGTGCCTAAAATGGGATACCTCCCAGTGAGTCATTGGTCAGGGAGGTCTATGTTGCCTTTAAAACATTACAGGCTATTGACAAGGCCCTTGTTTTCCCATGAGAAAGAGATGGTAAGACCCTATTGCTGAAGACATCATATGCCTGAGCAGCAAAGTCACTGAGAAATCAAGGTGGTGCTGAGCAGAAAACCTTCCCCTTGTAGCCCAGACAACTGAAAGCTGGAAAAAGCTGCACTGTATGCAGTGTTATGGGAAACAGAAGTCATCAGCGGTGAAAATGGTGGACACTGGAAACCTCAAGTTTGGCCAGACAGGCCAAATGTCTGAATGAGTGCAATAGTGGCATGTCTGCTGTGGGGGAAATCAACAGCTCTCTAATTGGACTGAAGGCCCACTTTATGGGAGGGAATATGTGCCTGGTACTGAAAACCTAACCAAAAGCCTATGGCAGGAGAGGTCATGAGCCTTAGGGGTATAAAGCCTGCTCTTGTCTGGATAAATTCATATATTACTCTCACCAAATTTCCCTGAAATCACTACACTTAGTGTTCATACTCATATATTAATGTTATTCTCACTTCTGTTTAGAGAAGCTTCTCTTTTCAGATGGTGATGACCACTGGGATGGCACAAAAGGCAATATAGTGCTGAGAAGAAGGGATGGAGGAGTATTCA
Organism: Dipus sagitta; assembly: GCA_036346955.1. Lineage (NCBI taxonomy): Eukaryota > Metazoa > Chordata > Mammalia > Rodentia > Dipodidae > Dipus > Dipus sagitta. Next base: position 115,545,616 of record CM070776.1, on the reverse strand, counting down.
GCACTGAAACATCTCACACCCTCCAAGGCTCAGGGTCCATTGCAGAAAAGGTGGCAGAAAGAGTTTAAGAGCCAAAGGAAGGGTACCACTCCCTACATATAACTGTCCAGACAGAATTTGGCCTCAATATCCAAGACCTCACAGTGACTAGAAATACCCACACAAGACCCTCATAATAGGAGATAAAGATGATGACATCAAATTAAAAGAGAGACTAATGAACAGAGGGAGGGGATATGACAGAGAGCAGAGTTATGAAGGAGAAAGTGGGTGAGGTGAGGGGAGGGAAATACCATAGTTTGTTGTCTGTAGGTATAGAATTTGTCTGTCTGTCTATCTATCTATCTATCTATCTATCTATCTATCTATCTATCTATCTATCTATCTATAATAAAAAGCAAAAAGGAACTCTGAAACAAAATAAAACCATCCAATTATCATTTTAAAAAGCTAGATATGACCTCAAAGATCCTTTCCAAGTCTAGCATGCTAGTTCGTATAAAATCTTCATTAAAGGAAATATTTTATATTATCTATTTTAAGGAATAAATATGAGGACACAATGTTTGAACACATGTCCTATGCTATTTTTCTTTTTTTTTTTTTAAAGGATAGCGCCTTAGCATTAACCATAATACAAAAGCTAGGCATTCAGACACCAGTGTGTAGAACTGAAGAGAAAAAATACTCCTTAGCAAGTATGTCTTGTGATACACTTATATTCTCTTGTGGTACTTACATTGACAGATAACTAAAGTATGGATAAACAATAAGGATTATATAGAGGAGTAAAAGTAGAAACAAAAAATACTGAAGAAGACAGAATCACTAGGGTAAATGCTGTCAAACATATGTAAATACAGCAGGTCAAGTATGTGCTCTGATGGCTTTTAAAGATTATATTATTATTAAACTTTTTAGTGGATAATAAAATCTCTGATCTCTGGATATACCCTATACTTCATTTAATGGGCACTTCTTGTTCAACAGCTTTTAGGATGATTTCAGTGCTCTTGGATTAAAAAAGAAAACCTTCTTGAAAGGTGAGGTTACTCATTAATTTCTCTTCAACATAGAATTATACTGTGATTAAGTTTAAAACCATCAATATATCTTGAAGTGAAAATGGGAAATGACTTCAACTAATTACATATGTTTGAATTGAGTTAGTGAAGAACAGTAAAGTAGGCAACATTGGTACTTATCAATGTACCTTTCCTTTCTGAGTCCTCCCAACCTTTCATTTCCATATCTTCTTGTTTATGTGAGCAGAAAACATCAGTAAACTGGAATAATAATCTGACTTAGGAGCATAACTAATCATAATATGATCTTTACACTTGCTCCTACAGCTCCCTTTACTAAGACCAATTTAGCATCTGATTTCAAACAATAAACTTGAAAATGACTGATAATCTAATCAGACAAAATGTGTCAAAGTGGGTAACTTTATTTTAGTATGAATTCTTACTGCAATAATGTCTTGGCTCTGAAGAAGGATATCAGAGTGGGAACTGTCAGGGGAGGAAAAAAGACAATATGTAGATATCAAATGTGAGTAAAAGGACACTAATGTAAAATGCTTTCTCTTTGTAGTACACTAGATACCTAGTCTTGTGAGTTTGGTAAAGTAAATGTGACTGGCGATTTAATACAAATTAATATCAGGTGAAGCACAGAAAATATGATAAACATTCTTAGAAGTTGAATGTAAAATGCTATCTAGATAGCATTTGTGAAGTCAGATCTAAATCTAGAATTTATAGTTTGGTCAATATATTATGTAAGTCAGAGAATTTATCAACAAGATGGATGGGAATTTTAAGAACAGATTACTTGGACTCTGACCTTTAGACATTATATTCTATGGAATATTCTCCAATAAAACCCAGTTAAAATGAGATGCATTTATTTACCATATTAATATTCATTAATACTAATAAAAAGGCAAAATAAATTCTGGGTTGGGAGAGACTGTCAACCAATCACATTTGTGGCTTCTGCTACTGAGTTTTCTTCCTACTCACACAGAAGTCAATCATTTGTTGGTAGGATCCACATATGAAAGAGAACATGTAATTTCATGAGGTCCTAGTGGTTAATCTGTGGTTTTATTGCCTGAGCAATTGGGGTTATATTCAGAAAGTCTTTGCCAAAAGCCATGCATGGTGGTGCACACCTTTAATCCCAGAACTCGGGAGGCAGAGATAGGAGGATCACTGTGAGTTTGAGGCCACCCTGAGACTACATAGTGAATTCAAGGTCAATCTGAGCTAGATTGAGACCCTACCTCAACCCCCCCCGCCCCAAAAAGAAAGTCTATGTCAAGACCATATGTTGAAGGGTTTCTCCTACTTTTTCCTCTAGAAGCTTCAGTTTCAGGTCTGATATTAAGATCTCTGATCCATTTGAACTTAATTCTTGTGCATGGGAGAGAGATAAGGATCTACTTTCATCCCTATACAAATACATATCCAGTTTTCCCAGCACTATTTAATGAAGAGGCTTTCTTTTCTCCAATGAGATTTTTGATATTTTTTCCCAATATCAGGTGGCTATAGGTACCTGGACTTGCATCTGGGTCCTCTATTCTGTTCCATTGATCTACATATCTGTTTTATGCCAGTACCATGCTGTCTTTGTTACTATGGTTCTGTCATATGGTGATACCACCAAACTTATTTTTGTTGCTCAAAACTGTTTTAGACATTTGAGGTTTTTTGTGCTTCCAAATGAATTTTTGGATTTTTTTTTTATTTCCATGAAGAATGCCATTGGAATTTTTATGAGGATTGCATTAAAGGTGTAGATTGCTTTCAGTAAGATTGCCATTTTCACAATATTGATTCTTCCAATACAAGTACAAAGGATTTCTTTCCATTTCCTAGTGTCTTCTGCAATTTCTCACTTGAGTGTTTTCATTGTAGAGATCCTTTACTTCCTTGGTTATGTTGAGATATGTTCCATCTATTCCCAGTCTCTGTAGGACTTTTATCATGAAGGGATGTTGGATTATTGTCAAAAGCTTTTTCTGCATCTAATGAGATGATCATGTAATTTTTGTCCTTCAGCTCATGTACATAATGCATTACATTTATCGATTTGCATATGTTGAACCATCCCTGCATCTCTGGGATAAAGCCTACTTGGTTGGGGTGAATGATATTTCTGATATATTCTTGTATTCTGTTTGTCAATATTTTGTTGAGAAGTTTTGCATCTATGCTTATGAGGGAAATTGAATTTTGTTCTATCTTTGCCTGGTTTTGGTATCAGGGTGATGCTGGCTTCATAGAAGGAATTTGGTAGGATTCCTTCTTTTTCTATTTTATGGAAAAGGTTAAGAAGCATTGGTGTTAGATGTTCCATGGAAGTCTGGCAAAATTCACCATTGAATCTATCTGGGCCTGGAATTTTTTTTTAATTGGGAGATTTTTGATAATTGCTTGGATCTCCATACATCCTATAGGTTTATTTAAGTGGTTAATCTCATCTTGATTTAACTTAGGTATGTCATATAAATCAAGGAAATCATCAATTTCTTTCAGATTTTCAAACTTGGTGGAGTATATGTTCTTATAGCATGTGCCTATGATTTTTTTGAATTTCTGTGGTATCTGTTGTGATGGTGCCATTTTCTTCTCTAATTTTATTAATTTTTGTCTCTTCTCTGTTTCTTTTGGTCAGATTTGCTAAAGGTTTATCAATCTTCTTTATCCTTTCAAAGAGCCAAGTTTTTGTTTCATTGATTCTTTGGATTTTTTTTTTTTAGTTTGTTTGTTTCTATTTCATTAATTTCTACCCTAATCTTTATTATTTCTTCCTATCTACTGATTTTCAGTTTGCTTTATTGTTCTTTTTCTAAGTATTTAAAGTGAATCATTAAGTTGTTTACTTGCAGCCTTTCTAGTTTCTTAATATAGGTACTTAAAGCTCTAAATTTCCCTCTTAAAACTGTTTTCATTTTGTCCCAAAGGTTTTGGTATGTTGTGTTCTCATTATCATTTGACTCTATGAAGTTTTTTTTATTTCCTTCTTGATTTATTTTTAAATTTTTTATTTTTATTTATTTATTTGAAAGTGACAGACACACACAGAGAGAGGCAGATAGATAGATAGATAGAGAGAGAGAGAGAGATTGGGCATGCCAGGGCCTCCAGCCACTGCAAATGAACTCCAGACATGGGTGCCCATTTGTGCATCTGGCTAACCTAGGTCCTGAGGAATTGAGCCTCAACCCAGGGTCCTTAGGCTTCACAGGCAAGTGCTTAACTACTAAGCCATCTCTCCAGCCCATCCTTCTTGATTTATTCATTGACCCAATAATCATTTAGTAGTGCATTGTTTAGTTTCTATGATTTTGTGTATGTTTTATAGCTGTTCTTGCTATTAATTTTTAGTTTGACCCCATTGTAATAAGATAGAGTGCAAGAATTGTTTCAATTTTCCTGTATTTCTTAAGACTTGTTTTGTGTCATAATATATGGTCTATTTTAGAGAATGTGCCATCTACTGCTGAAAAGAATGTGTATTCTGCAGCATTTGGATGAAATGTCCTGCATATATCTGGTAGGTCTATTTGTTCTATGACCTACTTAAATCCAGATGAATCTCTGTTTATTTTTTGCCTGGATGATCTGTCAATTGATGAGAGTGGGGTGTTAGTCACCCACTACAACTGCGTTTGGTGTTATCTGTGACATTAGTTCTAATAGTGTTTGTTTGATGAAGTTGGGAGCCCCCATATTAGGTGCATATATGTTTAGGATTGTAATGCCCTCCTGTTGGAGTGTGACTTTAATCAATATAATGTGACCTTCCTTATCTTTCCTAACTAATGTTGGATTGAAGTCTACCTTGTCAGATATTAGGATAGCAGCCCCTGCTTATTTTCTAGGCCCATTTGCTTGAAACACTGTTTTCCAACCTTTCATCCTAAGATAGTGTCCATCCTTTATAGAAAGGTGAGTTTCTTGGAGGCAACAAATTGAAGGATCCTGCTTTTAAACTCAGTCTGAAAACCTATGTCTTTTGGTTGAGACATTGAGGCCGTTGATATTAAGAGTTATTATTGAAAGTTGTTAATTTATTTTTAATATTTTTCTTGTTTTGTAGTTCTTCTGGTTCTACCTTGGCTCTCTTGTATTAACTAGTACGTGGGTATGGTTTGTTTGCTTCCAGGTTCCTTATATGTGTACTTTTCTTTCTCTTCAGCGTGGAGGATCCTTTCAAGTATTTTCTGTATATCTGGTTTTGTCTTCAAATATTTCTTTAGCCTGCTTTTGTTGTGGAATGTCCTTATTTCTCTATCTGTTTGAATGGATATCTTTGTCAGATAAAGTAACCTTAGTTGACAGTTTTTATTTTTCAGATCTTGGAATATATCATTCTAAGCCCTTCTGGCTTTTAAAGTTTGTGTTGAATAATCTGCTGTGATCCTGATGTGATTGCCTTTGTATGTGACTTGATTTTTGTCATTTATAGTTTTGATTTTTTTTATCTTTTATAGTTTTAACAACATGTTACTATTTCATAAATTATTTGCTTCTTAATGTTTATTTGTTTGATTTCTTTATGAAATACACTGAAACTACTGATATCTTAAGGGATTGCAAAGCTACAGAGTAGAATTTTTTTTAGTACTTATTGAAAACAAACTAGATTCTAGATGACAACATAGTCTATTCTTGTGGAGCATGTATCTTTAGGGAAAAAGGACCCATACTGATTTCTTCTTTTCTTTCTACTTCCTTGTACCTCACTATAGTAGACAGCCTAAGGTGGATGTGATGAACTTGCAAACCAGGCACAGTTATGGAGGAAGGGATATTTTTTGAAGATATAGGGGAAGTTCCATAATGACAGAAGAATCTGGCTTGCTTTCACCAGTCCAAGCAGAGAAGAAGCCACCAGCCACAAAAGCATAACCAATAAGCAAGAAAGCACACTCAAGGAATTCCAGGCAAAGCTCAGGCACTTTGTATGTCTTTAGACTGGAATTCCAATTCTAACTCCACACTTTATGGCTGGAACCTAGGATCCATGCAGTGATACCTCATCCAGCCAGGTGGCTACAGAGCTAAATTACAAACTTTAATAAAATCCTGAATATACTTGGACTGTCCATTCAAACTACCACATTCTTCCCCTGGCCCCCAATAGATTCATAACCATTTCACATTGTATATCGTATTCAGTTCAACTTCAAATGTCACCACAGTCTTTATCAACTTAAGCTATTTCCAAAATCCCAAGTCTCATCTGAGAGTTAAAATTGTCTCTTAGTTGTGAGCCCTGAAAAATCATACAAGTTATATACTTTTAACATATAAAGGCACAGAGTAAACATTTTCTGTTGTAAGGCATAACAGAAGGAAATTGGAGCAAAGCAAAATCACCAAGCATCAAGCAAACATCAAACTTCTGCAGTTCAAGTCTGATATAACCAGTCACTGACAGTCTCCAGATTTTTCAAATTCCATCTCTCCAGCTGGGCAGAGTAGCCAGGGAAACCTTCCATGCCAGGCCAATAGCATGGTGGCCCTTGAACAGTCCTGGTATATCAAAAACATCTTTTGGTCTCCATGCAAACCATGATCCATCTGCCAATGGCTTTGCCAGTCTATCAGGGTCATCATGTCCTGCCTCATGCCACATCTCAGTAGTGGCACTTGGAACTATGTGCACTTCATAACAACTCCACATTTTTCATGCTTCCAAAGTCAATACCAGGTGTGCAGACACAGCCATATTTTTAATTCAGGGATGAAATAAATACTAACCTTGATGAGTAGGTTCCTCCTCCAGTCAGTTCTTTCAGAAAAGTTTGCATTTCTATCATAGTCTTTCTGGAGTGGGACCACCTCAGGCATATATGTAGCTATAGCTCATCTATATTAAATGCTATGGAAACTGTGAAATCTACATTAAGTAACCAGAAGAGCTGCATCTTAATTAGTCTTTCAGTATGGCATAATCTATTCCCATGGCTATTCTGAAAATCATCTTGACTTCATTGCAGGTAGAGAATATGTTTTCAGCAATCAAGACAATGAATTACAAATCACTAGTCAGCTCAAGATCTGTTTTCACCATCAAAACTCTAATTTAATGCAAGAGTTTAAAGAATACCGGTGATTCATTCAGCTTAAGCCAAAAATACTCTTAACAATTATTTTCAATTTAATTATAATTAAAAGGCCACCTACATATGCATTAGCACACCATGTTTCATTTACAAAACACTAGACACATATGCTGCCACCTTTTTATATATCTAATAAGTATGAAAACCAGTTCCCTCATTTCAACTCCTTATATTAAGAGGTATTTTAGAAAAAACAAAATATTGAACAGGCAGTATTAAAATATGAAAAAAGAAGTTTAAACATTTCTAATCCATTTCTGATGATTAAGATTGAAGATGTAAGTATAACTGATCACTTTTTAAAGATGTATAAAGAATGTAGGAAATAAGCACAAAATCATTACATTATTAAAATTGTCATTTTTTTACCCATATACGTGGATTTTCAAAACAGGTCAAGGCAGCTCACCAATTGAAACCCCTCCTTGGATCTCATTCATAAGTCCTGAAGTCCATTTGGATATATTTTTCATGACATCAGTAAAGATTGAACAGATTTACCTAATGCACATCTCAGTTTAATTTTTATCTCCATATACTTTAGATGGCTTGTTGAAGAAGAGAAGTTAACAACCCTTCAAAGGTGTTATGATGAAAAAGAAAATAACTACTAAAATGTGTAACCATCTTTTGCTTCATGTTCTCTTCTGTACAAACCCATTGGTTAAACCTAGCACACATGACACCAAGATTGGTGCTCAGTCTTACAATGGGCCAGTTATCTTTTTTTCTGATCTATGAATAAAGAAGGAAACCTTACTCCAATCAGCAGATAGCTATAGAAATGTATGCCACATGTTATGAAACTACTGACTTGTAAAACCATCAATACTTCAAAACTGTTGAAGAGGAATTTATCCACTGAATATGGGTCTGTAAAGTCAACATTGCTTCACCGCTAAAGTCCTTAGTGCCCCCAGATGAATTTACAAATTGAGAAAACAAAGACAAAAACCTCTTCACTCAGATGGTATGTGCATGCCTTTCATCCCAGCACTTCGGAGGCAGGTATATAAAGATCACTATCAGTTTGCGGCCAGCCTGAGACCACATACTGCATTCCAGGTCACATTGGGCTAGAGTTAGACCCTATCTCAAAAAAAATTGAAAAGCAACAACAACAAATTCATCCTTGGTGTGTGTGTTTGTGTGTGTTTATTCTAGAAGATTGACTAAGGGAATCCATTGAAATAAATGAATGAGGCTTATTACCCAAGCACCTTTTGGTAGTAATAGAAGAGAAGGTGTAAACATCTATGGGAATAATTCAGTTTTAAATATTCTGAAAAGCAGTGATGACTTTCAATATCACCCCAAAGTTTTCTATTTGATAGATATTTATGAATTTAATATGCTTCTTCTTGTAGGAGAGACAGGAAATTACTTTGATAACGGGATTCTAAATGGTATTTTATAGGAAAATATTGTTGCTTTTAAAACATTTAAAAATAATGCTTAGTGGACATAAATTATAAATTATTTTCAGTATGCACCATGTTTTAAATATACCTCGAACAACACGGGTGTGTGAAATTTATATAGTAAGAACAATTGCCATATTGCTTCCCATTTTGAGTTCAGCATTGATAATCTGCAGGCATCTATTATAAATGGTATGTATTAGTTAGAATTTATAACTAGGTTGTAAGAGTCCACCATAAATCACTTTTAGAGACCTCAGCTGCTTTTATTATTCCACCTTTAAAAATAAATCATCAAAAATTCCTTATAGAAATATTATTTTGCCAAAGATCTGACTAAGTTAAATGAGAAAGCACTCATTCTTAATTCAAGTAATGTAACACTCATAAGTATGGTTCAGAAATTAGTGCTAATTAAAACTTAAGGACATTATTATGTGTACTGTGAGTGAGTGGTATCACAGAAATAGGCTCTTAGAAAGAATTGTTTTCTACTCATTTTGGATTAGGCACTAATTGCCACAAAAAAATTCTCAATCTCTCTCTCTCTCTCTCTCTCTCTCTCTCTCTCTCTCTCTATATATATATATATATATATATATATATATAGGTATGTATATATACATATGAAACATAAAATCTCTCTTTCCATATGTGTGTGCGTGTGTGTGTGCGTGTGTGTGTGTTAGTTTGAATAGATGTGGCCCCCAATATATTCAGTGTTTTATTGGTTTGTAATTTGGATCTGAGGAGGTGTCACTGGCTGAATCTTAGGGTCCAGCCCTATGGTGCGGTAGTGGATTTGCATTTCCAGTCTAAAGATAGGCAAAGTGCCTGGAGTTCCTGAACTGTGTTTATTTGTGGGTTTTTTGGGGGGTTTTGGCTTGTGGCTCTTCTCTCTCTCTCTCTGCTTGGTGTTTTAAGAGTAGTCCAGCTTCGTCTGCCACTTCCCCTGGATCTGTAAGCTTCAATAAATTCTTACCTCTATAACTGTCTGGTCTAGAAGTTCATCTCTGTGACCTGAAGCTGTCTACTTCATGATCCTTCCTCAAATACCTTGCATGGTGCACATTCAAGTACAGTCGGTTTTGTTAATTCAAAGGTGACTTTCTAAATCCAGCTATAATTCCCAAGCTTCCTTTTATGCTTTTGTTATACTTAATGAGGATTTTAAACCCCACTTTTTAATTTTTAGGTTAATTGTAACCCAGAGGACACTAGTTACCTTTTGACACTCCCTGAAATTACTCGTTAACTGGAAGACATACACTTAAACTGAAGTCAAGAGGGTCAAGAGGAAAAGCACTAGCTTCAGGACAAGAAGGGTAGAAAAGGTTTCTGGCAAAGCCACTTAGCAAAGCCATTTAGCTAGAGGGCATCATGTCAATTTTAAGCTAAAAAATATTCCTGACAATTTCTTTACTCTTTCCTAAAGCAAAACACCCTTTCTGAAATCATGGTTTCCTTTCTCTTAAATAGACCCAACTCGTTAGCAAAACAATGCAGATAATTCCAAGGCAGAACAAATAAAAACTTGCAATGTTTCCCTTTTGCCTTTAGGTGTCTATTGAGAAGATAATCAGAATTCTACTGCTTTATAATTCTTTCATTTTATTTGCATGCAGTAACACAGTTTGAACAAAGGATACAATAATGCAAATAGTTAAAGGCAGCAGTATAATTCTAACACAACTATCTAATTTCAGGGAGAGAGAGAATGGGTGTGCCAGGGCCTCCAGCCACAGCAAACGAATTCCAGACACATGCACCTCCTTGTGCATCTGGCTTACATGGGTCCTGGGCAATTGAACCAGGGTCCTTTGGCTTTGCAGGCAAATGCCTAAACCGCTAAGCCATCTCTCCAGCCCTACTTTATTTTATTTTATTCGTGAGTGGGGGGGGGGTTGGGGGGGAGGAAGTAGGCAGATAGAGAGAAGGGCTTGCCAGGGCCTTGAGCCGCTGCAAATGAATTCCAGATGCATGTTCCACCTTGTGCATCTGGCTTATGTGGGTCCTCTGGAATCAAGCCTGGGTCCTTTGGCTTTGCAGGCAAGCACCTTAACTTCTAAACCATCTCTCCAGCCCCCTAGTCTTTGTTTTGAGCCAGTCTGTTTATTTATTTCAGAGATTGCATGAGTCTGATGATTTTTGACTCTGCCACCCTGAAGGTCTAAAGCTACAGGTGCATGTGGCCATGCCCAGTGGTTTACATAGGATTTGGAGATTCAAACTCTGATGGATCTAGGAACCCTAAGGCCCTTATGCTTGTGAAGGATGCTCATGTAACCCCTGATCCATATCTCCAGCCCTGCATGTATTCTTCAAAATACATTTGCCCACTTTTTCGGTCATGTATTTTTTCAATTTTGAATTGCAGGTGTTATTTGTATGCTTTGGGCACATCTCTCATATACGGCTTGCTACATTTCATTCTTGATGTTGTTCACCTATTTTCCTTCCTCCTTTAATTATTAACTGGAAAAAAGTACAAAAAACACTCACAAGAAATATCAGTGCAATGGTATTCTTATTCACATTTCCTTGTAATTTCTTAGTGGCTCTGATACAGACAACACAAGCAAATTACTCCAGAACGTTACAGCTGGAGAAGCACAGTCTTAAAAAGTGACAGCAGAAACAGAATGAAATGTCAGCTAGAAAGCAGGATCTCAGGAGACTGTTATCGTGCTGTTGAAAATAGCCAGGAAAACCAACAAACCATGTTTAGGGAAATGGACAAAAATCACAGAAAGTCTAGAAATTTCAAATGGACAGGGTTAAATAGGAGCACAACAAATGACTCTTTGAATGTTTTTTTTTTTTTGCACTGCTTTACTTTTTATTGTTCCATAAATTAAAAGAAATGCAAATGGCAATGCTTATAACTAAAGTGGAATACTGTCCTTTTCAATTAATGGAGTAATTGGATGTAGTGAAGAAATTTAATTCCTTTGGTTTTAGGGGAAGATATTTAGCCTAGGAGGAGACAAATTCCAATCACCAAAACCTTCCTTTACTCTCTTGCAGGAGCAGATTGATCTCTGACCATTGAGCAATACATCTAAGTATGCAATCAAAAGCATTATTTGAAAGCACAATTGCAATAATGTGAAAAGAACATTAATTCATTATTCATATGAAGATGAACATTATTAAAATATATTTTAAAGCCCTCCAATTCAATGGAGAACCCCCACAAGTGGAAAAGATAATATAACCCTCATCCATGAGCCCCACATAGTAGTATTTGAAACAAGGTCTCACTATGTAACCCATCATGACCTAGAACTTACAATTTTCCTGCCTTATTCTGCTGAGGTTTGTCATTACGGGCATGTCCCACCAGGTCTAGCCACTAAGCACTTACAAAAAAACAAACGTTTTCTGGGTTTCACCAAAGAAAACAGAATTGTTCCCTCTATCATCTTTTCCAAAAGTGGTACAATTTTGATGGTTTGAAGCATATACATTGTGATATGATTTCTAGAATGCAGGTAGTTAACATATCTGAGGCTCCATATAGTTACATTTTGCCTAAGTTAAAAATTTAAGGTATTATATTGACATGGAGGTCCTAAAGTTATCAAGAGTATAGTTATTTAACTTTACTCTGTCCTTGTTTGATCTGCTCTTTTTAAATTGAGATTAGACAAAACTAACAGATGATTCCAAAGATAAATAGATATATCATGGCTTTTTGGGGGGAAGATTTCTATATTTTTGCTATTGGTAGATGCGAAATTTGACTACCTTCTCTCATTCGCTTCAACTTCCTTCTTTATTACTTAGTAGCAGTAAGATGCTCAGAAAAATGTTGAATCTAATCAGAAAAATCCTATTGTGAATGATAAATGTGATAATATACTTAAGGCAATTATATCACTTATAAAAAGAGATGACTGTCTTCAAAGTTGAATTTTATAGTTTTTTTTCAGTATTTCATCAGGCTGCACTTATGGGGGAAACAAAGGAATAGAACCCTAGAGGTAATGGCTGAAAGCAGAGTATACCCTGTAACTAGGCAACAGAGACCTGTGCCACTCGTTGGCTCAAATCTCTAAATGCTACTTTATGTATCAGCTGGCATAAGTTCATAAAAATCTCATTATTGAGTAAATATGATTTCCCCTTTTCAGATGGAATTGTGGTGCATGGAAATTAAGGAACTTACCCAAGTTTGTAAGGGTAATAAATAAAAGGCAGAATTTAACCCAGGCATTCTGGCCCCATTACTCAGGCCTGAACTACTGTGATACATGCCTGCTTCAAAAATGAAAGTTTCTCTTAACAAGTAAAGGTAAAGTTGTGAATTCCATTAACTTATATGAATTCTTTGGCATTAAAAATACCAAAGTTCTACATGAAGTAAGCTAATTAATTTCTGTTGAGTTGCAGTGTAGGCCTAGAGTCAATCAAATCTTTTATACCATCACTACTTATAGTCTTTTACTGAAACACATGCACACACAATTTAAGAAGCAAGCATACTACATACCGAAACTCAAAATTTGGAATGATTTTGTAGAAATAGCCACTTATGTGCTTAAATTTTTCTACTTGGTCCTTGGCTAGCAGAACATATACAAGAAACTTTAGGTTTAAGGCAGGTTTTGCAGATTAGGGCCTCAAGATGAAGATGTTCTTATTAGCAATTCATTGTGTTTACTTACCTGAAGGTTTAGGAATTCAGAGTAAGCAATTAAAAAAAAAAAGCTGACATCCATTTCCTTTGCTATCTTTTAATCCTTTATCTACTTCCAAAACTCTATCTACTTTTTCTGGATTCTCAGTCTTGGCTGATGTTGGCATTTATCTGGTTACTCTCCTACTTTCAAGATGAGTAATGGAGCCATGCATACACTAATCCTATTCCTTTGCTCCACCCAGCCTATATTGTTTTCCATAATTCTCTGCCTTGATTATGCCAAATGGGAGAAAACAAAGCAAAGTTTTGTTTTGAGAAAAGCCATCATAAAGCACTTTTATTGCAACAATAAAACTTGAAACTCATGTGGTGCAGGGGATGGGGACAAAAGCAATAGTTTCTCTCACCAAATTACTACACAGGACAGGAGGGAGAGGTGGGAACAAGGGAGGAGAGCCAGGAAATGCGGATCAGCAGAGAGGCAAGCATCAAAACCCAAGAGAGGAAGAAGCTGTGATGACAAGCATCATTTTCTTAGAGAACACTCAAGGATTTGTCGTGATGACTGGGCTTTCGTTGGCTAATAAGTCTACAAACAGCACCTTCAATTTAAACTTTCGACTAAAGTTCTTAATATTTAGGAAGTGGAGCTTGGATAGTTATGAGGTTACAAAAGCCCTGAAAATCCTTTAGAAAAAACATAGGACGAAAAAAAGAAATAGGCCAGGTCACGAACAAGGCTTCAGAGGTCCCTGCTGGCCCAGGGACAGATACCTGTAGTGTCCAACATCGCAGTGAAAGTGACCTGCTGTAAAAGGCAGCGGGCTTCAGGGGAGGGTGAGAGAGGCTGGTGGAGGCACAGCCCTCTCCCTCCCTCCCCACTTCGGTTTGAGCAGGGTTCGGAATTTAACAGGACGTCTCTCACACAGAGAAGAGTTCAGCCCTCCACAGCATCTCAAATCTGCTATGACTTCACAGGGCAGCAGCAAGAATGTCTTAATATATAATAGATAAAAATTCATCCCAAAAATAAAATAAAATAAAATAAAAATTCTTGCACCCCCCCCCACCTCCAACACCAATTCCTATTCTAAAGCTAACCCATTGTTTGCGCTGTTAATACTTGACAATATACTTAATTGGAAACCTAGATCCAAAAGACTGAAACTGAATCCTTCACCCCAAAACAAAATGAGTAACTTGAGGTTGATGGCATCTAGTTCAGGTAAACACACATACAAGGGGAAAGGGAAGAGGACATGGGTGTCAGAAGCAAAGCCCAGTGAGGAACGCATTCAGTCGGGTAGATGTCTATACAGAGTGTAGTGGGACATCGGGAACAGCTCCTCACGGATTCCTGTGCGCGCGTCTGGAGGCACCGGATCCCTCCATGGCCAATCCATGCGTAGGGAGCTAAGAGAGGAGGCCACTGTTGTCATTCCACTTTCAGAAGCTCCACATCAAAGACGAGAGTGGCATGTGGTGGGATGATGCCTGGGTGCCCGGTGGCTCCATAGGCATAGTCTGGGGAAATAGTCAGTTTGGCTTTCTGACCCACACTCATCTGGGCCAACCCTTCTTCCCAGCTTCGGGTCACCTCCTGCTTGCCTAGCATAAACTTAAAGGGCTTGTTTCTGTCCCTGGAGGAGTCAAATTTCTTTCCATCTTCAAGCATCCCGGTGTAATGCACCACGCAGGTCTGGCCGCGGTTCGGGAAGGTGCGCCCTTCTCCGGGGGAGATGGTCTCCACCTGCACTCCCATGGCGGCGGCGGCAACCGCGGCAGCGACGGTGGACGCGGGGCAGGCGGCGTGCAGCTGGAGCGGTCCTGGCGGCGATTCAGCAGCTCTGTCTAGTCCCTCGGCACTTCGCAAAGTTTGGTTTTATTGAAATAATTTTTAAAGAACCCACAGTGATAAATCTGCTTCTATATTATCAAATACCATACTAGCTTTATGCTCCCAACTCTTAATTTTGGCTCCATAGACTCTTTCTAGACTTCTATACCTAAAACACCCTAAAGCCAATGATTCTAAAATGTTCAGAAAGATTAATCCCTATTCTGAACCTTAAATCTATGCAATTGTCATGTATATGAAGAGATTATCAAGATGTGATAGGCAGGCTGGAGAGATGGCTTAGCAATTAAGGTACTAGCCTGCAAATCCTAAAACCTCATGTTCGAATCTCCAGGTCCTATGTAAGGCAGATGCACAGTGATGCAAGTGCACAATGTTGCACATGCACAAAAGGTGGCACACACATCTGGAGTTCACTTGTAGCAGCTGAAGGCCCTGGTGAGCCCATTCTCTCTCTCTCTCTGCCTCTCTCTCACACACACACATACACAAAGATATAAAAAGAAGATGTGTTAGTCTTCCCTCATTAACGTTTCCTTAGCAGTATGAGTATTCCTATCATTTATTGTATTATTGTAGGAGTTGATTTGCGTCTTTCTTCCAAGAGTGATCACAGCAGATTAGAATGACACTCCCATCCTACATACACATCAACATGATATACTGTAATCATTTATACTATCAACTTGATAGAACCTGAAGTCATCTAGGAAATAATCCCGTGGGCATATCTGTGAGGTATTGCCTTACTTACTTTAACTGAAGTGGGAAGACTCACCTTACTTGTGTGCGGCACCATGCCATGGGCTGGTGGAACCTGGACTGTATAAAAGCAAGAGGGCTCACTGAGCACATGCATTCATCTCCCCCCACTCTCCCTCTCTGTCGTTCTCTTTGCTTCCTCACCCTGGACCAAATGTGAACATGTACCTAAAGCTCCTGCCCTTGTGCCTTCCCTGAAATGATAGACCATAACCACCAATGGTAAGTTTAAAAAAACCCTTGCTTTGTTAAGTTGCTCTTTTCATGTATTTGATTATTGAAACAAGTAAAATATCTAACACAGGTTCTCAGAATACTTGATAAAATGTACTAAGGTTTCTCTGATAATATTTCTCCATGTACAAATATACTGAATTTTCTGTTTTCTGGAGTCTAATGCTATTTTAAACTTCTATACTCTTAGCATTTTGGGCTGGAAAAAATTTGTGGTGTGGTGATTTGAATGAAATGTACCTTATAGTCTCAGGCCTTTTGAATATTTGCTTCTAAGCTGCTGGTGATTTGAGAAAGTTGTAGCATTCCTTGGAAGGTGGAACCTCTCTGGAGGAAGCATGTCACCTGGGATGGGATTTTGGATTTCATAATCAATCCACATTAGCCAGCATTACCTAGCTTGCTCAGACTACTTCTTCCCTGCTAATTCGACAAGATGTAGCATTCTTCTGTCTTGCTGATGCCATATTTTCACTGTCATGAAGAAACTTCCCTTTCATAGTGTAAGCAGAAATAAACCCTTTCTTTTTATAAGTTGCTTCTTATTTGGTGTGTTGTCCTAGCAAGGAGAAGATAACTACAGCAGTAAGGGTGCTCTTTGCCATAGGCACAAGACATTTAAGCATCCTTGTTTCTATCTGCTAAAATCTAGTGGCACCTCCTCTCTAGGCAGTGGTGATGGAATATGTCATTAGAAATATCAAAATGTCCCCGTTTGGAAGAAAAATTGCTTTATGTTGAGAGTTATTGTTCCTAAACAACAAACAGCTCTGTTTTGTTTTCCTATGCCATGCTTGCCCTTCCTTCACATTCTAAAGCTAATGTCACTTACTAAGAGAAGCTGACACTGACCCCCCGACTCTATAGCCCCTGGTATATTTTCTCATATTATTTGATAACTATTATTCAGCATACTTATCATAATTTTAATTTTCTAGATATTTTTCATCACTCTTCAAATTTTTTGAAGAGATTGGGTATGCCAGTTTCATTGCTAGTTTCTTATCACTTTGTGCTATAATTGGCATAAAGTAGTTACTTAAAAATATGTCGTAATCGGGGTGTGGTAGCACACACCTTTAATCCTAGTACTTTAGAGGCAGATGTAGCAGAATCACCATGAATTCAAGGCCACCCTGAGACTACATAGTGAATGGTCCAGGTCAGCCTGGGCTAGAGTGGAACCCTACCTCACAAAACCAAAAAAGGAGTCTTAAATTCATGAATGATATTTAATTACTTCATGCTCTTTTCTCATATTTCTAATACTTATCAAATTTATATAGTAATTTCTTTTTATATCATGTTCCTCCTTCAAGATAAGGGAAGGTTTTTGAAGGAAGAGATTGGGTATGCCAGTTTCATTGCTAGTTCCCTATCACTTTGTGCTATAATTGGCATAAAGCAGTTACTTAAAATATGTCTTATTCTGGGTGTGGTAGCACACACCTTTAATCCCAGCACTTTTGAGGCAGAGGTAGGAAAATCAGCATGAATTCAAGGCCACCCTGAGACTACATAGTGAATTCCAGATCAGCCTGGGCTAGAGTGGAACCCTACCTCACAAAACCCAAAAAGTAGTCTTAAGTTCATGAATGATATTTAATTACTTCATGCTCTTTTATCATATTTCTAATACTTATCAAATTTATATAGTAGTTCCTTTTTATAATATGTTCCTCCTTCAAGATAATGGAAGGAAGGAATATCTTTTCACTTGACTCAGTAAATTCTATAGTACATGTAACATAATAGATGTATGTGTCTTAAAATAGTTAACATACAATGTGCTTTCTGGGCCTTTTTAGAACTGGTTAAGTAAGTAAAATATCTACTGTATTTTTAATTAGCTTAGTTGTAACTACAATGAATTTAGGGTTAACTTTCAGTTAAACCCTCTAAAAGTGTGAAGTTGAAATTCTACCCCCAAAGAAGATAAGTCATTTGAAAGATACATTTAATTATGTATAAATATATCTTCATAAAGTCAAAAGGTTCCAGGAGTCCAGTTCCTTACTAAGATTGTATGTAAATGGGTAGATAATAACTTAGCTTAATTTTTATCTTCAAATAACTGAATATTTGAACATTAGTAAAAGTTTTAAATCAACAACTGGAAGGTAAAAACAAAACAAAGCAAACAACAACAAAAAAACAAGATAGTAAGGTACTTCCATAAGTCAGGTTGCTATAGTTTTGTTTCTTTATTCAATGCTGGTTTTTGATGTCTTAAAGTGACTCCTATTTAAGGCTTGACGTTGACAGGCAAGATATTAGAGGAGAGAAAAAGAGACATGGGGTGGATGGAAGGGTATCATTTTTCTGTTCACTGCCTCTCTTGGCATGACCCTTGTAAGGGAAATATGAAGGGAAAATGTTTAAGAACAAAGTTAAGTGGCAAGTGAAATTATTGTGTTTAAGGTGAGCATAGTATGCATGCCATGCTGGACAGATACAAAATGTATCACCATAAAAGCATGTTTGGTGTGTGGTACAAGTATTTGTAAGGCATTGAAAAAAATGCAGTCATTTTCTTCTCCTGTGTCTGTCACTTTTTAAATTGTGAAATCTTGTTTTCTGAGGAGCTAGGAGAAGAAAAAAAGGCACACATTGTAAAATCCATATAAGTAAACATTATATATATATATATATATATATATATATATATATATATATATATATGTAGCACTCTGTCCCATATTGACTATTAACAAATGAAAAAATCATGATACTCATCAATTACAAAGTTCATTCAAATTCTGTATGGTCATTATTACTATCCCAGTTTCATAAAGAGAAAACTGAGATATACAGAACCTGGGAAACTTCCAGGAGTATTTTAAACTAGTAAGCAGCTGGGCTGGGGATTTAAATCATCTTGCTGTTACTTCATTCTCAACATGTTTCTATTTTATTGTACTCATTTCCATATCTTCCCTTACTCCAACCTCCATGCTCAGAGGTATATGGCACCTTCTTAATTTCTATATTCAAGGTAAGTGGCTACAATGATTGGTCCATGGGAAGTATGCAACATGTTTTTTTTTTAAATGAAGGAAACACATTTTGCCAATATAAATTCAATATGCTATTTGATATTGTTCCTACTCACATGTTGCCTATTTCTTTTCAGTGATAAACAAAGTGAACAGATCAATGCAAAGGATCATGGATATTCTTATAAATGACTTCGTTTGACAAAGGGCCTCATCATAGACCTGAAATGTGTTTAAAACAAAAGTTAATCAACATGTGGTTGTCCCTTCAAACTCAATCTAGAAAAACAATGTTGAAATAATTGTGCATTTATTTTATAGCACTGTTTTCATTTTGAAATCAGGGACTATTTTGAACAGTTATTAAGAGTTCAAAGCACTGGCTTCCTGTTATCTTTCTGATGCTTAGAAATCAAGGTTGACTTGTTATGAATGGCTTTTATAATTACTTTCCTTCATGCTTTACATAGAGTGCAACACGTTTCCTAGCATCTAGAATTGGCATGTTTGGTGATTTTCTGTAAAAATATTATTTCTGTCATAATTCTTTTTCCATTTTGTATATATGTGTGTATGTGTGAATGTTCACATATGTGTGCATGCACACGTGTGCGTGTGTGAGTGCATGTACAAATGTGTGCAGTTGTGTTCTGGAAGGCAGGGGTTGACATCAGTTGTTTGCTTCAATTGTTCTTAAACTTATTTATAGAGACAGGTTCTCTCACTTGAACTCAGAGCTCATTATTTGGCTAGTCAGGTTCACCACTTTTCCCAGCTTTCCAAAATCAGCTTCCCAGGCCCTGGGATTATAGCCAAGTCATGCCTGCCCAATACCTGCTTGGATCCTGGGGATCCAAGCTCATGAGCTGACACTTTTCAGCAAGCACTTGCCTAGTAAGCTATCTTCCAAGCCTTAACACGTTAATTCTTACCTCAATGAAGCACTATTTACCACAGATTACCATTGTGGTAATTTCTTAATTTACATTCTAAATTTCTGTAATTGTCTTCAAAGTCAATGACAATAAAAGATATCTTAAGCTCGGAATTCTTAAAACATTAGGACATAATAATGATTTTATTAAATGGCAGTTTATGAGAAGTTTTGAAAAAAATATTTCAATGTGAATGATGAGAAGGTGATAAAGAATAGCTTAAAATGTGTATCTTTTTGCTTCTCTGAAGAGCTAAATTAAGGTGAAGTCAAATTATATATTTTGTCTAGAAACAAACTAATTAACCATTTTTAATTGAAGAAAGAGAGAACGCAGGCAGTAAAGTGAGAAAAAGAAACAAAGAAAAGAATAAGAGAAGGGAAAGAGAAAAGTAAAAGGAATTAATAAAGAGAAGAACAGAGAGAAGGAGAAAAAAAAAGGGAAAGAGTCAGTGTACTATGGGCACTTAAAAACCACAGAAACATCCAGGGTATTTTCCTCTAACCTCGGATACTGTCGTTATACCCCTCAGGGATAATTTCAGAAGGAAAACCTTGCACAGGATGCAACATATTGCTGACCTAGAATGATGCTTCTTAAGTTCTTTGGGTGGGAAACTAGGGTGAATATTGTAAAAAGAAGAGCAAAATTCTGACATTCAAAACCCAGTACATCAGAGTTCTTATGTTCAAATGAGGTTCAGCTCCTTAGTTTGAGTTGATTTTGTCTCCGTATGATGTGATAAACACCACACATGCTGTCATTTTGGGGATTCCTCATTGATAATACTCTATAATGTTTGCTTATGAGCTGCTCGAGACATTAATCTTTATTACCCTAGTTTTTTGATAAAAAATCTTATAGGATACACGGAATGTCTATATTCATCAGACCTGATTCTAAGTAATGTTTGACTGCTCCCTGAAACCAAACTAATCCTCAAAATGAATCCACCAGTAAAAATATTGAATGGCAATTCCCAAGGTCTGAAATCAATAGCCGGAAAAATATAATTCCAAGGAAGTCATTAGCAAAAATAGCATTGGGATCAGTGCACATACTAAACTTATTATTACTCAGGGAATCATATTCATTTGTAAGGCAACATACTATAATGCACACACACATTTGTATTCCCATAGAAAAATTTGGAATGTACATAAGAAAAATCTATACCTTCTGAGGTAAATGAATGGAGAATTCAATGAGGGATTGAGTAAGGAAGACTTTATAATTTGTTTCATATGATATATCTATACCAATATAAATACACATACAAACACATATATGTGAATGGCACACATATGTTTATTTAGCTATTACCATCTTGTTTTAACAATAACAAGAGAGGAAAACAGATATCAAGGAAGAAGAAATAAGAAGGACAGATAGAGGAAAGTAAGGTAGTTCAAATAGCTAGTGCCTGACATTTTGTGTTTATAATTACATTTTCTAAATTAAACCTTCTGTATCATTTTGTATGAATGTAAAATTGTGTGCTGCAAAGGCTCTTATGTGGTATATGAAAAAAGGAGTAATGGAGTTAAAGTAACAAATAATGTAAGCACTGTGACAGCTGTTAGATTGCGTGAAGTGAGAATGCCCTAGCAAAAGAAAACAAGGTCTGAAATCTGTTTAATGTTATCATGTTTTTATTGATCAATCTGTGACCAATTACAAGATAAATAAAAAAGTACCTTCATTTCAAAGGAAACTTCACAATGAAAATTAAGGGGTATTCTGATATTTATAAGGATATTGGTCTATGCACTGGAACACTGATAACAGTGATAATTTGAAAGTTTCCTCCAAAAGAAATTTCAAGGATTTTGTCAAAGTAATACACATAAAGTAATTGCATAAATGCAGTTTGGATAATATTTCCCCTTGTTCATTAAAATATTTTTGAAAGCAGAAAAACAAACATTTCAAAGAAAAATCTTGGTAGCCTTTGTGAAAAATAAAAGATGCAACTCCTTAACATTTCAAATGCTAAAATTAAATAGAAATTTTAGAGCACAGAGTAAAAGTGCATATGATATAAATTATATTTTTATCTTCATTCACAATTAAAACTACAACTAAAAATTAAAATGTTAAATTGTTTTACATATAATTTTTACAATACTAAAGCAATTTTTAATATCCATTATTTATTTGGCAAGACAAACATTCCCATGTACAGTCATCAACAAGGGAATAAATTGTTCCTATTACTATGCAGGGCAATGTTACAATATCTACAAATATGTAAAGTGCATATTCCTCTTGACTAGAAAATTGCACGTGTAAGAATTTATCCTCTAGATACAGTTTATACTTTCTTGTAAGTAGATATCAAAGAATGTCCATGCAGCATTTTTGTAAGTACTCGAAAGAGAAATTCCTCAGGATGGAAATGTTTAAAATAGATCTTGACACATCCACATAAAGGAATACTAGATAGCTATTCAAAAGAACTGTAAAGATGTTTATATGCTGATACAGGGAAATTCTGAAAACATTATTGAGTCAAAAATCAGGAGGCAGAATAATATTGGGGGACAGCATGAAATATGGGCAGTGGTTCTTAGTAGGCAATGGTACAGGATGGCATAAGTGCAGATTGGGGTGGGAATGAGAAGATTGATTTTTCCAATATATTCCTCTTAATATTATTTGAATCATTTCCTCTATATTTATTACCATTTAAATCATCTTACTTAGATATATCTTGCACAATACCATTTTCTTGTACTCACAAAATTGCATAGATATCACCACAAATTTAAAGCACTCTCCTCTCAAAAAGAACCATGAACCATGTACACATTAGGCCTACCTTACCACAAACTGCTAATATAATTTCTGTTGTATGCATCTACCTAATCCTCACATTTATTTTTTAACTTGATAAGTAAAATTATACCCACTTACAATATACACATGATGTTTTGAAGAATAGTGGAGTTGTTAAATCAGGCTAATATATGAATTAACTGAAATATATACCATTTTATAATGAGAGCACCTACAATGCACTTTATTAGTAGTTATAAAAAATACAATATATTCTTGACCCTATCCCATGGTGTGCAGTTATAGAGTTCTTAAACTTGTATTTCTTAGCCATAATTTCAAATATTTGAACATATCCCCAACCTATCTAAAGGCTTCTGTCTCTAACAACAACTATACTAATCTCAATAAAAATAAGATCCACTTTGTAAAAAGACTTTTTTTCTGAGGACAGAGACAGTGCCTGGGCCTCTTGCCATTCCAAACAAACTCTAGATGCATGTGCCACTTTGTCCATCTGTCTTTATGTGGGTACTGGAGAATTGAACTCAGGCTGCGAGGCTTTGAAAACAAGTGCCTTTAACCACTGAGATATCTCTCCAACCCATAAAATCACTTTTTTTTTCTTTTTTCTCATATATATTTTTTCTCAAAATAGGGTCTCACTCCAGACCTGGCTGATATAGAACGCACTCTGTAGTCTCAGGCTGGCCTCAAAATCACAGCAGTCCTCATAGCTCCACCTCCAAAGTGCTAAGATTAAAAGCCTACACTACCATACAGATCAATTATTTTTTTAACAAAGACTTCAAAGCTAATATTTTATCTTTCGAAAAGATGATCCACAATCTGGACACTTGGTACAAGTGATTCATTTTATGTGTAACCTTGATTATGTTTGCAGTACCCATCTTCTACTCAAACAATATAGAGATGTTCCTATAAAGAAGTATTTAGATGCTATTAAAATTTAATTGAGAAGGGCTGGGGAGATTCTCAGTGATTAAAGTTGATTGTTTGCAAAGCCTAAAGGCCTGGATTTGATTCCTTAGTATCCATGTAAAGTTGGATTCACAAGGTGGCACATGTGCCAGGAGTTCATTTGCAGTGGCCAGAGGACCTGACATGTGCATAATTTCTCTCTCTCTCTTTCTGACATAAATAAATAAATAAACATATACTTTTTAAATTAGGTCAGCAGGATCTAAGAAAAGTTACTCATTCATCCATAATGTTGGTGTGCCTCATTCAGTCAGTTGAGAGTCACCAGACTACCTGCAGACTTGTAAAATTACCATTCCTATGGGATTCATGTCTGTCCTGTCATGCTTATTCCACACTTGCCAATCCCATAATTGCATAAGACAATTTCTTAATATATTTTCATCCATCCTCTCTCTAAATTTATTTCTCTCTCTCTCTCTCTCTCTCTCAGTGACATTTCATTTTCATTGTCAATTTGACTGAATTTGGGAGGGCTTAGGAGACACATCAGATGGGCATGTCATCTGTAAGGAAATTTCCACAGAGGGTAGGTTGAGTAAGGGTGAGCCACCCTGAATGTGGGTGACCCCATCCTATATGCTGAGGTCTCAGAAACAAAAGGGGGTAAAAGGAGGAAGCCCGCTGAGCACTAGTTTCCACCTCTTTTGGTTTCCTGACTGTGGATATAATGTGCCTCACACTCCCACTGTCTTGCCTTCCCTTTTGTGATGGTCTGCACCCCCATACAATGAGCCACAAAAAATTCTCCCTTGCTTAAATTTCTCCTTCTTGGGAATTTGGTCACAAAGATGTAAAAAATCATGACTAATAAAATCTTCAATGATTGTTGGTATTAGGCAATAGTTTACAGATCATCTCAGTCAAGTCTAATGATTTTATGGTTGAGAAAATTGATGAGCAGAGTTTAAGCAGTGTGTATGCATGTGCAGATAGAGTATAATCAGAGGTAGGTAGTTAACAGAGAATGACCTTCTAGGATGATAATTTATCATGAACTTTTTGAAAAGCACATGGAAATAAGGTTACAAAAGAGTTTCCCTAAACATGTGTGCTTAGGAAAGGTGAAGGTAAAGTAAAATTATCAAATTACCATTTTATTCATATACAATATGTTGAAAAACATTCAGTTCCCCAAAACTACTTTATAATATAATTATATGGTTCCTAGAGGCGAGTTATAATTGAATTATAGGGTGTCTTATTCACATTGTAGCTGGTGAAAAAAACTGCTCAGCTCTGCTTTGCGGTTCTCTAAACACCAGCTAGAATACTCACGAGGCAGCTTATAATTCAATTAAAACTCCCCTCTGGGAACCATATAATTATATATAAAAGACCTAAGCCATCATATGTTCTCCATTTATTTTTGTTATGAAAGGATTTGTCGAAAGTCTGATATTAAATTTGAATAGGTCTGAGTCAATTTGCACCTCAAGATTTATCCAGATACTAAGATAATAAAGCATGTTCACCTAGCAGAACGACTAAGACAAAATTGATGTGCCATATCTATACATCCCTTTGGGTATATTTATCTATACCTGAACGTGTATACATATATAAAAATAACACAATTCACATGTGTGTAAAATGTGGCTATGTTGTCTACATACATTTTCTTGGCAATGTCTCCTACAACCCAGTATAGTAACTATATAATATTTATATATTATTAGGTATAAGTTACCTACAGGTAATTTAAAATATATGGCTGGATGTGTTTAGGAAAGATGCAAATAATGCTATACCTTGCATAAGTGGTTTGCACATATGCAGATGTTGTAATCATGATCTGATATCTATGTATATATATATATATACCTATACCTATATATATATATAGGTATATATATATATATACCTATATATATCAGATATATATATTCAATGGGAATTCTAATGGAATATTATTAAAAGTTGGACAACTGATATTCATCTTATTCCAGGGAAAGGGAAATTCTCTCTCTCTTCCTACATCCCTCCCTCCTTCCCATTCACTTACCAGATAAACAAAGAGCAAGTGATCTGTAGCAAGCATCATGTTTTCCCTCACTACACAGAGACATTTAAAAATGCATTTGAGCTAATGAAAAAGCATGTATATGCCCACCTTCTTAACGAAAACACCATTTACTTTCTTAAAAAAATACAATGAATTGCTAAGTTCATCAGTTGTTTAATACTACAAAGATATACCATATGTCTTGTGTTTAGCATTATTCTCTGTTCTAGCATATAGGAAACAAGATCATAGCTACAAGAGACCATATGCTCTATAATATTACAGTTTAGCTGAAGAGTTAAGGAGACATGAAGGTGGCAACAAGAAGTAGTGAGGGTAGTTAAATGTGAAGATGTAGAGGCAAAGCCAGTGAGATATTCAGAGACTGCGGTATGGTTTTCCTAACAATTTTGTCTTTCAGTACCTTACCTGTGTCCCCACGTAACAGAGTGAAAGTTTAGATACTAGGCAATGATGTTAGAAAGTAGGGCTTCCAAATCTAACATTAACAATAAAATTTTAGACAAATTACTCGGCCTCTTTATGCCTTCATATGCTCATATGTAAGATGGACATAATATAATTTTCCTCAAAGGGATTTTATATAAATTGAAATAACTGATATGGGATGAGGGTTTTGAATATTTCCTGGCCAAGATTCATGAGGACATGGTCTAAACATTATGTTTTTGAATCCCCATTAAATATTTCCAATAATATTGATATAGCTCTTAGACTAGGAAGCAACTGGCATGAGAAGTCAGCATAGACATTCTCTAAGTATGGCTTGACAGATTAGTTTACTTCCTTTTGATGAAAGCTGACTAAAATGATAATGGAATGGGTACATATTTTTCATATAGAGGAAGGCATTTTGAAAAGCATTCAAGATATGCTACTATATGATTTTTAAATAGATGAGATTAATGATAGTACAATTTGGTTAACACATAAGTGAATACCAAGGTGGGTGACTGAGTTGTCTCAGTGGCCCCTCATTCCCCTTGTTCCATTTAACATTTTTATCTATACCATAAAGGAAGAAATCACATTTTTTCTTAATTAGTTTTGTACTCAGTGAATACAGTCATGTTGGTACTATCGTTAGCCTCCTCCCTGTCCTCCCCTTCCGCAGGGATCCTCCTCGTTGGAGAATATGGGTTGTGTATTGTGGGGTTAGCCATCAGTTATGGGTAGAAGCCAATGTCTCTGTGTATCATGACCCAATGTGTGGCTCTGACATTCTTTCCACCCCTTCTTCCTCAAGTTTCCCTGAGCCATGCTGGGTTCATTTTAGGTTTGCTAAAATGAGGTCTTTGGAGCCTCTGTGTCTCTGGACCAGAAATAACATTTTAAGATGACAAAACACTAGTAGTAATATCTACCCAATTGAGTGACAAATCAATAACTCCTCAAATTCATGCCAGGAAAGAACTATGAGGCAAATATAACTTGTTACTATCTCAAAGGAAGATATTTAAAGTCACCTACTTGCACTGAATCAACCATACTACCAGTGGTTGGTGTGAACGTAGCCTATGTGATAGGAAATGGAGACTACAAAAGCAAACGATGGTTTTCTTGTCTAATTCCAGCTAACCAAATTACACTTGCATCTTGGTTCTAGATGTGGGTTAGTTCTTCATTGTCAGCAGGCCTTAGGATAAATACAATGTGTTTAGAAGTCAGTCACTGGGATAGTTATGTGACCTGAAGAAGTAGCATTTCTGCCATGTTTCATGACATCTTGTCAAGAGAGTTATGGGACGTATTCAAGGAAGAGGGATAGATGACTTAAGTTTGCTTTTTCTCCTTTTTGCTTTTGTTTTCATGCATACAGTATGATGTGCCACCCAATAATATTGCCTGCAGTGATGGGAGTGCACTCATCTAAGGTAGCCAAGGTGGAATGGTGTTCTAACCTGGTCTTATTTTCCCTCTCTTTTAACTGATTCTGGAGCTTGCAGAGATCCAATAAGTCTTGAGTTTCTGAGTTTCTGCTCCCCTGTAGGACTGGAGTCACAGGTGCATAGGTCATACCCAGCTGTTTATGTGTGGTGTGGAAATTCAGACTCTGATGCTCTCATAGACCCTCAAACTCACATGCTTGCACAAGATGCAAACTTAACACCTGAACCATCTCTTTATCATGTGAGTGAGAATTATGATAGGAAGCTAAGAGCTTGGAGGGAAAGCTGTTCATAAAGTTGTAAGCAAGGAACATAGGATTGTCATGAGATTAAGGGTGTTCTGTTTAGGTCAAGATTTATATAACACTCAGATAGTTCGGGACATTTTCCTCAGTTCCATTTACTACTGGCTTCTAGCCCAAAGTCCTTCTCAGCAATAAGCATAATTATAAGCAGAGCTACTTTGGCTAATGAACAGAAACAGACATTAGTAGCAATCTTTACACTTCCTTGCCATGGCCTCTGTTACAATCCCCAAAGCGGGCTGTATAGGGGCCATCTTTACATTATTGGAAAGCTCGCTGAACTGAGAGAATTTCAAGGTTATGTCAGAAGTCTATTAGCCCATTTTCTCTAAATCTCATTTTGTCATCTGTAAAATGAAGCAATCACATTAGTCATAGAGGTTACTTTCAAACTGAAAATATGTTATCAGTGTGGTTGTGAATTTACAGAACATTTTAGGATTTTTAAAAAGTTACAAAACAGGAAAAATCAACATTTTTTTTTCCATTTAGTGAATTGAAATGAATTAATTATTGCCATTGCACAGATTCAGTTCAGACAATGCTAGGAATTTAAAGTGCATAGATTTGAACAAACAGAATTTTATTTCAAGTCCTAATTGCTTCCAAAATTCTCATGTTTATAATTTGCTTAGTTTGTTTCAAATGAGGTGTGTTTAAAAAATCAAATTTTCAGTTTCCTGAAATTTAACACTATCATTTTTATTAATCTGCCTCCTTGCATGGTCAATGCCAGAACAAGCAAAAATCTGAATTTGTGGCCAAAATTCAATGCTTAGCAGAGTAGGGCCTATAAGTCTGCTGAAAAAGAGTGAGGCAGATGCCTGTAGTGTAATTTCTTTTATTAACTTTTTTAAGTTCCAACTTTGTATGGATACATCAAGTGTTAGTACGATTATTCCCCTCCTTCCTCTCCCCACTAGACGGAGGACTCCCCCCTTAGTGGGATTGCTGGTATATTCACCGTGGAGTTGTGGGTTATGAGAGTTGTGAGAGCAGAAGTCAGTCATCGTGGTGGAGGGCAATGCCTCTAGATGTTCCCGCTTACCCTGTGGCTCTTACAATCTTTCTGTTCCCTCTCCCACAAAATCCCCTGAGCTTTGGTGGGTATGCTTTAAGTCTACTTTGGTGTTGAGTTCCCAGCAACATCTGGAGTTCTGCTTTGGTGTGGTCTGAGTATCTTCAGTGCCGGCCTCTATCACCCTGGCACAGGTTGTCAAGTGTGACATTGAAGTATAATTTTTGTTTATCTTGCCAATTCCTTTGTGTTTTTACCTGGGCCCTAGCTGCTGTGCTCATGGTCTACTCTGATTTTGTCCAAGAAGCATTTTTTTTTCAATTTACAATAGCTGCTTCTCATTTTTATTTCTATATGCATATATGAACTGAAATGTGCTACTTACTTCATGACAGTAGCACATGTCATACAGAAAAATTAAAAAGTCTAAAAATTTCTTAGTTATACGTGTAGGATTTATGCAACAAATAATTCATTTTCAAATGTAATCTTTCTTAGAAACAGAAATGGCAACTCAGAACACCAATGTTTACTTCCCACCATATGAGAACATTGATTGACAAGGATGCATAGCACATAATAACAGCCCACTTATCTCAGTACACTCAAGGAAAGAGTTAATTTTCGTTAGAACCTAAGTTAAGGCATCCTGGGAAAAATCCAATCCTATCAAAAATTCAATGACAAGAGCAACTTCCCAAGCATTTTAGACCATTTATTCCCAAAGTAACATTAGTGCTCAAATAGATTTCACTTTATTATATCAGAACCTTCTGAGTAAGAGAAATTTTGTCAGAAAATCCAAGGGAAAGAATTTGAAATGCTATTTGTTGGCAGGGAGAGAGAGATGATTTATCTAGTGAAGGTATTTTTCCCCATCGTGCCCTTCTATTTTAAAAAGCATTAATCTCTGCTTATATTTTTTGTAACTTGAGTTTATCTATTGTCTCCATTTGCTGGGCTTTTCATAGCTCCAGTTCAGTCTTCAAAGGCAATGTTCTTTCCCATACAGTTGTTACAGTAGAGAAAAGTGGCTTCTATAGAGCTACTTAAGTGTGAAAGAGATTCTCTAAGTAGTTGCTAAGTATATTTTTGTTTTGTTTCAGCCAGAAGTTATTCATATTTTCAAACTTTTACCTAAAATGATTTCAAACTTTCTAATCTTTTATACTCCCTTATTCATCCCTATTCTGTGTTGAGAGAATAAATATTGGCTTTGAAATAGCCCATAATTTTCTAAAAGTTCAATGAAATGTTGATTCAAATTGACCTGCACTGTTTTGAAAGGTGCATGTTCAGAACAAAAGTTATAACTGATATTCTAGTACTTTACACTGAAATGCAGATATTTTTGAGTGCAAAACTTTCTGATTTGCATTCTTGAACAAAGAAATACAAACTAATAATAAGCCACTAATATGGAATTAATCACAACTATTATATGAATCACCAAGAATTAAAACCTATCCTGGAAGCAACAGGCTAGAATGAAGAGTTGATGATGGTGAGACAAGTTGAGGGATTTTAACATAGGAGGAATGGTGAAATCAGTTGCCATAGGACCCTTGAATTAGACAGACTCAATGTTCTGCTCCTTAGTAAAGATGGCAACAATATAGAAAGCTTAATTAATGAAATAAGAAGCAGTCCAAAAAGATAAGATTCTTCACCCTGGCAGACAAAGAGTGAGAAAGATATGTGGTGAAAGTCTGACAAATCAAGTTATTGAATGAGTAGATAAAAGTCATCACATTTCAGAAAGGTGAAAATCATGTAACATTACATGAAATTGCTGAATATAGTTTAAGACCAGTGAAATAAAATAGTATAAATATTACTTATAGATTTTGTTTCAAATAAGTTAAATTTCTGGGAAAGAAATTTGAAGTAGACTGAGTATATAAGAGAGTTCATCTTCTGAGAAATTATAAACAAACTGTGATGAAAAACTCTTTAATAGAAGCAGATAACTAACAGTACCAAAACATATTAAGTATTTCTTTTATGATTGAAAGAGGTGGGTATGAAGAAAAGTCTAGGAAGATTTGGAAAAGAAGTATTTTACCTTCACTTTAAGGATTAAATTGCATGCAAGTTCACTTAACTCTGAAAAGCAAGGCATTGAAAAGAATAGACATCAGCAAAGACATGAATGAAGACAACCTGAATAACTTATTAATGAGACCAAATGGTTCACTGTAGCTACACTAAAGCCTCTAGGTAGGAAATAATGAGAATTAAAGTTGGCTGTAGGCAGAACCATATACTCTGTAATAAGCAGTATGTACATGATCTTGTAGGGCAGAGAGACAACAGTCATTATTAAGTTGCAGAAAGATCTTAGTATTCGCTCAGCTTCCTTAACAAGTCTGTTTGTTAAAATTCAGGGAACTAGATACTCAATCTAATAAGGTCCTTATTGATTGCTTACAATATCTAACAAGGTGCAGTGTGAAGTGTTATAATGGATGACAGATTTGGTGTGGCTATGAATAAAGACTAATAAGAATAGTCAGAGTGGGTTGGCTACTTCAGAAATTCTGCAAATATTCCTTATTATCTGAAAGAATACTTTTGCAAGTGATTTAAAAATTATATGAGTATTTGTTGAGAGCTCAACACTAAGGGAGACTAACACTCTTTCCAAGGCTCAGGGAATATTGTGGAAGAAGGGGCAGAAAGAATGTAGGGTACAAAGGTTTATTTGAGATCTTGTCCTCCTCGCAGAGACTGACCAGTGCACTCATGACCCCACAGTGAATACTGATTTCCCTGCTGAGGAGGGCCCTCTGGGGAATGCAGGTGGGGGAGAGAGAACATAAGCATATAACCTAATGGGAATGTAACCAATATGCAATATGTTCATACCATAATGTTCTCAATAAAAAAAATTAAAAGAAAAACTCTTGAGGGAACCTCTACAAACTTCTCTATAGATATCTGTAAATGGGGAAGGATTGGCTTAGGCAAATATATTAATATCCATTCTAAAATGGGCATTGTAATTTCTATTCCACAAAAGAACTCATCAAATTAATATATCTTCACTTCCTTATTATTTTTTCCATAAAACCATTTAACCTTGCTATTTTTTTCATATTATAGGTTTACCTTCACTTGTCTGGTTTGTCACATATGTATAACATCATGGAGCTAACCCATGTTCCCAAATATATTTCATATCTCAAACTTACCAGAATGCTTCTCTCCCCCACCCCCCGAAAAAACAGATTTCTCCAATTGGAGAGATGGCTTAGCATTTACGGCACTTGCCTGCAAAGCTGAAGGACCCCGGTTTGAATCCCCAGGACCCATGTAATCCAGATGTACAATGAGGCACATGTACCTGGAGTTTTTTTTGCAGTGGCTGGAGGCCATGGTACTTGCTCTCTTTCTCATAAATAAATAAATTAAATATATTAAACAAACAAACAACAGCAACAACAAAAATCCTCTCTTTACTGATTCATTTTCTTTTCTTTTTTGTTTTTTTTCAAGGTAGGGTCTCACTGTAGTTCAGGCTGACCTGGAATTCACTATGTGTTCTCAGGGTGGCCTCAAAATCACAGCGATCCTCCTACCTCTGCCTCCCAAGTGCTGGGATTAAAGGAGTGCGCCACCACGCCAGGCTCTAAGTAGGATTTTATGTACAGTAAAACCTTAATTAACTGAAACTAAACTAATGAAACATTTTATTTCATGTTCTATACTCAACTGTTACGAGAAAAAATACCTACTAACTAAATAGGAAGGTATCTTGTATTTAATGAAAGAACAAAAAAAAATTTCCCAAGAAGTGATTTGGTATCATAAAACATTCACCCTGACTTCCTTCTTTGTCTGTACAATAAGAACTGATTTCAGAATGAGGATCTTGAGACTTTGAAGATAGTAATACAAATACTAAAGTAAAACACAATTATCTTCACTAAACTGTACTTATTAGGGTCATAAAATGGACTATGGTTTTATAAAGTGTTTCAACTCAAAGACTGATGTAAAAGATAGATAAGCTGCTTAAAATTTTAAAGCCCCAATTCACAGCCCCCTCCCTATGAATTTATGTAGTTAATTAAGAATTTTCTATGTTACAGATGTCATGTTTGATTTATTTCTGTATCTACTACTAATATAGTACCTAAATGTTTATATTTTGAGTGAATTAATGCACAAATGTTACTGTCATTAGCCTGTATCAGTGACCATGTTCCTTCTTTTCATCTTCAAATAGTTGCTAGTTCTCTATTCACATATTTCTGCCATGTCATATAAATAAGATATAAAACTTTAAATATGCTACATAAAGCATTTGTGTGTTTTTATTAAATTATAAATGGTCAAACTAACATTGACTTTAAACATCATCAGATTGACATATCTTATCTTTAAATCATTTTTATTAGGTAAATACTAAGAGCCAGGCATCTTGGCTTATGCCTTTAATCCTAGCACTTGGGAGGTAGAGATAGGAGGATCACCATGAGTTCAAGGACCCCCTGAGATGACATAGTGAATTCCAGGTCAGCATGGGCTAGAGCAAGACTCTACATCAAAACAACAACAACAAAACCAAAACCTAAAGCACAGGGAATTTGGGTGAGTTGTTTAAGGTCATATATCTTGTTAGTGATATATGTACAAGGAGAATACTGGATTTTCTTCCTCTGACTTCTATGATTTTTCTTATACAACAAAATTGTTTTACATTATTTAAAGTTAAGTTGGAAGCAGATAAACAACTTTGTGTGTGTGTGTGTGTGTGTGTGTGTGCGATGAAACCACAATGTACTTGGAAATGGTTTTTCCCTTTTAACACCAGAATTCCCAGAAAAAAAGAAGGTTGATGTTACTCTCATTATGGGAAAGATATCTTGTGTATTTATCTTCTATCCCTGCTACTCTAAAATCAATCTGATGATACCTTAAGAGACAATCAAAATTTGACATAGATTTATCTATCAGTGGCAGCAGTGCAGAAATTGCCATCTACTTTAATTTGTGAGTTTATAAGAGTAAATGTTGGGGACCAATGCATGAGGAGTTTCTTTGTGTTATCAAACTAATAAATCCTCATATCATTTTTAGGAAAATGTAATTCATGCTAAATAAAGTGATTGCTCTTTGACTCTCATGTAGCAAGTTTTGGGGCTTGAAAGTTCTGAGTGATGTAATCAAACAGGAAATCTTCAGAAGTTTAGGGAAGAAAATGTAAGGCAACAGTACTAAACTTTTCAGGTCTGATAGAATCAGACACAGCTCCTTTTTATTTTTAAGATTTTATTTGATTTTGAATATCACAAATGATATTTTACATTCACTTTAGGTGATATGTTTTTATTACTTAAGAAAGAGGTTTTAATTGTGGTGGCTTGATTCAGGTGTCCCCCATAAACTTAGGTTTTCTGAATGCTAGGTTCCCAGCTGATGGAGATTTGGGAATTAATGCCTCCTGAAGAGGGTATATTGTTGGGGGTGGTCTTATGGGTGTTATAGCCAGTTTCCCCTTGCCAGTACTTGGCACACTCTCCTGTGCTTGTTGTCTACCTGATGTTGACCAGGGGAAGATGTCCACCCTCTGCTCATGCCATTGTTTTCCCTGTGATACCATGGAGATTCCCCCTTGAGCCCGTAAGCCAAAATAAACCTCTTTATTTCCCGCATGCTGCTTTTGGTTGGGTGATTTCTAACACCAACATGAACCTGACTGCAACAATTATTTTCCTTATCACATTAAAATATTGTCTTTCCTTGGGATACTGAAGCATGTGCATTATCATGAGATACATAGTGATTTGAGATCTGACAGAGCTATATTGTGAGACCTTGCCACAAACAACTGAAAAAAACCAAAATATTATCTTTAAAAAGCAATTTCAAAGATAATCATCTGACATAATGGCAACAATGACGCAATATATATCCTGTACAAAAACTACTCATGTTAAAGACACCACACTAGCCATTCGAGTGCTACTGGTCTTTAAAAAAGTCACCAAATATTTCAGATCAATCTTTGTGCATTGTATTGAGTCACAAAACAGAGGACAGGGAAATAAGTATGCAACACGCTGTCAGTACTCCAAGCTCTCTATAATCTCTGAGAATATGGATCTAAATTTTACTAGAAGAAAACGTGATACTATGAAAAAAAACAAGACTAGTAATAAAAAGGAAAATATCCCATGTTTTCATTTGGTGAATTCTAGTGCCTCTGATCTCTGAGAAAATGAGATACATTGATGAAGAAGAGATTAAAGGCATTCTAAAACTTAATGGATGATCAACTAAAAAATATAACATACTCACTTTGCTGTAATGGCCGATCATAAAGTGCACCTGAAAAAATAAAAATGCAATTTCAATTTCCTGGATCTTTTATGTTTATATTATCAAAAATGATAGCAATGTTTTAAATCTTACCATCAGAAAGGTCATCTGAGAAGAAATGGGCTTTCATAATTTTAAACCTTTATGATTTTTTTACTTTATAATGGTGATTAAAAATCAAAATAGGAGTGACCTGCAATATTTTTTATTTCTTTGTCTATTGATTGTCAATGCTGATTTTTTGTGGCATTGTAGCTATGTGGGTAAGAAAATGAGCAGTCATCATCCTCAAAATAAATCATAGCATGATAGTGGGCAGGAGGCACTAATGTCTGCCAAGGTTCCTGTCCAGTTTATCACTTCAAGGTCTACCTAGTGCATTTATACTTCATTAATCAATGGCCAAACACTTAACAAGATCTTTTCAAGCCAAGGTACATCATTCACCAGACCCCATCACTGCAGGGCTGAGTTGGAGCAGATTATTGCCACAAGAGATTACTGAGATGCTTGACAAATGAGCTTATAATGTTTCATTCTTGCCCTGTCAGGTAAAATTTAGTGGAATTGGGATTGACATTAAAGGCATTTCAGAAAAGGTCATGATCTTATCACATCACTTAGATTAAGCATTGTCAGGATTTGCTTCAGGTTGGGTGGGAAATCTTTAAAATATTGGACACCTTCATGGTGACATTCAGAGATACTCCTCTCCATACCTCACTACCTAGTGACCTCACTGAATTTTTAGGAAAGCTGGAGTGCATAGTGTTGACAGGACAGCTTACTTAAATAACTCTTGAAATGGGAAGGCAGTTTAATCATTGCTCATATGATTTTTCAATCAATCACAGGAAAGAGGTGCAGGTGGATCACCATGCATTCTACATTCATGGCTCCACAATACCATCTTTATCATTTGAACTCCCAAACTGGCCACTAGGAACCTGGCCTCTCAGCCTGGCCCTTCCAGCTTCATTGCTGAGATACAAAACTGATCTTACACAAATTAATGCATAGGTACCTACTATACCATACCACATCACATTATACCACATACTATTCTACCACCTTGTCTCTTTTAAATGTAGCCCTCTAAGTAGATTGTATTAGTACTACTGAGCTACAACCAGGTAAACTCTATTCTAGTTACTTGTCTAAACCTTGCAGTTCAAAATTAAGTATCACTAAGGAGTGTTGCTCAGTAGGTAGAGTGCTTACATAGAATTCACTAAGCTGTAGAATTGATTCCCAATATAGCATG
The DNA here is from genome assembly GCA_036346955.1 of Dipus sagitta. Classification (NCBI taxonomy): domain Eukaryota; kingdom Metazoa; phylum Chordata; class Mammalia; order Rodentia; family Dipodidae; genus Dipus; species Dipus sagitta. Next base: position 115,509,009 of record CM070776.1, on the reverse strand, counting down.
AACTGGATGTGCTGGTGCATGCCTCTTAATACCAGCATATGGGAGGCAGAGGCAGGAGGATCTGAAGTTTAAGATCATTTTCAGTGGCATAACAAGTTTGAAATCAGCCTGTATTACTTAAGATTCTCTCTGAAGAAAACAGATTATTTTATTCTACACATAAGCTATTGGAGAGCAAAGAGTGTATGTCATATTTCTTTTTATTTCAGTACAAAAAGTATTGTAGAAAACAATCTCAATATGTTTTTGAGAATCAATGCGAGTTATTTCTTATTATTAACAAGAATTCATAATACAGGCCTGGGTTGAATCTTTTCTCTTAATGCCAAATAACATCCCAAGAGTCGAAGCTCCATCAAGGTATAGAGTCACCTCTTTCCCTAACAATTTTCCTTTGTTCCAGAAACATATATTTTATTCATGTACTACAATCCTTTAGATCTTCATATTTTAGATTGGACTTGCCCTCTAAGTTTTAAATATATTTGGCCTTGTTTTCCCAAACTGATTAAAAGTACTTATCAGGGACAAATGTTGTATGCTTTTATTTTGAATCCTGTGGTGACCAACACTATGATAAATAAATACAGTTTTAATAGAACTGCCTTCCAGTATTTGAATCATTATCAAGGAGTCTTTCATGTTAATGTTATTTTGCTCTGTTAAAGAAGAGTCTGGCTTTCGTCCTTGTGCAGAGGCTGCTACTATTGGCCTGTGTGTCTTTGGACATATTCCTGCTTCATTTAGGTTTCTGTTTTGTTTTCTGCAATATGGATATTATTTGGATAAGAAGATCTTAGTGTTGTTTCTCACACTTTAGTCATCTTTTCAATATGGTTACTACAAGTTCTCAGTCATTCATTTAGTAGTCTCAATATTTCATTACTCTACCTAGATATTAATGATATTCCTAATGAACCCTCTTATTACTATGCTATAAACATTTTATTAACCTGAAATAGTTTTTCTGTTTGTTGTAAATAAGTGTGCGATAGCTTTCTTCATGCCAAGTTGTCTTTGTTATTTTTAACATACTTAAGAATTTCAAAAATACTTTTCATGTCTAGAATTATTCCCTTCATATGACAATGTGCTTTTATGGGTTCTCTTTGGCAGATATATCCTATAGCAACATTTTTTACTCTTTCTACTTCAGGATATAAATGTTCGTATTTTCCTTTTATGTGAGATATTGTATTCTTTAGGAAAAAGTAGCAAGTAAGAAATATGTCTTGTGGACTATAAATGTTGTCACATTTCAAAAGCAATGGAGCATTTTCTCATTAGTTAATTTAAAATGAGCAAATAATTTGATAACCAGTAAAATAATCAAAAGAACTGGAAGTTTTCCATGGAATCAATTTAAAAAACTATATTAGTTTTTAAATAGCATCTTAGCTTCTGTCTAATCTCAAGTACCTCAAGTAGAATGCTAATTTTAAAATGCTATCAGCATTTATAGAGTTAATAACATATCCTGTTGCCATGGAACCCTAACTGAGTTTTACAGCTTTAAGGGTTGATTTTTTTAAGCAATTAAGACTTTAGCTCTAATGTTTCATTAACAGATTTTATATGAATGTAATTATTTGGTTGAGGATACTGAGAGCATTTTCTAGTTTGCAAATGACACTTGAAATTGAAGAAAAGCAAAGGATGAAGGAACTGTAATCAAAACTTTAAAGGTGTAATACAAATCAGGTGACTGAATCAGTATAAGGACAAATGGCATTCACATTTTCAAGAGCACTTTGAACTGAGACAGTATGTTTACAGATCCTTGAACCTAACACCATCTCTACTCCTATCTTAATTAACCTTCCATCCAATAGATAATCCATAAAAATAGTATAAAAATAGCAATGATCAGAATGGGGTGGTTCTCTTGAAATTATTTTCTCTCAGGCAAAGCAGACCTAGAAAAATATAAGTGGTTTAATAATCTGCCAATTATATGACTATAAGTCAACTGCAGTGATCCTATTTATGTCCAGGATGCTCATTACGGTACAACTGCACTCGCACCAGCACTATTGATCATTCACTTTATGTTCTGGGATACTGCTTCACAGTAGTACTTGCTAATTAAAATGTGATAGCTAGCCTAAGTCTAAGAACAGATGGAAAAAGACAATGTTTTCACACTTGGATTATTGTCACTGAATGGAAAGTCATAAATGCATGGCCATAACTCATACCTATGAAGCATAAGAGAAAAAATGGATCATGATAACAGATGATGCACACAGTGTTATATTGGCAGTGACTAGGGAATTTGAGGAAAATTATCAACTCATGAGTTTGTGGAGGCAGAAGCAGAAGTCTGGCAGGGAAATGGCAGAGGAGGAAGTCTTTTACAAAGAAACTTCAAATTTAGATTTAGTATCTGTCTGCCTAAACATGGTTTCTGAATTCCAAAGTATTATACCATTAGTAAGAAGCAGAACTGTTATATGAACCCAATAGAATGAAGTAAACCATGAATCTTATTTCAACATTTGTAAACACCATGAAGCAATGTAGTATTTGCTATGAGAACAACAAGTTTGAATTCTAGTTTAGTGTCCAGAAAGTTGTTCCTACAGTTCTATTTCAGTTTCTGAATTCAAAAAGTTATTGTGAAGAATAAAAAGGACAATAACAATATAAAGTGTTTAACACAGTGCACTACCTACTTGATAAGTAGGTGCTATAAGATATTTATTAGTAATCAAATGTATGCTCTTCATTTATATTTCTTACCTGCTGCTTATTTATGACTTTTTCATTTTTTGTTTCCATGTGCCTACAGCTATGCCACCCTGAATGTGCCTGATCTCATTGAAAATTTATAATGTAACCCTGTGTAGTTGAATACGCACACAAAATCTGCTATTATGATGACCAACATTATAGACATAATTGATGCTTGAAAGACACAAAGATATATGTCAGTACCAAACGTAAAAAGTGTTAATAGTATGGCTGATGATATGAAACATTAACATTGACTTCAAATGGTTTACAATTCATCATTGAGGTTGTAACATTTTTTTAAAAATTTAGTAAGTGTTTACAACCACGATTTTAAAATTTTTGGCTATTTTATATGTATTCATTAATTTACTGCATACCATATAAAAAGAGCTAATAATTTTGTCAAATTTGCATGTATTAACTCATTTTAACCACAATATGTAGCTAATATGATTCCCATTTTACAGGTGAATAAAGTAATAGCATGACTTTAAATTAGTCCTTCAAGCTTACACACATAAGAAATGCCAGTGTCAGGAATGAAATCTATTTCTAAAGCTCATGTTCTGAGATCACCTCACTACAATGTGGCTCATAGGAATCTATCAATCAATCAAGTAGAGACAAAATACTTAGCATGCTGTGGACTGAATAATAAATGAACTTTAACATCAAAGGAAGACTGATCTGGAGGTTGGAAAGATGATTTAGCAGTTTGCCTGCAAAGCCAAAGGACCCAGGTTCAACTCTCCACATAAGCCAGATAGATGCACAAGGGGGCACATGCATCTGGAGTTTGTTTGCAGTGGCTAGAGGACCTGGTGCGCTCTCTCTCTCTCTCTCTCTCTCTCTCTCTCTCTCTCTCTTCCTGCCTACTTATGTATCTCTCTCTCTCTCTCTCTCTCTCAAATAAATAAAAACTATTTTTTAAAAATAAATCTATTTAAAATAAGCATATGAAACTAAATGTTTCATCCATAGAAAAGGGGGCACCTCATTGCAAAAGCCAACCAACAAGGAAAATCGCAATCATCAATTTCTGTTTTACTTGCCGAAAAGAAAGACATCTAAGGATTTTCAGCAGTATCTGGATGCACTGCTTTAATCTCCATTTTTCAAAGGCTTAAGGAAGGACTGTTTTGGCAATATAATATGCTGCTCATATTGGAACAATATATCTGAAGGCCACATTTTTATCACAAGAATCATAATGAAAATCTATCTTATATTACAACTACTTTTGATAAACAATATATAATTTATATTGAATGATTTTTCATCTTGCCCAAATTTCATTTCTAATGGTTGCTTATGCTCTGCCACCAACATTTCTCAGAGAATCTTCTTTAAGCTGTGAGAACACTTTCTTGGCTACATTATTTTTTCATTGTTCTATCCATTCAGACAGACGACAGTAAAATCCCATTGTGTCATTTTTCATGGAGTTCAGAAAAGAAAACATCATAAAGAGGGAAATGATAAAAACAAGATATACTGCTCTGCAGAGATTTTCCTCCACAGCATTCTTTGTAGTAGACAGCTGTGCAGTCACATCTGTTTCAGGACAACATGGAAGCTATAATAATGCATGTGCAGCAAATATTCTGTTTATATTGGGTGACAGGTAAGACAACCACCTGAGACTAAAATCAGAATCCCAAGACAATACACTATCTTGCCTAGTTACTGGACAATGAGGTCCATGATTGCCCTTGACCTACTGTGCTTCCTAATGTTCTTCAGATGGTTTTCCTAGCTTCATGCTACTCGAAGTTGGACTCATGGAAAGCAGCATGTGCATCAGCATCATCCGGAAGTTGGTTAGAAATTTCATACCCCAGACATATTGAATCAGGATCTCAATTATAACAACATCCTTTGGTGATTTCTATGTTCATTAAAGGGCAATACACATTAATCTATAGATGGCAAGTTGCCCAGCAGAAGAAAATACTTTTTTCTCTCTCAGACTGATGAGATATATGAGAAGACTTTGACCAATGTCCAAGAAAAACAAATGTGAAAGAAAAAAGTATATGAGACCAGATATGGTTACAAAGCAGAAGATGCCTGTAATAGGTTTAATACCATGCATTAAAGGCATCTTGATTGACACAACTAACCTATGACCCTCATTCACCTAATTCATTTCCAGGGTCCCTTAAGGGTAAATAGCAGCTTAATGGAGACATATACTAGTTTCGCTGTGGAAAATTCTTAGATTTCACTATCATTAGAAACAGTATAAGTTAATATCATTATACCATGCATCATATAAGGGACTTTTATATTTACTCTCCATTATGAATGAAGAAACATCAGGATTTAGAGAGAACAATTGACCTAACTCATATAGCTAAATGTATGAAACATAAAGTCATGTATGTTCACTTTTGGACTTTGAGAAAGTAGCCCTGGGCTACCTCTGTAGGCTTTTCTTTACTTGTGCCTACAGTGTTTTGTAAATATTTATGTATTTATTTATTTGAAAGAGAGACAGTGAGAGAGAAAAGAGAAGTGAGAGATAGAGAGAGAGAGAGAGAGGTGCCCGGGCATCTTGCTGCTGCATATGAACTCCATTAAACATGTATACTTTGTGCAGCTGGCTTTATGTGGGTACGAGAGAATTGAACCCAGGCAATGAGGCTTTATAAACAAGTTCTTTAACCAGTGAGCAATCTCTCCAGCTCTTTGCTACAATTTTTCTTTTCTGTCAGTTCTGTCTTTATTCCAAGAAAGATCCATAGGTCCAGAAAATTTCTCTTCAATTTTCCACTTTTCCTTGTATGAACTTCTGAGGTCTTAACCTGATTCCTAGAAGTGTATTTGGTTCTTATGTTCTCCTCTTCTCCTGAACTTACACCATCCTCATCATTTGGGTCACATGAAACATGCTGTCTTAGTAGTTATTTGATTTGTTTTTTGATTGATTTATTTTTTTGTAAAGCTCAACATTTTAATCCTTTCCTTTTTGCTATACTTTTATTCTGATTCTTTTATCAGTCATGTAACTATCCATTCTAAGTTTTGTGAGGATAGCACCTTTATCAATGTGGTTCTCCACATTGTGCTCACATATTCCAACAATTCCTAAACATTAATCACATGAAACATTTGTTTACTGAACAATCAAGTCTTGGTGATAGAAATTTCTATGGAATCTATATCTGTTGGACTTACTCTCTGTCTACATACATTCCTTAGAGTAGCTCAGCATTTTAAATATATACTTTATATCCAGTTCTCAAATGATAATTTCCACATCAATAAAGTTGTGAACGCTATACTCGTGTGTGCAACTGTTTGTTCCTAATATCCACTTGGCTATAGTATTTTTTAAAGCTGCTTCATAATTTCCTTCTCACATGTTTTGCATGTGTGCATATGAAAATGCCATTGTTATTTACCTAGTTAACTGAACAAAATCCTTGGTACATGGTACATCCCTGATTCTACTTTCCCTCACACACCAAAATCCTACATCAGCAAGTTACCTACAAAATGAATTCTGAATTTTGTCAATTCCCCTTACTTTCACCACTCCTACATGTATCCACACCACCATCAGACTGAATCTGAACTTGGTCAATAACCTTTTAATTGGCTTTGCTGTTTCAGTTCTTGCCACTATAAAAAACACTTTTAACCAACCAACAAAAATAATCTTGTCTTTTTTTTTTGACTTTTTTTTTCTTTATTAGTTAGTTTTGTATTCAGCAAATACAGTCAGTTTGGTACCATTTTTAGGCTCATCCGTGACCTACCCCCTCCCCTTGTCCCCTCCTTGTTGAGGTATATGGGTCATACATTGTGGAGTTAGCCCACAGTTATGGGTAAGCTAAATGTCTCTGCATATCATGACCCAACATGTGGCTTTGACATTCTTTCCGCCCCCTCTTCCACAAAATTTCCCTGAGCCATGTTGGGTTCATTTTTGGTCTGATTCAGTGATGAGGTGTTGGGGGCCTCTGAGGCTCTGGCTCTCTGATTTAGTAGGAGTTGATTTTTCTCTGTGCTGAACTCCACAATGAGCTTTTGATCAGAGAGACCTACAAAGTTTCCTAAAAGACAGACAGATTTCTGTCAGAGTACTTGATGACCCACCAAAGGCTAGTGGTAAGACCCTACTGCTGAAGACACCTTATATGATTGACATGCAAATTAGAATGGGATGGCTGGAAGTTGGAAGAGAGTCAGTCCCCAGACAGTCAGTGTGTCTAGTGCCAGAAGGTGCTACATGGGCGACTGGGGGAAAATGACCAATATCTGTTGAAGCAACGCATGGTCTAAGCTACTTAGCAGCAAATAACTTGTTGTGATGCCCACACAAGTGCAGTGGTGGCACACAGCCATGGTGGGGAACCAACTGCTCTCAGTTTGGCTAACTGATTCCCTCACTGGTATGGGACCCATAGCTGGAGCTGGGAAACAAGTCAGAACCATATCCAAACATAAGCCCACTCTCCAATATCAAGCTACCATCAATTGTGGGCTACAAGAGGGCCTACACCTATTAAATTCTCTATAAAAAAAAGTAAGGGTTATCTCATTTGTCCTGATGCTAACTTACTCTCCATTGGAGAATCTGGTTCTCTTTTTCAGATAGAAGTAGATCCTAAGGAGAGAGCCACCCCATCATACCTCAAAAGGGCCCAGGCTGAAACTAAGAAAAATTGGAGAAACAAACAAGGGGGCTGTTTTCCTGATGAACCAGATACCAGCACAAGGGGGAAAGAGTTCAACACAGAGAAAAATCAACTCCTACCAAATCAGAGAGTCTTTTTTTTTTTTTTTTTTGAGGCAGGGTCTTATGCTAGCCTAGGCTGGCCCTGAACTCAAAGCAATCCTCCTAGTAGTAATCTGTTGAAATCTTAAATCATATCACCTAAAACCTCTGCTAAAAAGCCTCCATCAGCATTCCATCCAACTTAAAATACATTTAATTTCTCCTGGTGAGCTATTATCATCACACCCACACCACTACAGAAAAAAAAAATGGCCCTTGTTTCCTTCATATTGCTAAGAGCCAACCATAGCAGCTTGCTACATGTCCTTCTAAACCTTCAGGTTTAATGTCACTTCAGGGAATGTTCATTTTTTAATCAATCTTGAATGCTCTTCCCTAACTTCAAGAGCTTGTCTGGATAGCTATTGAATATGTTTGTTTAAGTGTTTCCTACTCAGTGAGAAGGATACCTACTGTCTATTATAGTTGACATACTGTCTTAGATGTGATTAACCATTTTACACATACATACATACATACATACATACATATATACATAAACACACACACATACACACACACACACACACACACACATACATTTTTTGGTTTACTTTTTCTGTATAGCATTTATCCCTAACTAACACATTTATATTTTTGCTTTTTTTTATTTATGCTTTTATTCATCTATTTTATTTGTTTTCCCATTAGAATACAAATTCTGTGACATCAGGAATTTAACAAACTTACTGTATGATATCTCTGGTGCCTAGAAAACTATCTGGCCTGTGGTAAGCACACTAAAAATATTTGTTGTCTGAATGAATGGTGAGAGACATCACCTTTGTTTACACCACCTTTGTTTTTCTTTTGGAAACTTCTTTATGCTGTTCTATTTCAAGCCAAATTTCTATGAGGATTAATCCTGGTTCATAAAGTCCATCATCTCCTAAAGTCTTTCCACAAGATTTATTTCCTCACTTAGTGTATATTTCTTGGCTTACTATACTTCAAGCTCTAATGAGTGCTGAAAATCCTCCTACCTAATCCTGTTTTCCCCTGAATTTTTGGAGCCTTGATTCAACTTTGACTCCTTATCAATAAAGTCTACTCAGTAGCATATCAATAGTCCCTTGATCCTCCTACCCCTCTGTGGTGGTTTAATTCAGGTGTACCCCATAAACTTAGGTGTTCTGAATGCTAGATTCCCACCTGATGGAGATTTGGGAATTAACACCTTCAGGAGGCAGTGCATTGTTGGGGGTGGGCTTATGGGTGTTTTAGCCAGTTTCCCCATGCCAATGTTTGGCACACTCTCCTGTTGCTATTGTCCACCTTATGTTGGCCAGGGGGTGATGTCCACCCTCTGCTCATGCCATCGTTTCCTCCTGCCATCATGGAGCTTCCCCTACAGCCTGTAAGCCAAAATAAACCTCTTTTTACCCGAAGCTTCTCTTGGTTGGGTGATTTCTACCAGCAATGCGAACCTGATTGCAACACTCTCCAAGGTTTCTTATGTCATTTTGTTCCCCTACCTGTGTTTTTATATCCTGGGATGGTTATGAAATTTAAAAATATATCAATCTGAAATCCTGAAAGAACTTCCAAGAATAACTGCGCATGTGTATGCACATGTATGTCTGTGTTTATATATGTAATTCATAAGATGACTGAATATTTGAGAGTCAAAAACCCATTACATTTTAAAAGATTCTAAAAACCATGGTAACTGTATGCTTCCAGTGCATTTAGAACAGCCCTCATTTCAGAGAATGTTATTATTTCCAATGATTGTAAATCATTTAGAGAAGATATAATGTATGTATCTCTTGAGACTGTTAATGCATGAATCTTCTTCATATTGGAAAATATAACTTTGGTCAGATCATGCGTCCCAATTTAAACTCAGAAAATAGGTCACTATATCCATGGTTCTATTATCCTGTTAGCCTAGATTCTGGATCTCTACAGACCTCAGAAATAGCTCTCTGGAGTAGTCTCTGACTTGTCATCTTGTCACTAATTTTCACTAGGAGGATAAAGGTGAAGGAGGGAATTATCAAGCCCATCAGTGAGACCACAGGAGCTTTTCTTTCTTATAATAATTTTCTTAGCTATTTTATATGGATGTGGTCAGGGTTTCAAGCAATATAGAACACAAGAAGGACCGTATGTCAAAGTTTCTGAGGTATGTTTCCATAGCCTTTTCTCTTACCCTTCCTTTCTCTTTCATCGTATTTATATCCTTTATTCTCCTGATACACATACTGTGACTACCCATTTTTACTTCTCTTACTACAGCTATCCATTTATCCATTCAAAAATACATAATAGTAATGATAATAGCTATAATTTTAATAGTCAAATATGTCCTAGGCAATGATCTCAGTGTTTTATATGCTTACAACCTCTCAATCCATAAAAACTGAGGCTCAGAGTGGTGAAGTTCTCTGGCCAAAATCTAAAAATGAACTGGTATCAGCAATGAAATATTTCTGATCCTAAGACACATACTCTTCACATTATTTAATGATAATTAAGGTGTCTTGATCCAACAAACAGACATTTTGAACGGCTGAATATTATTTAATAGGCCTATATGATACCTCGATGATCATTCTAAGAGACCAACAGAGGAATAATTAGAAACATGGCAAAATGATTAGGAGCACGATGCAGCCCAGAAGTCAAGGGGAAAAATTTAGAAAAGTGAATTAAAATTTGATATGCTTACTTGGGAGTGGAATCTGAATCCGTTTTTTTTTTTTTTTTTTTGAAATTTATTATTTTCAAGGCAAGAGAAAAAGAGATAGAAAGAGGGAGAGGAGAGAGAGAGAAGAGAGAGAGAGAGGGAGCCTACCAGGAGACTTTTGCTACTGCAAATGAACTCCAGATGCATGTGCCACTTGTGCATCTGGTTTATGTAGGTACTGAGGATTTGAACCTGGGCCATCAGGTTGAATCAGAGTCTCCTGTAAACTCGTGTGCTTTGAATGCTTGGTCCCTAGCTGGTTGCAATTTGGGAGATGGATCCTTGTTGGAGGAGGTGTAAGTTTGGAAGTGGGTTTAGGAGTGTTATAACCCAACATCCTTCTTGCTAGAGCTCAGGACACTCTTGCTTCTCTCACTCTCTTGCTTCTGTTTACCACCTGCTGTGGCAGGAGGTGATTTCTAGCATCTGCTCTACCACACTAATTGAACCTGGAGCTCACATCATTTTTCTGTTAGAAGGGCTGACAAGTGAGCCACCATGATCCCTATGATTTTGATGCCTACCAGTGCTGGGATTATGGGCATGCATGACCATGTCTGGCTTTTTACGTGGGTGCTGGGATCAAACTCAGGTCCTCTTGCATGTGCAGCAAGTTTGCTTGCACACTGAGCAATCTCTCCAGCCCAACAATCTTCTCTATATAAAATTCCTACATTAAAGTTCAAATGCATTCATGATTTATGAATCTTGGTACATATTGCTATTTACATTTCAGCAAGATTTGTTAATGTATACTCCTTCAGAAATATAATTGTGAGAATGCCTATCACCTTCATAAGAACTTAATTTACTTCTAATGCCTATGTATATGATGGCTCCAAATAAACTGATACCTAAATTTGTTTTTCAAATGTTTATTTTCCCTGTGAGGGTCTTTCTATTATTCTTTTTATTTAAAATTTTCATACATGAATATAATTTGATCATGATCTTTTCCCATAACCTATCCCCCACCCCACTTCCATTGAACTGCTTCTTCTTTCCAACCAGTCCTTTTTTCCTTTAATGATGTCTTTTTATTTATTTATTTTTGGTCCCTTTTCTCCCCTTGTCCATCATCTATGCTGAAATGTTGATAGGCTAAATTTTGTGCAGATTGTGTGCAGGTAATGACAGCTTCCGTAAGGTTATAAATGTGATGGTCTCTTCAAGACTGGAAGACAGTATGCTAAAGTACTCCTCCCCATCATGGGATTCTTAAAATAATTGTACACCCTCTTTCAAATGTTCCCTGAAGTGGTCATTGAGTGACCGATAGAAATGTCTCATTTAGCACTTGACACTTAACATTTAATTCTCTCAGCATTCTGATGAATTTTGTATATCCCAAGTATCTACCACCATTTGAAAAAAGAAGCTTCTCTGACCAGAGTGACACTAATCTATAGGCATAAATAAAATATAAACATTTACAAAAACATTCAAGGAGTGCCACATATCCATTAAGTTAAGCAACAGTAGTAACTTCCCCCTCTAGAATTTATAACCTTCTCAGCCATAAAATTCGTCTAGGTTTTCAGTATCAGTGATAAATTCCCTCCTTTGAAGCTGTCCTCAGATCCAATAAAGAGTGTAGTTGGTTATTTCCATAACAGTCATATCACTATTGCTCCAGTGGGTAGAACTTTTCATAGCGTTTTCAGTTTGAGTTAACCTTCCCCCACCTACTTCTCTCCTCCATTCCTTTCTCTTGTCCCTATTTAAACCTTTCCATCCCCAGTATTCCATCTTTAACATTCTGCTTACATATAAACTTTTTCCTCCCCTTAAGCCCTCCCCCACTTAATTATCCTTGTCTTATTTCTAATGTCCTGGTCATTACATTCTCTTACCATAATTTTCACACAAAGCTAAGAATTTGAAGTTGAGATCTGAGCATGAGAGAGAGTGTATAGCATTTGTTTTTCTCATCCTGAGTTACATCACTTACTATGTTCTCCAGACCCATCTATTTTCTTGCAAATTTCTTAATTTCATTATTCTTTATAGATGAATAAAACTCTATTATATTTATGTACCATATATTCATTACCCATTTATCAGTTGATGGAAATCTATGCTGATTTCATTCCTAGCTAAGGGCTTATCAACCTTGTGTTTCTTTTTTTTTTATATAATTCTTAGTTTCCTTGATTATCTTGGTTTTTTTTTTTGTTTGTTTGTTTCTATCTCATTGATTTATGCCCTATCTTAATTATATTTTTCAACTGTTTGTTTGGGATTTGGTTTGTTTTTGTTTTTGAAGGCATTCAGGTGCATCATTAATTATTTATATGAGATGTCAGTGTATTTGTACCATAGTCATTGAGAGCTGTGAAGTTCCTTCTTAGGATTGCATTCTTTGTCTCCCATTAGATTTCATATGATGCATTCTCACTTTCATTCAGTTCTAGGAAATTCTTCAGTGCTTTCTTGATTTATTAAATAACAAATTCATTGTAAAATAGTGAGTAGATTAATTTTCATGAGTTTGTGTATTTTCTGTACTTTTTTCTTCTTTTTCCTTTATTTTATTTCTATTTATTTATTTATTCATTTATTTATTTGTTTGTTTATTTTATTCCTACCTTTATTGAATTGTGATTGGATAAAATGCAAGGAATTATTTCCAATTTTCCTAAATTGGTTGACTTATTTTGTGTTCTAATATGTGGCCCATTTTAGAGGAAGTTACATGGTATAGTAGTTACCTTCTCATGCTGGCACAAAATACTCAACCAGAAGCAGTGTGCAAGAGAAAAAGATTTAGTTTCATGTCATTAAATACCAATGTTTCTCTGCTTATTTATTTTGTCCAGGTGACTGTCTAGTGGTGATGGTGGGGTATTGATGTTTAGTACTATTGTTTTAACTTGGTGTTGACTAGAATTTGTTTCATAAGATTATTTTGTTTGTGTGTGCATATGTGTAGAATTGGATTGTCCTCTGGATGAATTGTCCCCTTGATCAACATGAATTTTCTCTGCTTATTTTTTTTTAATCCAAGCCCTGCTTGCTATTGTATAGTGGGCTTGACTTTGTATTTGATAAAATGTTTCTGTCTTGAAGATTTCAATAGCTTTCAATATCATTTCTTCAGTGTATTTCATGTTTTGATTAAAATACAACATGGGAAATTTCTTGTCCGATTCCATCTATTTTGTGTTCAATATGCATCTTATACAGGGGATAACATCTCTTTCTGTAGATTTCTTCTATAATTTTACTGAAAATACTATGTCATTAACCTGAATGAAGTTCTTCTACTTCTATTCCTATTATTCAAACTTTTGTTTCTTTTTTAAAATTTTTTGTTGTTTACTTATTTGAGAACGACAGACAGAGAAAGGAAGGGGGGAAGAGAGAGAGAGAGAATGGGCACGGCAGGGCCTCTAGCCACTGCAAACGAACTCCAGACACGTGTGCCCCCCTTGTGCATCTGGCTAACGTGGGTCCTGGGGAATCAAGCCTCTAACTGGGATATTTAGGCATCACAGGCAAGCGTTTAACTGCTAAGCCATCTGTCCAGCCCTCAAACATTTTTTTTTTTTTTTGCATGGAGTCCCAAATGTCTTATATGTTGTGTTCGTTCATATGATTTTTTTAATTTCTTTTTTTAAATTTTTTCATTATTATTATTATTTGAGAGTGACAGACAGAGAAAGAGGCAGAGAGAGAGAGAGGTGAATGGGCGCGCCAGGGCCTCCAGCCACTGCAAACAAACTCCAGACGCGTGCGCCCCCTTGTGCATCTGGCTAACGTGGGTCCTGGGGAATCGAGCCTCGAACCGGGGTCCTTAGGCTTCACAGGCAAGCGCTTAAGCCATCTCTCCAGCCCTCAAACATTTGTTTTTTTTTTTTTGCATGGAGTCCCAAATGTCTCATATGTTTTGTTCATTCATGATTTTTTTTAAATTTCTTATTGGCTTTGACTAGTTGTTCCTATTCCTCTACCTTGTATTCAAGTCCTTTATATTCTGCCATCTACTTACTCTGTTCTTTTAGTTCAGCTTTCTATGCTTTTTTTGGTTTGATATATATATATATATATATATATATATATATATATATATATATATACACACACACATATATATTTCAATTTCAGCTTTATTTAAGTTTTGATTTTCTTCAGAATTTCTGTCTCTATGAATTTTAGTTTCATATCTTGGTTTGAGTTTCATTTCATCTAGTTGTGTGTTCTCTTGGAATTCATTTAGGCAATGTTCTATGTCCTCTTTATATTTATTCATCATTTCACTCATGTGTTTATCCTTGTCTTTATGAGTTCTTGGTACATATTTACAATCATCATTTTATATTCTATGAGTTTCTTCCAAGTAGTTATCATGGGACTCCTTTACTCTGGGAAAAATAATATTGGCTTTGATGTTTCACGTTACCCATGTTTTGTTGAGGTTTACCCCTCTAGAGATAGTGAGTTAGGTCTTTTTGACACACTGTGGTAAATGAATTTTCTGAACTCTTCTTGGTATTTCTTTGATTACTTATTTTTTTTTTTTTCTCTGTTGTATGGTACTTGGAGTTCAGTCTTGGCGATAATTGGTGATCCTTCATGAATGGGGTAATTTAGGAGATTTCAGTTCAGTTGCAGCTGTGAATAAACTTACACGTCATTCCCAGACTAGAATGGCTAAAATGTTGCTGTTCATGGTGGAAGAAGGAGTGCTCCTACAGAGAGCACTACAGAGAGTCTCCACATCCATGTGTGGGTCCCAGCTCAAATGTGGAATTGTTCACATCCACAAGTAAAGAAAGGAAGGGTGCTAGGGGGAATCTGAGCACATGGAACTTATACATTGTTCTCAATTTAAATTGCATAGATTCAAATTGCATGATTGCCTGGAAAGAGAGGATGGGTGTTATAGGAAATTTGATTGCCCATAATCACTTGTAGGTCACAGCTCAAATGGTTTGTTGTATGCGTACTTCTGAGAGTAAGAGATGTCTGGTAAAAGAGCCCAGGTCTCAGCTCAAACTGAGGATTGGAAGATTGTAAGGCTTTCTGGGGAGGAAAGCCCTAGGAGGAAACTTAGTTCCCTCATTCACATGTGGATCATGGCTCAACTGCTCATGGGCACTTGCTGGAGAAGAAAGGAGGGATTATAGTGTGAATTTGAGTCCACACATTCATACTCAGGACCCAGCTGAAATGTCAAATCACAGGTACTCTCTTTGCCATACTCTATGTGGACTTTTTGTCTTTTTTTTTCTTCCAGAATGTTTTTTATTCTTTTTAATTTATTAATTATATTTATGTATTTTGTATGATAGGTCTACTTTAATCACCAATGTATTTTCCCTTTTAGGATTTTCCTTTTAGTTCTGCTAAGGATCCTGACCAAGAAAAATAAATATTGGCTGTTTTAGATTAAAATCCATAATTGTTCACATTTGAGCTTTCCCCTATATGTTTATGTGTTAACAATACTTTCTTAAATAAAAAACAATTTAAAAGTTAAATCTATTTGTACTTTAAATATTTAAAATTTTACTTCTTAAATTATTAACAATGTTATTTAGGTACATAATAAATTGGTAGTCTAAATTGTGATGTCATGCTTTTCTCCATCATTAAAAATAAATAATAAATAAATAAAATAAAAACTAGTTTTCCAACAACAGTTTACTAAATGGTGGGCTCTTTCCCCTATTGACAAACATATGTCCTTTATCACAGAAAATTATTGTAAAGGTTATGTGATTGATTTTGTTCATTTCCTAATTCTTACAATCTTATGTCACTAATAAATATTAATTTTCAAATATTTTATGTTTGAACAACATAGTTTAAAGACTAAAACAGTGTTATCCACCTAGACAAACTTCATAACTGCTGTTTATAAAGAACTGTTTTATGAACTTATATGAAACCTATAATTTAAATTGGAATGTCATATACTTATAAGCCAAGTAAATTGGAAAAACAAATGTTTAAAAACATTCAGGGCTACAGAGATGGCTTAGCAGTAAGGCACTTGCCTGCAAAGCCCAAGAATGCATGTTTGAATCTACAGGTCCCACTGAGCCAGACACAGAGTGACACAAGTATGCAATGTCGTACATGCACACAAGGGGTTGCACGCATCTGGAGTTCATTCACGGAAGCTGAAAGGCCCTGGTGTACTCTCTCTCTCTCTCTCTCTGCCTCTTCCTCTCTCTCTCTCTCTCTCTCTCTGTCTGTCTGTGTCTCCCTCTCAAAATTAAAATAATAGTATGAAAAAGAAGAGATACTTAAAAAATCCAGAAAACCTAAGACATTAGTATACCTCTATACTTATTCAAAAGTTTGTGTCTCTTGGTTGAGAAGAATATTTATCAAAAAAGTAAATTGTATATTTTTAATATTTCTCTCACAATTTAAATAGATTGATTTTTAAATATTTTCAACAACTTTTTTATATTTATAATAGTTGACTGGCCATTTCTATCATATCAACAGAGAAAAGCGGCATAACCCATAGAGACTACTACATTAATAGGCCATTAATGAAGCAAGAAGAATCATTTATTGCCATTTAGAAAACATATTCTCTGATGGAAGTTGCCTGACATAGAATCAAAGAGTTATGATATTTTACACTACCCACCAAACTCAGAGAATTTAAGGCCATGTTCTCATTCAAATGTCATAATTCTCAGATGAGCGAGAAGCCATTTATCAAGACACAGGAAGAAAGATAACAGTTATCATTCAAGTCAAATCATGAGGACAAATACAATGATTCTGATTAAATTTTCAAAAGAAAATTTTCAGTCTTCAATTGTGTTTTGCAAGTTTAAAGCTCAAATTCAATGTTAGAGGTGACATTATATACCCTTGAATAGCAAGTTTGTAATGAAAATACTAAAATACCTTTCAAGAGAAGATTCCTTTATAATGAACATTTCTTGTTATTTCATGTTAAAGTAGTAAAATATCTATATACTGAGAAAGAATGTATAAACAATTTTATTAAAATCACTGTCTTATTTATCTTGCACAATGTCAATTATTTTATTGTATCTTAGGTCATTCGGGATAAATCTACATAACTTTCAAATTATTTCACAGTAAATCATATTTTCAATATAGGAACTGAAGTTTTTCTCAATTAGTTTAGTTATCTTATAAGTCTTCAATACTTATTATTATACTTATGCTATCCAGCAACAAATATATAAACTAGTTCTTACTGAAGATTTTTTGCCTCAGTTTATATAAAATCCTCTGAAATATTTGTAAATGTATAAGTCATCATAAACCAATTCAAATTGTTTAATATTGAAAAGTTACAATCCTTGTCAACTACAATACAAAGTTATAGATGAGAGAGTAACACATACATGAGGCCATACTTGTTTTCTAAACCATAAATCAGCTCTGATTATTTGAAATCTTCTAGAAGCTTCTACAAAGATCATTGATATTAAAAGCAAAAATGTAGAAACTCAGAATAAGCCTGGAGCATTCTAAAATCAAACCTCAAAATCCTACATTGATAGAGGTATATCCAAAGAATGGAAGAACTAATTGAGAAAGCTCAGATTGACGGAGAGATGGCTTAGCGGTTAAGCACTTGCCTGTGAAGCCTAAGGACCCCGGTTCAAGGCTCGATTCCCCAGGACCCACGTTAGCCAGATGCACAAGGGGGCGCACGCGTCTGGAGTTCGTTTGCTGTGGCTAGAAGCCCTGGCGCGCCCACTCTCCCCCCTCTCTCTCTCTGCCTCTTTCTCTCTCTGTCTGTCACTCTCAAATAAATAAATAAATAAAATAAAAAAAAACAAATAATGTTGGATTGTAATGTTGGATTATCATAATCCTCTTGTACCCATGTCAATACAGATGCACAAGGTGTCACATCTGGAGTTCATTTGAAGTGGCTAGAGACCCTGGTGCATCCATTTTCTCTTTTTCTCTCAAATAGATAGAATGAAGTATTTTAAAATAAAAATAGACTAAAATGAATAACCACTGGCTCATAGTGACATGAATTAGTGGTTGTATATATAAATGAATGGAGAAGAAACAAATATATGAAGTAGACAAATAATTAATGTGGATGCTCTTCCCTCAAGAAAGCAGAGTGTAACTCTGTTCTCATTAAGTGTAGGAAATACATACGGAATACCTTCTAAAGAGTTCTGTACAGAACTGTGGGAGGAAGAGGAATCAATTCACAGTGAACAATTAAACAGATGATCCAAAACCAATATAAACAATGTTGTAAGGTTGATGATATCAACCCTTGATATGACATTAAGTGGAAAGCTTCTTATATGATCTTTTCTCTTCAAAACTCTAACTCCAGTCTAATCATCTGAAAATCACAAGAGAAATGCATCTGAGGGCCTACGATCAAACTTCAAAGATCCTGACTAGTAATCCTCAAAACTTCCAAAGTCATTAAAAATGAAGAAAAGCTAGAAAAATCTAAAGAGATTTGACAACCAAATAAACTCTACCAATTGCTGAAAGTATGTTCTGTCCTTGTATATACGTGCATTGTAATCAAACTACATATCATAGAAGAATTTATAAAGTTTAAAAAATATAAACACTAGTTTGTTAATTTAAGGATACCAATAAAAAGTCATGTAATCAATAAAAGGAAAGAGAAATGGCATGGCAAATTTGATGAAGTGTTTCATTCCCTACAAAATTATTATTATTAATTATTATTATTGTTATCACTTTGAAATCAAAGATTTGCAGACTGTATAGCACCCCAAATGTTGCAGAACTAATTGACCATTATTCTTCAACATATCATCAATAGAAACAATATCAAAAACCTAGATAAATTAAAGGGAGTCATATGAAAACAAAACTCCCAAGGGCAGTTAAATTTAAATGAAGATGTTATATCAAGGAATGTAGATGTTAGAAAATCCAATTCTATGAATAGCCAATATGGAACTAAAGGGCTTCAGAGAAGTAGGAATCTGTAAAGCAGGGAAAGTCTACATTAATGTAGGCTATGACTAAGTTCCACAGGAAGGAAACAAGGAACAGATATAAAGCAGAATTAGTATGTGAATCAGAGACCAAATTATAAAAATGACTACCAAAAAACACAGGAACATCATCTATGATTCAATGTTATTTACTAAAATGATTTATACTGAAGAATCATTTTCCACAGGGATATTTTCCATAATCCTGGAGTCAATAAGAATTATAAATGTGTTTTTGGAGTTTTGTTTTGTTGGCATTTATACTTAGGCTACATTTTAGGATTGCAGAAAAATGCTTTACAGTGTACCCACTGCAGAGTTTATTAATACTCTGCATATTTAAACAATTAAAGCTACCTACAGCTTCCTTGTGCTCTTGCCCTTCTGGTAGAATAATAACTTGAAATATTGGTGGTAATAGGTGTATTCTAGTGTAATTTTGACTTCTCCACAAAACTATTTTTAGATGAAAAATTTAAAAAAAACATTTTTTTAGAAAAATAGGTCTTTTGTATTGTACCTATCAAATTCTGAAATGTAATTGTAGGTCATCATAGACAAAGCATCACCTAATTTATGTGATATATTTTGCCACTCTCAAATCTCCAAATATTAAAAATGCAGTAGGGCATCACTGTATCTCAGACCCCAATAAATCAGACTACGTAATTGAGACTTACTCCCTCTAAGTCCTAAAAGGAGTCAATATATATGAAAAAGAAAGACCGAGTTATCCTTTTCAGCTCCTGGTTTAGAGAGTGTTCTCTAGTAAAGGACCCAGTTGTTTTGAGGTACAGGGACACACATGAGAACATAGCTAAAGGCTGTGTGGGGACAGATTGTCAGGACTGCGTTTTGGTCTTTCAAGACTGATACTACTACTCCCATAATATTTCTAGAATGATACAAAGATTACCCAATCAGTAGTAGAATAGCAATAACCACCATTCTCTATGAAACATCTTTGCACAAAATAGAACAAGACATCCTCTCTGGATCCATGAACTACCATAAGGTTCCGTCTTCCATCAAAACAACTGCAAAGGCCCCACAGTGAGTAGAGTGCAGACTACATTTAACCAGAAACTCTTGTCATTTCAATATGACAACCTTATATAGAAAGACTTGCTGACTTACCAGTATAATCTACTAGCTTTTTAGAGCATGTGAGAAGTTGTACAGTCTCTTGATATAGGTCTTTATAGACTTAGTCATCATCACAACTTACTGTCCTATTTTTTTTAACATTAAATAGGACTATATTTTCCTCAAAGATATTTTGCTCAGTGTCATGGTACAAACTGCTGGACTTTTATAATTTTGGCTCTGATTAAAAATATTCTGTCCAAATTTTAATCAAATTAACTGGCTGTGAAAAGAAAACAAAATATTCACTCGTGTCATGAACTTAAATTATTTTTCAGAAGCCTAATTCTATCTCAACAAATTTAGAGCAGTCATGTGTCCAATGGAATGAGACAATTATTTTATTTTGTTCAATTATCCTACAGAATGTTTGGTCCATGCTTGGGTCATACAAAATCAGTAGACCCTATCAAACTACTTATAAAATACATTTAGGCCTAATGTACTAAATGGTATAATTAATAATTATTTTGGATTCTATTGGTAAGGTGGCTAGTTGAAAGAATTTTCAGAAATGGTTTGATTTTCAAATGTACTTCCATGTTAAATGAGGAAGAAAATGTAATTTATAGCTATTATGAAAGCAGAAAACTTTTCAGAAATATACACTTTTGGCATGTACCTGTGCAAGTAAAGTTTTGATTTCAACATGTGTTTTCTTTCCAGCATTTTGGGGATTTTATTCATAGATAATACTTCAGAGTTTGGTAATCTTTTAATGTGAATAAGGTAATATGTTAAACATATGAATACTACTCATGTAATCTTTAAAGGAATCCTATGAGGTAGATATCTGTCATTGTCTTGATATTCCTTTTACAAGTGAGGAACTGAGATTTAGACACACGAAGTTTCTTATCTGATCTGTGGACCCTCAGATAGAAAATGGCAGGGTATCAATCATGACCTCAGGTTTTCTCAGTTTCAGAACCTGAGGCCTGACATACTCCTATCTAAGTTTATATTAATAATGAAAATTTAAACATGTTATAATATTGAAAAGTATATTTGAAATTTCAATAACAGTAGCCTTGTGATTTGCAAACAAGGAAATTTCTTCTTCAGGATTGAATTTGGAGGGCAGGCATAGAGGGTCTAAGCCTTTACAAGTGTATAAATGTAAACAACTTCCATTAAAATAGGATGTTACCTCACTACTTAAAGCAGTACAATAGGGTTGTTTATGCTTGGTGTAGAGGTTAATTAACAATAGACTAATACAAACCCGTAGTTATAAAATAAATTAATTCTTATACAAATTTAAAATGATATGATGTTTAAACAGCAATTATATTTAAATAGTTCACTCAAAAGCCTTACTCTCACACATTTAAATGTATCTATTATTTTATAAACTAATTAGTGTATACAATTTCATTTGCTTATGCCTTTGGATATAAAGTTATGATACAAATATATTAAAAATAGAATAAATTACCTAGGTATTGACAGACACAATGGGTTTATGAGAAATCTTAAAATATTTTCTGCAAAATATAAATCAGGATTTTCATCAATATTGTGTCTTTGAAAGAAACAGAAACAATTTTATGAAGAGTTGATGAGCCACTATACATAGAAACCTGTTGAAAACTGCAGAGACTAGAGGCATTGGCTATAGGAAGCTTTCTTTTGAAGGATGTGGTTCAGATTAAAGATATTAGTGATCCAGAACCAGAACCAGAATGTGATGATTCCTAAATGATAACAGTCTACATAGAGATTTTCATGATATTCAGGAATAGCACAAATCTCAAAATGATAATGATTACATAGTATGGCATATTAAGGGTCCAAAGGGGTAGACATACAGGATAGAATGAAGATGACAAAAGAGCAAGAAGAGGAGGATGAAAAGGAGGAGGCATGTGGCCACCAGCAATACTTAAAGAAGCCAATCAAGCCAGGCATGATGGGACATGCCTTTAATCCCAGCATTTGGAAGGCAGACGTAGGAGGTTTGCCATGAGTTCAAGGCCACTCTGAGACAACATAGTGAATTCTTGGTCAACATGGGTTCGAGTGAGACTCTACCTCAAAAACAAAAAAACAAACAAACAAAACGCCAAGCAAAGAAAAACATAAAGATTTGGCTACCAGTAAGTGGCACTGAGGAATAAGAGAAATCAATGTCACTTTGTTATGGTTCCAAGAAGTCCGCCAGCTCCTGGAAAATGAACAACACACTTTTATGCAATGTAATGGGTTGTGGAAGAAATATAAAAAAATTATAAAATTTGTAGAATTTAATGATAATGAAAACACAACTTACCAAAATTTATGAGACACAATGAAGCCAGTCCCAAGGAGAAAATTCATAGTGCTAATAGCCTTCATAGCAAAGATGGAGAGATCTCAAATTAGTAACCTATCCATCCACCTAACCACATTGGAAAAAAAAACAAGAAAACAAAAAAAAAGCAGAATCCAACCCTAAGAGCTCCAGAAGGAAAGTAATAATTAAGATCAGAGCAGAAATTAATGAGTTGGAAAATAAGAAAACAATTCTGAAAATTGATGAAACAAAGAGCTGGTTCTTAAAAATAAAAAAAAGAGGGTTAGCTGATTGAATTTTGTTACTTAGACTCTAAATTCAGTAATCCAAACCTCCCTACCCTCAGGTTAACACAGGTTATCAATCCAGTCCTATCTACTGTAGGCTAGGTCTTTGGTTTTGAGTGAAAGCTGTGACTTTGTGTCTGAAAAAAAGTTTAAGTAAATAAGTATTTTCTATTCTTTCAAAAATTTCAGAATAATCTAAGCTAGCTCATATTCTATTCTATTTTATTTTTTTATTTTAAATTTTCCAAGGTAGGGTCTCACTCTAGCCCAAACTATCCTGCAATTCACTCTGTAGTCTCAGGCTGGCTTCAAACTCACAGTGATATTCATATCTCTGTCTCCAGAGTGCTGGGATTAAGTGTGCACCTCCTCCCTCCTTCCTCCCCCCCTCCGCCACCCAGCTGCTCTGATTATATTTTGTTGGGCTATCTATACCATAACAAATCAGCAACTAATGTTTTAATAAGCTACATTTACGTTTAAGTACATTGCCTCTACTGAAATAATCCAAGCTTTATTTCAGTGTGTGTGTGTGTGTGTGTGTGTGTGTGTGTGTGTGTGTGAACTGTTACAAAAGAACTTCTATAATCTCAAGAAAAGTTGTAAAGCAAGATAAAGCATTTTTATTAAATCTCACCTGAAGTCCAACAAATATTCTAAATCACCTTCTCACAGTCCAAGTCCCAGTGATTTTTAATTCCTTCAATGAAATTTATTATATGTATTAAATTTGAGGTGTGTGTCACAAAACATTGTACAGTTCTTTGCTTACTTTGATTCTAAGGTAATGTGCTTCCCTGGGAGTGGGGGGAAGCCCTTAGCAAGGGCGGGAGAGATTGCTTAGTGGTTAAGGTGCTTATCTATGAAACAAAGACCCAGGTTAGCTTTTCTAGTATCCATATATGCCAGATACACAAGGTGGAGCATGTGTCTGGAGTTCCTTTGCAGCGGCTAAAGGACCTGGCATGCGTATTTGCTTTATCCACCCCAACACCTATCTCTCCCTCTTTCTATCTCTCAAATAAATAAATATTTTAAAAATACCAAAAAGTCCCTTAGCAATATGAATCACATAACTGCAGACCATTATAGAAAGGTATTTTTTAAAGGGCTATCACTCAAGTGATTTAAATTTCCAATAAAGCCACTAAGTCAGAAAATATGTTTTGTCCTTCACAATTACTATTTCAGTTGTGAAAATGCATTATACTCACTGATATTTCATTAGCAAATGATCTTTTTTCTGCCAAAATTCTGTTATTTCAATTTCTAATTTTATTAATTTCAAATTATCTATGTCTTCCTGTGTCAAAACATAACATAAAGTCTGTTTAGGACAATAACTTGAACATTATAGGCATACTAAAGTTTGTGTTGAATGGCAGAATAAATTAATTGATAAATATTAATGCTGAATGCTGAAATTTACTTTTTCTCTTTTTTGATTTTTCAAGGTGCAATTTCACTCTAGCCCAGGTGGACCTGGAATAAGAGAGAGAGAGACAGAGACAGAGAATGGGCATGCCAGGAACTCCTGCCACTGCAAATAAACTACTGATGCATTCACCACTTTCTGCATCTGGCTTTACGTGGATGCTGGGGAATCAAACATAAGCTGTCAGGCTTTCAGGTTTTGCAAGTGAGCACCTTTCACCACTGGACAATCTTGCTAGCCACGAAATTTACTTTTAAGTATCATTGGCAGACGAATTTATGGACTGATTATTATTCTTCTTGGTATGGATGGAAGATACACAAAATAAGACAGAGTTTGCTTAAATTGCAATAAAACATCCTTGTTTGTCTTTGAGTGCATAGGATTTTTCAAGCATAAATATAACACCAAGGAAAAGAAAAACATGGTATCAAAGCAAAAAAAGAGCATCATCTCTATGTCCTTAAAATAGAGCATGGACAGCTTTTGCTGAGCAAATGGAAGCCAAACACTACTCTGTATCTTTGTGGATCAGAGACTGGGATTAGAGAACATCTTTTGCTCAGGAAAACAAGCTAATGAAATTTATAATCCAATTCATGTACAGAGTAACGGCAATTGCTGATTAGGGACCAAAAACTAGTTGCAACAACATTTTAATTACATTTCAATGCAAGACTATAAATTAATTTATCCAGATGAAATACTGTACTATATTGGTTTACAAAATGGCTAATTAGCCCATCCAAAACTGAAGGAGACCAAAGGACTTCCCCTTTGATATATAAAGACAGTAATGAATGAACCACCAACAACAAATTATTTCAAGGACATAAACATTTATTCCAGGCCAGAATCAATATTAAAATAGATCTAGTTTCAGCCCCAGTCATTCCAAAGTCACTGTTTAGCAGAAGCAGCCACAGTATTTAATAATTGTTAAGAAGGATTTATGACCTTTACCTTTTAAGCTCCACAAAAAGCAAAGGATTTTGAAAAGAGTGGAGGAGGTTTTTATTTGTCCATTTACTTTTTTTTCCTATCTTATTCAGTTTCCTAAGCCCTGATGAATGGGAACCCAGACAGAAACATCAATTTATCCAAGGATCCAAGAGAAACACGTTTGCCAGAATATAAAGTCATTTAGATTATGCATAGATTGCATGGCAATTACCTTTTCTTATATATTAAAACCTTTCTTTAAATAGTGACATAATTTCTCTTTGATTCTTTAAAGAAAAGAGATAGATACACAGTTCTTAAGGAATCACAGTTATCAGAGAAGGAAGCTTGTAAGTTTTGACTCGAACAAAGGAATCAGAATGTCATCACATCAAAAACAGTTCTGCTCATGCCAGCACATCCAACACTGCACCTCAGAGACCAAATGGCCCAAGAAGGCAGCTTCTAGTGAATGTGAATCCTATCAATTCCATCTCTTCTATTTAGCATGCATTCTGTGTGCCTAGAAAACAGAGGTGACAATAGTGCTATACCATATCAGAAACTTTTTAAAGGTTAATGAATTCTAGCATAAAATAATGTCAGAGCCATAAACAACTCATAAATACAAAACCTAGGAAAACTGCAAAAACACTCATCACACTTCTGAGAATGGTAGAACCCTAGATGATAAAATCACTATGGACTTCTAAATGATTTTTAATAAACTTGGAGGAGTATTGTGCTTTCTATCAATATTTATGATATCAATTAATGACAGTTCATGGTTTCAGAATGCAAAATGTAGCCTGCCTCAGTTCAATTGTGCACTGCCTAGGTAATTACCTTTAGACTGAAGGCAGAATTCAGTCCAATTTTCAAAAGAAGAAAATCAGTTCACAATTTGGCAAGGTAGACATCTAATTATCAGGCCCCTTTTCCTTCATCATAAACCCATAACAATATATTGAATAAGTCTTAGTAGTGCTGGAACTATCATGTGATATATTGTATTATTTACTGATAAAATTTAAAACTGAGACAATTTTACAGCCTCTGAAAATTAGTGGGAAATATACCTGCATCAAAACCATTAAAAGTGAGCTTACAGCAAAGAGGTAAGTAGAAGTTGTGTGTGTGTGTGTGTGTGTGTGTGTGTATTTGTGCAGGTAGTGCAGGCATATGTTTTTGTGAGTGTTCATGCATGCATGGCATGTGCATATAGATGTCAGAGGGCAACCTTGAGTGTTATGCCTTAGGAACATCTTCAACATCTTGTGAGTTGGTCTATCATTAGCCTGGAGCTCACCAATCAAGTTACACTAGCTTGCCAGTGATCTCAAGAGATCCTCTTGTTTCTACTTCCCCAGCAGTGGGAATACAGGGACACACCATCACACCCAGCTTTTATTAGAATGGTTACAGATCTGAACCAAAATTGTTATCCTTGAATGGGAAGCACAATCCTGATGAAGCCATATCTCCAGTCAGGAAATAAATGTTTTATCTCATATGGTAAATCTGCAAGTTGAGAAATACAATGTAGTCCTAATTATCAGTTACAGTATGGTTGGATTACTAGAGTCAGTGGTTTATGTACTGTCAACTTAATGAATGATACACAAATAAAACGTAAGAAATTGAGCTCCTGGCCTTTAAGCCATAGAAACAAGGAATTTGCAATAAAGGATCAAAGCTCCAACCTCTAGTCATCATATGCTTCTCTTGAAACTTTAAAACAGTACCATTGGGTGCCTTAAGACTGTACTAGTTAATTAGATCAGTTTATGAATCTGAGTAAGACTATTATAAGGAAGTGCAGAGTCCATAGAAATGAAGACACATACTTTTGGTGTGCATACAGAGCAGTGATGCTTATTTCTTTGTTTACTTGCTTTTGTTTTTAAGAGTCTGACACAGTGTAATATATTTTAAGGGAATGCATTATTTACTAAGACTAGCCTTTACCCTCCTCTTGCTCCTAATACTGTAAAATGCAAATTATACTTTTATACAGATTTTGTACCTCACTACAGTACTATAAATTTAGCTTTGTTTCATCTTAATGGTAACCTGTTACTTAAATGTGAATAGAAAATAAGGAGCCTAAGACACATTTGAACTCTGATTCCAAAATAGGGAAACAGGTAATTATGAACAGAGTCAGCATAGGAACTCACAAAACAGAGTTCTGTCACTGTATGACCTGGTATATGACATTTAAAATAGAAGAGCTTTGAATCACTATTTTTAATATCCAAAACATAATTAAGACTCATAGTACATTCTATAAGCTAATGTATACCTGGCACAGAAAACTCACTAAATATCCTTGAATAAATTATATAATGTGCGTGTATGTGGGCGCACATGTGTGTGTGTGTGTGTGTGTGTGTGTGTGTGCATGTGTGTCCTGTTTGTGTGTGTGATAACAGAGGCAAACATAATGTATAAGAGTTGTCTGAACAACTAATCCAATTATTTTCCAAGGGACATCTACTTATATTTCATGGATACTTACATACATTTCTAATGTGTTAGACCATCAAATGCTTTGGAGAAAATGTGAGAAAGGTCATTTTGTATATGATTAATAAATCACTGGTTTAAATAACCTGGCCTGAGAAATGATCTTGCTGACCTTTCTGAGATCACTCAAAATATTTAGCACATATGAAATAATAATAATAACTTGGAAATAAAACCCTAGGATTGCCTAGAAAAGAACTGGCATATGTCAATTTCATTGCAGATCTGTGGGACAGTTGGATCCATTGTTTGGTCATTTGTACTTCCAAATTTAAAAATAGAATTTTTTAAAAAGAGGATCAGTAGTTAGTGATTTTGCCTATTCCTTCGGTGTCCTGTAGCACTTTTTCTGTTGTTTGCTGCTATAGTGGGTCAACTTTTCAGGAGAGTAAAGTAAAAGAAAGAGCAGGAATCTCTTTGTTTTCCTCTACAACTTGCCAAAAGAATTGTTTAGAATCTTTTATGTTACAGTGTGTAGATTATGTTGCCTCAGTAGTGTGCTGGTCATTAAATCTGTGTCCACTGTGTGGATTCTGTGACCTACATATGTGTTACCAAGCCAACAAGTTGCACATGGCAATTCTACATTAAGTTCTGCAGGTTGTAAAATAGATGTGAGAAATTGATAATCTTGTACATGATGCAAGGCAAATTGAAAGAGAGAGAGGTCCATCACAAATAAAATGCCAAACAAATGAGCTAGTTCTGAAGTACAAATTGTGACTGTCATTGAGCATCATTGGCAGAACCTGGCATTTGGGCTAGACCTTTAAAGTCTGTAAGAGGTTGCCACAGGTTTTCTGTAAGGAAAGCTAGTTCTGTCACCCCCTAATGTGTGCCAACTGTCAAGGGAGTATCAGGTCACCCTTAAATTTTGGAAAAAATACAGGGAATACAGTTTTTGATGATTTGCTTTTCTGTTTTGCCATGAGTAGATACAGATGCCAAAGATACTCTAATCTAGCAGCCCACCCCTCTTGGTCATAACGAGGATTTGGCTGCTATCTAATAAGTAAAAACAGAGAAAAAGACCGTAACAACAGTTTAACAGTTAAAACTACATAAGGACAATTCCTCAATAAGAGAATCTCCATGAGCATGTGTGGAAAGAAAAGTGCTATTTTCTGCTTGAGTCTGTGACTGGTAGAGACTCACTCAACCCTATGATTGTATTATTTATACAGAACTCACTAGGGCACCATCTGGTGCTAAGCTAACCGCAAAAACAGGAAAATCAAACCCAAAGGCAATTGTCTTCATTGGAGTTTTTGCTAATGACCTGTTCTTCACCAGTATTTCAAGAGATCATACTCTAGTTTGAAACAGTAAAAGGCATTTAATGTTTAAAAGGTAAGATTTAAAGGGAATGTTGTTAGACATACTGTTGAAAAGATTCTGTATCTAGATCTTCCTAGGTGAAAAGGTATTGACCCTATTTCAGATCTTATTACATCTTATTAAGTTATCAGATCAAGTTCATCACGTCCCATCTCTGTATCCGGTCACTGAGAGGAAAAGGTGAGAGATGATCTTTCTTGCAAGACTATTTCCTGGAGATGAGAAATAAACCCAAAATTGTGAAGAAAATTCTGTTGATATATAACAAACAAACAAATAAATGTACATGATGAAATAATGCTCAGCTCAATTTATTTTAAAATTCTTCTTTTGAATCTTGAAAAAGTACTCACGTTGTGATAGCAAAATGGATGTTGCAAATACATTTTAGTTCAAAATAAAATTTTTCAAATACAATGCAAACAAGAGGTATGTATTGAAGTTTCTATTTCTATTTTTTCCAAAACCCAATCATAAAAACTTTTACTTTACAGTTTCCACTGGGTTTTCTTAGATTACCATAATACTAGTAATATTCTTTTGGCATAGATATTGTAAAATAGCACCCTAAATAAAATTTTGTTTAATTATATAAATTCATTACATAAATTTTATGTTTCTTTTTCCCTTTGTTTGTATTTGTAACAACACTGCAGGTCATTATATAGCCAGTGTTTATGACACTAAAGGGGATTATATTACTAAACCTAGCCCAAGAAGGAAGCATCCTATGAAGCAGTCCATAAAGCATAAAATATTTTTTTTCCAGAATGAGGGTGTAGTAGACAGTTATGCATTGCTGGGATGAACATCCAAACCAGACACAGTTTATGGGAGGTAAGAGTTTATTTCAAGTTTACAGATTCATGAGGTACATTCCATCAATGGAAGAAGACGCTGCTTTCATACATCCAAGTAGAAAGAAACAATCAAAGACCTAGCAAAAACCAACAAAACAAACCATCAAAAACAGCAAGCACAAACTAGCAGGAAGCAGTAATCTTTCAGAGCTCAAACCTCTCTGTATACCTTTAGACTGGAATTCAGATCCAACCCCCAGTGACAACTTAGGGCTGGATCCCAGTATCCGCCCCCACTGACACCTCATCAAGTCAGACAGCTGGAAACTCAAGTTACAAGCTTAATAAAACACTTGAGCCTATGGGGGGCATACAGTCAAACTACCACAGAGAGATATCATTTTTTTCTTACCTCATGCAAAATTAAGATTTTTTTACCATCAAAAATTTTATGGTATACATGGAAAAATACAAATTAATTAGCAATCAAATAAAGTTTAGAAAATTGATTACTAATAGCACAGTTAATGTAATGAACAGAGAAGACAGTCTTTGAAGTACCTGGGTTTGAAAATGGAATCTCTTGCTTATAAGCTTTGTCCCTTGAGGAAGGTGCCTAATTTATTTATGGGTCACTAGCATCTCCCATATGTTAAAAAAAAAAAGTTTAGTACTTCCTGCCATTATTTTTGTGGAAAGTATATAGGATATATCTTTCCACAGTTCCAGTCACATTACTGGAATTCTATGAATATGAAGTAAATTCCGCTTTCACAACTGCTTCTCAAACCCCTTCAGTCTAAATCTATGAAATTATATATATATACACATACACATAGGCATCTGATAACAAAAGGTAGGGAAACCAAAGCTTAAATTCTTACTCTGTGGCCCAAAAGAGATACTGTGCATTTCTTTTACAAAATTCCAGACCTCCTCTTGTTCCATCTGTCATTGTCTACTCTTCATTAGTAAGAGTTTCTTCCTTTCCCTACTATTTCTCTTGGCCTCTTGAATAAATCAGCCAATTTATTCACATTAACAATAAAGCTTTCTACATTATTAAATAGAATACTTAACTTCAACAAATAGACTATTCACAATTGGATGATGTATTCTAGAAGTATAAAGGATTGAATTAAGTTGGAAAAAAATTGAAAGGAGAGGAAACGACTTGCTAACTTTTATTTTAGCAGAAAAATACTAAACAAAATAAACTGTTGAATGTATCAATAGCTACTTTATAGCAACTACAACTAACCTTAACTCAATTCAGTTTATCTGTCCACATCAATGACAAAAAGGTGTATTATTCATCTTCCACAGATAAACATTCCTATTGTACTCTTTCCAAAGTATTTACCACATTTGTTCATTTCTCTAGATTTTCTGTAGGCTGATATTTTCCTAGAGCTATTGCTATACGAGTCAGTTTAATAATCTTTAACAAAGAATAACACATTTCATGATAATGGAAATAGATCCCAAATATGAAAATGTTTGTAAACTGGAGGGCATCATAGAAATAGAATAGGCTAGATAACATGAAAGCAGTCTTTCATTAACAGAATCAGAGAAAAGAGAAATTGAGAGGTCTGTAGGTAATTTTAAAACACATTTGAGGATTTCCAAATAATAAAGCCTGCATCTCAAAGGGCTCAACATCACATGACACTGCCCTCACTCTCTTTCACTAAGCTAGGGAGTTGAACAAACTACATGCCTAGCACAGTTATCCAGACGTCAAAAACTTCTATCATCTTGACATTTCCTGATGAAGTGTATATTGAAATCAATGATATTGCAGGTATGTCCCATGTTTCCCTCTGAGACAGATGCCTTCCTGGAATACCTCAACACCTTTGCAGCTACACCTTTGTATATGTTACTGTGGTAGGCTTCTGTAAACAATTGCAATTATCTATACTAGGAAGATTCATGTTGCTTTTCATTTCAGGGGAGGGAGGCATATTGTTCTGATCCACTTCTCAAATGATAAACTTGCTCATCTGTTAATAAGCGAAAGGCAGGAAGAGGTAAAATTGTTGAGCGGCAGGTACAGCATAGAAGATTGTTTCTAAATCACTGGATATCTAATCAGTCTTCTGGGAAAATGAAAGCAACACATTATTCAGTAGAGGAAGAATCAGGACTAAGGAAACAAAGGAATTTTAAGGCAAATTTCAGAGGTCAAAACAATAAATCTAAATTTCCACTATCAGGTCATGACCCATGAGGCTCTGAACACTCTGTACTCCTCTTGCTGAAATAGGCACTTAAGAGCCACTTTTGCTAAAAAGCATTGACTCTTCACTTGAGCCTAAATAGTAACCAAAAGCAAGATGAAAGACTGATGTAGTTACTGTCATCTGATCTGTTTGCTTTATTTTAGATAAAGGCACCAAAATAAGCCTTGTGCTTAACCTTGCCTTTTGAATTACCTTGGATTCCAGGAACAGCAAAACCTGGCAGGACAGAGTACCCACACTTCATATGAAAATGATTATCCTTGAGACATGGGCTGCACCCTGAAGCACAAGTAATCATCTCCCGAGAACAACCTTGCACCCGCAAACAATAAGGATGTCTTCCTATCTATCACCTTGCAGGGCCAATACGGAAAAGATGATCCGTAAGACCACATCTAGACCAGAACTGTTTAATTATGTATATGCCTTGTTTCTGCCCCAATTTTTCCTCTATTTAAGCCTATGACACACATCAGAACACAAAGATAAACTTGCAATTACTGTACTCCTTTATCTGCTACTCTTTCCAATATGATCCTATTGAAGAAATCATCTTTCTCTCTTCTTTTCTCTATGAATTTTATCTTTATTGTTTTGGGACATGTGGCAAAGCTTAGCTTGTTGGGTGTTTCACATACAGAATCTGAGATTGTACCCTAAAAATTGTAGTTACTTTGCTTGTCCAAACTTAAGCCAGATATTTTCCCAATAAACGTTACCACACTCCATTCATGTAGGCCCCCCTTTCTCCTTGCCTCGACCTACAAATCCAGGTCAAGCTTAGGACTTACATTTGCTGTTCCTTTTGTCTGTGGTCCTATTCTTCCTAATACTTGCTTGCCCAAGTCTTCCCAATATACAGGTTTCATCTTACATGTCACTTCTTCACAATGTCTTTCCTGTTGACAGTGTTTTGTGTTGTGTGTATGTGTGTCTGTATGTGTATGTGTATGTGTATGTGCAGGTATTCTTGTACATGTATGCAAGTGTGTGTGGAGATCAGAGATGGACATTCCTCTTGTGCTCTCCATCTTGTTTTTTCTGAGGTAGAGTCTTACTCCAGCTCAGGTTGACCTGGAATTCACCATGTAGTCTCAGGGTGGCCTTGAACTCTCAGTGATCCTCCTACCTCTGCCTCCTGAGTCCTGGGATTAAAGGTGTGCACCATCATGCCCAGCACTCCATCTTAATTTTTGAGATAGGGTCTTTTGCTGAACCTAGAGCTCCCCAATCCATCTAGAATTGACAGCCAGTGAGCTCCAGGAACTACCTGTCTCTGCCTCCTCAGTACTGGAATGATAGGAACATATTTCCATGCCCAGCAGTGTTTCATAGGTACTGGGGATCAGACCTTAAGTCCTCATGCTTGCATGACAGCATTTTGCCCATCAAGCCATCCCCCCAGGTCTCTGATGACAATCTGAACTTATGTTTCCCAGCTATTTATTAGCAACACTAACAAATCACTCTATCTCATTATCTTGTTTAATTCTCCTTGTGGCATGGATTGCTATATGAAATAATCTGGTTTACTTATGTATTTGTTGGGATAATTTCTGTCTTCAAAATTATAAAATGTATGTGTATTTTCAATACCAACTGCAATGGTAATCCATATGTAATTATTAAATTAGAATAATTTCATGAATATTTAGGGACATGATAAATGGTGATGTGTAAAACTATTTAGACTATTAACAAAGGGAAATACCCTTAATGTGATGCAAAGTACCACCAAGGGTAGGGAAGTCTCATTTATAAGCTGTGTTATAAAATAAGCAGAAGCAGGAGACAGGGGAGGGTCAAAGAAATGCCAATTAATTAAAATTCTGCTGAAATAATTCTGCAGCTACTCTAGAAAGAATGATAGTTGGAAAACTAGCTTGGGCAGCAGTACAACTCCACACTTTACAAATAGGCTTTGCACCAGTTAATTCTCTATTTCTAAATGTTCCTGCTGTGGGTTGGGTCATGGTCCTACATTTAGTTAATCTGAGGTTAAAGATTTGCATGGCTGGGTATACTAATTCAGAGTAATCAAGTATTGATTTTTTCTTTTACCAACAATGAAATAACACTACTAAAATTTTATTCATGCCCCATGTCTTCTCAAATCCCAGAATAATCAGTGAATAATTCATTTAACCAGTTGTATTGTGATGTGTAATTAAAATATTTTCAAATTTATTTATTTATTTATTTATTTATTTATTTATTTATTTATTAGTTTTTGAGGTAGAGTTTCAGTCTAGGTCAGGCTGACCTGGAATTCACTATGTAGTTTCAAGCTGGACTGGAAATCACAGCAATTCTCCTACCTCAGCCTCCCAAGTGCTGGGGTTAAATGTGTGTGCCACCATGCCCAACCTGAATTTTAAAATCATTACAAATTAAATTAATTATTTACAATAGAGATTGATTCAGTATGTGGAAGTTCAAATTGAATGACTTCTCCTGGCCTCCACTAAGTACTATCAAACATCAAGTCTGAGAAGAAAACATCATGATGTTTTTGTCATAAGTACATTTCTACTCTTTAAGAGGAAATAAACAACAACCCAATCATTAGTTAGTTTATTGTAGGTACTTTCTTCTAACCTCAATTTCCTCCAATGCTAAGCTCTCACCCTAGCGACTAATGGACAATCCAAATCCTCTAATGATAGGGCCTTATAGTCCCATCCCTAACAATTCTGTGCATGCACTGCAGGCAATACAATGTAATTAACTTACATTACAGGAGTTTCTGCTAAATATTTGTAGCTTGTAGAAACAAATGAGAAAGATCCGGTAGCTGATAATCCAATTGAGATGAGAAAGATTAAGACAATATGCATAATTCCAGCAAATATGTATTACTATTTACCACAAAAAATGCTAGAAAATTCTAGAGGAAAGAGTATTTCATCCGTGGTGGTCTTCTCTTTTGATGTTATACATTCTTCCTGGACAATATTACCCGTAATCTCATTTTCAACTATTGCCCTTATATATTGATGGCTCCAGGTCTGTATGTTCAATACAGCACTTTTGTTCTGTACCTGTGACTGTATAATAACTATGTTCAGTTCATATCAGACCTTGAAAGTTATGCACTGTCTAAATCTCAAATCATTATGGCATCTTGCCACTCTTCCTGTTCTAAATTTCCTATCTGTTCTAAAGGAATCAATCACTATATCCCCCAATTTCATATCTCAAATTAGAATTTTTGAACAATCTCCCATGCCTTACTCTGTTTTACTCTTCAACAACAAACAAGTTACTGAACCACATGAACACCATCTTTATATCCCATGGGATGCCTCAGAGTCTATTGCCTTTGCTCTTGCTCTATAATTCTCATCACCAGATATATCTTACTAATTCATCTTTATGGATTCTGGGATCCCATCTACCTAGCCTTAGTCTTTTCTCTGCCATTGCTCAGTGGTGAATTTGGACTAATAATCTTTTGTTGAGTGCCCTCATCTATAACATAAGGATCATAATTCTCCTTATAACTCATACAGTTGACAGACAGCTTTGTAAAAAGTAATTCATATGCATATTTTTACATAGTATATAGTATGTAGTATGTGTCCAATAAGTCATAATTCCTTTTGATTATTGTAATATAATACCTAAACTTGCTCCAACTCGCCCTGCTAACTAAATGTTCCATTATTTTCTATTTTCTTGCTATTTACACCTTATTCTAAAGACTCATTAGAATTTTTGTGCTTCACTGAGCACAGTAAGCACTTTAATGCTTCCTTCTCCTTGCATCCTCTGCTTTTTCATTTTCAAACTTCCTTCTTTTCTCATGATTACTGTGTATATGTGCTGTACAAAATGTCACACCCCTCAAGGTCATCTTACATGTTACCTTTTTAGTGAATGATAAAATATATTGTCATATATCCTTCTCTTTTTCTACAGAACACACACACACAAACACATACATAAAGTTTATGTACACACAACACTAGAAAAGCAGAATCATTGACCAATATCTATCGAAGCAACGCATGGTCTAACCTACTTAGCAGCAAATAACTTATTGTGATGCCCACACAAGTGCAGTGGTGGCACACAGCCATGGTGGGGAACCAACTGCTCTCAATTTGGCTAACTGATCCCCTCACTGGTATGGGACCCATAGCTGGAGCTGGGAAACAAGTCAGAACCATATCCAAACATAAGCCCACTCTCCAGTATCAACCTACTATCAATTGTGGGCTACAAGAGGGCCTACACCTATTAAATTCTCTATAAAAAAAAAAAAAGTAAGGGTTATCTCATTTGTCCTGGTGCTAACTTACTCTCCGTTGGAGAATCTGCTTCTCTTTTTCAGATAGATGTAGACCCTAAGGAGAGAGCCACCCCATCATACCTCAAAAGGGCTCCGGCTGAAACTAAGAAAACTTCGAGAAACAAGCAAGGGGGCTGTTTTTCCTGATGAACCGGACACCAGCACAAGGGGGAAGGAGATCAGCATAGAGAAAAATCAACCCCTACCAAATCAGAGAGCCAGAGCCTCAGAGGCCCTCAACACCTCATCACGGAAGCAGACCAAAAATGAACCCAACATGGCTCAGGGAAATTTTGCGGAAGAGGGGGCGGAAAGAATGTCAGAGTCACATGTTGGGTCATGATATGCAGAGAGATTTAGCTTACCCATAACTGTGGGCTAACTCCACAATGCATGACCCGTATACCTCAACAAGGAGGGGCCAAGGGGAGGGGGTAGGTCACGGATGAGCCTAATAATGGTACCAAACTGACTGTATTTGCTGAATACAGAACTGACTAAAAATAAAAAAATAAAATAAAAAATAAAAAAAAAACTAAAAAAAAAAAAAATTCATCCCAGTAGGGAAGAGCCAGAGCTGTGTTGGATGATGGTTGGAAGGAAGCTTTGAATTCACACCTAGGGCTAACTTTTGAGCATTTAGTTTTTAATTTGCAATGTTGCATTTGATTGGGATTGTTTATAATCTCATAATAAAAGATATTTTCATGTTAAAAAAAAAGAAAAGCAGAATCATATCCATCACATTTATTTTTTAAATTCATTTATTTATTTATTCATTCATTTATTTATTTATGAGAGAAAGAGTGAGAGAGAGGCAGATAGAGGGAAAGAATGAGTGTTTCGGGGCCTCTAGCCAGTGCCAACAAACTCCAGATGCTTGCACCACCTTGTGCATCTGGCATATGTGGGTACTGGGGAATAAAATTTGGGTCCTTAAGGCTTCAGAGGCAAGCACCTTAATCACTAAGCCATCTCTCCAGTCCCATATTAAACAATTAAACAAAGGTCATCTTTTCTTTTTTAAAAAATATTTTATTTAATTATGAGAGAAAGGGAGAGGGATTTAGAATGGGCTTTCAAGGGCCTCTAGCCACTGTAAATGAACACCAGATATATGCTCCACCTTGTGCATATGGCTTATGTGGGTACTGGGGAATTGAACTTAGGTGCTTAGGTTTCACAACCTTAACCACTCAGCCATCTCTCCAGTCCAAATTTCTTATTTCATCTCCTCTTTTCTTCAGTCTTCAACAAGAAGGTTACTATGATTCTCATACCTAGGATAAATTCTTACAAATGGTCCAATGCCCTGTAACTGATCTTTTACATAAAAAACTTCCTGTATAACATAATGTAGGCCCATGTAATGAAGCTATATCTATAATTCACACACACATACACACACACATATATAATGATATACAATTATATATTTTTATTTTTAACATTTTATGAGTGTATATAATGTATTTTATTTATTCCCTCCCATTACACTCTCTTATCCCCTCTTACTACCATTAGTACCCTCCTTTCCTATTAATAAACATCTTACTTTCATGTGTTTCTTTTTTAAACCCATTGAGTTAAATGAAATAGAAATTGAGTAAAAGAGAGAAATATCATCCTTTTATTCTACCTGTGCTTGTCTGAAATTCTATCTACACCCTCACTAGTAGTCCTTCCTGTAAGGTAAAACCTCCCCCTGTGCTTATATGACAGGTCCTCAGATATACCAGAGAAGCACTGATATTGAGTAACTGTGTTCAAGTGAAATGTTCATGTTTATTAGAGACTTAAGTGTAACTATTATTAGTAGATAATAGGGAGCCATTGGAGGTTGCTTGGTATAGTAAAACATGATCCAAAAGATAGTTCTAGTCATTAGTATAGCTACAGTATGTATGGTAGTTTGTAACTCAGAAAGATTTGATATGTAGTCCTTTATTGAAGGATCAAGTACTCCTTCAGGGGGCAGATGAGAAAGGACTAATATGTACAATGACTTTCTATGTGAAATTCACTCTTATAAGGACCTTACATATAGCATTTCCCTCATTCTTAGTAATAAGCATATACTGATAGTGTTTGCATTCACTTCAAAATGAAGAAACAGTGAGTAAGAATAATTAAAATAACTTGCCAAAATATTAAGTTAGCGAATGGATACCTTTGGATGCAAAGCCCATTCTGTTTGATGTCAAAGTCTAGAATGAATTTTCTTGATATGTATCTGGAATTATTCGGGGATAGTAAATCCCTTCGTTTGCTAGTCTGTAGCCCTGTGATTTCCTTTCCATCCTGAAATCTGAAACCCTGTTCTCATGCCTAAAAGATGATTGTGTTTTTTTTTTTTCCACTGTGAATGTTCCATCAGAATCTCTGAAGTGGAAAGACTGTAAGATGCAAGGGAATGACAGCTCTAGATAAGCCCCTGACAGCTACTTTCCTAAACACTGTCCTAACTGCTTTTGCTCAGTCTCATTTTCTCCTTCCAGATCCCCATTTGCTTCCAGCCCTCAACACAAACCCTATCCAAATTATGAGGAAAAATGTCTATTGCAGTTTAAAACATTTTCCTCTCCTCAATAAAGCTAGTACTGTGTTCTTGAATAAACAAAGGATCCAGCACTGGTTTCTATGTACCGGCTTCTTTCTCCATAGACAGAGCTAAAAAGAAGGAAGATTGGGGCTGGAGAGATGGCTTAGTGGTTAAGCACTTGCCTGTGAAGCCTAAGGACTCCCGTTCAAGGCTCAATTCCCCAGTACCCGCATAAGCCAGATGCACATGGTGGCTCATGCATCTGGAGTCAATTCCAGTGGCTGGAGGCCCTGGTGCACCCATTCTCTCTCTCTCTCTCTCTCTCTCTCTCTCTCTCTCTCTCTCTCTCTCCCTCTCCCTCTTTCTCTGTCTGTGACTCTCAAATAAGTAAGTAAAATAAAAATCTTAAAAAAATAGAAAGATTGGATAAGAGTTTCCTCAAACCGTTGCTTTCCTCATTACCCTACCATGAAAACTCCTCAGGGATTCTCCAAAGTATTAAATGTCTGATTTCCATTTGAAAATTGTGGGCACCTATTTTTCCCCTGTAGAACATTTGTTCTTCAAGTACCAAATCTTAGTTTTGCTCACTGATGTAAACATCTAATCATGCCTGACAAATGAAAAGTACTCAATAAGTATTTGTTGAAGAGTGGAAAATGTTAATATGCAATAACTGAATTAAAGGAGTTTGCAATCTAATAAGGTGTTTAACAGATTCTGCATTATTTTTGCTGGTTTGGTAATTTCATCATCATTTACAATACTATTTATATGACAGAAATAGTGTGCTAAACAATCCACATACCTATGAGATTCTGAATACAATTCAGTACTGCAGCATTGGAGGCAAAGGATTACAAAATAGAATCAAGGAGGCTAAAAACAGGAAAAAAAACTGTGATATTATAGTGGATCTACTTAAGAGAGAAAGTAGATCCTATTTCCATATGACTTGTTTTCTCTCTTTACCCCTCTCTCTCCCTTCAAAAATCTGTATTTATCCCTAGTTATAAATTTAACAAAAGATCATCCCTTATATAGTAGAAAACAGAAGACACTATTGAACAAAGCTAAATGACTAATATATGGAGAAATATACTATGTACCTGGATTGAAATGCTCAAGTTAAACAAGATATGAATCCTGCTCAGATTGTTTCATGAATTATAAGCCAACCCAGTCAAAATCTCATTTTGGCTCATTCTTGAGGCAAAAATTGAAAAGCTGATTTTTAAAATTATATGAAAATGCAAAGGACCTACAATGGCTTACATGATTTTGGAAAGGATGAACAAGGTGCTGGGGGATGGCTCGGTACTTAAAGATGCTTGCTTCTAAGTGTGCTAGCCCAAATTTGCGTTCACAGAATGCACATAAAACCTAATGCAATGTAACAAAGGTGTCTATAATCCCAATGCACCTATGGCAAAGGACAGTGAGCCTGGGTAATCAGAAGTTCACTGGCTAACTGAAGAGGTGCATGCAACGACAACACAAAAGACTCTGTCTCAAAGAAGGAAGGGAAGGACACCTCTGGAGATTGTCCTCAGCCCTCCACACATGTGTCATAGTATATTCCCACCTACAAATTCATCCATACAACCACACTCACAAATATACATATAAAAATAAAAACAAATTTAGGTTTTGGGTTTTTTGTGTTTGTTTGTTTTGTTTTATTAGATAATGCCTCACTACGTAGGCCAGCTTTGCCTGGAACACACTCTGTATCCCAGGCTGGCCTCAAATTCATGGTAATCCTTCTACCTCAGCCAGAATGACAGGTGTGAGACACCATGCTTGGCTTCAGGGGGATAATTTCAAGGTTTATTACAAAGCTGAAATAAGCAAGAGAGTATAACATTGCCATTATTACACACACATACAAAGCAATGAAACAAAACAGTGAATCCAAAAATTGGTCCACATATATATGGTCAAACAATTTTTTTAATAAAATCAAAGGTAACATTTAATGTAACTGATAATAGCACAACTTAATAATCATATGGAAAAACTGAACTGCAACTCTTACCACACACAGTGCACAAAAATTACCTCAGAATGTACTCCAGAACCAAATGTAAAAGTGAAAACTGTAAAATTACCAGAGGAAAACACACGAGAAAACTGTCATGATACTGGCAGATACAAAGACATGACAAAAAAGCACCAACCATCAGAGGCAGAATTTTAAGTTGACCTTCAAGATTGAATGTTTTTAAGTCTTCAAAGGACAACATTAAGGAATTTAAAATGGCAAACTACAGATTGGGAGAAAAAAATGCAAAACATCTAGCTGGCTAAGGTCTTGATCTATAATATAAAAAGGATAATAATAATAAGAAGAGATGGCCATATGTTGACACTAGACAGAAGATTTGAGAAAGCAAAAGGAGATATAAAAGGCAGATAAACATTTGAAAAGATATTCAACATTACCTGGTTAAGATGGCCCACACCTTGTATCCCAGCATTCATGAGCGTTATGAATTCAAAGTGATCTTTGACTACATTGCAAGACTGTGCTTCAAGGAAATGATGTTAAATACCATTGATCATTAGTAAATTAAAAATTAAAGTCACAACAAAGTACCGACATGTGCCACCAGAATATGTAACACTGAGATTGATAATACCAAGTGTTACAAAGACATGGATACAGAAAGCAACACGTTTCCTTGTTCTGCGAGAAATAGGTCATAGAAAAAAGAGTAAATATTGCATTTTCCACCAGCATAAAATTCCAGAAAAGGCAAATCTAATATGTGGTGGCAGAAAACAGATCAGTGTTTCCCTGAGGCAGGGGACAGTGAAAGCGGACTCCAAAGAACACAAGGGAATCTGGAAGAATCATGAAACGGCCTGGGTTGAGTAGTGGTAATGCTTCTATAAACATCATCAAAACTCTTCAGCACATGCACTTAAAATGAGTCTGTTTTGTTGGACAGTAGATATACATAAATTAAGTTAATCTTAAAATTTTTTTTAAATGTTCATGAAACTTAATACAAAATTTTAGTGTACATATTTTCCTATTTAAACTATGTAGTGAAGTAAAATAGAAAATGGTACTCTTTTTCTTTTTATTTCTTTGAAGTAGGCTCTCGTTCTAGCCCAAGCTGACCTGAAATTCATTCACTATATAGTTTTATTCTGGTCTTGAACTCACAGAGATCCTCCTACCTCTGTCACCCAATGCTGGAAATAAAGGCATGTGTCACCACGTCCAGGAGAGTGAGGGGGGAGAGAAAGTATGGGCATGCAGGGACTGTAGCCACTGTAAACAAATTCCACAATCTTGTGCCACTTCATAGATCTGGCTTTATGTGGGTACTGAGAAATCAAACTCAGGTAGTTAGGCTTTCAGACAAGTGTCTTAACCAGTGAGATATCTCTCCATCCAGTTACTGCTACTTTGTAATCAAAAAGGGAATATATAGAACCATTATAGTAATACTATTATAGATAATCTGGGATTTTCTTAATACACATCATTTGGAATATCATTATAATATTTACACTTATTGCTATTTACACTTATTGCTATTTATGAAAATCAACATAGCACTTCCCATTTAGAACTTTTTATTCTGCAGGGCATAAGTAGCTTCTGACCTAAGACAGGTTTTCTAATCTAATTGTCCAATGTACTTGTGAGGTATGCTTTGACTTTAAGGTAAGACATGCAGAATGCTTTCCAAGTCTGTTAATTAATAGCATCCCTAGACAAATACCTTCTTACTGCTGTGTCTGATTACTAAATCTCTTTGCTTTAAGGCAACAGATGGCTTAAGTTCTCCCAGAATTTGAAAGAAATAATCTCGTATTCCTTGTGATTCAAAGGAATAAATTTAATCAGGTTATCCTATTTCACGAGCTCTATCTACCTCTCTATATATGTATATACCCTAGAAAAATGAAATAATAAAAATACAAATGAATGGTTGATATCTTCTAAATGTGTATGATAGTCTTTATAGTACTAGATTGTGAAACAGTGCTACTATAATAACAGTAAGTACTAAACTCAATCAAATCTTTCAGTATTTCTTCATGAACTTTTTCTTATGACACTATTGACTTCTAATCTTGCAAAATAAAGTAAATACAAGTAATATACATTTCTGGGTTCCTTAAACAGTCTTAGTGAACTATGCTTCAAAAATAAAACTATGAATAGGAATTATTTCCTGGAAGTTTCATTTTAAGGTTCACTGGGGTCAGACTTTTCCAGACTAACCAAGTTTATATCAGTTCCATTTAAAGGACACTGTCTCAATGCCTGTTTAAGCAGCATTTTTAAATGTATGCTTTTTAATAATCTGTATGCAAAAATGTCATATGGTCTCCTCTAGGTTGGAAGCTTTATAAAGGCAGCAGTTAAAATCTATGCATCCATTATATTTTAAAGCACCTAGCACTTTGACCACAGATGTCCACCAAACTCAGGATACCTGACACTACCTTAACATCTGCCTATTGTGCGGAATATGCCATGGTGAACTTTGCCTTACGATTTACATCAGCATTTTGTTCCACACTAGTTATCTGTCTATTAATACCTATACATAATCAAGCAGGACATTTACAAAAGTAAGACTTATTTTATGAATGAGATCTCTCTGACCTGACTGAATTTTACCCATAATGGTATGACAGATGTTCTTCTCTTTCCACTGTATCACCTAAGATGTTATTATTGATTTGGGATCAATGGTCACATTTTTGTTATAATATTTTAGAATTTTTAATTGAATTATCTCAAAATT
Source organism: Dipus sagitta (assembly GCA_036346955.1). Classification (NCBI taxonomy): domain Eukaryota; kingdom Metazoa; phylum Chordata; class Mammalia; order Rodentia; family Dipodidae; genus Dipus; species Dipus sagitta. The sequence goes on along the minus strand of CM070776.1, from coordinate 115,465,226 downwards.
GTGGGGAACCAAAAGGAAAAGACAATAATAAAATGGTGCCAGCTTCATTCTGTTTACTTCATGTCCCACCTGAACTCCACTCATTGAGAGACACAGAAAAATATACCCCGACCTAGAAAACATTTCTCTAACACTTCATATTTTGGTATAGAAAACATACAAGCATATATAAAACAATATAGTACTTGGAACTTTTGTAACATGGAAAGATTTATATTTGTATTGTTTTTAATTCAAGAGTACATGACTCAACATCCTTGTCCTATCTGTGAACCTTGTCTTATCCTTGAACTATATGCCAGGAGGAATGAGAATATATCCTCTGATAGTTTCTTTAGTTGCCTATGTGTATTGATGAGTTAATATTCATTTAAAATGATAGCTTTGGGAGCAAAATAAAAAATTCCTTCCATTGCAGAATGACTCATTTACACACATTGTAAAAACAGCTGACTTTTATGACTATAGAAGAAATACATCTTGGGCTGGAGAGATGGCTTAGCAGTTAAGCGCTTGCCTGTGACGCCTAAGGACCCTGGTTCGAGGCTCAATTCCCCAGGCCCCACGATAACCAGATGCACAAGGGGGCGCACGCGTCTAGAGTTTGTTTGCAGTGGCTGGAGGCCCTGGCATGCCCATTCTCTCTCTCTCTACCTGTCTCTTTCTCTCTGTCTGTTGCTCTCAAATAAATAAATAAAAATAAACAAAAAAATTTAAAAAGTAATATATCTTGACTGGAGAGATGGCTTAGTGGTTAAAGGTGCTTGTCTTCAAAGGCAAAAGACCTCAGGTTGATTCCCCAGGACCCACATAAGCCAGATGCACAAGGTGGTACATGCATCTGGAGTTCACTTGCAGTGGCTGGAAGCCCTGGCATTCCTATTCTCTCTCTCTCTCTCTCTCCCTCTTTCCCTCTCTCAAATAAATAAATAAAAATAAAATATTTTTTTTAAAAAAGCAATACATCTTCATTTAAAAGATTATGTTGTACAAATAAAGTAGAAACTTATAGCAGCATGACATCTAGGTGGTAGAGAGATAGAATTAGGTTTAGCAATGTCTGATATGAACTAAAATTCTTGGTGACAAAGTGTTTGTTTTCCATTTGATAAACCTGTTTGTATATTTTAGCCTAATGTGGCTTCATATAAATAATTTTGTCAAACAGCCATAACAAAATACTGTGCTTGGAGAGGGATACTAGAGACATATAAGAGATTGAGTTCTAAGTGAGAAGTTGCAAAGGAGATAGGCTCTACAGAGGTGTGAATCATTCTGATCCATTTGAAGAGACCTTCAAAGGAATATGCTAAGCAGAATTATATTAATTAGATTTCACTTATATTAAAATCAATTTCTGGATAGGATTATAGGATATTCTTAAACCTTATTTCAATAAGGCTGAATTATATGCACAACAGATTAATTGAAAGAGGAAAAATTTGATACCACACACTGGCAAAACTTCATTACTCTTTCCATATTTTGTATTATTTGATTATCATATGAATGGATGGATGTCATACTATCTCATTTCATAGATAAGAACAGTATGGGCAGAATAAAGCTTCTACTTTATGAGCATGAGGACCTGAGGTGAGACCACTGGAGCCCATATAAAGCTGCATACAGTGGTGTACATCTGTGACCCTAGTGCTCCTGTGGCAAGATGGGAACTGGAGACAGAAGCCCCAAGAATTTCACAGGGCAGTTATCACGAAATATGTAATGGAGAACAACAAGAGTCATGGACTCAAAAAAAACAAGGTGGAATGTAAAAACAGACACCTGAAGTTGTTCTATGACCACCACACATGTGGCATGTCCACTATAGCAAGTGTATAACTGAAAACACACACAAGAGCACACACATACCACACACACACAAACATAAAAAACGTTTTAAAGAGAGAGAAATAGGGACTCAGGAAGGTCACAGAACTATCTGATCATATGTACCTAAAGGTTTGTGATAAATACCTACTACTGACTTACTGGTGAATAAATGGGAACTTATTTTTCCATATTTGCTAGATTATTTGCAACTTACGGTAAATGACTCAGTCACTTCTAGGGTTACCCTTAATGTCACTGTGTACAACAAAATCACTTAGCTTAAAATTGAAAATAATATAATGTCTTGAGTGTCCCTAAATGATTAGTAGGAAAGGAATAAGAATGCAATTATGCTGTAATATTTCTACACATGTAGAATCATACAATTGTTTACCATCATGATTGGTTATTTACTGCAGTAGAAATGTGTCTATACTGAATCATAGTGAAATAATTGATTTCATTATAACCTAAAACCAAAAGTATATTACACAACTGAAGATACTTAATTTAATCCCTCATTTTACAGAGTAATTTGCACCAGAATGTCTTTAATAGCCCTCGTAGCTAGCAACAAACAGTTTATATCTGAAGTCATATCATTTTTCAGTTGTGGTAGTGATTTATTTCATTTAAAAGATACTCAAAAATAGAAAGCACAGCATTGAGGTCTATCTTATAAATATGTAAGTTCAAATAACCTTAGTTAACTTCATATTTCCATTAAGTAATTGTGTAAACTGTTTCTAGATGAAATTTGTAAAACAAAATTAGTGGAATATACATAATTATCCTAATTTTCTCATCGTTGATGCATTCAAATTATTCCTGTTTCTTGGATAAAACAAATTAACAAACTGAATGTATACATTTATCTTGATGAAGAGTATTACACAGATTTACTAGTTCTGTGTAGTTTGACTCAGTCAGTACTTTCAAACATATTTGCACATGTACTGATAGGCTATGTAATATGGTAGTTAAAACCAGGCAGATATACATTTGAATATCGGCTGTTACTGGGTAGCTGGTGTTACACTGGGGAAGCTATTTAATGTCTCTGAGGTTGAGTTTCTTCTTTCATAAAATGAGAATAAGAATAACTACTGCACAATACCTCTGTGAAGTTGCTATAAACAAGCTTACATATTTGACAGTGTTTGTCAGTGACAGTACTTGGGTGCATGCAAGTATCTTTCTGTCCTTAATATTTTACATGACTAACTTGGAATTGTATGGTTTCAAGTATTCAATTAAAATGATCATCTACAAGTATTAGTTTCTTCATAGAAGCAACCAACTCACAATGTTTAAAATTACAACTATTGTAAAAAAAATATCTTAATCAGTTGTCACAAGATTTGAGACCTTGGTAATGTGCTTTTTGAATAGGAGAAAAGTCAGGGTTATCTTTAAAAATAATTGTGATTGTGCATGTAATTGAAGGATGACAACAATAAAGAAAGCATGCTGGGTCATTATGTTCATATTCTGCCTTTTCCATTGCTTAAGAAAATGCATAAAATAATAATTACACAAATCAATTGGGAGCTGTGATGAGAGAATAAAATTAGGATGAAGCTTTATTACCAATCTATAAATGTGTCATCAAAGTACAAAGTTATTTCACTGCTTTTCTATTTCAAGCAGCTGTCATATTACTCATATATGTTTTCTGCCATCCATGAGGCATAAGTTTGTACCTTTAGTATTTCCAACCACTTAACAAGACAGGTAAGTAAAAGAATTTCTCAAAACTGAACTCAAAGTTTTTAAGAGGTTAAAGCATTTTTCTAAAAACCTAGTTTTAAAGGCAAGTCTCTTGATTCATGCATGTGCCACTCTGATGTATCTAATAAATTGTAGACATCTTTGAATAGAAATCACTTCTCAGCTTCTTTTGACAGTTGGTGAATATTTCTGTCTGCAGCTTACAAATTAACCAAGTGTTGCTTAAAGAACTAGGTCAAAATAGCCTTTAAATTTTACTTTCATAGGCTGCTTCACTCCCTAATAGTGAACAGTCATGTTAATGATTGTAAGTATAATTTGAAATAAATCTGAGAAATTTGATGTCATGAAAAGACTGATCAAGATATTTTAAAAATAAATGTCAAAATGATTAATGAAGTAGAATAAATAGTTGTTGAATTACATTGACTAAATATGAAAAAAGCCAAGGTGAGAACAGCACATATTTTTACATTAAATAACTGTGTTCCCTTGATCTTACCTAGAATCAACACAAATTCATTGGATTTTGCTAATAATAGTTCAGTGAAGCAATAACCTTAAGGAAATATGCAGTAAAGACCTTATCAGTTTATACCAAAACCAACATTTTTAAAATTACTTTTTATAACCTAATCCTGAAATGGTAATTAGTTGTCTAATCATAGAGTTAACTAACCTTTTAAATCAAAATCCTTATTTAGAACATATATCTTGCTATTTCTGAGGCAAACTCCTCTATCTGCCTTGTGTTCAAATTTCAAGAAACCAAGGGAGTAGTACTTACAGATTCAAAATGACAGTTTGAGCTTCATCTTTCTTCTATCCCAAAAGTCCAGGGCAGTAGATATTTTGACCTGCCTTTGCCAGTGTGTTCCAGTGCTTTAACCTTGCCCAGCTCTTCCAGCTATTTCCATGTCTTAACTTTCTCCTTCAGCGTGACCTTCATGTGCCTGTCTAATGTACAGCTGCACTCTCTTGAGTAGGCAGGTTCCTCCCACAACATAGTTAGTAACTTAGTGGTATAGAATCAATACATCATAAGAATTATTTGACTCACTTTGGAGGGAGGCAGTTAAACTTGACATCTGTAGTCACGATTCTTCACTTTCCAACAACCAAACAACTTTAAAACATATCACAAGATGCCATTCACATACTCAGGATACAAATAAATATATCCCAGCCTGATCAAATTTCCCAGTCCCAGAGCATCCCTTCTTCTCCCATCTTAAACAAAATTACATTTTTGGATGGTTCAAAGTGGCTGTTTCTAAACTTTGACATCAACAGACACTAAGCCTTCAGAAATAATTATTCATAGCAAACTAATTTATGTGTAATGTGAGTCTAGGAGATTATCACACTTATCTTACCATTTATTTGAAAATACTTTATTCCAGAAAGACTCCTTCTGTGTCACATTTAATTGCCTTTGAAGCTCCTGCCATTTGAATCTGTCTTCTGGAACATGCATTTCATCATTATTTTTTAGCCTTGTTACATCAATCACCACAACTGCTATAGAAGATTTCTGGGCTGTGAAGTGATAATTTGTTCCAGTAGTATTAATGAGGCAAGCAGTGGTCTTGGGGGAGGTGACAGCCCAATGCTTTACACATAGCATCAGATTAAGGTGCTGGACTATACGTATGACTTTCAGCATATACTCTAGAGACTAGAGAATTTTCTTACCACCTTTATGTAACATTGCATAGTAGAGGTACCTTTACCAGTTTATTTACAATGAATTAGGCATATCTAACCACTAAGGTACGAAACATTCATAGTGCTTCTCATCTTGCGTTATAGACACATCAAAGAAACTTTGTACTGCTCCCAGTTTGAAGGCTCCCTGCTGCCTTATAAGCTCTGAAATGGTCTATTTCCGTTACCATGGTTGTAATGACATGTCCCTAGCCACAGAAGTGTCTAATTCCCTGAAGTATAGCCAATGAAAACTTGTATTTCTGGGAATTAAGTCCCAGAACTGGAATACCGAGATGTTGGTGTTATAAAGCCATGCCCATGAATACTGTCTCTAGGAAGCAGTGCATCTGGAAACAGCAGATGGTGCATGTAGAAATGGGTTGGATGGAGTATTTTAATACCCACACATCTCTAATTCAGTTCTACAAGTCTGATTTCAATGCTTGCTCAGATGATAGGGTGTTTGGATTGGTAAAAACAAGTTTAATCTTCATTATTGTTACTATCAACAAAGCTTAATACAATGCCATTGTCTAGAAGATCTTGTATCACCCCATGTATATGTACATTTAATAATCCTGACTTGACTTTGAATAAAGGAAAAGGCTAATCACAAGGGTACATTTCTACCACTTTGTCATCAACTCCAGGATCCAAATTTATTTAAAAATGAAACCATTCCAGAGTACTTGATATGGACAGGAAAATTTTGAAGTTTTTTTCACACTCTTTCTAAATGGTCTACCCCTACCACTACCAACTTTAAAAACAGCTGGCATGGTGGTTCATGCCTTTAATCCTAGCATTCAGAAGCGATGGGAGGCTGAGGGAGGAGGATGGCTGTGAGTTTGAGGTAAGCCTGAGATCTGCATAGTAAATTCTAGGTCAGCCTGGGCTAGAGTGAGATCCTACCTCGGAAAAAAAAAAAACATAAAGATTATTATAGTGCTAGAGAAATTTAACTTAATAAAGTAGGAAAACAATATTGTTAGAGAAATAATTATTCCCTATACTTTAGGAAAGCTGAAATAAATTCCCTGTGATTTTAGTGTTTTCTGAACCATACCATGAGAATGGTAGGAAGAAAACTTTTGGAAGTATAGATTTCATGCAATTTAGTTTGTAAGTACAACTTAGCTGAGTTGGGATAGTATTGTGATATCTACTGAAAGAAAATGAATTTTCAAGTAAAATATAGAAATAGGGAAAAACAGATTTTGTGGAACACTGTAAATCAAACCAAATACTGTTTAATGTTTAATGTGGTACAATGGTGAGGCAATATGATACAGGTGTCTTTAAGGTTCCTCCTAAAGACCAAAGGAACAAGATGGCCATGTAGTAATTGATGTTCAACCCTATAACTAGAGTGAAGAGAGGGGCTGTCTCCTATTATTTTGGTGCTAGATCACATAAGGAACCTATGGAATCCTTTACAACAAGGTGTTTATTTTTCTCTCCCCCTTCCTTCTCCTCCTTTCTTACTCTGCTCTTTTCTTCCACCCTGTATTATCAAAACTAGTTAAGATGAAGCATAAAATATGCATGCTGGAAGACTGATAATGCTCATTGGTATCAGTATTTCTCTATTCTTTTCCTCTTTAATACACAGTGTGAGTATATTTCTCAATACTTAGATATAACCACGTAATGAAGTTCTTACTAATAAAAAGTTGTCATGTACCATTTTTAGACATGAACCATAAATATTTCTAAAGGCAATCCTCATTTAATTTATCCACACACTGGTTAAATGAAGGATAATATTGTTTAAAAATAAATGAATATAAAACAATATTTAAAACTTAATTTTTATTTGAGAGAGAGTAAGAATAAGAGAGAGAGAGAGAGAGAATATAAGCATGCCAGGGCCTCTGGCTACTGCAGACAAACTCCAGATGCATGTGCCACCTTGTGCATCTGACTTTACATGGGTACTGGGGAATCCACCCAAGCTATCAGGCTTTGCAAACAATTGCCTTTAACTACTGAGCCATCACTCTGGCCATAAAACATTTTTTAAATTGTATTTATTTATTTGTTATGAGAGAGAGAGAGAGAGAAAACAGACAGAGCGAGCGAGTGAGAGAGAGAGAGAGAGGCATGCCATGGCCTCTAGCCACTGCAAACAAACTCAAGATGCATGGTGCCTTGTGAATCTGGCTTATGTGGGTCCTGAGGAATTGAACCTGGGTCTTTTGGCTTCATAGGCAAACACCTTAACCACTAAGCCATTTCTCCAGCCCCCATAAAACAATTTTTAAAATAAAGAAATGTGGATTACTAAGACTTCAGGGAGGTGAGAGCCACAAGATGGAAAGATCCTTGGTCTTGAATAATTACATGTAGAAGAGCTTCTTCCAACGATACTCATGGGACTGAGATGAATTATATCCATGGAAATATTTGACTAATAAAATGAGATAGTCATTTTAAATTACTAATCATTGTGCCTCATACACACATAAAAATGTTTAATGAAAATTAACTATAAGAATTTATTGTAGAAACATTTTGGTATTTGTTATAGACTAGATATTTATGCTCCCTCAAAATACATATGTTCAAGCCTTTGGAGATTGCACCTTTACAGAAGTAATGAAGATTAAGTTAATTGCTATAATAAAGGTATGACCCTTATCATATGGGAATAATGTTCTCCATGAGAAGAGACACTAGAGAGCATTGTTAGTCTACAAATGCCTCAAGAAGAAGAAAAGCCATGTGGAGACAGTGAGAAGACAGCTGCCAACAAGGCATGACTCATGTTTTCTCCAGAAACTCAATTGACTAGAATTCTGACCCTGCATGTCTAAATTCCAGAACAGTGCATAAACATAAAATTATATTTTGAACTCACCCAGTATGGGGTATTTTGTTATGCCAGCCTGAGGCTACCTAGGTCAGGGGTCATATTCAAAGGTCTACAACAGGATATTAGAAATAAAGCATTGAGGTACTTTCTATTAGAGAAGAAAATGTTTATGAAGGCTCATTCTTGCTCACTATTCAACAGGAAACCAAATACACTTAAAGTACATGCCTTTCTTTTTTATTTGTTTTATTTTTTATTTGAGAGAGGGAGAGAAAGAGATGGAGATAGAGAGAGGATTGGCACGACATGGCCTTGGCCACTGCAGTAGAACTCCAGACACTTGTGCCAACTAGTGGGCATGTGTGATCATGCACTTTGCCTCATCTGTGCATTTGGCTAAGGTGGGATCTGGAGAGTCAAACATGGTCCTTAGGCTTTGCAGGCAAGCGCCTTAGCAGCTAAGCCATCTCTTCAGCCCTTCAGGTGCATTTCTACCATACATACTAGAACTTTGTCATTTGAAAAAGCTTTCCATGAGCAAGACTTGATGAAACTGAAATCCCTCTTCAGTACCCTTATTTAACAATTTCCAAAGATACCCATAGACAGTCAAAACACTGTAGGCTCAGAATAAAACATTAGTCCACCACATGAGAATGTGCATCTTAAATATGTAGAACACATCTGGATATATTTGATGATTTCTTCTTAGTTTACTACTGGGCTAATAACTTTGTCATTGTTTTGAGTGAAGTTCTGACTTCTTAGACTTCTGAGTTTGGCTCTGCTCTAAGCTTACATTTCTCCTTTACACCCTGTTTTAGAAGTTTCTACAAATGCACACAGACTTTTTTTTAAATTATCTCATTTTTTATTTATTTATTCATTTGACAGAGAAAGGGAGAGAGAGAGAGAGAGAGAGAGAGAGAGAGAATGGGTGCACCAGGGCCTCCAGCCACTACAAACTAACTCCAGACATGTGGGCCCCCTTGTGCATCTGGCTAATGTGGGTCATGGGGAATTGTACCTGGGTTCTTTGTCTTTGCAGGCAAACGTCTTAACCGCTAAGCCATCACTCCAGCCCCCACACAAAGACTTTAAAAATAGTAGCAACTTGACCTATCACATCAAATTGTTCTTGTGCAGGTTGACTCAGTAACCCCTTACTTCATCTCAATCAGTTTGAAATTGTCAAGTTTATTCCACCTTAAAAAGTGAGCATCATATTGTGTATGCACAACCACACAATTAAGCACTTTATATTTCTTTCTCTATTTCTACCTTATATTTGACCTTTTGACATTTAGTTTCCAGTGTCATAAAACAGACATCAATGTTCTCCAAAGAGACAAAATCAGTGCCTTTTTACTTTTCACTTTTCTTTATCCATTTTGGAAGAAATGGACACTAATGACTACATCCTTAGAAAGAAAAAAACAATCTTCACTCATCCTTGTTCTTGGTTTTCTCCTTATACTAACACACTCATTAGCTCACTCTGTCATCCTAAAGAAGCATTTAAGAATATATATACTTTTAAGCAAAACCTCTAACTCTTTACTAGAATCATATGACTCTTTAAGCTCAAAATATGCTTTCTTAAATTTCTCAATAATATTGGGAGTGGGGAGGATATAAGTTATTATTATCAGTTTATATGTTAGGAAATGTAGGCTTCATATAAAGTCATCTCCTGCTGACATTCTATCATACTTCAACTAACAAGTAAAATGTACTTGATGAGGCAATTTGAATATTAAAAAAATATATGCATGGGCACTAAATTAACCAGTTCAATTTTAATATTATTTTAATACCTTAATTTCTCCAAAACGTTGTATAACTAACTGCCAAAAAAGAAAAAAAAATTGAAATATAAGAGCAAAATGATAGCAAGTTATAGTGTTATCAATGACAGGGTTCATTATCTTGATTGATGATATGAAAATTTGGCATAATTACTTAAAAATTAACTACCTTAGATACCATCAAATGTTAACATGAAATCTTGTCCCTTTGGTTCAAATATCTCATTTTTTATGATTAAAGAAAATAAGATTAGAACATGTATATTATAAAACAATTTACATTGAATGGAGTGGCCAATGTCATCAAACTAAATGATGACTAGAAATCTAAAGAAAAATTTATAGCTAATTGGATGACCAGCTTTGCTGCACAAAAAATTCAAACTAAATCGAAATTGAAACGTACTTATAAACAAACAAGGGCTTGTTTGTACTTAGCATTGAACATATTTACTGATTATTGAAATTCACTACAGCCTAAGACCCCTTCCTGAAAGGTCTATTGTCCTTAGAGACTAAGAAATTCTCAAAAATTTCTGTTCAGATAGGCATTTTTTTCCTGTGTTTTAAATATTGATATTTGCTTTTAAGGAAGTCTTCCTATATTCTATATTACATTGCCAAGAATAGAGGAATTCTGAAACAAGTTCTGGATATTTTGCAATCCTGAGACAATGGACATAATTTGACCTTCAAATGAATGATTTGTTCATGCTATCTCAAAGGCAAGATAATTAAGTATTTATTTTAGAATCCCTATAAGTTAGACATCTTATTTCACCTGATTAGGTAGCCCAAGCCTGTATTCCTAAAAAATACAGGATAAAAACTGTTTAATAGCAGGGACAAAAAGGGGAATATTGATTCTCACTAAATCCAAGTAGTTAGGCTTGGCTTTCTTTGAATCTGAACCAAATATAATCCAGCTCTTTTTACTGATGTGAAACCTGACCAATTTGCTTTCATGCTTAGACTCCACTCCTGCCTCTATGCTCCTTCTGTGGTTGATCATCCGGATGAAGTTCCTCAGTATACATATCCTAACCAAGATTGCTTCAGCCTTGAACCTGGGTAGATTTTTCTATCTCTCCTGAAATTATCATGTGGGATACAAGTGTTTTGGTTTAGCCTGAAACTCGGGCCCTAAATCCATGTTCTGGGATCATACATCACCCTGTCCTTCACAACTTCATATTCACTCTTAAATGTGAACACTCAAAAGGCAGAAAATGTCTCTCTATAATTCTCTTGGCATAGCACACAAGCAGTTAAGTGCTTTTTGATTATGATAACTGAATGTTCTCAAAAAGTTCTCATAATGGAAACAAATTAAGCCCTTTCACAATGAAATTTATGAAGGCTCAGCAGATTAATGCTACCTACCTTATAGTAGTAGACAAAATGCTGTTTTACCACTTGTAGAAATGAATCACTTTCAACTAACAAGGCAATGTCTTGAAGAACAAGTAGAAAAAAGATGATGAGCAAGGTAAAACAGACACCAGCTTAAACAGCAGAAACCACAGGCATACTTGCAGAGTCTTAAAGGAATCTTATTAACATCCACTAACTTCAACCTGCTTTATCTAGTAGGTTCACTGCACATAGGATAATCTCTTTTCAAAATATAGACAAAAACAGTCTTACATGTCTATTGTACAAACAATGGTTGAAAATGTGTTATTAATCACTTAAAGTTATTAGCATTCCTACTGAACACATCTTTCCCAAAGCTAAACCATATAGTGTGCAATGTAGAGAGATTATTCTCTTTACATTGGACATTGTGTTATCTCCTGCAATTGCATCTCCTTGGAAATGTGTGCATTGCTAACACAGAATTATAAAGCATCTTTTACATTCATTGTTGGCTTTTAAATATTTTGTTGCAATGTTTGAAAGGAATTTAATGGAAATTTAAAACTTAAAGTCCTCTTTACAGTATAGGATTTCAGATTAACAAGATAACTACTAAATTTTGTCTATCAAATATTGGGACAAATTACTTTTTCCACCTCTGAATATACATTACTTTTGCCAATGCCAAAAATCACATAAATCATGTATTTCTCTGTAAATTTATCTTTGCAGTAATGGTCACTCTACAAGTGAAATTAAACAAGAGAAACAAAATAAAATCAGGATTAAACCTTTTAGCAAGGCAGAGAGATTTAATGACCTTCTAAATGATAATAGTTTTCAAGGGTGTTCAAAGGCTTGATGATATGCTTTCATGCATAGAGTAGCACATATTCATGGGATTAAAGTGTAACTCTACTTTTTGCTTATATGGGTTAACATTTGAGATTCCACATATATGTAACATTGTTTACTAATGTCTTATAGTCCCTGACTTATGTTACTAATCATAAAATGTTCCCCAGTCTAATCATGTTGTTACAAATAAATCTTTTCCTTTTTTAAGGTTCAATAGCATCACATTATATATAGATATAAAAAAGAGAGAGGGTAATTAATAAAATGTATAAATAAATACTATTTAATTTTTATGACACTGTGTCTACTGTCATATAAATAACATTAAAAAATAGACATTCACTTCTGGACCATGCACCCCAATTGTTGGTTTGGAATATGGGAATCATAAGGCATATGCATTTTATTCTATTATAATATTTTATTGATTTGAGATGGAGATATACACATATATATATATATACATACACACATATATATAGTACATTGATTGTACTTAGGTTAGATTTTGTGTTTTCTATTTTGTATGTTAAGGATGAAAGGAAATGGAGCTAAGAATCTAAGGGTATTTTAGATGGCAGCCCCTATTTAACAGGAAAACTTAAATTTTAAATCAAGGAAATATGTTCAGGTGGTGATGACTTTTGTGGGAGGCAAGTAGTTAGTTACTGAGCAGGAGAGATTGCCAAGTTCCTATAAGTTAAAAATACATCCTAGTAATGTCATTAACAATTCTTGAACAACTACTACATATTCTTTATTATTTTTATCTATGTTTTCACTAGAAGGAGGTACTTTTGTTCTTTGAGTCCCCAGCTGTTACTATTTTGGAAGGTGGTAGAAACTTTAGTAGCTAGGGTCTAATTGGAGGATCTGTGTTACTGAGAGCATGTTCATGAAGGCTGGATACTGTCCTTAGTTCAAGTCCCATTTTTCTGTCTGCTTCCTGGCCACTATGAGATAACTAGATTTTCCTCCTCCATACTCCTGTGCTGGGCTGTTATGCTTCACCACAATCTTAGGAACAATGGAACAAGCAGACCATAATTGAAACCTTTGAAAACAATAATCCAAAATAACTCTTCCTGGCTTTAACTATTGTTATCTGGTGTTTGTTACATCAATGAAAAGTCTGAATGATATAAACTTAAAATGAGGACAGGTTATGTAATCTGACATTGGTTACATAAGCACCAAATTGCAAAGATAAGATTGAAACCTAGAATTATCTAACTCTAAAAGTCAAGCATACCACTATGTCAAAATTGACTAGACAACCAATCAGACAACCTTGGTATCATATCGATATCAGAATCTGTGTCTGTTTCAGAGACCTTCAAAAAATCGGCCAGCAAAGTATAGTGTAAAGGAGAAAAGGAGGCATGCCTGATATAATAATTCAGTAATTTGAAAAAGTAGCTATTAACTAAGGGCTACTTATCTGTTTTGGCCAATATGTATCTCATTTACAAGTGTGATGATAGGGATTTCTGTCTTGCCAGATCATTGAGAGAATTAAATGAGATAACGTATATAAATTGCCTTCCAGTTCCTGGCACCTGCTCTGCTCCCAATACATTGTCTAAGTGGTATTGATTATTATTGTATATGGAGCCACAGTGGCCTGAAAAGACCTTTCAAGTAGTGTCTGGAGTGGTTCAATATTCAGGTCATACAAAATTGTGGGTTTTAAAAGTGTCATCTTGACCACTTTAAAAAGCAATAAAAACATTTTAAAATGAGCACCAGTAAATAATAGCTCTTTACACACGCAACATTGCAAATCCATTTTTATTTTCTCTTTTCTTAAAATGTGTTGTGCTAGGTACAGATGCAGTGAAATAAATGACATATTTTACCTCTGAGTGGTGCCTAGTCCAAAGTATGAAAATGCTTGAGAAAGAGATAAGCACACTCCATAAGCCAAAGAGCACTTTATCTTATTTCTTAAACTTTAAAGAACGTTTTAGTCTTTAAGAAACCTGATAATCATCTAATGAAAATGTAAAGGTGTTTTTTTTTTCCCCCTAAGAAAATATCATACCATCCAGCCCCCTGGATCCAGGCGCACTTTGCATTAGAACCATGTTGAACAGATGGCCATTGATTCCTGAGCCTTCTTTAGTAATTTGTGCAAATGCTTGGCAATCTTCTCTGTCAGAGAGTTCTTTCTCATTATATAGGACTATAGAAGTTACTCAACACCTTTCATAGATTATTTGATGCCACCTTCATTTTTGAAAAGGGATTTTCTGAGGGAAGGTTATTAAGGTGTGTTTAATTAAAGCTTCTCCCTTTCACTGTCACAAAAATATATACCTCATGATTAATAACATGAAAAGATTTCTTCATACTGAATGCTTGTCCTTGCCAATTTTAAATCATGCATAATATCCTATTTTTATCTACTTCTGTGTAAAAGTCCAGAAACTTAATCACTTTTTCATCACCATTCTCTGATAGGCCTTCCCATATCCTCATGCAGTCAGATGGAAAGAACAATGTCCCTAACCTCAGTTTAATAAACACCTTCAGGACATATGCATGAAGAATCAATAATTAAATGCTGCCCCTGGTAAAAAGACATGGCACTACTGACATTCCTTAGAGAGGAAGCAAGAGCTCGGATTTTTTTTTTCCCTCAGTAGCACGGATAGATTTTTCAGTGGATCAGTAATTAATTTTCACAAAGGTAGATATTTGTAAGCTAAATTTTTAGGACTTGTGGAGCAAGGCTACAGAAATAAAAAAGAAACAAATAAATTTAAGGACAAGGTTCACTTTAATTCTGTATGACTAGCTGCTTTTTCCAACTACCATGTCTTCTCAATTTCTTTTGTAATTCATTGCTACTTGCTTAAAAGTATCATGTGTGAGACATGCAACCATGCGGTTGAGGGATAAAACTGAAGGACACCGTGTTGAAAGAGCAGAAACTGCATGATTCTATAAAGTAGAAGTGGAGAAAGTTAATGCATAGGGTGGTGATTAATCTTTCATGCACGATGGCTATAAGAAGGCATCATAGGCACTTCCAGAGTATTGGGAAGAATGTCTTGATATGGGCTCTGGCTACTTGGTATGAAAAGGCATTGTATTATGCTCGTGATAAGGATAATTTTATATAAGAATGTTGAACAATGATACCTATTCTTTTCAAAAGTCATGCATGGGAAGTTTTCATGGTTTATAATTAGCTCAAATTTCATATCTGTTTCTCCACAGATAATCCTAGCATGTGGTCAGGTGTTTTGTGCCAGCAACATAAAAGTAACTGCAACAACAAGGAAAGATTTTTAGACTTTTTTGGAAAAGAAAGGCTGCCTCACAACCTGGCAAAATATATAAATGTTAGAGTTATTCATTCTAGACTAGACTAACTTTAACCAATTACTTATATATAATGAACTAAAAATCTATAGAATTCATAACTCCTAGATATACTGTATGACCTCATCATAACATAAACATTACTCTCACCATACTATTGTTTGATGATCTTTAATACCATATAAAATTATTATCTTTGTAGAGATGAAGAAATAGCTAGGTGATTAAGGCACCTGCCTCCAAAGCCAAAGGACCCAGGTTCAATTCCCCAGTACCCACATAAGCCAGATGCACAAGGTGGCACATGTGTCTGGAGTTTGTTTGTGGTGTTTGGAAGACCTGGCAGCCAGCCCATTCTCTCTGTCTTTCTCTGTCTCTCTCTCTCTCTCATAGATAAATAAAATAAAAATTAAAAAATTCTGCATTATTGGGCCTTAAACAATAGGAGTGCTATAGGGACTTCACTTCTGAGAACACATCTACTTTTACAATATGATCCTAATATTTGCACAGATAAGTAAAGTTCATGTAAGCTGGACAACACTCACATTTCTGTCCCATGTTTAAATCAACTGTGAGACATGGTAATGACTTTTCAGGTTGTTGACTATAATTCAAAACTCTATTAAAAATAAGGATTGATTCATTATAAAAGTATATGCCAAGAAATAAAATCTGACCTACTTTCCTACAAAGGTTTTAGAGCCATGTGTCATGTCCTCAGATATCCAAATATGTCTGAGTTAAACATGTCTCCTATAACTCCAGCAATCTGTCTTCCTTTGTAGGATAAAGTCCTTCTAGCCAAAGAGGACTATTTTACTGTTGTTATATTTTTAGAGTAATTAAGGAAAAAGTGAAAAGGGTATATATAGAAGCAAATTTCAACATCGAGGAAAGTATATTGTATGTGTCTTTGGTTACAGGATCTACCTAAATTCTCTACTGAAGGAACCATATTTGAACTTCTGACATGTCACACCAATATAGCTGACTGGATCAGGATTGAAAGTCTAAAGCAAAATCATCCATGAGCTTAGTTGAACCAATTATATGGTCACAGGAATTTAATACTAGACATGTGAATGAAAGTTCTAAGAACTAGATATGAAATCTCATTTAAGATCAGGTCCAGATCATCCATATTAAGTAATATAGAGACAACTAAGTGAAAGAAATTGAAAAAGTAAAACAAGAATGTGAGAGGAGAAAGTGAGGGGGATACAGAGAAGCTGTGCAGAGAATGTTATAAGCAAAACTTTACACTCACAGGGACTTGAGAAGAGCTACTTTACTACTTGTCCCATCACTTAATCCTGCCCTTGCATTTTGTCAGGTGTTGTTATATTCTTTTAATAATGTTCCACTTTATTACTTTACATGAGTTTTCATTTCTTCTAGCCAAAAGAGCTGACTAGAACATAAGAGAGTTCTATCCCTTAAGAAAGTGCAACTGTAAAGGTAACAGCAAAACAAAGGAAAGAAGAGAGAGACATGGAAGGAGAAGGTTAAGGAATGATAATATATGAAATAGACTACAAACAATGAAATGAAGATGTATAGACATAGTGGTATACAGATAATAATTTTTAAAATAATTGAGAACTAGAGCTCTGAGGAATGAGAAACAAAGGGGAACTATAGAGGAATGAGAAACAAAGTGGAACTACAAACGTCAAGACAACATGAATCAATTCCATAGAAACCCTCATTCTGGCTAGCATTCTACACGATATAACCACCAATAAAGGGGGAGGTGGGACAGTCCAGACAGAATGTGGACAAAGCTTAATTTTAAAGCCATGGACTGTAGTCAGTAAATACTCCAGCCGCTAATTGGGTTGCCTCCCACAGTGAGCTATTGGCTAGGGTTACCCTTGAGTTCCCCAAAACAATGCAGTCCATTGCCAAAACACTTGATTACCTGCCAGAGCTAAAAGATAAGACCGTTTGCTGAAGATACCACTGACTGTTGTCATAGGACATAAGAATGTTATGCTGGAACTGAAAGGAAAACTAGCCCCCACCTGACTAGCCCTCATAGTGCTGGAAAGCTCTATGGGAGACACTGGAGAAAATGGTCACTAACAGTATGAATAATCAAGAGACTCTACAAACTAAAAAATAAACCAGGCAGCCAAGAAGTGCACACTTGGGCAATAGTGGCATGCCTTTGCCAGTAACCAACTGTTCTCTGATTGGACATGAGGCCCGCTTAGTGGGAGAGCACTCATACCTGGTACTGGAAACCAAGTCAGAATTCTATTTTCAGGAATTAATGGATTATATAGAAAAGCCACCACTAGTTTCTGGAAAAGAAGGCTTGCATATCAAAATAAAAAACCCTCAAATTTGCATACCCATTTTAACTCAAGCTGCTCTCACTCATTTGGAAATCTGTTTTATTTTACAGATGACAGAGAAAACAGAGGATAACCAAACTCCATTGATAAGAAGAGAAGATAGCCAAATGCCCACCATGAGGTATACCACCTATACCACATATGCCAGAAACCAGAAGAAATTGTAGGGTAAGTGATGACATGAACACTGCTCATACTACTAGCCTGACAACCAGCCCCAGGTTGATAGACATAAGCACACTGATCAATCAAAAGCCTATCAAAACAAAAATCCAGCGGCTACAGAGAATTAAATACTAAATTAGACTGCCAATAGGCCTGCTATGGTTCAGGGAACATTGCAAAAGAGGAGACAGAAAAATTGTAAGGGACACGGAATGTGTAGGAATATTCTGAGGCATGGTCTTCTGCTACCCCACAGGGTCTGACAGGCCTACATAAGCCTTCAGAGAATACCATAACACCACTGAGGAGGTGCTCCAGGGTAATGGGGACTGAGGAGAGGGGATAAAATAGAATAACTCGTTACAATTAATATAAAATAAAAATTAATATGAAAAATCATAGTGTTACTAACCAACACATACTCAGAATGTTTATGCATATTTCTTAGAATGACCTTGTGATTACATTTATTGATACCTTTGCCTATCCACACACTATGTTCATTCATGAACATTCTCAATAAAAAGTTCAAAAATACTTAAAATTTCTTTGACTTATACAATTATTTAACTTTTTTAAATTTTTTTTTGTTCATTTTATTTATTTATTTGAGAGCAACAGACAGGGAGAGAAAGGCAGGTAGAGAGAGAGAGAGAATGGGCATGCCAGGGCCTCCAGCCACTGCAAACGAACTCCAGACGCGTGCGCCCCCTTGTGCATCTGGATAACGTGGGTCCTGGGGAACCGAGCCTTGAACCGGGGTCCTTAGCCTTCACAGGCAAGCGCTTAACCACTAAGCCGTCTCTCCAGCCCACAATTATTTAACTTTTATAAGGATAAGAAGAATAGTTTTATAATTCTCCATTTCAATTTGTATAGTAAGGTTATTATTGTTTGTACAGACATGATTTTTCTAAATAGCTGAAATGTCAATTTCAAGATGTAATGACTAAAAAGAAAACTATGAAAATACAAAATCAATGATTATTAAAGAAAATGTCAGTACCAGAGTGGTTTTCCATGTCATTGCTCAGTGTTCTAGAAAAGAAGTGACAAGGAGACCAATCAGAAAGTAGATCAGGAAGGGCATCAGCTCTTTTTCTAAACCATGAAATTTTATTTTCTTAATTATTTAGATACTGGGATTCCTGAGTACTATTTATCTTCAAAAACTGTGGATATAGTTTTTATAAAAACATTATGGGGCTGGAGAGATGACTCTGGTTATGGTGCTTGCCTGCAACACCTAATGACCCAGGTTTGATTCTCCAGGATCCACATAATTCAGATGCACAAAGTGGCACATGTATCTGGAGTTCATTTGCAGTGGCTGAGACTCTGGCATGTCCATCCTATCTCTCTTATATCTCTCTCTACTTGGAAATAGATAAAAAAAATTGGTAACCCAGGCCCAGAAAGGAAAATATTGCATGTTTTCTCTCATATGTGGATCCTAGCTACAAATGATTGCATTTCTGTGTGAGCATTTCTGTGTGAGTAGGAAGAAAACTCAGTAGCAGAGGCCAGTAAGACAGAAAGGGGATATAAAGGGAACAGAAAGGGAGGTGGGACTCAGTAGGATGATATTGTATATATGTAAGTAGAAGAACAGATTTATGGGGCTGAAAAGGCCTAAGTGAGGTCAAGAGAAGAGATTGCATAAGGAAAGATGGAGGGAGAGCTAATAAAATCTAAAATGATATAAATAATCATATAGAAACCTACTTTTTGGGCCATTGAACATACAGGAGCAATAGATTGCCACTAGAAAATTTTCAGTGTGAGGGATGAGATACCCTCTAGTCAGTTGTTGGCCAGGGAGGTTCCTGATGCCCCCAAAACATTACAGGCCATTGCTGAGGCCCTTGGTTTCCCACCAGGAATGGATGGTAAGACACTATTGCTGAAGATTCCACATACTTTGGCTGTAAGGTCACTGAGAAATCCTACTGGAGCTGAGTTGAAAAGATCCTCCATGTAGATCAGCTGACAGAAAGCTGGAAAAAGCTATGCTGTTTGCAGTTCAATGGGAGAGAGAGAAATCACCAATAGAGACACTCAACAGTGGGCACTGCAAACCTTATATTTGGCCAGCCAGGCCAAATGAGCCAACGGGTGCAATAGTGGCAAGTCTGTCATGGTGGAAACCTACTGGCCTCTAATTGGACTGGAGGCCCGCTCCATGGGAGGGAATATATCCCTGATACTGAAAACTTAAAACAGGGGTAGTCATGAGCCCTAGGGGTGTAATGTCTGCTGCTGTCTGACTAAATGTATATACTATGGTCATCAAACTGCCCAGTAAACACTTCTCTTAATGTTCGTACCCATATATTAATGCTACTCTCACTTTTGGTTAGAGAACCTTCTCTTTTCAGATAGCAGTGTCCATGGGATGACTCAGAAGGCACTATAGTGCTGAGAAGAAGTGATAGAGGAGTGCACATCACTGAAATATCTCTATCACACCTTCCATGGCTCAGGGTCCATTGCGGAAGAGCTGTCGGAAAGAATGTAAAGGCCAAAGGAAGGGTAGGACTCCTTACAGTGTGCTCCTCCAGACACACAATGGCCTGGATATCCATGACCTCACTGTGCCTGATACTACCTACTCAAGACCATCATAATAGGAGGAAAAGATCATGACATCAAAATAAAAGAGAGGCTGATTGAGAGGTGAAGGGGATATGATGGAGAGTGGAGTTTCAAAGGAGAAAGTGGGAGGGAGGGAGGAAATTACCATGGGATATTGTTTACAATCTTGGAAGTTGTTAATAAAAAAATTAAGAATAATGAAAATCAGTATGGAGGTTTTTCAAGAAATTGAAAAAAGAATTACCAAATGATCTAGTTTTACCACTTCTGGTCATATATCTAAAGATCTATTTCTTACTACAGAGATACTTGTACATTCATATTTATTACTTCTTTATTCACAATGGCAAGGAAATGGAATCAGCATATATATCTACCAGCTGTGAAACAGAGAATGAAAATGTGGCATATGTACACGATAGAATTTTATTCAGCCATAAATAAAAGCTAAACTATGAAGAAATCTACATGAGAATGGATGGAACTGAAAAATATTTTATTGAGTGGGGCAGATGAGATTCTGAAAGACAAATACCATATGCATTCCTTCATATGTGGATCACAGTTTTTAAAGTATATATATATATATATATATATATATATATATGTGTGTGTGTGTGTGTGTGTGTGTGTGTGTGTGTGTGTGTGTCATTGCACTAGAAGGGGAACCATAATAAGTGAGAAAGAAGTGCTAAGGAAAGGGATAAGAGAGTAAAAACTCAAGAATGGTAAGGGAATACATGTGACTTGAAAGCAGAATGGGGTCAATTGAGTATGAAAGGGTATATAAGGTGGAGTAGTGTGCTGATAGTGAAGGTGGGGGAATATCAAAAATGATGCTAGAAAATTTCATAATTCAACCTAATATTTTATATGCTAATCCAAAAGAAAGACATTTTTCAAAGATATTTAAAAATATAGTTGTGTTTCTTCAAGGAACCAGCTGTAAAACCTCACTGTTGTGATATATAGCCTCTTCCCAGTTACATGTCCATGTTACATAGACAATAAAGTCAACTGTAATTCTACTGAAATCTCTTTTTCTTGACTCTCTGGTCATTCTTATTCTAGTGTAGCTAAAACCTTAAGGTTTCAGGTCATTCTAACATGGATCCAAAAATTACATGAAAATAGGATAATCAATAATTCACTGTATGTTGTTTACACAAACAAACCAAACCAAACACTCTATCCAAAGGAAATAATACCTGGAACATGCAAGAACCATTTGTAAATAAGATCCACATCCTTGAACTAGTCTTCCAAGAGAATATCTGTAATCATCAGTAATACTGGACAGGGTCTACCAAGAATGAGATGAACTAGAAGAATATGAACACAAAATGCAACTCAAATAGGGGTGCATCTTCATAACATGCAAATATGGGCAAAAGCAAAATGTATAACAGAATACTTGATCATCTCATTAAATGACAAACTTTAATTGAAATTTCTTAGCCAGGTTTTTTAGTTTATAAGGTGCTTCTGGATTTGAACAAACTGATAATTTTTCATGTTTCTTAGAGTATGGGCATTACAAATTAGTCTCAGTCACATATAAGTGGGTTACCAGCAGAGCAGTAGTGTATATCTTTACTATATAGAGCTTTCCAATACTGGTTTTATTCATCCTCAAACAAGCTTACTCTAATTTTATTTAAAGATTGTTATTCTTGAATGTGTGATGGTATCAGAGCATAAAAGATTTCATGATATAGATTCAGCTGGGAATTGATTCTAATATTATTAACCTAAATGAAAACTCTCTGGAGCAAAGCTTATGTCAAGACTGAAAATAACTTACCCAACTTCTGCCATGGAAACTGAGGTTAGTTAGTTATTAGGTAAATATAGTATAACCATTTGTAATTTTCTTTAAATTTTACTATAAGGAAATATCAAATACATTCTGATAATAGTTTTTAGTAAACTTCATTACTATTGTCAATGATTGCAAGTCATTTACAAATATTTTATGAAAACTAACCTGCAATGAATGTAAGGAGGAGGATCAAACTTTACATTGCATGATTTGCTTACACATTAACCCTTAGTTGAAAACTATGTAAATTTAAGTGCTAATTAATAGAATTGTAGTCATGATCATTGCTTATAGAATAAAATGGAAAAAAAGGTATGTAATAAACATCACTCCCAACTTCCTGCCCTGCCAATATTGGGCTTCTATTCTCTACTGCTTTCTAAAATGACGATGACAAATTTGAAGTGGTGTGTATTGCCTACATAGCATGCCCTGTTTGCTATTGCCTTGTTTGTGAAACCTAAACAGGTATAGAAGAGAAGAGGTAAGAAGAGAATCGATAAGTCTTCATTATTCTTATTTGGCTACAACATTCCTCTTCTCACATAAATTCAACATCTTAATCTTCTTCAACTAAGTTACAGCATGGGCCATAAACTCTCAGCCAACTATTCCCAATAAATAATAGTACACCAGAGGAACACAAGAGCTTCCATGTCTGAGAAGTAAACTGATGAATATCTATGAGTGTGAGTACCTCATCTGTCTCATTTATCATATCCACAGGACCTAGAACAAAGTAGATAATGCATGGAATGTTGTTGGTGCTTATAGGTATGTAATGGGTAAATAAATGAAGTAAAGGCATTCTAAGTCTTCCTCTAACACTGTCCATATTCCTATCAATTTTGTATCATTTTAATCCCATCTTCCACTGAAAAGATGGGCCTGATTTCTTTCTTAGACTGCCACTATTTTATTGCAGCCAGAACAAGTAACTCTCCTATGGAGCTCATAGTGACAACACTGATTTGCATTATTGTAGGCAAGTTGATGTTTCTCAAAGACTATTTGTTCTATTTCTTCATTGATAAGAGTATGGTAATTGAAATATCATTACAAATACTGGAAGTTATGAGAGTTGTTACTAAATTCCCTCACAAATACTTAAAATAAATCCATATTTGTATGCATTTTTTATATATCACCAATTTGCCGACAGCTAAAATACACTTGAAAAGTTGCACATGGCCTTAAGCTCTATAATTGCTATAGATACTTAATTTGCGACATTTGCAAAATCTAACCCTATATTTACTTAGCAAAGCTATATTATGTGCAACATTAATATTAATAAAACAAGTCTTCTCATTTATCTTTATTAACAAGACTGTCACATCATAAATTTTCAACTAGTACCCAATGACTTTTTATATTTGAATGCAAAAAGATAAATTAAAACTCTTCATCCATTTTGCTTCAACTGAGGGAAATCAAGCATAAAACATAGAAAGAAAAAATGCCCACTTGAAGCTAAGCACTTGCACTACATTTGATTGATGTTAGGTTCATTGATACAGGAAAAAGTTATATTTTTTTCAATTTTCTTTCTAAATTTCTTAATCATGGAAACCATATTAATTCAGAAAAGTATGATAGTAAAACAAAACTACATTGTGAGCTTTCAAGAAGGATTTCTATATCCAGAATATTGACTTTTAATTGATTAAGATGATCCCCATTTTACTAGGGGACATACATAAATTGTGTACAAACACAAGGTCAGGCCAACCCAAAACTAGCATAAGCACTTAATGTGATAAGATGTTAGAGCCCTTAGAAGACTTGTTTATTTCAAGGATGCAATGCTTCTGTTGTTTAGCTGTACTTTTAAGCATTGAAACATCCCCTCCTGTAAGGAGGAGGCAAGTTCCCCTCCCCTCCCTGATGTAGCTGCTTGAAACTTCCATAGAGACTTCTGCTGATGCCATCTTTGTGAGTGATCATCTATGCTAGGATGCAACTTTGTGGGGTTGCAACAGTAGAGACAACCAAGCTCCTGTAAGTAATTATTTACCCATGCTCCAGTCAGGAGCCCCCAACAAACTTATTGGCACAACAAACCATATTTGGGTAGTGATAATTCTCTTCTCTGTCCTTGGTATCTCATTTGTGGTGAACAGATGTTTGTTCACACCTTGCCAAAAAAGGCCCACAACAGTTCCCCATGTGTTCTCATGATATTTGATACATATGTCTCTTAAGCCATTTTGGGGGCTGAAACCATTTATTATCAGGCTTAATCAAGTCAACATAGTATCTTATTGATAACAGTTATTTTCACAGATTATTATGGAAATGGACCAAAAGGAGGTAAATTTTGGTGATGATGAAAGAAGATGCAGGAGTGAGAATTTAAGGTAGAAAACAGACTGGGGAAATGGGGCTAGGAATCTGAGAGGCAACGGGAAAACCTTAAAAGTTAAGTATCCCCTAAGAACACCTGTGTGCAGTTAGCCTTTCCTCCTTTACATTGTAAAGTTATCTTTCTACCCGTATTATATCATATTTTTCAGGTATTTTATTTACATTTCTCATTAGGTTCCAAGAGATGTACTAGGAACTGGAATTAGGGCAGTGTGTGTTTGTGTGTGTGTGTGTATGTGTGTACCAATTAACACATAATGTTTGATTTAAGAAGATATTTCTGAGGTACAGAAAGAATGAAGGAAAAAATATAGAGTGAAAGGTGGAGCTAATGGGCAGCATTATCTATTAATAAAGAAATGCATCTTATGTGCTATTGACCTGATTCGCAGCTGAAGTTATTACAATACAGATTTAATGAGAGTCTAAAAATTTTAAAGGGTTAGTTGATGATTAACAAGCTGAATCTCCCCCACTAATGGCTTGATTTTGCTTTCCCATTGTATTATACCAACTTTAATTATACACAAGTTTTTTTTTTTCTCTCTCTCTCTCTCTGTGTGTAGGAATTTTCTCTGTAGCCAAGGCTGGCCAGGAACTCACTATGTAAACCAGGATGCTTTGAACTTTCAGCAATTTTCCTACCTGAGTCTTCCAAGTGCTGAGACACTGTTTAGCTCTTTCCACCAATTTGAAACATCCCCTTCTAGAAAGAGGACAGCTACTAAAACTCAAGAAGCTAAGGAAACTTAGGAGGCTGAAGGAGTAATAAGATTCACAAGGCTCCTCTCCATGCTTCTAAAGGAAATGATTACAAAGGCACCAACTCTCAGAGTAAGAACATTTTTCCTGGCACTTCCTGAAGGCTCCAGGGAGCTCCAATGATACAGCTTTCATAAGTCTTCATGTTTGAATGGACATTCCCATCATGCATTTATCTTTGAGTTACTTATATTCCTGTAAGTAACCCTTACAAATGCACTGTTTCACTGAGCTATTTCTTTGCTATGTTGTATGGATTCCTTGCCTGGAATGAATAGCTATTTGTTCACATCTCCCCAGGAAAAGTCACATAGCATGAAATTACATGTGTGAACCACCACACCCAGCTAACTTTGGTTGATTTCTAACTATTTCTTTGAATATATTCAAGTCATTTGGAATTGGAATTTTGAGTTGAAATTATAAAGAATCTTAGCCACATGCCCCAAAATCTATGTTACTGCCTCACAGGTCCAATTTTTCACTTTGCACTTAAACACAGATTCATCTTTGTTTTATACATTTATATAGTTTCAATTATGGAATTTCAAATATAATATTGAACAAAATGCATGCTGTATATAATACACACATATTTTATATTTATAAATGCACATAATTGACAGGGTTTTAAGAACCAGGGGTATAAGAATATCATAAATGTCCCATGGCATTGATTAGCAAGATGATAAATGTTCACTCTTGCTTTCAGGTGCCTGTTAGCCAAAGCAAAGAGTAGAGAAGTTATCAGAGCTGAGCAAGCTGTGAACTGGTAGTTCAAATATGGCATCAGGGAGGTACATGAGGACATTGCAGCCAAGGATGAGGTTCAAGAAATCATGAAATAAAGTTAGGAAGTGGCTTGCAGGCTAGGAACCTAGAAGGAAGGGTTTGTATGGACAGCCCATTAAGGTTGACCACATTTATTGGTAGGTAGTGAAGAAGTATATTTTAGAGTCTAATTATCAGGTTAGAGGAATCATGTGCAATTTAAGTGAGAGCCTATTATAACTAAAAAGTAATGTTGAGTAAAACACAAATAAAGAATCTTTAAACTCCTGTGAAGCATATGTCTGTGATTAGAGGTATGAAAGCTTATAGGGGTAAGGTCAGAAAAACTAAGGCTAGAAATGAAATGTTTCTCTGTCTCTGTCTCTCTCTCTCTCTCCTTTCCTTTCTTACTTTCTTTCCTCTTTCATCCCATCATTCAATCCCTTAAATTTCTCAATATTTCTCTTTTTCTCCTTCAATTTCTTTCTCTTCTCTTTAATTCTTTTGTTCCATTTATGTTCATTCTCTTCTTTCAGTTCCTCAACAATGTATTTTTGTTTCCCATGATCCAATGATACATTTACAGCCTTCTACTTGATGCCTTTGTTTGTTTATGGTTTCCTATCAGTTCTTAGAATCTATCTTTCCTATGAAGTATAGCCCTTCCCCTGTTCTCTTTTAGCATATATTTTTTAATTCATTATTTTCACTCATCTGTGGTTTTAACCTCTATATTTATGCTAGACTATCACTCTATATTTGCAAATTTTCTCTTCAACTCAAGTTACATAGTCCAAAATGTATGATATCCTACAGAAGTCTTACAGCAAGCCTATCCAATATCATCTTTCCCAAACTAAACATATTGTTTCTTTTCCTCCTCCCTCTCTCCCTTCTACTCCTCCACTTTCCTGAGCAGTAGCTGAAACTTAAAGCCTTTATACACATCCTTCTTTTCTTTTGCTCCTTATTCCTCTTAATTTTTCCCTACATCTTGTCTACCATAACTACAAAATGTTCCCTAAATTCCAATAATAATGGGCTAGAGAGATGGCTTAGTGGTTAAGGTGCTTGCCTGTGAAGCCCAAGGAACCAGGTTTGATTCTCCAGGACCTACATAAGCCAGATGCACATAGTGGTGTATGCCTCTGGTGTTCATTTGCAGTGGTAGAGGAACTGGTGTGCCTATTCTCCCTCATAAATAAATAAATATTACCACAAATTCATTTATAATGATCATCTCCTAATCTAAAGCATCATCTCTCAGTAGTTCCAAAGCATATTAAATTTTCTCTCTCCAATCCATCCTCAATACTAGCACCAAAATTCTATCATAAAAATGGAAATCAGATAATTCCATAATCCTGCCTCTTGCTTAAAATACTTGTGTGCTTCTTCTTTGCCTGGAGAATAAATTTTAAAACTCATTACTAGACTTCAAAGTTCTAATTGTCCCAATATCACATGTCAAAATAAAGTCAGCCACCACGTCCTCCTAGTATCTTGAAATGGTTTTGATACACTCATATAAAATGGTTTATTTCTTTACCTGGAAAATATTCATCCTTTTTTTCCCCATGACCATCTGAAATGTTACCCTCTTCTTCTAGACTACATTCTTTCTTCCCATGTACAAAATTAATTTTGGCTGTCAGCCATGGCATATATTACATATATAGACCATAGACCTTATTTCACCAGTCATCATAATTTGTGTTCTCTTTTCTCCTGCCAAACTGTTACTTCCTGAGGGTAGGAGTGACACCTTAACCATTTGCATCTATAATGCCCAGCAAAGTGGGTGATATTTAAATCCCAATTAGTATACAGATAGTAAATGAGCTAATAATGTATTTAAATATTGTTGAAAATAGCTTCTAGGAAACAACAGATAAACTCTAATATACTATGGGTGCTACTGCATTAAATATATATTTAAGGTATTATACTTTAATGCAGTAAAGCATGTCTTATGCCATATGAGCTAATAGAGTAACTATGATTATTGAGGAAACTAAGAGTAAGGGAAGGCTAGATTGTTTTTTACTTCAAAGCAAGAATATTATGATCAAAGTAAAACTAAAAGTAATCACTTTCTATGTATGGGGCTGTAAGTTAGAATGGAATGCCCAATGTGGAAATATAATTCAATCACAACATACATTTCAATTTTCTTAGTACCTACCTCCTCTGTGGTTGTATAGAGAAAACGTGTTAATTTTTATTCTAGACAATGATGTCAGTGGTTAATACATGCATGTAGCACTGAACACAGGGATTTCAGAATCTATTCATAACCCTGGAAGTTAAATAACCATCAGCTATATAATGGAAGCAAGAAAGAGAGGGAAGGGGAAATGAAAAGTCCAGAATGATGGCTAGCTGTTAAAAAGGGACTTCCATGACTTAAACTTGCCAAATGTCTTCATGTGAAACATAATAATAGAGTTCTCTGGGTTTGACTTTTATTTTCCATTTTCACCTATTATCATCTATATGTGTCAGGACAATTAAGGCTTAGTCAAAACTCAGTGAAAGCACAAATAAACCAAGTAGTTTATGTTAGTCTGTCAATTTTTTTATAGTAGTAACTGAAATATGACTTGCCTATATTGCTTTCAAATTGTCTCTGCTCTGACACCATTGGCTTGGGTTAGAAGACACAGACTGACAGGAAAACAGAGGGGAGATCAGTGGCTCATTGTGGGAACTTCTTGAATGTTTGCTTCAAAACAAGCAGTCACATATTATAAAACATATATATGGCTTTAAATAACTTCTCCTAATGAATATATAAAATAGCACAAACCATCTTTTTGGTTTTAAATATGTCTATATATAAAATTAATTTTATGTTAGTAACCTATTAAAATCATGTGTTTTATTCATACAAGTATGGGAAATAAGCTTTAAAAGGTATCAGATAAAACATTAACCAGGCATAATTTCTGGCAAAATTCAAGCTAGGATAAAACTTCTCTGTGATGAAAGTCTGTCTAAGAAAAATTGCTTCAGTGAGATCATGATTCAGTGTTTGACAATCCCTATTGTTTTCTATTAAAAAGCTTTTAGCAGTTCTCAGCAGAAAGTCAAACCAGTTCATGCACCAATATTTATTACTTAAATGGCACAGTGACGTTTATACAAAATCAAAGATATATTTGAATAGAAAATCTGCCTGTGTAATATTCCTGTGAATGTCAAGGGGAAAAAAATCAAAATTTGAGTGGACCTACAGGTCCTGAAAATGTATGACACAGTGGTAGTTATGTTGAAAGGGTAGACTTAACAAATAATCAGAATATGACATATTAAAAGATAATGCTGTTTAAAAATTCTTTTTAAAAGTACTCCAAAATGTTAAAACAAAGAGTCTTTTGTCTTTCCAGAAAAGTTACAAAGCAGGATAAGTATTAAAATGTTGTTTAGTATCCTTCATTGAAAACTAATGGTCTGTGCTGGAGAGATAGCTAAGTGGTTAAGGCACTTGCCTGCAAAATCTAAGGACCAGTGTTCAACTCCTTAGTACCCATGTAAAGACAGACACAGAAGGTGGCACATGCGTTTAGAGTGCATTTGCAGTGGATAGGTCCTGGCTCTCTCTCTCTCTCTCTCTCTCTCTCTCTCTCTCTTTGTCTCTTTTTCTCTCTCTCAAATAACTAGATAAAACTAATGGTCAGTACAACCTAGTAAATCAAAGGAAAATGCCAAGCAATACATATATGAACTCTTTATCAACAGATAATAACAGATCATTTTCCTGCTAGAGACAATGCTTACAAAAAGGAGTTTAGGTAAAAGTATTATGGATTATTGGGTAATTAGAGTCATAATTAAAGAAAATAGGGTATATGTTTCAAGAATTTAAATAACAGAAGTATATTTAGGGTCATAAGAATGGCATAGAATGAATATATATATATATATATATATACTTTTTTTTAAATGTTACAGAAAAATTTTTATACCATTTCTATTGAAATTGATTGTAACTTTTGTTTGTTTGTTTGTTTGTTTGTTTGTTTGTTTGTTTTTGGTTTTTCGAGGTAGGGTCTCACTCTAGCCCAGGCTGACCTGGAATTCACTATGGAGTCTCAGGGTGGCCTCGAACTCACGGTGATCCACCTACCTCTACCTCCTGAGTGCTGGGATTAAAGACGTGTGCCACCACGCCCGGCTTGATTGTAACTTTTCAATGAAAGGTCAGAGCACAGAAGTATTTCTCAAGTGAGCAGTTCTACCCTTACATCTCTTCTATGGGGGAATTTGGCAGTGGTAGGGTAGGTTAAGGTAGAGGTATGTCTAGCAGGCAGCAGTTAGAGGCCAGAGATGCTCTTAAATGCCCTATAATTAAAAAAAAAATACAGTTCTTTCACAACAATTGCCTATCCCCAAATGAGAAATTCTGGCCAAAGTGAATCTACTAAGACATCATAAATATCTAGACTGAAAATTATCATAAAGAACATCATTATGGCTGAGCGTGGTGAGGCACACCTTTAATTCCAGCACTTGGGAGGCAGAGGTAGGAGAGTCTTCATGAGTTCAAGGCCACCCTGAGACTATGTAGTAGACTCAAGGTTAGTCTGAGCTAAGGTGAGACCCTACCTTGAAAAACAAAACCAGAGAAAGAGAGAGAGAGAGAACATCCTTGTGGATTTTATGTTAAAGAATATTGGAGCTTATTGTTGAAATATTAAAAGATGATTTTGCCTATAAGCTAACTTTACATTTTGTTTGTTTGTTTGTTCGTTCTGGGAAACATAATAAAATTGCTGTTTGTTTTCATCAACTTCATGGAACATAAAAAATAACAAGTGTGAATGGTCAGAGAAATATGTGTGGGGACTTGTAGGTTTTAAAGGTAACAGATGATTTGACTGATTCAGGTACAATTGAGGGGAAATACATCAAACTTACAGAATGTATTTGTTTACAATGAAAGGAAGGGGGGTGGATCATAGGAAAAATAGCCCCCCCACCATCTGTCTCTCTTTCTGTCTGCTTCTAACTCCACACAAAGGTGGAAGCCCAAGCCACCATGCCTCCCTTATCGTGAAACTCTCTGCTAAAGTAAATCCACTTCCCCTAAGTTGCTTCTTCCTAGGTATTTAGTTGCAGTGAGAAGCAACAAGCACACTTCCATAGGGAAATGACTTAGATGAAAGCCATAGCCATACAGTTGTAGGAACACACAAAACCAGGTTTGTCTGAATAATCTGTGTAAACTATTCCATTGTGAAGACACTTGAGATGACCAAGAAAACACCATGGGTATTCAATATGTAGTGTGCAGTGAGGAGGACAGTTAGACAAGTCTAAACCAAATCACACTGACTGAAGAGTTGCTCAAAACAAACAAACAAAAAGAGTTGCTCAAAAGAAAGAAGAGAAAAGGAACAGTGAACAATTGAATCACTGATAGTGCAAAGAATAGAGCTGTGTCTTTGAATCCTAAAGACACAGCTTCTCCCTCAGCAAGCTGAACCTTCCACAACAAAGAAATCATAGGCCAGTGTATCCCAGCTGCTGTTTCCTTACTGGAGTAAATATCGCAATAATATGTGCTGCTTCAAGGAGAAAGAGATCTGCCAGGAGCTCAGAAGAAGTTTGAGGAAACTCTTTTGTTTTCCCCTAGAAACAGCTAAATCAGGAAAACCTAGCATTTAAATAGGACTGCCACCAAGTGTTCTCTTTTAGCATTGAAAGGTAAAAGAAGCTCAGCTCTCCTTGAGTTTCCATCATCAGAATGCCCTTGGTTTAGGTGACGGGGGTGGGGGGGATTCTATTCCAAACCAATTTCCAGAATAACTTACTGCATTAATTATAGGTCTTTCTGCACTAGTTCAGCCCTTTGAGAAAAAGGTCTTTTGCTCTTATACATGTAAACTGAATTAATCTCCTGAGTAAAAAGAGAGAGAGAGAGAGAAAAGAAAAGCTAGCTTAAATTCTTAAATTCCTCAGGTGAGACCTACAAAACAAAAGTGAGTTATTTCAGGGTTTCCTCCCTCCTTTTCCTTGATGGGTAATTGGTGAAAGCTTAATAATCATCAAAATACAGTTTTTTTTTAATGCCAAGCATACAAATTCCATCTAATCTTTGTAGAGCTTTCACTTTTCACATTCACAAAGCACTTCCTGACATCAGTCCTCTTAGACCAACTGCATAAAGCTGGGATTTTCTGATTAAGCTATTCTTTGACCCTTAGTTTCTATCATACTTTGCTGCTGTGGTTCTGTTAAGACTCAAACTGGGTGTTAAATGTAAGGCACAAACTCACAGACGGCAATTCGGCATGAAAGTGCTTCTAATAGGAACACTTGGAGATGATTTGAATGTTGTGCCTGAGCACAGATGAAATGCATGCACACATTTCTTCACAATCACAGGGAACACTCTTCTGCAAGACATCTGTTTCTGCACTTAATAGATCAGTTGATTGTCCGTTTCACTGCATGTATGTTGTACCAACTGTTGTTGAGGGGTATTTCTTCCACCTGCTAAAGCTGTGTTTTAATCCTGGAGTCATATCTAAACATTAGTATTCTTAAGACACTCTGCGATAAAATATTGCACCATTTCCAAAGAACACCAGAATATTTTTATGGCTTCATCCATAACTCAGCTCAGTTACAAACATAGAATTAATAAAAAGAAAATACAATCAATTAGTTAAATGTTACTTGATTCACTACCAAACCTGATTTACTATAAGCCAAAGTAATTATCAAATCCCAGCTAGGCCAGTGTTGAAAGCCAATCTACATTCAAAAGAAAGGGCAGTGGCATTACATTTCTTAAATTTACATATTTAAATTGCAGTCATAACCCTGGGGTTTAACATAAGGCTCTGAAGTCACTGAAGTCATGACAAAGGGTAAGAGATGGAAACTAGTTTGATAGTATTCTGTTTGGAAAAGTTTTTGAGACCCAATTTAAAACACTGGATGGGAAGATACAGCAAGCATAAGTAAGAGACATTACTATGCTAACTGGCTTGGAAACTTCCACAAGGTCTATTGCTTTATTCACTCAACATATATTGCCTTCCCCTTCTTCACAATTTAATGAAAAGAAAAAGCCCCATCTGATGTAGTACTTGCCCACATGATTGTTTTTATTTAAATGAAGCTTATTTTAACTGATACAATGAGCATATAAATTTGCATACATTTAGGGGTATTGTGGTTTGAATGTAAAATGTCCCCAAAGGTCCTGTATTTGATGACTTGATCCTCAGCAAAATTGTGCCCTTTGGGAAAGTTGTGAAACCTTTAGAAGGTTGAGTGTAGCTGGAGGAAGTGTGTTATGGGAGAGGGGAGAGGGTATTGAAGTGTTTAATAGCTAGGCTCAACATTCTGTACTGTCTCCCTCTTCTTCTCCTTCTCCCTTTGCCTCCCCCCCTTCTTCTTATGCTGCAATGTGACCCCATCTTCTTCCTCCTGATATACTTTCCCTATCATGATGAAACGTCACATCAAAACTGTAAGCTGAATGAGCTGCTTCTGGGTTGGGTATTTTGTCTCAGCAAGGAGAAAGTAACTGATACAATGGAGTATTAGGTGCTGTTTTGGTACATATGTACATGGTGTGATGTTTAGATAAGGGAAAAGTATGTATCTCCACATTTGTCAGAGTTTAAAAAAGTATTTTATTTATTAATTTGCAAAGGAGAGAAAGAGAATAGTCATGACACTTGAAGGTCTCCTGCCACTGGAAATGAACTCCCGACACATGTGCTCCTCTGTGTGTCTGGCTTTACATGGGTACCGCTGAATTGAACCCAGGCCACAGACTGGAACCAAGTGCCTTTAACTTCTGAACCATCTCCCCAGCCCAATATCTGTCTGTTTTATGGTGAAAACTTTCAAACTCATTTTTTAAACGTATAGTCACCCTACTGTACAATGGCACAACAGAACTTCTTGCCCCTAATTATAACTTAGTAGGTATGAACCATCTTTCTTCATGCCTACTCCAAATCTGTTTTTACAGAAACTGCCATTCTATGCTATGTGTCTTTGTACTACTTCTCCACCTTTCCACATTTCTTAATGGAATGACAAGTAGGAAAGGGACCACTGGAGTGGGAGGAGGCTGGGAAATGAGTAGCCTGTTTAAGTTACAAACCTCTAATGGCAATATTTTGTCTATTATTTTATATGCTTCTTCATCCTAGTAAAAAGACAAGTATAATCAACTACTAGTTAAGAAGCCTTCCTAATGAGTGCTTTTGTGAAGTAATATTATTTGGTCCTCTCCACAATATTCTGAGTAACCTGACGAATTTAATGAGTGCTGATCATCCCATGTCTTAACAACCCTGTCTAAATGTCTTGCTCTCTCCCAGTTCTACAGCTGGTAACTTTTCATGAAGCAAATATTTGGTGAACTAGTATAAGCCAGGCACAGGACTGGGCATAAGGAATTTTTCAGTAAACAAGGTACACAATGGCCACTTTCTTTACAAGCCATGCGATTTCTGAACTGGCAACTTTAGTTGCACATTAGAGTGACTTGAGGGACTTAAAATATTGATGTCTGGGCCACACTCTAGAATAATGCATCATGCACACAGGCACTTACTCATTAATATGCTTTTGTATCCACAACTGATACTATGTTTTGTGTTATGGTTATGGGTTTTTGGCACACTTTGCATAAAGCACATGTAATAAAACCTTATGATGATTGGTTTCTCTGGGAGCAATTTCTAAGAATGGCTGACCTATTTTGTCGAACAAACTAACATGCCTTGATTTCCAAACAGCATGTTGCAGATTCAATATTGATTGCCATGTTTAGAATGCATTCCTTAAAGTGAACAGAGCTCAACCCCATAGAATAAAAAGCATCATATGTT
Organism: Dipus sagitta; assembly: GCA_036346955.1. Classification (NCBI taxonomy): domain Eukaryota; kingdom Metazoa; phylum Chordata; class Mammalia; order Rodentia; family Dipodidae; genus Dipus; species Dipus sagitta. The sequence goes on along the minus strand of CM070776.1, from coordinate 115,430,070 downwards.
ATTGAGAACATAATTAGGATATAATTCATGGAAGAACACTCACACATTCCTAAATATGTTCTCCAAAACCATTCATCTTAATAGGCATTTCAGCAATAATTTCACCAAATCAGAGAAAAAGGTAACATCATTTGGACAAATTCAGTAGCAACTAAAAGGCAAAAGAGAAAGATATTTGATTGGCTTTAGTATTCCAAAAATTCATCATTGAAACCAAATGAATATGTGGCAAATCATAGTAAATTCAAAATACATAACTTTATAAAATGTATAGCCTTAAATTGAAAACAGAGACATTAAATTTATGAAAGGAAATGAGTAATTGTTAGATATGTTCTTATCTATATCTTGTCACTGGCACTGCAAAATATCTTTGAGTCAGCCATAGTTCTTCTCATTCAAGACAGTTTTTTACAGAGATTGTACATAGTATTTTGGTGCAGATACTAAGATACTATGGGTCATCATTGTTTAACTGATGTCAACCATAAAATTTAGCATTATACCCAAACAGTAGTTCATGACATTAAAATCCAAGCTTCTTAAAGCAATTATTTTAATTTAGAGTATCCCATAGATTCTTGACATTAGATGAACATTTTAACTACTCTTGGGAGCTTGTAAAATGCAAGTTTGGGTTCCATCCCTAGAAATTCTGATTTAATGGATTCTGAAGAGGTATCAAGGGTTGATGTGGTATTACTGAAGAAATCATCCATAGCTGTTCAGACTAATATCAAGCAACCTAAGAACTCTGTAAATCTGTGGACATGAATATTAATGGAGGCTAGAGCATGATGTGCACCAGGTGCAAATGGAAGGAACTGGGTTGAAAGCAATTTCTACAGTATGAAAATGAGGACAAATGACTTCTAAATCTCATTCCATTTATAAAAGAGAGCATACATATGTCACCATAACTGTGGGCTAACTCCAGAATGCATGACCCATATACCTCAACAAGGGGAGGGGGTAGGACATGGATGAGCCTAACAATGGTACCAAATTGACTGTATTCGCTGAGTACAAAACTAATTAATAAAAAAAAACTAAAAAAAATCTGGTATTGTGTGAACAATGATGGAATTAGAAACAGTTGGATAAAGAAATAGCACTGTCTCATAAAAAATAAATACAGTATATTTATTTCGATAAGGATTGTTAAAGTGAGCTTTTGGAGTTTGGAATTGCATAGGAGAACAAAGGTAGAAATAGGCCATGAGTACATGAACAGGGAAATTTTGAGACTCAAAAAGGTACAAATCAGAGAGCCAGAGCCTCAGAGGCCCCCAACACCTCATCACTGAAGCAGACCAAAAATGAACCCAACATGGCTCAGGGAAATTTTGCGGAAGAGGGGGCGGAAAGAATGTCAGAGCCACATGTTGGGTCATGATATGCAGAGACATTTATCTTACCCATAACTGTGGGCTAACTCCACAATGCATGACCCATATACCTCAACAAGGAGGTGCCAAGGGGAGGGGTAGGTCACGGATGAGCCTAATAATGGTACCAAACTGACTGTATTTGCTGAATACAAAACTAACTAATAAAGAAAAAAAGAAAAGGAAAATAAAATAAAATAAAATAAAGGTACAATAGGCAGCAGACAACTAAGTTCAGACTATAAAAATAAATTGAGATCAATGGCCTATAACTGGTCAGAGATATCCACACAATATTATAGGTGTCTCATTGCTCATCAGAAAGAATTTCTTGCTTTCAGAAATCAGTCAACTTAGCTTTGTCTTTAGTTCTATAAAACTACCACAGCACATCTCAGGAGTTGTTATTTATTATCGTTATTAAGTTTATAGAATTTTTACTCTTTGTGATTCCTCATTAAACCTAACTCACAGGCTCAAGATAAATTGGTCTAACAAATATTGTCATTTCCTGAGAATTGATGTTGCATCAGTACTTTCTTGTTGCTGGGACAAAATACTTGACCAGAAGCAGTTTATACAAGGAAAAGTGTTTCATTTGATATACAGTATCAAGAGGAAGTCTCATTATGTTGAGAAAGGCATAAGAGCAGGAATCAAACATTACAGCAACACATCAGCAGGGAAGAAGTACAGAGAGGAAAAAAAAAAAAAGAACAAGCAAATGGGGCTATGATAACACCTCAAGCCCTGTCTCCAGTGACACATTTCTTCCATATCAGAAGGGCTCCATAACATACTCTAATAGCACTGTTTTTCTGTGGACCAAATGTTCAAGCATATTAACCTATGGGGTGAGGCATTATAGTCAAACCATTACAGATCTTATAATGCCAATCATCTATTGTTCCATCCATATAATCTACCTAGAAAATAAATCTACAGATTTCTGTCACAAAACTTGATTACCCATTAAAGGTTAATAGTGAGACACTACTGCCAAAGACACCATATACTGTTGGTACAGAACATGAAGAGACATGGCTGGAATCTGGAAGTCAGTCCTCAGACACTTAGCTCATGTAGTGCCACAATGTGCTACTTGAGTGACTGATGGAAAATAGCCAACATCTGTCCAAGCAACTCATGGTCTAAGCTACTCAATAGCAAAGAACCTTACGTGATGCTCACCCTAGTGCAATAGTGGCACACAGCCATGGTGGGTAACCAACTGCTCTTGAATTGGCTAATGGATGTGATTAGTGGAATGGAACCCATAGTTGGAAATGGGAAACATGCCAGAACCATATTCAAAAACCTATTTTGCTCTCCAATATCAAGTTCCCAGCAATTTTGGGCTATAAGAGGGCCTACACCTATTACATTCTCTCTAAAATAATCGTGGTTATCCAATTTGTCCTCTGCTGACTTCACTCTCCTTTGGAGAATCTGCTTCTCTTTTTCAGATAGATGCAGATCCTGAGGACAGAATCAGCCCATCGCACCTCACCAGGGCCCCAGCTGAAACCATAGGTGAATTGGGGAAATGAGCAAGAGAGATAATTTCTTGGTGAACCTGGTATCAGCACAAGGGTGAAGGAAATAGACACAGAGAACAATCAATTCTTACCAAACCAGATATCCAGAGACATAGAGGCTCCCAAGACCTCATCACTGAAGCAGACCTAAAATGAACCCAACAGGGAAATTTGCAGAAGAGGGGGTTGAAAGATTGCTAGATCCACAAGTTGGAACATTATGCACAGAAACATTTCCTCTCCCCATAACTGATGGCTAACCACACAATGCAAAACCCACATTCCCCAATGAGGAGGTCCCTTCAGAGGGGGGAGGACAGGCTAACGATAGTACCAACATGGCTGTTTACACACTGAGTATGTATACAACTAATAAAGAAAAGCAAAGAAATCTTCTGAAATAAATTTGAAGAGTTATATTGGAATAACATACTTTATTTATTAAATTTCTTATTAATCCTGATATCCTTAGTTAATATATAGCATTTCTCTCAACTGAGAAACCAAAAAACTTAAGGACTTAAGTATATAAAAAGTATATTTATAGGAAAATGAATATTATCATCAAATTAAGATAAATAAGTACATGAAATTTTGTATTTACTTGTGACCAGACTATATTATTTGTCTATGAAAGCAAATAATTGCTCCTTTCTTACAAACAGCATTTCCTAGTTTTAAGGCATTATTGCATCTCCACATGTGTATATGCTTGAAGAAATTCTATACAACCATTGTAGATAAGACTTGACACCCACTAGAATAGTTGTAATAAAGATGCAAATAGAAGTATTCAGAAGATGTTAATAAATCATAAGAGGACTCTGATACATTGTTTTGGGGACTCTAAAATTTTCCAAGTATTAGCATCTGCCTGTGGCTATGAGAAAGGGGAATGAAAAGTCACTGTTTAATGGATATAGAATGTCATTTAGAAGTCATGAAATTGCTTTATAATTTTCTGCAGTGATGGGTGTATACACATAAAAGCAATGAATTTCACACTTTAAGTAGGTGAATTTGATTGTATGTAAATTATATCTCACGAAATCTGTGTGAGAAAGAAAGAATAGCCCCCTCCCCAGTTTTCATTGTACTTGAAGATAAAGTTACTGCCCCATACTCAACCCCAAAGGGTTAGTCTTGATTAGCCTAAATGAACAATGGCAATGTTATGTTCTTTTGCCAGTTATTGGCTAAGGAACATTCATGTGAACGAGTTTTTACCCACTGAAATGTGAGGAGAAGAGGTTTCTTTGGGAAATGAATCCTAGATCAGCAAGCTTCACAAGCAAGAACTTTAAACCACTGAACAAGCTCCTCAGAGTAAAAATGCTTCTTGTGCTTTACAAGTAGAAACTTCTTAGGGACAATATTCTTTTCTGCTCCTTTTGGCAATATCGTTTTAAGGTAATATGCTAGGCAAGGACTGTTATAGCAATCATGATACTAGAGGTGCAAAATATTATGATTGAGTACTGTAGAACAGGAAATCAAATTATATCTTTAAGGCAACATATAATGAGTAGGTCTAGTTTAGGAGTTTTTACTTTATGTAATGATGTAATAAATCTTGTTATTATTCAAGCCATTGAAGTGGTGGTTTCTTCCACTTGTACTCAGTAGCATAACATGCTAAATGATAGAATTTATTTTACTTATATTCTATCTTAGTATTGAATGACATACAGTAGATGGGAAGTGTTAGAATAGTCTTATGAGATCATATTTCTGCCATGAATCCTATTTGCCCATAAATCCTTTCATTCAATTATGAGAGAAATGATTATACAGACCACTGTTAAACATCTAAGGTGGAAGCTTGTGTTCTTCCTTATCTCCATCTCTCTATCAGTTGTCAGCATTAAACAGGTCTCCCACAAACTTCATTTTTTTTTACTGTCTGATATTTAAACCCTTCACATGTAAGGACACAAGCAAATATATCATTAGCATGAAGTTTATACAATAAAATATATAGAATTTTCTAGTTAACAGATAGTTTTAACCATAATAATCTAGGTAAGTAGATTGCATGCATGTGTCAAAGTAGGGTGATAATCCAATTAGATGAAAGAGTGCCACTTATGTTTTATCTGCAAAATCTCAACAAATAATTAATGAAAAAAATCTGAATCATTGTTTGAAGCAGAAATTAGTTATTTCACACTACACTTAACATTATGTGTATGCCTGTGTGTGTGTGTGTGTAGAGGCTTCTGAAAGTTTAACTTAGGGACATTTGATGATACACATGAATTTCTATTTATTAAAATTTCCTTAAAAAGAAACAATGAAGAAACAAGAGGTATTTTGCCACTAACCAAACAGCTGACAGTCTCAATAGTTACTATTGTGGGTATATCAAAGCCAGTTTTTCCCAAATAAAACACTTTCCCCATTGAAATCCTACTCTACCTCCTGAATGTTCAATTTCATTTATCAGGACCCATGATCCTACTTCTTCAATTTGAAACTTTAGAGCCATTCTGACTTTCTCACACTTTACAGTCCACGTTACCAGAGTTGCCATCCCTTGAAATGTGAATTGTTACAATGTCTCTTCCATATGTCCAGGCTTTGCAATCCCTATGGCTAATACTGTAGTGCAAACTACTACCAACATTTTCCTCAGCTGTGCTAGTGATCTGTTAAATGGCATTCCTGCCTCTAGTCTCTCTGGATGCTGGATTACTATTACAGCTATAAACTGGAAGCTGAAGGAAAAATCAATAGTGGCTGTACATGGCTGTTGGGCAAGAATTGCCACAGAAAAGTGGGTCTTTTCTCAAAGGGACTTTTTTTTTTGCTTCATATTGTCCCTCACACCTTGGAATCAGTGTCATTAGCTAGTGAACCATCCTTGCAACAAAATGTCACAACCAGATAGCTTACTCAGCATTGCTAATGCCATCGTGGTAACCATCTAGAAAGCATTATTAACTAATGATCATGAGAAATCAGTAAAACTATTTACTTGGCTTCTTTGAAAAGAAAAAAAACATGCATGCCCTTAAACATCATTAAGGAGAGAGTGTTCTGTGTTCTTTTAGCAAAAATAACTTTGAACTAATATTCAGATCCGACAAAATAAATCTGTAGCAACTATCCACTATCGCCGTATTGTATTAAACACAATATTAAAATTTTGGAATAGGTTTTTGACCAATGATGCCTTCACTATAGAATAGAACTTTGTCTTCTGTTTGTTTGTTTGTTTATTTGTTTTAGTACAGATTATTTTGAGCAGTATGTACAAAAGTACATTTTGGTCACTTTTTTCTCAGTTATTATTTTTTTGTATTTTAAATTTAATTTAATTTAAAAATTTGTAAATCCTAAATCACTGAAAATAATAAAACATAGCATATGATTTGTGTTACTTCTTAGCCTAAGGATTTATGTTGTTATGGGCGATCATTTATATCTATTTTATAACACCTAATAATTCTACCATATCTTAGTACCATTAGCATCTACAGACTTCGAAAAAGTCTCTGAACCTCTGAAATACTGAAACTTCCAGCTGAAAAGCTAAATTTTAGGAAATTTACAAATTAGTTGACCTATAAGATGTGAAACAACAAGCTCAAGCAATTTGTTTCAGTATGCAATTAACACATAGTGTTTCTGTAATAAGGAGCTGATTTGGAGAAATGCAACTGAATTCAGCCAAAACTGGTAGCTTTCACAACAGTACCAAGTCAGTTACATTCAAAATAACTAGTTCCTTAACTGACTGTGTTACACAAAGCCTGAATTACCCACCTAAGTGCCTCATAGAAATAAGTTACTGCAATAAACTTCTAACTGATAAAATGTTAAGCTTTGTCAACCATTTTTTAAAATACTTTTATTTTTATTTATTTATTTATTTGACAGAGAAAGAGGGAGAGAGAGAGACAGATAGACAGACAGAGAAAGAATGGGCACACCAGGGCCTCCAGCCACTGCAAAAGAACTCCAGATGCGTATGCCCCCTTGTGCATCTGGCTAATGTGGGCCCTGGGGAATCGAACCTGGATCCTTTGGCTTTGGAGGCAAATACCTTAACCATTAAGCCATCCCTCCAGCCCTCTCAACCATTTTTAATACATCCTTCATGCTATTGTATCATACTCAACCTACTTAGAAAGGTCAAATACATTTTTTCAATCCAGTAAAAAGTGTGAGTTTCAAAATATGTGATTTGTTCTACAGGAACATTTTCACCCATTAATCTTTTCAAATTTCAGACATTCTGCAAGCCCCACCACCTCTACTTCTCCATAAAGCCATGCATAAACATTAAAGGCTACACTCACTGTACCTTCTCTGATCTCATATAACAACATTTAGAGTACATGAAGTTAGCATTTGAAATATCAAAATGACCTCTGTGCCATTGGCTAAGCAATGAGCACACTGCACATTCTTCACAAGACCTGTGAACTTATTTCCTTGAAATCATAAGGATGAGTTTCCATGGAATAAGAATGTATGTAAGTTGTAGCAACAATCTTTTCTGAATTTTGTTCTATCAGAAAACTCAGGTAGTAAAAATTATATGGAATCTGCTTCTCTTTTTCAGATAGATGTAGATCCTAAAGAGAGAGCCACCCCATCATACCTCAAAAGGGCCCCGGCTGAAACTAAGAACAATTGGCAAAACAAGCAAGGGTGCTGTTTCCCTGATGAACCAGGTACCAGCACAAGGGTGAAGGAGATCAACACAAAGAAAGATCAACTCCTACCAAATCAGATATCCAGAGACCCAGAGGCCCATAACACCTCATCACTGAAGCAGACCAAAAATGAACCCAACATGTCTCAGGGAAATTTTGTGGAAGAGGGCCGGAAAGAATGTCAGAGCCACATGTTGGGAAATGATATGCAGAGACATTTATCCTACCCATAACTATGGGCTAACTCCAGAATGCATGACCCATATACCTCAACAAGGAGGGGCCAAGGGGAGGGGGTAGGTCATGGATGAGCCTAATAATGGTACCAAATTGATTGTATTCACTGAGTACAAAACTAATTAATAAAAAGAAAAAAAGCAATAAAGCTACTGTTAATGATTGGCGACACACTTCTGAAAGTATGGTGGCTCCTGACATATAGTTAAGGAAGAATATAGTTACTTCTGAATTTTGTTCTATCAGAAAACTCAGGTAGTAAAAATTATATGGGAATTTCTTTCAAAAATCATTGTGTTTTCTCCCTATTACCCATATATTTTATCACTGCTATGACTAATAAAATAGTCACAATTTATGTCATCATGGTTGTCTTGAGTTACTTTCTGAGTGCTTTTAAGAGCCACAATTCTGGTCATTGGAGAGAAATACCCAATTTAATAACTCAAATGATTTGGCATTAGCAGCACTTGAGTTTTGAACATGTGATATATATTTAGATAATGTGTTTGGAACCAGCAGAAGGCTTTTTAATAACATTTCAGACATAGGAAATCAATATCTGTTCCTCATTCTGTAATTACTTGTTTTCGAGTATACTCTAATTACATTATATATATATATAAGCAATCTTTAAAAATCTAGGCTGTTTTGCTTTACCCTTTTTACTATATAACATTGTGACTTCCTTAGAATATAACAATTAAGTTTACATGAAGCACTTTTAATTTAAGTATGCCCATATTCACACTAGGAATAGTCATTTATAAAAAAGTTTTCCTGGGCTGGAGGGATGTCTCAGCAGTTAACGCATTTGCCTGCAAAGCCAAAGGACCAAGGTTTTTTTTTTTTCCCCAGGACCCACATCAGCCAGATGCACAAGGGAGCACAAGTGTCTGGAGTTCGTTTACAGTGGCTGGAAGCCCTGGTGCACCCATTCTCTCTCTATCTCTCTCTATATATCTCCTTCTTTCTCTATCAAATAAATAAATATAAAATATAAAAAAATGTTTATTGTTCAATGAATTTAAATGGCAACTTCATCCACATTACCAACATTTATTCTATTAATAACTCTGTCGACTCTAATTTATTTTCTGTGAGGATCAACTACAAACAATAGATTGGTGTGTTTGTTTTTCAATTGAGGAGAGCTTTGGAAAATAAAGTAGACAACTGAGGCCTAGAGAGAGTCTGATAATTTCTTGTCATCATCTCCATATCAATTGTAATAAAGCCAGTACCATTCAAGGACCTGGATTGCCAGGGTAATATACTTACAGGGTAAAATGAGAGACTAGTGATATTCATCATAGTATATTAAATACAGAAATAGGAAGAAAATATGACAAGGAAACTTTTGGATTAATAGGGTACAAGTATGTTTGGATATGAAGTTTGGCATATTTTAATAGGACTATGGAATGTATTAGAAATAATTGGAGGAATAGAAAGTTGTATATTAGCTAATATATAAAATGCCAGAGAATAATAAAAACTATTTTCTGAATGATCAAACTGCCATAACTAAAGTGTTTGGGGGGCTGTAAGTTTCAGTCTGAAATGACACCATTGTTTTCTTTTTCTCCTTTTTTAACCATTTTTTCTTTATTAGTTATGTACATACTCAGTGTGTAAATAGCGCATGTTGGTACCATCCTTACCCTCATCCCTGTCCTCCCCCCTCTGAAGGGACCCTCCTCATTGGGGATGCCAGTTATTCCCATCGAGATTGTGGGTTCTACATTGTTGGGGTAGCAATCAGTTATGGGGAAGAGGCAATGTCTCTGTGCATAATGTCCCAACTTGTGGCTCTAACAATCTTTCTGCCCCCTCTTCCGTGAATTTCCCTGATCCATGTTGGGTTCGTTTTAGGTCTACCTCAGCAATGAGGACTTTGGATCCTCGGTGCCTCTGGATATCTTGTTTGGTAGGAGTTGCATGTTCTCTGTCTCTAGCTCTTTGACCCTTGTGCTGATACCAGGCTCACCAAGAAAGCAGAACTCTTGCTCATTTCCCCAATTACTCTATGGTTTCAGCTGGAGCCCTGGTGAGGTGTGGTGGACTAAATCTCTCCTCAGGTATCACATTCAGAAAACAAACATTGCAGTAGCCTCCTGAGTGGAGTATTTAGCTTGTCAGATACTTATATGAAGCAAATACCTGTTTCTTTTAGAATATAGTGCTCAACACAATCACTAATGAAAAGATGGAGCAACTTTAGATGACCTAGTAGCCTTTTCAATAGTGTATGCAACATAGAAATTAAGTAAAAGAAGAAAAATACTAATTGGTATAACTTTTGACCCAAAATTGTATGAATAGTAGAAAGAACAAAAAATCTGGGGGTAAACTGGATGAACTGAAAATATTCCAAATCTAGATTTGAAAAAGCAGTCAGTGGTGCCTTGAAATTTATTCTACTGTCAGTTGAGCAATAGCCTATGTTAAATGACTTAGTGGTTGCATCTTCTTTCCCAACGGTTAAAAATTCACATCATTACAATCATTGTGGAAAAAGGAAGTTTGTTTGAACTCTCAGTGGAGAGATCACTTAACTGATCGAGCATAGAGATCCTATTCAATGGAAGCTGTCCCTCTATGTGAATATAAGGACACTTTTTACAGTTAACAATTTTTTATAAACTCTTGTATATAAATAATTGGACTTCATAATATGACATTATTTGGATCTAAAAATTAATAATGGGAGCTGGAGATATGGCTTAGCAGTTAAGCGCTTGCCTGTGAAGCCTAAGGACCCCAGTTTGAGGCTCGATTCCCCAGGACCCATGTTAGCCAGATGCACAAAGGGTGCACGTGTCTGGAGTTCATTTGCAGTGGCTGGAGGCCCTGGTGTGCCCATTCTCTCTCTCTGTCTGCCTCTTTCTCTCTCTGTCTGTTGCTCTCAAATAAATACATAATAATAAGCAAAAAATAAAAAAAAAATTAATAATGGGAAAAAGAAGCCAAAAAACAAAAAGTCTTATGTGATATTTTAGAACTACTGAAGTTGGATATTCTTCCTTATTATTTTTTTCTTCCTAGTTTTTAATTTACTAACATACACAGTATGGAAAACTCAAGTTAGTATACTTACATTTTATTCCATGTTTTCCACCATTCTACTTATTCAAATCTGTATAAATAATTCTGTAAATCAAAAATGTTAGAATTTGCTTTGGAAGTGTGATAGGGTTGGTATTCAAATACAATAATATAATGAATAGAAAAAAATCACAACAAATTTCAGCAATCTGTGAATGCACTGAATAAACTGAGTGCATAATTTACCTGAATAGCTTTTCAGTGTAGGACCTCTGGATCCAGTGTTTAATCATTACATTTCTATATTTTACACAAAGTACATAAGAAGTCATTATAAAGCAATCACAACTTGGTACCAGGGGATATATTTTAACATTGTTCTATTCAGTCAAACTACTTCAATGCCTTCTCAGTGTATGTTGAGTGAGAGAGTGCATGTGCATGTTTGTGTATAAGCATGTTGTATTTCCTCAAAAAAATAGAAGCAACTGGTGGTTGTGAGCATATTATGAGTACATATATATGTCTTTCTGTCTATTCTGTACTTTTTTCTTTCAAATGAGCATTTAGTAGAGTTCTGAAGTTTCTAGCTTTATAATTTTTTTTTGTTTTTTTTGGTTTCTGGAAGTAGAGTCTCACTGTAGCCCAGGCTGACCTGGAATTCACTGTGTAGTCTCAGGGCGGCCTCAAACTCATGGTGATCCTTCTACCTCTGCCTCCCAAGTGATGGGATTAAAGGCGTGCACCACCATGCCTGGCTGGGATTAGACTTTTGATAAAGCTACCTGATGTATCAGTTAGTTTCACATTGCTAGGACAAAATCCTGACCAGAAGAAACTTATGGAAAGAATGGTTTTCCTTTGAGCTTATAGTTTTAAAAGGAACTTTCATCATGGCAGAGAAAACCATGGCACGAGGAGACAGCAGTGCTTCAAATCTTCACATCCAAATAGAGAAAGTAACAAGAGTAAGCTGACTGCAGTAAGTGGGGCTGGTCTATATCATCCCAAGAACCACCTCCAGTGACATACTTCCTCCAGCAAGGCTCCACCTTGCACAGGCTCTACAATCTTCCCAAACAGTGCCACCAAGTGGAGATTAAGTATTTAAACACATGAAGTAATGTGGGATATTTTACATTCAAACCATCACACCTTTGGCACTTGGCATTCAACATTTTATGTCAAGCTTAATATTTAGCACAGGACCTGGTCTAGGATTAAATATATAATAAATGTTTGCTGAATGAACAAGTTGCCTCCATGCAGGGATCATGGTTTTGCTGTTTCCTTAGTTCCTATTCATAATTTCTACTTAGATTTATCATTTGTTCTAAGGAATTTGTATTTCCATTGTTTCTATGTAATGTATGCTATGGTGGCAAATGTATAGTAAGTTATACCTTTGTGTAATGCTTTCTTCTTAAGTGTGGTTGGAGTTTCTAATATACTTGTAAACAACAGATTATGGCAAAGGTAAAATTTTTTTTTTGAGGTGTAATTAAGACCACAACTAGTGAACTTTGTTTTGATCCAAAGACAGTTTATTCTAGGTGGACTGAGCCTTATCAGGAAAAAAAAAGTCTTTCAAAAAGATCCCTGAAAGTGACAGATTAGATGTAGATGAGATACTTACTTTTCCAATGTTGGCTTTGAAGAAATGACTTATTAATTTTACAGTTACAAAGAAAATCATTCTGCTACCAACCCAAGACTGTTGAATGAAGATTCTTCCCTAGTGAACCCTCAGATCAGAATACATCCAGCCAACAGGTTGACCACAGCCTTGTGACACTATGAGCAGAGAAGCATTTAAGTCATGTCCAGACTTCTGACTTGCAGAAATTGTGAAATAATAAATTAGTGTCACTTTTAGCCATTCACTTGGTAAGGGTTTGTTATATAATCACAGAAAACCAACATGATCTGTACTTTTCTAGATCCTTTTTGTTGTCCTAGAGGGTAAGTACTATAAGGGAAGAAGCTATATTCTTTGTCTTGCCTTTCTCTTTGAGCTTCATTCCCTGGGTAAGTACACTGCAGGTATGCTTGCAGGCTTAAATGAGTTGCTTCTACTTGACTATTAAGTATTATACTGTACCTCCTGCTGAAGCTGTTTGCTACTAAGGAAGTAAAATGCAATATACTGACTTCTGTTTTATCGCATATTTTTCAACAGAGTGGCAAAAATTAGACACACGTGAAAAACAGTAGGAGTTGTGTACCTACTTATCAATGCATGAAGCTGAAAAATGACCACATTCCTTTTAAAGATGGCAATAATGTAGGATGAAAAAATAATTCAGAAATCCAATTACAATGAACTGACTAACAAACTGGCTATGGTGGCCACAGTTAGCTGGTATAAATCAGAGTTATTTTCCTGTTTCTTAATTCACTTCACAATCGGGCTTTGGCTTTGCTATTAAAAGAACTAAGATATCTAGCCTATATCTGACCCTCAGATATTTTTTTTTTTTCTTTTTCGAGGTAGGGTTTCACTCTAGCCCAGGCTGACCTGGAATTCACTATGGAGTCTCAGGGTGGCCTCGAACTCATGGCGATCCTCCTACCTCTGCCTCCCGAGTGCTGGGATTAAAGGCGTGCACCACCACGCCCGGCTACCCCTCAGATATTTTGAATAGCTTTAGTTTTATCTCAAAATTATCTACTCACATACCATCCTAATTTATTCATCTAAAATACAATTCTTTTAAGAGCTGAGCTTCTGTTCAAAACAGTCACAAACTCCTTCCCAGTAGAAAGTCAGTTCTGTTAACACAGCAACAAGACACCAAACATAAGGTACCACAAGAAAAGATCCAAAGGCTCAGAAGATTTATTCACTCAGTATTTTTTCTGTGTGTGATTCCTTTGCTCATCACAAAGAAGGAATGCTTGTTTATTCACTTCTATAAAGGGCACTTATATGTATGGGAATTCAAATCCTTCATACTATTTTAATCACAAAATCTAGCCATTTATTCTCATTTCAGTTGTGACAATTACCAAACTTGAAATAGCTTAATAGTACTAGGTAGACAAAAGGACATGAGATATTGTCAGTAATTTGATGATGTAAATATGTAGGTAGGCACTGCATTATGATTAGATGGCAAATGTCTGCTTTTGTGGATGGTGAAAATTTCAAATCTTATTATTTAAAGTAATCACACTCATGAACTCTTATAAGTTGTGGTGTCTTGTATTAGATTTAGCCAGTCAACATTCTACCATTAGATGGGGAATTAGCTCACAAGTCCAGATATCTTACAGAGACCTATTGGTGATTACTAGTTGCTGGAGCAGGGGAAATTGTATTATTCAATGGTATAGTCACTGGTAAATTGTCCATTCTCAAGTAAATAACTTTCTACCCATGCTCATGTGTGCAACCATAATTTAACTTAGAGGGTCACAAATAAAAGACAGGAAAGTAGAAAGAGTATTACTTGAAAAGAAGAAGAGGTTTACTGGGCATGAGAGCGATAAGAGAGGGTAATTGGGGTGAATATGATCAAATACATTATAAACATGTGAAATTATTTTTTAAAAAACTGTGAAAATAAATCAATTCAGATTCACCTGCATCTTCTTCTTAACATACAAACAACTGGTGGATTACTTTATGAAGCCTTAAGCATCCCATAAGTTTCAAATAACTGTATTTGCTAGTTTTGTTTTCTTGAGCAGGATTTCTTGTACACCTTTAATCCCAGTATAAGGGAGGCCAAGGTAGGAGGATCACCATGCATTTGAGGCTACCCTGAGACTAAAGAGTGAATTCCAGGTCAGCCTAGGTTAAAGCAAGACCCTATCTCAACCCCAGCAAAGATAGAAGGTAGCAGGTCTGAGGAAGAGTATATTATGTACAAAGCACTGGTTGCATGAAAGTAACATAAGACATCCACCAACATGGCTTGAAAAAGCATGTAGGAAAAAAGTTCATATTCCAAACTTGTTAAATAAGCTTCTTGTATTTAAGCCTTAATGCAATTTAGTGTTAGCAATCTAGAGTGGTGTCTACTCTTAGGAGCTGTGCATACTTAGAATTTTTTCCTAAGTATACAAGGAAATTGAGAGATGATACAGCCTACACCCCTCACCTTATATGAGAACAAACAAACATAGATATAGCAATTGACTTCCCCAACATCCCACTATGGACGTGTGCAGTACTTGACTTCCCTAAGGTCCCATGTAGATATGTGTACTACTTAGACAGATTGTGCATTATTCCTATCACTGCATGTTAAATTATATAGAGGATTTTGTTTATTTTTCATTTATGTCAGGGAAGATGAGCTCAGATGCAAATTTCTCACTACAAAATGCAGCCTGTTAAAACATCATCTAGACCAATTTTTAAAAGAGAAACTGGAAATATTGAAGGTAGAATCATAACAATCTCAAGAAAGCCTATTCCATTTGAAAAACATCAGAAAGTATCTTCTGAGGGTGAGTCAGGAAACTAGAATAACGTATCTATTATAGACTTTGAGTTATAGAGAAGTGGGTTACTTTATCATCTACAAAGGGAGCAGGATCTCTCCTGAAATATAATTGAGTTTATTTTATGAATGAATTTCATTATTTTTCTCCCTCAAATTGTCCAATGGTTTAACTTCCCTGCACACGCTACAATGATGTTGGCTATCTGGAAAAGATTTCTTTCTTTTTTACATGCTGAACCTTGATTTGCAGCAACAATTTTAATTTATGTTCTGGTAGCATCTGAGCTGCAAGAAACTGAGGGTACTGACATCTGGCTTGATAAACCACATAGCTGTAAGCAAGCTTATAAATTAAATTATTTAAGTGTCCCCATTTAATTTTCAACATCTCTAAGGACAGGATGACATACTGAAATGTGTCAAATCCAAAGAAACCAGTCTAGCTCATCTCAAACATGACACTTGAAGTAATTCAATAATATTTCCACATTTTACAAACAGACATGAAAACACATTTCACCCTATCAATATAATTTGTGGTACCTAAGTAGAATCCTGTCATGCCATCCCACAAGGCATATAATTTAGCATGAACATAAATTTTACTTAAATATTCAATTATTGCCTTAAATATATGACTATTTGGAAAAGTCTCAGCATGTACAATCCCTTTGGGCTAATATATTAAAATGAATAAGGCAAATCAAAAGGGGATTTTTCTTTTTCTTTTGGGATATCATGGTTCTGTCTCTGACATACATCCATTAATTCATCCAACATATATTTGATAAATAACTACAGGTGTTCAATGCATAACTAGGTGCTGCAGAGAGAAAGTCCATACAGTCATCATCTTCAGAAACTTTATTATCTTGTTTACTTTTGATGAAATGTTGTGATTATACTTCTAAAGCATTGGATATCATTAGTCTGGGACCAGTTTCAGTCCCTTTTTCAATTATAGTTCATGAATGGCAGGTATATAGCCCAGTCCTTATACAATATATGCCAGACTCCTAAAAAGACAATGAACTCTGAAATATCTGTTTTCAAAGGCTATTTACTCCTTGTTACTGGAAGGAGTAACTTGCATCCCAATCAATCACAAAATCAAGACCCAATGGGTCCCTGCTATGAACAAGGCAATGTTGTAAGCATTAGGAAGGTATTAATAAGTAAGATGTTAACCTGTCTTAAGTTAGACTTGAGGCCATAAGAGTAGAACAAAAATTTAAGGAGAGAAATGAACTTTAAAAGGAGCTATTGAGCCATAATGACTGATTGTATATTGATAGCAAATTAAAAGAAGGGGCATAGTAAAAAAAAAAAACTGAAGATTTTAGTTATCGGTAACTAGAAGAATGATGGTTTCATGAATAGAAACTGGAAAGATCGTCAGGAGCTCCAACCTTGGAAATATTATATGAATAATATATAATAATGGGAGTAATATATTTTTTAAAATCATTTCCATAAGAGCTACCAGTTAGAATCATAAAGGTAGATAGACTACTCAAAGATAAAAAGGCAGGAAAAAAATAATGGATCTTGGGCATATTCCTAATTTGACCATAGTAAAGAGAATGTAGACCAGCAGAAATGGCCATGGCCTTTACTCAAGGAAACTTCATTTAAATAAATAAGATTTATATCAAACAGAAGATATACAGCTTCTACTCATAATGGTGGTATGACAAGACACACAATGAAGTTACATAGATTTACTTTGTTGTGGCCTGGGATACTCCAAAATATAGTCACTAGTCTAATACACTGGGAACTAAACATTGGCTCATTTATTTGAGGTGTTTAGGGAAAATAATCCCTATAAGGAGGCCTAAAGGCCCAGTCTAAAATTCAGGTGTCTTAATTTAGGACTCCCCAAACTTATAACATGCATACCAGAAAAGTACATCACAATTAAAGAAATGATAGTTTGCTATTCATTAGTTTATTAACTAATGGAGGTCTAAGGAATAGTAGCTAAAAACTTCTTCATATGTTGGCCATATTAGTGACTCACTGTATAACAATACAGAAATGATGTCATATTTCTTGGCCTCAGTCTTCTAAATTTTAAAACTTAAGATGATTACTATATAAGCTTCATAAAAATGAATAGCATAGTATTCAGCAAGCTTTAATTGCTCATATCCTACAAGATCTCTCTATCTCTTTCTCTGTTCCCCTTCCTCTTGCCCTCCCTCACCCACATGGGTGCACACACACACACACACACACACACACCAGGTTACCAGGTACTGCCAAGTGTACATGTGTGAGAGGAAGTTGGCGAACTTTGCAATGAACCATATATAAAGATGCACATATAAAGAAAAAGTAAAGAAGGTTGAAAACTAAATTTTCTATCTTTCTAAAGCATAACTCTACCAAATCACATAGGATTATCAATTTCTTCCACACAAAAGTGGAACAATGCATTTTAATAGGCAGGTATAAAGAGCTAGAAGTCTTAATAATTTAAAGGCATAAAATGAAGAATGAGGGCTGGAGAGATGGCTTAGCAGTTAAGCGCTTGCCTGTGAAGCCTAAGGACCTCGGTTCAAGGCTCAATTCCCCAGGACCCACGTTAGCCAGATGCACAAGGGGGCGCACACATCTGGAGTTTCGTTTGCAGTGGCTGGAAGCCCTGGCACGCCCATTCTCTCTCTCTCTCTCTCTCTCTGCCTCTTTCTCTCTGTCTGTTGCTCTCATATAAATAAATAAAAATGAACAAAAAAATTTAAAAAATGAAGAATGAGAAGAGAAAATACAACACAACAAAGCATATCGACCCTTTTAGGAATGATATACAAGAAAAAATTCTCATGTGGCTAGGCAAATATATATATGTAAAAGAATATATATATATATATATATATATGCATATATATATATGTATTCTTCTATACACACGCACATACACACACATATATACACTCTACATCTCTACGTATATATTCTCCTTTATATATGCATATATTTAAATATATATATATATAATATCTCCTTTACAATATTCAGCCTTATTAAAAATATTATCATTATTCAGGCATGGAAGTGGATGCCTTTAATCCCAGCAGAGAAAGAGGTAAGAGGATCATCATGAGTTTCAGGCCAGCCTGAAACTACACAGTGAGTTTCAGGCCAGCCTATATTAGAGTGAAACCCTATCTCAAAAACAAACAAAAAACATTAGATAAGTAATTGTGGCAAGATACTGAAAGTGACCATGAATGGTGGCCATATGCATATCACATTATTCCAGGCCATTTTCATTTCCATAACAAAATGAGGTCACACAGCTGAAGACAAAATGTGTTTTGATTACTTTACATATTTGCATGGATTGAATGACACTCTCAAAATTGGTGAGAAAAGGAGGCATACACTACTGTTTAGTCATGACTTGGTCCTGAAGAGTCTCAGCAAGCATGAGATAGTACCTTGCAGGGCCAAGAAATGGGAAAAGAAAACTGAACAATATGTAGAGAAAAAAATTAAGAGGAAGTAGGAAGAAGGATTGGAACAAAAGGAAAAGTAGGGCCATGACAAATGTGTCTGGTTAGTACCTGTAAAGTTCTTAGCACCATGCCTGACACATAGTTCATTTCTGTCCACAGTTGCTAAATGTGTGTGAATATCTTGTGCTTATAATGCTATCTACCTTGCCCATTTACTCTGAATGTACACTCACATATTTGAAAGTAAAAGCCTAGAGAAAATGATTTTTCAAGGTCTTCTGCAGTTCTGGTATTCCATAGTTCTACTATTTCCCATTATTTTAAGAGATGGTAATGAGTAAAAAACTAATGTCTTCAACATATAAGAATTCTATTTACTATGTCATCACCTTCCATTTTACCTAAAAGAAAAAAAAAATCAGACTTCTTTAACAAGGCAGCATTCACTTGGTAGATTTCTTGGAAGTTGTGGGCATTATGCATTTCATTTACTACTAACCATGTTAACAACTAATATTATTCTTTAAACTGACCATTCATTTATAAGATAGCCCTTTTAGTACACTCTACTGTAAATCATTTGATTCATAGAGCGCTGTGCTTCCATCAGTAATGAAGTAGGCATTTTTATTTAAATATAGCAGGATGTTCAGCTCCCAGGATAATGATTAAGTGAAGATCTCCTTTTTGTATTCTGCAGACAAAGCAGATACCATACTTACAGTTTAGGCTCTTAGGGACAAAAATCTTAATGGAGGCCAAGATTTCCACAGACCTTACAGAAATAATCCTTTACAAAGTTTTCATTGTATGGTTTCTCTCTATAGCAATTCTGATTTCTTTTACCTGGGGTCAGAGTATTCTTGACAGGCCTCCCACTCCTTTGCTATTCTTTAATAGTACTGTGCTTTCATCACTTCTTTTTCTAATGAATATTTCATCTATCTGAAGAAATAATCATCACGTGTTTACCAAATGACAACACTACTTACAAAAATGAACTTAACTGAAAATTAGACTTTCTTAAAATTACCAAATGATCTCCTTTATTCTACCTCCTCAAACTACTGTCATCAGTAAAATAAATAGTAACTTCATGCATGTTTTTGTGTTTAAGCCTGTAATCTCAGTACAAATTAGAACCAACAGATGATGCATCCTACAGGATGTAGGGGTAAGCTTGGATCAGGATGTGTGTGTGTGTGTGTGTGTGTGTGTGTGTGTTCATTTTGTGTTCAAACACTAAATAACATATAAAGTCATCATTCAAGGTACTTTTAACAAAGCAGGTATAAAATAGATAAGAACAACAGGGTATAGAAAACTTGCCCTATTTATATTAGTTTACATTAAAATCTGCATTATACACTGTGCATTATTCCCATTCCATTTAACTAGGTGAGCATTTTGTAAACAAGAAGCTAGTCAGCCATGCCATTTTAAAATGTATCATTTAAAATTAAAGTTCACATGCAGCAGTATAGATGAGTCTTAGATAAAAATAGGTAGCTGGTATGTTTACAGGAAACATCATTGAGTTACATAAGTTGAACAGTTTCATTTTGCATTTGTCAGATATCTAGTGAAAACAGGACTCTATTTGAGAGTATCTAATTTGACTATGCTCAAGGAAAAACCATTACTACTTCCGATTGTGTACTGAATGGCATGGTATTACATTGCTCCTTTGTACTTATTTCAGAACTATTTTTTCCTTTTTTTTTTCTTTTTTTATTAGTCAGTTTTGTATTCAGCAAATACAGTCAGTTTGGTACCATTATTAGGCTCATCCGTGACCTACCCCCTCCCCTTGGCCCCTCCTTGTTGAGGTATACGGGTCATGCATTGTGGAATTAGGCCTCAGTTATGGGTAAGCTAAATGTCTCTGCAAATCATACTTTTAACATTAGTTTTTTGTTTGTTACTTTATTTTTTAAACAAAAGAATATATAGAAACTCTCAATATGCTTTGGAGGAGTGTTAGGCTGACAAAACAGTGATTTCAAATTCATTAAAGTGAGATGGGGGTCTATGAAAACATTTTACTTTGCTTCACCAAAAAGACATATTGTTGTATTCACCTGTCAGGTTTACAATATAATGGGGCTAAAATAATACTCCCAGGGAAGACCTTCTGCTTAGAGAGATTTTAAGAATCCATAAGAACCATTTCTATGAACTTTTAGCCCATTTTCTAAGCATATAATTTTGGTTTTGTTGGTAGACATGGATACATTTCAGATTATGGCTTATCTGTAAACATTGAGGAACTCCACTAGGGCTAGTTTTGTAGTTGCTTTTCTAGTACCAACTGAGCAATATTTCTATTTTCCTTGAAAGGTCAGAGCTAAATGTTACAAGAAACTGGATTGAATCAACAAGTTTGGTTCATTATGAGCCATGCACATAGATGTGTATGAGTTTCTGTTTTATACACAAATTACAAATATGTAATCAGTCTCTATAATGAGCAGTCTTCCAAAGAAAATTAATGGCACTGTGAAGTGTATGTTGTTAGTGATGTTTTTGGCATTAAAAAGCTGTAATTTATCATCTTACCATATATCTGGCCTGAACATTAAGATGATTCTATGGTTTCATGGAGCAGGAAGCTGACAAGTATATTGAAATATTTAAATTATTGGATATACATATACATGCATATCTGTAAGTCTATCATGTGTACACGATGACCTCACAAGTATAATTCCCCCTGGAAACAAAATCAATTCTATTAATTTAATCTTATCTGCCTAGAACCCACTTCAACTCACTCTCTAAATTCTAACAGATCCTATTTTATTCTGCATACTACCTCTATATGTATGTTTTCCACCCTGTTTTAAGATAATTTTTCTCTACTTATTGTCTACCCTGAAGATACAGCTCGTAGCATCAGCGAAAAAAATCTATTATGGAAATAGGCCGCAATAAAAGTAAAGGGAAAATGAAAGAAAACAGCAACTTTTATGGCACTCCCTTACTTTCTCTTCTTAACATCATGGATATTCTGCCATACTTTGATTTTTTTTTCCTTTTGTTAAAACAGCAATGTAGAGAAAGCTAGGTCATAGCAGTGTTCAAAGGTGAACTTAAAAATGAACATGTTTTGGATTCACTGATCTATACTATAAAAAGATAATTTTCAGCCATGATTGAATTTAATGCTCAGAAATCCTTATAGGTTTGACTGCAAATTTGCAGAAAGTCATAAGATTAAAGCTCAACCTAAGTGCATTTGAAACTATGTGTTGGCGACTTTCAATTTTGATTAAAGAGGAGTTAATGCTCAAATTGAAACAAGGAAATGAGTCTAATTTAAGTAAAAAAAAAAATACACAAATAAGTGTTGAAGCCTAATTTTTTTTTCAGATCTTTCATTTATATGTTCTACCTGCTCTCCAAGTTCAACACAAATAAAATGGAATGCAGTATCCCACTTGCCTCTACAAAGACCTCTCCTTTAATTTCCTGGTTAAAACTAGCACCAGAACAGATAAATTAGAGTTAGGTGGGAGCATCAGAAGCTGATAAAAATCTCCAATGTCAAACTATTGGGATGGCAGCCCAGTATCTGTTCACAAATTGTGGTTAATGGTTAATACTTTTTAACTGCACATGAACATTTAAAAACAAACAAAAAAACCCTCAGCCTAAATGTACTCTTAGCAATTCTAAATGGCATCATCATCTATCTATCATCTGACCCTTTCTTTTGAACCCTGTATCTATTGAGTGACACATGCCTATCATTCTTGCCTAGCAGAGTTAAAGTCCCATGCCCTTCAAAGTACTGTACCATTAGCATACCCTGGGAAGTTGTGAAAAAGGAAACTTCTTAGGCCTTATCACAACCCAAATTAAGCAGAAACCCAGGGATGTGGTTCAGAACTTTCTCAGCACAAGCTTTCCAAGTAATTGTGATGCAGAATTAAGTCTGAGGAACACTGATAAGATCTATTCTTGGTCCAGAGAGATGGCTTAGTGGTTAAGACACTTGCTGAAAAGTCAAAAAGTTCCAAGTTCAATTCCCCAGTTACATATAAGTCTGATGCTCAAGGTGGCACATGTGTCTGCAGTTCATTTGCAGTGGGTGGAGGTCCTAGCATGCACATTCTCTCTCTCTTCTCTACCCTCCCCTTTCTCTCTCTCTCCCTTTCTCTCTCTCATATAAATAAATAAAAATAAAAAAATCTCTTCTTTTTTCATTATCCTCATTACTAATTGCCTTCTTGCCTTCACCATGTCTCATTTGGCCCACGGTCATAGTCTTCTGATTGGTTTTCCAGTCTATACTCTAGACACTCTTCTGAACCATACACTACTCCACCACAAGGGTGAACTTTCAATATTCCCAATATGATTTTAATAATATTTCCCTAGTTTCTCCATACCTATATTAGTGATTTTTAAACTATCTCTAGGCAGATTTGTCTAACACTTAACTTGTAGCAAGACAGAAGATCAATGCCAGTTCACCAAACCTCAAATTTCATAAATATGAGAAACTTACCCCCAAGAGAAAGGAGATGCTCATTAGTAGGACACATGCCACAGATGTCCTTCTATCACTGTCCCTAGCATCCTTCTTTATCTCTTTTCAAGCCTACCTTCAACATCACCTTCCAGCTATGGAAAATAATGGCAGTACTTCTTTAAGGCTAAGCAGTAATTTACAAATTTAGACTCCTTTTTCATACTATGCCCTATTCTCAACATTTGCTTGTCATAAATTTTAACTCAGAATAACCTATTAGAAAGGGCACATTTCTATCTTTCTCACTATTGCAGGTGACCCATGAAAGATGGGATAAAAATGAGTACTTCCCATCTACCCACAAAGCCCATACTCTAGATATGAAAGGAAAGGAATGTAGGACAGGGAAATGGGAGAAAATAGTTCAAGTGATGTACAGAAGGAGAGACAAAAGACATAATTTCTCCCTGAGATTTGGAGTGGAAGTGAAAGACTCATCAGGGTTTTCAGAGTCTTAATAATTACCTGAGGTTCTGAAGGAATGAACTATTAGATATTGGGGTAGGGAGTTGGTCAATAGACAAGGTTGCTCAGGATTTCCATTAACCATGTTTTTGATCAATCAGAATGAGCTAACAATTAATTATTTCTCAGGTATTCTGGAGGTAGCAAACTTCACTGTACAAGTTTCCATTATCACTCTAATAAATGACCACAAACTTGCTGGCATAAGAAAATGGAATATGTTCATATATTAAAGTTTCCAATAAAAATATTTTAGGAAAAAAACACAGATTCATCTTAGCATCTGACTGACAAAAAGTCGTGAAAGACTAAAATTATGTTGGCAGCAGAGTGAAATTCCTTCCTGGAGGATGCAGGGGAAAATCTCTCTCTTTGCCTTTCCTAGCTTCTAGAGGCTCCCCAGAGTCCTTGGACCCTTCCTCCATTTTCAAAGGAGGCAATGTCAGGTCAAGTTCTTCTCATTCTTCCTTGTTTCTGCTTTTTACTCTTCTGTTTCTTTCTTCTACTTTTAAGCACTCTTGTGGTTACATTGGACCATCCAAATAACCCAGATTTCTGTATCTTGAATCCAATTGACTAGTAACTTTAATTCTTCCTTATAATGTAACACAACATATTAAAAATTCTAGAAATTGGGAAATTAACATTGGGGAGAGATTCTGCTCACCATAACAATTATTCATATAAAGCTTTGGAATATGGAGCTATTTTATAGTACATACATTATTGCCTTATAGAATAGGATTTGATATATGAATCATTTCATTTATAATAAATGCTATAAACACATGCATCCATATGGATTCCATATTACAAAACTGATTATTTTTTGTTCAGATTTAGGTCATCCTTAACCTCTCTAGCATGTGCTTCTAACTGGGAACCATTTACCTAGTTTAATCTCATCTCCCTATAACCTAGTCACATCTCTAGGACATTGTAGAGACTTAATATTTTTCCAGTTATAAATAAATGAAAGTGCTGTTTCTGGAAAAGGACATTGGTAGTATTGCATTTGTAACTTAGTTCAGAGCTATACATATTTCAAAAAACTGAATCCTGTGCTAAAAGGGGGAAGCTGAACACATACTATTTAAAAATCCATTTAAAATAGATGTCAGAGGTATTTTTTATTATTTCTAAATTGGATCATTCATCAGTAGACTATGGTGTAAAGGAAAGGGAACTACTTCCCTAAACTATATGAATTCTTATTTCTATTGCATTTCAAATCAATAACATGAAAGTCACTTCTAAAATATTATGATTCATGAACTTCATTTACTGCTCCTTCTTTTGGTTTGATCAGAATGGCCATCTTTATATAGTGCTAGAATTGTTGATATTTTATTGCATTGCCACATCTTATTATTATGTATTAAACACTGTTATTTATAGTGACTACTTAATCTGATGTGAGACAGAAAAATTATTGACGGCTTGGCACTTCAGGAATAGGCATTTTATAGGGATGAAGGACTGACTTGGAAGAATCAATGGTCCTTCTGCTGCCCCTCAGATCATTAACTCCAAGTAGTTATTTGCTCCCAGGCACTGTCCTGTGCCTAGGTTGTTATTGCTGAGATATGGAGATGCAGGAGCATATATTTTTAATGCTTTAATATGAATGCAATGCTCATGAAGGGTGCCAGATTGAAAGCATTCAAGTTTGAAGTCATCAAGTTATGCACTTGGCTGATTTCAAGGTACGGAGAGATGCTTGACCTTGAATGACCACCTTGCAAGAGGGAGAAAACATACAGCTTGCTTAACTTTAAGAGACTGTGAGGGGAATCATCATGGAAGCAACCCTGACTTAAGCATTTTTATCAAGGAGGGAAACTTGAAAGTACTAGCTAAACTTGGACTACAATCTATTAAGTACAGTGCCAGTACTGCTGTAGGGTAGAAGGAGTTAATGTAAGTTTTAATACATAATTTAAAGCTTCAAAGAAAAGCATATGTTCTATTACCAACTTACTAAACTACCTAAACAACAATCTTTTGAGCAGCCAATATATGTGCATCCCAATTTAACCACCAATTTTGATTCTATAGTGAATACTTGAGAAGAGTCATTAATGTAAATAATAATAATAATAATAATAATACAAAATGTTTGAGCAGGAAAACTGTAAAGTTAAGGTTATCCAGGCCAAAGATTTTAGTTGCAGATATGAAAAAAATAAAACTCAGAAATGAGAATTGGCCCACAGAGAAACATATTGCTAATGTAAGACTGGAGTGAAGTTCAGATTTTCTAAGCAACAGTAACAACTTTCTGCTGTGCTAGACTTTCTCTCTAAAGAAGGAAAACTAGCTGTACTCTGAGCCTTTTAACCATTTAGTACCAATTATTTTTATAACTGTGCACTCATATGTTAGGGCCCTTTCCCCTTCCTTATGATTTATTTGTTCCCATTATCTTTAAACTTTCTTAGTGTGAAAAATATCTTTCTTGGAACAGGGGAGATGGCTCAGTGCTTGCCATAAATGCATGAGTACCTGAGTTGTTCAGATCCCCAGAAACATATAAAGCTGGACATGGTGGCAGCGGGAGTCTGTAATACCAGCATGCCTACAGCCAGAATGGAGGGAGAGACAAAATTTCTTGGAAGCTCATGAGCCAGCTATCCTGGCAAATCAATAAATAGCAAGAGTGCAGCCTCAAACAAGGAAGAAAATAAGGACAGACACCTGAAAGTCGTCCTCTGGTGTCTAAATACATGCTGTGGCATTTGCACTCCACTCACACATATTTCAACAAGAAAACACACACACACATCTTTCCATTACATGACAGGAAAATATGCACTTCCCACATTAGCAAAAACTTTTTGTAAATGACACAATCTTGGCTTCCTTACTCTGCATATTTCTTTTCAAATAGGTCATTTGATTTTCTGATATTACTTTTTGAATTGTAATGATCTGAATATTTTGATATAATTATTACATTAAAGGCAGTACATCTGTAAAAATGGCAAGTAAAACTATATGTAATATAGTCAAAACTGTCAGGTATATAGGTATATTTATGTTTACATTATAGACTAATCTCAATTAATATAGCCCCAATTAATGACATCTTTAATGAAATATTTTAGTATATTTTATCAAAGGACAGTGCAATTTCTAAACTTTTCTACATGCTTCCATGTTTACATATTTTTAATTATGTATTTAAGTGAGATCAACACAAATTCTGATCATTCTTTGACTTATCAACTTGGAATGTGAATTCATATTTGATAAATGGTATATATATCATTGCCAGATCTAAGGGACTAAAGATAAAAGGCAAAGCTTTCAATTACGTACCTACTAAGAACTGAATACTAATATTTTAATAAGAATTCAGAGCTGCAAGATTAGTCCCCAGTCTTGTCACATGTTCTTACATATACTACCAAACAGAGGGCTGACTCCAAACGCAAACCCTTTTTCAATTCGAGGATCCTTGGCACATTTATCAGGTGAAAGAGTACAATTACCATTTGCCTGGTAGTCACTACATATATGTATACTGAGTAAATGGTTGCATGGATGAATAAGTAAAAGGCAGGAAGAAAAGAATGGAAATGAATAAATCTGGGTTAATATTCACAAAATTCAAATATCTTACATTTTCTTTTCTTTTTCTTTCTTTTTTTTTTTTCAAGATAGGAAGGCATTCTAGCCCAGGATGACCTGTAAGTCACTCTGCAGTCACAACCTGGCCTAGAACTCATTAGCAATTCCCCTACCTCTGCCTCCAGAGTGCTGGGATTAAAGGTATGCACCACCACGCCCAGCAACTATTTCATTTTTGACTTTCCTAGCAAATCACAGCATCAATTTCAGGAAACAAATATTGTTCTCTCAGTAAATCTTCTCAATGGAAGTATTTGTTCCATTGACATAGAGAAATGCTATATTTACTTATAGTCAGTGAAAACTACTAAATAGTCGTGGAAATACTCCATTGATCACTGCTATTTCCATGTGCTTTACAGGTGGTCACATTTGTCAAGGACTCTCCTGGTTTTAGGAGATGCATGTATAAAAAGTTCACACAGTTTTCAAATGTATAGGAGAACTAATATATTTTGTTTTGTGAAGATCCTCTTTCATTTTGATTTACAGGCACAAGTTAATGTATAAGACAAATAGATTTCAATAAATGCAGCCAATTATATCCCTGGAATATTCCATTTTTTCAGTTCTCCAATTATTTGTTCAATTCCCCAAATAAATTTCTGAGTAGAATGAACATACCTTGATTGATACAGGAGTTAAGAAAAATCAAAACGGAGACAGCTGAATATAGGTCACTCTTGTAATTCCTGTAAACAAATTAGGCCAAATTATTTTTCAGATATATGTACAAACAAGACTAATTTAGTGCTTCCATGA
The DNA here is from genome assembly GCA_036346955.1 of Dipus sagitta. Taxonomy (NCBI): domain Eukaryota; kingdom Metazoa; phylum Chordata; class Mammalia; order Rodentia; family Dipodidae; genus Dipus; species Dipus sagitta. The sequence goes on along the minus strand of CM070776.1, from coordinate 115,401,880 downwards.
GGGAAGGAGCACACACACACACACACACATTGCAGGGGAGTAGCTATGGAAATGGGCTGTGAATATAGGACAGTTCATTTTGTATTTCACAAAGGACAAAAGGGCTTCTTTTATAAAAGATAGGCTTGACCCTTCAATTGTATTCATTATATTGCTAATTGAGGTTCTGTTTTTGCTGTTTTGGAATGCTGGGGATAGAACCTAGAATCGTAAGGATAAATGCAAGCGCTCTACCACTGAGCAATATCCCTTCGCTGCAGAATTTTAATTGTGGATGCATATACATAGAATAGAATGAGACCTACTCCACAAACTACTCCATTTAACTTCCTCTCAAAATACCACTCATTTTGAGGTGAAACACCCACAATATCAAAATGTTCTCACCATGTAAAGTTTACACTAATTGTAATATTTTTAATTATGATAACTTGTTGGACTTTACAGAAGCCTTCAAGTTTTATTTAATTTTAAAAACAAAGAGAGCTTGATTAGCTGCAAAACTTAATAGAATCATGTATGTGGTATGGATCTGAAGTCATGTCCTTTCATTGTTGCTCTCTTCTTTTGTTTAATATCTCAGATGATATCCCATTTAACAGTTATAAAAAGTAACTATAGTGTGATGGTTTGAATGTATGGCTCCATAGACTCAGGCTTTTTTATTAAGATTGAGCTTGCAACTTAAGTCTTTGTTAGGGAGAAGGGGGAGCCCTTATGGGGAAGATGTGGTGTCACTAGGGGCCACCAATCATGTAGTCCAGCACTAAGGTATGTTCAGAGCAGTTTGAGCTGTGGTTGTTCATGTTTGCTGGCTGTTTGATTGTGTTTTTCTGCTATGAATCTATGGAAGTGATCCAGCTTCTTTTGTCATGATGGGGTTTACTGGATTCTGTAAGCCTGAATTAAACCCGTTCCTCCCATAGGCTGCTTCTGTTCAGGTGTTTGTCCCAGCAACGGGAAGCTAACTGCAATGTATCAAATGTATCCCCTCTGCCCCAGGTTTAGTTTTAGGACAGGAGCTTTGCTATTGTAAAATGAACCCTACCAGTTTACTCTAATTGAAAGAGACATATTATTTTATTTATATCATGTTCAATATGAAGTTATGTGGATAGAAAACACATGAACTTTAAAAAGTTCCTAACATCAGTATTTGCAAATGTTTACAATATTTATGGAGGACAACTTATCAGTAGGCTCCAAACCCTTAAAGTACGCACTTCTTTTGATCTAGTTCTTCTATATTTATACAGTTATAGAGAAACCATCAAAGTTGTATGTAAAGAGTTGTATATAAGAATCTTTCATGATTTGATGTTAATATATAGTTTATTATTTATATCTAGTAATTGAAATTTGGTTAAATAGATCAAGGCGCAAGCTTCTGATGGATTATAAAATAAAGTGTAATATGATATGGGAACAGTTAAGAAATGCTAGCTGTCATTTCATATAATTTCTATCTATGCATCAAAATTTTTCTTTGGAAGAGTCAGAGGACAGGAAGGAATATAAATTTTTGTTTACATTTATCATTGTTTTTCAGCTCTATCTCTGCTATGTCTCCCCTTTATTTTTAACATAGAAAACATTCACAAAACCTTGATAAATGAAAGAGCACATGGTGAAGTAACTGTAAGTACATTCTCTTTTGTGTATATTATTTTATCTATCTTTCCATAATGAACATACTTTACTCATGCATTAAGAAGATATTCTCTAAGTTTTCTAAACTTCATTTTAGAAAAGAAAATGAAAACATTATGTTTTAACATTCTGATAGATTATGATTGGCATTTAATTAACCTTGTGAACCCAATTTATCATCAATTCATCCAAAAATCTATTATTTTTACATTTACAAAAATTATCATGTGAGATCAAATATTAAAAAATTTTCCAAGAAAATCAAGATAGAAGACAATATTTAAATGCATTTAAAAATTTTTGATCAATAACATCATTGTCATCTTTTACAATTGTTAAGACGACCTTGTAATTATAACATAGTATTGTAATATTACCAATGATTTCCATATCTAATGCACTATATAAATCATTCATAATAGACTGAAGTGGTGTCCTTGATTAGTTGCAATCTAATTGCCTGATGTGCATTTTTCATCACTGTTAATGTTGCTCAAAAAGACATGGATCAGCTCAAGTGTTGATGCAGTTCCATAGTAAACTGTGTTAGCCTTTCAAGGGAACACCCTTCAGAAAGCACTGACACCCAGACTACAGAAAAATTTTCCTGGCTCTGGTGGTGCATATACCAGAGCAAGTTTGGAGAAATTGGCTTCATACTCATCAGACTGATTCTGGAAATAAGCTAGCCAAAAAAAAAATTTTTTTTTAATTAAACTATCCTATATGTAGTATTTTGCTTTAGTAAGATACACAGAGGAATGGGAAGCAAATCAGCTTTAAAAAGATATAGTTCTTCTTTGCTCACTTCTCAACTGCCTTCCAGCTTGAGCTTTTAGGTGTATATTACCCCATTTAAGACTATAGTAAGCCGGTCTGTAGTTTGATCTATATTACATAACCCAGGTTACTTGATAAAGCTTACCAATTCCCAACATGTACCACTTCCCATAACATTTACTTTTCTATTTCACTGAAAGTTCATTTCCAAAACAGAAACGTGAATTTCTTAAGATAGGCTGTCATTTGAATAAAATAACTTAAAATGCTTGAAGGTACCAATACTGTACTCAAATAATGTCTACCAGAGGCAAAAATGAGGCACTAGAGACGGTTCAGTAAATAAGAGTATTTCTTTCACAAGCATGAGGGTCTAAAAGAGCCTGAGAGTTCCTGAGTTTGATTCCTCAGAATACACTTAAAAATCTGGCTGTAGCCACACATGTTGGTAACTTCAGTTCTGTCTGGAGCCGAGACAAATGAATAGGCGTGGCCCCTGTGAAACAGCAAGCTCTGGAATGTGTAAAAATCAAAGTCCCTGTCTCAAAAAAAAAAAAAAAAAAAAAAAACACGCAGAGGAGCAATGGAAGGTGTAGAAGTTTTGAATGGAAATGCCTCATATAGCCTCAAGTGTTTGTCTTTAAACTTCCTATTCAGTCCCCAGCTGATGGAGCCTTTGGGAGGTGCAGTATTGGCAGAGGAAGTGTGTTTCTGAGTACTGACTTTGGCCTAGATGAGTCTAGCCTAATGGATGTTCAGAGCTGAATCACTTTTGCAGCAGATGTGTGATGCTATGAACCAGTTGCTTTTCTTCACAGTGATGAAGCATCCCTTGGAAACTGTATTCCTAAAATACACCCTTTCCTCCCATAGGCAGTTTCTAGTCAGGTAGGTGCTTTATCCCAGCAAGGAGAAGTTACTATTACAGAGGAGAAACACCCAGGTTTCTCCTCTGGCCCCATGTATCAGCAAAAACATGTGCATACACCACACATACCATATCATACCATACCATACCACACATTACACACACACACACACACACACACACACACACACACACACACTAGGAGCCACAGATATTAGATATGCATTTCATAGAAATGACTATTGGTTTGAAGGAAAAGTTAGATACTGGCATTAGAGTCCTAAGTTCAAATCTAGATGGTTAAGAGAGCATCTAGCCCAAACTTCAAATACTGACACTCCCTTCTGTTTGGTCTAACATAGTGAAAACCATTCTATTTCCATCACACAGGAAGGAAGGAAGTCCTCAGCCTCCTAAACTATCAGCCAGGATTGGACAAAAAATGGATAAATTTGGAAGTGAATAGAAGAGTCTAAAAGAATTGTCCAAGATATAGAAATATGAATACATATGACTATGCATATATGTAAATATGCATGTATGTAAATATGCATATGTGTATATGGATAGAAATTCTTAATTGGTTTGAAAAATGTAAGTTATATGAGTTTAGGACAAGGGTTACATTTGTGGTTTTAGATGGAATTATTAAATTTTATAATAATTATAACTGTGGCACTTATATCAACACTATTTCTATTTTCAGGGGTCTTTGGTTGCACAAAGTTCACTACATTTCATTACATTAATGAGTATATCCTTCCATGTTGTTACACATGCTATGAAACCCCTATGCTATTTTTCTTATGAAACATTTACTCAAAGACCATGTAGAAAATAACTATGTTACTTAAAGAGACAGTTTTCCCATTCCAATGATCAGTGCTCATAGACAATTACTGCTGAAATACTCTGCATTGTCACTTTCCTCCTATGGGCCTAAAGAATGTTTAGGTTTATATTATTGGCTGCAGCTTCTTTTCTTTCTGGCAATATGAACATTTCTAATGATGATACCTGCCAAAAGTTGTCAATGCTATTTTTCTTCTTTTTCATTATAGGTGACTGTGGCTGAGTAGCCAAATAATCTATAGCCTAACTTCACTTAATTGTTTTTACTACATGACATGAAGAAATATAGTGAGTAATCACTTCTGTTTTACATGAAGCAAATCGCTAGTGCTTTCTACAGCAATACGAAGCACTTTTAACTTGCCTAATCTCCTTCAACAGTCTGTTCAAGTCCTGACAGGATAAACTCAGCCCTCTGTTCTCTAGTGCATAAAGACTGAACTGCAGCAGTGGGTCTCGTCAAAACCAAGCAGCCAGAGAACAACCAGTCCCAGTTCTGGTATCTACTGGTATCAGTCTACTTCCATCTCTCAAGGAGAATGGGTTTATTATTCTTCTTAACATCTGAATAAAATGAGAAAAATCAAGCTGTAGATATTGTTAAAAAAAAGTATCTCAAACAGAGGAGAAATTATGAGCAAAGATTGTGATTAAAATAAACAAAAACAAAACATGACATGTTTAAGGAACACAGTGAAGGTAAATGTGTCTAGAATATTTTGAATAAAGTTAGAGAGGAGGAAATAATACATGAAATACAATCAAGAGTCTGGGACCAAAATCAAGTACAGCTTGTACACCTTGGTAAAGATTTTCTCTTTAACTTTTTAAAATTGCATATTATGTATAATAAGCAATTTGATTGGCAAGTAAGTCACAGATCTTATTTAAATTTTACTGAAATATAAAAATCATTCCAGTTTCTGTAAAGAAAAACAGAGAAACACAAATCAATACAGAAAGCATCATTTTGAGTACTATGTTGGCCTATGTTGGATGAGGAAAAAATGACTTGGATATGGAATAGAGTTTTTGGTAGAGTCAACAATTATCCATTTGTTAATTGGCTGAATACCAGATGTTACTGACAAGATTATTCTAAGGTATGGGAGTTACACAACTGCACCATCTTATCAAAATCATTGAGATTTAATTATATATATATATATATATATATATATATATATATATATATATATACATATATATGAAAATCTATTTATATGTACATGTTTTATTGTAGTGAGATGCATATATCCACCTATGAAATTTTTAGCAAACACACAGTCAGAGTGATATGCAGGAGACATAGAATTTTTCACCTTGTACAACTGAAACTTTATACCCATTGAAATGAATTTGATTACTAAAATCTAATTTCTTCACATTTATTGGAGATTTATATTTGCTCTCATTGATGCCTTTTCCCAGATGTCATGTATAAGATCCTTTCCTTCCTTAGTTTCTATTTCATTATTTTGTTTTGCTGCAACTTCTCTATTCTTATGATTTTTTTTTTTCTGTCACAAAGCTTTCTCTTTATTTCACTAACCTCCTAAGTACAGTGGTGCTCAAAATCCCATCCTTGTTTTTGATCTTTCTCTAAATTTCCTAGGTAATCTCACCTAGTCATGTAATTTAAACTAGTATATTCATTGATGGCATCCACATCTCTTCCTACAGATATGATTATCAAATCTGCCATTTAAATCTGTCATAATCCACCTGGATGTCTAATAGAAGTTTCACATTAAGTAAGTCCAAATCTGACCCCATTATCCACCCAAATGAACTTTTATTCTTCTATATTCCTTATACCAATTGCATAATAACCTACAGAGTAGTTTCCAAAGGTTTTCTTCTCTCTGTTGTCACTGTCATCATCTTGCTCCATACCCATAACTTTTCAGAGTTGCAAGACAGTCTCTTCACCAGTCTCACTACTAATGCACTTAATCCATTTTAACCTGCCCTCCATACTGGTATTATCAATTTTAAAAATTTGTGTTTTCTCACCTCTCCCTTACCTTAAAGCCCTTCATATAATTTAAGAGGTTTTGTCATGATTTTGCAAATTACATGATCTTGGCTAAATATCAGGAGAATCACTATTTTCTAGGCTAATTATCCATTCAGCACATATGCACTAAACACCATCTGTATATCTGACACACACAAGGACATAAACTAAAATATTATCTTTGTTTCCTGCTCTGCATACCTGGATAGAAACAAAAATGGCACTGTTGTCCTCGGTAGGCATTCTCCATGATGGAACTAGACTATGGCCTTTCCCAATCCTTCTGACATGTACATTATACATCCTCATATATTCTAAAATAGTCTAGGGTGCCAATTAAGAACTAAGTTAAATGACCTATGTTTTATAAAATAAAGTCACCCTTTAAGCTTCCAGAGCATTATAATTATTCCTCTACTAGAGCATCTTTTACATGATCAGAATATATGTATATGTCCATCTTCCAAAATTAATGGTAAGTGTTTTAAATGTGTTGTGGGGTAAACATAAACATTCATAAAGTTTTCTCAAATGAATGAATAAAGGAATAAAGGAGTGATAAGATGAATACACTCATTCATGAAATTTGTTACTTGATGTATGACTAAATTTGTATAATAATGAAGGTTTCAATAATAGAAAAGTGCAGTAAATGGGACCTGAATTACCATTGTGGAAATTTCTTGAAACTTTAAGATCTGTTGTTCCAGAATTCTGTGCATGATGGTGTGAATGTGCATTTATGTCCCCTATTGCCTCAGGTATTTTTGGATTAAAGTTAGAACTCCTGCTTAAGACTCCAGCAGCCAGCTGGAGGGGGCGTATCACTGAGGGTTAATCTGAATTCCAGCCCAAACAGTAGTTTGAATGGGGGTGCCTGCTCGCTGCCAGCTGATGTTTGCTTGTCATAAGTTATTCTCTCTCTGCTTGGATGTCTGTATGGAAGTAAGCAGCTTCTTCCACCATTGAATCTATAAGGCTGAAATGAACCCATTCCTCCCCTAAACTGTGTCTAGTTAAATGATTACCCTAGCAACATGGTACTGACTACAAAACTCTGTAAAGGTTGATTATATTTTTCTTCCCACCATGCATTTTGCTGAATGTCTAGAACCATCATACTCTTACTATGTCTGCTGCTGTTTTACACATATTCTCAACCATATTGTATTCCCTATTTTATAAAAATAGTTAAAATTTTTCCTCTTCTGTGTTAAATTAACAGTTAAAATATTTCCTTTGCACAGAATTTGAATTGTTTATACTAAAATTACCTCACATTCACAAGTTGTCCAAGTTTTCATCAAGGCACTATCTTAAATAGGAGGAAATAACAAAACAATGATAAAATGTAGCACACCTGTGTTAACACTTAATGGATTATGAACCAAAAATAAATGGCGTCACACCTAAGTATTGAGGTTTCTTTTTTTTTTGGTTTTTCGAGGTAGGGTTTCACTCTAGCCCAGGCTGACCTGGAATTCACTATGGAGTCTCAGGGTGGCCTCGAACTCACGGCGATCCTCCTACCTCTGCCTCCCGAGTGCTGGGATTAAAGGCTTGCGCCACCACGCCCGGCTTGAGGTTTCATTATACTCAATATAAGCAATAAATCACAAATGTACTAGCAACATATGAATACATGTTTAGAGTATATCTGTAATAAATGATATTAATGCAAGAAATCATTGTATCATTTTAATCTTTGCCCAATGTAGCTGAATGAATAAATATATGAGCTAAAAACAATGTAAACAATTATAGTTCACATTAAAGTTACAATTCTCTAGGAGATGCATAAATAGGAAGAATCAGAAAAAAAATAAAAACAGTAATTGATATCAATACTGAGTTTTCTAGAGTTTAATCCCTTTCTCATCAATGGAGAAGGAGGAGAGGGAGGGAGAAAAGTGAAAAGAAAGGAGAAGGAAGGGGAAAAGGAAAGGACCGAAGGGAATGGAAGGTACATTATTAGTATGTCAAAATGTAAGAGACTTCTCAAACCTTATTAATAAGTATCAATTGCCAAAATACCTACATAGTGTTATCTCTTAAGAGGTCACTAGATTGCATTATTAAAATTAAAACTGTCTTCCCAAAAGTGTGTTTTGACTTGCTTAGCATTTCTGCCAATGTTATCCTACATTGGTTAAAGCTGCATACATGTAATGAGATACAGCCACAGAAACATACCCAGTTGAAGCATTGGTAATCAAACAGGAGATATATCTGTGTTTCTTTATACAATTCTTGCAAAGTCCATTTCAAAATGTACATATATTCTTAATAAATCATCAGGTAGACAGAAATCTCATCTCTACACAAATGTACAAACAGATTTTCAGCTTGTTAACATAGCAGATCGCACATCAATATCATTCGAATGTTTGCAATTAAGCAAGGCAGTTCTAAAAAAAGGAAAGCAATTAATGGTAAAGGTTTGGAGGGCATAAGTCACAGAGTATAAATTTAAAATGGTGATATGAAATATTTTGTTGATAGGAACTGAGTTAGTTAGCTAGGAATAGAGCCAAAATTTCAGTTTTAGAATGCTTCCATCCACTGTGGTTGTAGTGTATTTATACACCTCTATATTTAAACCCAGGTGGTAATTAGCAAGATTGAGACACCTTTAATAAGGTATCATCATAGGTGCAAAGGATGTGTAGCATAAGATGAGTTCATTATCAATAACTTTCCTGAATTAATCATCTCTTAGGACATTTAATTTTAAATGTACCTAGAAAAAACCTCGATTATTGAGATAGGCCATCTGCAGCATCTTTTTCTATTCTATTCAAACAACTGAAGATTTCTCTTAAAATGTCTATATGCACCTGGGACACAAAGACTGCAATATCTAATAAACCAATTGTTCATCTCATCTGGCACCTTGTCTTTGACAGGTGTCTAAAACAGATAGAGACATTAGAGGTAATAGCACACTTAGAATCAGCCAATTATACGACTGGAAAATTTTCTCTTTGACCTTAGCTGTAATCAGGTTTTCCCTAAAGGATATGAGCAGAGTGTCATGTACTTTTATTTTGGCAAAGTTACAAACCTCCATTTATATAGGCAGTGAAAAACACTAAACAGATTCCAGACAAATGAAAATGGATTTCCTTTAATATAACTATACACAAATTCTACTGAGAGTGACTATATCTGATAAGCATGCTGAATATTTATAATATATTTCATCTTAATAGGAATTGTATTTGGAAAAGGGGAAAAGGACATAACACTCGCAAAACAGCATGTGAATATACAACTAAGTCTAATTGATTGGGTATTTTGAATGATTGAAATATGTACTGAATTTTTTTATTGTTCCTTCAAATGCCAAGAATTTGCTGAAAGGTTAGAGGAAATTGACATGCTACAGAAGATACAGGCATTAGGAATCCTACATGTTTAATAATGATGATTGAATTATTTTTTGTTTAAATCAGACATTCTGTAATTATGCAGACATAGCTCAAGCAACCAACCAAACAGTTAATAAAATACAAATAATTCAAAGGCCAGCATAAAGATAATGATATCATAATATTCCCTAAAATATAAATATATAATTATTTTTATACATGTTAAAGTGTGTCCATTATTTCATTGATAATTCTATCTAGGAGGTTTGTGTTTCTAAATTCTATTCACTCTAAAAATTAAACAGTACTTTGGCTATTTGTGTAAACAAGCACATATTATTTTTCATAACAAAAATGATCTTTGGGGAATTGCATTTTCTTAGGCATAATACAAAAATTTTCAACTATAATTCACAGGAAAAATAATAGTTGCTCATAATATATAGTTGGTATATAAAAGGACATCATGCATTTCAATTCAGTTCTTATTAGAGCTTGTTATTCCGAATTCAATTGTTCAAGGCGCAATCACCACAAAAATGTTATAACAAAATATGAGAAACATTAAAAGACAATTTCCTCATTGTTGCCTACTTATCAAGTGACAACTTAGTTGATTAAAATTAAAACAATCAGTATGCTTTATGGTGAAGGGTGAAAGGAGTCTTTTAGAGATCTCAAATAAATGTATTCATATCCATTTGGTCTCTAATTTTAAAAAGTGGGCCACAGATATTTTAATAAAATTGTTTTTCTATTTAAAAGGTAAACTAACTTCTCCCATCAGAAAATTCAAGTACCACTTATATTTAAGTTTACAGTGATCACTAAGTAGAGTGGTTCATAGTCTACAAAATCATAATTTGAAAGAGCATATTTTTAAATGTAATAACTATTACAAAACTATTTTACCACTGTGAGAGTACTATTAGAACAAAAATGCATTGTAAAATACATAAATACCAATAAGAATGTAAAAATCAAATGTCTATTTCTGCGAATATTTTAAAGGACATGCTTGAATAAGGATAAAAGTGGGTTTGCAGCAAGATCTTCAGGATAATGACTGATTTTTATTCTGTTAAATCATTTATTGCTCACAAATTCAATTCTCCAGCCTTTTACAGTTACTTTCAGGGACCAACAGGCTGGTATGAAATTAAATTAACAAGCAGGTTCCCATCCTGAATTAGTGAATCCCAGCTATCTGTCCCATCTATTTTCCATGGCAGTAGAAGAATTGGTGGAAAACTAGGTACAGGAAATTGTGAAAAGCTAACATATCAAAACTTTAAGTTACTTCTTTAAACTGATAAATCATTATAGTGGAAGGGGGTATAGAAATCAAGTTAAAATTTTTAAGTTTCCAGCTTGCTGAAAGGCCAGGGTGTTTCTGTTTTGTAATTGTTTGAGAATGCAAGTGGTATCTCATTTGGGGTGATATTTGGTTTACTATGTATTTTTAAGTAATTCAAGAGTGCTTTAAATACATGAGTTTTATTTGTTTATTTTTAATTTTTTTATTTTTATTTATTTATTTGAGAGCTACAAATAGGGAGAGAAAGAGGGAGAGAGAGAGAGGGAGAGAGGCCAGGGCTTCCAGCCACTTCAAACGAACTCCAGACGCATGCGCCTCCTTGTGCATTTGGCTTACTTACGTGGGTCCTGGGAATCGAGCCTCAAACCAGGGTTCTTAGGCTTCATAGGCCAGCGCTTAACCGCTAAGCCGTCTCTTCAGCCTGAGTTTTATTTTTTATGACATAGATATTAATGATCATCAGTCTGTTAAATGACTCCAAAACACTCATATACTAAGTAACACATTCTCTCAACCAACCAACAGTTGGTTTGTAGTATTCCAAATAGCTGGATGGTTGATTGAACATCACACTCACATTTTTAGGTGTAACTTAGATACAATCCAAGACCTAACATTAGCAAACACCAAAATATTAATCATGTCATAGACATCCCTTCAAATATAAAACAGGAAGGCTCCAGAGAAATAGCTTCACAAAGGTGATTCACTAATCTGTGAGATTCTTAAAACATACTCATGTGTTGATATTCCAGTTAGTTTCTCCACTCTTAAGGAAGAGTGGGAGTGGAAAACCCAATATTTCAGAATCATTACATCACATTGAAAACATCATCCAAGAGGCAGTGGTTAGTTGGCATATATGCACATCTCACCATATGCTATTGTTTACCAAAAGTAGAGCCTTGGACAGGAAGTACAATTCAAACTATTTTTTTCTAAGTTGTCAATTACCCAAGATCATACTTTCAGGTTTAGAAATGAGTCCTAATGTTACATAAGAATTTAACAGGCTTCATTATGTTACTATTTAAAAATATATTAGGATTCCATATTAACTGTAAAATTATTTCCCATTTTTAATTAAAATTAGGTTGCTTCAATGATATATTGAACTGTTAGAAGATGAATGACTATGAATATTTGCTTCACAAAAAATTTTAGTTTGTCATCATATTCCAATTTCCTCAGCCCGGTTTTCCAAGAGTTCCAAACGTACGCAATCTCTTTGGTTTTAGTAATTTGTTCCACAGGGTGTCTGTCAAGCTAAAAAGTCCCTATACATAATACAAATTGAAATAACAGAACAACAATACTGAAGAGACACCTATGGTTGAGCCATCAAGGTTTTTAAGAATAATCAAAAACTGTGTGAAACCTTTTATGGAATTCACTTGCTTAAACTAAGCATAGATCTAGCTGGCTCTATTTACTATTTACTTTCCTAACAAAAATTCTTGCAAAACCAAAGAATTATAAATAATATTAAGCCAGAATTCATACATTTATTATATTTTACTAACAATATATAATTATTAAATTAAATCAAATGGGGATATTCTTAGAGAAAGGGAAGTAATAACAATCCCCATTCCAAAATAATGATAGTTCTGAGAATCTGCAGATGATTTAAATCAATGATTGTACAAGTGAACAGTTCTGAAATTTGAATCTTTTCAATTTTCATGGTTATTCACATTTTAAGTTATGGATATATGCTGTTAATAAGAATTGTTAAATTCTACAATTTATAATATCTTTCATCATTTTATCTACCTGAAGTTGTGCTGGTTACCTTTCCTCCAAATGGTAAATGATGAGAAGCTTTGTACAGCATGTACAAATGATTTTTTGATAATAAACTTGATAGCAGATAAAGAAATATATAATTTAATAAAATCATGTTTTATAAACAAGGTATGGCATTCACATGATATTTCTACTTTGTGTGTATGTGTGTGTGTTTATACGTATGTGAATGTGACGTAGGGAACACATATGAATAGCATAAGAAAATGTGTTTTCATTACAAAAAAACAGTCACTGATTGAGGTGTTCAAAGTACTAGTCGTCTTTTGACCTCAGGTCATTCATAAGCAAATAAATTCATAACTAATAAATTAGCATATATTTGAAACCTTGGGACATTTATTAATCATAATGCATAATGAGGACTTAATAACCTTACGTAAATCTGTACCTGATTGGCTTTTGGGGAAAGCAAGCTTCAAGCAAACAACACATGAATTTTAAAAGCCTAACTCTAGCACAGATTGGAAAAAATATTTTGTTAATTACCACTAAAATTTTTCACTACCTCCAAGTGTTCAAGGCTGCTATGCAAAAATCTCCATTAAGTCTTCTGTTTTCAAAAGTAGCATATCAAATAACATTTTGCAATTTTGATAATTTAAAGTGATGTTCTGAATAATAGATTTGAATGTTATCTTGTTCTATTTCAGGAAGACTTTTTGTATAAAGGCATCAGAAAGGTACAATGAGTGAAGGGAAGCTATGGTTAATTTAATGTTGCTTACACATTAGATAGCTGAAGTGAAAAACTATGATATTTAAGACATTCAAACTTTCAATTGGGCCTTTGAGTGAGATGATGATTCTATACAATATGGTTTTGCTTTTTAATATGCCTATCTGTTTGAATATGTGGACACTCAGTTAATCATAATTAAAGCACCATGGTACTCTACAAAGAATTTTCTTCCTTTAGCCCATCTGTGCATTTTATCAAATTGTGTGACTATCTAATGGCAAACACTATCTTACATGATACAAAATGTTTGTTCTTTTTTCTACTGTTTTTGCCATTGTCCTTGGGACTGAACTTTGTTATTGTTATTATTAAACAATTAAATATTTCAATATATAGTTGTTTTCCAGAAACACCTGTTTTTCAAAAACATTCTGATGGGCAACCGTAAAAGTTTTAATTAACATCTTAGAGAATAGATCCATTTAAGATATGACCTGAACCCCCTTTCACACACGTAGTGACTTTCTTTTATTACTATGAAAAGTTTTCAACCTTACTTTTGCATACTTTAAAACCTTTAACTACCTTTAAAATAACTTTGCAATAGTAAATTATTTAACCCATCACAATAAGAGTATTATTATCTGGAAACTTGAACAAAAATGGCAAAGAAATGGGATTTTGTTTTTCCAGTTTTCGTTAAGTGTCACATTCATGTTATGAAAATTCATTTTCCCCACATTGGAAATATGAAGAGCATAGGTTATGAGCAAGCAAACAAATACTGGGCGGTTATGGACCAGAAGTTAGAGCTGTTGATCTTTCCATTAAAACAACAGCCTTTGCCTCTTAGGCTGCACTCCTTGACAGCACGGAGTACTCTCTGCTAAAGACCAGAGGACTTCGGACAAGGAAGGTGAAGAGGGATATTTCAGCATAAAGATACTATAGAGCAGACATGCAATGTCTTCATCGAACAGGCTAAAGTACCAACTGATTCTCACAGTACAGTATGCTTGGCATGTTAATTCTAGTCACAGAACTGCTTTCTAAAATTCAAAGAAGCTGTCTATGACCCTTGCCACACACATAATCAATTAAATGCTTATCTAACAATATCTATTAAACTCCGCTGAGGTGTTCCATTTCCTTCTGGTCCCTAAAGCCAAATAGTACATTAACCGCCCCCCCCCCCACACACACACAGCCTTTCTGTGCCACGGGGAACTTCTCTTCGTATTTCTTTGGACCACTATAAATACACTTCCAGGTTAGCATCCCAGGAAAATGCGATCAAGTTAAGAGGCATCTGTGAACCAATTGCTTCCTATTGAAGATGGAGTTTTTCTACCCATATTAGCATATTGCCAGGAGCAGTGATGCATTTCTACTAAATTCAAAGCTGCTGATGGCGAGTAAGAGCTGCAAGCGAACTCCCACCTCCACCCCTGCTCTCCCACTGATGAAATAGACGTTGAGACTACATCTACTAGTGGAGAGAGATCGGCTGTCTCTGCAATTGTAAACAACCAGCTGCACTGGATTCGCTGAAATCTTTAAATGCGCTCCTGACTGCAAACACATCCACTCACCAAGTAACGCTAAGTTTCCCCCCCCCCCCCAACCTCCAGGCAAAGCATCCTAAAATTGAATTGGCAGTCTGCCTTTTGTGGAGTGGAAGAAGCCGAGGTTACATTTCCCTAGGCATGCCTAGCGGGTGCTTGGCTCTCCGCAGATGTGCTCGCCCTGCTGAATTCCAGACACCAGGACTTAAAGATGAAATGCAAAAACACACAAGCCCGAACGGTTGAGTGCATGGGTAAAGCCAACACCGACGGTTCCGGGAATATAGAGTGCTCTGTAAGGACTGTTCTTTTGATACAGTTTGGGGTATAGAGAGAGGGTGTGTTGGGTGGGGCCCACGATGGTTTAGGTTAGGAGCGTCCCTAAGTTGCCCCCTTATACCTGGGCTCCCTGCATTATGTTGGAACAGACATTCAGAAGCAAACAGGTACTAAAGTGTGTCTTAGCCTTTGGGCATCTTCTCTGAGGGAGGTTGTTGGAGGTGACCCCGAGTGGCAGAATCCCGGGTGGACGCTTAAAGTAGGAAGGATGCCAGAGAAGATGGTTCTATTCTTTCTTTTTGGAAAGAACCTCCCTCCCCCAATCTGAATATCCTGTTCCACTTGTTAGAGCGCCTGGTCTGAGCGAGAGCATTGGAGAGAAGCCCTCTCCCTGAACTGGAGTTGGTTGGCAAAAGTGCCACCTGGGAAGCCCACCAAGCCCTCTAAGGGCAGTGTCCCTAGGGCCTGCTGGAAGCCTGAACTGATAAGAAGGCCAACTTCCCATCTCCTAGAGTGGGCTGGAGCCCCTAGGGCAGGCGGACACCCTGAGAGAAAGGTTGAATTGGCTCTGTTGCCTGGACCAGGCGTCCCAGAGCCGACTCAACCGGCTGCTCACCGCCAGGAGCCACCTTCCGCCGCCGCTGCCTCAGGGTGAAGTTCGCCCAGAGTCCTTGGGTGGAAGGCGGGCAGGAGCAAGTGGAAAGGATAGGAGCCAGAAGAAACGCACCTACCTAGTCCAGGAGCAAGTTTCCGTGATGTCCTCAGGTGCGGTCCCCCGCCCCCTCGCCAGGTGCTCAGCTCCGCTGGGTGCTGCTAGTGCCTGGGACGTCGGGCGTCTTGGCTGGTTCCTGCGGGAAATGACTGTAAATCCACATTACTGTTGGAGCTGTCGCTCGGGCCCCCGCATCGCTTTCCTCCAGCTGGCGGCGGCGGCGCTCTCAGCCCGCGGTCGCCGAGGGCAAGAACCGAACCTGGTGACTACAGTGCCAGCCAGCGGACGACCGCTGCCAGGACGGTGCTTGCGTCCAGATTGTATGTTTCGGAGAGATAACGTGTATACGCGTGTGTAAAATAGAGTATCTGTGTGTGTGTGTGAAAGCAGAAGGGTTAGCTCAGCCTCCCGGGCACTGGGGGGTGAACTCCGGGCTGAGCCGGATCCCGCCGCGCTCTCGGATGCCGGGCGTCTGCACCGCTGATGGTTGTGCTGATGTTGCCTTGGCCGCCGCCGCCGCGCTCTAAGGCTGCTCGCGGTGGTGCAAAAAAATGTTTCTCCGCTACTCGAGACCAAAAAACCTGCCCTGTCTACTGAGCATGCCCGGTTTGACAGCTCCACAGCCGAGGCTTTTTTCCCCCTTTTCCCCAAGACTCCAGGTTTTAGCCGCAGCTGAGACACGGGGGGTGGGGGATTGAGGGAGGAGGAGCAGGAGGAGAAAGAGGGCTGTAGGAGCAGGTAGCTGGCAAAGGAGGAGACGTCCAGATTAGAATGACCGGGGTGTTTGAGAGTGAAAAGAACAGGAGAAAGCTGAGTATCGGAGTAGAAAGAAATATGAACAACAAAAATATTTAGCTTTCGTACAACAATGCGTCTGTCCCTAATCTCTCATGGCTAGCTTTTATCATTATTTATTTATTTTTTCCTGAGGCTGCGATGGACCGGGGAGTTAGTAGGAGTATGTGTTAATCCTCAAATCAACCTGGGACAGTGTTTCCCACACACAAACACGCGTGCACGTATACACACAAGCGTGCGCGGGGCGCGCGCGGACACACACACACACAGGGCGGGGAACTCTTGATCACTGCTTCGACATGTAAAGCCTTGGGACTTAGACAGAACCAGAACTCTCTTGTCATTATAACTTTGATGAGGGGAAAGGAACAAAAAGGGGGGTGCGTGAGAGTTCCTCCTATTTCCCTCTTCCTCAACCTGGGGAAAAGCCAGGCCAGTGAATATGATGCTTAAGCTACCATAAGCTCTGGTGTGTGGGTGGATGACAGGGCACCTCCAGCTTGCTTCCCACGGACAGGATGACCCCAGCGTCCAGGGCCGTCGCGAGAGGCGGCGTATCAGGTCAGAACTGACGAAGTGCTGTGAGGTGGGAGGGGGAGGGCAGTGAAGAAAGCGCTGTGGATCCTGCTCCGGCGGCGCACCACCCAGGCCCCAGGCTCCCCAAAACAGCTCTGCCCCTCACGCAGTCAGTCACCAGGGCACGTACCCAGACAAACCCAGAGCACTACCCCAGTCCAGAATCCTTCCCTTCCCACCCTCCCCCCCCCACCTTAGCTTCCTCGAAAAAGCGGAGAAGCGGAATCTGCACTCCCAGAAACTCGGTTCAGGAGCCTTAAGAGTCCTACTGGGCATGCTCCAGACTTGGGGCGCCTGGCATAGAGACGTTCTCCAACAGCTAACATCTGCATGACTGGACCAGATGTGACCGAAGTGGGAAGCATTGGCGCCTAGTCTTTGGAGATGCTACTGTTCCGGGAAGGGCTGCGGCGACGCCCTCAGCAGCCTTCTTCCTGGCTTCTAAGGAGAGCAAGACCAAGGAAGATACCAAATGCTGAGCCAGGGGAGCCGCACCAATTGAATAAAATAATCACAATAATAATAACAATAACACAGCCTTGCAGACACCCAAGCCCCTGTCCCCTCAGCTCCACCCCAGCAAGAGCCAGGTAGAGGGCGAGCACAGCAGCTACAAAGCTCCGCGAGTGCTTCCTGGGACTTCCAACCTCCAGGTAAAAGAAATGACATCGCAAAGAGTCAAGCCTTCTTTGGGCAAAAGACATTTGCTGATGGTTTTCTTGTGTAGAGAAAGAAGGGCGTGTGTAGATGTGCAAGTGAGCACTTTTTTTTTTTTTTTCCTCCAGAAGAACAGACACTGGGCAGAAAGAAAAGCTATGCCGACTTGGGAGCCCACTAGGGGTTGCAATAAGGCACGTTTGGAGCAGTGGCTGGCACTAATTACTGAGAAGAGTTGCTTTTGCTGCGCACCAAAGCTTCCAGCTGTTCCCCTCCCAGGGTGTCAGCAGCTGCCTGAGGAAGGCCTCCAGGCAGAATGGTCCCCTAGCTCTGGAGCAAGGGAACTGCGTTCAGTTTCCAAAGGAGAGGTAGTCTAGGGTGACAGCAGGGGGAGATCGCAGCACCCTGTCTTTCCATCATCCAGGCTTTTGGTACAGGTGTTTGCAAAGAGGGAGCATTGGAAGCCAGAAGCTGAACACACCACTGAGGGGTGTATAGCAAGCTGAACGCTCTTGGGAGGAAGAATTAGGGAATTAAGAGCATGTTTATCCCCATCGTCCCTTCTCCAAAGCTGCCTTCAGCTTCTACAGGACTCATTTGGATCCTGGCTGTTCAACACACACCCCTTCAGTCCCTCCTCATCATCCTGCCAACAAAGAAACAAAAGAAGACAATCACACTCTAGAGGGACTACCGCTTACTCTGTGATCTCTCTGTTGGGAGGGGGTGGCTATAAAATGTGTGTATTGCCAACAGTATGAAAAAAAAGAACCTTCTCAAAACCCACTACCCTCCTTCGATACAAAATCAAGTTTTCTTTTTGTGAAAAGTAAATAATCTTAAGAATCATAAATAAGCAGAAGAGTCTACAATAAGAGCAACCTAAACCCTGAAGTGTGAAGGGATAACCAAGCAACAACAACAAAACTTTCAGAATGTATCCTCACTCTCACCTCAGACGTTTTGATTCTGAAAGGAGGAAAAATAAACACCTCACCAGTGACTGCAATGACTCAAAAAAAAAATCCTTGAATATAAGGAAATTCTATAAACAATGATTAATGAAAAGCCCCCCATTTTAAAAAAAAAGGAATTGTAGCAAATTGGGAGTAGGCAACCCATAGCAGCCAGGAAATAGAATACAGGATTTAAACCCATGGAGGTCTCACTTTTGCTCTGGCTGTCTTTGTTAGTCATTTTGAAGACACTCAGTGAAAGGGACAGTGTATACCTAAAGATTTCATGAAGGAAGATGCAAGTGCTTGGCTGTTCAGTAATTTATTTAATCATTGAACAATTCTCTTTACTGCCTCTTTATATTTTCTCTCACATTTTCCTGGCTGGTTTCCTGGTTTCTTTCATTTACTTGTTATGCAATCGTCTCCCTTCAGTTCCTTCAAAGCATTGTTTCCTGTCCTAACTCCAGGCATCTCACTCTTTGCCTTTTCCTAAGTACCCATTTGCTGCTTCTAGATGTCCATGCTCTCATGTTGTAGGTGGATTTCCTGAAGCACTTATTCAACTTTAGAGATTCCCCCAAACAAATTTAAGCAACAGGAAATTGCAGAGTATTCAAGTAGTTCTGCTCAAGAGACTTAGAATTCCCTTTTCAAATGCAGATATCCTGACAAAGGCATGGTAATTGATAGCTTTGGAATTGCCAATGTCGAGGGCAATATAAGGAGCAGTAATGGAGCATGTGATCTCAACATGACATTTACTCAGTTACCTACTTTCATAGTATTCAAATAATTTGCTAGGATTTTTTTAAGATACAGCTTTTCATTAACAGAGACACAAATGTACATGCACTCATTCACCTTATATGTTTATTCCCAGAACCATTGTAATTACATAAATTCAATTCAACTATTGAGTATGCAGCTTCTACTCTATTCCAGGAACTGTGCCAGCACTGGGAATAGCAACAAAATTAAGACTGAGAGAACGTAAAAGATGTTCAAATATTTGTGAATAATTCACTAATCAACAAGCGTATTTAACTGGCTATTACCATGTACCTAGAACAATGCAGTTTGTGAGAACAAGATATACATCTTCTGGCTTTGATATTTAAAAATTATTTGTTAATCTATAGGTTGCATTCTGTGAGAAGAATGTATAATGGAAAATATCACTTATTTCAATCTTGTTTCTAAGTACACTCATAAGTAAGAGTGTAAGTACAATAATATTAGAAGACTGAAGTCAATAACAATTACATAAAGAAAATCGAAGTGTGCCATCTGAAATGAAGGATTTTTGTTTGGTGGGTTGTCTAATGGTAAGATATTTTTGAAGGCATACTTTCAATATGTACTTCTTGTGGTGAACTGTTATTTCCTACCACAACTGATAACGATGCCAAACAGAGATCAGTTTCCAGAGGTTATGTGTGGTGCTGGCACTTTAACTTCTGGCTGTAATGATTGGAAGCAGGGGTAGCTTAATGATTTTCACCCAAACAGCTACCATAAACAAGTCTGTAAAATTACAGTCACCAGCTTGCTGCTTAGGGAGTGCCCATTTCTGGCCAGAAGTGGGCCCCTCTGGGAAAAGCAGCCACATTCCATATTGGAGGAAGCGCACTTGAGCCTGGATGTGAACAGTTGGTGGCCAGGATTCTGTATCCATCTGTTCACAGCAGATTCAGATGAGTTATTTTTCACACACCAAAGTAAGGCTCAGGAGAACAACTGACAAGGCAATTAAAGTCTTCTCCTTACCTACTCCTAGTTAGTATCCAAATGAACCCTGTGGAGCCACTTCTCTAGTCAGAATGCCAAGGAAGAAAAGAGAAATGCTTTCTTCTTTGAAAACAAAGTGGGAGTGGTATCAAATCACTTTGTATTCCATGTGGCAAACCCTGCTCAAGAAAATGTCTATTCATATTGAATATCCTTCATTGGAAAGAGTCTATCCGTGCTGCCACACCTTATTTTCACAATCAAATATATTCCTAATACAGATTAATCATGACCTCCTGAAGGCAAGGTTTCCCAGTAGGGTGGAGTGGCAATTCTTTTGTATTATTACTATAATAGATTCAAATAACTGCTTAAATCTGAAATTACAGATGGTTGCAAGTATAGTACCTTGATCTTTACATAAAATTCACTTGTATTTGATGTCTGATATTCCTATACATAAACAAATATGGGAATAACAATAAGTTGTCCCCTCATAAAGATAACATAATGCCTTTCCCTGCATATCTGCAAGCTGCCTTTATGCTAGTGTATGTCTTTTATTGGAAATACTTTTAGGAATATTACTTTCTCGCACTTTTTAACTATCACAGTTGTTGAAAAGAGGAAAAATTGATTTCAAAATGTACTATGATTTCTCTTTGAGAGATGAAATTATACTCTAGAAGAAAAGAATGTGAAAAGAGTTTAGAACAATTAGGATTGTTCTGTTGACATTTAAATGCACTTGAACTTCTCTCTAACTTTGTGACCTCATCATCATAACCTTTTAAGTAAATTATTAGCATGATTGACTTACAGGTAACTATTAATTTATACTGAATGCTTTAGATATACTGAAATGTCTAATTCATTTAGTGCTTCTGAAATACATGCTTAATGGTGGTCATAAGAAGCTTTTACAGTAGCATACATTGACCATTGCTGTTAGATGCTAATAATTGTTAGGATTATCTAACATAAACATTTTTTTTTTTTTTTGCTTTTTCGAGGTAGGGTTTCACTCTGGTCCAGGCTGACCTGGAATTCACTATGTAGTCTCAGGGTGGCCTGGAACTCATGGTGATCCTCCAACCTCTGCCTCCCAAATGCTGGGATTAAAGATGTATGCCACCACACCTGGTCCATAAACATATTTTAATAGTTGCTTTTGGCTAGGGATATAGATCAATGGTAGACCACATGACTAGTATGTATGAGAACCTAAGTTCAATCCTTAGCACCTGAAAAATAGGCATGTTATGTGAAAATTGGAACTAAGAATTTACCATTTCACACATAATACAATAAATGTGAAGAATTTCTTCTGACATTAAGAAAACCTGCTCCCTGTCTGTGTCTTCATTCTCTCATTCATACTGTCACTAAGCAGAGAATTATAGAAAAGCTATTAAGAGCCTATTCAATGCTAGGTGCAGCTAAGAGAGTTGTAATCATAAAATCCCTATTCCTAACTTTGTGGAAATTATAGGTAAGCATGGCACACCTTACAACACAGCTGTAAACTGAGGAGTGTTCTGAAAGAACAGAAGTATCTGTGAGAGAACAGAGATGAATCAATTTCAAATGGGATTGGGGTGGTTAGGTAAACTTCCCGGAGGCAGTGCTACTAATCTGAGGCATGAATATTGCACAGTAGTTACCACTCTGGGCAGAAAAAAAGTCTATGGTATCATGAGGTACGACAATCAGAAAGAAGGCAAGTAATCCAAAGACTTTGAGGGCCTTGGAAGGAATTTTGCTTTTGCCAGAAGACAATGGAAAGTCAGGGAGAATGTAAAATGATCCTTACCTAAATAAATCAAATCCTTATGCTCACTTTCAATAAAACATTTTGTATCCTTCTATCCAACCTCTCTGTATGGTCTCAGAGAATGGATCATAGAATCATGGAGCACCTTTAAAGCCCTTTAGTGTGCCTTTACTGTCAGACTTATTTACATAATAAGACAGATACTATCTAGGGGTGTTAATTCATTTACTCTGCTGATTAAAGCAATGAAAGATAGGACAGTGTTTAAAAGAAAAAAAAGTTTATTTCAAAGTAAGAGGTTAAACAAAGCAGAGATAACAGACTATTCTGGGAGGAGGGAATTCCCAAGCTGGATAATCTGAAGTCCCAATGAGAACTGGAATTTTATTGAATGAGGGAAGCCTACTGTTGCAGTCAGGATGGCATTACTGGTAGAAATCACCAGAGCTATAGCAGCTTTTGGGGGACAAAAGGGTTTCTTTTGGCTTACAGACTTGAGGGGAAGCTCCATGATGGTAGGGGAAAATGATGGCAAGTACAGAGGGAAGACATCTCTTCCTGGCCAACATAAAGTAGACAACAGCAACAGGAAAGTGTGCCAAACACTGGCAGAGGGGAAACTGGCTATAATACCCATAGTGTCCCCCCCCCCAACAATACACTGCCTCCAGGAGGCATTAATTCCCAAATCCCCATCAGCTGGGAACCCAACATTTAGAACACTTACTTTTATGGGAGACACCTGAATCAAACCACCACATTCCGCCCCTGGCCCCCATAAACTGATAACCATCCATGATGTAAAATGCAATGCATTCAGTCCCTTTAAAAGTCCCCATAGTTTTTTTTTTAGCAATTCTAATGATGTTCAAACATCCCCAGAATCTGGATCTTCTAACTAAGCCATAATACCAAAAATATCCCCCCAAAACCCATAATGGCACAGAACATTCACACTGCAAAGATGGCAATGGGCATAGCAAAGAAATATTCGTCATATACAAGATTTAAACAAGGCAAACATCAAACTCTGTAGCTTCAAGTCCAACGACTCTAGTCAGAGACAAGTCTCCTAGTTCAATAATTCTAACCAGCAACAAGTCTCAGGACTTGTTCCCACCCCCAACCCAAGGTAGTTTACTCACAGTCCTGGAAAACTTCATCCTGGGTGGCATCTTTCCTTAGCAGCCATCTTGTGGGCTCAGCATCTCCACTTGGTCTCCACTGCAACCCAGGTTCAGCCTTACAGCTCCATCGGGTCTCCATGGAGGCATTCAGCAAACCTGCTTCACACTGCCCATGGCCATTTCCAAAACACAAGATCGTGTTGCAAGCTAAATGACCCTCTCTATCCCACATTTCTTTTTTATTTTGTTTGTTATTTTTATTTATTTATTTGAGAGCGACAGAGAGGGAAAGAGGCAGAAAGAAAGAGAAAGAGAATGGGCGCCCCAGGGCCTCAAGCCACAACTAATGAACTCCAGGTGCATGCACCCCCTTGTGCATCTGGCTTAAGTGGATCCTGGGTAATCGAGCCTCATACCTGTGTCCTTAGGCTTCACAGGAATGTGCTTAACCACTAAGCCATCTCTCCAGCCCCTCCTGCATTTTTTATACTTCACAATACCAGGTAGGGTGCCAATTTGTTAATCCATGGGGGAATAAAGCAGGCTTTGAAGATCAGGACACTCCTTGAGCACTCAGGCCCCTTCAAAAGAGTCGACATTCTTTCTGGTGCCCCAAGGCAGGTCAGGTGGCCCAATATCAATGGTTGTAATCTCTCATATAATTGCAGCTCGATGGGCATAAATTTCAGCCCAAAGATTTCACTTCTGTGCCATACCCCTCTGCTCACATCAGTCTGTTTCTATGCAAAGCAACACTGCACAAGTTCTCAGGACCCAGGCATAACAGCAAGCCTCTCAAACTGCTTCTAAACCAGTCCAGACAAAGCTCTTTCTTACCCTCACAAGCCAAATCTCAGTCCATAGTTCTTACTGCATTCAGGTCTATTAACTCTGACCAGAATAGGCCATTAAGCTGTACTTACAGCACTGCAAGGCATCTCTCAGGCCAAGATTTCAAATCCTTCCACATTCCTCTTGAAAATCGGCTCCAAAAGCCAATGCTACACAGTTAGGTGTCTAGCAGCAACCCCACTCTTGGTAATAACTTTACTGTTGCAGTCAGGTTTGCATTGCTGGTAGAAGTCACCTGACCAATAGGAGCTTTTGGGGATAAATAGTTTATTTTGGCTTACAGACTCACAGGAAGCTCCATGATGGCAGGGGAAAACAATGGCATGAGCATAGGGAGGACATCACCCCCTGGCCAACATAAGGTAGACAATAGCAACAGTAGAGTGTGCCAAAGAGTGGCAAAGGCACACTGGCTATAATACCCATAAGCCTGCCACCAACAATACACTGCATCCAGGAGGTGTTAATTCCCAAATCTCCAACAGATGGAAACCTAGCATTCTGCACACCTAAGTTTATGGAGGACACCTTCATTAAACCACCACACCCACCCATCCAGAGTTCATGATTGGCCAGCTTAAATGAAAATGAAAGCTCTCTTTGGTAAAATGTGTCATGTAAAGCCCAGGTCTCAGAAGCCATATCAAGCCAGCCTGCTGGTGGGAAAATTCATTTAGGCTAGGACGAAGAAGGCATAATTTGGGTCACCCCTTTGCCATCTTGGGTTACAATATAGTCACTTATTAAGGGCCTGTCTTGTCAAGGAAACTATCCAGCTCCTATAGTATCTTAATATAAAGATATTAGTTGGTTTTCACTCTCTTTGCACATGTCCATTAATTAATATAATATAGAAACAGAAATAAGGATACAACTATATTCTATTAAGTTAGATATTAAGGGGTAGGAGGTGGGGAGACTTGGCAGAGGATTACACAAAAATTAAGACAGCATTAAGAATTAGTTCCATGAAAACCCTACAAGATATAACCACCAATTAAGGGGGAGAGGTGACAGTCAGGAAATAAGGTAAAAAAAGCTTAGACTTCTTAACTTTACAACCATGGACTCTGATTGATAAATCCAAGGTCCAGAATTGGGTTACTGCCCACAGTGAGTTGTTGACTATGGAAACCCATGGGATCCCCAATACAATATAGGCCATTGCCAAAACAGTTGATTACCTGCTAGAGCTAAAAGGTAAGTCCCTATTGTTGAAGATACCACAGGGAAACTAGATCCCTCCCGGATAGCTATCATAGTGCTAGAGAGTTCTATTGGAGCTGTCAAAGGACAATGGTCACCAACAATATCAGTAATCAGGGGTTCCTGCAGTCTACTAAATCAACCAGTGCAATGAGAAGTTCACACATATGAAATAGTGGCATGTATCCTCTGCAGGCAACAAACTGTTTTTTGGATTGGACACAGGACCTGGTTAGTAGGAGGGATCTCATCTGGTATTAGAAAATTAGTCAGAATCCCATGGTCAGGAAAGAGTGGGCTGGCACACCAACATCCCCTAAACCACTTTGTTTACCTTCTTTAACCCAAATTTCTCTTGTGCTTGGTTGCAGAATCTGTTTTATTTTACAAATGGAAGAGAAAATGGAGGAGAGTCTAGATCTATTGACAAGACTCTGACACTTTCCATCTCTACCACATCTGCTAGGGCCCAGGAGAATTTGCAATAGAAGTGATGTCATTAATTCTGCTCTTACTGTTAGCCTGACAACCATCCCCAGAATGATGGTGACAGACACGTAGAATAATAAGACCTATGAATACAGATATCCAGAGACTACAGACAACTCAACACTAAATCAGACTGCCAACAGGCCTGTTATAGCTC
This sequence comes from Dipus sagitta, assembly GCA_036346955.1. Classification (NCBI taxonomy): domain Eukaryota; kingdom Metazoa; phylum Chordata; class Mammalia; order Rodentia; family Dipodidae; genus Dipus; species Dipus sagitta. The sequence goes on along the minus strand of CM070776.1, from coordinate 115,375,651 downwards.
AGGGATAATGCACAACAAATAGACCAAATAAATAATTACTAAAGTCCAAATTGGTGAACCAGTGATTTGGGGTTACTTATGGATTATGAATGAAGGGCTACTTAAGGGAGTATGGAACACACAAAAGCAGCTGTTTCACCTAGTGGTTTACCCTAGCATAGGTGACACCTTACATATGTTGCATCTCTGGAGCTCACTGAACACAGGAACATCTTTTTCATTGTCTTCCAAGCAGTTTTTACTCTGTATGTAACTTTGGGGGGGGGACATGCAAGTCTTGTGAGTTTTAAGAACTTCATGTGGCTTATGAAGTGTTTATACCTTGAGATTTGTTGACTTCCAGCTATGTCTTAGTTTAAATTGCCTTAACAGCTTCCCTCCAAGGTGCAATATATCAATTTGGAGGAAATTGCCATATAACAATCTTCAACAAAATGATAGAAGAACCTGAATATTTAAATGACCCCACTTGTATTGTAAGTAGGAAAAATGAAGATAACAATAGCATATAATCCTTTCTTTCTATTACCAGAATAAAACAAAAATGTGGGGGAGGACTGAGAAAAAGTAATCACAATACTAATCAGGATTCATGGAATTTCTGTGAATGTAATATTTCTTTCTTTATTCCATTGGACACTTTATTTTCTACAACTATTATGTGTTACTTCATAATCATAAAACTAATTTTATAAAATAAAAAGATCAAGTTTGTATCACTTCATCTTACATGGTTACAATTACATATCTAAGGTTGAATAAACTATAAAGAAATGGTGTTTTTTTTTTAAATTAAAAACTTTGGCAGGTGAGAGTCTAAATGATATGGATTGAAAACTTCAGAGCAGATTACATCCTGGTATCATGGTGGAAGCACATACAAGACAAGAGATCTCATGGTAAGACAGGAAAGCAGAGGGTCATTCAGGGGTTAAAATTGCTCTTTTCTAACAAGGCTTCCTGAGAACTAACCAGGATCCCAAGAGGACTACATCAATTCCATTCAACAGTAATACCCTCAATTACCAAGTAACTTCTTATTATGCCTCACCTCATAAATGTTCCACATTACTTCCCAACACTGCCACACTGGGGACCAGGCTTCCAATACATGAACCCTTGGAGGACAAACCACATGCAAACCATGGTACTTTCTATGTGTCTAGTAAATTAGGCTATTTTGATATGGTGCCATTTATCTATTGTTGCTTCTCAAGGGTGGGAAAAAAACAAGAATTTTAACTTTCTTACAATAATATGAGTAAGACAGTTTCAACTAGTTTGTCTGGACCCTTAAAATATGTTTATTTAGCTCATAAATCACCCAGGGAAGAGTTCTTCCCACATGGCCTTACTGTAGCTCTTGTTTTGACGACAAAGGTTGAAACAGTTGAGGTTTTAGTTCCCTCTTTCCAAGATGCATTTCTCTATGAGATTTCATATCGTATGTATCAGTTACCTATTAATGAATATCAATAACTCTGAGGCTTAGAACCTTAAAATGACAGCAATTTATTATTTTTCATTATTATTTGGGCTGCTATATTTACTCTACTGATTATTCCTTTGACACATTTGTGCATGCTTGAGATTGGCTAGGTTGGATGTTAGTTGGAAGGTAGCCTAACTCTCATTTCAGGTAAAATGTACTGGGTACTGGATGCCTGTTTTCATTTCTCAATGAGATTGTACATCCTCTAATAAGCTACACTAATTTCTCTATATGGTGGTATCAAGGTGTCATCCCAGACAAGCTAAGGTAGAAGCTACAAGGTCATGAAAGGCCTAATCCCAGAATGTAGAGTTTTCCTTCTGACGTACTTTATTGGTGAAAGATTAATCACAGTAGTAGTTCTGATTAAAGGAGTAGAGAAACAGAATTCAGCTCTTGAAACGAGAAGCTACAAAATAGTAGAGTGATTTTGACTCAGTTTTAAGTACCAGACATGAATTCCCTCCTATCAAGTGGGCCTCAAATCCAATCAAAGGATAGTATAGTCACTATTGTACCAGTGGGTAAATCTTATCTAGCTGGTTCATTGTGTAGTTTGCAGGATCCACTACTTGCTAATGTTGTTGATGACTTTTCTACCCTCACCATCCACATAACACTTACCTGTCCTATGACAGCTAGCCAGCAGGCAGGTGATTTCCAGCTCAGTACCAGCTTAATGTCATAATATTCAGAGACTGCAGCAGGTGGTGAATTCAACAACAGACTCACAGTTCTGGTGGGTAATCAAGGCCATTTGCAATAGCCTGCATTGTTTTGGGAGCCTCATGTGTATTCCCTGACCAACAACTCTCTGGAGTGGAGGGGAATGTTTACCCATCTTTGACACTGGTTTTTCCCTGCAATAATTTATGGCTTCAGGATATAGTCCTCCAAATAACAATGTACTCTTGCCCAAACACTCTCTGTGCTCTCATTGTGCCACTCTTTTAAAAATTATATTTTTATTTAACTTACAACAAAGTTTCCATATGACTTATTAATGATGTCTTTCATTTTGTGCATTCTCCCCTCTCCCTTTCCTTTTCTCTTTCTCATTTACCTAATCCCACTTATACTTTTCCTTGGTCTAGGGATATGGGTGCTGCTTTGGATGTATAAAGATGCAATTTTTAAAAATATCTACATGGCATTATGCTAAATGGAAATCCAATATTTTAAATCATTTCTCTGTTACTGGATATGTTGGTTATTCACAAACATTTCCCATTGCAAATAATGGTACCCTAAACATTCATGAAGTATTCTAAAATATCCACATATTTTCATTATAAATCTGTTTTGTAATGTTTTAAAAATATTTTACTTATTTATGAGAGAGAGAGAGAGAGAGAGAGAGAGAATGGGCACACTAAGGCCTCTAGCCACTGCAAAAGAACTCCAAACACATGTGCCACCGGCTTACATGCGACCTGGAGAATCGAACCTGGATCCTTAGTCTTCATAGGCATGTGCCTTAACCACTAAGCCATCTCTCCAGCCCCTGTTTTGTAATCTTTTACCTTATATGAACTTTTAATGAAATTATTCTATAATTTAGAGTTTTTATAATGAACTCTCCTTTCCTTCAAGAGTGCTGAGTTAGGAAGATGGCTCACTGAGTAAAGTGTTCACCACTCAAGAGCACTGAAGGCAATTGGTTATTAATTTTAAATATGTCATAAGAGAATTAATATTTATGAATGAATTTTTAATTTTCTTATTTATTTGAGAGAGACAGACAGGCAAAGAGAGAAAGGGGAGAGAAAGAAGAGAGATAAAGAGAGGGGGGGGGAAGAATGGGCATGCTAGGAACTCTGGCCACTGCAAACAAGCTCCAGACACATGTGCCATCTTGTGTATCTGTCTTTATGCGGATGCTGGAGAAGCAAATCTGGGTTCTTTGACTTTGCAGGAAAGAACCTTAACTGCTAAGCTATGTCTCCAGCCCAGGAATGAAATTTTAATTCCCAGAGAAGAACAGTATTTAATAACGATGGCTGACGTTATTTTAGGAGAGAACATGAATAAAAGAAATCCACAGGTAAATTAGGTGGGGGAAATCCTCTGATATGAATTAAGAGATCAAATACTTTTCATTGTTGTTGTTGTTGAATGAAGGACCTAAGAGCTAAGATACAAAATTCAATCTACTTGTTCTTATTTTCATACTCATTCATACCAATCTGAATAAATACATGTTTCAGATGAGAACATGTTTCATATGAACAGCCTTAGAATGGAGACACTGGCAGCATACATTTTACTTTTAATCTCAGCAGAGTTTGATACCACTGTTCCAATTCATGGAGATGGGCCAAACTCCCTTCATTTCCTTTCCACCTATAGGTGATCCCTTCCTTTAACAACTGTATGGAAGACAAACTCTAAATAGCTGGTAGTTTTCTCCTCTTTTCTCATTTTTTTTTTTTGTTCTTCACCTATGAAGGAAAGAAAGAAAAGAAATATACCAGGAAAGCATTTAAGAAACACACAACCCTTTGGATCATGGCACAAGCACCTAGACTTAAAAGAGGGGAAGTACGAGGTACATCATTCTATAGAGTTATGGTTGTTTCTTTAGCTGTGCACGTTATGCATGCTTTTGTTGTATATCACACAGAGGTTATTGGTTAGCAAGCACACTGAACTTATGTACTTAAACCTTAAAATCTTCTTAAACTTAAGAGTAGATCACTTACCTTAATTCTTTAAAACTGTCCCACAAACAGAGCAAACATGGCCTATCTAGTGTTAGTTTTCAATATGTTCATTTTCTAAGTAATGTAAAGGTCCTGTATTCCACGTTGTTCACACCACAGGAAGACTGCCAAAATTATTAAGATAATTTCTTTGGAGGAAATGAGGAGAAATTGTTTCCCTGATGTCTGCGTAAAATTTAAATGAAAACGAATGTGAATTGAGTGTTAGTATTCATGGCTTCTAGTTCGTCTCTGTTAATTTACATTTATATTCTTAATGCCTAGGTTGAGCCTAGGGAAATTTAAAACTCAATTTCATTAATGCTATAACTTCCATAGGAATCTCAATATGCTCGCACATTCCTAGATTGTGGAGTTATTGGATGAGAATATAGCAGCTAAGCATAATTGCAGAGTGGTTATGATAGTTAAATATGTACTGTCAATTTTGATTTTTAAAATTCTTCTGGGACTAAGCCCAATGTCCAAAAAGTTTTAAAAACATGAATTTAATATAGCAATGAATTTTAACATCTTTAAAATGGAAACATTACATTTCTGAACTGTTGCCCAATTCTGATTAAATATGATTTAAACTAGATCATATTTTACATTTGCAACAATTAACAGTAACATACATGATGTTTGCTACTAGTGCATAACCTGAGGTTTTCAAGTTTAGCTCACTAGAGTTTGGAGTTGTTCACTTAGTATTTTGTTGCAAATATGAAATATTAATCTGAGTTTTTATGTTTCTATGAACAGGAACCCAAATTAAACAATAATGAAATACATGAATCTTTTCCCCTTTTCTATGAGCTATGGATAAATAGATTTTAAACATATAATATGTGAAGGTTACACATTCTCAATAAGCTTTTTAAGAGGAATGGTGCTTTAAACCTATTCTTAATCCCCCCCTTTGATCATTTTCATTAACCTACTGCCTAGATCACCGTGGGCAGGGTCTTAGAATTATATCCATCTCACAGATGTTCTGCAGCTCTAAGACTTTGGTCCTTAAGCCTTAAGCCTCTTGCAACTCTAGGCCATAAGAATTTTGGCTTAAAGAGACATTATCTTACTCCTTTCTTTCTTAGACTGAAACTGAAGTATCTCTATAAATTTCATTTATTTAAAACAGTAGTAAGGTAGAATAAAAGGAAAATGAGTAGTGAAGAAGGTAAAGATTAAGGAAGAAGAGAGAGATACTGTATACAATTGGACAGGGGTAATCAATTTGAGATAAGGTATCTCTAAACCTGGAGTTTCTGTCCATCAGTAAACCTCAGCAATTCTTTGGTCTCTGCCTCTGTGGACTATGGTTATAGAGGTTCATGTCCATAGCCAGCTTTTTGCATGGGTTTTGGGGAGACAAACTTGGCAATCTCCAGGCAGAGAGACACTCATGCTTAAACTCACAGTGTTGATCTATCTCCCCAGCTCCCTGCCCCCCCAAATATATATTTTAGTGAGAAATAAATGCATGGTGTTCATGCATCTGTGTATCACATAATCTATATTTTTTAATATACATGATGTATACATGGTGCATTTAGGAAGTTGTTACATAAAAATCTATATTATAGATTCATCCGCCCAGCATGGTTAAAGTGGAAGCATGAACAATCTTCCAGGTATACAGCTTCAGGATATGTTGAAGAACCTGCCTGACACTGAACATTGCATCCAGTATAGGCCTAAAATTAAGGCTCCAGATGATTTGATGCCTTGGCATATGGCTGAGAGTGCCCCAGTTGTCTTAGCCACATGTTGCCCTCCCCATTTATCTCTCAGTGATAAAAATTCCCTAATATATGGCTAAAGATAAGTGTCAGAGGTAAAAGGCACTTTCTTGCAAAGCCTGAATGTTTGGGTTCAATTCTCTAGTACCCATATAAAGTCAGATGCACAAAGTGGTGCATGAATCTGGAGTTCATTTGCAGTTGCTGGAGGCTCTGGTGTGTCTATACTCACTCTCTTTCTGTTTACCTCTTACTCTCTGTCTCTGAAATAAAAACATATTTAAAGATATTCCCCAGTGTAATAATTCTCCTTATCTTTGAGGCCAGGAGCCGTTCTTCTTTATCCCTGAGTACAAGGTTTCAATTTCCTGATTGCCTGAACATTATTCAACTAAGCCAGTCATATCCTTCTGGTGGAACTAATATTACAAAGTGTGCTTTGCACAGCCCCTGGTTGTTGACTGTCCCAGAGCACAGCCTCTCCCAGGATATGAATATATGTGATTCATGAACTGCTCTCTTTCTCATCTGTCGATTGTCAATGTCACTTCTTAAACCAGACCCAAACACTAAGATAAGAATACCCCTGTAAACAATAGATTGAGGAGAAGGCAATTACAATATAGTGGTATATTGAATAATGTATTGTATTATTAGAACTGAACAAGAAATATATTGCTAGTGATTCTGAAATTTTGCATAGGAAATGGAAGTAATTGAGGTACAGATGGATCTTTTAAATTATTTTTAATTTTTTAATTTAGTTTTTATTGACAACTTCCATAATTGTAGACAATAACCCATGATAATTCCCTCCCTCCCCCCACTTTCCCCTTTAAAACTCCACTCTCCCATCACACCCCTTTCCCCTCTCAACCAGTCCCTCTTTTATTTTGATGTCGTGATCTTTTCCTCCTATTATGATGGTCTTATGTAGGTAGTGTCAGGCTCTGTGAGGTCATGGATATCCAGGACATTTTTTGTCTGGAGAAGCATGTAGTAAGGATTCCTACACTTATTTTGACTCTTACATTATTTCCACTACCTCTTCCACAATGGACCCTGGGCTTTGGAAGATGTAATAAAGATATTGCAATGCTGACCACTCCTCTGTCACTTCTTCTCAGCACCATGATGCCTTCTGAGTCATCTCAAGGGCACTGCCATCTAAAAAGAGAAGCTTCTCTAACCAAAAATGAGAGTAGCATTAATATCTGGGTATGAACATCATGAGAAGTGCTTACTAGGCAGTTTGGTGAGCATAGTGTATACATTTAGCCAGACACAACCTAGGGCTCTTTACTACACCTGTTATAGGTTTTCATTATCAGAGATATACTTCCTCCCGTGGAGTGGACCTGCAGTCCAATTAGAGTGGTTGGTTTCCCCCATAACAGACATGCCACTATTTCACCCATTGGCTCATTTGGCCTGGCTGGCCAAACTTACAGCTTGCAGTGTCAGTGTCCACTGTTGAGTATCTCCACTGGTGATTTCTCTCTCTCCCATTGAACTGCATGCAGCATAGCCTTTTACAGATTTCTATCTGCTGATCTACATGGATGAGATTTTCAACTCAGTATTTTTCAGTAACCTTGCACTCCAAGTATGTGGAATCTTCAGCAATAGAGTCTTACCATCTATTCCTTGTGGGAAACCAAGAGAGAATTGTATTTGGAGGCTTTTCTTATCAGCTTTCTAAGGGGAAAGAATGGCCACAGATAACTTTGTTTGAACTGGGCTACTGGCATAAGGGCTGGCTGTGTTATGCCCAGAAACATTGATCAAGGTTAAATTTGTGATGGAGTGATGTGCTTGGCTAAAGATATATAACTGAGGAATTTAAGATTTAAAGTTGGACAAACTCATGCAAGTTTAAAATTACTGCCACTGAGACTGGTTGCTAAAGCTTCTATTGTTAAGGAGATATTACCATGATTAAGGAAGATATCCCAACTACTTTACAATAAAACAATGGAAAGGATGCCTGAGAAAAGAATGAATGGTAGAAAAGAAATTGAATGAAAGGAAGGAACCTGCTCTTTGAGGTCACGATTAATTTTGTCTCTGAAGTAAAAATATACCTGTGTCCTGAAATCATGGTATTTATTTCAAAAGCGTAAAAAATGTGTGGACTGGACCATGAAATGAAAATGGCTCCAGGTGCCACTGCTGAGATGCAGCATATAGTCAGGGTGTGATGACACTGATAGGCCATTGACACTATTGGAACATGAACATGTTTGCAGCAGAGATGCAAGGATGTTTTGAATATACCAGGACTGTGCAAAAGCTACCAAGAAGTATTGTTGTCTCAGGATGGAAGTTTTTCCTGGCTACTCAGCCATGTTGAAGGGACGGAATTGGAAAATATGGAGGCTGTCAATCACTAGTTATGATATCAGATTCAAACTGCAGATATTTGATGTTTTCTTGATAGTTATTGGGTTTGCATTGGTTCAGTATCTCCTTTTTATGCCATATACCAGTTGGCAATGTTTATTCTCTGCCTTAATATACTGAAAGTATGTACCTTATTTTGACTTATATGAATCACAGCTAAGAGACAATCTTAAATCTTAGATGAGAGTTGGGTCTTAGGAACTATCTTAAGTTGAGAAAGACTATGGGATCTTTGAAATTGAACTGAATACAATTTACAATGTGAGGTGGTTATGAATCTATTGGGGGCCAGAGGCAAAATGTGATAGTTTGAATAGATGTCCCCCAGTAGATTTTGGAATTTATTAAACTTGTAATCTAAAATTAGATCTCCAACTGCTTGATGGAGAAGGTGTCACTGTGAGTGATCCTAGGGTCCAGTCCTAAGGTGTGTTTGGGGACACATCAGATTCCCAGCCTAAGAAATATAGGCTTCTGGAGTTCTGACTGGGTTCCTGCTATGTGCTTGCTTATGTTACTGGTGATGGTATTTCTCTATGTGGACCTCTGAAAGGGGGCCATCTTCTTCTATCATCATAGAACTTCCCCTAGATCTGTAAACTTCAAATAAATCCCTCCTCCCATAACTTGTGCTTGGTTTGGAAGTTCATCCCAGCAATGGAAAGCTGACTATGACAGAACCTGTATCAAGAATGAAATTGCTCTAAATCCATGTGCTTATTTCTGGATTTTTTATTTCATTCCATTTATCTACATATCTATTTGTGCCAGCACCATGACGCTTTTGATGCTATGGCTCTGTAGCATAGTTTGAAATTAGATATGATTCCTGTCACATTGTATGGTTTTTTCCTAATATTTTCTTGACTTTTCACATTTTTTATGCTTCTGTCTTAATTTTACAATTATTTTATTCTTTTTGAAGAGCTTTAATGAAATTTTGATGGAGTTTGCATTGAATCTGTAGGTTATTTTTGGTAACATTAATTCTCCAAATCAAGTGAACATAGGACAGCTTTTTATTTATTTATTTTTTTAAATTTTTTTATTTTTTTTTTTGAGGTAGGGTCTCACTCTAGCCCAGGTTGACCTGGAATTCACTATGTAGTCTCAAGGTGGCCTTGAACTCAAGGTGATCCTCCTACCTCTGCCTCCCGAGTGCTGGGATTAAAGGTGTGTACCACCATGCCTGGCTGAACATAGGGTATCTTTACATCCATAGTTTTCTACAATTTTGTGCTTCAGTATTTGGAGATATCATTATAGAAGTCTTTAGTATTTTTAGTCAAATGTAAAAAAATAAATTCCTGGGTATTTATGCTTTTGGTGCTTCACAATGAAGTCATTAACTCTATCATTATTTCAGAATCATTTCTGCTAAATTAGAAACATACATTTTTGTCTTAATGTTATGAAAATTTAATTTGTCAGAAAGTAGAAAACAACCAAGAATAATTTCTTCCTTTAACTTTATTTTTATTAACAATTCAGAACTCAGTGAAATTTATTTTTACTAGTGATTCAGAACCCATTAAGAAAATAATGGTGATAAAGGATTCTTAGGCTTACAAAAAGTGACAATTTAAAAAGTTGAGATAAAATAAAATTAATACCTATTATATACATATTTGGAAGGAAAAGTATGGAGAGGTTTAAAGGTAAGTGAAAAATTAGTCAAGAGAGACTCCTTAGATGATGAAGTATCTAGGCTGGACCTTGAAGTACTAATTAAAATTAGGTCCAAAATTACAAGTAATTGTAGAGGACTGAGTAAACTAAGAGGAAAAAAAAAAGATTTTGTTTTCAAAATAGAAAAATATTAGAAAAATGCATCCTATGAAATAATTCTGAGGGGTACCAACATGTAAGGATGACCACAAAGCTATGTAAGATAGGAGAAGAACCTATAGAGAAATTGTGTAATAGGACACAATATACAAGATCATTTAAGAATGAAGAATGACCTTTAGTCTTTCTGATGTCAAGCAATTTGTATTTCCTAACTAATCATCATTGGTACCACAATAAGAAAAATTTACTAGGAAGGTTAGTGAGCCCATCTGGTTATATATTGTTTGCCAAAAAGAGACAAAGCAGCATATGTGGGGAGAATGGCTTATATAACCTATACAGTATGAAAGGCAGTAGTGGGTAGCAATAGATTATGACCTTAGCCTTAGAAACTTTGTTGTATCCTGGCTTCAAGATATAGACCTATAAACTTAATAGTATTTAGTAACTGGTCAGTAAATCCATATACATCAGTAATGAGGGGTTAGAGAATGGCAATGCTATCTCTTAGTACAAGACATTTACATAAAAGGAAAAGTAAGAATTGTTTGAAAATGGTAATGGGAAGTTAGGAACATAATTTCCAAGAAATTAGGCACCATTGATGAGTAGCTTTCCCTGTAGGGAACTCTCTGGATTAGGACCTTTGAAAAGAGCAAGGGCTTGTATTAGGTCAGAGTGATCTCTGGAACTTCATGAAGTGAAGTTATAGGTTGTCCATAATGAAATACAGAAATATAGGTATTGTTAAGGATGAGTATGAATGTTGGACAAATAGATAAATCATTTCTATTGTAAAGATCACTGGAAGAAGCAAGTTCAAGGCAATATAAGCTTGAAAGTTTGAGAAAATATATGTGATCAAAATATCATAAATAAATTGATATTATATGCCTTCAGGCTTCAAAATAGAATGTTGGTTTCAGGTATTTTGGCATCTATTCATAATGCATCTATCTATCACTATCATCTATCTATCTATCTATCTATCTATCTATCTATTCAAATCAAAAATTACATATTTATCACATATATTATATGATATATATATACATATATATACATATATATATACATATATATATATGTATATATAATTCTTTAAGTCCTTTTAAAGAATTTTCTACCCCTTTCTAGAATAACATCAACACAATGAGAATAATACTTCATATTTATGGCATCCATGCATGCTTATGGCTGTGATTAATACTTTATATATGCATAATTCACAGGGTAGGCCCAGGACTAATTTAATCAAAGATCAAAAGGGAACATGTAGGACTGATACATGAGGTAGAAAGCCTTTTGCTTGCAGCGATTCATGATCATATATAACAAATTAAAATGCCTCTGAGTCAAGCAACCATTTTGGCAATTGTATTCTCTTTTTAGATTACTTATAAACAAACAGTGGCACATAAAGGAAGTTGTTTTCTGCATGGCCACAGTGATAAAACAGATGAATCCTTTATACACTAACTTGCAACACTCATCTTGGTAAATTAGGTTGTAAACTAGAATTTTGTTCTGTCTCCCTCACTGTATCTCTGTCTTTCTCTTTCTCTCTCTTCTCTTCTCTTCTCTTCTCTTCTCTTCTCTTCTCTTCTCTTCTCTTCTCTTCTCTTCTCTTCTCCTCTTCTCTTCTCTCTCTCTCTCTCTCTCTCTCTCTCTCTCTCTCTCTCTCTCTCCATCTTTATTTCTTTATCCTTTCCCTGGTTCCCTCGTTTTTCTTTCTTATTGACAGGATTTTCCTTTGCAACAAAGGCTACCATTGAACTCATTATTGTTCTGCCTATATCTCCTGAATCCTAGGATTACAGGCTTATGCCTCCATACCTCACAAGATTTTTATGTTCTTTCACAAAATATTTCCTGCTGTGGTTTATACTTGTACCCTAAAGTTAATATATTAACAACATGATATTGAGCACATGGTGCTATTGGGAGATGGGTAGTAGGGGAAAGAAGTTGGATTATATAGAAGGCATGTCCTTGAAGTGGATAATGGGTTCCCAGTCTCTTCCTCTTTGTTGCAGAGTATAAGGTAAGCAGCTTGTCCAGCACTACATGCTCTCACCATGATCTACTGCTTTCCCATACTCCCTAAAACAACAGCACAAACTAACAGACTGAAACACAGAAAACTGTGAGAAAATGCACAGCTTCCCTCCTTGTAAATTACTTACCACAGATTTTGTCATAGTAATGGAAAGACAGCTAACATAATTCCTTAAGAAAAATGGTTTAAAAAAAACCAAGGCTTATCAACCAAACAAGGAAAAAAAAACGCAATTGTAATCTCAAATCTTGGTAATGAGTTAAAAACATTAAACCTATTTTTCTTATTTTCAAATCTCCAGTAATTCTAATAAGTGGAACTAAAGATAGTATGGTAGGGCAGCAAAACCTGAAAGAATATCTCTGTACAATAATAGAAAATATTATGTGTTTTGCTGTCCTGAGTGCTACTCATCAACAGAACATTAAGCAGATGGTGCATAGTGTCTTGTCACATGTATTGTTGAGGTAAATGCTTCACTACTCCTAAGGTTTATTTTGTTACTCTTTTGCTCCATTTCAACTCCTAGATCCGTTTTTCAATTATTTTTGGATAGCATACGAAGCAGTAGGTTCTATTTTAACATTTCATCACTATACTTTGTTCTTATTCTTTCCCCTATTACCCTCCTCCATCCTCAATATTAGTTATATCTTAGTCCTTTTCTGTTTTGCTAGAACCTCCCCCCCAAATATTTCTCCTTTCTGTTTCCATGGCACTTATATTCAACTCATTTTTTATTCTCTGTCCCATTTTATTTATACCTTTCCTCTCATTTCCCTCTTTCCACCTTCAGGTCATACACACACACAAACAGAGGTGTATAAATTTCAATGTAAATTATGATGACCAGACATAGCCCAATGCTTAGATTTTACAACTTTTATAGGATTTGTGAGTGTGGGTAGGCTGAAAGAGAGAAAGTCTAGCATACATATTCACATATGTATTTTTAACTTTTTTATAATATTTGTAATAGTTTACTTTTCCTAATGTGATATAATAATATACCTTCATCATTAAAATAGCAACTCACAACAGACAGAATCCAATTTAAGCCTACAGCTCATTTATCTTTTAATAATTTTTCATTGAGTATCAGAAGCCATCATTCTTCTTCTTTGGTCTGTCATAGTCTTTTATTTTCTTCATAGTAGAATGAACAGATTTGCTATGAATTATTCTTTCTTTCCACCAATTTTTCTTAATACCTTCATTTTCATTATATTTTAAAGTAATTTGGGTTACTGGCCAATGTCTATGGTTTTATAACAAAGTATAACTAATAGCTTTGTACTCAAAGGTATCAACACATTGACATTTTCAATTGCATTTTTCAGTCCAGTGAACTGAATGCTCACTCAAAATTTGAATGAAAATCTAGCTAACATTCTGAGTTTTTTTCTATGTAACTTGTGTCATAACTCTGTGTCACTAATTGACTTTGATTGATATTTTCCATTTATCAAACACATTTTATGAACTTGAATTCCTTAAAAATAGAATATTATTCAAACATGGGAAAATAGTCTATGCTGAATAGTATTATATTGTGATCAACTACATAAGTTCTAATTCAGGTAGACCTAGTAAATGTTTGAATCTTGAGTTCATTACTTATTAGCCATATTATAATACAAATATATATATATATATATATATATATATATATATATATATATACTATTTACCAGTGTCCTTATCTTTAAAATTGTGCAGTGAAATTTTTCTAATATTTTTGTTGTGACAAATGAAGGAAAAAATTATTTAAAGCCAATAGTATAACGATCCTCTTATTATTGTCATTACACAAATATGTGAAACTTAGAACATTATGTACTACAAAATAACATGAACATTTACTTCAACTTGAAAAGAAACATAATAATAATAATTATATATTAAAGAACATTCATTTATGCCATTTCACATTTCAAAAATTATGCATGCTGTCATCCCAAAGAAATCAATGAATGTGCATATAGCAGTAACATATTTTGGTCTAGGTGTAGATAAAATTGGCCTGGAGGTAATGGAATGTGATACAAAATATCATCTGTTGCATAATATAAATCATAAGAAGTTTATTGACACTAATGAACTGAGTTTGTGAAACAAAGATTGCATGTTAGAAAATGTATGACATAGAATTTCTTGTTGGAATACAGTATACAATAATAATACCATTTTCCTACTAAAAGAAAAGAAACAAACTTTGATAAGTTCTTAGTTTCCCTAGCTGTGATTTCTTTGGCTACCATAATCCTTCATAACACACTGAAAATAAAAAAAATATGATTTCTCCCTCTCTTTGTATTGACAAAGGAAAGAAGTTCTGGGAACTACAAATGAATTGAGTTAACAATTGCAAGCCATTTGACAGAAGAAAATTATTACTGAGAAACCTAATTTGAACAAGGTGGAAATTATTGTCCAATCAGGTCACATAGAAGCTGTGTGATTTAGTTCAATGTTATTAGTGTTGGACCCAACCTTTGAAAGATAAAAGAATACATGCACAATGGACTGTGCATTGTTACTTACAGAATCTGAGGTGGGATGACATAAGGAAACCTTTTTACCACATTTCAACAGATCTTTTTGCAGGGCACCAGAAACTGGAAAAGACAAGAAATTGATTCTTTGCTATAGGATCTTAAAGAAACAGAACATACCAACACTTTAATTACAGTCTCATGAAACTGTGTGCAGAATTCTGATCTCTAGAAATGTAAGAGAATAAAATGTCCTAAGTCATCATGTTTGTGATAGTTTGTTATAGCAGCCATTGGAAATTAATGCTGAAGATTCAATTTTAATTTGTTTCACATGTCCCTTAAACACAATTTTCCCTTTTGTACTTAAAAAATCAACAGTATGTCAAAATCCTGAATACTGATGAAATGAAGCAGTTATAATATTTAAGGCAAGCAAAAAGTCAAAATATTCCTGGAAATAATTGAATTAAGGAGAATTATATAATTCATATTTTGTTAGTGTTATATAACACAAGGTAATATGTCATAAAATTAACTTAAACTGTAAAATATACTTAACACTAAAACTATTATTCTTGTAATATCTATCTAAAACTACCTTTTTTAAAAAAGGACCTAAGGCAATTAACCTCAGTAATCAACTACAATCATGCACATAAACCTTTACGTCATTACTCCTTTCTCTACTAGCAAAAATATATATTTATTTTCATCACTTGAAGATGGAAAGGTGCAAATTTTCTAAGCTGCTGAACCTTGTGATTGAAATTAAGCTTTATGACACTGCTTACAGAAATAAGAAGGGCAAATGTCATTGCCCTTTTAAAAGAAAAGCAAGGAATGGATTGTTAAATGGGCATAGTTAAGTGGTCTTCTGAAAAGGGCATCTACTAAAAGTGATATGTCAAAGAAATATTCTTAATGTGTTGCTACATATCTGTTACTGTAAGCTGTGCATTCAATAGTATCTTTCTTTAACATTTAATATCTTTAAGTCTCAATGGTTTTCAGTGAGATTGATCTGTTTAATGGCTGAATGACTTGAAAAATATCTGTCTCTTTGCTCATCTTTAAATAAAGACATGTGTCTTTCAGAGTTTATCAAGAAGTGAGGGAGTTGTTTTCTTATTTTTCTAACATAGTCTAGTCAGTTTTCAATTCCAGTGTTCAAAACCCAATAAATTATATTGATGAGCACATTTTCAAAAGTTCAAAATGCAATTCATTATGCAAGAATACATTATAATTCTTACTATTTGTTTGCGGAGCTATTCATCAGTTTTTAACTCTTCAAGAAAACAAAGCATAGGTTACATGTGATCTAAGTTATTTTATAGCAAGATGATATGAATAGATTAACCTATGACATGTAGAAAATAAATAGCTATTTCTGTATTTTCTAGGCATTATTTAATACTGAAAGAAATCATTTCTTCATACCTCTAACCATAAGAACAAAGAAGACTTTTTGAATATTGAAATTCCAGAGCCTAGCATAAAATCTGGTCTTTAATATTTTCTAAGTACATGAACAGATATATACATGAATGAGTAGATAAATTAACCAAAATATAATGATACCATACTAAAAATTTTGAAGTTTATAGTCAAAATCTGTTACAGATAGAAAACTGGACATTAACCTCTTGACATGTACAGATAGCACCCATGCAATATGAATTTAGAAGTACAGTGAAAAGGTCTACATGCCTGAAAATAGTGTCTCATTTACCCTTAGTGGTAGCAATTTCACTGTTAGCAAATCATTCTTTCAGAATGAATGGTTTGTAATCTCCAATGCTTCATTTTAAAATGTACACAGACAGGGGCTATATAATACTTTACATCATATAATGACAAGGATTTTTCTGTAGAATCAGCATCATAAAATACCAAGAGACTTTAATATTAGATAGAAATGGGGATTGCAAGTTGATTCTTCCCTTTAGAAGCTATAGCATAATAGCCAAGTTAACCTCAGTGAGTTTTATTTTCCTCACTTGAAAAGGAGGTAGAAAGTAACTTTTTGCAGAGTTTTGAAAATTAAAGGAGATATTAGATAAAATTCCAAAAATGGAGATCACAATTAGTCTGTCCTAAATAAATGGTATTTCTGAATAATATTACAACAAATAGTCAATTTTGTAAAGGAATAAGATGAGAAAGAAAAGGATGCTCTGGGGGATGGGTTTTGGCTCCTGATATGCCACTGAGAGTCTCAAATGATGGATTCTAAAAATAAAAAGGAGTCATATAAAACCTCATTAACTAAATCTATTGATGGCCAACTTTTAATCAAAGGCATTAATAATTACTTTAGTTTCTCTATTTAAGGTATTTTATTTGCTTGTTTGCCTTTGTGAATATATATTTATGTTTATAACTTTCCTGTTCATATAAGTTAGATGGCTTACCAACTAAAGGTGGTACATGAGGGAAAAGGTGTAAATGGCCATGGCACTATTAGCATTTACACAGGGAATGTACCTACAAAAGGCTCAATGTACTGAAGGCTTGGCCTCCTCCTGGTGAAATAAATCATTGAAAGGTAAAATGTTGTTGAGGACACAAACATCAACAATGGGTTAATCTCTTTATGAGTTTTGTGTATTATTAGGAGGTAGGGTTTAGTCAGAAAAAGTAGGTAATTATGAGTGTTTCATTGAATAATATATATCTTGACCCAACTCCTTCCCTTTTTCTTTCTACCTTCTATGAAGCAAACAATTTTGCTCTATCATATACTCTCTGCCATGGTATTTGCTCTTGACTCAGTCTCAAAGAGATGGGAAGAAACAACCATGCATTGAATCATCTGGAAGCATTTAAATGAGTCATTTCTCTTTTAAATTGATTATCTCTGGTGTTTTGCAACAGTAAAGAAAGGCTGACTAACACAGACACAAAAAAGTTTTGATCTGCTAACAATAAGGAGACTCCTTTTGATAAACGGAGTAGGAATACAGGATAAATTCTTCTGTTTATAACTCTAGCTTTCCAGTGGCACCATGTAGTAAAGTTGATGGTTTTCTAATAGCCTACTATCCTGAATTTAAAGTCATTTAAGGGGATAGGACTCATGCATTTTAAATCCACTATTCCTAGCACAATGCCTCAAAGATAGTAGATGTTTTATATCTATTTGATGAATTGAAGCAAATATACAATTAATAACACCAAAGTATTCTAAAATGTCACAACAATACTAGCTTACAGTTCTTTAAGGTAGAGTCCATAATGGTACTGAAAGAATAACAGGAGCAGGAAAGGCAACATCACAATTTCATGTGATCAGGGAGGATATATATGGAGAGAGACAGAAAGAGAGGGGTGGAGGTGGGAAACAGTAAGCAGGACCAAGTTGGAACGATTCAATGGTACTCTAACTTACACATTTTCTCCAGCAAGGCTACACCTCCTAAAGGTTCATATTCTGAGAAATAAGTACTCACATGTATGAGTCACTGTGGCACATTTTATATTTAAATCAACACGAGATCTTTTATTTCCTTGGTTAATGTTAGTCCAACGTACTTTATTTTTTTTGAAAAACATTTTTTATTTTATTTTAATTTTTATTTTTTTATTAATTAGTTTTGTATTCAGCAAATACAGTCAGTTTGGTACCATTATTAGGCTCATCCGTGACCTACCCTCTCCCCTTGGCCCCTCCTTGTTGAGGTACTTTATTTTTTGAAACAATTGTAAATATGATTATTTAACTTGTTTCTTTCTCAGTATGTTTATCATTGGTATATGTTATAGTCAGCTCACCTTCACATTGTTGGGATGAACATCCAAACCAGGCATAGGTTAAGGGAGGAAGATATATATTTCAAGCTTAGAGATCCAGGAGCAGGAGGAAGTTTCATAAGTGGCTAAAGAAGCTGCTTTCAGACATCCATGCAGACAGAAAAAAACAAAACAGCAAGTAGAAACCAAAAGCAACAACAGCTGAATTGGAAGCAAGTAGCAGAAAACCCACCAGAGCACAGAAATTTCTGTATGTCTTTGGGCTGGAAATCAGATCTGTTCCAAAGCACACCTTAGAGCTGGACCCCAAGATCCATCCCCTGTGACACCTCCTCCAGCAAGGAGGCTGGAGATCTAAATTACAAGCTTTAATAAATCACCTGAGTCTATGGGAAGCATACATTTAAACTACCACAGTATATAAGAGACCTACTGAATTTTGTGTGTAAATTTCGTATCCTGGTACTTTGCTGGAAGTGTTTATTAATTATAACTCTTACAGTCTCTTTCAAGCAGAGACATAACATCTTCAAAAAAGGATACTTGACTTCTTTCCTTTACAATTCTTAATCTTTTTTATCTTTCTATTTCCTTGTTCTAGCCAAGACTTCATGGACTATATTAAATAAAAGTGGAGGTAGTGGACACTATTGACTTGATCCTGGTTTAGTGGAATTCTTTAGGTGTTTCCACATTTGGTATGATATTGGCTATAGGTTTGTTTGTCATATATAACCTATATTATGCTAAAATATGTTCTATCTATTTCTATTTTCTTCAGGGCTATTATACATCTCTCAGACAATGAAAGTATAGAAAATACAAAGAAATGAAGAAACTAAAGAACATGCAATCAAACAACCCAATCAATAAATAGGCTAAGGAAATAAACAATTTTCAAAAGATTAAACATAAATGGCCAACTAACATATCAACCAATGTTCAACCTCACTATCCATCAGATAAATGAAAATTAAAACTATATTGAAAGGCCTTTGATAGGTCCGTTGGTAGAACAGAGGACTGTAAAACTACATTGCAGTTCCATCTCACTTTAATAAGATTCCTACTACTTATGAAAGTGAATAACAAAATTAGAGTAGGTATAGACAAAAGGAAACCCTTATATAGTGCTGACAGGAATATAGACTAACAGGTACTATGGAAGCCAGTATTGTGTCTTCTCAAAAATAATTTACAATTTATCTTCTATATGACCCAAGTATACCACTCTTGGCATTTATCCAAAAGACGCTAAATCACCATATCACACCAATGATCAATATTCATTACAGTACTATTCATAATGGCTATCTTATGAGACCAACCTAAGTATCCAAAAATAGAAGAAAGGATAGAGAATTCATACATATTCTTCAGTCATTAAAATGAACAAATCACCCATCACTCAGGAGACAGAGGTAAGAAGAACATTGTGAGTTTGAGGTCAGCCTAGGATTAGAGAATGAATTCAGGTCAGCCTGGGATAGAATGAGAGCCTACCTCAAAAAAAATTAACAAATTATCTATTTGAAGAAAAATTGTATTCAAAATGAGATAATTGTATTAAGAAAATTGAATCAGTCTCAGACAATCAAATATCACATATTTTCTCTAATTTATGAGTCTTAGATTTCATATAGGTACATAAAATCCTGTGTGTATATATCACATGAAAGTAGAAACAAAACTGCCTGAGGAACAAAGCAGCAAAATGGCATGATAAAGCAATGAAAAGGGGGAAAGTAGAAGATTATATAGGAGTATATGCATAATGTACAATATATAAGTGTATCAAAATGTTCTTATGTGACATAATCATGTACATTGAATATATGAAATGTTATATATATATATGTATATATATATACATCCAATGTCACTTATGATATAATCTCATAACATGAATAAACAATAAACAGACATGTGGTAGTGATCTCTGGGTGGTCATGTATGCCTGTTTGACTGTACTCATTGCCTATGTTTTCAGGCTAAGTGTGCAGCTTGATAGAGAGCCTCCTTACTGTGCTTGTTTATGAATCAAACACTTTGTTCATTTAGTAGAATTTAATATTCTTAATGTGCACTTTGATTCTGTATGCCTTTATCTTCTTTGTGAATTTCTAGGGAGTTTCCTTCTTTGGGGAACATCAGCTTTCCAGTGAAAACCATTTCTGTTCTGCCTGGGGTATTCTGTTTCATCTTTTTTAAGTGCTGCTTTTGTTCAAATAGTCTTTTTGACTTGGAGAATTTTGTAATCAAGCCTTTTGCTCACTTTTTCATCCCTTGTAGGGGGCACAGATTAATTTACTTCTTTTCTCTCTCCCTTGTAGTTATTTTGAGTTAATCTTGGTCACACATGCTAAGCTTGTGTCTCACTGGTGCTTTTTAAAACTCCCCTCTTTGATTAGTGTGTGAAATGGAGGTCTTTGATAATGAGGAGAAGGATAAACATTCACATAGCCTTGTGTTTTTTGAAGTAGTCACAGTTTTACTAGGAAGTGAACTGAATATAATGGGAAATGAGCTATTACTATTAATGATATTTAGTAGTTCAAACAATTAAAGTCTGTCCAAATAATACATATATACTCTCTTGAGACCTCAGTCTTCATATTTACTGTGTCTCTGTGAAACTGTATACCTTTTTCTCAATGAAGAACTGTGAATAGTGACTGTAGAATGACTGAAAATCAGGACATGATGCATTCAATTATTGGAAAAGATGCTCTCAACATTTTCTTAGTTACATTAGCCCTATATTTTTGGTGAGTATTAAATATTAAAAATAACAGGTCAAAATGGGAAACAAAAACCTCAATGAATTTATTTTATGCACCCAATGTCACAAAAAATCTAGTTGATTGAAAAATTTAAGCACTATACTTTTTGAGTGAACTAAGAGATGTACCATAGAATCATAGAGCACCAGAGCTCTTTTGACAGATGTAAAACAAAAGGGACTCAGAGAAGAAAATGACTCAATTTGGATTAACCTATAATTATGTTACCAAGTTAACACATAATCCAGGCATTTTACTTTGAATTTCAGGATTTCTTTAGGATATCAAGGTATGTAAAGGTATTCCCACAGGCTCAGTTTTCAGAAGGGACCCACATGTATTTAATGGTCTAATTTTTTCTTCCTTTCTGTCTTTTGCCCCTCCCTCCTTCTTTCTCCCCGTTCCTCCTTCATTTTCTTCCTTCCCTCCTTCACCTCTCCCTCCTTCCCTCCCTCCTGTCTGCCTTCCTTCCTTCCTTCCTTCTTTCCTTCTTTTCTACCTCCCTCCCTTCCTTCTTTTGCACTGCTGAAGATAGAACACAGAGCCTTGTATATACTAGACAAATGCTAAACTACTATTGTGTATTCTCAGTTTAATATTTTTAAATTCTATTTTTTTTTTTTTTTGGTTTCTCGAGGTAGGGTCTCACTCTAGAGCAGGCTGACCTGAAAATTCCTATGTAGCCTCAGGGTTGCCTCAAACTCATGGAAATCCTCCTACATCTGCCTCCCGAGAAATGCTGGGATTAAAGGCATGTGCCACCATGCCCTAAATTCTAATATTTATTTATTTATTTATTTATTCATTTTGTTTTCTGAGGTAGAGTCTTGCTCTAGCTCAGGCTGACCTGGAATTCACTATGTAGTCTCACTCTGACTCACAGCAACCCTTCTACCTCTGCCTCCCAAGTTCTGGGATTAATGGTGTGCACCCAGATTCTAAATTCTAATTTTTAATTTTGGTTTTAATTGGTATGAAGAATATCCGCATATTTATTGTGTGCAGTATGAACATTCAACAGATATACACAAGTGTAATGATCAAATCAAGAAAATTATCACGTTTATTTCCTCAAATATTATTATTCCTCTGTGTTGTAAACATTTGAATGCCCGAACCAGTTGTTTGAAATGTCTTATAAACTGTTTCAAACTGTAGTTTCCCCACTGTTCTATCAAGCATTAGAATCATTTACTTCTCCCAGCTGTATTTTGGTACACATTATGTATCCTAGTACTAGCACTTAAACCCTCAACTTTCTCAGCCTCTAGTAATCTTTATTCTACTCTGTATTTTATGTGATATATTTTTTCACATGTGAGTAAGGACATGTGACATTAATTTTCCTGTTCTCCTTATTTCACTTGGCATACATGCTACTGCAAATTACAAGACAACATATTTTTTTCTGATTAACACCTTTATAAATAATGAACTGCTCCAGATAAACACCTAAGTAGTGGGACTGATAGGTGACATGGCAATTCTATTTTTGAAGAATCTCCATACTGTTTTCCATGATGCTATACTAACTTGCATTATCATAAATATTATATAAGGGTTCCTATTTCTCCATGTCCACAGCTGCAATTGTACCAAATTGACTGTATTTGCACCAACAGTTTTTGATGACAGTCTTTCTAATTGGGGCCTAAAGGTGATAGATAATAGTATTTTTTATTATTATAAGTTATGCACACAGTGTATATACAGCCATGTTGGAACCATCCTTAGCCACTTCCTTGTCCTCCCCACTCCAAAGGGACCCTCCTCATTAGACAGTGTGGGTTATGCATTGTGGGGTTAGCTATCAGTTATAGATAAGAGGCAACGTCTCTGTGCATAATGTCCCAACATGTGACTATAACAATCTATCTGCCCCCTCTTCTGTGAACTTCCCTGAGCCATGTTGGGTTCATTTTAGGTCTACTTCAGTGATGAGGTCTTGGAAGCCTCTGTGTCTCTGGATATCAGGTTTGGTAGGAATTGAGTGTTCTCTGTGTCTATCTCCTTCACCCTTTAACTGGTACCAGGTTCACCAAAAAAGCGGCACTCTTGCTCGTTTCGCCAATTACTCTATGGTTTCAGCTGGTGCCCTGGTGAGGTGTGATGGGCTGATTATCTCCTCAAGATTTGTGTCTATCTGAAAAAGAGAAGCAAATTCTCCAATGGAGAGTGAAGTCAGCACCAAATAAATGGGATAACCATTATTATTTTAGAGAGAATTTAACAGGTGTAGGCTCTCTTGTAGCCCATGATTGGAGGGAGCTTGGTAATGGAGAGCAGGCTTGTTTTTTGGATATGGTTCTGACATTTTTCCAAGAACCAGCTATGGGTTCCATTCCACTGAGCAGATCAGTTAGCCAAATCAAGAGCAGTTGGTTTCCTACTATGGCTGTGTGCTACTATTGCACTTGGGTAAGCATCATGTCAGATTGCTGCTGAGTAGCTTAGACCACAAATTGCTTGGACAGATGTTGGTCATTTTCCCCCAGTGGCTCATGTAGCACCTTCTGGCACTAGATGAGTTAACTGTCTGGGGACTGACTCTCTTCCGGATTTCAGCCAGGTCACTCCATCTTCTGTATCAACAGCATATGGTGTCTTTGGCAGTAGGGTCTTATCACAAACATTTGGTGCGTCATCAAGTACTCTGACAGAAATCTGTCTTCTTTTGGGAAACTTTGTAGGTGTCTCTGATCCAAAGCTCATTGTGGATGATAACCACATGCTGGTACTGGGAGTTACAGGCCATCAGCAAGGAAAAGAAGAAAGAAAAAGATAGGTAATATAAAAGATAAATAGGGAAGAGAGAGAAGAGGGTGTTGAACCACAGGGCCCTGGAGAGGGTATGATCAAGATAACATCATTTATAGGAATAATACTCCATCCTGTACATGCACCACATTGTCTTTACCTATTCATCCACTGATGAACATTAGGCTTACTCACTGTTTTGGATATTGTAAAGAGTGCTGCATTAAACACGTGAATTCAGATGTCTTTTTGACATACTATTTCAGTTCATTTGGATATAGAGTCAGTGATGGGACTGATGATTCATGACAATGCTACTTCCAGTTTTTAAAGGAATTTCCATGCTGTTTTTCATAATGGTTTTACTGATTTATATTCTCAACCATGTACATATACATTTTCATATATTCTTATATTATTTTTTCTTTTTGTCTTTGACAAAAGCCATTTTAACTGGGGTGTAATGGTAACTATTGTGGTTTTGATTTGCATCCCACCAGTAATAGTAGCATTACTTCTTTTTTCATACATTTGGTGGTCATTTGTGTATCTTCTTTCAACAAGTGTTTTCAAATCACTTGCCATATTTTGACCTTTATAAGCTTTGATAGAGGAGGTTAACTACTTCAGTCTTTTTCTCAGTTCTGTACAATATAAGGCTAGTTTAGTCTAGATATTATGATATAAAACTTTATTTTTGGGGTGCTGCAGAGATGACTTAGTGGTTAAGGCAGTTGCCTATGAAGCCTAAGGACCAAGGTTTGATACACCAGTACCCATGTAAGCCAGATATACCAGGAGGTACATGTGTCTGGAGTTGATTCTCAGTGGCCGGAGGGCCTGGTGCTCTCACATTGTCTCTCTCTATATCTCTTCCTCCTTCTCGCTCTCAAATAAATAAATAAAATATTTTAGGAACCTTATTTCTTAAAAACAAAGTAAAATAAATTGCAAGTACTTTCTTGTTTATTAAGATCACCTACCAGATAATATATTTTATTTATTTTAAAAATTGTTTATTTTTATTTATTTATTTGAGAAAGACATACACAGAGAGAAAGAGAGAGAGAGAGAGAGAGAGAGAGAGAGAGAGAGAGAGATTGGGTGCACCAGGGCTTCCAGCCACTGCAAACATACATCAGATTCATTCACCACCTTGTGCATCTGGCTTACGTGGGTACTGGGGATTAGAGTCTCGAACCAGGGTCCTTAGACCTTACAGGCAAGGGTTTAACCACTAAACAATCTTTCCAACCCCACCTACCAGATGCTTCTGTTCCTTATAGGATACTAAAGCTTGTCACACCCAAGAGTTAGAGGAGGATGTGCCACTTTGAAATGAGTTAGGTCTTTCTCAAATGAAGTGGAGACTTCTTGAAGCATGAAGGAGGCAAGTGGGACAGAAAGGGGTCATTTACTTAATGATAGTTCTATATCATAGTCTAAACTAAACATGGAATCTACACAATTTATTTTATTTGCACAGAATAATGAATATCATGGCTATCCAGCCTGTCATATTCATGGGATTTTAGCCCTTTCATCAGAACAAGTGTTAATGTATGTTCCCTCTTGTTGTCCAACTCCATGTTATTATTTGTCCCAGTTCTGGAGGATTCTATAAAACACTGTTCCTAGTTTGGGCATAATCATCCACATCCACCCAACGAATCAAAAAATATCTGCCAAGCTCCTTCTCTGAATGCTGATGTGTAATTCATGGCTGAAAAACACAGGTAGAGCTTGATACTTGAATTTTGTCAGTGAGAAATGGGGCTATAATGAAGGAAATCATTTTTCTAAATTCTCTTTCTCTTGCTCTCTCATCAAAAAGGCTAGTCTGTTTGGATTGCCTTAAAAAAAAAAACAACAACAAAAAACTTTAAAAACATTTTTGTTTATTTATTTGCAAGCAGAGGAAGGCAGAGGGAAGAGAGGAGAGAGAGAGAAAGACACCAGGGCCTCTAGCTACTGCAAAAAAATTCCATATCCATGTGTCATATTGTGCATCTGCCTTTATGTGGGCATTGCAGAGTCTAACCAGGGTCATTAGGCTTTGCAGACAAACACTCGAACTGCTCATCCATCTCTCCAACCTCAATTAGCCATTTTTAAAAGTAAGGCTTCTGATTTTTCAGTAGGTTTTCCATGACATCTTGAGAATCTGAAATTCTAACATGCTCCTAGGTTATGCTAATTCTGTTGGTCCATAGTTCAAGTGACTGATACCACAATGTTGTCTATACCTAGTGATAATGGTGGAGCTGTGTATGGTGGTAAAACCCTGTAATTCAAGTAGGCTGAGGCAGAAGGATTGTATGTTCAAAGCCAGCTATGACTACATAGTCAGTTCAAGTTTGTTCAAGTCCAGTTTGGCTGAATATTAAGAATATGATTTCTCTGAAAAAAAGAGTAAAAGAAAAAAAAAAGATTATGACTAAAAAGAATGCTGCCGAGATCCAGTTGCTTTACACATTATGTCATTTACTTTACTCTTCAGAACTATCGTAGAAATGGACATTGTTATGATCCTATTTAGGAGAAGGCAATTTAGTATCAGAGATGTGAAGTCAGAGGTCCATGTTGGTAAGTGGAAAAACTGATAGTTGTACCAAAAATAAAAAATAAATAAAAGTATGGTCAATCCCTTAAATGAGTCTTCTCACTAGAATCCAATGATTTTTAAGTTGGATTGTAACTTTTAGAAAATAAATTAATGCTTCAGAGATTGCTCAGTGGTTAAAGAAAATAAACCTACCATTTTCAACGAATGTTCCAAAGATCCCTATGACATCTTTGATTTATGTCTTCCCTGTTTCCTTGAAGAATATTTTTAAGGTAGTACTTCATTCTTAGAGTATAAAACGGCTTAATGGGCAGTATTTCTAATTACTAATAACTAGCTCTCTTTTCCTTATAAGATTACACTTTTCAGCCCTATAGCATATAAGTGGGATCATATTCCTATTTCTTTTCAAAAGTTTGAATGGTCATATTATACATCAATTCTGGCCTAAAACAGTTAAGGCAGAGTTCAGTTCTTCAACTCCTATGTTTCTTCCTTGGAAAATGTGCAAACATGTTAAAATAATTGAGAAAAATATTTATAAGAGTCTACACCAACTATGACAGTAGTCTCATATTATGGAAGAAAACTGCCCTGAACAATTACCTTGGCACACACTGCACTTTGGTGGAGTTAAATATAAACTTTGATGTGCTTGGGTATTAAGATATAGCTGTTTGTTACTATATCATCAACACAGCTTAGATGCTAGATAAGTACTTTCAGTTTATGATCCTAATTGTTGCCACATTATGACACCTAGTATTGTATTCTCTTTTGGGAAGAAAAAAATGTGTCCAGCTATTGCATACATGGATGAAAACTAGCATAAGTTAGAAAACTACAAAAGAAAAAAATTATAATGTCTAAGTATCCACAAACTTCCTTTCACTGTGACACATGATTGACTACAAACACTGTGGCTCATGTAATGAGGCAGGGCTCCTGCCGATGGGAACTGGAAGAACATTTTGAAAATTACATTTTTGATGGAATTATTTATAGAAAGAATTACTCATCTCCTGACTTTATAGATAGACTGAGTCTATGTATAAC
The DNA here is from genome assembly GCA_036346955.1 of Dipus sagitta. Lineage (NCBI taxonomy): Eukaryota > Metazoa > Chordata > Mammalia > Rodentia > Dipodidae > Dipus > Dipus sagitta. The sequence continues at coordinate 115,348,046 of CM070776.1, read as the reverse complement.
TCATCATGAATACCCATATTCTATCATCTCTACTATCTAATTATGTGAATAGATGCTATTAAAGTGTATGGTAGCTACAATTAACTATTATCATGATTTAATTATATATTTACATGTATGTATAAATGTTCATATCTATATAACTTCAGTTTTTCCTATTTCAAAATTAGAAAAATGTACTCAAATATTATAACTAATTATGAGTTTGCATGTTATATATGTCTCTCTATGACACATACATAGTTATGTAATTTTATTTATATGCTTTATATGTAAAGTAGTTTTTCCTTATTTTTAAAAATTGTAAAATAGTTTATCTAAATTATGCTATGAAGTGTGAAGTTGAATGGAATGCCAATATTCTATAATGTCACATGATTATGAGTTTAAATATAATTTAAATTTTATTCTAATGAAAGAAAGCTTAAAAACAGTTATGTGTTGTACATGACTGACTTGGAAATTGCATTGGAATGGTATATTCAAATGCTTAAAATAGGGCTGGAGGAATAGCTTAACAGTTACAGCACTTGCCTGTGAAGACTAAGAACCCAAGTTCTATGCTCCAGATCCCACATTAGCCAGATGCACAAAGGTGAGCCAAGCACAAGGTCACACATGCCCACTATGTGGTAGAAGCATCTGTCTCTCCTCCCTCTCTCACATTAATCTCTGTTGAGTAATCAAGTGCTCTGACAGAAGTGTGTCTTGTTTGCTTGGGGTGATCTAGTAGGTCTCTCTGATCAGCAGCTCAGTGTGAATGTAGACTACATCCTGGTAGAGGGAATTACAGTACAGTGCGAAGGGAAAAGGAAAAAGACAGAAAAGAAAGAGAAACAGAATAAATTTGAGGTTAGGTTTCTTCCCACCATCTCCAGGGTCCTTTGACTCAGGTGCTCCCCCTAAGGTCCTCTTGAGGGTTCCACCTTTTAGTCTAACTTCCAAGATACAGGATTCTATGATACCAGTTCAATTTGAGTTCATATTTGCATCCCCTTCACCCTTCTCCTTCACCCAAGCCCTGTCATTCCTATTGTCCAAGCCTCGAGGTACTATTCAGGTATGTCAGCAACTCACTCTGATCCAGGTTAAGAACTGTAGATGAGTGAGGCCCTGTGACTTGTCTTTCTGTGATTGTGTGAGTTCACTTAGAGTGATCTGTTCCAAGTCTGATCATTTTTCTACAAATTTTTCAATGTGTCATTTTTTCCTACTGTTGGGCAAAATCCCATTGTGTGGCTATACCACATCTTGGTATCCATTCATCCAATGATGAGCACCCGGCTTAATTCCAGTTTTTAGCTATTATGGATTGAACAGTTATAAACAGGATTGAACAAATATCTCTTTACTGAGATGTGGAGCTTTTAGGGTAATTGCCCAGTAAGGGAACAACTGGGTCTGTTGGTAACTCTATATTCATCCTTTTCAGGAGTCTCCATATTGATGTCCATAGTGATTGTATCAGCTTGCATTCCCACCAAAAGTGAGTGTTCCTATTTCTCCACAGCCTTATCAACATTTGTATTCATTTGATTTTTTAATATTCGCTATTTTAATGGGGTAAAATGGAATCTCATAATTGTTTTAATTTGCATTTAGCTAATGGTTAGGGATGTTGAACATTTTCTTAATTGTTTCTTAGCCATTTGCAATATTTCCTCTGGAAACTCCCTATTTAGTTCTCTGCCCCACTTTTGGAATGGGTTGTTTGATTTTTTTGTTGTTGTTGTTTAGTTTTTTGAGTTATTTGCAGATTCTAGATATTAGGCATCTGTCAGTGTTACAGCAAGCAAAGATTTTCTCCCATTCGGTGGGCAATCTACTGGCTCTGCTTATGGTATGTTTGTGCAAAAGCTATTTAGCTTCATGAGATCCCATTGGTTGAGTGTTTGTTTAATTTTCTTGGCTACTGGTGTTTTGCTCAGGAAGATTTTTCACAGTCTTATATCATGGAGAGTGCTTCCTACTGTTTCTTCCAGTAGTTGAAGTGTTTCAGGTCTTACATTGACAACTTTAATCCATTTGGACTTGACTTTTGTGTATGGCAAAATGAGTGGGTCTAATTTTGTTTTTCTGCATATGGTTATCCAATTTGTCCAACACCATTTGTTAAAGATGCTGCCTTTTCTCCAGTCTACATTATTGGAAACTTTGTCAAAGGTCAAGCAGCTGTAGTTGCTTGCCCTAAGGTCTGGGTTTTCAATTCTGCTCCATTCATCTATGTTTCTGTTTTTATTCCAGTACCATGCTGTTTTTGTCATTATGGCTTTGTAATATAGCTTTAGATCAGGTATGGTGATACCACCAGAGGTATTTCTTTTGCTGAGGATATGTTTGCCATTCCATATGAATTTTGAGATGATTTTTTTCAAACTCTGTGAAGAATAATGCTGGTACTTTTATTGGGATTGTGTTAAACATGTATATTGCTTTTGGTAAATTCACCATTTTTTTCAATATTAATTATACCTATCCAGGAGCATGGGAGCACTTTACATCTTCTCAAGTCCTCCTAGATTTCTTTCTTGAGTGATTTTCTGATCTCACTGTATAGTTCTCTCACATCCCTGGTTAGTGTTATTCCCAGGTATTTTGTTGTTGTTGTTGCTATTGAAAATGGGACAGCCTCACTGATTTCTTTCTCTGTATATTTGTACCTTGCATATAGAAAAGCTACTGACTTTTGTGCATTGATTGTGTATCCTGCCACTTTGATGAATGAATTTATCACCTATAAAAGATGTTCAGGTCACTTTTGTATAGGATCATGTCATCTGCAAATAGGGCTAACAACTTCTTCCTTTCCAATTTGAATCCCTTTTATTTCTTTCTCCTGTCTTATTGTTTGGGCTAGGACTTTTTTTTTTTTTTTTTTTTTTTTTTTTTTTTTTTGGTTTTTCGAGATAGGGTCTCACTCTGGTCCAGGCTGACCTGGAATTAACTCTGTCATCTCAGGGTGGCCTCGAACTCACGGCAATCCTCCTACCTCTGCCTCCCGAGTGCTGGGATTAAAGGCGTGCGCCACCACGCCCGGCTAAGGGCTAGGACTTTTAATACTATTTTAAGAGCAGTAGTGAGAGTGGGCACCCCTCTCTTGTTCCTGATCCCAGTGGGAATTCCTTGAGTTTTTCCCATTAAGTATTAATTGGGCTTTAGGAGCTTTATATATAGCTTGTATTGTGTTGAGACATAAACGCTCTATGCTTATTACTTCCAGTGTTTTGATCATGAAGTGGGGTTGTATTTTGTAAAAGGCCTTCTCCACATCAATTGAGATGATCATGTGGTTCTTATGGTTAAGTTTATTTATTTGGTGTATTACATGGACTGGTTTCCATATGTTGAGCTATACCTGCATCCCTGGGATGAAGCCTGCTTGATCCAGGTGGATAATATTTTTGATGTGTTGTTGAATTTGGTTTGCAAAGATTTTTTTTTCACAGCATCTTGGCATCTAAGTTCATTAGGAATATATACCTGTAGCTCTCTTTCCTTGTTGCACCTTTCGTTTTGGCATTAGGGTAATGCTAGCTTCACAAAAGGAGTCGGGGAGGATTCCATCTCTGATAACGTGGAACAGTTTGAGAAAAAATGGTTTCAGTTCATCAATGAAGGCTTGATAGAATTCAGCTGAGTAGCCATCCGGTCCTGGACTTTTCTTTTTGGAGAGTTTTGTTTTTTTTTTTTTAAATAAGATGCATATTCAGTATTTAAACAACACATGTTGGTACCATCGTTTCCCTCATATCTGCCTCTTTTCTGAAGAGGACTTCATCTTTAGGATGCAAGTCAACCCCATGGGGATTGTGGCTCATGCATTATGGGTGGGTAGGGAGAAGCAATGTCTCTGTGCAAAATGTCCCAACTTGTGCCTCTAACAATCTTTCTGCCCTCTTTTCCACAAAATTCCCTTAGCCATACTGGGAGCATTTAAATCTAACTAAGTGATAGGCACTTAGGAACTCCTGGATCTGTGGTTTGGTAGGTGTGGAGTATCCTCAGTATCTACCTCCATCACCCTTGTGCTGATATTAGATTCACTAAGAAAGCAGGACTCTTGTCTTCCATGTGAGATGTTCTGACTTCCACATGAGTAACTCTGTTGGTGAGGGGTCCTAGAGAGGTTTTTATAATTCCTATTTGATTTTTATTTTCTGTTGTGTTACTTTTCATCATTTCCATCTCTTTTTTGAGGTACAATTTTAATTTGAGTTCTGATTTTCTTGATGCTTCCTGGAATAATTCTTGCATTTGATCAAGTCTTTATTAAACTCAATCAACCAGTTGTTGAGATCTCCCATTTCTTGACTTACCTTCAATTTATTCATATCTCTTTGGAGGTTTCCAACATTTTCTTCACCCAGGTTAATCCTACTGTCAAAAGCTGAATGCTGTAAGAGATGATTCTGTTCAATTTCATTGATATGGTTGTTGGTTCTTTGATGGTTTGCTTCCAGTTCAGCAATTCTTTTGATCAGGTTCTCATTGGTTGCTGTGTTTTCATTTTGGAAATGAATTTCTGTTGATTTCTCTATGGTTTCATTGGAGGCTTCCATAGTAGGATTAGGCATCCTTTGTGGAGATCTCTCAGTTTTCTGACTTTCATTGGATTTTTAGTGTTATTGTCTATCCATTTTAGGAAGACTATTTTATTGAGGAGGAAGCAAGTTTTTGTCCTTTGGCCCATGCACCCTCTGACTCTGGTGAATGGTATGTTGGTACCCAGTGGCTAGTCAGGATACCAGAGCAAAAGGGCTGATTCCACAGCTCACACAGGGTCCATGCTTTCCCAAGCAAGGTATAGTAGGATCTACCAGGACCAGGGAACTGGGAGGAGCTAAGAAAGAGGGGGTCTGGCCTACTCACTCCACACTACTGGGCCACCTGCACACTGTTGGTGCAGGGAAACCAGATCAGGGAGGTGGGAGGAGCCAGAAAACAAAGGTCTGACCTACTCTCTCCAGACTGCCTATGGCAAGGAATTTAGAGATCGGAGGTAGGCTAGTCCCTATTTTTAAACCTGTAGAAACCAAGATTTACTGATATTCAAGAAACAAAAGATCATTTGCCAAAGAAATCTTCAGTTGAGAAAAAAACAACTGTTTTTATTTTATAAATTTTATAAATTTAAAATACCTGTAGTGTTTGAACACATACCTGGTTTTCATTTTGATGAAGAACAAAGCTTTCTTTCTGCATCAAAGGCAGAAAATAATTTTTGAAGAAACTTTGCTTATTGCCAGAAATCAAAAAGTAGGGAAGAAGGAATGCCGGTCAACTGGAAGGATTATGACCATTCTCTCTATACATAACTAGTCTCAACCAAGCTAAACTAACAAAGGCTATCTTCATTCATTCAAAACAGTTCCCTTTCAAGTTTGTTTCACTTGGTCCATTTGGTGACAAAAATAAAAGAAAACTTCTGATCTTTTTGATTTAGTAACTTACAGTCACAATTATAATTACCAGGAAAAAATATTAAGCTTAAAATATTGATAGCCAATTGTACAATTCTGAAACAATAGACTAAAAACCAGAAGCTCTAAATTTTGTAAACCTACAGAAACTCCTACGGACTAAAGCAAAGCAAAACAAAGCAAGCAAAAAAAGTTTAAGCCCTGTTTCATTCTGGTACTTATAAAATAATTTGTGTATACTTATAGACATCACTTAGTTATTTTTAAGAAATTATTTTTGCTCACATTATTTTGAAATGGAATCCTTGCTTTGCAAACACTACTTCATTAAGTGGACAGCAACAACAAAGGAAATTCTGACATAAGATGGTTTTATTGGGCTGGAGAGATGGCTTAGCGGTTAAGTGCTTGCCTGTGAAGCCTAAGGACCCCGGTTCGAGGCTCGACTCCCCAGGACCCACGTTAGCCAGATTCACAAAGGGGTGCACACGTCTGGAGTTCGTTTGCAGTGGCTGGAGGCCCTGGCGTGCCCATTCTCTCTCCCTCTCTCTATCTGCCTCTTTCTCTCTCTGTCTGTCGCTGTCAAATAAATAAATAAAAATAATAACAACAACAAAAAAGATGGTTTTATTCATTTGTGAGCCAAAGACAAGTTGGGACATGATTTGTTTTTGAAGAATCTTTGCAACTTCAGAGACACTTTGATACAAATTTACATTATTTTGTTTTGTTTTTTGTTTTTTAGAGGTAGGGTTTCACACTAGCTCAGGCTGACCTGAATTCATTATGTAGTCTTAGGATGGCCTCAAACTCGTGTCAATCCTCCTACCTCTGCCTCCCGAGTGCTGGAATTGAAGGAGTGTGCAACCACACCCAGCCACAATTTTACTTTAATCAACATGAAAGTGGAGTTACTTGAGATCTGATCAATTTTTTATACTACATAATTTTATGTCTTAGTGTTTACAGCATTTATAGCCACCCAATTCATGTCATTTGTTGATCTCAAATTCTATGTATTATCAGGTAAAATGTAAAGTGCTCAAAGTAAAAATTTGGCCTTTTTACCTTTTGTTTTCTTTTTACTGTTTGAATGTGTTTTGTGAGCCAGAGAAACAATTTTTAAAACTTCATTTTATCTTATGTGTATGTAAGAGAAAAGTACAATTAGTGAGAGGGAAAGGAATACCTCCCTGGTTATTACAAGAGCTGGTACTAAAACTTCTACAGTGAGTCTCAGAAATGGCTAAGCACAGGCTGTTGGTATGCAATCCTGTTGACAGCCAAATGTGTTCATCTGATCTCACCAAGCATAATACCTTAGAAGAGTTTCTGGTGGTGATTGGTGTGCTGGTGGGAATCCTTGCTATGCCTCCAAGTTCACTATTATTTTGAAAGGCAAGCTCCTCTTCTCAGTGGTTGCCATGGCAACAAGGGAAGTGGTGTCCCCAAGCAGGCAAATACTGGAAGGCCTTCACTTTTCCCTCCTGTCCTCACCCGAGTTCCCTCTTTTTTTCACCTACTTGTATATACCCAAACAATCAAGGCCATGTGGGTCTATATAAACCCTTGCAATCAGTCCCTCTGTGGTTTTACTTGTTGCTCACCGAAGACAGATGGCCAGATAGAAGAAAGAATATCTGCTTCAGGGATCTCTAGAAGAGTTCCTACTCTGGCCTTGGAAGGAAAGTATTGCTCTTCATCATTGAAGTGATATCCTGAACCTACATCAGGCTCAGACTTGCTGATCCTGCCTCTGAGAAACACTACCTTGGCTCTTAGTTTAAGGAAACCCTTCTTGACTAGTTTAATGGTCAAAGCTACAACCTGTGATAACATCTTGGTGGGCATTCCACCACCACTGAGGGCCCATTTTCCATTTCTGTTGTATTTCCCTGTAAATATATCATCCTCATTTGCTTACCTATCTGCTCTCTACCCAGTTCACTCTTTTGGTGGAGAGAGAAGGACCAAGATGAAGAATCTACAATTTCATTAGTACTCTATAAAAGGAGAAAATTTGTATCTACAAACGCAGAGTCAAATTAGCACCACAGCATTAAATTTTGTTGTTTTGGGGCTGGGAGTAGAATTCAGTAATAGAACATTTTCCTAGAATGGGTGAGATCCCCTATTACTACAAAATGTTTTCTTGTTTTCACCACATTTAATTAGGCAGCAAAGAATTTCACCCTGATGTCTCACAGCATTTTGTTGGTACAGCCTACCAAGAATTCAGAAGGTAGAACTCATGTTGAATATGAATCTGTAAATGAAGACATGGAAGGTGCTTTAAAATTTTTTTATTATGGGCATACTTAGCATGGATACAGCATGAGTTGGTACCATCCTTTTCCTCTATCCCTGCCATCGTTTCATAGTAACTCATGGGGGTTGTGGCTTATGCATTGTGGGAGCAGCAGTCAGCTATTGGCAGGACACAATGTCTCTGGGCATGATGTTCCAACCTGTGGCTTTTACAATCTTCCATCCACCTTCTGCAAAATTCCCTGAGCAATGGTGGGTGTGTTTTAAGTCTAGTTCAGTGATGGGCTCCTAGGAGCCTCTGGATCTCTGCTTTGGTAGGTGTTTAGTGTCCTGGGGGGTCTGTCTCCTTCACCTTGGTGTTGATTATCAGGCTTACCATGGAAGCAGCACTCTTAAACATCTCCCCAGTTCCTCTATGCTTTCATCTGGGGCTTGGCTGATGTGTGAGGTGTAGTTTATCTCCTCCAGTCTCGCTAGGAAGGTGCTTTTGGAATGTATGAAAAACATCTCAACACTAAGGAAATACTTAAAATTTATAGGAAGATTATGTTAGAATATTATTTAGTCATTTAATATTGCTTTAAAATGTCTGTGAATATTACAAGGGTATATTTATAATATAATCTTAAAGCAAAATAATATAAAATAATAAATATTATTTCAACACAATAAACATTTATTGAAATATCTGAAAATATGTTCACTGAAATGTTGTGATCACAGCAAAATGATGAAATGTATAAAAATATAATTTCTTTTTGCTTTATGAGTTTAAAAAAATTATAAAATGAATATACATTATAAAATCTATATGTAAAACAATTAAAAGATAATATTTGATATAGTAGCTTTCATCATATATATTGTATATATATAATTTTATATATACATCCTTAGATAAATATGTTATTCTAAAATAATATTCATTTAAATAAGTAATATGCTCTAAACAATGTCTCAAAGAAATTTTATTCCTACTTCAGAACTAGGTAGCATTTCAACTCAGGCAATAAGCTGATGTTTTCTCCTGGATTTTGTGACAGATACTTATGGAATCCTTTGTTTTAGGGGCTAAACATTAACAGTGGATACAAAATACTGAGCTTTGTTCCTACTGCAAATTTAGGATGCATGAATCTGGAGTCCTTCAATTAATCTACAGTCATTTGCCACAAAATATGGTAAGCAAATTGTGGCATCTAATTTTAAACCAGTGCAATTCTTTCTGGAGCATTTCCACTGAAAGCACAAAAGATATAGAAATCTAAGTTAAGCACATTTGTGAATACAAAAGAATCTCAGGCAACATACACTCTCATCAACTAGATCTGCCCAGATAGATCAGTAGAATTTTGCCTATGGCCACATGAGCTGTTGTGCCCCAGAGATAAGAATTTCAAGTCTCTATTTGGGAATTCCTGGCATACAAGGTTCTTCAGAAGCTTTTTTTTTTCTCACTAGAAATTCATTCTCTTCTTTACCCAACACACCTATTGGCCCTCAAAAAAAATTTCTAAGCCATTTGCCTGGAATTTTTGTAATTTGTTAGTGAAATGTATTTAAAAAAGAAACTACTATGGATGAGAGTATATCACAAAGCCTTGGAGGCACTTACTTTATTACATAAAAGTCTAATGTATAGACATGTACCAACTGTACATACATACATACATACATGGTTCCATTAAAAACATGATACATGGGTTGTAGAGATGCTTGCCTGCAAAGCCAAAGGACCCAGGTTTGATTCCCCAGTACCCATGTAAGCCAGATGCACAAGGTGGCACAGGTGTCTGGAGTTCATTTGCAGTGGCTAGAGGCCCTGGTGTGCTCATTCTCTCAAATAAATAATAAATAAATAAATAATGTGATGGTGCAACAGGTCTCTTTGAGATTGATAACCTTTATTCTCAAATGTCACTAAAGTTCCACTAAGGCAGTGGCTCCAGATTCTTTGTCCTGCACATTCAGAGTGAATTTATGGACAACAAAGGTTGACTTTTTTTTTCCTTTGGTTTTTCGAGGTAGAGTCTCACTCTAACCCAGGCTGACCTGGAATTCACTATGTAGCCTGAGGTTGGCCTCAAACTCACAGTGACCCTCCTACCTCTGCCTCCCGAGTGCTGGGATTAAAGGCGTGTGCCAACACACCCAGTGAAGGATGACTTTTAAAGGAGAAACTATTACAGAGAAAAATCAAGGTTAGAGGGGGAAAGGGCTCATTCAGAGACAAAGCAAACTTAATTATATAGAAATAGGAAACAAGTGAGTTCTCTTTTGGGGAGATGTTTTAAGAGATGGTAGCCAAATACAGGTCTTCCATAGAAAAGTAAATGAAGCAAAAGTAAAACTTCTCTCTGTAACAGAGAGTAATCGCAGATACTGGGTTGCAAAAGTTTCTTTGTCTCAAGGTTTATAAGTCTTTTTGACTAGAAAAGTAAGTTGATTTTTAAAACTGACTGGATTGTGATATGGAGAAGTGTAGTTTGGCACAATCATCAGTTCCCACAGTATGTTCATTTGTTTCTTTCTAAACAGGGAACTTGCTCATGTTACTTTTTGTCTCAATGACTGGGTAGAGCAGAATTTAATTCCCACTTAAAAGCTTTTCAAGGGTGAATCAAAACAGAATGAAGGAAGATAAAAGAAGGATGGCTTCATGGAGGACAGCAGGAGCCTGCTTGTTCTGGTTTTGATATTTTTCATTTATCCATGCTCTTCCTCTTATCTGGTTAGCTTAGTTTTCTCATACCCAACTGAAATCTTCTTGTTCTTCTTTCCTAGTTTTGACTTTACAGTTTTAACCTGAACATTCACTCTAACCATTACATTTCCAAGGCAAGGATAAAAGTACAAGCAAATACCTAGCAACTACTTCCTCCTATTCTGTATCATTAAGTAGGCACAACAACATTAAAACTTAGTGAGAATCATGAAAAGGTTTTTTTTATTTAATAATCCTGAGATACTTTTATTATTTATTTAGTTGTTTGACAGAGAAAGAGAGAGAGAGAATGGGTGTGTCAGGGCCTCCAACCACTGTAGGCAAACTCCAGACATGTGCACCCCCTTCTGAATCTGGATAACGTGGCTCCTGGGGAATCGAACCTAGGTCGTCTGGCTTTGCAGACAAATGCTTTAACTGCTAAGCAATCCCTCCAGCCCTTGAGATACTTTTATGAATGAATGACTTCCTCTCTTCAGTTCAATTTCAATGAAAAAAGACAATTTTGTCCTCCCAATGAACTGTTTATTTGATTTTTTTTCTTTATGATAACATAATGCCTGACAACTAATTTTTTTAAAGGATGGATTTTTTTGTTTTATGAGGAGTTCCAGTCCATGGTCATCTGGTTGTATGCTTTTGTGTCTGTAGTTAGATAGCACATTAATTATGGCAGTGGGAACAGATTTTCATAGTTCAATGGTTGTCACGTTTGCTGCACATTATGGTGGTGCTAACATGTGGCAGAATCTGTTTACTTCATGACCAAATGACCTGCTTCCTCCAGCTAGGTAATATCTCTGTACATTTTCACTACTTCCCCAAATTTCACCAATAGCTGGAGACCAACAGTTTAACACATAATCATAAGGGGTCATTTTTTTATCACCACTAAGCAGTAGTAGTGTTTTTGTTATTATTAAAATCAAACAATAGAGAACTTTAGGGTGCATGGATTTTTAGAATATATGCAGTATTCAAAGAATTTAGGCAGGATAGGAATAGGTCTGCTTACTATACTTTAGGGCTCCCAGAAGCTGTCTGAGTCCATGGTGGGAGGAATAGCCCTTGTATCTGTCTGAGTGTGGGATAGACATGTATGTAAGAGATACATACTGGGCTAGAGAGTTAGCTTAGTGGTTAACACATTTGCCTGCAAAGCCAAAGGATCCTGGTTCAACTCTTCAGGACCCATTTAAGCCAGATGCACAGGGGGGTGCATGCATCTGGAGTTCGTGTGCATGGCTGGAGGCCCTGGCACACCCATTCTCTCTCTCTGTGTCTCTCTGTCTCTCCCCCTCTTTCTCTCTGTCGAATAAATAAATAAAATATATTTTTAAAAAGTGATAAGTACAAGACAAGGTTTACCACCTTATAAAAAACATCGTATAGTGTGTTATGAAATGGAAAATAATTTGTTGTCTTCTTAGAAGAGGCTCTCCTATGAAAGGCCTACACAGATAACTCTGGATAATATAAAGATACAGCCTCATCTGTAGAAACAGCACTTGGTTTTGGAGGTGGGGGCAGCTTGCTAAAACACTTGATTAACTGCCAGAGCTAAAAGTGGATGCCCTATTGCTGAAGACACTGTAGGCTACAGTCACAGGACATCCAAACACCATGCTGGAACTGAAAAGGAAACTAGCTCACCCCCTAGCTAGCCCTCATAGTGCTGGAGAGCCTAATGCAAGCCACTAGAAGAAAGTAGGCACCAACAGCATGAATAAGCACAGGACCCTGCAGACTATGAAATCAATCAGCCAGAGAAAAATGCATACTTTTGCAATAGTGGCATGCAGCATCTGGGCAACCAACTAGTCTCTGATTGGGCATGAGTTCCAGTAAACTGGAGGGATCTCATATCTTGTGCTGGAAGCTAAGTCAGATTTCCATTGTCAGGAAACTCACACATCAGAAGGAAGCCCCCACTGCTCTCTGGAGGAGTAGAGCATGCTTGTACACCAAAAAATCTCTCAAATAACTTTGCATTCCCCCTTTTACCTAAGCTGCTCTCACTCTTGGTTGAATAATTTTTTTTTAATTTCATAGATGGCAGAGAAAATGGAGGAGAGCCAAGATTCATCCATACAGCAAGAAGATAGCCAACTGACCACTATAAAACTTCCCACCTCTACCACATCTGCCAGGGTCCAGGAGAAATTGCAGAGGAAGGGGCGACATGGTTACTTTTACTGCTAGTCTGACAGTCAGCTCTAGGGTGATGGTGACAGACACAGTGATCAATCAAACCCTACCAAAGTAAAAATACAGAACTCAACAATAGATCAGACTGCCAACTGGCCTGCCATGGTTCAGGGAACATTGCAGAAGAGGGGCAGGAAAGAGTTTAAGATTCGTGGAGTAGGTAGGAATACTCAGAGACATGGTCCTTCTCATACCCCATAGGGACTGAGGGCTGTATGTCTCACAGTGGATAGCATGACACCACAGGGGAGAGCCCTCAGAGTGGAAGGGGTCAGGGTAAGGGAAGGGAAGAATATGCCATGTTATATTATATATAAAATAAAATTAAAAATTAAAATAGCACTTGAAACTGAGGCAAAGGTAACAATAATCAAAAATATAGAGCCAAACCTCTATTGTGAATGTATATGGAGATAGGACACTTAAAGATATAAGGTTAAATAAAGTCATAAGGTTGAACTTCTAAACTCATAGTAAACGTGTCCTTTAAAAGTATTATCTATCTATCTATCTATCTATCTATCTATCTATCTGTCCATCCATCCATAAACACATCCATCTCCATACCAGGAATAGGGCCTGTCTCCGGAAAACAGACTGGCTATCTTGAATTTGCACTTCTAGTCTTAATAAATGTGAAAAAATAAATTTAGGCTACTGAAGCTATCCAGTCTGTGGTATATTGTTACAGCAGCTGAAGAGACTACTGTAAGTACATAATCCATGAATCTGAGCAGTTGGAAAGGAGCCAAAGAGATAATTGATTCTGATGGTGAGCTCATCTGAAGTGCTGAGTTGGGGGCTCTTACCTCTGCCTGTTCTGTTTTATTATGGCTGAGGCATTTCAAGGTCATGTTAGATGGGTTTGGATAGCCACTTCCTCTGTAATATCATTCCTTTGACTCTGAGAACTTTTAAAATAAGATGTTGTTTATTGTATTTAAAGTGATTTCATGATACACCTAAAAGTGGAAACAGATAAATAAATGAGAATTAAAGAGAGTATATATATACTTGTAATAGAGAACGGAGACATTGTAAAGATGTGAAAATGGAAATGGAAATTGTTTGTGCGTCACATGGAAAGAAAGCAGCAGTGGAAATTTTGTATAATGAATCCCACAAGAATGAGATATTATAAAGAATGACAGAAATCATTTTCTAAAGAATAGTTTTAAAATAGTTCCACTAAATGAAATTGGCACTCTAAGGAGAAGGAAAGACAATTAGTAAAGGGAAATTTTTTCTTCCCTCCATAGATACAAAGGCACAAAGAACTCAGTTAGAGCAGCAATTACAGCCATTCTTCCCAGAACATCAGTTTTATGATTTACCAGAACCCATTCTGACCCTTGGAGAAAAGATTAACATATTCTGTGATATAAAGAATTGAAAATTCAGAGACAAATGGATCCTCTTCCATATACAAGAGGGGTGGGTGGGAAGAATAGAAATGGTAAGGTGCTAACAATCTCAAAGTCATGAGCATTATTCAGGGACAGCATGTACTTTCGTTTGTATACGAAGATGGCATCTTGGGCTCATCATCAGATGTATTATGTATCCCAGAAGAGGGGTACTCTGTTCTTAACCCACCAAATCCCACTGAGTTCATATGTTAGCACATTGGTTACTGGTGCCACTTGTGACAAGGGAAAAAGACTTTCTGATTATCAAATGGCCTGAAAAAGGAAGAAATTAGCAATTTTGCACTGAAGCTCACATTATGTATAGTAATAAATCTAGACAAAGAGATTATGTCCACTAGTAATATTGAATAATTAATATTTATAATTAAACATGAAAATATTTTAACATATCCATTTTTTTCTATTTATGATTTTCTTTTAGAAGCTACATATTTCATAATTACTGTTTGACCAAAATTTATTTCATACATAATGTTTTGTTTATTTGTTTGATTTTTTTGTTTTTTAGGTTCTTTTTTTATTAATTACTTTGCACTCAGCAAGTACAGTCAATTTGGTACCATTATTAGGCTCATCCATTACCTACCCCTCCCCTTGGCTCCTCCTTGTTGAGGTATATGGGTCATGCATTGTGGAGTTAGCCCACAGTTATGTGTAAGATAAATGTCTCTGCATGTCATGACCCAACATATGGCTCCAACATTCTTTCAGCCCTCTCTTCCTCAAAATTTCTCTGAGCCATGTTGGGTTCATTTTTGGTCTGCTTCAGTGATGAGGTGTTGGGGGCCTCTGAGGCACTGGATCTCTGATTTGGTAGGAGTTGATTTTTCTCTGTGTTGATCTCCTTCACCCTTGTGCTGTTACCCGGTTCACAAAGAAAACAGCATCCTTACTTGTTTTGCCAATTGTTCTTAGTTTCAGCTGGGGCCCTTTGGAGGTATGATGGGGTGGCTCTCTCCTTAGGATCTACAACTATCTGAAAAAAAAGCAGATTCTCCAATGGAGAGTAAGTTAGCACCAGACAAATGAGATAACCCTTTTTTTAAATATAGAATTTAATAGGTGTAGGTCCTCTTGTAGCCCACGATTAGTGGTAGCTTGATATTGGAGAGCAGGCTTATATTTGGATATGGCTCTGACTTGCTTCCCAGCTCCAGCTATGGGCCCCTTACCACTGAGGGGATCAGTTGGATCCATTAGCCGATTCACGAGCAGTTGGTTCCCCACCATGGCTGTGTGCCACTATTGCACTTGTGTGAGCATCACCACAGGTTATTTGCTGCTAAATAGGTGAGACCATGAGTTGCTTGGACAGATATTGGTCATTTTCCCCCAGTCGCCCATGTAGCACCTTCTGGCACTAGACGCACTGACTGACTCTTTTCCAGCTTCCAGCCATGCCATTCCGATTTATGTATCAACCGCCTAAAGTGTCTTCAGGAGTAGGGTCTTACCACTAACCTTTGTTGGATCATCAAGTACTCAGACAGAAATCGGTCTGTCTTACAGGAAACCTTAGAGGTCTCTCCGATCAAAAGCTCATCGTGGATAATAGCCACAATCTGCTACTGGGAGTTACAGGTCAGTTCCCACTAAGAAAAGGAAGAAAAAGATAACTAATATAAAAGAGATAGAGAGAAGATAGATAGATAGATAGAGAGAGAGAGAGAGAGAGAGAGAAAGAGGGAAAGAGGGAGAAGGCTGTAGAAGATTAAGGTCAGTCTTCATCATATCTTCTTCTGTGTCTTGTGAGTCAGGTGTTTCCTCTAAGGGCCTGGTGAAGGTTCAGCCATTTGGCCTGCCTTTTACGATGTAGAATTTTATGGTACCATTGCCATTTGGGTCTAGATTTGTGTTACCCACCCCCCCTTCCTCCCCCCTCCCCCCATCCTATTGTCTAGTCCACAAGAAGCTTGCTGGATATGTAAGGCATCTTGGGTAGATTCAGGTTAGGTGCTGTCAATGAGTGAGACTATGTGGAGATTTTTTTTCTGTGATTGGGTAAGTCCACTGAGATTGATCTGTACCAGGTTCAACCATTTTTCCTCAAATTTCATTGTGTCATTTTTTCTTACTGCTGTATAGAATTCCATTGTGTAGATATACCACATCATAGTAATCCATTCTTCTAGTGATGGACATCTGGGTTGATTCCAGGTCTTAGCTATTATGAATTGAGCCGCTACAAACATGGTTGAGCAAATCTCTCTGGCCTGTGGTGTGAAGGTTTTAGGGTAGATGCCCAGTAAGGGAATAACTGGGTCTGTTGGTATCTCTATAGTAAGCTTTTTCAGGAGTCTCCAGATTTCTTTCCAAAGTGGTTGTACCATCTTACATTCCCACCAACAGTGGATGAGTGTTCCTACTTCTCCACATCCTCACCAGCATTTATTTTTATTTGATTTTTTGATGTTTGCTATCCTTATTGGAGTAAGGTGGAATCTCATTGTTGTTTTAAGTTGCATTTCCCTGATGATTAGGGATGATGAACATTTTCTTAAGTGTGTATTTGCCATTTGCATTTCTTCCTCTGTGAACTGCCTGTTGAGCTCTTTGCCCCATTTTGTGAGTGGGGTGTTTAACTTCTTACTGTATAGATTTTTGAGTTCTTTGTAGATTCTAGAGATTAGGACTCTGTCAGTTGGATAACCAGCAAATATTTTCTCCCATTTTGTGGGTAATCTATGGGCTTTGCTTATTGTATGCTTGTCTGTAAAGAAACTCTTCAGCTTTATGTGATCCCATTGGCTGAGTGACTGTTTAAGATCGTGAGCTACTGGGGTTTTGTTCTGGAAGTCTTTTTCCATTTCTATATCATGGAAAGTACTTCCTATATTTTCTTCCAGTAGTAGTCAAGTTTCTGGCCTTATATTGAGGTCTTTGATCCATTTGGAATTGAGTGTAGTGCATGGCAAAATGCGTGGATCAAATTTCAATTTCCTCCATATGGTTATCCAGTTTGTCCAGCACCATTTGTTGAAGATGCTGTCGTTTTTCCAGCCTATGTTATTTGGGCCTTTATCGAATATCAAGTAGCTATAGTTGCTTGACCCAAAGTCTGGGTCCTTATGTCTATTCCATTGGTCTATACTCCTGTTTTTATGCCAGTACCATGCTGTTTTTATTACTATGGCTTTGTAATATAGCTTTAGATCAGGTATGGTGATGCCTCCAGAGGTATTTCTTTTGCTGAGGATATGTTTAGATATGCAAGGCCTTCTGCCTTTCCATATGAAATTTGAGATGATTTTTCCTATCTCTGTAATGAACACTGTTGGGATTTTAATTGGAATTGCATTAAATCTGTATATTGCCTTTGGTAGGATTGCCATCTTCACAATGTTAATTCTGCCTGTCCAGGAGCATGGGATGTCTTTCCATTTTCTCAAGCCCTCCTCAATTTCTCTTTTTAGTGTTTTTATGTTTCAATTGTATAGATCTTTCACTTCCTTGGTTAATATTATTCCAAGTTATTTTATTTTATTTTTTTTGTTGGTATTGAAAATGGGGCCATGTCCCTTATTTCTTTCTCTGTATCTTTGTCATTTGCATATAGAAAGGTTACTGATTTTTGTGCATTGATTTTGTCTCCTGCTACTTTGCTATAGGAGTTAATCACCTTCAGGAGTTTTGGGATGGAGTCTCTAGGGTCTTTTACATATACAATCATGTCATCAGCGAATAAAGCTAACTTAACTTCTTCCTTTCCAAATTGTATCCCTTTATTTCCTTCTCCTGTCTTATTGCTTGAGCTAGGCCTTCCAGTACTATATTGAAGAGCAGAGTTGAGATTGGACAACCCTGCCTTGTTCCTGATCTTAAGGGGAATTCCTCCAGTCTCTCTCCATTAAGTATTATTTAGGCCTTAGGAGCTTTGTATATTGCCTTTATTATGTTAAGATATGAACCCACCATGCCAATTCTCTCCAATGTTTTGATCATGAAGTGATGTTGTATCTTGTCAAAGGCCTTTTCTGCATCTATTGAAATGATCATTTGGTTTTTGTGTTTAACCTTGTTTATGTGGTGTATTACATTGACAGATTTCCGTATGTTGAACCACCCCTGTGTTCCTGGGATGAATCCCACTTGGTTGAGGTGGATAATGCCTTTGATGTGTTGTTGTGTTCGGTTTGCAAGGATTTTGTTCAGGATCTTTCCATCTAAGTTCATTAGGGAAATAGGCCAGTAGTTTTCTTTTCTTGTGGCATCTCTGCCTGGTTTTGGGATTAGGGTGATGGTAGATTCAGAAAAGGAGTTGGGTAGCTTTCCCTGTTTCTCAATTGTGTAGCACAGTTTCAGGAAGATTGGTTTGAGTTCTTCCATGAAGGTTTGATAGAATTCAGCTGAGAAGCCATCTGGTCCTGGACTCTTCTTTGGGGGAAGATTTTTTTTATTACTTTTTCAATCTCAATGAGTGTGATAGGTTCGTTTAGGTAATTAATCTGCTCTGAGTTTAGCTTTGACAGATGGTATGTGTCCAGGAATTTATCCATCTCCTCCACAGTATCGAGTTTTGTGGAGTAGAGGTTTTTAAAATAAGTCCTGATGATTCTCCCAATTTCACTTATGTCTGTTGTGTTCTCTCCTTTTTCATTTTGAATTTTGTTAATTTGAAGTATCTTTTTTTGCTTCATAAAATTGGTCAGGGGTTTTTCAATCTTGTTTATTTTTTCAAAGAACTAGCTCTTTGTTTTGTCAATTGCCTGAATTGTTTTCTTATTTTTTTAAAGCCAGACAAGTTTTAAACTTAATTTCATATTATTTCAAAGAAAAATGCATGGCATTTCTGATATATATGACAATTTTCTTGTTTCATATAATTTTTTTCAGAAATGTTCTTGTTATGTAATTTTGAAAGCATTAAGTGATACTCCTTTACTCTTTTTTTTGTTTGTTTTTGTTGTTGTTTATTTATTTATTTGAGAGTTACAGACAGAGCGAGAAAGAGGCAGAGAGAGAGAGACATAGAGAGAATGGGCGCGCCAGGGCCTCCAGCCACTGCAAACGAACTCCAGACGCGTGCGCCCCCTTGTGCATCTGGCTAACGTGGGTCCTGGGGAGTCGAGCCTCGAACCGGGGTCCTTAGGCTTCACAGGCAAGCGCTTAACCGCTAAGCCATCTCTCCAGCCCTCCTTTACTCTTTAGGCTGTAGTATTTATTATTATTTTACATAAATGTACATTGTTTTCAAACTCCCAATCTTTTTTACATTTGTGAAATGCACAGTGAAATATGATCTTTTAGGTCAGATATATTAGGTTTATCCAGTGACACATATCACAAGTGTAGAACATGGCCTTGCACATAGTAGAAATATATTAATCATAATAGAAGTGTATGTATTTTGGTTGTAATTGCGTTGTAAGGTTTTCAAGGATAGGTGCTTGTATAAAAGCAGTTTTAAGATATATAATTCATGATTGTATATATATATATATATTTTTTTCAAATGCTCATTCTATGCCTTTATGCCCTCAAAGTCAAGTGTATAAATGTGTATGTACATACACACTTATACACAGGTATCAGTGATGCTAAAAAGTTTAAGGTAACATTCTTTTAAGAACCTAAAATGATATATGTCTTGTTCTCATTGAAATATATGATGATGTAAGTTTTGCAGACAATTCTAGGTAATTTAAAATAAAATCATGCCTCTGAAGCCATCTTCCATCAGACCACGTTGAGAACTCCTCAACGTCCCCAGAAAGCATAAAGAATGCGGATCTATCAAAGCACAACAGTGAACCATTAACTAAACAACAAAACTCAATAGAACAGCGTTTTAGTATCTGGTAACCAACAAGCCAGGATATCCCTGGAAAGTGGACAGCATTGGCTCAGTCCAGGTGGTAGTAGGGAATCTGTGTACTATTTTTGTCTTGAAAAAGCAACTTTGGAGAACTTCAAGATATTTGAAAGTGCCCTCCTCTTGTAAGGTTTTCTTTTCCCTGATGAATGGAATCAGTTCAAGTTATATGAAAGTCTAGGTTTTTATGTTATTTGGCACCTGACACATTTTTGGAAATTAACCAAGCATATATGACTAAAAATAAACCCAACATGGCTCAAGAAAATTTTGGGGAAGAGGGGACAGAAAGAATGTCAGAGCCACATGCTGGATCATGATATGCAGACATTTATCCTACCCATAACTGTGGGCTAACTCCGGAAAGCATGACCCATATACCTCAACAAGGAGGGGCCAAGAGGCGGGTGTAGGTAATGGATGAGTCTAATAATGGAACCAAATTGACTGTATTCGATGAGTACAAAACTAATTAATAAAAAATAAAAATGAAAAAATAAAAAAATGATCAATAAAAAATTAAAAATATAAAAAAATTAAAAAAAAAATATGTCAGAGTCTATAAGTACAAATATAACTTGAAAGAAAACTGTTGCAGAAGAATAGCATTTCATTGTCATGGCTCAATTTTATTTTCAGCAGCTGTCAATTCTAATCTGGCATGTTCATTTTCTTCTGTGCACTCATTCCTATGGCTCTCTGTAACTACTTGTTCTTTTAAACATGTCATTGTAAAGTCTAGTGATTTCTCCATCTGCATGGTTGATGCAATACTTCTGATTTCAGAATGTTGAACAATGGGACACATTATTTTAGTTAGAGAGAACAGGAACTCCATAAGCATGAAAATGTATCTCCATATTCTAAAAGATAATAACTTAATCCTAATTTTCATTTATCAATTTCCAGCATTCAAATATCTCAAGGATTTACAGTATTGAAACAGATAATGCACTGCCACAATTTGAGTATTCAATAGAAGTGATGGATTTTCCAGAATAAATGTGATAATCAAAACAAAGGATTCAATAGTAAAAATTAATAGAAAACATTTCAATCTTTTATCTATTGGTCTGTCACTCATTTCTTTTATACTATGTTTCAAGATCTTATTTTTGTATGAACTTGTATAATAAAAGGGAGATTAGTATGACATAAAATAAAGATCTTTGTAAATTCTCATCAAAACCATTCTGTTCTCATCATTTTAACAGGATGATTTAAGACAGTTTTATGTCATTCTTCTGACCTAAAAGACTATTTTCAATAAATTGCAAGCATTTCTTTAGTTGTGATTTCAACTATATTTTCTCTTCCTAAGAATCTCTTCTACCTGTATTATACTGAATTTTCTGCCTTTACTAGTACACAGGAAAAAGAAATTCTGTGGAGAATAAAATACTATTGCTATGGGAGAACCATAAATGTACTAACAAAGACAAAATTCATTCGTGAAGGTAACACTGGTAGTTTTGAAAGACCAAATTTAGATCTGTGAATTGCCTATGGATCAAAAACTTACAAATGTCTGAAACTTATGTTATTGTTACATTCACTTTGTAAGTTGTAAACAAAGTTGTAATTGAAGAAATATAACATCCAATAGTAATTATATAATTTATTGTAGACATTAACCTAAATTTTGTTGCTGATGTTATTATTGTACAATATGTATTTAACTCTTTTGGTAGAATCTAAAGTATTATGTATATCAAGTAAAACTGAATTTATTAGGAGTAAATAGCCATTGTTATATAATGAATATGATGATATATTGAAGAATAGATGTGATATCCTTTTTTGCATTCGTTATGAGAAAACCTAAAGGTCATTCTAATATATGTCCATTTCTGAGATGGATTTTTGCTTCAATCTCATTTTTAGGTTTCATCTTATATTCCTAATCACAATTTCTTTGTCTCTTATTGTGCCTAGATTTAAATTATATTTTCATGTTTTATGGTTCACGTTGCTGTGTTGTTGTAATCTTTTAGGAACAAAGTAGGTTATAAAGAAATAAACATAGATTTAACATGTGATAGCTGGGTTAGTAACATTTCTGTTACACCATATTCTATAGCAATTATGGGTAATAGCTTAAACAAACTAAAAAATCTTAAATCAACTGATAGCCTTCTGGTCTACTAGATTATAGAGATTCTGATTTTCTTGTTCTACTTATCCATTTTCCTTAGTTTTCTATAGTGCTCTTGTAATGAGGAAAATTTTAAAAATTCACAATATTTGGAGAAGGCTTGAAAAAATGTACCTACTTTACAGGACATCACATTTCTGTTACCTGATTTAATCCCTCAATGACATAGAAAATATTTCAGTTCTTACAAAGACAAAATACAGCCCCTGTCCCCAAGCTTTTTCACTGGGCCGACTTGAATAATACATGTGTTCACACCAGATAAAGCACAGAAGACATAACTAAGTATTATACTAAAACTGGTTTTGGTGAACCATTGAATTTAATGGGGTTACTTACAGAGTAGGGTGAAGAATTGCTTACAAGAGCAGTAGATGACTCAAAGACAGGTGCATCACACAAAAGCCCACCCTAGTATAGGAGATGACTCATGGAAGCTGTTATCTATGGATCACAGTACACAACCTTCAGGGAACTTGGCTGGTTGGAGAGTCTGGAGCACCCTATATGACTTGCAGGCAGCCCAATTCGAGAGTCTCTCCCTAAACAGTTGTTTTACCCTTATGGATCCTTAGGAAGGAGTCTTACAACTTTTTTTCACCTGGACTTGTTGAATTCCTGAGTCTCCTGAGTTTCCTTCCTCCCCACAAAAGGTAATGTTTCAATTGGTAATTAACTGGTTAACATCTTCCATCAACAGGTATTTATCATTCTTATGACCTTGATGAGTAGTTCTGTGACCTTTTAAGTTTCAACATTCCAGACTTCTTGACCTCTTGACTGCCTCTTCTCCTTTCAGGTAGGCATATTTCAATTTGAAGAAATCTGCTATATAAAAGTCCCATATCCAGCTTGAATATCAGAAATTCTGAACTTACTATTTCCAGGTAAATGAGGTGTTATTCTTCTGATAAGAATGATGGTATATGGCTTGAGATATGACTCAGTGTGTTACTAACATGCGAAGTATCATTTGATTTTGTTTCTTTTGATTCATTTAGATGTATTTATTTGCTTTGATATGGAAGAGATATATAATAAGCCTCTGATTTTTTAAATGGAAACCTTTGACTTTATAAATGTTACTTATTAGCCACATTCCCATATTCTTCACTTACCTGCAATTGCAACAATGTTTCATATGAAACATGACTGACTTCTATATATCATACATATTGTAAAGGGTTTTAATTAAAAAATATTTGCACAGACATTTCTCGGAATATTATGAGGGTGTATGAAGTTCCTGTAAACCAATATCTAAAGTATGAGAGCACTAAGACATACATTGCCAGTAAAAGCCCTCCAAAAATGCTATTGGGAACAAGGTATACTATAATTGAAGAAGGTAGACTGTGTAAAATGTGAAGAAAGTGTTGTCTGAAACCATTCAAAAAGGGTAGTATATAGACATAATGCATTTTAAATACTCCAAAATCTCAAAGATAAGAATATCTAGATACACAAAGTGCTACCACATAGCATTTTCCTGTAAAGTGCATATTATTGAAGGTTGTAACTTTATAGATTCTAGTTATGAGGTTTGAGCTATATTCATTTGTGAAATGGAATGGATGAATTAAGAGAATTCTGATATACTAAATAGCTTTCTCTTTTATTGATGCATTTGAGAGTTTCTTCCTATATAAGTTCTTCAGGCATCAATGGAATAATAGGTCCTAGTGAATTTATTTTTAACCTAGTAAATGAAAAGTAATACATGCAAATTGAAGCATAATCAAAATTATTGTTATAGAACACAAACCTATAAGTGAAGTTTTCCTTTGAGCACCAATGCCCTAGTTATTTTTCTATGTTTAATTAAAAGTCATTTCCACCCGAGTGTATCATATTGAAATTTGAGTTAGACGCCCCACCAATGTGATGTTTCATGCGTAGTTCTCACAATATTTTTGCACAGAAGGTCAAACTTTTTGTCACAGACATGTTATTGTCCATTATGAATTATAAAATTTTCTTCATATTAAAAAATTTTAAGGGCTGGAGAGATTGCTTAGTGGTTAAGGCACTTGCCTGTGATGCCAAAGGACCCAGGTTCAATTCGCCGGTATCCAGGTAAGCCAGATACACAAGGTGGCACATGCATCTGGAGTTCGTTTGCAGTGGCTGGGGGCACTGACACACCCATTCTTTCTCTCTCTCTCTCTCTGCCTCACTCTCTCTCTTGTAAATAAATTAAATAAATAAATAAAACATTAAAATTATTAAAAATCTGCTTTCATCCTTCCCTTCCTTCCTGTCTCCATTACTTCCATTTTGTTTATCCACTGTCTTCTTTCCTTTGTTTGGTTTTCCTTGCCCAATCACTCATTTTTAAGCACACAGGACAAACTTCTAACTCATGGATCAATACAAGATGAGCATTGAACCCTATTGCATATTGAACAAGATAAATTATTGTGTTAGAGAACATTCCTCTATTAAGTGGCAGAAATTTCAAAATCATTGAATATCAGATTAAATACACATTCTAGATTTACAATAACAAGGAAACAAATATACTTTAATATCCATTCAAATATTTATGTTATCAGGGTTCCCCATATGTCAATTGTGAGTTGATTTTTATATATGAAGACAGGATAATATGCTAAACTATGAAGTGATGTAATTGCAATAATTAATATCAACTATCAGAGTGCATGGTAATTATTGTGTCAAAGATTATAATAAAAACTTGAGTTGCTGGAGAGTTGGCTTAGCGGTTAAGGCACATGTCTGTAAAGCTTAAAACCCAGGTTTGATTCCCCAGTACCCACATAAAACCAGATACATAGAGTGGTGCATGCATTTGGAGTTGGTTTGCAGTGGATGGAGTGCCCATTCTCTCTGTCTGTCTTCTCTCTGGCTCTTCTTGCAATTAAATAAAAAAATTAATATATATATATATATATATATATATATATATATATAGAGAGAGAGAGAGAGAGAGAGAGACTTTAAATATTAATGCTTGATACAAAAAGGTTTGAAATTTTAAATAGTACACTCCTCTATTGATAAGTGAATGCAATTGGAATGTAGCTAAGTGTTAACAGTGATTATTCTAGGTGGCAAGATGTGGGGATTATTTTTCCTTTATATTTTTTTCTAAATGGAGGATATGTTGCTATAAGAATTTAAAAATAAACCATGACGGTCACTTAAAGTTCAGTACTTCCTCCTTATAATTGGATGACAATGGTATAAATCTATAATAATATGAGGACAAGTTAAATATAGTAAAATATCAAACATTTCTCTGAGAGGACATTTTATATTATATATATATATATATACATAAATGTTTATATATAAATATATCACATACATGACAGAGAAAGAAGGAAGATCTCTGCTTAACTGATCTATTAAGTAATTCTATGTAAGAAAATAGCACTCATTTATTCGAGGGAGCTTACCCTTTGTGTCTTTCTTTGGGAAATGTGGTGGCTTTTTTCCAGGTATGCTAAAAATTTCATTATGTGGACTATATTCCTTCTAAATTTAAAATAATACTTCCTTTATACTGCTAGCACTGGATCAAGCTCTGTATGTAATTTGGAGGTTAATAGTTCTAGTAAGTCTCTCCTTAGGCATAGGTTAGCAGCTTGCGGGACCCACTAAGGTGCTAACGTCTTCTAGCCGTTATGCAGTAAGTAGCCTAAAAACATTAATGGACCTCCTTAACCACTTTGTTCACTTCCCAGGGAAAGACATAGGCACAAGAGAGTATATGACCAAATATATGTTATTTTATTCATTGCATTTATAGTGCTTATTACCCTCTAGGCACATGTAAATACTGCACAAAAATCTGGTTTGGATAAAATCAGCTTTTATCAAGCAAAGGTTTGTTGCTAAGGTTCAGAAACTACTTATACTTTTTTGTTAAGATCTAGCTCATCTATGTGGAAACCTCTACAGTTATAAGCTAAAAATTTACAGTAACAGTGAGATAAAGTACTTGTTTGTTCTTTAAAATCTGAAGTGATTTAAGACCCAATATGTCGCTTTGAATTCAAAGAGCTCCTCCAAATTCTACCAATGCGCCACTACCCATGATATCCAAAAGTTTCTTGTTAGGAAGAAAATGGTGCTAATATTTAATATTTTGGTTACACTGGAAACTGTCACAAAGTAGGCAGTGTTTAAATGATTATCTCACTGAGTAAAGATGATTCTTTTTTTATTAATTTTATTTATTTTTATGCCGGTTATAATTATTTTCATAGTACATCATTGCTCTAACAAAATCTCTTTTTCTTCAGAATGTTCTCTACATTTTTGAGTCAGAAAATAGAATTTTGGAGTGCAGAAGGAACTAAGCCTTCAGTTTCCTATTAACAACATCAATCACTACACTCTTCCGTTTTCCCCCAACATTTTCATTCTGATTGTTGATTATTTTTCTCTTATAGTTACATGCTTAACATTGTTGTGGCAATTCTTTTTTTTTTTTTTTTTTTTTTTTTTTTTTTTTTTTTTTGGTTTTCAGAGGTAGAGTCTCACTCTAGCTCAGGCTAGAATTCACTATGTAGTCTCAGAGTGGCCTCAAACTCACAGCGATCCTCCTACCTCTGCCTCCTGAGTGCTGGGATTAAAGACGTGCACCACCAAGCCCTGCTCTTTATTTTTGAAGTTGCCTGTGGATAGGAATAACTGAGGGGGTTTTAAATGTCATTCTTCGTTTTCTTTATAACATTACTAAAGTATTTGTGAAGAAATTGGTGGTGGCTTGAAACTCAGATAATCAGTAAGATTATAAGGTCTTTTATTTATTTATTAATTTTATTAGTATGAACTTTACAGTATGATCATATAACATATTGTTCATATCCCCTCTTCCCCACCCCCATTCCACTGAGGGGCCTCCTCCAGAGGATTATTGGTATTCACTGTGGGTTCATGAATGTACCAGTCAGTTTTTAGGGGGATGGGAACATAGTGTTATGATATACTTTTCTACCCTGTGGCTCTCATAATCTTTCTACTCCTTCTCCCAAAATGTTTCCTGAGCCTTGGTGGATGTGTTATAAGTCTTCTTCAGTGTTGAACTCTGTACATCCTCTGAATTTGTGCTTTAATTAGTTTTGAGTATCTTCAGTGTATACCACCATCTTCATGGAGCAGGGTGTTAAGTTAGCAGTGAGACCAGCACTTGTGTTTAAATTGCTACTTCCTCTATAATGTATCCTGGGCCCTGGGATATGTGATAGAGATGACTCATCTCGTGCTAGGCACACCCTCTCATGTTAGCTGAAGAAAATATTATTTTTTGAATAGCTTATAAGACTATGTGAAACAGATAAAGTAGTGAGGTGATAAATGTTAATTAGCTTTACTGAATTTTTCTAATGTGTACATAGAATAATGCATCATCTTTTATCCATAAATCTATATAATAATTGTTAATTAAGAGAAATGAATATGTAATTATAGAATATTTATTATAATTAAAGTATATGGGCCTAAATACTATCTCTGAATTCAATGAGGCACAAACTCAGTCAGGACTAGGGAAATGACTCAGAGGATAAAGAGTTTTCTTCTCAAGTTGAAGTACCCCAGTTTGATCACCAGACACCAGATAAGACTAGAGATGGAGACAGAATTTTCCAGAAGCTTGTAAAGAAGTTGCCAGTGCAGTACAGAACAGCAGAGTGGGAATCCACAGTGAGATACCCTGCCTCAAAATAATGTGGGCAGGGGAGGATATACCTGAAGGTTATCCTCTCACTACCACATTTGTGGTGTGACACACACGCACGCAGACACACCAACACTTAGACACACACACACACAAACATGAATGCAAATAAATAAATATACCTGCACGCATAAACTTACATATAAATCATAAAAATAGATGATAAACTCAGTCAAACTGCTACTCATACCAGCTCATTATATTGGTTATTAAGATTGAATACAACCAAGATGCCACAGGCTATTTGCACAGTGCATTCAGCAGGAATCTATGTTACTTGGGTCAATGATATACAACTGCAGTTATGAGAACTCTTCTTCAGAACTTCATAATGGCCGATATTTTTATCAATTTACTAAAAATGCAAAATAAACTAAGACATAGCTTAATTTTATAGTGGACTCTGAGCCTGGAAAGACTTATATATAGAAAGGCTAACTGGCTCTGGGTGAAGCTCTTGGAGTACCATATAGTCTTGACTAGTGATTTTGACATAGATAACCATCAAAATCACCTGGAAAAAAATCTTTAAAATAAATTGCAATCCCTGTCCTAAGAGGCTCTGATTTAGTAGAAGATGCATGGGGGCCTGAAGCTTTGAACTGATAAAGGTAATGAAGAGGTTGAATATAATCAAAGTACATTATAAGCATGCTTGGAAATTTCACATTGAAACTCATTATTTTATACCAATAATATATAGAAAATAATCAGGGCATTTTGAAAATCAACTAGATGTTAAATGCTGTAGTCTTAAATTGCCACAAGATGCATAATGACTAGGTTTTGTCTTCAATACTTTGTTATTTATAGAAAATAGAGTACTTAATTCAAGAGTCTACAACACAACTTAATTCTCTATGATGGCTGTGTTTTGGGAATGTAATAATAAGAGACAAAGTATTGTTTCTTAGACAGTAATTCTCCAACTTTAGTGTTTTAAATTAACTTATTCTCCTTGTTGAAAATTCATCTAACATGTTCCCTTTCTCTGAGATTTTCATTCTGGTAATCTGAGAGGGAGACCAAAAACTGAATTTTTAACAAGAAGTATACCTGATTCTGGTACACATGATCCAGGGAGCCTCCCATTCAAAACCAATGGCTTTGATGGTAGGGATTATGTTTTCGTGTGTGTGTGTGTGTGTGTGTGTGTGTGTGTGTCTCCATATGTATGTAGGCACACGTGTGGGTATGTGTGTGAGTTCAATTTTGGGTGCTTTTTCAATTTCTTTCCATCCACCTTATTCTTTCAGTGATTTGAGTGCACCAATTTGGCTAGATTAGCTTGTCAGCAAGCTCTGGGACTCTCCTGTTTCCACTTCCCCAGCACTGACACTATTATTACACCCACCCTCATGCTTGAACAGCAAACATTTTTACAAACTGAGCCCATCTTCTCAGCCAAGTATGGTTTCATTATTTTAAAATATGGTACCCTGGGCTGGAGAGATGGCTTAGTAGTTAAGATGCTTGCCTGCAAAGCTTAAAGTCCCAGGTTTAATTCCCCAGTACTCACATAAGCCAGATGCACAAGGTACCACATGCTGGAGTTAGCTTGCAGTGGCTAGAGGCCCTAGCACAGCCACTTTGTATTATATCTGCCTCTTCCTCTCTCTCTCAAATAAACAAATAAAATATAAATAAAAATATGCTGCCTTAGTAGTGTAATGACTCAAAACTCATCAATGTGCTGAAAATAAGAGGCTGTTGAGAACAGAACACTAAGTGAGGCATATCTATCATGTCCTCCAAGACTCAGGGAAGATTGTGTAAGAAGGAACAGGAAGAATGTAAGAGTCACAGTGTGTGTAGGAGTACTTTGGCACACTGTCATTGGGTCATGAACTGATTATTACATTCATAACCTCACAAGGGTTGTTGTTAACTCCACAAGACCTAAGTAATTCTGATCCAACAATATTTTCACCTAGAGTATAGAAAAGGACAAAAAGAATGAGACATAAGAACAGAAGGACTAGAGTAGGGTATGCATTGGAATAGGGTTTGGGTGGGAGGGATAAAAGAGGGTGATTGCATGAGAATAAGATCAAATTACATTACGTTCATGTGTCAAAATTACCATTAAATATTAACAAGTATACTTCCATTACTACATATGGTCTTTCATTTTTTTCTTAATTTCCAGACAGAGTGTGTTGTAGCCCAAGCTGAAGATAACCTTGTACTTCTAATCCTACTGCCTCTATTTACAAACTATTGTGAATGGAGACATGTATCACCACACTGAGTTTTAGGTGGGGTTGAGGATCAAACCCAGGGCTTAATGGATTCTAGGAAAACACTTTTACCAACTGAGAAGTATCCCAACATCATATGATTATGGCTTAAATTAATATATTTTGTGAAAATATACCTCTGTGTAGGAGTTACTTAACTTTCAAAATCTTTATAGTTCATTCAACTCTTTTAAATATGGACTAGAGGCAATGTCACTGGGTGGATCTTTAGGTGTGGTGGTGGGTTTCAGATTTCAAACTAAAGATATGCAAAGTGTGCCTAGCAGGAGTTCCTGAGTGTGCTGTGTGGCTTTGGGCTTGTACTTCTCTCTCTCTCTCTGCTTGGACCTGTGAAGGCAGGCCAGCTGCTTCTGCCATTATGGAACTTCCCCTGGATCTGTAAGCTTCAATAAATATCCCTTCCTCCATAAAAAAAAAAAAAATCAGTGAGACTCTTTGGACTTGTAGAATGCAACTGAAAAGAGCTGTTAGGTACTATTTTTGTATCCATAGCTTTGGATGCTTCAAACTAATTTTAGGAAAGCAGAAATGCATCAATAAGGATTACATATATGATCATTTAACCCATTAGCAAAAGAAAAGGAGTGAATTTTACCCTAGAAATTTCACTATGAACTAAATATACCTTCCAGATAACCAGAATATAAGCTAAAACAGGATCAACAATTCCTATAATTTAATGTTTTTTTTTCCTGTTTTGGAGGGTTAGTAATTTAATTAAATGCATTCTCTTGTAGTCTTCCTTGTGCACATTTGTGTATGATTTTTCTTAATATTCTGATGTCACACATTCTGAGTGCTACAGGGTTTCAAGTCATAGCACATTATATAGAAACGAAAATAAAAATTGAAGTTATACTATCTAGATGAAAATCTATTAATATTTGGTGAACTTCGCAAACCTCTCTCTATATACACATATAGAGAGACATATATGCACACATATCAGATAATATACCTAATATGGCACATATACATAACATAATTACTGTCATACTTATATCGTTAAGTGCTTTTAAGACATCATTGTCAGAGTTCCATCCTAGTAACATTATGTAGCAGTGGAATAAATAAAATACAAACCCAGAAGAAAGTTAGGTGTGTTTATTTATGCAATTTTCTATTCAGAGCTTCTCCATAATAAGACTATATTGCCTATTAAGTGAATTAATATACATTTGAAACTTAGAACAGTGCCAAACATAAATCAAGTGCTCATTTTATACTAGATATTACAGAATATGACTCAAAGGTATTTTGGGTCTCTTTATATTAGTGAAAGTTAATGCTGTAGATAAGCAGATGACATTAGGTTTCTCCTGGTTTCTCTCATTAAAGCAGCAAAGTTGAATATTAATGATTTTAGAGAATTATGTTGTCATGCATGTTAGTCTAGAAAATATAAATCCATCTCATAAAAAAGTCGAAGGATCAAAGAAGGTTTTTACTGTTAATTGGAAACAAAGTGTCATTGGTGTCCTGATTTAAAGGGCACTCAAGTACAATTAGGCAATTTAAAAAATGTAAAAAGAAAAAGAAAGAAAAATAATTAAAGGTAAAGTGAAGTTATTATTAACCTTTATTTCACTAAAATCTTTTTTCATAGCCAAATAAAATTAAAAACAGAGAGGTTTGTAATGCATAATGACAACCTCAGTATTAATAAGATTTTTAAAATAAAATAGGCATTGCAGAAAGCATGCTTCAAATTTATTAGTTATAATATTTTTATAGCCAAAGCATTTACATTTTACAAATTGAACAACTGGAGGGCTAGATACTATTTATGGATTTAGAAAGATGTAGTCACTTTTATAAGTTAAAATACTTTCCTCTTTCAGCCACCTGTTCTCCCTTTTTACTCAAAAATGCTTTTGTTAAAAATAATCTCAAGATTTTGACTATTCTTGCTTCCAGGGAATCTACATCAAGAGCAAACTAGGATATTTTTCTAGATTATTGGTAAAGACTTTGGACAGTTTCATGGACAGAAAAGCCATTAATTTGGTACAGTATTTCCCATAATAGTTTTAAGATTGAAGGATCCTCTCAGAATAGACACTGTCTAAAATAAAACTAAAAAAAAAAGTGACCCAAGTTCAGTGAGATGCGGAAAATACATGTTACCAAAAACTTTAGCACAATGAGTTCCTTAATTAGGAAGTATGCAATTTAAGGTGCAAAAGACATGTGGATGAATTATTGTGAGTTTACAGCAATATAGCTAGAAGTCATAATTGTAAGGTAGAAGAAATCTGAATTAAGTCTACCTCCACTTACACCACAGTTAAAATATTTCTGAAGATTAGTTAATGGTATACTTTCATCATATGCTTTATACACATTTAATTACAATTATTAATTTACATAAATATGATTTCAAAGAAATATCCATCATCAAAAGGATAATGATTTTAAAACATAGTATTTTCTAGCAAACCTCAGGTACTATCTGGTTGCATATATTCTTACTCAAATAGTGCAAATATATTCAATTTAAATGCATCTAATATTTTTTGAGAAAGGGCTTCATTCTCACTGTGATACTCTTCCTTCAGCCTCCAGACTGTTGAGCTTCAAAGCATGAGCCACCATGCCCAGCTACATCTACTTGTTTTAAATTTATTTTGGATTTATTATTACTATTAACATATTTTGCATGGATACATCATGTGTTGGTACCCTTGTTTCCCTCATCCCTGCCCCCATTCTGTGGGGAACCTTCCTCAGTGGCATTGCAGGTATTCCTGAAGGGGTTGTAGGAGCAGGAGTGAGTTGATATGGTGGGGAGGGAAGGCCTCTGGACATGATGTCTTAAACTGTGGCTCTTACAATCTTTCCACCCCCCCTCCATTCTGCAAAATTCTCTGAGCCGTGGGTGAATTTTAAGTCTACTTCAGTGATGAGCTCTCAGCAACCTCTGTATCTCTGCTTTGGTAAGTGTTGAGTATCGTCCTTCACCTTGGCATGGATTATCAGGTTCAGCATGGAAGAATCACTCATATTATTCTCCCCAATTACTCTGTGGTTTCAGCTGTGGCTTGGTTGAAGTGTGAGGGATAATTTATCTCATTGGGTCTTGCTAACTTCTGATAAAGAAGAACAGGTTCTCCAATGGAGAATGAAGTCAGCATAGTTTAAATAGAATAAGCATGACTAATTTAGGGAGAATTTGATGTATGTAACCCCTCATTTAGCCGACTACTGACAGCTTGACACTAGAGAGCATAATCTTTGTCTTTGATCTTCTGAACTTGTTCCTCATTCCAGATATGGGTTCCTTTACACTGAGTGGATCTCTTAGCCAATCAAAAAGCTATTGGTTACCCACCTACACTATTTGTCGCTATTGCACTAGTGTGTACATCTTGTCAGGGTGTTTGTTTCTGAGTAACATAGATCTCTGTTTGCTCAAATCATTGTTGGCCACTTTCACCCAGTAGTTCATGTAGCACTTTCTCATACTAGTTGGTCTGTGTGGGGACTGGCTTTCTTTTGGATTCCAGCCAGGTCTCTCCATGCTCTGTGTTGGCACCAGAGGTCTGGGTCTTCAATTCTGTTACATTGGTCTATATTTCTGTTTTGATGCCTGTATCATGCTGTTTTTGTTATTATGGCTTTGTAATATAGATTTAGATTGGACATAGTGATACCTCCAGAGGTATTTCTTTTGCTGAGGATATGTTTGATTATCCAAGGCCAGCTTCCATTCCATATGAATTGTGAGATCATTTTTTCTGTCTCTATGAAGAAAGATGCTGGAACTTTTATTGGTATTGCATTAAATCTATATATTGATTTTGGTAGAATTGCCGTTTTCACAATATTTTCTCCACTATGCAGGACCATGGAAAGTCTTTCCATCTTCTCAAGTCCTCCTCAATTTCTTTCTTGACATTTTTTTTTTTTAGGTTTTCATTATATAGGACTTTCACATCCTTGGTTACTGTAATTCAAAGGTATTTAATTTAGTACTTTTTTACATATTGAAAATGGGACAGCCTTGCTGATTTATTTCTTTGTATATTTTTCCTTTGTATATAGAAAGGCTAGTGATTTTTGTGTGCTGATTTTGTATCCTGCCACCTTCCTGAAGGAGTTAATCACCTTTACAAGTTTTGAGATGGAGACTTTTGGGTCACTTATGTATAGGATCACCTTATCTGCAATCAGGCTAACTTGACTTTTTCCTCTCCAATTTGTATCCCTTTTATTTCTTCCTCCTGTCTTATTGTGTGGGCTAGGACTTTTAGTACTATGTTGAAGAGCAGTGATGAGTGTGTGCACCCCTGTCTAGTACCCAATCTCAGTGGGAACTCCTTGAGTCTTTCCACATTGAGTATTATTTGGGCTTTAGGAGATTTATATATAACCTTTATTGTGTTGAGATATAAACCCTCCATGCATATTCTTTCCAGCATTTTGATCATGAAGTGGTGTTGTTTTTTTTTTTTTTTTTTTTTTTTTGGTCAAGGGCCTTCTCTGCATCAATTGAGATGATCATGTGGTTTTTATATGGTTTATTTATGTGGTGAATTATGTTGACCAATTTCCATATGTTGAACTATCCCTGCATCCCTGGGATGAAGCCTATCTGGTCAAGGAGGAAAATGCTTGTGATATGTTGCTGAATTTGTTTTGCCAGGATCTTCACATATAAACTCATCAGGGATATAGGCCTATAGTTTTCTTTCCTTGTTACATATTTGTCTGGTTTTGTTATTAGGTGACACTAGCTTCATAAAATGTGTTGGGGAGGATTCTCTACTCTCTGATTTTTGAAACAGTTTGAGAAAAATGGTTTCATTTCTTCAACATAGGTTTGATAGAATTTGGTTGAGAAGCCATTTGGTCCTAGACCTTACTTTATGGGGAGGTTTTTGATTAACTTTACAATCTCCATGGATGTGATAGGTCTGTTTAAGAGATTAATCTGCTGTGAGTTTAGTTTTGGTAGGTGGTATGTGGCTAGGAATTCATCCATTTCTTCTTGATTGTCCAAATTTTTGGAGTACAGGTTTTAGAAGTATGTCCTGATGATTCTTATAATTTCATTAATCTCTGTTGTGACCTCCCCTTTTTCATTTCTGATTTTGTTAATTTGAGACTTCTCTGTCTTTTGCTTAATCAAAGTGCCAGGGGTTTATGAATATTTTTTTAAATTGTTTTTTTCAAAGAACCAGCTCTTTGTTTCCTTGATTTTTAAAAATTGTTTTCTTAGTTTCCAACTCATTAATTTCTTCCCTGATCTTGATTTTTTATTTCCATCTCGAGCTCTTAGGGTTGGATTCCTTTTGTTTCTCCACTGCCTTTAGGTGGATAGTTTGATGATTAATTTGGGATCTATTTGTCTTTGTTAGGAAAGCATTTAATGCTATGAATTTTCTCTTAGGATTGCCTTCATTATGTTCCATAAATTTTGGTAAGTTGTGTTTTTATTATTATTCAAATCTAGGAATTTTACATTTTTTAAATTTCTTCCACAATACATTCGTTGTTTAAAATTATGTTGTTTAGTCTCCAGAGGGTTGTGGAATTCCTGATGTGTCTCTTGTTAATTTCTAGATTTAAAGCATTGTGATATGATATGATCCAGGCTATTACCTCAATTTTCCTGAATTTATGGAAGCATGTTTTAGGACCTAGTTGTTAGAGTCAGGTTCACATTGCTGGTAGAAATCACCAGACCAAGAGCAACTTGTGGGAAATAAGGGTTTATTTTGGCTTATAGACTTGAGGGGAAGCTCCATGATGGCAGGGGAAGATGACAGCATGAGCAGAGGATGGACTTCACCTCCTGGCCAGCATCAGATGGACAACAGCAACAGGATATTATGCCAAACACTGGCAAGAGGAAGCCAGTTATAACACCCATAAACCCACCACCAAAAATACACTGCCTCCAGGTGGCATTAATTTCCAAATTGTCATCAGCTGGGAACCTAGCATTGAGAATACCTAAGTTTATGGGGGACACCTGAATCAAACTACCATCCCAGTATATGGTCGATTTTTGAGAAGGTTCCCTAGGCTTCTGAGAAGAATGTGTATTCTGTAAAATTGGGGTAGAAAGTTCTTTAGTTGTCCATTTGTTCTAGTTGATGAGAGTGTTGTTGAACTCTATTATTTCCCTATTGATTTGATTTTCTGCTTAGATGATCGGTCTGTTGATGATAGTGGAGTATTGAAGTCTCCAACTATGATGGTGTTGGTATTTATTTCTGTTTTATTGTCAAGTAGATTTTGTTTTATAAACAGTGATGCACCTGTGTTTGGAACATTCAGGTTTGTGATTGTGATGTCCTCATGTTGAATCATTTCCTTGATGTGTAAGAAATGACCTTCTTTGTACTTTTTTCTTACTTTTGGTTTCAAATCTATTTTATCAGATACTAATATAGCAACACCTACTTCTTTCTTATTTCCATTTTATTAGAATATTATTTTCTATCTTTTCACCCTTAGTAGGTGTCTGTCTTTAGTGGTGATGTGGTTTCTTCAAGAAATCAGATAAAAGAATCATTTTTTTTTTTTTTTGGTCCATACTGTTAACTTGTGGCTTTTGATGGGAGATTTAAGACCAGTAATGTTTAAGGTTATAACTGTGAGGTTAGATTTAATCCCTGCCATGATGTTTTTTTTTTTTATGTGGTTTGGTCCCTTCTTGTGTTTTGTACTTTTTTGAGCCTGGTCTAGTTTTGCTTATTGAGATCTTTGTCTTGTTGTCTCTTGAGACTGGTAGTTTCACTCTTCTGTGTGGAATATTCCCTGAAGTATTCTCTTTAAGTTTGGCATTGTGTTCATGAGTTGGCTCTGTTCATGGAGAATTTTCCTTTCACTCTCTATTATGAGGGATACTTTTGCTGAGTACAGTAGCTTGGTTTGGAAGCCATATAGTATTAGACTTTGAAGTGTTCCATTTCAGGCCCTTCTTGCTTTCAATGTTTCCATTGGGATATCTGATGTAATTCTTATGGGACTGCATTTTTATGTAGTGAGTTCTTTCTCCCTTGCTGCTTTTACGACTCTCTCTTTGTTTTCATTGTTAAGAGTTTCAACTATGATGTGCCTTGGAGAGTTTCTTCTTTGATCCTTTCTGTTTGGTGTTCCGTGAGCTTCTTGTATCTGGATGGACCTCTCTTTATAGATATTGGGGAAATTTTCTTTAATAATTTTGTTGAACATGTTCTGTATGCCTCTGGCCTGGATTTGCTTTCCTTTTGGTATACCCATGATCTGAATGGTTGGTCATTTTAGGGTACTGCACAGTTCCCTTGTAATCTTCTCACATGATTTTTTGAATTTAACAAAGTGTTTGGCCTCCTGATCAATTTCTTCTGTCATGTCTTCAAGCTCACAGGTTCTGCCTTCCACATGATTAACTATGCTAGTGATGTGTTCTAGAGAGTTTTTAAAGCTCTGTGTGATTTATCTTTTCTGTTGTGTTATTTTTCATCTTGTCCATCTCTTTTTTTTTTGAGATACAATTTCAGTTTGAGGTCTGCTTATCTTGATTCTTTCTGGAATTCATTCTTGCATTTGATCAAGTCTTCATTAAGCTTAAACTACTGGTTATTAAGATCTTCCATTTGTTGACTTACCTTCAATTCATTTATATCTCTTTTGTGGCTTCTAATGTGTTCTTCAATTAAGTTAAGCCTAGTATCAAAAGCTCAGAGCTGTAGGAGATGATTCTTCTCAATCTCATTTATGTGATTGTTGGCTTTTTGATTGCTTGCTTACAGTTTAGCAATAACTTTTATCAGGGTCAGCTGGGTTATTTTGTTTTCATTGGAGGCTTCCATTGTGGGACTAGGCATCCTTGGAGGAGTGTAGATCTCTCAGTTTTCTGGCTTTCTTCCTTTCTTTCTTCCTTTCTTTCTTTCTTTCTTTCTTTCTTTCTTTCTTTCTTTCTTTTTTCCTTTCATCATTTTCATCTACCCATTTTTGGGAAAAGATTTATTCTATTGAGGGGAAGCAAGTATTTGTCCTTGTAGGAACTTTAGTAGAGTTTATTTTTAAAATATGTGAACTGAATTGGTGTACAATACAGTTATAATCACAAATGGCTAGTTTGTGGAGATTGCAAGTACATCAAAGGTACCTGCGGAACTGGGAAGTGTGGAAATAGGAGCTCTGGGCTACTCAATCCACTTGCACATACTCTTCAGTGCACAAGGATCAGGGGTTGGGGACCTGGGAGCTGGGAAACTGGAGATACAGTGACAAGAGTCTAGCTTCTATATTGGCTTGTGAATCCTCTGGCTCAGGAAAATAGGGATTTGGAAACCCAGTGGCCAGTAAATCAGTAAACATGAGCAAAAGGTCTGCCTCTGCAGTCCACACTCAGGGACCAGATTGCCTCAAGCCAGCAGCGGGGGTACTGGGACCAGGGAACTGGGAGATGGGGAAAAAAATTGGGAGCTCTTGCCTACTCATTCTGTGCATGCACCCTTTGGAGCAGGGAATCTGAAAGTTGGGGACCAAGGGGCTTTCAATCATGAAGGCAGAGCAAAGGGATTCCTTTTACAGGAAGCTTGCAGGGTCCAGGCAGCCCCAACACAGCAGCAGGGGAACTGACAGGGACCAGGAAACTGTGAGGAGACATGGAGTAGGAACAGGGAGATCTGGCCTACTCACTCCATGTGTGCATCTAATTATTTTAATGTAAGAATTTATTTAGCCATATTGTTAGCTACCATTAGATTAGGACTCTATGTGAATATTACAAAATTATATAATAATTATATATATGATGCTTGTTTTACTTTCATTTTAGTATTTAGTATTAGTTAGAAAAATTACTAGGTTATTAGTCCATTCGCCTCTTGACAGGCATCTATGTTGATCCCATGTTGTAGCTATTTTAAATTATGCAAAATTATACATGAATGTGCAGGTATTTATTTTGTATACTAATTTTATGTCCTTTGGATATTTTATGGGTTGAATCTGAAATGTCTCCCACAAGTTCATGTGTTTGAACATTTGTTCCCCAGGTAGTGGTGGTATTTAAGAGACTGTAGAAAACACGAGAGGACGTAGGTCATTGTGGTTAGAACTTTGAGGTTCATTGCCTAACCCTGCTTCCGGTTCCATTCCCTACTTAAAAAAAAATATTTCATTTACTTAGTTACAAGCAGATAAAAATAGAGAAAGAGAAAAACAATGGGTGCCCCAGGGCTTCTAGTTGCTGAAAATGTACTCCAGATGCATGCACCACTTTGTGCATCTGGCTTTGTCAGACCCAGGTTCTTAGGCTTTTTAAGCAAGCATCTTAACAGCTATGCCATCTCTCCAGGTCCCATTCCCTACTTCTTGGACAAATGCTATTATGTGATTAGCTGCCTAATTGTTCTGCACACACACACTGATGTACTCCAGCCCACATAGATCAAAATAATCCTTTCCTCTTGTAAGTTTCTTTGATGAAATGTATTATCATGTCAATGAAAACAGTAACTAACAACTAACACAAGATATATATCTAGATATAGGAAGTATCTGGATCTTAAGGTAGTTTTGTTTTCCCGAGGAACTTCTGTAGTATTCTGTGGTTAACTTAGTAATTTGCACGCATTACCAGGCTTTATTACTTCTTTGAGGGTATCTATGGTGACTTTAGTGATATGGATCTTCATTTTAGCTTTCATTTATATTTCCTTGATAATTGATGATGTTGAACAGGTTTGCATATATTTATTGAACACTTAAAACTTTTGCTTTTAGTGCCTTATCACAGCATTTGTCCAGTAATTGGATTGCTTCTTTTTATTAATATTTTTGAGGTATTCAAAAATCTGGATATTGAGTCTCTGTTGGATGATGCTAATGTGTTGTTGAATTTTATTTACAACTACTTTGTGGAGGATTTTGGCATCTTGTTTCATGATATCAGGCAACAGTTTTGTGTTTTTGTTGTATCAATGCCCAGTTTTGGTAGCAGAATAATGCTGTGCACATACAATGAATTTGGAAGGAGACTTTCTTTCCCTTCCAATTTTACGGAATAACTTGAAAGACATTGGTATGAGTTGTTGAATATTACAGTAAAGCTCCATTTAAAATTTCAGGAAAGTAAACCCTCAATGGCCCAGCCCCAGTGATCTATGTCCGTCAATCATGCACAATGTCGCAGTTGTTCCAAAATCTCCAAAATAGTTATGTTGTCCTAGGAATTGATTTGTTGGAAGACTTTTAATGTCAATTCAGTCTTCTCACTTATTATCAATGTGTTTAAATTTTCATATTCTCTATGTTCAGTTTTTATCTCATATGTGTCCAAAAGTTTGTCCATTGCATCTATATTTTCTCATTTGATAGCATATAATTTTTTGATAAAATTCTCAATGGTCCTTTGAGCTTCTCTAGTAAAGTTGTTCCATTTTTCATCTTCAGTTTTATTTAATTCATTGAGTAAGGTTGTGATATGGTGTGTGTGTGTGTTTGTGTATGTGTAGTTTATGTCCATGCATGTACATTACCATGTGCTTGCCTGAGGCACGGGGTGCTTAACTGTGAGAACAAGAACATTGTGTTAGTCTTCCCTCCATTAGTTTTTGCACATACTTAATTGACTTGGGGTCACTTACTGATCCCAGAGTACCTTATCTTTTGTTGAGCTCCAGTGATTCTTTGCTCTCTGCTCCCCTACTGGACTAGGTTACAGACACAGAGGTACACACACAACTGCTTATGTAGGTCCTGTGGGTTGAGCTCAAGTCATGTCTCAGGCTGCCTCAGGTACTCAGGCTTGTATAGGAAGTGCTCTTAACCATTGAGCAATCTCTTCTGCCCTATTACTTTTATTATTATTTTTTCATTAAGCTATCTAAGATGTATCATTTTAAGAATAATTTATTTATTTATTTATTATTAGTTATGGATGTACTCTGTATGTAATCAATGCATATTGGTAGCATCCTTTCCTTCATCCCTGCTCCTTCCTCCAAAGGGACCCTCCTTGTTAGGGATGCTGGTCATCCCCATGAGGTTTGTGGGTCTTGCATTGTGAGGGCAGCCGTGAGTTATGGGAAAGAGGCAATGTCTCTGTGCATAATGTCCCAACTTGTTGCTCTAACAATCTTTCCACCCCCTCTTCCGTGAAATTCCCTGAGCCATGTTGGGTTCGTTTTAAGTCTACTTCAGTGATGGGCTATTATATTAAGAATCTTTTCAAAGAAACAGGTCATTTTTCCTTTTAGTCTAATTTTCTTTATTCAGCCTTACTATTTTATTCCTTTTACTGATTATTGATTTGGTTTCTTCTTCCTTTTCTAAAATCTAGCTATAGATTATTAAGTTATGTGTTTGAGATTCTTATTTTTTTCTTGATAATGATACTTCTTTTAATATACTCCAATGAATGGATATTTCTATATTTTACAGGTTTCATTCATAAGTTCATTTTTTATTTTTTATAATTAACAACTTCCATGATTGTAAACAATATCTTATGGTAATTCCCTCCCACCTCCAACTTTATCCTTTGAAACTCCACGCTCCATCATGTCCCCTCCCCTTCTCAATCAGTCTCTCT
Source organism: Dipus sagitta (assembly GCA_036346955.1). Classification (NCBI taxonomy): domain Eukaryota; kingdom Metazoa; phylum Chordata; class Mammalia; order Rodentia; family Dipodidae; genus Dipus; species Dipus sagitta. Next base: position 115,306,518 of record CM070776.1, on the reverse strand, counting down.
TTTATTTTGATGTCATCATCTTTTCCTCCTCCTATTGTGATGGTCTTGTGTAGGTAGTGGCAGGTGCTGTGAGGTCATGAATATCCAGGCCATTTTATGTCTGGAGGAGCACGTTGTAAAGCGTCCTACCCTTCCTTTGGCTCTTATGTTCTTTCTGTCACCTCTTCTGCGATGGACCCTGAGCCTTAGAAGGTGTGATAGAGATATTACAGTACTGAGCACTCCTCTGTCACTTCTTCTCAGCATCATGATGTCTTCTGAGTCATCCTAAGGTCACTGCCATCTGAAAAGAGAAAGTTCCCTAACGAAAAAGTGAGAGTAGCATTAATATATGGGTATGAACATTAAGAGAACTGCTTACTGGGCAGTTTGATTAATATAGTATAAACTTTAAGCCAGACGGAAGCAGACATTATCCCCCTAGGGCTCATGACTACCTCTATTGTAGGTTTTCAGTATCAGGGATGTATGCCCTCCCATGGAGTGGGCCTCCAGTCAAATTAAGAGGGCAGTTTTGTTCCCCCATAACAGATTTGCCACTATTGCACCCGTTGGCTCATTTGGCCTGGTTAGCCAAATATAAGGCTTGCAGTGTCCACTGTGGAGTATCTTCACTGGTGATTTCTCTCTTTCCCATTGCACTGCATGCAGGCTTTTTATAGCTTTCCGTCAGCTGGTATACCTGGAGGAGGTTATCAGCTCAGTTCTACTAGGATTTCTCAGTGGCTTTGCAGCCCAAGTGTGTAGATTCCTCAGCAATAGGATCTTACCATCTATTCCTGGTGGAAAACCAAGGGCCTCAGCATTGGCCTGTAATGTTTTGGGGGCATCAGGGACCTCCCTGGCCAACCACTGACTGGAAGGTGTCCCGTCCCTGGCACTGAAAATTTTCTAGTAACAATCTATGGCTCCTGAGTGTTCCATTGTCCAAAAAAGCAATTTTCCATATGATTTATTTATATTCTCTTACATTTTGATTAGCTGTACCTCCATCTTTCCTTTACTTAATCTCTTCCCCTGACCTCACTTAGGCCTTTTCATCCCCATTAATCTGTTCTTACACACACACACATATATATGTGTATATATATATATATATATATATATATATATATATATATATATATAATGTGTTTGTGTAATTATTGAAGTTTCCTTTGCTATTGATGTCTAGTTTCATCTTATTTTAATAAAAATATAGAATGTTATTTCTTTAAAAAGTTAAACTCAAATAACCCCACTACCTGTATAAGACTTCCACAATACTTATCTCAAAATTTTCACATGGATGGTGGAGGTGGACAAAACGTCATTAAATTAGAAGAGGATCTATTTGGAAAGAAGGAAGAGCTAAGTGGAATAGGGGAGTAGTTAAAGATGGTCATGGGAAGGGATTATGTTAAAATATATCATGCTCTGGCTAGAGACATGGTTTATTGGATAATACACTTGCCAACAAAGTCTAAGGACCCAGGTTCAATTACCCAGAACCCATGTAAACCAGATGCACAAGGAGAAACATGTGTCTGGACTTTGATTGCAGTGGCTGGAGGCCCTGGCACACCCATTCTCATCCACTTATAGAATGTTACAAAAAGTTATGAGACCTCATTCTCCCTCTCTTTCTCTCTCTCAAATAAATGAATAAATAATATATTTTAAAAATCTATAGTGTTCAAGTATGAAAATTATCAGTTAAGGAAAATAAAAAAAAAACTTTTTTCTTTGTATTAATATATGATCTCCTCTATAAACCTTTCATATATTCTGATAAAAAGGTATTTTCTACAGCTGTTGGATATAATATTCTGTAAATGTCTGAGGTCCATTTCATCAATACATAATGACCTATTATGTCTCTTGCTACTGTTTCTTCAATAAAACCTATTTTTCAGATATAAGTATGGACACTCCTGCTTTGTACTATTTATTTGCTTATAACATTATCTTGCATTGCATCCAGGTTGTGTGAATCATTAATGGGAGGTTAGTGTCTTGCAGGAAGCATATTGTTGTGATTTGAATCTATCTAGTATGGAGCATTATATTTTGAGTTGCTGTTGAAAAGTATGCACTAAGGCTGAAGAGGTGGTTCAGAGGTTAATGACTCTTGCTCTTAAAGCCTGAGAGCTCAAGCTCAATTCCCCAGTAGCCACATAAGCTAGATGCACAAACATGTATTTGAAATTTGTTGGCAGCAGCCGCAGGATACCAGGATGTAGCCAGATTTACATTCTGTCTTTGTCTATTTTGCTCTGGCAAAAATAAATAAATAAATATATTTTAAAAAATGAACTAGTTATTGCTTTGTTGAATTTATATATTTTGTTGAATATTTTTATTTATTTTTATTCATCTTTATTATTTGATGGTTTCTATATTGATGTTTATTTTTTCCAATTTTTTATTTATGTAACTACTTTTGTATTAAGAACTAGTCTTTCTATATTCTTTCTAAAAATTCTCATGATGATGACTGTATTTCTTCCTTTCTAAGATATAGGATTCCATTAAGAGTATTTGGTAATGTTGGCCTAGTGGTCATGAAATTTTATATTTTACTTATCTTGAAAGATGTTTATTATTTTTTCTATTCTGACTTCAAATCATGCTGGTGATAGTAATCTTGGTCAAGAGCAATTTTCTTTCAGGATTTCAAATAACTCATTTCACACCCTTCAAACCTTTAGAGCACTGGCTAGAAATCTGCTACTAGTTGATGAGTGTGTTTTATACATGACTAGCATTCTTTCTTTTCTTCTTTGTCCTTTACTTTGACAATCTGACTGCAATATGTTGTGGAGATGTTCTTATCTGATATTGTTATTTAAGGGTACTAATAACCTCCTATACATGCGTATCTGTGTTTTCTCAATGTTTGTAAAAACTCCCTGCTATCATTTTGGTGAATTATATTTTGATGTTTAAAACTTAATTCCTTCTCCTTTAAGTATGCTGATTATGTATATGTTTGAAATTTTAATTGTTCCCCAAATATCTTTAATGTAGCCTCTATTCTTTATTTCTTTCTCCATTTCATTTTAAATCCAGTGATTCCAAATACCTATCTTCAAGCTTGCTAAACTTTCTTTTGCTTCATTTAGTCTGTTATTTGTCCTTTCACTTAATTTTTTATCTGACTTACTGAGGCTTTAACTCCCAAGATTCTTATTTAGTTCTACATTATCTATTCTGAGCTCTTTATTATTTTTTATTCTTGTGTGAATTATCATCTATATTTCATTGACTATTGTCTCTTGGATTACACTGAACTACCTCTACAGGTCTTGGGATAATAGAGGAACTTGTAATTGTGGCAGATATGGTACAGACATCATAGTGTGAGGTGTTCAACTTTTTGGGTACTGATACAATGAGGGTAGTAGCTCATATCAGGTCATTGGGGTTTCCATAGATTCTGCTGTTATTGATTTTGTTACTTGATAAACATTCTACTATTGCTTACTCAAGTTGTGATGAGTCTGACAATCTTGTTCTCTGATTAGTCATTGGTGCAGGTCCTTCAGGAGATTAGGAGGTGCACAGATTCAGAGCTCCATTGTATTTCATTCTATGTTCTCTGAAATTTTTGATTGGACATATTGTGGGTATGACAGAAATAGAGGACACTCAGTGCCTTGTCTACAAAAGCAGTGATGTTCCTCCCTGCCACTACTACAAGTGTGTACCCAGGATCAGAACCTTTGTCAATGTCTAGAATCCTTTTCCAACCATCTATTCTTTATGCTCCCAGGTGCAAGCAAAGGTGGGTCATGCTGGTAGTATAGCTCAATAGTAAAGCTGAAGCTAATGTGTAAGAGCATGTGTGTGATTCCCAGAAATACAGAAATGAAAATAAATTTTAAAATTAATAGCAACAGCGACATAAAATAAAAAAAGAAAATGAGAAAAATCATAAGAACAAATAAATCAGAAAAGAAAAAGTATAAAATGAAATAATTTAAAATTAAAATAAAAAATAAGAAAAAATTAGAATAAAATTCCTGCCAGCTAAAGTGCTTGATGAGTGAACCAGTAAGGGTGATGATTACAGAATCTGTTGAATGAAACTTCTCTCCAGGTCATCTCAGGCTATGTGCTTCGCTGTTTGCAGCACACTGGACAGGACTTTGTTTTAATTTTATTTATTTATTCATTTGAGAGAGAGAGAGAGAAAGAAAGAGGCAGAGAGAGCGAGCAAGAGAGAGAGATAATAGGCATACCAGGGCCTCCAGTCACTGTAAACAAACTCCAGATGTATGTGCCACCTTGTCCATCTGTCTTACGTGGGTCCTGGAGAATCAAACCAAGATCGTTTGGCTTTGTAGGCAAATGCCTTAACCACTAAGCCATCTTTCCAGCCCAGGATTTTTTTTTTATCTCCTGGTTCTTTCATTTGTAGTAACTTCAACAAGAGTAAGTCATGGCTGATGCCATCTAACATTTGTCTCAGTTGAGTCACTCACCAGGTTGAGTTTGTGTGGAATACAAACATGGAAAAGCTTAGATACTCTCCAGGCTCAGAATTTGTGTTGTGATATGAGCAGCAGGAACAAGGTGATCTGTTCTAAATACTGGGCTCTTCAGTCTTGACATCCATATGAAAACACATGTCATTACCCCTTTATCTGAAAGCAGATTCCTTGAATCTAGATTTTTGTATGGTGGCAAAATTCACTTCGTTATATCTTACATTGCAAGCATCATATGGGGATTTCAGGTACTTCAATCAGTAAAATATAAGATGATAGGATCCTTTTGAACCTAATGCCTAGCATCTGAAAGATACAGTAGATTCCTCTCTCTCCCTCTCCTTCTCCCTCTCCCTCTTCCTCTCTCTCTTTGACCTTTATCCTCTGACAAGGGATATTCCCATTCCCCTAGCCACAGTGTTGTTGAACAGACACAAAAACAGTCTATCTCTCTGATAATGGTGACGGTATTGCTCTATCTTTTTGATTCACCACAACTCTGTTTTTATGCTATTGATTCCAGTGTTCTCTTGGCTGCTAATTTTAACATGGAAGTACAGACCTGCTTTTTGGTTTCTATCTATGCAGGAGAAGTTTCATTCTGGACTGGGGTTGGCAGTGCACACCTTTAATCCCAGCACTCTGGAGTTAGGAGGATTGCTGAGTCCAAGGCCACTCTGAGAATACATAGTTAATTCCAGGTCAGCCTGCACTAGAGTGAAATCCTACCTCAAAAAAAAAAAAAAAAGTTATGTTCTGGGTGCCTCTACTCTGCTAATATTTTAGTGGTTTTAACTGCTCATGTTTTATGATCCAATTTTTCCTGTTTGAGTATTAATTTGTATTCTTTTTGATTGTTTGAGTGATTTGTAAATGATGCACTTACACTTTCAAATTGCACTATTTTATTTCACAGAGATTACAAGAAAAATAATTCTAAGTTCTCCTTATCCTTCATTACATGACTTCATTATCAACTTCACTTATTCATAAGATATGTAAGTGTAAACATTATTTGAATATTGTTCCTACTACTATTTTGAATGTCCAAGGGAATATAGAATTATATTTCCCTTCTCACATGTGGAAAGATAGAGGAATCTGAAGCTGAGTATCTCCATGTCAGCTTGGTTTTGATAAAACTCTTTTTTTTAAAAAAAAAATTTGTTTATTTATTTATTTGAGAGTGACAGAGAGAAGGAGGGAGGGGGGGAGAGAGAGAGAGAAAGAATGAGCGCACCAGAGCTTCCAGCCTCTGTAAACGAACTCCAGATGCGTGCGCCCCCTTGTGCAACTGGCTAACGTGGGTCCTGGGGAAATCGAACCTCGAACTGGGGTCCTTAGGCTTCACGGGCAAGCGCTTAACTGCTAAGCCATCTCTCCAGCCCTGATAAAACTCTTTTTGGTAAAAATTTTGATAAAACTGTTTAGTCTGTGGTTAAATAGATTCTCCTGAGTATAGATTTTAGAAGACAAAAATGTAATGTTCTTGTGTATATCATAACTCTTCCATTTCACCTGTCCTTTTTATTTTTGATACTTTTATACATGCATACAATACATTTTGATGCTACTCCCCCAATTTACCTTCACTTCTCCTATCTACTAAAATGCTCTTCTTCCCATTAGATCCCCATCCTATTTCCATGGCTTCTCTAGTTTTTGATCCACTGATTTAAATTAGGCTCACTTGCTTAATCATGGAGGAAGGTGCTATAATTACCTTCTTCTTGCTCAGACAAAGCCCCCAACCAAAATCAGATGATGAGAGGAGTTTTTTTTAACTTGTACTATAGTCTGGAGGGGATGCATCATGATGGCAGGGAAAAGCATGGCAGGAACACAAGCTGGACATCCACCTCTGATACAGCAGGCAGAAAACAGCACTTGCAGAATGAGCAGAGTTCTGACAAAACTATTAAAACTCACAAAAATGTGAATGACCCCCCTCCCAAACACCACATCTGGGTCTTGTGTGTGTGCGTGTGTGTGTGTGCACATACATGTGTGTGTACATGTGTATGTCTACACCAAGCCTCAAGCAATTTATCAATTGTACTTTAGTTTTCAGTTCTCCTGCCCAGGAAAGCTTTTGCTTTAGGTTCTTGCTGTAGTAAGCTGTGCTTCTCTGAATCCACCCATTTCTATCTCCCAATTTCTAAGATAGTGAATTGTCCTGTGATCTCACTTTAACAGATATAATGAGTAAACTTTAAATTTGTTGAGGATTTTTTAAATATTTTTTAAGAGAGAGTGAAGACTTCAAAGTTTCTTGTGTGACAAACAGGAAATGAAGGTCTTGGGACATATTATTTTCATGTCTGGCATTTGCTTCTGAGAGACAAATAAGTATATTTCCACCTGAACTGTCCAAAACATAATGGGAATTTCTTTTTGCAAATTGTATTCCAATAGTTTGCTTCCACTCCAAATTAAATTTATTTCAAGTGATTCAAGACCAAGTTTCTTATGCTTCCATTCTCATCTTGACTACCTTGGCATGACTAAAAAAGAGTAGAAACATTTTGTGTGATTGATAAGCTGAATTGCAGGATGAGCTTAAGCATTTCCCAATGGAAATTAAATTCTGTTTTTAAAAGCAACAGCAGCATGACTGTATCACAACTTTCTGTTATGCCTTGACATTTCATGTGAGCTTTTCCTCAATATAGCATATGGAATTACCATAGCATTGATCAATGACTATATGAAAGCCCTTGATGTACTTTGTATCAAACCAAAGTAGAGGACAATGCCTATTTTACTCCTCAAATGCCTATGTTGTCCTTCTGAAATCATTCACTTAATACCTCAATGTTGGCACCATTTGTGCTTGCTAACAAATACTTCTGCTTTCTCCTATCAGATTAAAAAAAAAAAAAAACAGTAACATGTCCATAGATTCAGTATTCTGGAAGCTGAGGAAAGAGAATTGTGAGTTCAACATCAGCCTGGGTTACATACCTAGTTGCAGGCGAACCTCTTCTAAAAAATGACACCCTGTCTTAAAAACAAGAAATCAAAGACCCAGGAAGTATCTCAGTGATAGTGTTTGAACAAGATGTATAATGTACAGAGCTGGATCTGCAGTACTGCAAAAACAAAAATAAACAGAAAGATACATGAATAGAGAATGTTTTCCATTTATCTTCATGCTCAATCACAACTAGATCCATCTTCTTATCCTTTTGGTAAAATCCATATTTTACTAACAAAAAGCATGCAATTGCCACATATGCTATAATATTAAAGTTAAATAAGCTTAATACATAGATGCTTATACTATCAATTCATAACCTTTAACCCTATGTTATAACCATGAGAATCATTTTCAGATTTTTTTTTTTATATTTGAGGCAGAGTCTCACTCTTGCTCAGGCTAACCCCAAACTCATTGTGATTCTTCTACCTCAACCTCCTAAGTGCTGGGATTAAATGTATATACCACCACATACAGCTTGCATTTCCAGATTTGAATATTATGATAACATAAATAATTTAAATTTTGAAGAATGGGAAATTGAGATAAGTTTATTTTCAAATGCATTTTCTTACATCTTAAAAATTAAAGATCTTAAAATTTTCTGCTTATTTTAGAGTTATACAAGGATAACTATAAACGCCAAGGGTTTTATAATTTTGCTGTTTTATTACTATAACAATGGTGTCTAAGGAAGGGTTAAATTTGTTGATGTGCAATTACCAATAATATTTTAATGATGGACATAAAATGTCAGTTCTTCAATGGCCTTCATTGAAAGCCAATGAGTCTTCAGTAGTATTTCCTTCAAGGTTCATGCCATGTAGCTTTTTTATAGGCAAATCATTTATACCTAGGTCCTTCTGATGATTATGGAACTAGTACTATAGTACTAATATTTTTGTATGTGCTCTAATTTTCCATGTCACAGCACCAATTTTATGTCACATGGGGAACAAATTCAGGACCATTATTTCTTTTTAGATTTGAGACAATAATCTGTACTATTTAAGTAAAAAGTAAACTGCATGAGTGCTCTAGAGTGGCTGTCAATATTGACTAAATTGACAGAGCAATTACTTAACTTTCTATTTCATTTGCCTTTTGTACACATAGCCACAAATCAACTGGCTCAGTTAACTTACTCTGGGGAATTAATTTCATATGTAAAGCTAACTTTCAACATGATACAATTTAATAATAGAGTAGAAACCTTCTCAGTGGGCAAACCTTAAAAGTAAGGTTAACAAATTTGGTACTCAGATATTCAAGAGCAATAATGGCTACTTTCATTTTAACCATTTCATTGACTCAGGGAGATTTATTCATTCAGTAAGCATTCATTGATGCCTGTGATATGCTTTCCACAGTGCTAGTTCTAGTGATACAATTTAAATGTCAAGTGTCAGCTTTTCACATATCCACAATTCAGTTGGAAAATCAGAAGAGGAAAGAGATAATTATACAACAATGCAGTAAGTGCAGTCAGTGATAGGGTTGTATAAAGTAGTGCTTCAGAAAATTAATGTGGTAGCACCATGTAAAGTGCACTCAAGATAAGGATATCAAATTAGTAATATAAAGTAGGTATATAAAGTAGTATTATTCTTATTTTATACATGAGGGAATTTTAGAGGCTCAGAGATTTCAGTAATAGCCTGAGATGACTCAGATTCTTCATTAATGTGTGCAATCATTGACTCAATCATTTATCAGTAACTGCTCTGTGAGCCATGAACACTGAGTGATCAAGATAGACTAGACCCTCCCCTTAAGGATTTTATAAAATATCTTGAAGTACAGTGAGAATAACCAAACTCAGAGAAGGCACAAGAAACTACAAAGTCCATGATAACACCAAACCACATGAACCACAATATGACAGGGATTAAATCAAACCTCACAGTTATTACCCTAAATATTAACAGCCTTAATTCACCCATCAAGAGACATAAGCTAACAGAGTGGATCAGGAAATTAGACTCCTCAATCTTCTGTCTTTAAAAGATAAGATAATAAAGCTCATGTATTTGGAATTCTACTATGGGCAATAATCTTAAGTTCTCAATTAACTGCCCATTAATAGGCTATTGTAGTATAAGTATAAAATGTTTCATCCAGACTTGTTTAGACACTGGGTCCAGATCATAGCCTTTTTGGGAAAGTTTTGGAACCTTTAGAAGTTGGAACATTGCTGGAGAAAGTGCGGCACTGGGGACGGGCATTGAGGTTGTATAGCCTGGCCCCACTTCCTGTTCACTCTCTGCTCTCTGTGTTGCAACATGACAGGCCAGATCCTTGAGCCCCCATGCCTTCACTGTCATGACAGAATGTATCTCTCTGGTACTATAAGCTGAATTAAATTCATTCCTTCCTTGCATTTTTTCTGTCAGGTATTTGTTCACAGCAACAAGAAAATAATTAATACAGGGGTAGAGATCACCATTAACCTGGGTTTATCTTAATTGTCTTTGAAAGATAATTTCATAGATTTAACCAGCCAGGTTATGGAGTATGTGGAGAATTTTAGTGATTGGCCCATATGAGTTACTGAGAATGTACTTGTAAAATTCACTTTAAAATATTTTGAGTCTATAGAGAATCAGTATGATGAATAAGAGAAAGAAGCTAATTCTAATTAAACTCCTATGGGTGACTAATTAATATAGGAAGTGCATATCTGAAGTAACATTTGGGGGCTAGCTAATTAACAGGTAAAGAATCTTAAAGGAAGCTATCATATTAGGGTTGAACAATTTGCACAAGTAATGATAACAATAGTTTTTAATTGGGAAAACAGCAGTGTTTAAGATTTTCTAGAATTAGTAAATGAAGACAAACCTTGTTTATATTTGAGTGGGGTGTTGAGAATCTGTATACCCAGAAGTTTATGTTATAGAACTGAAATTTCCTGGTACTATGTCACCTCTTTACTGATGGGTCTACAAGGCCACTATATTCTGCTATTTAGGTAAGGGTTTGTAATTGATTTTTTTTTTTTTTAGAATGAGTCTATCATGCAAGGTAGATTTGAAGTCATAGAGAAGAGCTTCATCTGAAAATAAGCTGGTATGAAATATGAGCACCTTTCTAGAAAATTTGGTCTGGGAATTTTCTCTTGGTAGTCAGATTTTAGCTTTAAGATAGGTAGTTCTCATTTGTTTTCTAATCACTGGCTCTTTTCTTTATCAGATGAAACTGACATTAATGGAACTGTGAAAATAGCACAGAGCTATTTATTATGGTAAGAAATCCATTGTCAAAGTGGAATTAGAATCAACATCCCAAATGTGTGAGGGATAGAATTGATGTTTTCAAGTATGCTTAACCAGATAACAGGTACATAATGTCTATGGGTCCATCTTTTGGAGGACTGTAGAACACAACAATAATGCATTGACTTTGATCTTGAATGCTGCATAATGAAGGTGACAACATGTCATTTCTGTTTTTTAAAAAACAAAACATACCTTGTTTGGACACACCATGTGTTAGTATCATAATTTCCCTCCTCCCTGCCCCCATTCTATTGAAGGCCCTCCTCAATGGGATTGCTGTTAATCTCTATGGGGTTGTGGATTATGAATTCTGAGAGCAGCTGTCAGTCATTGTGGGGGGGTGGGGTCAATGGCTCTAGATATTCCCTCCCAAGCTGTGGCTCTTACAATTATTCTGTCCCCACTTCTGCAAAATTCCCTGAGCCTTACTGGGTGTGTTTTAATTCTACTTTAGTGTTGAGCTCTCAGGAGCTTCTGGATTTCTGCTTTGATATGTGTTTCATATTCTTATTGTCTGTCTCCTCCACACTGGAGCAGGTTGTCAGGCTCACCATGGAAGCAACATTATTGCACATCTCTTGCAAATTCCTCTGTGGTCTCCCCCTCCCTCACCCTTGCTGATGTGTGAAGGGTGGTTCATTTCCTGCAGGAGAATCAGCTATCTTTTCTTGTCTTGTTGAAAGGTTTTGTTTGTCCTTGGTTCTCACTGCCTTCTGAAAAAGAAAAATAAATTCCCCAAAGGAGATTGAGATCAGCATATGTTAAAGGGTATAAGCATTGCTAAATTACAGAGATTTTGACGGATGGAGCCCCTCTTTTGGAGCCCATCATTTCTCCTCAACCAGTACTTATTCTTTCTGACTATGAGTATTTGTCATTAACCTAACCATGTTTCAACCCACATCTCATACTTAAATTGACTTTTTAAGGATCTCTAACTGGTTTTAGATTTTAATCAAGAATCTTCATAGGATTGCAAATTTCCATTTCAGATTTAATGGTGGCTACCAAATTTCTCTTTCCCACCCTGTACCTTGCCATTTAAACTTTTCCTTCTGCATTGCACTCTTGGAAATTATGTAATCTTAAATTCAGGCTAAAATATTTTTACAATATTTAGATCTACAAAACTATAGATTAATTCTAGAAGTACCTTGTCTCCTTAGTCCATCTAAGCAAAGACCTAGCTACTCACTTGCTTCCTCTTTTGAAAACTCATCATTTTTTGGAAGGGGGGATTTTTACATTTATAAATAGGTAGGGCCAGGCATGTCTATACATGTCTTTAATCTCAGTATTTGGGAGGCTGAGGTAGGAGGATCATTGTGACTTCAAGGCCAGTTTGAGACTACATAGTGAATTCCTGGTTAACCTGGGCTATGAGACCTCACCTTGAATCCCACTCCCCCCCCCCAAAAAAAAACCACAAACAAATGGGTGGACATTCGTATCTATTTGCATATTGGGAGACATTTTTAAAGAGACTACATAGGGTACTAGAGAGATGGCTCAGTGGTTAAATGTGCTTATTTACAAACCCTTTTAGCCAGGTTCAATTCCCCAGTACCCATATAAAGGCAATTGCAAAAAGTGGTACATGCATTTGGTGTTCATTTATAGTTGTAGAAGGCCCTGACCTGTCCATTCTCTCTCTCTGTCTGTCTCTCACTCGTTCTCTCTCTCTCTCTCTCTCTCTCTCTTTCACTCTCTCCCTTTATCTCTCAAGTAAAAAATAGTTCTTACAAAATAAAAGGGGGCCAGGCATGGTGGCACATGCCTTTATTCCTAGCACTTGGGAGGCAGAGGTTGGACGATTGTCCTGAGTTTGAGGCCACTTTTGAGACTACATAGCAAATTCTAGGTCAGCCTGGACTAGAGTAAAACCCTGCCTTGAATATATATCTATATATCTATCTATATCTATATCTATATCTATATCTATCTATCTATCTATCTATCTATCTATATATATATATATATAATCAGATACATTGTCTAGGCATCTAAATTTTCTTGAATTTCTTGTGGTGGCACACACATTTAATCCCAGCACTCGGGAGGCAGAGGTAGGCAGATCACTGTGAGTACAAGGCCACCCTGAGATTACATAGTGAATTCCAGGTCAGCCTGGTCTAGAGCGAGATCCCACCTTGAAAAAACAACAAAAAAAAAGATTCTTGAAAAATATTAGTAATGCTGATAAACTAGAAACTGATAATAAAGGTGGGTGTCATAGACATGCAGAAAAAAATGGGTCTGTGTCACATAAGAATGATGTGAATGTTTCTGTAACAGAAGTGAGCATCAACTTCCAGAAAACATACTGTTAAATGGGATCAACAATGAAGGCCATTAGCATTAACACTATCAGTTCATTATTTTCTTGTCTAGGAAGATAAGAGTTTTGAAAATATCTTTATCTGAATAATAATTTGCTCAATTATTGCTATTCTCATGAGTATAAATTTCCTCAATCATGGGTTGATGGATCACTTAGTAGACAAAATACATGCTTATTAATAGATTACTCATTGAGACATTGGGGAAATATTGTTTTAAAGATACACCCCTGGTGGTACATGCCTTTAATCCCAGCATTTAGGAGGCAGAGGTAGGAGTATCACTATGAGTTCAAGGCCAGTCTGACATTATATAGTGAATTCCAGGTCAGGTTGGGCTAGAGCAAGACCCTACTTCAAACAACCAAAAAACTTAATTAATTAAATTCAATAAAAACATAATCAATATCATAGCCTGTCTCCAAGTACATTCAGATCATAGAATTTAATGACTTTTCTTAAACCAAACATCCAAACTGATCACCCTCTAAGACACTGCTAAGATTTGGTCAAAGTTGTGTTTTTCCCTACTACAAGTGATTCACACAACTTTATTTGATCTTCACGTTACTTTTTTGTGTCTTTTCTTTGGAGTCAGCAGGCATACAAGTGATAGTTAAAGACATGAAATTATGTGAGTTGTTTGTGAACATAAGACTGGAATACAGCCAAGGAAGCCATTCACATAAAGCAAGAGAGGAAATATAAAGTCGAGAAAAGAAAGGTAAGTGCAATGGTATGGCATGTTGGTGACTGTCAAAGCTAAGAGATGAGAAAAGGCAATTTTTTCTTAGTAGGGTAATGATAATTGGCATGAATAAGAATATTATAAAAATAAAGACTAAAAGGAGACTGCTACATTTGTTTAAAAGAAACTTAGGGAGCCAGGCATGGTGGCACACACCTTTAATTCCAGCACCAGGGAGGCAGAGGAAGGTCGATCCCTGTGAGTTCAAGGCCACCCTGAGACTAAGTGAATCCTAAGTCAGCCTGGGCTAGAGATTGAAACCCTACCTTGAAAAAACAAAACAAGGACAAAAAAAAAAAAAAGCTTAGGGAAATTAAAGGAATAAACTTGTCATGGAAAGGATATATGGCCATTAATTGTGACCAATGTTTCTGTGCAAGATCTAAATATTTAACTGAGAAAAAAATGTAAAAATACATTATCATAGTTCAAAAGATTGCTCAAATTCAATTAAGCTTGTGATGCGTCTACCAGAATAATAGAAATTCCAGATACTTAAGAAAGGATATAATGATATGAAGGATTTAAACTTCAAGTCAGGGCTGGAGAGATGGCTTAGCGGTTAAGCGCTTGCCTGTGAAGCCTAAGGACCCCAGTTCGAGGATCAATTCCCCAGGACCCATGTTAGCTAGATGCACAAGGGGGCACATGCATCTGGAGTTCATTTGCAGTGGCTGGAAGCCCTGGTGGGCACATTCTCTCTCTCTCTCTCTCTCTCTCTCTCTCTCTCTCTCTCTCTCTCTCTCTCTCCCTCCCTCCTTCTCTCTGTTGCTCTCAAATAAATAAATAAAAATAAACAAACAAAAAAATTAAACTTCAAGTCAGCATTTATTTTTGTTCTGCAAGGGGTCATATTGTATGTGTCACAACTTAGCTTTGTTTTCATAAAGCAAAAGAAGCAGCCAATACATAAACAAAAGTGGGTGGGAGGATGTGTTCTAATAATGCTTTATTTAAAAAAAAACTGGAGGTTGGGGAGATTGCCCAGTGGTTAAAGGAACTTGCTTGCAAAGCCTCCCAGCACTGTATCCTCCAGTATTCACTAAAACTGGATGAATAATGTGGCACAGACATCTGGAGTCAATTTTCAGTGGCAAGAGCTCCTGGCATTCACATTCTCTCCCCACAAATGATAAATTAAATAAATAAATAAATAAATAAGACAGTTGGCAGGCTGGCTTAGATCCATTAGCTGTGGTTTGAAGACTTCTAAATTAGACAAAAATGCTATGAAATAAAAATAAAATCAATTTTGAAAGCCAAATTATGCAAGATGGTTTTTTTAAAATATTTTTATCTTTTTATTTGTTTGACACAGACAGATACAGAGAGAAAGAGGCAGATAGATAGTGTGAGAATGGGCATGTCAGTGCCTCCAGCCACTGCAAACGAACTCCAGACACATGCAACCCCTTGTGCATTTGGCTTACTTGGGTCCTGGGGAATCGAGCCTCAAACTGAGGTCCTTAGGCTTCATAGGCAAGCGTTTAACTGCTAAGGCATCTCTCCAGCCCGTACGTAAGATAGTTCTTGACATCAAATCTATTCAGAAGACCTGAGTAATTAACTTCTCAATGTTTATGAACAGTGCCTGAAATTTCAGCCTCTGAAGATATATTTTCACACCCACATATATATATATATATATATATATATATATATATATATATATATATATATATGTATGTATATCTATATGTGTGTGTGTATGTGTGTGTTTGTGTGTGTGTGTGTGTGTGTATGTTCAGGGCTGAAATTTTTTTCTGATCTGCATGCATCTTGATTATCAAACTGATAATTCTACACTGAAAATATGTAGGAATTTGAGTGTCACCACATGTATCAGCCAGGGTTCTTTAGAGGAGCAGAGCCCATAGGATGAATACGTATTATAAAATGGATTTATTAGATTGATTTTTAGGATACTAGCTTGGCAGCCCAAAAATGGCTGTCTTCAGACTGGAAAGCTAGAGAACTGGGTAGATGCTCAGTCCATGGGACTGGGTCCCTTAGTGGTCTGGATCTGGCACTGAAAATCCTGGAGCATTCCAGGACAGCCATTTGTCCTCAAAGTCAGAAGGTCAATGAAGTTGGGATCCAGTGTCCACCATGTATTATAACAGCAGGATAGATAAGAGCCACCCACCAATGTGTATTGACAGCAGCAAGGCAAAAGACTTTATCTTCTCTCAGAGCTTCTTTATATATAATCCACCTGCTGGAAGGGCAGCCCACTCTAGGAGAAGGTCTTCTGTCTACCATTAATCCTTCCTAGAAATGGTCTCTGATTGGACTGAAGGCTGGCTCTATGGGAGGTAATTCATGCCTGGTACTGAAAACCTAATCAAAAGCCTGTGGCAGGGGAGGTCATGAGCCCTAGGGGTTTAAAGCTTGTTGTTGTCTGGATAAAAGCATATATTATTCTCACCAAATTGCCCTGAAAGCACTACACTTAATATTCATATTCATATATTAATGCTACTCTCATTTCTGGTTAGAGAAGCCTCTCTTTTCAGATGGTGATGACCAATGGGATGACCCAAAAGGCAACATGGAGAAAAAGACTATGACATCAATTTAAAAGAGATTCTAATGGAGAGAGTGAGGGTGTATGATGAAGAGCAGAGTTATGAAGGGGAAAGTGGGGGAGGGGAGGAAAATATCATCATTTGTTGTCTATAAGTATAGAAGTTGCCAGTAAAAAATATGAAAAAGTGCTTGGGAGATGGCTTAATGGTTAAGCACTTGCCTTTGAAGCCTAGGAACCCTGGTTCTAGGCTTGATTCCCCAGGATCCACGTTAGCCAGATGCACAAGGGGGTGCATGCATCTGGAGTTCTTTTGCAGTGGCTGGAGGCCCTGGCACGCCCATTCTCTCCCTCTCTCTCTCTCTCTCTCTTTCTCTCTCTGTATCTCTCAAATAAATAAATAAAAATAAAAACTATTAAAAAATTTAAAAAAGAAAGTGTGAAGCTAACCTGGAATGTATGAGAACCTGTCTCAAATACAAAACAAAAAAAAAGGAAAGAAATTAAAATAAAAAAAACCTTCTCTTCAGGAGTACTTGTTTAGTTAAGCTGAATTTTCCCAAAGACAAAGATTTGACATACCTTGAAACTTGAAATTTAGAAACACTGAGCCAGAAGCTCAGAAGAGACAGTCAATCACTATGAACATGATGATTTGTTTTCTTGTTTAAAAAAAAAATGTTTTGCCAGGCATGGTGGTGCATGCCTTTAATCACAGCACTTGGGAGGCAGAGGTAGGAGGATTACCCTGACTTTGAGGCCACCCTGAGATTACATAGTAAATTCCAGGTCAGTCTGAGCTAGAGTGAAACCCTACCTCAAAAAAATAAAAAAAAAACAAATGTTTTTACAGGCCTGCCTAAGAGGCATATTGCTTACTTGATTCCTGATCTGATCAAGTTGACACTAAAACTCAATCATCAACCCTTCTCAACTTGACACCAAACCACATCTTATACCATGCTTTATTTCAAAGGTAATAATTCTACGTAATGTGATATAACTAAACCACATAGAGTTGGAAAAGCATTACTCTCCCAAACACAATTACTTGGTAAAATTCCTTGAGGAATGCTTAATCTCTAACATACTATAATTTAAATATAAATTCAACAACAGTTAATTAGTGATATAATCTCAATCAATTTAATTACATAGTAAAGAAGTGAGGGCTGGAGATTGCTTAGTGGTTCAGGCTCTTGTCTGTAAAGCCAAAGGACCTTGGTTAGATTCCCCAGGACCCATATAAGCCAGATGCCCAATGAGGTGCATGTGTCTGGAGTCCATTTGCAGTGGCTAGAGGCCCTGGTGCACCCATTCTATCCCTCTCATTCTCTCTCTCCTTGCCTCTATCTTTCTCTCAAATAAATAAATAAAAGTAAAATATTAAAAAGAATTAGAGGAAAGAAAAACAAATGTATTTGTGTACATATTTCCAAACAGTCTTAATACAATATAGCAGAAACACTCATGGTAATTTCAATCTTCATTTCTATAACTATTAAAGTGGCCTAAGCTGGCACTTGTAACTACCTTCTTCTACTGCCCTTTATTTATTGTCTCTGATTTTAGAAAACACCTTAGTCTGTATTGATGTACTGATTCTTTACCTGGATGGGAGACCCACACATTCATTGCTAAAGGATCTGGACCATTTATCACCCTGCCTTGATTGGCTTATTTTAGTTTTCCATTGACCTTGATCACAGGGAATGATAACATTAAGAAGTACCCTAAAGTATTTATTGTACTCTAAGCATACTCTTTCTTAACTCCATTGTAGAGGAGCAGTCCAATTTCATCTTTGTATTCTAGACCAATCACCCCTGCTAGCACTATAACACCTTTCTTAGCCTGTTGACTCAAAAGCACCTGGAGTTCAAAGTAGCCATGCGGAGAATTAGCTTCCAATTTCGTGAAATATTTTGGTGCCTTCTTGAAAAAGTACTACTTGTTTTGGAACTGACACTTCTATGCCAGCAGAATGTAAGATTGAAGGAACTGGAAGCAAACATTTGGCAAGTGGACAACTTGAGGCAGTAGTGGATGGTACCAATACCATTCTGACCTCTTGATTCCTGGACATGTGAATCCAAGTTTTAGGAAAAACAGTATCACATACTGAGTGCTGATTCAGAGCTTCTGAATGTATACAGCCTTCTGAACAACCCTGCTTCAGCCCTCCTTGCTATATATAGAAATTACCTTCTCGTTGCTAGGACAAAACATCCAATCAGAAACCTCTTATTAGGAGGAAAGAGTTTATTTCAGCTTACGGTTCTTCTGGAAAGTTTTATCATGGCATGGAAAGCATCAAAAGAACAGACCACAATGTGTCACACATCTTGCTACATGTCAACCAAGAGAGAGAAATAAAAGTGAGCAAGTTAACATTGGCACCATGGGCAAGATTGTAAAATCTCAAGGCCTTCCCTCAGACAAACCTACCTCCTCCATCAAGGCTTCACCAGATGAGGATTGAGTATGAAGCTTAATCCCAAACACATGAAGCTATGGGGGGGGGGCTGTCAGTCTACATAAAAACCACCACATTCCACCCCTGTTCTCCACAGTTTCATGGCCATGTCATGTTGCAAAAATGCATTCAATCAGACTTCAAGGGTTCCCATAGTATTGCCAGTCCAAATATTGCTCCAAAGTACAAACTCTCATCTGATAGTCAAGATAGCCCCTTACCTTTACGCCCTGAAAAAAATCAAAACATGCTATACATTTCAAACACATAATTCTAGCAAGGAAAAAAATGGGCAAATGCAATATAGAAATCCAAGCAGGGCAAACATAAATCCTGCAGCTCCATGTCCAGTACCTGGGACTCATGATGAAATGGTCTGGATACCAAAAGGCTTAGACAAGCCTTCCCTTCCGGCTGTACTGCTTGCAGCCTTGCAAAAATCCACCACAAGCCAGAAAACTTCTTTGGAAGCCATCCCGTAGTCTTGGCACCACCAGCATTCAGGGGCCTCCACTATAAACTATGGTTGATTCCCCCAGCTCCATACAATGGCCCTATAGGGCTTCCTTGAGGGGACATCAGCCCCACTTCCCACTGCCTAGTGGCCACCTCTAGAACTGTGTGAACTTCATGACCCTCCATTTCTGGCACTTTAATCCTTCTAAAACCAGTACCAGGTAGGAGGCCAATTTTTTTTTTTAATACAAAGAGGATATGCCCAGCATTTGAAGAGAGGTAAATGCCTATAGTATTCTTCCTACATGGTCCCTTCTTTCAAAAGAATTCAGACTCCTTTTGTCATAATACAGAACAACTGGGAAATTTTCAGTGGTGCTAATCTCCTAAACAACAGCAGCTAAAGCGAATACAGTCTCTGGTTTCTGAAACCTGTTCATATTTCCTTCTGTGCCAAACTTCACAGTCCACATATCCTTATGTTTTGTATTCCCCTATGCCAAACTCATCAGTCCATCACATTTAAATTTATTTCTGTTCAAGCTCTCAGAACATGGGTAGAAAAAGCCAGGCTCCTGATCAGAAAAAAAAAAAAAAAAACATACATAATACCTCTAGCCCAGTTCTTAACTTTTGCAGTCAGCTTCACATTGCTGGCAGAAAACACCCAACGAAAACCAGCCTTTGGAAGACAGGGTTTATTTTGGCTTATAGACTTGAGAGAAAGCTTCATGATAGCAGGGGAAAACGATGGCATGAACAGAGGATGGACATCACCCCCTGGCCAACATCAGGAGGACAACAGCAGCAGGAGATTGTGCCAAACACTGGCAAGAGGAAGCTGGCTATAATACCTATAACCCAGCCTCCAACAAAACATCATCTCCATGTGGTGCCAAGACCCAAATTGCCACCAGGTGGGGACCTAGCATTCAGAACACATATGTTTATGTGGGACACCTGAATCAAACCACCACATTAACAAAGTACTTTTTCCCCTCTCAAACCTCATAATCTGAGCCAAAACAGTCCACAATTCTCTATGGATATTATGTCTTCAAATTCTCTTCCAAATGACTCATCAAGCTCTGTTTACAGCATTGAAAGTCTTCTCTAGTCCAAAATTCTAAATCCTTCCCCATTCCTCCTACAAACAAGTCCCCAAAGACCAAAACCATATGATCATGCTCCTAACAGAAATGCACCTACTCTCAATACCAATTTCCTGTAACAATTACCATCTTATTACTAGGAAACAACACCTGACCAGAAGCAGTTTGTGGTAAGAATTTATTTTTGCCTTAGAGTTTTGAGGAGAAGTTTCATTATGTTGGAGAAAGTATGGCAAGAACCAATTGCAGGGAATCACATCTCCACACAAATCTGCTGGGAGGAAGCAGTAAGAATGAGCTAACTAATACTGTCAATGGGGCAGAACTGTAAAATCCCAATACCTTACCACAGTGACACACCTCCACCAGCAATTCTCCACCTTCCAAAGGATCACCAGCTGAGGAGCAGGTATGAAGCTTAATCACAAACCATGAGGCTATTGGGTATAATTTATATTCACACTACCACTGTACATGTACCTAGTTGCATAGTAGTTATTACTTTAAAAGGGCATTCCATTGTTATATCAAGCCAGATGTTTCAGGATAGTGGGAAATAAGTTATGACCTGTGAATTATGTGTACATAAGCTCACTCTCACATTTTTCTGGCTATGAAGTGAGTTTCTTTTCCAGAAGCAATGATATGTAGCATTCTGTAAGTCTATGACTAGTACTTTTGGCAGAACCATTTCATACAGGAAAGTAAAATACATACTCAGAACAAACATGCAATCCTATAAGGGTAAAACATTGCCCTTTCCATGTTAAAATTGATTCTATATAGTCAATCTGCCACCAGATTGCTGGCCAGTCACCTTGGGGGAATGGTGACATATCAGGCTCAGTGTTGGTCTCTGCTGCTGGCAGATTTGTCATTCAGTAGCAACCACAGTCAGTTCTGACTAGGTGAGTGGGCGTCCAGGTTATTGTGCCAATGCATTACTTGCAACTGTGGTCCCTTATTCAATGGACCCATTGGGCAATGACAGGGTGGCCAGGAAAACAGATGATTGTTCTCCACAGAACAAGCCATCTTATCTATTTGATTATTAAAGTTCTTCCTCTGCTTAAGTTGTTTTTTGATGAGCATTTACATGTAAACCAAGGATCTTTACATCTTTCGCCCATTCAGAGATCTATCCATATAACCCTTCCCAAAATGTCTTATCAATTTTCCAGTTGTGCTCTTTGCATATACCCAACTATGCTGCCAAACTCTTGGCTACATTAACCACTATCCTTCAAGTTTGTCCAAGAAAAGGCCTGTAATTCTATAGTTGTCTACATTTGAGTTCTCCCTTCATAGCATGTGTACCTGTTATCTTTTTGCCTTCTCATTGGTAGGACACAACACCTCACAAGAAGCAGATTATGTTACAAACAGCATTTTTTCTGCTTATAGCTTCAAGCGAAGTTTCATTATGGCAGGTAAAGCCTGGCAGTGTAGGCAGTTAAGGTTTCAAATAGTGTCACAATGTTAGAAAGGAATTAGTATGAATAGGTTAGGTCTGAAAATCCAGTGGACTGGACAAATAAACCTCCAGGTACACCTCCAGTGATATACCTCTTCCAGCAAGTCTCCACCCCCAAGGCTTCACAACTTGCAAATTTGCCACCAGCTTGGGACCAAATATGAGGCTTAATCATAAATACTTGACACTATGAGTGACATTTATTTTTTATTCAAACCACCACAGCATGCAAATCTATGTGTAAACCATGCCTCATCTTCTCTTCTTCTGTCAGTCAAGCATACTACATGATGCCATAGGTGCATACTTTGGAAAAGAATGCATTTTAACAGAAGCTGGAGTCACAGGAATTTGGGTAACTTCTTTATGAAATTTGATTGTGCCTTGTGGTGGTTTGAATAGAATAGATGGCCCCCAATATATTTAGTTGTTTATCGGTTTGCAGTTTGCATCTGCAGCCACCTGGCTGGAGGCAGTGTCATTGGGTGGATCTTAAGGTGTGGTGGTGGGTTTCAGATTTCAATCTAAAGATATGCAAAGTGTGTCTAGCAGGAGTTCCTGAAGTGTGCTGTGGCCTTTGGCTTTAGGCTTGTGCTTCTCTCTCTCTCTCTCTGCTTGGTCCTGTGAAGGCAGGCCAGCTTCTTCTGCCATTTATGGAACTTCCCCTGGATCTATTGTAGGCTTCAATAAATATCCCTTCCTCCATAACTGTACCTGGTCTGGAAGTTCATCTCAGTGAACCTGAATCTGTCTGATACATGCCTATAGCACCTGTTTGAGTCTGGTAACAAGGAGAATAACTGTCTGCTGATATCGTAAGGCCTTGCTCCAAAATCCCAAGGTTCTCCACTGTGTTTTACTTATGGTTGCCTGCAGAGACTCCAAACAGCATCCCTACCTGCCACTAATACCAGTACCATTAGGTCTGATGGATCGTGTGGATCAAATGGCAGAGCAACCTTAACCTGTTCTATGCGCAACACCAAACTACCTGTTTTCCAAGTCATTTGATAGGTGAGTAACACCGCCACCTTGGATAGAATATCTCTGCATTCCCCAAATCACTGAACTTCTAGAAATTTCATTGAGGTAGAGGGCCCTTGAGTTTTTATTGGAATTATTTTCTAGCCCCTGATGTGCATATAATATATCAACAACTCCAGAGAAATTGCTACCTCCTGCTCACTTGATCCAATTATTAGACCAATATGATACCTTGTGGAAGGTAGTGATAAAGATCCCTGTGTACTAAGTTATTACATAGGGCTGAAGAAATAATATAACCTTAAAGTAAAACAGTGAAGGTGTCTTTTTGGCCTTGCAAGTAGAAAACATACAAATTATGGTGGTCCTTATGGTCAGACATGGAGCAGAAAGCACTTTCAATATCAATGTCTGCATAATAGGCAACACGAGACATGTTAACTTGCTCAAATAAGGAAACCACACTTTGTACTAAGTGCAGCTGTAACTGGAGTCACTGCTTGATTAAATTTCTGATAATCTGCTGCCATTTGCCATGAACTATCTTCTGAACATGCTAGATAGGAGAGTTAAGAAATATGTGGTGGTAACAAATATTACTGCATCTTTCAAGTCCTTTCTGGTGGCATTAGTCTCTGTAATCCCTCCAGGGATGCAATATTGCTTTTGGTTCACTACTTGCCTTGTTACAAGCAGCAGTAATGGTCCCCATTTGGCCCTTCCAGCCATAATAGCCCTAAATTGAAGAGATAGAAAACTATGTATGTTTATACCAATTATGCATTCTTGGACTAGAAAAATAACCACATTATAAGTTTCAGGATGCACTGGAACCACTGTTAGTCTGACTTAGGCTAAAATTCCATTGATCACCTGATATCCATAAACATCTACTTCAATTGGAGGGCCACAATTCTGTTTGGAGTCTCCGCATATAAATGTCAGTTTAGAACTATGAACTTGTAGGCTCTCAAAAGACTGATTATTTCCCTTATCTGAATGTATAGTTACCCTAGTAAAAGGCCTTAGGTCACTTTGGGAAAGGATGGGAGAAAAATTAATATTAAAAGGCTGTAATATGTGGTTCCAAACCTGGTACAGCTTGAGTTAATTGTAAGCAATAGTAAGTATCAGGAGTACTGATGAACTAGGGTAAAGCTAGGGAAAGGGGAAAATTGGAGGAAGGGGTGGGAGGATTACTTGACAAACAAGTTAAAGGACAGAAAAAAATAGAAAAAAAAGAGAAAGAATACAGGGTGTGGAAGTGTCTTTGGGGAGGATAGGGCAAGGAGGGAGAAAATTACACAAAACTGACAACAACATGGATAGAAAGTTTCCTTCTGAATAACATTCTACAAGATATAAACCTCAATGAGTTTATGTGTGGCCGGGTGTGGGGGTGGGGGTGGGGGGTAGATCTGGACAGAAGTGCCCTGCAGAAGGAAGAGAAAGTTTAATCTTAAAATCATGGATTTTGGGCTGGAGAGATGGCTTAGCAGTTAAGCACTTGCCTGTGAAGCCTAAGGACCCCTGTTTAAGGCTCGATTCCCCAGGACCCACGTTAGCCAGATGCACAAGGGGTGCACACATCTGGAGTTCATTTGCAGTGGCTGGAGGCCCTGGCATGCCCGTTCTCTCTCTCTCTCTCTCAATCTCTCTCTCCCTCTTTCTCTGTCTGTCACTCTCAAATAAATAAATAATAAACAAAACAAATTTAAAAAATCCTGGGCTTTGGTTGCCAAATCCCAGGTCTATAATTGGGTTACCCCAACAGTGAGCTATTGGTCAGGTAGACCCATGAGGTCCTTAAAATAACACAAACCATTGTCAAAAGCACTTGGTTACCTGCCAGAGTTAAAAAGTAAGAGCCTATTGCTAAAAGTAAAAATCATATTGGTAGTCACAGGATGTTGAGAGACCATGCTGGAACTTACAGGGAAACCAGTTCCCTCCTGGAGAGCCCTCATAGTGATTCAAAGTGCTATGATTGCTGCTATTGGATAATTTCCAGCAGTGTAGGTAAGCAGGAGATCCTGTAAGTTATGAAATTAAGCAGCTGGACACAAGGCACACATCTGTGCAATAGTGGCATACAGCCCTTGTTAGTAACCAGCTGTTTTCAAATTTGATATGAGATTCTCTCAGTGAGAGAAAATTCAATCCTGATATTTGGGAAACAAGTCAGAATCCCATGGATAGGAAACTCATAGACTCCAGAGGGAACTTCTACTGCTCTTTGGCTAAGAAGAGTGGGCACACACATCAAAAAGTCTCTCAAATAACTATGCTCATCCCCTTTAATCCAAGCTGCTCTCACTTTTGGTTAGAGAATCTGTTTTATCTTACAGATGGCAGATAATACCAGGGATATCTAGGATATATCAACACAAGAAAAGAAAGCCAACTACCTACCAGGAGGAAGGTCTTCCCTACAACATCTGACAGGGCCCAGTTATCATTGCAGAGGAAACAGTGACATGAGTACTACTCTCAATTCTAATGTGAAAAACAGTCTCAGGGAGATGGTGATGACACTGTGGTCACTCAGTCTCATCAAAAACAGAAATCCAGAGGCTACAGAGAATTCAACAATAAAGCAGATTTCTAACATGCCTGACAAGGCTAAATAAGCACTGTAGAAGAAGGGGTGAAAAGATTGTAAGAGATGAATGGTGGGTAGGATAACCCTGAAGCACCCCCCTCCCCAAGCTCCAGAAACTGACTGAGGCTTTCAGGACCCCACAATGAATACCAATAACCTCACTGAAGGGGAGCCTCAGTGGAATAGGGGTGGGAGAGAGGGGATATAAGAGCATAAACTCAAAAAATAATTAAGTTTTGTTCAGAATTGTAGGAGGATCCTTTCTATAAATGATCTGACTTTTCCTTTGTTCAAGGTGTTCTGGGTACATAAAGTGGCTCAAGTTTGGATTGATTAAACCACAGTGATTTTTTATTGCTATGATTTATAGTATCTTTGTCATGTTCTCTGTAATTTTGCTGCTTACAGATTGAGCAAGAACATAGTAGGCTTTGTATCTATTTCACTTCTGGGAACACTATGATTAATCATCCAATACCAAAGTTCTCCACAAGTCATACCATTACAAACAGTGCTTAGTCATTGCTGTCTATTACAGTAAATATGCTCACCTCTCCCTTGGCACTTCAATGTTGCCACTTGGCCCTTGTTGCTCTGGGATCCAGTTAGACCCTTTGCATATAAATCATCTAAGTCAACAAGTGTGACTTCCACCATAAGGTCTGCATTACTGTATTACAGAGAAGAGCAATGACTGAACTCTTTGAGTATGCTTGTGCTCCCCTCACAAATCTGTTTCTTGTAGTCTTAGCGAAGTACATATCTTCTGTACCCTCTTGTTTCAGAAAATAAGGCTTTACATGTAAGATCCACTCCAGCATTGCAATTTCTCTGAGCCTTTTAATCCATTCTCCAACATTAAGCCAAGGGACATCAGACAGCTCCAGTCCATTCACGATAGGATATCTTTTGAGTTATGCTTCAGTCAATCCATTAAACAAACTTTTGAAACATTTTCAAACTATACAAGCTGCCCTATCCAGCCTAGAATCTCAGGATCACTGGGCTCATATAGATAAATTGAGTCAGATCTACTTTTATATTCCTTCTCAATCATCCCACACCCCTAAATTGTACTCCCACATATATTCCCCAAAGTTCTCGTTCAGTTAGTTAGAAAATTAATAAAGTTATTCAGGGATGTATCACATCTCATCATGGGATCACATTTTCTACCTGACCTCTAGGGACCTGCCTAGCCTTGAGACTGGTGATAGTTTTAGATTGAAGATAGTTGGGCACTGAGAGGAATCTGTTTGTATTTCTTACCATCTCCTTCAAGGAAAGATATTTTTTGTTCCATAGATAATGCAGGACTAATTACCTGTTGTAGCCAGTTTTTCACCATTGGGACAAACATTTGAATAGATGCAGTTTATGGAATGCAAAGATCTATTTCAGGCTTACAGAATCTAGATAAACAATATCAATGGTGGATGAAGCTGGCTCGCTTCAGAATCCTCAGCAGAAAGACACAGCTGCCAGCAGCAGCAAGCTTAACATCCATAGCTCCAACTGTTCTTCACACACCATAGGGGTGGACTTAAGATGTGTCCTGCCACCTAGAGACCCCCCAACATACCTCTTCTACAGTAGGGCTCCTCCCCTTGGAGACTCAAGTTACAAGCTCAATTCTTTTTCAAATTTATTTATTTATTTTTATTTATTTATTTGTAAATAGAGAGAGAGAGAAACATAGAAAAAGAGAGTAAAAGAGAGGGAGAGTATGGGCACACTAGGCCCTCTAGCTACTTCTGCCTCTGGTTTTACTTGGGTACTAGGGATCAAACCCAGGTCTTGGGCTTTGCAGGCAAGTGCCCACAATCTCAATTCTTAATCAAAAACACTTAATTCTGAGACAGGTGTGGTGGCACACACCTTTAATCCCAGCACTCAGGAGGCAGAGGTAGGAGGAATACCATGAGTTCAAGGCCACCCTGAGACTACACAGTGAATTCCAGGTCAGCCTGAGCTAGAGTGAGACCCTACCTCAAAAAACTGAAAAAAAAAATTAATTCTATGGGGCCATACATTCAAACTACCACATACCTTCAGCATCAGATTCTGAGAGTTCAATACATTCACCTTCATCAGGGTCTTGCTGCTCATCAAGTTACAGAATTCCACTCTTTTCCAATCACTGCCTGTTATAGGTACATTTTCTTTCCTTCCTTCCTTCCTTCCTTCCTTCCTTTCTTTCTTTCTTTCTTTCTTTCTTTCTTTCTTTCTTTCTTTCTTTCTTTCTTTCTTTCTTTCTTTTTTCTGAAGTAGGGTCTTCTCACTCTAGCTCAGGATGACCTAGAGTTTACTATGTCATCTCAGGGTGGCCTCAGACTCATGGCGATCCTCCTATCTCTGCCTCCTGAGTGCTAGAATAAAAGGCATGTGCCACCATGCCCAGCTTATAGATATATTTTAATTGTAGGGATAAAACACCCAATCAAAAATAGCTGATGAAAGGTTTTAATTTTGTCTTAGAATGTCAAGGGGAATATTTTTTTAAAGAACCCCTTTTTAATTTTTTTAAATTTATTTGCAAGAAATAGGGAGAAGAGAAACAGAGAGAATGGGCAGGCCAGGAACTCCAGCCACTGCAAATGGACTCCAGATGTATGCACCACTTATTTCATCTTGCTTTACAAGGGTACTGGAGATTCTAACCCAGGTTGTTAGGCTTTGAAGGCAAGTACCTTAACAGCAGAATGATCTATTCAGCTCCTCAAGGGGAATCTTAATAATGGCAGGGAAGAGCACAGCATCAGCAAAGGCTGGATATCACTTCTGCCACAGCAGGTACAAAATAACAAGGGAGTGAACATAGTTTTAACAAAGGGTGGGGGCTGGCCTTAATCCTGCCCCCAGAAACACAAATCCTTTAGTAAGGCTCCACCTCCAACACTGTCATCAGCTGGGGACCTAGCGTTCAGAACACATGAGTTTATGGGGGGTATCTCACTCAAACCACCACAGTGCCCTCACTTGCTGCTGATATTCTCAGAAGCAGCAACTGAACTTGTGTTGGAAGTTAGCCCTTCTTATGATAGGAACCTGTGTGGTTTTCAACAACTTAACCCCTATGGCTTCTGGAGACAAAAGTTTCTTCTAGGCACATACAGAAAGTTTTAGATTACTTATTGCATCTTAAGTTGGAAAATTTAATTTCTGACCTTATTATTTTTCCTTTTTACTATATCCATACATTTAGAAACAATTTTAACTCTTATGCTTCCACACATATTCAAAAGTTTTATATACAAGCCACTAAAGTGTGCTTGATCCTCATTAAAAAAGACTCAGAATCATCAAATATATCTATTTTAAGTAGATGTTTGAATTGTTCAAAAATAAGCTAAGCTGAAATAAATTAGTAAATATGTCATACTGTAGTTTATCACTAATCATTTTGCTACCAAAATAATCATTAGTAGCACTAGAATTGGATAACCAGCTCCAGATAGTATGAAATCTGCTACAGAAATACATCCTTAGAATTATATTTCTCTAGAATTGCTCCTGGTACTATATTGTTTAGTAATCATGGTTCTCTAGAGGAACATAACTGATAGAATGAATATATATTGTAAAGGGGATTTAATTGAGTTAGCTTATACGATGTCAGCTCGGCAATCCAACAATAGCCTTCTGCAGGCTAGAGAGGCTGAGAACCCTGTAGATGTTTAGTCCTTGAGACAAGATGCTTCACCATTCCCAATACTGCATTGAAGGTCTTGAGGATCCATGGAGAACTGATTATCTTCAGTTCACATTTGAAGGCAGATGAAGCTGGGCTTCAATGCCCATGATATTGTAGCAAGAGGGTAAATGTATGTTCCAGATGGTATTTATGGGCAGCCAGGCAAAGGCCCTGTGTTCTCTTAAGAGTTTCTTTATACATAGGCACATATGCTGGGGAAAAGTCTTCCTCCCTCCATCATTTTTTATTGAAAATGCCCTCATAGACATGCCCAAGAGGAATGTCTGTTACTTGTTTATTAATCTTATCTAGTTGACATCAGAACTTAACCATAACACCAAATTTTGTGTAATACACATGTTTGTCAAAATAATTTTGTCAATTTTGGGCTGAAGAGATGGCTTAGCAGTTAAGCACTTGCCTGTGAAGCCTAAGGACCCCAGTTCGAGGCTCAGTTCCCCAGGACCCATGTTAACCAGATGCACAAGGGGGTGCACGCATCTGGAGTTCGTCTGCAGTGGCTGGAGGCCCTGGCGCACCTATTCTCTCTATATATCTGCCTTTTTCTCTCTGTCTGTCACTCTCAAATAACTAAATAAAAATAAACAAAAAAAATTAAAAAAATAATTTTGTCAATTTAGACAATATATTCTTCTTTACTACTCTAATCTCCTGAAAATATAATAGAAAAGCTAAGATAATCATTAAAAACCATACTTAAATAAGCCTTTGACTTCTTCTAAAATTTAGTTTCATATCTAGTATTTGCCCTCAAATTAGCTTGATCATACTAAGTACTATATTATCCAAGGAATAAGTGAAGATGAGGAAAGGAAGATCATAATGGGTTTTTCCTCATAAAACTTAATTATATCATTTTTATTAATGTGCTTTTAAATACATTTTAACTTTGAAAATCTATGACCCATGCAAGTTTCATATACTATGTTCTTACAAATAGTGTTTTTTGAATACCATTATTAATGTCAAATCAAAAGAAATGGGTATGTAATAATAAAGTCTTAATAAAATGCTACCTGCATCATAAACTGAATAATGAAAGAATTTTAAGATTATGAAATTTATAAAAGGTGATGAATCTGTAGGCTTTTATTTTATTTATTTATAAATAAGCCTTTTATTTTGCTATAGAGCATATGATCTTGATGATTCAATCACCTGCCCTTATTTCTTATTCATTTTAACCAGAAATTACTAAAAAAACACAAAGTTCATAATGTACTACACTATAAAATATAGACCAAGTTCTTTATATTGCCACACTATATTGAGTTCTCATAACAAGCTTCATCATTTGTTATCCCTATCTCAAGTACAATGATGTACCATTTCTGAATGTGATTATTATAAGTAGGGGGTGAGAAGTGCAATAATGTAACTAATTATGCACTAATTTTCTAGGGATGCCAGCTTCTAGTCTTTTTATTGAATCTGACAGATTTCCCATGGGTGCTATGTTTTATTGAGGAATTTTTATCTCATTTGACAAAAGTTAAAATGAGAAAATGTATAAACACTGTATATTTCAGACCCTACCTCTTGTAAATAGAGGTTGATAATGTAAATTATTATTTACCTCATATCTACTAGTGATTTCAATAGGATACAATAGGTCATATAATACATACCCAAGAATTTCTTTATGAAATATTGCACTAAACTCTCAATTCTTTGAAAGCATGAACTAGGATCTTAATCACCTTTGTATCTCAAATGTCAAATACAGGGAACACTGAAAAATAGAAAATGTCATATGTCCAGAGAAAAAGGTCTTTAATCAGCCACTTAATATTTATGGAATGTTAAGTCAATCATATCTGTTGAAGTCAGTTTCATTATTTATAGAATATAGCTGACTTTTGTGTAATTGTAAAACTTGAAAAAGATACATGTTTCGTTTTTAAAGCCTTCCCAATCCTGTATTTCTTTCTACACCCTTTTGAAAGTATTTATAAAACTAGTTGAGGACAGCTGTATTTTTGGAACCACTTAGTAGAATTTGTGCCTTTTTGTCTGTATGTGAGTAAATGCTGTACATTTTACAATAAAAATAATTTAAAAAACATAAAGCCATTCATTTTACTATTTTATAACAGGTAATATGTATGCTACCTTGCCCAGTGTGTCAATTGTCATAAAGATCAATAAGATACATATGTTTGCACATTATAAAATCATCTACAAGGTTTAGCATTATAACGTTGACCATGTATGATCTTTCTATCTACATGATTCTTGAATTAATGCTGCTAGTTAGCTAGAATTTATATGATCCATTATCATAGAATACACTTAAAATGTTCTTCTCTTACATCTATTAGTCTCTCTGTAACAAGAGGTAGGATTCAACTCCAAATGTCTACCAAAAGCCACAGCGAAACACATCACTAAGTACCAGGAAGTGAGTAGGCAAGGAAAAACAGGACCCTGCTTGAACACTGAGTTGGCCAATACTTCAAGGGCACTACCAACAATTACTAGGAGAATGAACACACACAAAATCCTGGGTTAGGCTCAAGAGCACCTAGCCAGACTCTATGAATATACCACCATCCTAAAACTTCATTGATCAAACCTGAACAAGGCAATCAATTCAGATTCCACATTCTTGTTGCTTCTTAGCATTCTACCACATAATTGCTACATTCTTATCAAAACAGCCACCTTGGTATTGGCAGACTACAACATAAAACAAATAATTAAGACACCAAGCCAAGGGATACCCACCAAGCATACCCAGTCCCATCATGAAAGGCACCGTTGCAAGCTTAAAATATCTCCAGCCATAGAACCC
This sequence comes from Dipus sagitta, assembly GCA_036346955.1. Lineage (NCBI taxonomy): Eukaryota > Metazoa > Chordata > Mammalia > Rodentia > Dipodidae > Dipus > Dipus sagitta. The sequence goes on along the minus strand of CM070776.1, from coordinate 115,274,561 downwards.
CAAAATGAAACTAGGACAAGCACATTATACAAATTTAATGGGGCCATGAAAAAAGTCCTGGAAGAATTGAAAGAAAATCTGTATAGACAACTGATAACAGAAAGCATGGCTGAGTGAAGAAACTCAGTACAAAGAATTAAAAAATGAACTCCACAATGCATGACCCGTATACCTCAACAAGGAGGGGCCAAGGGGAGGGGGTAGGTCACGGATGAGCCTAATAATGGTACCAAACTAACTGTATTTGCTGAATACAAAACTAACTAATAAGGAAAAATAAATAAATAAATAAAACAAAAAAATATTAAAAATAAAAAAAATGAACTCAAAGCATGGCTGAAGGAAACAAAAGAAAATCATAAAAAATAATTAAATGCACATCTCCACAAAATTGAAGAAGATCAAAAAGAACTTCATATAAGGATAAAGGAAATGGAGGAAAACAAATAGGAACCCTCATCCACTGTTGGTGGGAATGGAAGATGGTACAACCACTTTGGAAAGCAATATGGAAACTCTTTAAAAAGCTGACTGTAGAGGTACTAACAGACCCAATTATTCCATTACTGGGCATGTACACTATCACCTCCAAACCTCAGTCCAGAGAGATTTGCTCAACCATGTTTATGGCGGCTCAATTAATAATAGCTAAGAGCTGGAATCAACCCAGATGTCCATCACTAGAAGAATGGATAACTAAGACGTGGTATATCTACACAGTGGAATTCTACACAGCAATAAGAAAAAAAGAAATGACACAATGAAATTTGAAGGAAAATGGTTGAACCTGGAACAGATCATTCTCAGTGAACTTACCCAATCACAGAAAGATAATCGCTGTATAGTCTTACTCATCTACAGAACCTAACCTGAATCTACCCAAGATGCCGACATACCCAGCAAGCATATCAAGGACTGGACAACAGGGCAGGTGGGGAGGGTGGGTTGGGCAAGGAACGGGGTGGGGGACACAATTCTGGAGCCAAACTGCAATGGTACCGTAAAATTCTACATCCTAAAAGGCAGACCAAAAGGTTGAACCTTCATCAGGCCCTTACAGGTAACACCTGAGACACAAGGTACTGGAGAGGGTATGATGAAGACTGATCTTAATCTTCTACAGCTTCTCTCTCTCTCTCTTTCTCTCTCCTTCTTCTCTCTAACTCTTTTTTTGGCCTTCTTTTCTTCCTCAATTTTTATTAACATTTTCCATGATTATAAAAAATATCCCATGGTAATACCCACCCTCCCCCCACCTCCCCCTTTGAAATTCCATTCTCCATCATATCCCCTCCCCATTTCAATCAGTCTCTCTTTTAGTTTGATGTCATGATCTTTTCCTCCTCTTATTATGGTCTTGTGTAGGTAGTGTCAGGCACTATGTGGTCATGGATATCCAGGCCATTTTATGTCTGGAGGTAGCACATTGTAAGGAGGTTGTAAGGTGGAGGGAGGGCTAATCAAAATCTAAGAGTATATTAATAAATCATATGGAATCCTCTGGTTATGGACAATGGAACACTCAAAGCCATAGATTGTTGCTAGAAAACTTTCAGTGCCAGGGATGGGATACCTTCCAGTGAGTTGTTGGTCAGGGAGGACCCTGATGCCCTCAAACCATTATAGGCCATTGCTGAGTCCCTTGGTTTACCACCAGGAATAGATAGTAAGACCCTATTGCTGAAGACTCCACATACTTGGGCTGCAAAGCCACTGAGAAATCTTGCTGGAACTGAGCTGATCACCTCCTCCATGTAGACCAGCTTACAGAAAGCTGGAAGAAGCCATTCTACATGTAGTTCAATGGAAGAAAGAGAAACCACCAGTGAAGATACTCAACAGTGGACACTGCAAGCCTTATAATTGGCCAGACAGTCCAAATGAGCCAACAGGTGCAATAGTGGCACATATATCATGGTGGAAACCAACTGCTCTCCAATTGGAATGGAGGCCCGCTCCATGGGAAGGAATAAATCCCTGATACTGAAAACTTAAAACAGGGTAGTAATGAGCCCTAGGGGTGTAACATCTGCTGATGTCTGGATAAATGTACATACTATGCTTATCAAAGTGCCTGTAAGCACTTCTCTTAATGTTCATACCCTTACATTAGTGTTACTCTCACTTTGGGTAGAGAATATTCTCTTTTCAGATGGCAGTGACCTTGGGATGACTCAGAAGGTATCATAGTGCTGGAAAGAAGTGACTGGAGTACTGAGTAACATCTAGATCACACCTTCCAAGGCTCAGGGTCTAATGCAGAAGAGGAAAGAATATAAGAGCCAAAGGAAGGGTAGGACTCCTTCTAACTCTTATGTATTACTTATCTTTTTCTTCCTTCTCTTTGTAGGCCCTGGCCTGTAACTCCCAGTACCAGCAGGTGGCTATCATCCAAATGAGCTGTTGATCAGAGAGACCTACAAGATTTCCTGAAAGAATGACAGATTTCTGTCAGAATACTTGATGACCCACCAAAGGTTAGTAGTAAGACCCTACAGCTGAAGACACCATATGTGGATGACACGGAACATAGAGTGACATGGCTGGAAGCTGGAAGAGAGTCAGTCCCCAGACAGTCAGTGCATCTAGTGCCAGAAGGTGCTACATGGGCAACTAGGGAAAAATGACCTTATCTGTCCAAACAACTCATGATCTAACCTACTTAACAGCAAGAAATTGAAAAGGAAATAAAACAAATTTGAGAAATGAATGGAGAAACAAGATAATTGGCATGTTGTTTACCTGTGTATGGGGGGAGCCAGCATGTGTGGGACCTGTGTACACCAAGATGGTGAGGTAAATGGCACATTTGCTGCCTGTGTGATCTTAGAAGGTCATAGATAAGGATTTTTGGGGGTCTGTGCACCCAGTCCATGCTGCTTGCACCCCAAAACATCCCCCTCCCCACCTTGGGCCTCCAGCCTGAGCAGTTCCTTTGGTCCTTGGGTAACACCTCTAATCTTACCAAATGATATTGCTGAGAGCCTCTGCTCACCAATGGCCCCACAGGAGATAACTCCTTGAACCTGAGCTTCAGCCTGGTGTGTGGAGCCAAATGCAAAACTACATCTCCACACCTACTCCTTTCACTCCTGGCATCCACCTACCTATGCCCCCTTAGGGCAGCACTCCTGCACCAAAAGGGAACACAGGAATATCTGACAACCACCTTCCAGGTGTTACCAGTGTGTCCTCTACAACCTACTCAGCTGGGTAGAGTACGGGAGCAGGGGCAAGTGCTATGACTCCTAAGTCCCAAAAGCAAGGCATGACTGTGATCACAGGATGAAGATTTCAGTCCTCCAACAACAGCTTCAGGTGCACTTTCAACATCCACGATGTACATATCTGTAAGTATAACAGCATCCCACTTGTCTGGATCAAACCCAAAATAGAACAACCACTGAAGCTCTTACAAGATCAAATACTTGCTTCTGTCATACCCCCCCCCAATCAGTCTCTCTTTTATTTTGATGTCATAATCTTTCCCTCCTATTACGATGGTCTTGTGTAGGTAGTGTCAGGAACTGTGAAGTCATGGATATCTAGGCCATTTTGTGTCTGGAGGAGCATGTTGTAAAGACTCCTCCTCTTCCTTTGGCTCTTACATTCTTTCCACCACCTCTTCTGCAATGGATCCTGAGCCTTGGGAGGTGTGATAGAGATATTTCAGTGCTGAGCCCTCTTCTGACACTTCTTCTCAGGACTATGGTGCCTTCTGACTCATCCCAAGGTCACTGCAATCTGAAAAGAGACTTTTCTAACAAAAAGTGAGAGTAGCATTAATATATGGGTATGGTTAGGGATGTGGAACATTTTTTAGATGTTTATATGCCTTATCTATTTCTTCTTTTGAGAACTCTCTATTTAGTTCCATAGCCCATTTTTTAATTGGGTTGTTTGATTTCTTATTATTTAATTTTTTGAGTTCTTGAATATCCTAGATATCAATCATCTATCACATGTATAGCTGCCAAAGATTTTCTCCTGTTATGTAGGTTGCCTCTTTGCTCTAGTCACAGTGTCCTTTGTCATACAAATGCTTTGTAATGTCATGAGGTCCCATGGTTGACCTGTGGTTTTATTTCCTGAGTAATTGGGGTTATATTCAGAAAGTCTTTTCCAATACCAATTTGTTGAAAGGTTTCCCCTAGTTTTTTTCCTCTAGCAGTTTCAGAGTTTCAGGTCTGATATTAAGGTCTCTGATCCATTTGGACTTAATTTTTTGCATGGTGAGAGAGAAGGATGTATTTTCATCCTTCTACAGATACACATCCAGTTTTCCCAGCAGCATTTGCTGAAGAGGCTGTCTTTTATCCAGTAAGTATTTTTATGGAATATCAGGTGGCTATAGCTGTCTGGACTTATATCTGGATCCTCTATTCTGTTCTGTTAATGTACATACCTGTTTTTGTGCCAGTACCATGATGTTTTTGTTACTATGGCTTTGTAATATAGGTTAAAACCAAGTATAGTGATACCACCAGCCTTATTATTGTTGCTCAAAATTGTTTTAGATATTCAACGTTTTTTGTGCTTCCAAATGAATTTTTGGTTTGTTTTTTCTATTTCTGTGAAGAATGCCAATGGAATTTTGATGGGGAGTGCATTAAATGGCACTGACTGGGTTCTTCATTGCTAGTATTTCATACTTTTTCCTTTATTATTTCTAGTTCCTATATTCCTCTTGTATCGACCTCCTTATTTCATTAAATTGGTTTCCTGTGTCTTATTTGATTCCTTTGATTTCCTTTTTGGTTTCTTTGAACATATTTATAATCATTCTTTTGAAATTTTCTCAGGCATTTCTTCTAAATCAGTCTCACTAGAAGTCATTTCTGATGCATTACTACTTTTTGATGGATTTTTGTTGCCTTGATTTTTTTGTTTCTTGTATCATAATGTAGAGGTTTTTGTATCTTGGATTAATTTAATGCTTGTATTTTCTAATTATCTGCAGTATCATTACATTTATCAATCAATCCATCTGATGTTATACATCTTCAGCATAAGAACTTAAGGTGGCTCTTAAGACTTTCAAAGTAACCATAAAAGTGACGTTAGGTGTTGGGTTTTCCTGCTACGAGAGTATATTTTTGTATATCTGGGCTGTTCTGCCATTCCATATGAATTTTGAGATTTTTTAAATCTCTGTGAAGAAAGATATAGGGATTTTTGATGGTATTTCAATGCATCTGTATATTGCTTTTGGTAGACTTGCCATTTTTACAATATTAATTGTACATATCCAAGATCATGGAAGATCCATCCATGTTCTCATGTTCTTCTTAATTTCTTTCTTGAGTGTTTCTATGTTTTCATTACATAGGCCTTTCACTTTCTTTGTTGGTGCTCTTCCAAGGTATTCAGTTTTTTTGTGTGGCTATTGAAAATGGGATAGCCTTGTTAACTTACACCAGTTCATTACCCACCAAATAAGCCTGGTATATATAGGCTTCAATCAGAAGTGCTAATTGCACCTTCCATGTCAGGGTAAATTATATGTTAAATCTGATGGATGGTTGGATTGGCCATTCTTAAATAAGCTATATTTTGGGCTTGTCATTTGATGCTTCCTGATTTATATTGCCTTTGTTTCCTCTTCTGTACTTCATTGGAGAAGGGTTTCCCTTGGTCACAAGCTGACTTGGAACCCACTACAGACCAGAAATCTTAGCCTCCCAGTTGACAGGACTAAGGGTATAGGGCAACACACATCCTTACTGACTGTGACTTTGTTTGAGGAACTGGTTGTCATAATACCTACTCTTTCATAAATACTCTGTGTTGTTTTTCATTGACTGTGTACATTGTTTAGTTAAATTTTAGACGTGTCCTGTATTTTGTTCCATTAAGCCTACTTGAATAGCAGGCAAACCCAACACCGAAAGTCACTTTTATGGTTTGCAGAAACAAACAAACAAATAACCTCTGAAGGTGTCACCATACCTAATCTAAAGCTATACTACAAAGCCACAGTAACCAAAACAGCATGGCACTGGAATAAAAGCACATGTATAGAACAATATAACAAAATTGAAGACCCAGACCTACAGCTACTTGATCTTTGACAAAGAAGCCAACATCTTACATTGGAGAAAAAACAGCATCTTCACCAAATGGTCTGAACAGATTGTATAACTACAGAAAAAAGTGAAATTAGACACACTGATCTCAAAATACAGAAAAGTCAACTGCAGATGGATTAGAAACCTCAATATAAGACCTGAACCTCTCAAACTACTGGATGAAAAAATAGGGGGAAGTCTCCACAATATACAAGTGGGAAAAGACTTCCTGAGCAATACCCCAGTAGCCCAGGAAATTAAGCAACCACAAAAGCAGTGGGATCTCACTAAGCTTAAAAGCTTTTGTGTAAATAAACATATCACATATAGAGCCAACAGGCTACCCCCAGAATGAGTGAAAATCTTCACCAGCTATACCACTGACAGAGGCCTGATATCTAGAAACTACAAAGAACTGAAAACAACAACAACAACGAAAACCAAAACCAAACACTAAGCAATAAAAAACCAAACAGGGCTGGAGAGATGGCTTAGCAGTTAAGGGCTTGCCTGTGAAGCCTAAGCACCCCGGTTTTAGGCTCGATTCCCCAGGACCCAAGTTAGCCAGATGCACAAGGGGGCACAGCCATCTGGAGTTTGTTTGCAGTGGCTGGAGGCCATGGCGTCCCCATTCCCCCCCTTTCTCTTTCTGTCTATCGCTCTCAAATAAATAAATAAAAATTATTTTTAAAAAATCCAACAATCCACTTAACAAAATTGGGCAGAGAACTGAATAGGGAATTCTCAAAAGAAGAAATAGAAATATCTAATAGTCACCTAAGAAAAAATTCAACATCCTTAATCATCAAGGAAATGCAAATTAAAGTAATTATTATAGCCCACCTTACTCCAGAAATGATGATATTTATTTAAAAATCAAATGAGGGGCTGGAGAAAAGGCCTAGAGGTTAAGGCACTTGACTGCAAAGCCTAAGGACTCAGGATCAATTTCCCAGTACCCATGTAAGCACATGGTGGCACATATGTCTGGAGTTCATTTGCAGTGGCTAGAGGCCCTGGTGCACCCATTCTCCCTCTACCTGACTCTTTCTCTCTCAAATAAATAAAAATAAAATATTATAAAATCAAATGACAAAAAAATGTTGGCAAAGATTGGGGAAAGAGCAACCCTCTTTCACAGCTGGTGGGAGTGCAAACTTGTACAATCACTATGGAAATCAGTATGGAGAGTCTGCAAAATGCTGAAAATGGAACAATGCTTATTGTCTTTAACCTATCTTGACCTCACGCTCTGTTGGAGAATTTTTTTTCCTTCTTTTTTAGAAAGCAACAAGAACCGAGGAAACCCAAAATCTATCAACAAGACAAGAATATATAGCTGACACACTGGGAGGAGAATAACCACTCCTAGCCAGCAGCTAGGGCCCATGAGAAACCACTGAGAAATTGTTGAGATGAGCAAGAGTGCTGGTTCCTTGGTAAGCCTGACAACCTGCACCAGGTTGAAGGAGATAGACACTGAGTATACTGAGAACTCAACACTAAAGCAGACTTAAAGTATACCTATCAAGGTTCACGGAACTTTTCAGAAGAGGAGGCCAAAAGAATGTAGGAGCCACAGGCTGGGAGGAAATATCCAGAGGCACCCCGCACACACACAAACAATGACTCCCCTCAGTGGAATTGGGGCATGGAGGAGGGAATGATGGTATCAATACATGATATATCCATACAAATATTCTACTTAATAAAAAAGGGAAAACACAACATACCAAAACTTATGGGACACAATAAACGCAGAGCTAAGAGGGAAATTTATACCACTAAATGCCTACAATACAAAAATAGAAAGATCACAAGTTAATATCCACCCTTCAGAACACAATGAAAAAAATAAGAAGAATACAAACCCAATAGTACAGGACCCAAAGAAATAATAAAGATCAGAGCAGAAATCAATGAGTTAGAAATTAAAAAAAATTAAAAAAAATTGATGAATCAAAGAGCCGGTTCTTTGAAAAAACAAATAAACAGGATTGATAAACCCCTGGCCAATTTGATCAAAAGATAAAAAGAGAAGGCTCAAACTAACGAGATCAGAAGTATAAAATGAGATATTACAACACATACTAATGAAATTGGGGGAATCATCAGGTTTTATTTCAGAGACCTATACTCCACAAAATTGGAAAACATGGAAGAAATGGGTGAATTCCTTAATGCATATACCATCTACCACAACTAAATCCATATGAAATAAATTACCTGAATAGAGCTATAACATCAAATGATGTTGAAAGTGTAACTAAAAGACTCCCAACAACAACAAACATTCTAGGTCCTGTCACGTTCACTGACAAATTCTACCAAACCTTCACTGAAGAACTAAAGCCAGCATTTGTCAAGTTAATGCACTATTGTAACAGAAGGAATGCTTCCTGACAACTTCTATAAAGATAGCATTACACTAAAACCAAAACCAGAGACACGACAAGAAAAGGGAATTACTGACTGATATCCCTGATGAACTAGGACACAATAAATTCTCAGTAAAATTCTTGCAAACTGAATTGAAGATCACATCAAAAGCATCATCCATGTCAATTAAGTAGGTTTCATCAGGGCTGTATGTTTGGTTCAATATAGGGAAATTGATAAATGTAATATATTACCTATGCAAACTTAAAGACAGGAAGCACATAATCATTTGTTAATATTTTTAAATTTTTGTTCATTTATTTATTTATTTATTTATTTATTTATTTGAGAGGAACAGACACACAGAGAAAGGCAGAGAGAGAGAGAGAGAGAGAGAGAGAATGGGCATGCCAGGGCCTCCAGCCACTACAAATGAACTCCAGATGCGTGTGCCCCCTTGTGCATCTGGATAACGTGGGTCCTGGGGAATCGAGTCTCAAACCAGGGTCCTTAGGCTTCACAGGCAAGCACTTAACTGCTAAGCCATCTCTCCAGCCCCCACATAATCATTTCAATAGATACATAAATGGCTTTCAACAAAATATAATATCCTTTCATGATTAAAACACTGGAGAAAATAGGGGTGGAGGAATCATATCTCAACATAATAAAGACAATATAAAACAGACCTAAAGCCTATATTATACTAAATGAGGAAAATCTTGAAGCATGCTCATTAAGGTTTGGAACTATTCAGGGGTGTCCACTGTCACTACTTGTTTCTCAACATAGTACTTGAAGTCTTCACTCAAACAATAAGACATGGAAAGAAATAAAAGTATACAAACTGGAAAGGAAGAAGTCAAACCAGCCGTACTCACAGATGACATGATTCTATACATAAGAGAATTGAAAAATTCCACCAAAAATCCTAGAAGTGACACAATCTGTCAGCAAAGTGGCAAAATATAAGATGAATGCACAAAAATCAGTAGCCTTCAAATCTACCAATGACAAATTTATGGAGAAAAATCAGGGAAGCTATCTCACAGTAAACACACAAAAAATAATCAAATAACTTGGGATAACACTAACTATGAAAACGAAAGACCTATACAATGAAAACATAAAGAAAGAAGAAGAAAAAGCATAAAGAAAATAGAAGTAAACATGAAGAAAGAACTGGAGCAATACACAAGAAGATAGAATGACCTTCCATACTTATGGATTAGAAAATTAGTATTGTTAAAATGGTCACTCTACCAAAAGCAATATACAGGTTCAATGCAATTCCAATCAAATCCCAGAAACATTCTTAACAGTGTTAGATAAAACAGACTCAAAATTTACATAGAAGCATAAGAGGCCTGGGATATCAAAACTTTACTAAGCACAAGGAGCACCTCTGGTTGTTTCACCAAACCTGATTTCAATATATTCTGCAAAGCCATAGTAATAAGAACATCATGGTAAGGGCACAAAACAGGCACATAGGTCAATTGAGTAGAACATAGATCCAAGTATGAGTCTGAGTAATTACAGCTCCCTGATGTTTGACAAATAGCTAAAAACATTCACTGGAGAAAACAGTATTTTATGCAAATTGTGCTGTATAATCTGGATAGTCCTGTGTAGAAGGATGAGTTTTGACCTTATCGTTTTACATTGTGCAAAAATCAACTCCAAATGGATCAAGGACTTCAGCATAAGACCTGAAACTCTAAAACAAATAGAAGAAAAAGATAATAAGAACACTCCAAGGTATAGGAATACGGAAAACTTTCTGAATAATATCACAGTAGGCATTAGACAAACACTCAACAATTGCGACCTCATGAAACTAAAAAGCCAAACTAAAAGACAAACCTCAGTCAGGTATGGTGGCACACACTTTTATTCCCCGCAGTCAGGAGACAGAGGTAGGAGGGTCACCATGAGTTCAAGGCCACCCAAGGCTACATAGTAAATTCCAGGTCAGCCTGGACTAGAATGAGACCCTACTTCAAAAAAATATATAAATAAATAAAAAGCAGACCATTGACATAGCCAATGGATAACACACTGAGTGGGATGAAATATTCATGAGGTATAACTCTGACAAAGGTTTAATATCTAAAATATACAAAGAACTAAAAGAAAAGCCAATAAAATATCAAGCAATCTACTCAAAATGATGGGGCAGGGAAATGATCAGAGTTTCCAAAGGAACAAATCCAAATGGCCACTATAAACCTAAACAGATGTTTAACATCTCTACTCATCAGGGAAATGCAAATAAAAACAACTGTGAGATTCCATCTCATGATATTGAGGATGTCAATCATCAAAAAATTAAATAACAGCAAATTCTCACAAGGGTGTGGGGAAAAAGGAACCCTCATCTACTACGGATGAGAGCCACTATGGAAATCAGCACGGAGAGTCCGCAAAATGTTGAAAATAGAACTACCATTCGATCCAGCTATACCACTTTTGGGCATATACCTTAAAGACTCTGCTATTTACTAAAGAGACACTTTCTCAACAGTAGTCATCACTGCTCTTTTCACAATAGCTAGGAACTAGAATCAGCCCGGAAGCCCATCAACAAATGAATGGTTAATGATGATGTGGCACATATACACAATGGAATTCTACTTGGCAGTTAGGAAAAACAAAATAATGAAATGTTCAGGAAAATGGATGGGCTTGGGAAAGAATCATACTAAGTGAGTTCATACAGGCTTGAAAAGACAAACACCACATATTCTCTCTCATATGTGGTTCCTAACCTGGACCAGCTTCAGTTGATTATCAGTGGCAGCAACATCAAGAGTATTTACATGGAGCTAGAATGAAGCCAGGAAAAAGTGAAAATCGGGAAATAGGAGAAAACAGGATACTAGAATAACAAGTTGAGGATCAGCAAAAAGAAAGATAAGAAAGAAAAGAGACAACAAGCAAGCAGGGAGTGGAAAGATCTTTGGAGGGTACAAGAAAGGGAGGGTGGGGGAAATAATTACATAAAACTGTCAACTTGAATCAATTCCATAGACACTTACTTTCTGAATAACATTCTACCAGATATAACCCTCAATAAGAAAGAGGGGGAATATGAATAGAAGAGCCACATAAAAGGTAGATAAAGGTTAACTTACAACCACAGGCTTTGGTTGGCAAATCCCCAGGCTTGAATTGGGTTGCCCCCACAGTGAGCTATTGGTCAGGGAGACACATGAAGTCCCTAAAATAATGTAGGTCATTGCCAAAGCACTTGGTTACCTGTCAGATATAAAAGCTAGCACTTTATTGATGAATACACCACAGCCTGCAATCATATGATATAAATAGACCATGTTGGAACTTAGAGGGGACTAGTTCCCTCCTGGCTAGCCCTTAAAGCCCTGAAAAGTTCTATGGGTGCTGCTGGGGAAATAATGGTTACAATACAGTGAATAAGCAGGAGATCCTGCAAGATACAAAATCAACCATAGGGGCAAGACGTTCACACCTATATAATAGTGGTAAACAGGCTATGCAGGTAGCCAACTGGTCTTGGATTAGACAAGAGACCAGCTCAGTGGAGGAGAATTCGTATCTAGTACTGGAAACCAAGTCAGATTCTCAAGGTTAGGAAACCAGTAGACTCCAGAGAGAACGTCCTCTGCTCTTTGGCTAAGAAGAGTGGGCCTACACATCAATACGTTTCTCTAATAATTTTTTTTATCCCCTTTAATCCAAGCTGCTCTCACTTTGGGTTGGAGCCTCTGTTTTATCTTACAGATGACAGAAAATGCTGAGGAGATCCAGGATTCAAGAATACATGCAGAATTGATAGCTTACTGCCTACCCAGAAAAAAGTCACTACCACAACATCTGCACTGGGTCACATGAGTCGTTGCAGAGGAAGGGATGACACAGTTACTGCTCTCACTGCTAGCCTTTAAACCAGTCCCAAGCAGATGGCAACATACACTGTGGTCACTCAAACCTCATCAAAACTGAGATCCAGAGGTTACAGGGAACTCAATACTAAATCTGTTTCCTTTTTAAAATATATTTTATTTATGAATTTATTTATTTGACAGTAAGAGAAAGAGAGAAAGATGGAGAGAGAGAGATAAAGAGAGAGAGGGAGAGAATGGGCTCACTAGGGCCTATAGCCACTGCAAACGAACTCCAGGCTCATGTGCCACCTTGTGCATGTGGCTTACGTGGATATTGGGAAGTCGAACTAGCGTCTTTAGGCTTTGCAGGCAAGCCCTTAATCACTGATCAGTCTCTCTAGCCCCTAAACCTGATTTCTAACAGACCTGCTAAGGCTCAGAAATATTGAAGAAGAAGGTGTACAAAAATTATAAGAGGCCACAGAGACTGAGGCCTCTAGAACTCCACAATGAATACCAATAACTCCACCAAGGAGGGCTTTCGGTAGAAACGAGGCAGAGGAGAGGGTATATAAGAGTATAACCATTTTATAAAAAAATCAATAAATAAAATTTAAAAAGATAGTCAAAGCAGTCTTAAACAGAAAGGATAATTTTAGCATTATCACAATACCTAACTTCAAAATATACAAGCAACAGTGATGAAGACAAAGTCGATCTTGCACAAAACACATACATTTATGCAAACTGAAAAGGAAAGGACTCAGAAATAAACTCACAGAACTACAATAATCTAATTTCTGTCAAAGGTATCAGAAATATATAGAAGATAAAAGACAACCACTTCAACAAATGGTGTTGAGAAAATGGTATCCATATGAAGAAGCATGCACTTACATCTATATTCTCACCCTATACAAAATCAATTCAAAATTGATCAAATACCTTAATATAAAACTTGAAAAGCCAAAACCACCAGAGGAAAAACATTTCAATTAAAAATATATCCAAATGTAACCATAGGAAAGGACTTTCTGAAAAAGACAACAACAACAAATGAAACAACCCAAGAATTGGCAAATGGGATTATATAAAATTAAAAGTTTCTGAACAGCTAAGAACAGATTAAAAACTACTGTTAACAGAGTTAAGATATATCCTACAGATTCAGTAAAAGTTTTTGCCAGTTTATTTCAGGCAGTGGACTATTTTACAGAATGTATAAATGTCTGCAAAAATTAAGGACCAAAATATACTCCACAAATCTTCCATCAGTATATGGGTTAATATAATGAATAAGCAGTTCTCAAAAAAAGAACCACAAGTGGCCAATAAATATTTTAAAATGTGAGACTTCATGTCACCCCAATCAGAATGGCTTCCACAAACAAATAAAAGTCTGGCTGGATACAGGGTTCAGCAGGTAAGTGTGCTGCCTGCACAAATATAATGGCTGGGGAGGCCTATAACCATTTGAGGTCAAGTGTCTAGATTTCACAAAAACAGCTGGGTGTGGCCTTGCACTCCCGGAAACCTATAGAAGAGACCAGAAGAGCACCTGGGCTTGTCAAAAATAGCAAGCTCAAGCATTAGTAAAGTCTTCAGCTCAAAATGAGAAAAGTGGAAATACAATTGAGCTGGACACCCAACATTCTGTCCCAGGAACTACAGGTGAAAACCCCCGCTGCAGGCTGGTGCATGAGGTTGTGCAAGGTCCCATACATGTGTATACATCATACACACCACTACACATCACACATGCACACACACACACACACACACCATATTACCTACACACATAAATCAAGCAAAAAATAATCAACAAATGCTCATGAAGTTATGGAGAAATAAGAAAACTTATGAACAAGTGTAAACTTATGCTGCCTCTGTGGAAATCAGTATGGAAATTTCTTTAAAAAATTAAAACAGAACTGCCAGGTTTATTAACCCTGAATATATGCTCCAAGGACTCTTAAGTCCTACTACAGAGATACTTGCACATCCATGTTTACTGCTACAATTTTCAAAATAGCTAGGAAATGGAACTAGTCTGAATGGCCATTAACATATGAATGGATAAGGAAACTGTAGTATATATAAATAATGCAATTTCATTGAATCATAAAGAAAAAATTAAATTATGACATTTAAGAAAATTGATAGATCTGAGAATTATTAAATGTGAAGTATGATTGACAAAGAAAGACAAATACATTTCCTCTGATATGTGCATCCAAGATTTTAATTTTCATATACATACACATATATATATATATACATGTGTGTGTGTGTGTGTGTGTGTGTGTGTGTAAGTGTGTGCATAGGTTATGAATCTATAAAGGAAACCAAGAGAATGGAGAAAGAGATTTAAGTAAAAATTGGTGAAGAAAAACAGAGAATTTAATAAAGTACATGCGATTTATAAAGCAGAACATGGGCTGCTAAGAGTGAGAAGGGAAACAATAGGAAGGCTCAAGGGGGGAGATGGGGGACAATGTGGTAGAAAGATTAATAAAATTATTGTATGTATGAAAATTCCATAATGAAGCCCATGATTTTGTATGTTAATTAACCAAACATTTATTTAAAGACAACAAAGAGAATAAAAAAGTAAACCGCAGTACAAACTTTTATATAAATTATTTGAACAAACAAGGACTTATGCCTTGGGCAGCTCAACACCACAAATAATTCCAAAGTTTTAGCTAGGGAACATAGGACAGACACTGAAGTAAAGCAAATATTCTCATAAATTTGCCTCACTTGCAAGATGCAATCACTTGGGAAAATAAATCCTTATTTATTCTCTGAAGAACACATGTTTGCTCAAAATTGCTTAGCAAACGCTAAAATCAAATGACTTGATTTGTGTTTTATTTATAAAAGTTTGCATGTGCACATTGTACAGGCATACACAAGAACTTTGAATACTTGAAACAAACACTTGGGCCAGGGATGTCTCTAAGTTATAGATGTCTTGCCTAGCATGTACATGGTCCTGGGTTGGAGTCTTAACACTGCCACATTTAATAAATGAATGAAAGAATGAATGAACTAAAGAAGAATATTGTTTCTAACCTATGAAAGGAATAAAATATGCCCTGTTTCCATATGAATGTCATCATTTTAATATGAAGTCTTATGTTCCAGAAATCCCTGTACTTCTGTGGAAAGCATGGAGCTAGGGCCACTCTATCTCCATATATCCATTTGTGCGTATAGTTTCCACCCCACACCCCACCCCCTTTTTTTTCAAGGTAGGGTCTTGCTGTAGCCCAGGCTGACCGGGAATTCACTCTGTAGTCTTAGGCTGGCCTTGAACTTTCTGGCAATCCTACCTTTGCCTCCTGAGTTCTGGGATTAAAGGTGTGCGCCACCATGCCCCGCTCCTCCCTTTTCTTGACTTCCTTTCAAATTTCAACTGATAGGTCTAAGTTCCGTCTCTATTAGTGTTTTTTTTTTTTTTTTTAATTCTGACACTCTCAAGTGGAGGTAAGTGATTCTTCTTTGATCCAATTGGACATTCTGGGCATCAGTTGTACAGGATTATATTACATTGTGCTTTAATTATCTCCTTCTTGGATTGTTTCTGGATTAGACAATGTTTATTGACACAAAATGCACAGCTTTTCCTCAAAGGGGAGGTAGCCTATTCAAGAGCCAAATATGAGTGACTATGGGCTGAGAACACAGATTTAGGTTACCTGAAATTCCATGTTCCCACTTGTTAACAATTTCATGATTTCATTATTCTTCTTCTTCTTCTTATTATTATTATTATTATTTGAGAGAGAGAGAGAGTGAGGAGAGATAGCGAATTGATGGGCCAGAACCTCAGACACTGCAATCAGACTACAGAAGCTTTCACCACATAGTGGGCATGTGAGACCTTTCACTTGCCCCACCTTTGTGCATGTGGCAATGTGGAACCTGGAAGCAGAACTTAGGTCCTTAGGCTTTGTAGTCAAATGCGTTAACCACTAAGCCATCTCTCAAGTCCATGAATTTCTATAGTTACAGAACAAAAGCAAGTTAGAAACTAAGACACTTTTCAAATACATTGATGGCTTGAGCATCAGGTGGCCTGGTAAAAGCAAAGTGGGGAAATTTTTGCCATAGGCTTCAGCTACTATCTGATGACATTCTTAGTCTTTGGATTGATGGAAGTTAGGGGTCTTTTAGTACATAGTAAAAGGGTTTCACCTTGTGACCTGATAGTCACAAAGATGTAAGGTTAGACACAGAGATGGGCAATAAGTGGCTATTAAGGGTTAAAGTTAGCCCAAGCTCATTTGACTGTCATCTTGCAACATTCCTTCTCTTTGTGATCACAAGAGATCTATCCTCTATTCAGCCTTATTCAATGTAGTTGCAATATATTTTTGGAGGGGTGGAGGACTTAGTTCACAGAAGTAACCCCTTGGGGACAGGAAGTATTTTTTGATACCATTATGTTAATGCCTAACATAGTACTTGGTATATAATCAGTAATCAATAGCATTTGTTAAAGAGATGAATGAAGCACCACATCTAAAACTGCTTTTTGTCATGAGGATTGGAGATGTTCACTAAGTACAATGGTCAATAATCCTTCTCTTTTATAGAAAATCACATTGGATAGTCTCATCTTCTTCCTGAAACACTAAAGAAATTGAACTACTCTCCAAATGTTGAGGGTGAATTCAATTAATTCCTTATATAGTAGGTTCCTTTTTTCATCCTAACCTTTCATTTAATGGATATGTTTTCTTTAAAGTGGATACAGAAAAGTTTACTCAACAAGGTAGCTTTCTTTTCTTTTAATAATAGGCTTCAATATCACTGGACACAGTAACAGGAATTTCATGGAAACTTAACATTATAATATTAATATTACCTACTTGTTTCTGACCATGATGATGCCACAATGAGTTGAACTTCCAAATGCAAAGAACTTCAAAGGGCATTATAGATCATTTATTCTGAGACAAATAAGAGTGACCTGGGAACATGAATTCAGTATTTTTTCTGAATAGCAAGAGGTTTTATAATTATAGAACAACAGGAATGGATAAGGGAATATTTTCAAACACATGTGTGGGACCATCAGGTAGAAAGCAGCCTGCTATAGGTTGTAGATGCTATCTGATGAAACTCCTAGCTTTTGTGTTGGTGAAAGCTAGTTCTTTGTTAATATATTCCAAAAGCTTTACCTAATCAGTCAAACATAAGTTTTATCAGACACAGAGCTAGATAATGATTGCCTATTCCTGACGCTAAGATAGCCCAAGAAATTTGGCTGTGGTTGTGCAACATCGCAACTCTTCACAATCACAAAATTTTTAGCAGTCAACAAGCCTTGTAGAGCTTCTAACATACGTGCTGCTTTTTGTTCCTCAAGAACATCAGTTCATAAGTTTAACAAACAGATAGAAGATTAAAGTTTGGTTTTATAGTCAGTAAAAGCAAGATAGTCTTGTTTTGAAATTACTTGTCTAATGTTGACATAAAAATGATGGATCTAATCAATTCATTGGATATGATGAAAATATGTTGGTTTTAAGACTTTGGCTTTCATAAATAAAAAGTAATAGTGGATGTCTTTTTTTGTTTGTTTGTTTGTTTGTTTTTCGAGGTAGGGTCTCACTCTAGCCCAGGCTGACCTGGAATTCACTATGTAGTCTCAGGGTGGTGTCAAACTCACGGCAATCCTCCTACCTTTCCTGAGTGCTGGGATTAAAGGTGTGCACCACCATGCTCAACTGGATGTCTTGTTTTATACCTAGAAATTCAGCATTTTACACCGATGTATATAATTTAATTGATTGAGTTTGATGTAATGACTCACTATAAAACTATTATTTAGGGTTTACTATTACTGAAATTGATGGTGTTGACAAATTGGAAAATGTATGAAGAGTTATTTATATAATCTTGGTGAATTTTGCAAATTTGCAGTGATTAACATCTGTTGAATGTTTTCACTGTTATATTCAAGAATAGTTCTTATTGAACAAGTGCAATGATGACTTTTATTGCTAAATACATGAAGTTGGACAAAAATTAACATGTAAGTGCAATAACCTGAGTATCCCTTATTCATGGACTGCTTGCTAGCTTGCAGTATTCCAAACCACCCATGCTTTTGGCTGACAGATTCATGGTTTCACACTATTTCCTAGGATTCAGTAGTGAATGAGAATCACAGAAGTGTTATTTTTATGATCGCAGTTCTATAATAGTGAACATGATGTGAATCAAGACCAGTTGAAAGACGAGTTGCATATAGTAAAGTTTGGAGAGTCCCCCAAAATGCATCATCTCCCAGGGGGTCAAGACAAATTAAAGAGAGAAAGAGCGAGAGGGAGAGAGAGAGAGAGAGAATATGCACTTATTTAAACTGAATGGTTATACTCTATAAATTTTTATTGTTTTATTGTTCCATCATCTTGATTTATAAGGCATTCATTTCTTTTTGTTTGTTTATTTATTTGAGAGAGACAGACAGAGAGAGAAAGAGTCAGAGAGAGAGAGAGAGAGAGAGAATGGGCGCATCAGGGCCTCCAGTCGCTGCAAACGAACTCCAGATGTGCGTGCCCCCTTGTGCATCTGGCTAACGTGGGTCCTGGGGAATCGAGCCTCGAACCAGGGTCGTTAGGCTTCATAAGCAAGCGTTTAACCGCTAACCCATCTCTCCAGCCCAAGGTATTCGTTTCTTCTGGTTCTTTTATATTTTAGTGTTTCATCTCCAACCCTCTATAATTAGACTACTCAAATTTAAATCTTTGTTCATCTACTCATTATCTATATGACCTTCAGGAAATTAACTGGCTTCACTGTGACGCATTTAAAAAAAATCTATGAAAGTGGAATATAATAATATTTACCTTAAAGGGTTTTAATTATGATCCAAATAAATAAAGTGTGTAAAACCGCAAAAAATAGCAGTATAAGCACTCAATAAATCTTAGAAATTATGCAGTAACTTTGAGCATAACAAGTGTTTTGATAAGTATAACTAACTTTGTATAACTAAAAGGAACTAAAAGGTTCCCTTGAGATTGGTTGGTCCCATATGTGTGTGTGTATATATATATATATATATATACAAATTTGCGTGTGTGTGTGTGTCACTTTATGTGTTCACATTTGTTTGTGCTATCTTTGTATTCCAATTATGAGTGTTGGCAACAAACCATAATTTATAAATGGAGGTACTAAATATCAAGAGAGGCAAAATGACTTGCTTAAAAGTGTATATTTGGGCTAGAGAGATGGCTTACTGGATAAGGTTCTTGCCTGTGAAGGCACAGGACACAGGTTTGATTCCGCAATAGCATGTAAAGCCAGATGTATAAGATGGCACATGCATCTGGCGTTTGCAGTGGCTAGAGTTCCTGGTGTGCCCATTTTTACTTTCTCTATCAGCCTTTCTCTCTCTCTCTCTCTCTCTCTCTCTCTCTCTATTTCTCTCTCAAATAAATAAATAAATAAATAAATGTTAAAAAATGTATAGAGTGATGGGCATAGCTGATATTTCCATCCTAATTTTATGTTTCCAAATCTGTATTAGTTAATGTTCCCTTCACTGTGACCAAATACTTGACAGAAACAATTTATGGGAGGAAGGATTGACTGACTTTGGATCATGATATTAGAAGGTCCAGAACTGGTCCATGGTTACTGGGTCCTATGTGCATGGGTGGAACATCACCTGATGTCAGAAAAGAAGCAGAGAATGAAATAGATTGGGCAAGGAATAATATCCTCCCAGATACCTGTCCATTTTGACCTACCACCTTCTAGGCCACATCTCTAAAAGTTTCTAGAATCCATCCAAATAGCATGTTTAGCTTGGGACTAAGTGTTCAAGTCACAGCCTTTGTTGGATGTTTTGCATTCAGTGCATAGCAAAACCCAATATCCTTTCATTATATTGTCTGTTCTCCAGGAAATTAATGCTTTAGATTCAGAAAGATTTAGAAAGGCTAAAATGCTCAAGAAAACTCAGTCTAGAAGTACTTACACTAAGAAACAAACCAACCTCATTTTCTTCAAATGTAAATACGTATGCAAGTTTTTGAAGACAGGCAGTTCTGTACATATGTCATGGTGATTGTGTTTTTATATTTTTATTATTTTCCTTTGTTCCCTAAAGTTGATTACATTTTTCCTTTGGAACATTTTAATTTTTCATTTGATTTGTTTGTTGACAGATTTATTTTCAATTCAGTATAGCTCACTGAATTGCAAAGGAAAATAACTAGTGTGAAAGTGTTACATTACACCCACATAGCTCTTCCACCTGGTTGCTTTTTCCTTCCAAATAGGCACCACATCAAACCATTTTGCTCATAAACAAGGATGAAAGAAGAAATATTTAAACATTGTAAGTCAAATGTTATCTTGAATGTTTTTATGAATGTTGTGATAAGAAATAGCAGTTGCTTATGAATTAAGCAGTGCTTTGAAAGTACATTCTAGGAAATGTAACTTCTTTGGGGATACTAATGAGGATTACAAAAAGGTAAGGAATTTTTGAAGAAAATAATATTGGAAAAGTATGAGTTGCAGATGTGTATTTGTTGCTTGATATCTAAGAGTCTTTAATATTCCTTGGACAACATCTTCAAGAACATTTTTAGAATTCTTAGTGTATACATTTTTCTATTTTTTGTTTATTTTTATTCATTTATTTGAGAGCAACAGACAGACAGAGAAAGAGGTAGATAAATAGATAGAAAATGGGTGCACCAGGGCCTCCAGCTACTGCAAACAAACTCCCGATGCATGCATCCCCTTCTGCATCTGGCTTACATGAGTCCTGGGGAATTGTGCCTCAAACCGCAGTCCTTAGGCTCCACAGGCAAGCACTTAACCACTAAGCCATTTCTCCAGCCCAGTGTATGCATTTTTAATTACTTGTTTCAGTTAATGTACAAAATAACTGGTTTCATCATGATATGTTTGCACCTATATATCATTATATTTTGCTCATACTGGCCTTCCCATTTCCCTCCCTTGGACAAGCTCTGCCCGACCTCTGGAACACTTTGATTTCATGTAAAGTTCCTCTATTCATATAGTCTATATGTGAGAAAAAACATAACAGCTTAGGCATGTATGTAACTCTGAGTCTTACTTTCCCAACAGTATAACTGGAGTGAAATTAAGTGATTTTAGTGGTTGCCAGGTGTCTATAAAGCCTTAGAATCTGTTTGAGAAAATGAAGAAGCATCTTTTTACCTTGTTCTGAGTTGTTTATTATCTTAAAAAATAAAATTTACTTTTTAGACTATTGACATTGTTATAATGTGAAGATTACTTTGTTTTGTCAGAAAATGGCTTCAGACAATGAATGTGTTCATTCAAATATGATCTCTAGCCATACTCTACAACTAAAGGGTGGAGTACCTGCAGTTATGGCAACTGCTACCATGAGTAACAAAGACAACTTTGAGAAAAGTATTTGTGAAGGACTGATAGAGGAATTATAATTCAAATTGAGCCTTGTAAACACCCTAAAAGAGAATCTTCTATGTAAAACAATTAATAGGAGTCAATTCACTTAGTTATGAGACCATGATACACTTAGAAAGCAGCAGTTAGGTATCTTCATAGGGTGGGAGTGTCAATAGATGACCCTGAAGAGATAGCTGGGGTTGCTATCTTCATCAAAGGTTTTCTATGTCTCCAAGGCCGTGCTACGTGATCATAAATCTTATCCTGAGTTCAGTGGTGAATGAATGACTTAAGGTGGTGTGTGAAATGATCACATTTGTAAAGCTTCTTTCAACAGTACACTAAAAGAAGAACAAGATTGAAAGTACATAAACTAATTATGAGACTTGTAACATTCTATTTGTAATAAGTTGAAGGTTTCAAATCAAGACCTGGCTGTAGGGATCGAGAATAGGTAACAATTGACAGAAATGAAGGAGGAATCAGTTAATGCCTCTAGATTTATAGTGTAGAAAACTTGGTAGTAAATAAATATGCTATACACAGGAGAAAAAAATAAATTAGCAAAATAAGGAGAAAGAATACATTGGCTTATACTTAGGCTGACTTTGGGATAATTACAGAATCACCAGATGAAGATGTTCATTAGCTGATTAGTAATTTAAATGTGAATGCCAGGAGTGCACTTTGGTCTCAAAATACTGATGTGATAATCATCTTTATATACAATGTTAATTAATGCCATAGGAATGTCGACATCATTTTAGAGGAATCATGAATACTTTTTAAAAAGCAATAGACTTCCTAATTCTACTGGTATGTATTTCCCTATCCCCCTTATATGTCTATGAATGTGTTATTTTAACAGAATGTGCTTACATTTTTTTTGAGGCAAGCCAAAAAGACTGTCCTTTTTCTTGGAAGAGACAGGGGGAGGGAGAGAGAGAGAGAATTGGTGAGCTAGGGTCTCCAGTCTCTGCAATCAAACTCCAGATGCATGTGCCACCTTGTGCACATATGTGACCTTGCATGTGCATCACCTTGTGCTTCTGTATTATGTGAGATCTAGGGAACTGAACATGTGTCCTTATGTTTTGCAGGAAAGCACCTTAACCACTATGCAATCTCTCCAGCCCTATGCTTACATTTTGTAAGTACTATTATAAAGTATTATAAAGTAAACTTATGTGTCCACTTATTGAACGGTAATTTCTTAAAGAGAGTATCTTGTTGCCTATAGTTTTGTATGTACCATCAAAATTCCAACACCAAAATTATGAAATAAGAATTCATACACATAGAAGTTATATTTTCCACATCCCAGTACATCATGTCAGACCTCAATTTATTACTTTGTTAATCAGTAGATATTCAGAATAACAATGGAAACCTGGAACTTCAAGAATGTATAAGTGAGTGGTAGCAAAATCTTGGTATGGGTATTCCAAGGTCAATAGGTTAATTATGAGAAATCACATGTGTAGAGGTTCTGGAGCATGTAGTGCAAGACAGAATCTAAGAAGACATGAACATTCACTATTATATTGTCAGAGCCTTGTGAGTTGTACTAATGACATTAAATAGTATATTATAGTCAATGAGGAACCAGGGGAAGGTGTTAGGTTGTGGAATTAACATGCCTCTGTTTATACTTCTTAAAATTACTGGTTTTACAGGTTGGAGTAGGAGAGATTTGAAGTAGGGAGACAGAACGAAAGATGCAGAAAATTTGTAAGAATAAGTGAAGTGTATTAGATTTAGCTTTCCTGGAAATTGGATAGCTTAAGAAGGAGTTATTCCCAATTTTTCTACATAATTTTTATAATGTGAAATATTTTTCCTACTCATTGATTACTTAAATGTGAAAAAAAAGTATAGTGAAAATGAAAAAGAATAATGTAGACATTTAAGTTGGTTACCAAGCACACTTTCTTGATCATCAAGATGATGAGTTGGGTCTAGGATGATGACTCAGTGGATAAAGCACTTGCCAAGAAAACATGAGTACCTGAGATTATATGCCCAGAACCCAAAAACCACAATATGCTGTGGTAGGCACCTATAATTGCAGTGTGCCCATGGTGAGAAGCATGGTAGAGACAGGAGAACTCCTGAGAAACTTGTAGATAATACATCAAGATTTTCCTGGGAGATGTGAACAAATGTTTATTCACCCACATAGGGCACCAACCAACCAAAGAAAGGATTCCATCCATGTCTATCATAGTGAACCAGTTCATCAGGGTTACTTACAGGAGTGTGGTTGACTAAAAGGCAGCTTGCATCACCAAAACCACACCCCAGCATAGGTGATGAGGCCCGGAACCTGCAACCCTTGAGCTCGCTCTACACATTGTAATGTAGGCAGCTTGGTTGTTGGAAAGAGATCTCAACAGTTGTTGAGTACTCTGGGAAGGAACCTTGTGGATGATGTAAGTTTTAGCTTTCCCCCACACTTTTTACCTCCTAAGTCTGCTGAGTCTCTCCCCTCCCTCCAAGAGGGACTGTTTCAATTCCAAGGAACTTGCTACATAGCAAAAGCCTAGCTTGCTTGGCAAATGCAGAGTGGAGTAAAATCAGAGAGCCTAACTTAAAGGAGGTGCAAGGCAACAACAGACATCTGAAGATGTCCCCTGAGATCCACATGCATGCTATGAAATGCATTCACCAACATTCACACACATGAATACACACATATGCACACATCATACATACACACCAAAATATGATTCATGCAAAATATTTGTGTTCAAATTTCATGAGACTAATGAAATCAATGGCTGCGTCATGACAGGTGAAAAATGTAAAAATGTCAGAGAGGTGTAGGCACAGGAAAAATGATAAAATTTATTTTAAGAACTTGGTGGCAAGGCACTGAGAAAATAGCTTAATAGGTGTGGTGGTTTGATTCAGACCACTTGCTACTCAAGCATTAGAGTCTGACTAGCCTCAAAATATCCAGGAACTCCTTATTACATTCACTTTTGTTGTGGGGAAAAATGTACCTCCCCAAGGCCAGGGAGCCAAGTGTCCTTTTTTATTGACAACTTCCATACATACAGACAATAAACCATGAAATTTCCCTCCCCTCCCCCATGTTCCCCTTCACAACTCCACTCTCCATCATATCCCCTCCCACTCTACATTAGTCCCTCTATTATTTTAATGTCATCATCTTTTTTCTCCTATTATGAAGGGCTTTGAAGGTATTGCTATGCACTGCGAGGTCATGGATATTGAAGCCAATATCTATCTGGACATTTGCATTGTAAGTAGTGGTACCCTTCCTTTGGCTCTTACATTCTTTCCACCACCTCTTCCACAATGGACCCTGAGCCTTGGATCAAGACGTTTCAGTGCTGCACAATCCTCCATAACTTCTTCTTGTCACTATGTTGCCTCTTGAGTCATCCCAGTGGTCACTACCATCTGAAAAGAGAAGTTTCTCTAACCAGAAGTGAGATTACCATTAATATATGAATATGAACATTAAGTATAGTGCTTACAGGGCAGTTTAGTGAGCACAATATATGCATTTAGCCAGATAAAAGCAGGCTTTACACCCTTAAGGGTCATGACCTTCCGTTCCATAGGCCTTTGATTAGGTTTTCAGTACTAGGCATGTATTCCCTCCATAGAGCAGGCCTCCAGTCAAATTAGAGAGCATTTGGTTTCCCCTAGAGAAAACATGCCACTATTACACCTGTTCATTCATTTGGCCTGTCTGGCCAAACCTGAAGCTTCCAGTGTCCATTGTTTGCACTGCTGATGTCTTCTATATCCCATAGGGCTGCATGCAGTGCAGCTTTTTCCAGCTTTCAGTTGGCTGGGCTACAGGGAGAAGGTTTTCAGCTCAGCCCCAGCTTTATTGTTCAGTGACCTTGCCACCCAGGCATGTGAAATCTTCAGCAATAGGATCTTACCATCTGTTACTCCTGGGAAACCAAGGGACTTGACAATAACCCGTAATGTTTTAGAGGCAACAGAACCTCGCTGGCCAACAAATCACTGGAAGGTATCCCATCTCTGTCACTAAAAATTTTCTAGTAGCAATCTATGGCTTCTGGATGTGCCGTTATGCAAAAATGTAGGCTTTCATATGTCTTATGCAGAATATCTTGAATTTTGATTGACTCTCCCCCCACTCAGTCTCTTCTGGCCTCATTTATGCCATCCTATTCCCTGTAATCTGTTTTTCTACTTACATATATACAATACCATACCCTTAAGTCCTTCCCTCACGTCCCTCCTTTATACCTTTTTATAGTTTACTGGCCTCTGCTACTGACTTTTGATTCCAGCTCACAAGTCTAAACATTTGTAGCTAGGATTCCTAACTTAGTATAATCCTCTCCATATCCTTCCATTTCCCTGCAAATTTCATAATGTCATTTTTCTTTACTGCTGACTAGAACTCTATTGTGTAAATGTACCACATATTTATTATCCATTCACCTGTTGAGGGACATCTAGGCTGGTTCTATTTCCTAGTTATTGTGAATAGAGCAGCCACAAACATGGTTGTGCAAGAATCTCTAAGGTAGTGAGATGAGTCATTAGGTTATATGCCTAGGAATGCTATAGCTGGACCGTATGATAAGTATATTTTAGCTCAAGAACCTCCACACTGATTTCCACAATGGCTATACCAATGTACATTCCCATCAACAGTGTAGAAGTGTTCGCCGTTTTCTGCATACTCGCCAACCTTTACTGTCATTTGTTTTCTTGATAATAGCCATTCTGACAGGAGTGAGATGGAATCTCAAAGTAGTTTTAATTTGCATTTCCCTGATGAGTAAGGATGTAGAACACTGTTTTAGTTGTTTATATGTCATCTGTATTTCTTCCATTGAGAAATTTCTATTTAGTTCCATAGTTTAAATTGGGTTGTTGGATTTCTTATTGTCCTGTTATTTGAGTTCTTTGTATATTCTGGATATTAATCCTTTATCAGATGTACAGCTGGAAAATATTTCCTCCCATTTTGTAGGTTGTCTTTTTGCTCTACTCAGTGTTGTTTGCTGTACAGAAGCTTTATAATTTCATGAGATCCCAGCAGTGGTTGATTAGTGGTTTTATTTCCCCAGCAATTGGGGTTATATTAAGAAAATCATTGTCTGTGCCAATATATTGAAGGGTTTCCCCTACCTTTCCTTCTAAAAGTTTCAGAGTGTCATGTCTGATATTAAAGTGCCTGAGCCATTTGGACTTCATTCTTGTGCATGGAGAATGACAAGGATCTATTTTCATCCTTTCACATATAGATATCCAATTTTACCAGCACCATTTTTGAAGAGGCTGTATATTCTCCAATGAATATTTCTGGCATTTCTGTGAAATATCAGATGGCTTGAGCTGCCTGGATTAACATCTGCATCCTCTACTCAGTTCCATTAATCTATGTGTCTGTCTTTCTGCCAGTACCATGGTTTTTTGTTTTTATGACTTTTCCATATAGCTTAAAATCATGGGCTGGAGAGATCGCTTAGCGGTTAAGCACTTGCCTGTGAAGCCTAAGAACCCCGGTTCGAGGCACGATTCCCCAGGACCCACGTTAGCCAGATGCACAAGGGGGTGCACGCGTCTGGAGTTCGTTTGCAGTGGCTGGAGGCCCTGGCACGCCCATTCTCCCTCTCTCTATCTGCCTCCTTCTCTCTGTCTGTTGCTCTCAAATAAATGAATAAATAATAGCAAAAAATTTAAAATCATGTATGGTGATACCACTAGCCTTCTTTTTTATTTTTTATATTAATTTTTTTTTATTAATTAGTTTTGTCCTCAGTGAACACAGTCAGTTTGGTACCATTATTAGGCTCATCCGTGACCTACCCCCTCACCTTGGCCCCTTCTTGTTGAGATATATGGGTCATGCATTCTGGAGTCAGCCCACAGTTATGGGTAGGATAAATGTCTCTGCATATCATGACCCAACATGTGGCTCTGACATTATTTCCTCCCCCCTTCTGCAAAACTTCCCTGAGCCATGTTGGGTTCATTTTTGGTCTGCTTCAGTGATGAGGTATGGGGGCCTCTGGGTCTCTGGCTCTCTGATTTGGTAGCAGATGATTTTTCTCTGTGTTGATCTCTTAACCCTTGTGCTGCTACCCAGTTCACCAAGAAAACAGCACCCTTGCTTGTTTTGCCAATTGTTTTTAGTTTCAGCCAGGGCCTATTTGAGGTATGATGGGGTTGCTCTCTCCTAAGGATCTACATCTATCTGAAAAAGAGAAGCAGATTCTCCAATGGAGAGTAAGTTAGCACCAGACAAATGAGATAACCCTTACATTTTTATAGAGAATTTAATAGGTGCAGGCCCTCTTGTAGCCCACGATTGATGGTAGCTTGATAATGGAGAGCGGGCTTATGTTTGGATATGGTTCTGACTTGTTTCCCAGCTCCAGCTATGGGTCCCTTACCACTGAGGTGATCAGTTAGCCAAATCCAGAGCAATTGGTTCCCCACCATGGCTGTGTGCCACCACTGCACTTGTGTGGGCATCACGACAAGTTATTTGCTGCTAAGTAGGTTAGACCATCAGTTGCTTGGACAGATATTGGTCATTTTCCCTCAGTCGCCCATGTAGCACCTTTTGGCATTACACGTGCTGACTGTCTGGGGACTGACTCTCTTCCAACTTCCAGCCATGCCATTCCATTTTACCTGTCAACCACATAAGTTATCTTCAGCAGTAGGGTCTTACCACTAACCTTTGGTGGGTGACCAAGTACTCGGACAGAAATCTGTCTTTCTTTAGGAAACCTTGTAGGTCTCTCTGATCAAAAGCTCATTGTGGGTGATAGCCACATGCTGGTACTGGGAGTTACAGGTCAGTGCCCTCTAAGAAAAGAAAGAAAAAGATAACAAATATAAAAGAGTTAGAGAGAAGAGTGAGAGAGAGAGAGAGAGAGAGAGAGAGAGAAAGACAGAGGGAGGGAGACAAGGTGTAGAAGATTGAGGTCTGTCTTCATTATACACTCTCCAGTTTCTTGTGGTTCAGGTGTTCTCTGTAAGGGCCTTGTGAAGGTTTAGCCATTTGGACTGCCTTTTAGGATGCAGGATTTTATGGTACCATTGCTGTTTGGGTCTAGATTTGTGTTTCCCACTCCCTCCTTTGCCCTATCCCCTCTCCGCTCCCCCTCTCCCATCCTATAGTCTAGTCCATGAGATGCTTGCTGGGTATGTAAGGCATCTTGGGCAGATTCAGGTTATGTGCTGTAGATGAGTGAGACAATATGGAAATTTTTGTTCTTTGATTAGGTAAGTTCACTGAGAATGATCTGTTCCAGGTTCAACCATTTTTCCTCAAATTTCATTGTGTCATTTGTATTTTCTGCTGTATAGAATTCCATTGCGTATATATACCACACCTTAGTTATCCATTCTTCTAGTGATGGACATCTGGGTTAATTCCAGTTCTTAGCTATTACGAATTGAGCTGCTACAAACATGGTTGAGCAAATCTCTCTGGCCTGTGGTTTGAAGGTTTTAGGGTAGATGCCCAGTAAGGGAATAACTGGGTCTGTTGGTATCTCTATACTCAGCTTTTTCAGGAGTATGCATACTGCTTTCCAAAGTGGTTGTACCATCTTACATTCCCACCAACAGTGGATGAGTGTTCCTCCTTCTCCACATTCTCACCAGCATTGATTTTTATTTGATTTTTTGATGTTTGCTATCCTTACTGGGGTAAGGTGGAATCTCATTGTTGTTTTAAGTTGCATTTCCCTGATGATTAGGGATGATGAACATTTTCTTAAGTGTGTGTTTGCCGTTTGTATTTCTTCCTCTGTGAACTGCCTGTTGAGCTCTTTGCCCCATTTTGTGAGTGGGGTGTTTGCCTTTTTACTGTTTAGATTTTGAAGTTCTTTGTAGATTCTAGAGATTAGGACTCTGTCAGTTGGATAACCAGCAAATATCTTCTCCCATTCTGTAGGTAATCTATTTGCTTTGCTTATTGTATGCTTGTCTGTAAAGAAACTCTTCAGCTTCCTGTGATCCCATTGGTTGACTGACTGTTTAAGATTGTGAGCTACTGGGGTTTTGTTCAAGAAGTCTTTATCCATTACTATATCATTGAAAGTACTTCCTAAATTTTCTTCCAGTAGTAGTCAAGTTTCTGGTCTTATATTGAGGTCTTTCATCCATTTGGACTGGAATGTAGTTCATGGTGAAATGTGTGGATCAAGTTTCAATTTCCTACATATGGTTATCCAGTTTGTCCAGCACCATTTGTTGAAGATGCTGTCTTTTTTCAGCCTATATTTTTAGGGCCTTTGTCAAATATCAAGTAGCTATAGTTGCTTGACCCAAAGTCCGTGTCCTCAAGTCTATTGTATTGGTCTAAACACTTTTTTTTTGCCAGTACCATGCTGTTTATTACTATGGCTTTGTAATATAGCTTTAGATCAGGTATGGTGATGCCTCCAGAGGTATTTCTTTTGCTGAGGATATGTTTGGAAATGGGAGGCCTTCTGCCTTTCCATATGAAATTTGAGATCATTTTTTCTATCTCTGTGAAGAACACTGTAGGGATTTTAATTGGAAGTGCATTAAATCCGTATTTAGCCTTTGGTAAGATTGCCATCTTCACAATATTAATTCTGCCTATCCAGGAGCATGGGAGGTCTTTCCATTTTCTCAAGTTCTCCTCAATTATTTGGGCCTTAGGAGCTTTGTATATTGCCTTTATTATGTTAAGATATGAACCCCACTATGCCAATTCTCTCCAATGTTTTGACCATGAACTGATGTTGTATCTTGTCAAAGGCCTTTTCTGCATCTATTGAAATGATCGTATGGTTTTTGTGTTTAACCTTGTTTATGTGGTGTATTACATTGACAGATTTCTGTATGTTGTACCACCCCTGTGTTCCTGGGATGAATCCCACTTGGTCAAGGTGGATTATGCTTTTGATGTGTTGTTGGATTCGGTTTGTGAGGATTTCGTTCAGGATCTTTGCATCTAAGTTCATCAGGGAAAGAGGCTGGTAGTTTTCGTTTCTTGTGGCATCTCTGCCTGGTTTTAGAATTAGGGTGATACAAGCTTCATAAAAGGAGTTGGGTAGCTTTTCCTGTTCTCCAATTGTGTGGCAAAGTTTGAGGAAGATTGGTTTGAGTTCTTCCATGAAGGTTTGATAGAATTCTGCTGAGAAGTCATCTGGTCCTAGACTCATCTTTTTGGGGAGATTTTTTTTTTAATACTTTTTCAATCTCAATAAGTGTGATAGGTTCCTTGAGGAGATTAATCTTGTCTGAGTTTAGCTTTGATACATGCTATTCCTCCGGGAATTTATCTATCTCCTCCACAATATCCAGTTTCGTGGAGTAGAATTTTTTGAAATAATTCCTGATGAATATCCCAATTTCACTTATGTCTGTTGTGATCTGTCCTTTTTCATTTTGAATTTAGTCATTTTGATACATCTCTTTTTTTTGCTTGATCAAGTTGCACAGGGGTTTGTCATTCTTGTTGATTTTTTCAAAGAACCAGCTCTTTGCTTTCTCAATCGCCTTAATTGTTTTCTTAGTTTCCAATTTATTAATTTCTGCTCTGATTTTAATTATTTCTTTCCTTCTCGAGCTCATTGGGTTGGTTTTTTCTTGGTTTTCCGGTGCCTAAAGGATGGTTAGGTTATTGATTTTGGATCTCTCTGTCTTTTTTATGAAGGCATTGAGTGCTATGAATTGTCCCCTGAGGACTGCCTTCGTTGTGTCCCATCAGTTTTGGTACGATATGTTCTCATTGTCATTCAATTCCAGAAATTTTGCAATTTCATTTTGGATTCCATCCACTATCCATTTATTGTTTAAAAGTGTGCTGTTCATTTTCCAGGTGCCATTGGGATTCTTGGTGGGTCTTTTGTGGTTAACTTCTAGCAATATAGCATTGTGATCTGTTATCATGCAGGGAATTATGTCAATTTTCCTAAATATGTAGAGGCAGGCTTTGTGACCCAGTATATGGTCTGTTTTAGAGAATGTTCCAGGGGCTGCTGAGAAGAATGTGTAGTCTGTGGATTTGGGATGGAAAGTTCTGTAGATGTCTGGTAGGTCTAAGTGATCTATGGCTTTGTTGAGTTCTCTTACTTCCCTGTTGAGTTTCTGTTTGGATGATCTGTCTATTAGTGATAAAGTTGAATTAAAGTCACCAAGTATGATGGTGTTGGTGCTTATTTCTGTTTTATTGTCAAGTAGGTTTTGTTTTATGCATTGTGGTGCCCCTCTGTTTAGTGCATACAGATTTATGATTTTAATATCCTCTTGATGGATCATTCCCTTGTTAAGTAGGAAGTGGCCTTCTTTGTCTTTTTTGATTATTTTTGGTTTGAAGTCTATTTTATCCGATATTAATATAGCTACGCCTGTTTGTTTCGTATTGCCATTTGCTTGGAATATTGTTTTCCACCCTTTCACCCTGAAGAGGTGTCTGACTTTAGTGGTGAGGTGGGTTTCTTGGAGACAACAGATTGAGGGGTCTGATTTTTTGATCCAGCCTGTTAGCTTGTGTCTCTTGATGGGTGAATTAAGGCCATTAATATTTAGGGTAATGACTGTGAGATTTGATTTGATCCTTGCCATATTGTGATGGTAGATGTGGGTTGGTGGTTTAATGGACTTTGAAGTTTATTGTGCCTACTCTGAGTTTGTGAATGTGATCTGCTTCTTGTAGGCATTTGAGTTCAATTATTTGTTTCTTCTCTGTGGAAAATTTCCTGAAATACTCTCTGTAGGTTTGGTTTTGTGTTCATGTAATTGTAAAGCTGAGTTTTGTCATGGAAAATTTTTCTTTCACCATCTATTATGAGGGATACTTTTGCTGGGTAGACTATTTTGGGCTGAAAGCCATAGGTTCATAGACTTTGCAGTGTTTCCTTCCAGGCCCTTCTAGCTTTCAGGGTTTCCATTGAGAAGTCTGGAGTAATTCTGATGGGGTTACCTTTGAAAGTGGTGTGCTGTTTTTCCCTAGCTGCTTTTAGGATTTTATCTTTGGTGTCAATGTTTAGAGTCTTAATGACAATATGTCTTGGAGAGTTTCTCCTTTGGTCCAGTCTGTTTGGAGTTCTGTTGGCTTCTTGTATTTTGGTGGGCCTTTCTTTTAAGAGACTGGGGAAGTTTTCTTCAATTATTTTGTTAAGTAAGTTCTCCATGTATTTGGCCTGAATTTCTTCTTTCTGGTATTCCAGTGAACCTGATATTAGGATGTTTAAGTGTATCCCACAATTCCCTCATGTTCTGTTCACAGAAAGTTTTGAACTTACTGAAATTTTTGAACTCTTGAATTGTTTCTTCTGTCTTGTCTTCCAGATCAGAGTTTCTACCCTCCACATGGCTGACTCTATTCTTGAGAGCTTCTAGAGAATTTTGGACTTGTTCAATTAGGTTTGCCTTTGCTACAACTTTTCTATGTATAATTTCCATCCCTCTGTCAAGCTCCCTTTTCAAATCATTTTCTAATTTTCTTGATGATTCTTGGAATTCTTCCTTACGTTTCTTTATGTCTTCATTTAGTATCGCCACCTGATTTTTGAGGTCTTTTTTTTTCACTCTCCCTCAAATCTCCTAACTGTCTTCGAACTCCTTCCATTTTCTTATCTATTAGGTCTAGTCTAGTGATGGCAGCATCCGCACGATTATCGGTCCTTTGTTGTTTTTCTGCAAGTTCTACCAGCAGCTTGTTGAGGGTTGCATTGCTCATAGCTTCTTTTTGGTGTCCCAATCCTAATACCTCTTCTATGTTTTGATTAGAGATATTCATTGTAGGACTGGGTGATCTAACTTGATTTTCTTGCATTTGATTTTTCATGTTATTTCTTTTGCACTGTGGTGTGCCCATGGCAGTGTATTGGCACATAGTTGGATGGATCAGCCTGGGCTCAAGCACAATGGGAATCTGAAGTAACCTGAGGCAGTTGCCAAGCAGCCTGTTCTTTGGCTCTCACTAGCCAAAGCCACCTGAGCTCCTGCTGGCAGGGGCACCAAAATTGCCTGATCTCTCATACGGTAATGTGCCAAAGCTGCCTGAGCTCATGCTAGGAAGGACACTGAGGCACCAAGCACTGAAGCAGCCCAAACTCTGGCAGGGGAACACTGGGACATGGAAGCAGTCTGTGCTCCCTTGCAACAGGACAATGGCAGATAGCCGGTACAGCAGACAGGGAGGGGATGGCACCTAAGCTGGCAGAAGAGACAGACACAGTCTGAGCCTGAGTGGCAGTTGCAATGTGCGTGGTGTCACGTGTGAGTATGCGATGGCCGGTGGGGTGATTGGCATGGCAGCGCCCCATTTGGCATGCAAATTGATCAAAGGAGCCTGAGCTCCAATGAGCCAGCAGGCGTAGCCTGTCCAAGGTCACTCTTGGGCAGGGGTAGCAGGGCGATCACCACTGTGCAGTGAGGCAAGTGGAACTATGTTGGCCTGGGACCCTTTTCCTACAGTAACTGTGAGAGTTTCCTGAAGCTGGGACTGTGGGAACAGCAGCTACTTGGGGGGAGGATAGTGCTACCCGCCTGCGAGGGAATCAGTTATTCTCTGTTTTTCCCCCTCTGTGCCCTCCCACTGGAAATCTATTGGAGATTTCTCTTCCCTAAAAGACCCAGTGAACCCTTATGTCTTACCTTTTGTTCCCGGGGATCTGCAGTGCAGTTAGGCAGTCGCCATCTTGGCCGGAAGTGGTTAGCCTTCTTTTTGTTCCTCAAAATTTTTGGCTATTCTAGGATTTTCATGCTTCCAAATCAACTTTAGGATTTTTTTTCTATTTCTATGCAGGATGCCATTGATATTTTATTGGGAATTGCATTAAATGTGTAGATTGCTTTTTGTAAGTTTGACATTTTCATGATATTGATTCCTTCAAAACAAGAACATGGGATGTCTTACCATTTCCTAGTGTCTTCTGAAAACACTTTCTTGAGTGTTTTAAAGTTCTTATTGTAGAGATCCTTCACTTCCTTGGCTAGCTTTATTACAAGGTACTTTATTTATTTATTTTTTTTGAGGCAATTGTGAATGAGAGAGATATCCTGATTTCATGCTCCACATGTTTGTTGTTAGTATATAGAAAAGCTACTGATTTCTGTGTGCTTATTTCATATCCTGCTACATTGCTAAAAATGTTTATCAGCAATCACAGTTTTCTGATAGAGTCTTTCATTTACTTTATGTATAGAATCACATCATGTGCAAATAATGATTGTTTGATCTGTTCCTTTCAAATTTGTATCACTTTTATTAGCATCTCTTGCCATATTGCTATAGCTAGGACTTTCAGTACTACATTAACTAAAAGTGGGGCAGTGGACACCTTGTCTTGTTCCTGAATTTAAGAGAAAAGCTTCAACTTTTCCCCATTTAGTATTATGTTGACTATAGGTTTGTCATAAATAGCTTTTATTATGTTGAAATGTGTTCCTTCTTTTTTAAGTTTCTGTAGGACTTTCACCATGAAATGATGTTGGATTTTTGTGAAATGCCTTTTCTGTATCTGTTGAGATGATCATGTGATTTTTGTTCTCTAATCCATTTAGAGAGTGCATTACCTTTATCAATTTGTGTATGTTGAACCATCCCTGCATTTCTGGAATAAAGCCTACTTGGTCATGATGAACAATATTTCTAATATATTGTTCTATTTTTTTGTTAATATTTTGTTAAGAATTTTTTCATCTATGTTAATGAGGGAGATTGATCTGTTATTTTCTTTTTTTTTTTTGTTCTGTGTTTGGTTTTGGTATCAGGGTGATGCTGGTTTTGTAGAAGGAGTATGGGAGAAATCATTCTTTTTCTAATTTATGAAAAAATTGAGAAGCAGTGGTGTTAGTTCTTCCATGAAGGTCTAGTAAAATTCACCAGTGAATCCATCTGGGTCTGGACCTTTTTTAGTTGGGTGACGTTTAATAACTGCTTGGATCTCCATACTTGTTACAGGTCTATTTAAATGGTTTACCTCATCTTGATTTATTTTTTTTATATCATGTTAATCAAGAAAATCATCTACTTCTTTCATATTTTCAAAATTAGAATCATCTATATTCTTAAAGTATGTCCTTATGATTTTCTGAATTTCTTTGTTGTCTGTTGTAATTCATCTCTAATTTACATATATATATATAATTTATTTATTTATTTGAGAAAGAGAGAGAGATACTGGGAGAGTGAGTGTGTTTGTGTGTGTTCGTGTGTGTGTGTGTGTGTGCGTGTGTGTGTGTATGAGAGAGAGAGAGAGAGAGAGAGAGAGAGAGAGAGAATGGGCATGCCAGAGCCTCTAGCCACTGCAAAGAAACTCCAGATGCATGTGCTATCCTTGTAAATCTGGCTTACATGGGTCCTGGAGAATCAAACCAGGATCCTTTGGCTTTGCAGGCAAATGCCTTAACTACTAAGCCATATCTCCAGCCCCCTAATTTAATTACTTGACTCTTCTCTCTTTCTTATGGTCAGATTTGCTAAGGGTTTATCAATCTTGTTTATCCTTTCAAAGAACCAAGTCTTTGTGTCACTAATTCTTTGGATTTTTTTAGGTTCCTATATTATTAATTTCTGACACAATCTTTATTATTTTTTCCCATCTACTGATTTTTGGTTTGCCTGTTTGTCTTTTTCCAAGGCCTTAAGGTGAAACATTAAATTTTTTACTCGTGAACGTTATAATTTTTTTTTTGTTTTGTTTTTTTGAGGTAGGGTCTCACTCTAGCCCAGGCTGACCTGGAATTCACTATGGAGTCTCAGGGTGGCCTCGAACTCATGGCAATCCTTCTACTTCTGCCTCCTGAGTGCTGGTATTAAAGGTGTGCACCACCACGCCCAGCTTATAATTTCTTAATACTTAGAGCTGTAAATTTCCCTCTTAGGACTGCCTTCATTGTGTCCCAAAGGTTTTGGTCTGTTGTATTCTTATCATCATTTGTTTCTATGAATTTATTGATTTCTTGTGATTTCTTCAATGACCCATTCATCATTCAATAGAGTAATATTTAGTCTCTATGAATTTCTGTATGCTCTATAGTTTTTCTTGTTGCTGATTAGTTTAATCCCATTTTGGTCAAATCGAATACAAGGGGTTATTTCAATTTTCCCATATTTGTTAAGATTTATTTTGTGTTCTAATATATGTTCTATTTTGGAAAATGTTCAAAGTGCTGCTGAGAAAAAATGTATATTCTGCAGCATTTGGATGGCATGTTCTATAGATATCTGTTAGGTCCATTTGTTTCATGACATCATTTAATACAGATGTCTTTCTCTTTATTTTTTGCCAGGATGACCTGCCCATTGATGAAAGTAAGGTATTGAATTCACCCACTACAATTTTGCTTGTTTGATGAAATTGTAAGCCCTCATGTTAGGTGGATATACATTTAGGATTGTAATGTCCTGCTGTTGGAGTGTTCCTTTAATCAGTACAAAATGAACTTCTTTATCTTTCCACACTAATGTTGGTTTGAAGTCTATCCTGTCAGATATTAGGAAACCCCTGTTTGTTTCCTAGGCTTGTTTGTTTGAAATACTGTTTTCTGTCCTTTCACCCTCAGTCATTGTCTATCTTATTGAGAGATGAGTTTCCTGGAGGCAACAAACAGCAAGATCCTGCCTTTTAATCCAGTCGGCAAGCCTGTATCTTTTGGTTGGGATATTGAGGGCATTGATATTAAGAGTTATTACTGAAAGGTATGTATTTATTCTCACCATTCTTCTTGTTTGATGGTGCATCTTATTTCCTTTTACTCTCTTGTTTAAATGTTATTGGGATATGGTTTACTTTTTCCTGTTTCCTCATGTGTGTGCTTTGCTTTTTCTTCAGCATGAAGGATTCTTTCAAGTATTTTCTGTAGAGTTGGCTTAGTTGTCATAAACTCCTTTAGCTTCTTTTTGTTGTGGAACATCCTTATTTCTCCTTTAATTTGGATAGATATTTTTGTAGGATAAAGTAATAATGGGTGACAGTTGTCATCTTTCAGAACTTGGGATACATTATTCCAAGTCCTTCTGGCTTTTAAATTTTGTGTTGAGTAATCTACTGTTATCCTGATAGACTTGCCTTTATAGGTGACTTGCTATTTCTCTGTAACTTTTTTCAATATATTTCTTTGGTTTGCATGTTTAGTATAATTATAATATGGCAAGGTGGGACTCTTTCCAGGTTTTGTGTGTTTGGTGTTCTAACAGCTTCCTGTATCTGCACTGGCATTTCTTTCCCAATTTGGGGAAATTTTTCTTCTATGATTTTGTTGAAAACACCTACTATGCCTCTGGATTGAAAATTTTCTCCTTCTACTATACCCTGAATTTTTATGTTTGATCTTTTCATAGTGTCCCAAATATCTCAAAATTCTCATTCATACCTTCCTATTAGCTTGTCTTTCTCTTTGTTGGACTGTATTAGATCTGCTACCTGTTCTTCTAGTTTAGATATTTGCTTCTGTCCTTCATCTATTCTACTGGTGAGACTTTCCAGAAAGGTTTTTATTAGACTGATTGTGTTTTGCAGTGCTAGTATTTCTGCCTGGATTTTTTCTTCTGTATTTCTATTTCCTTACTCATGTCTTGTAATGACCTCCGTATTTCATTAACATGGTTTCCTGTGTTCTCTTGGAATGCATTCAGGAGTTTGTTTTCTTCTTTAATTCCTTTTTTTTCTTCTTTGATTCCATGGATTTCTTCTTTGATTTCTTTGAGTATAGCTAAAATCATTTTCTGAAATCTTTGTCAGGCATTTCATCTAAGACAATATCATGGGGGGATATTTCTGATGGAGTTATACTTTTTGGTGGCATTGTATTTTCTTTATTCTTTTTTATTTCTTGTATTATAATGTAGCAATCTTTGCATCCTGAGTTGATTTGATGCTTGGGTTTTCTAATTATCTGCAGTTCTTTTATACTTGGAAATCCAACTTTATGTACATTCAGAGTAGGAGTTTAAGGTGACATGTGTAGCTCTTGTCCTGTAGTCCATCTGCAGAAGTAATCATAGGTGTTGAGTTTGCCTGCTGTTCAAGTATTCTAATAGGCTGGGTGGAGCAATTTACTGGAAAGTTCTAAAATTCAACTGAGCAATATACACATTCAATAAAAACCAGCACAGGGTATGCAATTGTGGTTATTGAAGATAACATATACCTTAAAAGCCAAAATCTCTAAGATTGTGAGTTGCTCTACACCCTTAATGCTACAAGCTGGGAGGTTAAGATTTCTGTTACAAAATGGGTTCCAGATCAGCCTGGGTTAGAATCAGACTTTGCTGCCAATAATGACAGGAAAAAAAGTAAAGGTCCTATGAATCTGAAAGCATCAAATGCAACAGAAGTCAACCCCCAAATATAGCTTAATTGAGAATGTTAAAGTCAACCAAGAATATGTAACCTATAACCTGCCCTGCCATGGAAAGAGATATTAATGCTTCTAATGCAGACCTATGCACCTGCTTTTTTGTCAGTCAGCCTCATTACCTTTTGGGGTGGCTTCAATTCTTACCAATGCTGAGTGCCCATCTTGATCCCTCTGTGTTGTGCTGTGAATCCGGTGTGATGATCAGCTGTGCTGGATGCCCTGCCACAGAGGGCTGAATGAGTTCTCTGGAGGTTCATGGTGCTATCGGTTGGGAACTGGAGAGTGCAGAAAGCCTGGAGTTGTACCGGAACTGCTCAGCTGGTCCCACATTTGTCCTCTTCAGTATCTCCTCAGCTAATCTCTGCTGTCTCCCCTTCAGATTTCTTGACTTTGAAAGAAGGATTATGAGGTTGGAAGATCTCCTTTTTTGGTCTCTGCTCCTGCAGCTGGGCACCAGGCAGGCACGTGGATCTGTGCTGATTGGGTCTGGGTCGGCAAGCACCTCAATGGGATTCTGGCCAGTTTCTTTTTTTCAGATGGATCTTAGTCTCTCCTGCTTCTCTGCTGTGGCTGATAAAAAACATAACTATACTCCTTCACTTCAGATGAAGAGTGTATTTTGCTGTGGTTTTGCTTAAATGCCTCCCTATGATGGATTTGTGTTACTCCTATGCAGCCATCTTACCCAGAAGTTCCCCCTTTTTTGAAACTAATAAAGATTTCAATGTTTCAAAAATGAAGACAGATTCATAAGTACAGTGAAAGTGTAAGTAGGAAACTTTATCTTTGTTGCAAGAAAAAGTCTCCCTTGGAGAATGGCGGGGCCACAGAGCTGGGATTCCATCAAAGTGGGCTTAAGGACTAAGTTTTACCATGCCTTGTCTTTCTCTTCCCTTCCTATCATGGTAATAAGGATCAGGGTTTAGCTCTTTTCCTTTATCCTCTACGAAGACATATAAGACAGTGGCCTTCAAATCAGTAGGCAGATTTAACACTTTTTTTCCCCTCTCTCTTTTGTTCTCAGCTTCTGCTATTCTGCTTTGGAGTTTAATTATAAATAGAATGTTTGGACTCTGTCCACATTTCCATTCCCCTG